>JAZDUH010000043.1:4482500-5897500 GCA_036419115.1 Scarus forsteni
TTGAATACCACTTCAGTACAGTATATTTTACTCCCTCATTTGACTTAAATGATTGGTGTTTCGTCACGGTGTTCAAAGACCACAGACCTCCGCTTTCAGTGTAGGCTCCTGCCACACATCCAGAGATGTGGTGCTGCTGCGGTCCCGGTTGTCGTCGGGGGTTCGGGTGGGAGCATGCTGGAAACGTGAGACGAACGGAACTGGGAAATACGTGGCGTCTGTTGGCAGCTCAATTTTGAAGCTTTGTGTTTTTGCGCTTTGCATGTGTGACTCCAATACCCTGACTCCCATCGTGCAAAAAACTCTTGCAAAAAATGCACCGTGGCTCGACATGCCTGGTACCGCTTTTAGCCAGACATGCGTCTGCTCTTAAACATCCGGGTGCAACCACATCACCGTCTTCTTAGTTCCGCTATTGTTAATACGCGATGTTCCCATGAGAGTAAATCGGTGAATTATTTTTGAAAAACAGATAAATGTTACTTAATATTTTTTTAGTTCAAACTAACATAAATCTTACTAATGTGTTGAAATTTTTAAGACTTTTGAAAATTGGATTTAAGACATTTTAATGCCAATTAAGGCCTTATTTTTAGAATATTGAATTTAATGACTTTAAGACTTTTTAAGGATCCGCGGGACCCCTGTAAAACTCCCAGTGACAGTTATCCATATATTGCCCAGCCCTAACAGAGACTTGTGACAGTATGCAGTCCTACTAAACATGGTCAATAGAATATAAGAGAACAGCATTTAGTAACAAGTGGCACATTTTTTAGCCCATACTTCAAACAAGGAAAAAGCAAAAAATGCAAAAACTCTGACCTCTGATGCTGAAAATATATTCTTGTGTGCTGCTAACATGTCTATGCTTCTATTGAGATGATGTATTGATTGGCAAAGCACATTCTTCCCCCAAGGTCTCATGGTAGTCACAATGGTAGCGCTCCTTCGTCCAGCCGCTCTGTCCATCGAATTCTGTAGCAGCACCTTTATCTCATCCTCAACTTCAGAATCCTTTGGACTTGGCTGGAGAGACCATTTTCTTACAGCCTCTAAAACATAAAAGCAAAGGGGCCAATAAAAATACTGTGTGTAGTAGGCAGTTCATATGTGCTATTTGTAATATTGAAGTGTGTGTTTGAGTGAGTAGAGAAATACCTTAATCTCTGTACTCAGTGTCACGAACCAGGAGGTCAAGATCAACTCTTCTTCTGTCTGCACTGCTTGGTTTTCGGTCTCTGTTCTGGCTGAAAGTAGGAAAGAGGAACAGAAACAGAGGGATGGTTTGAGAGAGGAGTAGAAAAGGAGCAGGTCAAGACATGGGTAATTTTTTTTGTGAAACACAACAAGCATGTTACAGTCTCTTTATTCTACAATCCACATTGTTTGAAGTTACCTTTTCACATTATGAATGTATCTTGGTGTGTTATTTGTTGTACAGGGCTCCAGACTGCGCAATGGTTGCTTTTGCAGCGACTCTTGGGACACCACAAGCATATTTAGCAAACCACATCAGAGTTTCTCTGTCTATACTATTACCTGATCAACAAACATCTGCACTGAAGAAAACCTGCAAGTAGTATTTAAATTGTGCACTGTCAGACAGATGCACACAACAAGGTGCATACTATCACCACAGTCATTTATTAACCACTACTTTTTAGAAAGAGATGAATTGATATGGTTAACTAGACATTAAAAAATAATAATCAGGGCCATAGGGAAATTTATTCTCCAGTCCACATCTAGAATTACCCATCTCTTCTGTCTCATGACTGCAGACGAGCAGCTGAGGTGTTCATGCCACAAACTTCTTCTTTTTTATAACAACAGCATACATGCCCACCATCCACTGCTGTAGGCTTATTTTAGTGGGTAAACTCTGACATTATGGATGATTGTCCATACACTGAAGATATTTTTGCCACATTTTCACCTGATTTATACACTGTCCACTGAAAACAGCTCTGAGACCCACTTATGGGCCCCCACCCACAGGTTGAGAACCGCTGCAGTAGTAGATTGTATCTGGAGCTTGATCCTTCAGAGATTGTTTTTATATAATGGTCAATACGTGAGACAGGATACCTCAGGATAGATTTATCATTTAGAAAACAGTAAGTGAGTGAAACAGAGGGTCAGAGCTGGACGGATGAAGAACGTTGAGTTTTGATTAATTAAAAAGCTGACTCATGAGCTCTCAAGACACTGTTTGAATTATGAAATCACACAAAGTGACTGATTATCATCCTCTGTCCCAGCGATGCAGGTCTGCCTGCGTCTTGACGCACAAGGAAGAGCGCGCGCCCAAAACCGACGAGTGATTCGGGAGGGATTTAGGTCAAATGTTTACATGGACATTGGCTGCACTGTAAAATTACCTTACAGACAGACATTACAGACAGACAACAGCGGTAACAGCCACACTTTAAATGGAAGATATCAGACCTGTAGTCCACAGGGCGGATCACGGCTGCATCAGACAGCGGAGAATGCGTCCTTTTGCGCGTAATGGGGCCCCTGCGGCGGCGCTGCTCCCTCCGTCTCCTGTCCATAAAAACACGGTACGGAGAGACAGAGCCGTTAGCTGAAAAAAGCATAGATCCACACCGAGGAGGGTGAAGAGACCCAGGCAACTGAAAATTCATTCCCGGACCCCCAACCCTCCTCACACACACACTCACACATGTGAACTCGCTCCCTCTATAACATGAGATATAAAAGTTAACGGTAAAAGAAATATGGACATCAAGCACACAACGACGCGCGTGCTCTACCCGAGTAGTTTTGAAAATATTGGCGCTGTCTCAGAAACGGCCAACTGCCGCCGTCTGGGCGCAGTTTGAAGCCCCGATTTAAACTGCAGTTGACAGTAAATTAAATACTCCCACGGGCCACTGTGGCAATCTGACATGAGGAATATGAGGAAAGGATTGATAAGGACCTGTAGCCTAACCTTACATGTATTTTTTGCTGAGTCAAGCTAAGCTACATCGTCAAAGGTTAGCTAACACTTTGCTACGTTTGAAAAAATCGATTTGGTCTGAATTAACTAAAAACCGATAAGATCACAAGAGAACACACACTATGACAATATTTACAGTAACATTGAACTTTAAGAAAGATCATAACAGTTAAAAGTTTAAACTCACCTCAATAAAATGCCGCCTTCTGCCTGAAGAAAGTAACCGTTACTCTGCGGATGGGGCTGGGCATGTGATGAGGCTCAGGTGCGTAGGGATACATTAAGTGGCACCTCTTCAGCAGAAAAATAGTTCCAAGCACGTCGAGCTCGGTCAAAGTCAATAAACTTTACATTTTTGGCTTACAAATAAATACTAAATAAATAAATAAAAGCATTTAATGTTGTTCCTGATATACAGGGTCAGATATGTCAATTAAAGCTTTGAGTCGTTTTTATTTTAATTCAGTTTTTAATGTATTTTTTAATTCTTTCTCTAATATTTTTGGTAGGCAGCCAGCCATATTTTAACAGCACCTTTAAATTGTGAACTGTTAATTGTGAACCCTAATATACCTTTATAACATCATTTATAAAAAAAAAAATAATTAATTAAACATTTTCCACCTATTAAAAATTGTAGACTTTTTTTGTTAAGAACACAAAGTAATATTTGTTCATGAGTTTTTATGTGATCATAAATATTCGATTTTTTTATGCATTCTGTGCAGAGGCTATAAAAGAAGAGTCTCTCTGAATTTCAAATCGCTTTTTTTTTTTTTAAGAAAAAAAGGCGCCTAAACATGAGAATTTACTTTGGGCTGCCCGCACAAAACCAGCATGGGCCCAAAGGCACAAAAGTTGCTCTGGACCCTGATGGGCTGGCCCACACTGGGCCAACGTGGGCTTTCTGTGGGCATTCCACTATTGTGGGCTGCTTGTGGAGAGCCCTCAGTAAGACCAGAGCTTTGGGCTTTGCATGGGCAAAACAGCACTGGGCCTGTGTGGGTTCAGTATGGGCTGGCCCTAGCCCACAGTGCCCACAGAAAGCCTGCATGGGGCCCGCTGGGGCATGCTTGCAGGGGTTACTGTATGGCAAATTGGTGTTCTGGCATCAGAGTTGCTAAATTTATTTGAATATATATATATATTTTTTTTGCTTACTGGTGCGACATTCATTGGTAAACATTTAAGGATATAACATTTGAATTTTGAAGACCCAATTCCAATTAATTATGTAAACAAGTAACAGAAATGGAAATGTCTCATTATGACTATATACAACTATTTATACTAAATCTTATTTATAAAAAAAACATTTTAAAAATGTCAACCTTTGCTTTCTTTGATTATATAAACTAAATAGTCCATTTATGTCCCAGGAACCCTGAATTTTCATCTTAAACATTAACAGCGGTGACAAGGAAAAACAAGCATTTTTTAATGTATGGTTATAAAAATATAAAATGACATTAAGCTGTAATTTATGTTGATTTATAATGGTAATATGCTAACTATTTGTGACCATGTTTGACTTCTTGAAAAGAAGTACAGGAAAAACATGAAATTGTTCAAAAAGCAAGAATTCTCATGGAATGACCCATACAAGACCCTCCCAAAGTCCTCCATGTGAGCGGAAACAGTGGATGTATTTTTGGAGTGGTTTGGTTGGATGTGGCGTCAGGAGAAAATACTCAACTAAAAACTGTACAAAGGACTTTTTTTGTGGTTTCCTCGTGGTCTGAAAAACGTGGCTCTTAGACTTGAAAGCTAGGTGAGTAACACTTGATTTCATGCTCAAAGAAGACGTTTGTTTAAGTCAGAGCTAAAGTTAGCTGGTAGCTTGATTGCTCATGGGTGCACCGCGCGCGCGCTGCACTGAAGTGATGAGACTGACATGGTGCGCGCTCCTCCGGGAGCTGCGGTATGTCTGCAGGCCCTGGGTTTGACTTCGGACTTAGCATTATTTTCTGCCTGATGCTTCAGCATGTCGAGGTGGTACTGAGCACAGGCAGGACTGGCCCCGTCCCTTAGCGACTGTACGTTGACTTTACATGGAGAGTGGTCAGGTCGTCCAAGTCTGGTTTGGTGAACGCGCCTTCAGGGTTGTGCCACATGTTTCAATTGTATTGTATTCTCTCATCGTCACACCATACCACGTGTCATGCCCAGCTCTTATGTCACTTTAAAAGTCCACAAAACAGATTTGTATAGCAACAGTGCATTACTTTTGTCAGTCACGTGTGCTGCCAACTCTATTCTCATATAACCAACAGCTTTATTAACTGTTGCAAAAACAAACATTCAAAAATGTTGATGCTGCAAAACAACATCACCACAATAAATGTTACATGCTTTCTTCAGGGTTGGAAACCTTAAGTTCTTATCAGTTCGGGTTCTGCTTATTAGTTATGATTCCGAATGGTTCTGAATTACAAATTTACATTTTTTGGAGGATAGAATATGATGGATATTTTTCGAATAAAACCTGGGCCTTGTCAGATTTCCGTAATCTACTACAAATATTTTATATCCCCCTCTACTCCAATTAATACTGTTATTTTGAAGACATTGACACCAATCATTATTTACCCAAAACTGTTGGATAATGATAAATAAATTTACAGTTTCAAAGTGTTATGTGGTGCTATAATTTCTGCAATATTATTCTTGCTGCCTCATGTTGCAACAGGGCCTGTTTGGTTGGGGGGTAAATATTAGGCCTGCTAGCTTTACTGCATAAACTCCTGTGATTAATCTGGAAATCTTAACGTTTTAAAAAATAAAAGTGCAATTTAATCATATGACAAAGTTTGACCCCAATTTCCTCCGTGGTCCTCCTGCGCAGATGTTCTTGTTCCTGAGGTAAAAGGTGAAGGGCGAAGGGCAAATGTAGCCAGATGAGCGCGAAGAAAGACAAAGGTCTGCTTCATGGTAAATTGCGATTTAAAAAACTGTTTAGTGAAACTCGGGATAAAACCAATGTTGTGTGTACATATTGCAGTGATGAATTGTATTTCCATCAAAGCACATCAAGTCTAAAGTACCAGGCAAAGCATATCTTTACTTACGTTAGCATAGATGCTAACAGCAACATGTAATCATCAAGCCGTGAGGATAGATAGATAGATAGATAGATAGATAGATAGATAGATAGATAGATAGATAGATAGATAACTTTATTTAGCCTTTTGGAAGTGTAGATGTGATTAACTTGATTACTGTTTTTAATCAATCGACAGCACTAGTAGTAAATATTGATTATTACCATCAAATTTGATTTTTAACTAAAAGTAACAGTCCAAGCTTGACTGCACACTTCATGCTCAGGCTTTCTGACTTTGCTGTGTAACCAAAGGACGGTCAAGGCACATGAGAGCACACAACTTCCTGATGTGGAGGAATCAATTGAGAGGTCAGAACTAATAAAATACCAATCAGTAATCGATAGAAACATCAGCTCTAATGTATGATTGATGGATGAAACCCTCACTGTCAGCACAAAATGAGTGTTTTTTTACAGCATGTTCCTCTGCACTCAGAAGGTGTAGACGTTTAATTAGTTACTGAGCCAACACATGAGCAGCTGAAAGAACAGTGAGTCCTCATGAATGTCTGTGTGTGTGTGTGTCTGAAAATTGTTTATTAAATTTGTCATTGTTCGCTTCCCCATGAAGGCTCATCAGTGACTATACTGTATTATAAAACAAGGCAAAATGTACAGAAGGATGGGGACCAACTGGCTTAGGGAGAGTAAAGATATTAAAGTCGTTCATCCTTTGTGAGCAAGAACTGAAGTTTCTCCTAAAATGTTTTTTCAGTGGATGAAGTTTTTCTGCCTGGAGCACAATAAGGACTGAGTCACAGATCTGTCACTGCTGGCATGCCACCATGATAACAGCGGGTGTTCCACTCTTTACTTCATGATTACTCCTTCATTAGTTCCTGTAGCTCAGCACATTTCTCTGGTAAACAGGTCAGTGTTTTCTAATGAATTCAAACCAGTGACTAATATATGCAGCTCATATAGGGGCTGAAGCCTGTACAGGTTTCAACATAACACTGCCTTCAGTGTGAGGCAGTATAGACCTGTCTCCACGAGAACTGAAATGAGCTGTTTAATGATGACAGCTTCTCCACACAGAGCAGATCACTCAATGGTCATATCATTTCTTCTGTTTCACTCTGAAGATGAATATGATGACTGGAGAAGATGAAGACAGTACCACAGGCCATAGTTAATTATACATGCACAGGCTTCCTACACAGCTGTACACATTTCCACATATAGCACACAATCACACTACAGCATCAGACTCTTTGCATCAATCCAATTTAAAAAAAAAAAAAACAACTCTGATCAATGATCGCTTATGTTGCCAGGCTTATCATATCTATATTTAACATTTTTTAGGATTTTGACCACATAAGAAAGCAGCTATATTGTGACCTGGGCAAGCTTTTTATACAATGTGGTGAACTAAATTACTCAGTCATATGGAATATCAGCTGCTCTTTACTAAAAGTTCACTTTGAAGATAAGTCAAAAGCTAAGATAGAGTTACATGACGAAGTTTTGGTCTGGTAGTTCACTCTCCAAAAAATGAAAAGGTTGTTGTAGGACGAGGTGCCTAGAATAAAGTCTCAGATTTTTTCACAAATAATTTTAAATTTGATTTTTAATTGTTTTGAGATAGATGGGGGTTCCTAAGCCAGGTCCTGCTGAATATGATATGCTCCATGACAGCATATCATTAAAGATGGCCCTTTCTTATCACATGTTTCACCTGGGGGTAGGGATGGGTACCGAATTCGGTACTTTAAGAGGTACCGACCGAATTCTGTTGGTACTACCGAGTACCCATTCACGTAAAATCAAAAGGTGCCATGTTCAGGTACATAAACGCATCCTTGTGACTGTGAGGGAGTGGAAGAAGCAGGCATACTACTGGGTAGAGTAGGTGAATTTCCATACCGGACTTGAACACAGCATAGCAAGAGCGTAATGATGTCAGCAGTCGCGGGTTCAGTCAACAAAGTAAGCATGGCTCCACTCTATCAAATGTGATGGAGATTACGCTTGCTGCAATATTTATGACGCCAAGTGTAAGGCCAGTGGCGGAAATACTTTAAATCTGAGAAAGCACCTGTGACGCACAAAATTTTCCTTAAAGCTGAAGAGTGCACAAAATATTTGGTGATGACAGCAAATGCGTCAAGGAGGATGCAAGTGAAGCATCTTCTTTTTCGTGTGATCCAGGTTAAAGGATAACTACGGTTCCTGCAGCTTTTACATTGTTTATAGAATGAAGAACAACAATATACTCACCCAGAAGGCTTTCCTGATGCAAACGGTGCTTCGGGAGATACTTAGATCCAAAATCGAGCAGCGGACACCGATATAATGGTAGCCTGTAGGGCATAGATCGCCGCTCCTAAAAACTGCATTAATCATCCAAAAACTCATGTTTTTCACCAATATTCCATCATGATTCGCGCCGAATGGACGGCCATTGTAGCCTGTGTCTCTCCACACAGCGCTGTGTGGCTGAACTAACCTCTAAACAGACGAGTCTGTTTGCATGCCCTTCGCGCATGCGCAGTACTCTCTGGAGCGTTGAGATCGCTTCCTCATTTCTATCAGCTCCTTATCTGTATAATCTGGCTCCAAACTGTAAGGACGTCCATCATATTCAAAGTCCTCCTCCACAACATCTTCATCCCATAGATATTCGTCCATTTTGCACAAAACTGGAAGAAGAAAGTCGATTTGTAGCTGCCAGTCTTCCCCTGAAACACTGAGCCGCACTGCGCATGCGCGAAGAGCATGTAAACAAACTCGTTGGTTCAGCCACACAGCGCTGTGTGGAGAGACACAGACAGCAATGGCCGTCCATTCGGCGCGAATCATGATGGAATATTGGTGAAAAACATGAGTTTTTGGACGATTAATGCAGTTTTTAGGAGCGGCGATCCATGCCCTACAGGCTACCATTATATCGGTGTCCGCTGCTCGATTTTGGATCTAAATATCTCCCGAAGTACCGTTTGCATCAGGAAAGCCTTCTGGGTGAGTATATTGTTGTTCTTCATTCTATAAACAATGTAAAAGCTGCAGGAACCGAAGTTATCCTTTAATAAGCATCGTGTTTAAGGTGGTATTAGCTTGGCATTTTAACATGCGTCAGTTATCATTATTGTTTGTGAATACTTTTTATGTATATTTTTTGTTTTTTATTTGTCATTGTGATTTGTTGCCACATGTTTTTATTTGTTGCATCTTAATTTTGTTTCTTCTATTGTTGTGGTTTTTTGATTTATCACAGGTTTTAATTCATCTTTATTATTGTGTTTTTCTTTTCCTTATTTGATTTGATTATGTGCGTATGTGTTTAAATTTTGTGCTTTGCACCTCAGGGCCATCATACCTTCTTTAATACTTACTCTTGCTAGCACAACTTAGTCAGTTTGCAGATGTGTGGGATCTCCTCCAGACTCAGAGGAGTGATTAAACACAGATGTTTTATCGTGTGAAAAATGCCCACAATCATTTTTACAAAGTCTGTCAAGAATTTAATAATTATGTCTTTTCTATAGTTGTGCTGCTTGGGTGACAAAGAGACCAAACGTCTCTGCCACCACACCCACTCATGAACAGTTGCTGGACATTATTTCTCCATCAAACAGCCGAGGCCCAGGCAGTTTTGTCTGCTGACAGGGTTGGGCACTTAAACTGAGGCTGACTTTAACTCTCTGCTATGTATGATTGTATAAAATAAGGTTCAGAGAAGATGCTGCAGCTGCCTTTGGTCCGTCCCTCCACATCTTGATTTAATTCAGTTTTATATTCACCCTCCCAACATCATGTCTGCTTCCTTAAAGTTATTGACGTAAATCTATAGAAAAGGGAGGGAGAGGGTGGTTGTTGATGGATGATATGTAACATTGCTTTTTTTTTTTTCTTTTTTTTTTGCGAGTCAACACTGAATGTCAGGATGATGAATATGAATGCTGGTGTCTCCAAGGAGGTGTGAGCTGCGATGCAGATGCAGAGAGCAAACTGCTGACAGCTCCCTCCTGTTAGACTTTTTACATGCGTAACATCTCCAACCAAGTAAAATGGGGCATGTGTGCCGTGTGTACCGCAGGAAAGTCAACATGCTACATAAGCCTCGCTACATTCAACTCAGCTAATTAAAATCTCCATCTTGTGTTTTGCTCTCAGTTCATCTTGACTGTTTGAGTTGTTGATTTTGTTTTTTACAAGCTCCTCTCCAGTGAAAATCTTAAGAGCTGAAATGGAAAGCCATAACGTGAGTGCAGACCTGCAATTCTGTGACTGTCCACTTGGGGCTTCCTGTACAAATGACCAAAGTTGTATTTACAATCATTAAAAATAGTCATTTTGACAGCAAAAATTAACGTTGTTAAATAATTCAAGTGTGTAAGTACTTTTTAAACATTTTGAGCACATTCTATCAACACTGTGATAATAATAATGATAGCTGTGATAATTTGGTCGCATTGAAATTTTCATTCTGTTACATCCCTAAAACCACCCAACGAATAGCTTCCTATTGGGGTGATATTAAAGTTGCAAGATTTACATTTTCACCCTGCCATCTCTTCCCAGCATCAGTACTAGGCTCTTGCTTTTATACCTGAACCACCCATCATCCGTCTTAAGTTTCTGACAGGAAGTTAAAGATACATTCATATCAATTTATCAGTTCTGGAGTAGAAAACAAATGTACAGTGAGGTCAGAGCTAAAATATTAAATCCAACTTTTGTCCTGCAGCTGCAATAAATGTTTTTAACAGGAACAAATGTGAGATGTCTGACTGAAATGTTTGTTTCAGGAAAGACCTTTTGGCAAAAGGGCAAAAAGTATTGTACACTAAACAATTCCAATGCAGGAGCCAACAGAATGTTTTCCTCAGTATTATGTTTTTCTCTTCCTTATTGTTTCATCTTTGGGTCATGGGTCATGGTGTTTGTGGCTCTGGGAGAAATCTCTTAAGCTTTGTTTGTTTTCTGCAGTATGAGCTGACTCTAAAGTGTTGCAGCAGAACAGTATCATGCCTGACTGACCTCTATCTGAAGCCTTGAGGCTTCTCTTAATGATCCAATTAATCAAGGACTTTTTCAATGAGCACTTAAAGCAAGGTCACTTAAACGGAGGCATTACTGAGGTCAGAAATGTGAAACAGGGCATTTGTCGGTCAGACAAAGCACAAAATACTGAAAAAAGGACGCTTGTTTGAGGCTTAGGTTATGGCCACAGTTTTGTGGGGCTTTTCTCTCTCCAGCAACAGATGAGGAGAGAATGGTTTTAATGGGAAAGCTGTTGTATGCACTGGAGCATAAGCCGCTTACCAGCTGTTTGTGTGTGCGTGTGTGTGTGTCTTTGCATCTGTGTGCCCCAGAAACATTTGCATTTTGCTTTCCTAAATCTCTGAATACATACCCCTGCTGACTGACCTATTTGAGGAAGGTAGAAGGGAGCATTTATCCCTTGTCTCTTCTGTCATTCAGTCCATCTCTCTTTTTGTCTCTTCTGGGCTCATTTTAAAGCTTAAGCAGCAACTTCAGATGATCAACATAGTCGCTCAGATACTCAATTATTGTCAGTCATGTGCTACTGTGGAATAATCTACATCAGCACAGAACTAACAATGTACAACTGAGAAGAAACCAAACATCGCTGGATAGTAAATCAAAAATAGTGAGACTTATCCCCCTTTCAGACTGGCCAAAAATATCCCAGTAACAATCGGCTCCTGTCTGCAGTTTGGGGTTTAATCGGCATTTCAACCTGGGTCAGTTGACCCTGCAAGCGACACAGGTTTCTATCGGCTTGCCTCCAACGATCGGCTTCAGTGGGAACATCACACTGAGGTCAACCCGCTAATTTAAGTCATGACGTCAGTGTAACAGTCGGACGGCACGACATCTTCCCTGTCCCCTCCATCTAACTTATGTGACTATTTGCCGTCTAAGCAACAAATTCCATCCACCTTCATATCACCAGCACTTGAATGTCGTTCAGTCTGCACAGAGTTTGAACATTTCAAAGAGGGACAAAAGTACAAAGTACAGGAAACAGTTGATCAACGTGTCCATGGCTTCACTGCTACTTTCCATTGTTTGCATGGATGCATTTCAGCGCGTGGAAGATGTCATCAATGTGATGACATCAGCATGATATACCAGAGGAAAAAAAAGACATTCACACAGCTTGTATGCTGCCGATTAGTTCCAGATCTGCTTGCAGTGGGAAAGCTAACATTCGTCACTTGCGGATTGTTAGCAGGTTAACCCTCGTTGAAAAAACCTGCGTTGACCTGCTAATTTTAGTGTGAAGGCAGTAATAAAGAAAGTCACTGTAAAATGGCCCAGGTTCAACAAGTTTTTTCTCCAACTATTTTAAGACCTTGAATAAATCTTAATGCAGATTCATCAGAAACTAGAAGAGCTCCTAGATGGCATCTCCACCAAGGCCTTCCCAACATCATTTAGAGAGTCATCGTCAAAAATGTGGGAAACCACCTCGTCTCTCAATGTTGAGCTTTCTTTTTTAATTCTTGGATCTACATTTGGATTAGGACCACAAAAAATGTTTTCAGTTAGTCCTTGTGCCTTGAATTCCCTGAATATATCATCATATATTTTCCATAACATCTTGAGTTATTATTCAAAATGTGAAAAATTGCCCCTTATCTTAATGTTGAGAATATTCCTAAATTAAAATCTAGATCTGCATCTGGATTCAGATCACCACCAGAATGTTATCAATTTTTCATTGTGCCATGACCAACATTCCCTGGAAATAATATCCAAATCCTTTCCAAAATTAGATAGAGAAGCATGCATACACAGTTTTGTATGTAGTGTTGCATCAAGCTGCCCTAAGCCATGGTATCTGCAGTAAAACACTGTGTAAATCAAACCGCTGAAACCTTTATGCAGCCATCTGCAGACAAACAAACTGAACAGTTCTCCATTCCTGTAGAGGAAGCAGTCGCGACCACTTCCTGACCTGGTTGTGTCTCAAGTCTGCATTATTGTCACGTATCTACCATCAGGTTGCTTTGCCTGTGGGTGATCGGTCAGGTGTGCGTGTATTCTTCAGTAATTGCTGGTAAAGAGCTGTTGGTAATTCCATTTGCACTCATTACTGTGAACTCTGCGTGAACGTCAAAATCCCCTTTGACACATTTGGGAATCTATCAGCGTATAGTTTGCATAAGAAATTATCATCAATGATGGTAAATGTAATTAATACATCTCCAGGGACGATATAATTTATGCTTTCTTCTATTATTTTCACAGCCAGATCATTAGTGGTAGTTGCTCCTTGGGATGGGAATTGATAAGATTTTATCAATACCAGTGCTACTAACAATCCTGCTTATTGATCCAACTCTTTAACAATTTCCTCATTGATTCCTGCAGATTTTCTGTCTGGGGCAAATGTTAGCCAGTAGATTTTCAGTGGCAACAGTATCAAACACACGTAGGGATGCACCGATCCAGGGTTTTTCACTTCCGATCCGATACCGATACCTGAATTTGGGTATCGGCCGATACCGATACTTTTCCGATACCACGGCTATTATTGCTGGAATATTAATATTATCAATATTGTTGAAATTATGTGTAAAATTTGATTATGAGGCTGTAATTAACCACAGAACAGTTATTTACAAAGAAGATAAACAAAAAACATACACCTGTAAGGGCTTTACATTGAATAGCAACATTTATTGAATGAAGTGCAGAACACTGTAAGGATACAGTCAATCTCCATAGAGACGAGGGCTGCTTGATATGAACAGCAGAGTATGGGTCTTGTAGCAGGTCTGTTTCCAATTGTCTCACTTTTGATATAAAATGTGTATCAAGAAGACAGTGTCTGTTGTTCTAAACTATTTACACTACCAAAAAAATAACACCATACGGGCTAGTGCTTCTGAACAGCACACAAATCAAGTAGAGTGCAGCAGCTTTCATAAGTGACATATGAAATAATTGTAAACATCTCTACCCCCCCAAATAAAATATAATAAATTAAAAATAATCCTGGTGTTCGCTCACGTGGTGCCTTTTCAGATGTTTGATTAATCTTTAACTGTGATACCCGAATAGCTGATCGAATATGGGGATAAATATATGTAACCAAATAGTAAATAAATATTTGAATGCACAATATTGAGTGTAGCAGCACAGGGCTCCTGGAGCAGTGGACCGTTTCAACAGAGAGCGCTGTGAGCGCAGCTTGACCCTCAGATACATCCGCTGCTCTGCTGATCTCAGTGAAGAGTTTCCATTCTGAACGTAACGGACTAAATCTGATGAGAGTAATGTGAGGACGTATTTTTGGTTCTACACCGTTGATGGCAAACTTAAAATCAAAGACCAGGCTGTGTGTTCTGTGAAATACAGTTCAGTCACTTGTCCTCCTCTTATTTGCGGGCTCAGCCGTTGGCTTTTCATCCGGCCGAGTGCAGCAGAGCTTCGTCAAGAGTTTAACCCTGTGTGGTTGTGTTGTTTTCGGCAGGGTGTTTACCGAAAGGGCGGATGATTGAGTCTCTGTACCTTATTTTCGAGGGGCATATCCGAAAACTGTTCGGCTTTGATTTTGAGGAGAACTGACAGAATTACTCCACACAGCAGATATGTTGTTGTTAGCGCTTGTTAGCTCAGGTGGCTAATAGACGGCGATGCACTCAACAGGAGGCACTATGCTCTGCACACACTGGCTGGCTGCAAACTGTGGAATGGATTTCTTGAAATGAGGAGTGGCGTCACATGTCTCCTGTGTGTTGTGTGTTGGATCGGGCGCCCCGTGGCACGCGGATCGGACCGATCCGATCCGTGAATTATGCCTGGATCGGACGCCGATACTGATACTGGATCGGATCGGTCCCATCCCTAAACACACGTCACAGCATAGATAACTGCTTCTGCAAGATGCTGGTGTTTCCACTCACTTATGGTTGTACAGTAGGCACCTTTTGTAAAAAAAAAAAATTAAGCCACAATTATGACCGCTTCTGAACCCTGTCAGTGGAAGGAATTGACAAAGAAATTGATTAGCAAAAAGACTCATGATATACATTCTTTGATGGAGCTGTTAAAGATTCTCAACTGGAATTGGTTTTCGATTTCCATCCCTAGTTGTTCCAATACAAATGGGCATTCCTTTTCTGCCATTGAACCCTGTTTTGATACAGCCAACAAGCTCATCTGAAAAAGGTGGTATCAGCTTGCTTCCAGTTATCATCACACAGCTGTAGTAGTTTAAGCAGTGGTAGTAGTGACTAATTTTATTGCTGCAGCCAGGCAGACATCAAAATACAGCGTAATGATAATGTTTTTGATCCTGTAGCGTCACTTTCTGTGCACAGGCACAACAGACTTGGGATACACGATGTTATCGGTTCAATATCAGCATCGGAAAATGTCATCAACGTGATGACATCAGCATTACACACGAGGAAAAAAACACACAGCTCGTCTGCTGCCATTTAGAACTGGGTCTGCTCACAATTGGAAGACTAACAATCACCACTTGCGGATTGTTAGTGAGTTAACCTGCGTTGGAAAAAGCTGCATTGACCTTTTAATTTTAGTTTGAAGTTTTGGTAATGTTTTGCATCCCGCAGCATCACTTCCTGTGCACAAGCACAACACACTTGGGATGCACAAAGTTATCAGTTTAACACCAGCATAGGCTGATACTGAAATTATTTCAGATATTTTCAGCTGATATATCGGCTGGAATATTAGCAAATTACACAAATGTGCAGTATAGATGCACCTTCTTATCACTGCAGGGGTACATCTGAAAATCAAGGGTTTCCTTTTGCAACAGTTAAATGCTGCTTTTCTTGTTTTACATCTGTTTCCCACAAAAATAACATTAAAAGACACAAGTACAGAGCTTGTACTCTTGACCAGAACTATAGGTATTCGAATCAATGATAATGAACTACAAAATATCGGCATATCGGATGTTAGCAAAAATCCAATTTTGTGCATTCCTTGTAGGCATGTGTGCAAAGTTTTCCCTTTTAGCTTTCCAGAGATATTATATTCACAAGCAAAGGTAAAATCTTAGTTTAATGACCTTGACCTGTGACCTCTAAAATCTAATCAGGTCTTTCTTGAAGTAAGCATTTCCTCAAAGTACTTTTAATGTATCAGGTTAACAGGATGTGATGAATGTATGAGAAACATAATGCCTCTAGCCCTGTCTGTCTCTGTGGAGGGGCAGAGCTGAACAGAATCTCATTGAGATTCAGAGCCACTTGAGAGGGCTGATCGCCCTGTCATTATGCGCTGATTAGAAACCTTTAAGCTGGATTTAATGGTTACGACTTGATGGTTATTAAGGTGAATGATCTGAATGGTCTCAGATATAGTGTCTGTAGTCCCATTTGTATGAGGAAAGCCCCTAACTTTTTCTCACTGACTTTTTCCAGTTACACCCTCTGACAAGACAAAACAGTATCGTGGAAACATGCAGACTGAGAATGATTACGCTTGCATTGAATTTTCAATGCCTTTGTCCCCAGAATACCTTTTCATCAAGCTAAAGCAAACAAGGTTTTAGAAAATACAGGTTTTATTGGTTTTATTCATTTAAAATATACATTTTTTTGGCTGTCTTGCTGGTTAAACAAATGTGAGATTTTTTAAACTTCATTCTAGGGCTGGGCGATATGGCCTAGAAATAAAATCCCAGATATTTTTCCACAACACTCGATTTACGATTTTAATCGATTTTTCCCTCCCCAAAAGAAACAAAACTCCCAGTTACATAAAAATGAAACAAATCAAGTTTTGCCTTTATGTTGTCTTAATGTTTCCCTCTTAAAGTCAAAGTCTGGGTCATAAAAGGTTGATTATGTAGTACAAACGTAGGCAGGTTTGTCTACATAAACACTAAAAGGCTGAAGTGTTTTTACAGTATTAGCATGAAACTCTCTGATCAATAATAATCAGATATTATCAGAAATATTTGATCTACTTAAATAACAAATACAAGCCTACAAAAGTGATTGTACAAACCCTACTAGGCTGACCCTCATAAAAATTGTAATTTTTTTCAAAAATTGCAACTACTTACAATTGGACAAAGGCAAGAAAAAAAATCTTGATGTTTTTATTTTTGAAATCTTCTGCAGAAAATAATACGAATTAATCAATTTGATAGATTTTTTGCCTAGCTCTACTTCATTCATATTGCAATGCTGGCAACACACATAAAAATTACATTTCAACATATGAGGTTTTTTTTTATTCTTTTACACTTTCTTTTATAATTTCCTGCTGCATCCAGGTGATTTGGTGGTATGTTAAGTAGAAGTATACATAGAATAAGTCATAACATAAATCAATTAATTAAAGGAGACATATCATGCTGATGCATGATTTAATACTTACATATAATATAATAAATTTGAAAACAAGACCTTACACCCCCTTAATTTTCAAAAAATGAGATATTGTATTTTTTCTGATATCCTAGAACGAGATTTGATGCCTCTGAAAATAGGTCATTGCGAGATGTCCGCGAGATTTCAAACGTCATAACGACACGAGGTACCTTTCTTTTTATTGGAGTAATCTGATAAAACACTTCCTCCTCTGTGATGTCCATTAGCCACAAAACCGTCACCAAGGAACACATCCACCAGCAGGGGTTTATAGTTCCCTAGCTCACACTCACTCCTTACCAGCTCTGGCCTGTAGGGGGACTCAATACGCGGTCGCTGCTATGAGCCTGCCAGAAAATACAGTAGAAGAAGTAGGACAGGCTGGCTCAACCCCCAATAGAACTGACCAATCAGAGCACAAAGGGCTGTGATGTTGCGAGGTAACTGTAGGTCATCCTGAGGCCCGAGCGTTTCAACGAAACCTGGACAATAGCCGAAAATGAGGACTTTGAGAACGCAATTGTGGGGCAATGAAGGAACTAAATGACTTGTACTGAGGGCAGAAATGCTTTACAGCCATCCTAGCCTGGCATAGTGAAAAGGAGAAACAAGCATGATATGTCCCCTTTAATATAATTTGAAAAAAAAAAAATAAGTAGATAAAAATGAATTAATAAAAAGGGAAATAGGAAGCCACCAAGAATCAGGAAAAACGACAATAACCATGCAGAGGTGTTGGTTGTCTTATTGCAGAATGATGGCCATCACTGGGCTCCACCTTTTGCTGAAAATAATGTGATCTTTTCTATTTTATATATTCCCCATACTTTTTTAGCCCACATATGAATGTAGTAACTTTTCTGAAGCAAAAATCTCATATCAAGTGCTAAACCTAAATCTAGTAAGGTGTTTTTATACTATGAACAATTTCTTTCATTGTCATCTACAGAAAAAAAAAATCACATACAACCAAACACTGAAGCTGTTGCATTGATAAAGGCCAACCCAGTCTCACATCACAATGTGAAATACCTAAGTTTTGCCACAGTACAAAACATATCAGTCTCACAATAAAGGCCTAAAAATTGTACAATGTTTACATTTATTCCTCCTAATATTTTCTATTGCAAAGGAACAACACTATTCTATGCTCAAGTTTTAGATGTTTATTGACTTATACACAATAAAACACAGCGGTTATTAATGGGAAACAAAACCCTTATTTAGTGACTCCCAACCACCACATTCCCCAAACATATAAATAAAATGTAAAAACTAAAATATAAAAAATAATATAAACACCTGACTTATAAAATAGGAAATATCAAGTGCACATGTACAGTGAATAAGAGGCGGCTCAGATGTGCAGAAATAGTGCAAAAATTGCTACTATGGAGGCATTGAATAGGTCAAGTGCATACTCACTGTGAACTGGTTATTAAAAAAGAACTTATTTTTTTAGTCTGATTGTTTGACACAAACCACACTGCAGCATCAACAAGTATTAGAACATTGTCCAGTCTCTTGTAACTGATGGTCTTCTTCTCTCATGAGGGTCACATAGAGACAGTCTGTCTCCACAGCCTGTTTAATGATCAGATAAAAAAGCTTTAAACATATTGTTCCCTCAGAACTTCACACCTATTTTAACTTTGACAGATGTATAAATTTGTTAAACTTGCACACTTTTCAGTAAATTAAGATTATATAACCTGATAAGCTTCATTTAACAGGAAAAACACCACCCAGGACAGGCATCGGTCAACTCTGACCCAATGTACAGGTGATATTTCAGATCAGTGGCCCTCATATTAAAGCAAGCAGCTAACATCACATCAGCTCCTACACAGCATATGAAATCTTGATATAAGAGAAAAGGAATGATTTGGTGTAACAGAATGAGTCATTTGGCAGGAGAGCAGAATACTCATAAAACCCTGATACGTGCAAACATAACCTAGAAAGGCACTGTTTATCCTGATGCTCAAACTGTTTATTATAGGACTGTGTGGAGTCATTCTTGGAGCTGTTACATTGCCTGGAACAGACACTCAGTTTAATGTTTTTCTGTAAAATCTCTTGTTTACACAGACAAAGTGTTTGTTAAATTGTTTATCAAATGTTTGTTGGCTCCATGTTTGTCAAATGTCCACATACTGAGATGAAGTTTCAAATAGTTTGTCCTGTGAAATGATAAGAATGAACAAAGAGAGAGTGGTACAAGATAAGAAGTGTTTGAGCTTCACAGAGGAGTCAGCAGACTGTGGCAGGCCTGATGTCAAAGGCAGATTTCTGTTTCCTCTGCCGCTATCACTTTTGTCTGTTCTTGTCCTGGTATTTAAGTCCCTTGGAAAAAATCTCTGTGATACCATTTCTTTATCTGCTTGAGTTAACACCCTCACTCTGAACATAGTGAAGCCAGTCTCAGTTTTTGTACATTTCTCACCTTTATAGACTTTTTATATCAGAAGTCCATCTGTCCATCTCTGGAACATGTGGGGGGGCATGTTGCATTGTGGGTGCAAAAGGCATAAATGCTTTTGTACAGAAATTCGCAATTTTTGATCGGTTATCTCTTGTCATCAGTGTTGAGGAAGTTATTTAAAAGCTGTGAAGTCATTAATATTAGTCAAATTATTAAATCTAATTTCTTATGGCCAACAACACATTATGATCACAATGGATCAGCCTGGTTTAATGTTCACCTTGTTGCCAAGCTCCTATCTACATGACAGTGAACGTCCCAAAGTGGGACGTCCCAATCAGCACGCTTTAAAACAGGAAGAGCTGGGAGTTACAAGCAAGAAGACAGCAGGAAGTGACTGCTCGAACAAAGATTAGCATAGATGTAGGGAAGCATGATATCATTGGTACGATATCACTATCATCATATATTGGCCTTAAAAGTTTAATATCAGCTTTGGCCAGTATCGGAATGTTTGCCAATATTTTTTTTTTTTTTTTTTTTTAACTTTTTATTTTCAAATCTTTTTCATTTTACAACAACAGAAAATAGCAAAAAAAATTAGAACAATACAAAAGAAAATAAATAAAAATGAAGAGTGAGTGTGTGTGTGTGTGTGGGGGGGGGTACTGTCATCTCATTTGTCCTCACAAGGGTCTCTGTCAGACTGTAATGTTCCAATCTTTCTCTTGTATTGAAACCATCTGTCCCAGCGATTGTCCAGAGTTTTTCTTTTAAATTTCAAAAGGTAAGTCAGTTTTTCCATAGAGTATATTTCCTCTAGAATTGTGAGCCACTGGCCTGTTCCTGGAGGGTCAGTTCTCAACCAATTTCTCGTGATGGCCTTCTTGCATGCAAGGATCATTATTTTGAAGAGATAAATGTCCTTTTTATGTATACAGTTTCCTGGGAGTAGGCCGAGGTATAACACCAGAGGGTCCCTAGGTATTGTTGTCATAAAAATATTTTCCAGAATCTTTATAACTCCTTCCCAAAATGTTTGGATTTTGACACATGACCAGAAAATATGAGAATGACTGGCAAGCATATTTCCACATTTCCTCCAACAATGTTGTTGTATGTTACAATGTTTAGATTTAATGTGTGGTGTGATAAAAAATCTGATGACATTTTTCCAGCCAAATTGCCTCCATCCCTTTGAACTGGTAGTGGTCTGTTGTGTTATGCAGATTGCCTGCCAGTCATCCTTTGACAGGACAACATTCATTTCCTTTTCCCATTTTGATTTAACATAAAGTGTATCATCCCCCATGTGGTTCTGTAAGCCATTGTATAGTTTGGATACGATTTTAGTGGGGGTATGTTTGTATGCATCTGTAAACACTTTCAAAACAGCATTTTCCCACTGTATGATCCCTCTTTTAATACCTTTCTCATAGAAATCTCTCAACTGGAAATATCTGAACCTGTCCTTGTTTTCCAGACCAAACTCTTGTTTCAGTCTTTCAAAGGTCTTAAAAGATCTCCCCTCTACAAGCGTACACATGGCTGTCATACCTCTTTCTTTCCAACCTGCAAAGGTAATGTCAGTCCTACTAGGCCAGAACTTAGGGGACAAGGCGGGCCAAACAAGGAGCCTACATTCTCCTTCCATTTTGTGTTTTTTCACCAACCCGTACCATATCCTCAGTGATTCTTTTATAATGGGGTTATCTCTTTGGGTCTGGATTTTCCTTTTCACCTAGTCTTGTCTGAGGGCAGTTCTTACTCCAGTTTAGCTCGATGTGCTTCCATCTAGCCTGATAATCTGCTGAGCACCAGTAAACCAAGTATCTAATTTGGGCTGCATAGTAGTAGTTTTTGAAATTAGGCAGAGCTAGGCCTCCATTTTCCTTATTGAGCTGAAGTGTTTTAAATTTAACTCGAGGTCTTGCTCCAGCCCAAATAAATCTTGAAATCTGTTTATCCCATAATCTAAATTGAGTTTCAGGTAATGATAGAAATAAATATAAAAGTCTTGGCAGCAGATTCATTTTTACTGTGTCAATTCTTGCACCAAAATCTAAGACCAGCTTGGACCATTTTATCATGTCCTTGAATTTGATCATTTATCTTACTGTAATTAATCTTAAACATTGCATCCAGATCCCTGGAAATTATAACCCCCAAGTATTTAATTGATTGTGCTTCCCAGTTTAGTTGGAGTGTCTGTCTTATTATCTTATTTGGTTTATAGTTAAAGAGGAGAACCTGGGTTTTGGTGATATTGACTTTATAGCCTGAGATCGAACCAAATGCTTC
This sequence comes from Scarus forsteni, assembly GCA_036419115.1. Taxonomy (NCBI): domain Eukaryota; kingdom Metazoa; phylum Chordata; class Actinopteri; order Labriformes; family Labridae; genus Scarus; species Scarus forsteni. The sequence continues at coordinate 4,504,637 of JAZDUH010000043.1, forward strand.
CAAAGTAGTCATAAGTTGAGGGAGGGTAGAGTCTGGGTCCTGGAGAAAGATTATTACATCATCAGCAAAAAGTCCTATTATATGTTCTTCCTTTGAAATTGTGATTCCCTTCAGATCCTTGTTATGTCTTATAGCTTCAGCCAGTGGCTCTATATATAAAGCAAAGAGAGCTGGGGAGAGGCAGCACCCCTGACGTGTTCCTCTATATAACTTAAAACTGTCTGTCAGGTCTCCATTAATCTTTATTCTAGCAGTGGGGTCCCTGTACAGGGCTTGAATGCACCTGACAAATTGGTTATTGAATCCAAGCCTCTCCAGCACACAATAAAGGAAGTTCCAACTTACTCTGTCAAACGCCTTTTCCGCGTCTAGACTGACTATGACTGCACTTAGATGTTTGTTACTAATCTGTTCTATGACATGGAGAGTACGCCTGATATTATCTTGCGTTTGACGACCTTTAATGAATCCTGTTTGGTCCTCATGTATTAAATCAGGTAGGAAGCCTTCGAGCCTTTTAGTTATAATTGACGTGAATATTTTGTAATCTACGTTTAGAATGGATATTGGGCGATAAGACTGACAATATTCTTGGTTTTTTCCTTCCTTTGGAAGGACAGATATTACTGCCTCCTTCCAGGATGGTGGAGTTGTTGCCATACTAAGTGTCCAGTTTAAAGATTCTAAAAGGGCTTTAGACAAGTCATCCTTAAATACTTTATACCACTCGTTAGGGTACCCATCACTTCCTGGGCTTTTGTTAGTTTTCATTCTATTTATTGCAGATTCTAACTCTTTTTTAGTTATGGGGGCATTTAATATATCGTTTTGCATCTGTCCTATGGAGGGGAGGTCCAGTCCAGCCAAATATTGTCGAGTTGCTTCTACGTCATTTCCAGGCTGCGAGTATAATTTTTCATAATATCGTTTAAAAGCTTTATTAATTGCACTTGGTTCTGAAGTTAGGTTATTAGTTTCTGGATCTCTGATTTTATGAACTGTGTTCTTGGTTTTTTGTGCCCTGAGGCGTTTGGCAAGGATTCTTGCTGCTTTAGGACCTGACTCAAAAAATGTTTGCTTCGTGAATCTTAACTTCTTTTCAATTTCATCCTTTGCCAAGTTGTCTAACTGATCTTTGACATTCTTTAACTGATTTGCTAATCTTTTGGATTTATCTCTCTGTTGCATTTTCTCCAAAGTCCTTAATGATTCCCCTAACTCATCGTATTTTTTCTTTTTCATTTTATTAAGATATGCTGTTCTGGAGATTAAGTTCCCCCTCATAACTGCCTTAATTGTATCCCAGATAATTGTTGGTTCAACCTCATTATTATTGCTCTCTTTTATGCAGTCATTGATTTCTTTTTTAATCTCTTTTACCATTGTTTCATTATTTAAGATGCTCACATTTAGCCTCCATAATGTATTCTTTGGTTTGTTATTTAAATTTATGGTCATATAAATTGCATTATGGTCCGATATATCTGCTGTTCCTATTGAGCAGTCTCTCACTCTGTATCCATCTGAAAGATTAACAAAAAGGATGTCTATCCGGGAATGTACCTGGTATGAGGCTGAGTAGTGGGTGAAATCCTTGTCAAGTGGATGCAATACTCTCCATATATCGAGCAGGCCTGACTCTCTAATAAGTAGATTAAGGTCTTTTGATCGATGGTGTTTTTTCTTATTAGTGCTTGTAGTGTCCATATGATGATTTAAGACTGTGTTCCAGTCACCACCACAGATCAAAATTCCCTCACTTTCAGAATTGATCACATCAAATACAAATTTAAGAAGCTTTTTATCACTTTCTGGAGGTATGTAAATATTTGCAAATGTGACCAAAATATTATCAATCCTTCCTACAACAATTATGTATTGGCCTTCATTATCACTTCTTTCCCTGATCAATTCGAAGTTCACAGAGTTCGAGATTAAGGTGGTCACTCCTCTTTTACGGCTATTTCTACATGTACTAAAGTAAGAATTAGAGTAACCAAACTTTTTTAACTTTTCATGTTCATGTTTTGACAAATGGGTTTCTTGTAAAAAAGTTATTTGTGATTTTTCCCTTTTCAATTTAGCCAAAACTTTGCTTCTCTTGACAGGGTGATTCAGGCCATTTACATTAAGAGATGTAATTTTTAAGTTATGTGATCCCATCAGGCTTACTGCACACACATTGTGAGTTAACAGTCCCCCAAAATGAAAACTTAGCATGAACTATAAGGATAACATAAGAACTTAAGCAGGAACATGAACAAAAACAGATCTCCAAATGAGGGGAAGAGGGCACTCCTCCCCCCTCAACTGTGGCCCTGTTGGTGGGCCATGGGAAACGTCTCTCTTTAAGAGAGGGCCCATGAATGAGTAAGGTTAAAGAGTATAACTCAACCATACTTCTAGTCCAACTAATATCTAAACTTAGAAGAAGCTCCCCTTATTTCCAGACAATCGAGCATAAATCAGGGGACGACGCTTTTTCTGTCATTAAGCTTCCAATATACATATGGATATGTATTTTTCTTTTTCCCCGCAGTCAAACCGTGAGTTGTGGTCAGTATGATCCCTCATGTCGTGACGGCTGGCTCTCTGCGAAACTCCTGCAGCCTCTCCTTCACACTCAGTGCCCTTGTTGCAGCCTCTCGGCCGGTCGCTCTCTGCCATGAGCCCATCTTTTTACGTAGTAGCTCCACCGGGTCGTTCTCTCCCTCTGTCGGCTCCGGGCCATCCACTGGAATCCCTCGCCTCTTAAGATCGCTCCAGGCCTCCCTTGAGTTGGAGTAGGTGCGGACCCCAGACTCCCAGTGGATTCGGATGCTTGTCATGGGCGTCTGAAAGCGGATTCCTCTCTCTTTTAGGGCTTTCTTCACCTTGTTATAATCCTTCCGTTTTTTAATAACTTCGGATGCATAATCATGGTCGAAATAAACCATTCTTTTTTTCAGCTGCACTCTGCCTTTTTTCCAAGCTTCTCTGAGGACCAGTTCTTTCGTCTTAAATTCTTGAAAGTTAACGACAAGAGCCCTGGGTGTAGCGTCGGGTTTCGGTTTTGGACCGAGAGTCCGGTGGGCCCGTTGTATTCCGAGGTTTAGCTCTTTCGGCAGTTGCAGTGCTTCTCTCAAAAACTCTTCCATGAACTTTGAAACAGAGTTTCCTTCCTCACCTTCTGCCACTCCGAATATACGGATATTATTTCTCCTCGACCGGCTCTCCAGGTCGCATACTTTACGTTGTAGGCTACTCTGCTGCCGCTGGAAATCTGCGAGTATGTCGGCGATATCCTGGGCGCTGCTCTCCACGCCGGCTATACGGCTCTCTGCTGTCTCCACCCGTTCAGACAGACTCTGTAGTCCCGTTGCCATGTTGTCGAGTTTCACGTTAATTTCTCCGAGTTCTGACTTAAGTTCTGTCTTCAAGCCCATTATTGCTTCGATGATTTCCGCTTTATCGCCGAGGGCCCCGGTAGCTTCCGCCTCGTTCTCCTCCTGGCTAGCGTCCGCATAGTTAGCCATGCTATTTTTTGCTTTACTCTTTGGCATTTTCTGCCTCTTAAAGTCCCCGTTGTGTTATTCCCACTCAAATATCGATTTAAAGATTAGATATGGAGATGTCGAGTTTTTTAGTGGGTAAGATATAACTTGTTCGTGGGGAGCTGCTCCTACTCACGTCCTTTTCGCTACATGTCCAAACCGGAAATCGTTTGCCAATATTTTTAGTATTTATATATCAGCAGTATATTAGGGCTGTCACCTTATATTTGATATTCAAATAACCATTCAAATATGGGGGAAAATATCCGTAGCAGAATAGTAAATAAATATTCTTATGTAAAATATTGAGTGTAGCGGCACATCAGGGTGCCTGAAGCTGTGGACCGTTTCATCCAACAGAGAGCGCTCGTAGCGCAGCTGGACCGTCAGACACATAAGCAGCTCTCTTGACTCCAGAAACAAAGAGTTTCCTCTCCGAGAGGACATTAACAACGCCGAATCATCTGAGGAAAATTAAAGTACAGGTTGTGTGTCACTTATGTGCAAAGCAGACTCAATCGTCCTCCACATTAAATTTGCAGGCTCAGCCGTCAGCTTTTCATCCAAGTGATACAGCCCAGTGCAGCTGCGCTTCGTCAAGAGATTAACCCCGTGTGACAGCGTTTTTTCGGCAGGACTTTTACCAAAGGTGCGGACAAGAGATTCCCTTACTATGGGGGGGATAGTCGAATATCTTTGATTATTTGGGTGCATTTTCGAAAACCATTCGAGTTTGATTTTTAGGAAAAGTGACAGCCTTACCATATCCTTTATACAAGTATGTCCCATATGTTGGCAGCAATGTTGTCATGATACAACAAATGTACTATACTGCTTCACCTCATCATAACTGCACAGGACATTGAAAACAAGACGTTCAGTTACCAAGAGTGAAATATTTTTGGAAATATCATCAGAATCCAACATTGTGCAACCCTGCATGGATGCTAACAGCTGCAGAAGCACTTTTATCAGATCTGGACTGCATTGATTGATGAAGTGAAGAACACATATAAAAGATATTTTTGTGATATGTTTTGGTCAGTTTGTTATTCAAAATGGCTCAAATTCTGTGCTTTACATGGCAGTAGCACCCGGCCACTACATTATCTAAATGGTCCATAATTAACGTGCGTAATGAACAATCGTCCAGTCACCTAATAGATATGCTATGAAAAGGTCCTGCCTATTCCCGAACACCTTCTGTGGGCTCTTTACCGGATGGAATAGTGAAGTAAAGTGAACTGACCCTCTGGTGGGTCAGGTTGACATTAACATTAGCACATATTAGATAATGTTCACGAATTATGAAAAATCATCAAAGTATCAAGGAAAGTACATTCCCAGGGTCAATTTTGAGGTGTTTAAAGCAGGCCAGTGTATCAAAAGCAGAGTAGAAACATCCTGCTGGAGATATTAAACATTACCAACTGCACTTCATGCCAAAACACTTTGCACAGGGCATGCAATAGGGCCCAAAGTCTATTTTATCACTTTAAAAATAATGTATACCTTTCTTATAGGGCATTTTGTCACCTTAAAAAAATGTGCTGCCAAGTATGCCATCCAAAAAGAAAAAAATGGCAGAAAACTTATCAGAAATAACAAACTTAGCAGAAATAACAAACGTTTCCTCACATCCTTTGAGGTGCTGTGCTTCTAAAACACTTCTAAAACACTCTGCCCTGCAAGCTGTGCACATCGGAGGAAGCACTGTGGCAAAGAAATGCTTGATCAACTCAATTTCCTGTTAAAAGTCCCATTCTTCTTACCTGACATCCGTTTTCTATCTCCTGTTTATGTGTGTGTGTGTGTGAAGGGACAGATTTATGGAGCAGCTTGAGCGCTGGTGGCCACAGTCCAGCCAAACAAGTGATTTGTTCAGAGGTTTCAGGCACATAGACAGAGGAAGGAGCATTAATGATGTTGTGAACAGATCACCAGGTGTGTGTTTGTGAGGGAGGAGAAACAAAGAGACTGTGGGCGGAGGTGAGGCATTCTTTTTCTCATCGTGGCTAGTTGAACCACATACATCAAAGCTTCATGATGAAGTCTGCAAAGTTTTCAGGGCTTAACTTTAAGTTGGAATGGCAAGACAGCTAACTGTATGTAGGAATATCGTTGTGAACATTTTAGCACCTTAAGTTCCATTGTCTCTGAGCCAACAGTATTTCCTAATGAATTTGCTTTTAAAGCTTGAACTAAAGTCACACAAGAAACACAAGCTTTTGAGACTTTGTTTTTTTAGTTACATATAAACACATCTGGAATTGCTCAACTAATTTGAAACTTTTACCCTCTTATGAAAGTAGATGCTAACAAGTGGGGTGACTTGGATGTGAGAGTCGTTAACACTTTAATGACCAGCTCAACTGTTTGGCAGAGGTCATAATTAAATTCAGGGGTATTTGAGATTTTAAAAAACAGAACAAATCAAATCATTGTTTGGTTCCATTAACACTTCACGGAACAGAGAAAACCACAAACAAACCAAAAACAGATACTTTCTTGATGTGGGATTGAAAGGTTTTAAAAGCCAACAGTTGATTGTGTGATGGCAAAAAAAAACAATTAGGACAAAATCAATTAGAAAAGGTAGAAATGTATGTAAAAAATGCAAAAATAATTAAAGATAGATGATATTGAGTTTTAACCACACAAAATGTTTTTGATAAATAACAGACTTTATGTGTGTATATGTTATCATATCAGAAAATGGTTAAGTATTTTAAATAATAAGGAAAATAATAATAGTAGCCTTTAGCTTTTAAACCTCTAAACCCCACAAATAAAATATCGGTTCTTTTGGTTTGTTTGAGGTTTTTTCTGTATCAGAGAACACTGACAGAAACAAGCAATGACTTGTTAAGTTTATTTAACACATTAAATATTCCTGAATTTAATGACCTCTGCCAAACAGTTGAGCCGGGAGTTAGAGGGTTAAAATGATATTTCACTATTTTTGAATTGGGTTGTATCACGTACTTGACAACAGTCACTGAAGTGGCTGAAAGGGCTCCCAGCAGTGCTGTACCTTTAAGATGAATGAGTTAGGCACACTGCTGTTAGTGGGTGCAGTCATTTTGTGTAGTTGTGTGTTTTTTGTAAAGAAGAGCCACATAACTCTGTAGCATTTGAGTGCTTGATTTTTCCTTCATGAAGTCTCTGTGTTAGCAGTAAATGGCTGTGTTTGTCTGCCTGTGAGCCTTGACTCTGCCAATCTGCTGTCTTGCTCTGTAGACTCAGGAGGACACAAGAAACTACTGTCGAACCAAATATGAATTATTTCAACTTTCCTTTTACAGTGGATACATAAGGTTGTTTTTTTAACTGGAATATTGCTCTTCAGAATGAGATTCAGCAGCGAGATTAATGGACAGGTAAAAGAACACAAAGTATTTAACTGCTTTGTAAAATAGTGCTAAACATACAAAATGAAGCAAAATAAAGGGTTCTGAAGATTTTTAACCAAACATACATTCGACCTAACATAGTTTCATGTTTTTTTTTATATGAAGCTCATGTATTGTGTAAAAAACTCCCCTCCAACAGCAATTCACCCTGCTGGTGGTCACAGCTTGTTCCCCTTATAGGTACAGCGCTGCTGGGAGCACTTTTACTCCCCATTTTAAAGTGCCTTATACAACTCTGTAAGACTCTTGTGTTTTCATTTAATTATCCATTCAGTATTCAAATCACCTCTTATTCATTTCTTGTCTTGTTCACACTGGTGAACAGCTGATTAGTGGCATTTAATCACAACAAATCACCTAGATTCTGCCACTACCTGCTGCTATCATGTTTTAAAATCTGTTCTCTTTCCTCCCACAGTCAGTGTCATTTCAGTGTGAACCTGGCCAGTGCTCCCCACTTCAGTTTCCTTCAATCTATCTTATCAGTGTCCAGGGCAAGCTCCTGAGAAGTTTATTTCTCTTTCCTTCATCCTGTATCCCTCCCCTCTGAAAGCTACTCTGTGCTTTAGCATTTGGCACTTTAATTAGCTCTCCAGCACTTTATAAATCACATCGTTTAATTCCCATGATCTCCTAACTCCAGGCCCATTTCTCTTGGACTGTTTGAATGTTTTTGTCTGTATGACTATGTCTTTTGATATGTTCTGTATGTTTTATTCCCATTATGGATGTCTGTTTTGTGTGTTGACATCATCCTGCTAATGGGACTGGGGATGAAAATCAGCCACTCGGCTATAATCCCGTGCATTTACAAGTTAGTGTTTACTAATGCGTACTGTCCTATTAAAACAATTAAATCTAAACCCACTGTGCTTTTGTTAGCCTCACTACCCTCTTAAGTACAAAAAGATTTCACAATGGAGTCTAATCACCAAAGGTTAAATTTACACCACATTTATTATTTTTCACATAACTCAGAAAATGTTGACTATTAATTTACTCTGATGACTTAAATTAACCTAACAAGCCAGATGGATAGCTCCATATATCTGCCACAGAAATATTTCACTGGTCCATCTGGGTAGGAGCCCTTTAAATTTGTTTTCAGGGGCAGAACGTTTTAAAAAAAAAAACACAAGCTTGTGATTGGACAACTGTTTTGCTCGTCACATTCATCACAGACTAATCCACACCAAGCAGGGTTGCCTCCTATAATGTAGCAATGTTTTCATTGAATTTGTCTTTTTTTTTTCTTTTATATATACATTTTATTTCATTATTTTGTTTATATTGGCTGCTGATGCAAAATGTGCCTGTTTGTTACTTGAAATGGCTGAATAAAGAATTGAAAAAAAAGTAGCATTACTGCTAACAATAGTTAATGACTGTTAGCGGCTAACAGCTAACAACAGTTAATGACCGTTAGCCGCTAACTTAGCTGCTAACAGCTAACGGCCTTATACTATTGTCTTACACTAAATTGTACCACACAGATGATTCATTTAACACTTATATGTGACATGAACCTCGTCAAAGACAATCCCTACAAGTAAACCTCTGAGGAGGGCAGATTTCGCCAAGTTTTAATAAGTATCTATGAGGACAATAGGCTAATCGGCATGTCCGTTCTCAACTTCTGGTTTTCAACTTCCGGTTGTCGTCACGTACGCATTCTACAGCTACCGCCTCTCTTCCCTGATGGGGCCGTTAAGAATTCAGCCGAGTGAATTAGTTGGACAATGGAGGCTGGCAAGACGGACCTGCAGGATTTCAGATTCAGGCAGGTCTGTCTGCTCTGCAAGGCTAGACTTAAATGCAATCATGACAAACATATAAACACGACGCTGTTGACATCAGAGGCTGTGGTGTTGTTCCTTTTGAAGTCTAACCAAATATTTATCTTTACTTCTACTAATTACCTGTACATTTAAAAGTATGAGAGTAGAATTCAAGTGTGAAGATTAACTTTATGACCTAAGGGCAAAAGTGTCAGACATTTTTTGTCAGCAACAGTTTATTTTAAAGATAATCCAGAAATAATAGTGATAACTCATACAGTTTTTGTTGGTGGAGCCTAACTTGGAATGCTAATTTCTGAGTCGGCCCACAAAAAAACTTTATCCCGGCAGTCCTCTAAATTGGACCCTGCTTCACAGGCCTTGGCTCTCATAACCACTGTAGGAGATAGAAATAAGAATAAAAGATATTGACCTTGTGGCTGGTGCTGCTTTACATACTACAGGATATTTGTCTTCACCACTTTAAAAACTTACCAAGGGCATTTGAGTGAGGGCACGTTCCCTCTCCACCCAGACCTGCAGCCATATGTGGGCTGGTTGGAGCAGCAGTGGTGACGGTGCCCTCCTGCTTCACTTAATTATAGCTGTGATAAAGTGGTTGACCCCCCACGAGTGTCGCTGTGCACACACTGAGCTGACCGACTCACCTATCTCACCTTTTTTTTAATATCTCGTCAGGTAACATTAATAAAAAAATTCAAATGGCCTGAGGGTTGAGTTATCTTTGCCTCGTCTTTGGTGACTACTTTAAGACAAAGACCAGACTCAACTCTTTGGGAAAACTTTACTAACCTCGTAATGCAATGACTCAAAGCATATTTTCCTCGAAGCCCCGTTACTGTACTTTTACCAAAGGTTGTCCAAGCCCACGTGAACCATGTTAAACCAACCTGTATTTTAACTGTTACACTAATGAAAGTCAAACAAATAAGTCCTCCTGAAAGTTGGTCCCATCTTATATTACATTCTGGTCAAGCACCCTTAAAGTTCTTTAGCAGTATTTTAGTTATTTTGTGCAAAAATAGAAACGATAACTTCTCAGCAGAAAGAGCCACCCACCCGATCTTCCGCATCCCCCGTTGGATTCCTTGGATCCTGGACCCCAGGTTGAGATCAAAGATCAGTGTATTTGGTTGAGAAGATTAGGCAGTAGGTTTGTATTTAGATTGGTGCGCTCAAATGTCAGACAGGGCATTCTTAGACCCTTTGTTCAAGTTTTATATGGTACTTTCTGTTTTTACATGTCTCTTTTTTCAAGATAGAGTACTTTATCTTGACAAGGCAAAAAAAACTAGCATCATCAGGACTCCTCTCCCACTTTACTGTACCAAACGCTGCCCAAAATGGCTCGCTCCCCCTGCCCCCCTAAATAGACCTACCAGTGTGATGTCATAGCACTCCTATTGCAGCAGTTTAAGCCCATTTGCTCAGTGAAAGGCCAAATGCACAGCATGGAATTTAGAATTAATGTAAAATATTTCACAACATGGTGCTGACCAGCGCTGATCTAACCAATTACAATAAAGTCGACCTGTCAGCCAATGAGAGTAGACTTGCGCATGGAGCTTTAAAGTGACAGGAGCTTGGCTGCTGTGAACACAGTGTAATAGTCTTCAGAATCAAAAATGTAAACTTCAGTTAAAACAAAATATGGGCCCTTTAAAAAGTGCAGGTCTTCCTTAGTGTGGAGTTCTCCAAGGTTCTGTCCTTGGCCCTCTGTTGTTTTCCAAAGCTTTCAGCTGTGTAGCAGACATCACAATCTTCTTTCTGGTAAACACAGTATGTCTTCAACTCTACTGAGCTGTCTTAAAATATTAAATGGCAGACAACTGTAAACAACAAACACAGATGTTTTTATATGTGCCTCACAAAGCACTGTTCCTGTTATTTTAGGATCTCTTGGTAAATTTTCTGAGTTGTTAAACCTTTTCTTAACACTCTGGTGTCACTTTGAACCAATCTTAAGTGCCACTGATCATCTTGTCACCTCCGTAGTCTACTCTTCTTTTTTTCATCTAAAAACATTAATGTACTGATGTTAATTGTTACCACTGTTCTCATTATTAATATTTTGTCCCTGAACAGGCAAATATCTCACTGGCTCTTCATATTAATGTAGAATTATTGACAGTCTAGGCATTCATTAACACCCGTTTAGTAGGCAGTCTTTTGGATTGCACAGAGTACAGAGCACCAAAGCTTGGCCAGAAAATAAAGTGGAGGACTCCGAGAGACCAAACTGTTCCCATGATAAAGCCAGACCACACTAACTGTCGCTGTGGCAACCATATCCGAGTCAGACAAAAATTCAGACCAATTTCTCTAAATACTTATGTCTATTCCTCAATGTCCCTTCTCCTTTTCTATATCTAATGATACTGAAACTACATCCACAGTTGCTGTTTTTAATGTCACATATGATACAAAACACGTATCTGTGGCCTGTTGACAAAACCCAGAGCATATGAAAAGTCCCTCCTGTCTCTCTTTTGCTTTCCTTGCCTATTTCGCCTAAATGTGAGTTCCAAGGGACAGTACCTCTGAAAAATGCATGCATATGCCACCTCCCCCAGATAGGAGACAGAACCAAAGCTAGGTGTTTGTTTGGCTCTCTTACAGCTCCAGTATAAGGTATCCAGAGTTTATAGGTTTGCCAACTCCAACATCTGAGGACATTTTTTGGCAAAAAACTTAGTGAGTTTGTATGAGGGACATCTTTGATCAAGTTAAACCTCTTAAAAATAGTATAATATTGGGCTTTGAAGCCCATGTTGGAAGTTTCTTAACAGTTATAGAGTAAACTTAAATTAATATTGATTATTTGCTTTCAGCTTTCCAAGGCTGTGCTCTAATTCTTTTCTATTTTTCATGAATGGTTATAAAACATTTTAAAAGACGTGTTTTCTTTTCAACTGTTAAAATAACGTTTTGATAAACACAGACCTGCGCATGCGCAGTGCTTTTAAAATGTTTTATAACCATTCGGATTTACTTCACGTGCTAATACGCCATCCCCTGGACCACTGTAAGGAGTATTTTGTCCATTTTCGTCAGTCCGGCTCTGACTCCTATTGACCTCCAGCCATTGAGCTAAGCTACCTACGAAGCTAACAGCTGGGAGTCAGCCACTGGACGCAGAGACACAAAAAAGGTATTTTTGAGCTTGTCTCACTTTGTCAATGATAGGGAAAGGGCATGGGTCCAAAATCGTCAGAGTATTCCTTTAAAGGTGGGCTGCAAGACACCACAATGGGGGTCCCAAAATGCTTCCCATGGTACAATTAAATGTGCCAGAAGATCTCAAAAGGCATGTAAGACTGTATGATATTGGGCTTAATCATAGGTGGTTGGTAAGATTGGGGCTGGTATCTAAGTAAATCTTAAACAGATCCTTTAAATGTAGATTGAACATTACAATAATGCTGTTGGGTTTGGCACTCGTGACTGTTTCAACACACACTTTCTGAAATGTGGAGTTACAGAGAGATAGACTTTTCTCATTCTGAGGGGTTGGAGGTTGGAGACAAACTACAGACACAAATTTTCCCAAAACCATAACAAAGGGTATTTTTGTGTAACTTTGGGACCTTTGGAGCCAAGGCACTGATACCTACGTGAGTATGTCTGAATGCCACTTATACTGTGACTGTTGTTCTAAAATCTGGGTGCCAATGAGTACTGCAGATCCTTTCCTGCATGTCCTCCCCCACCCTTACCTCTCTATCCAGCTTCTGCTAATTAGGGCAAAAACAGAAACCAACCCCGAAGCAGGTCTACTAAGAATAAGTTTTTTTAGCTGTCAAGTAAATGCTGTGGACAAAATGATTTCCAGGGAGATATAGTGTAAGCATAAAGCTAAACAAAGAGAAATATTCAAACAATGTAACCAGCATATACCTTGTATTTGTACTTTGCCTGAGTATATAAAAGATAATTCAGCCCCCAACTGTAAATCAATAAAATATCCTTGAAACACAAACATCTTTTGGTTAACATGACAGTTTTCATTTTCAGAGAGCACACCGGGACAGGCCTGAGCCTACCTTTAGAGCACTTATGTCGTCCTCAAGTGTTGAGAAAGAACATCAGGAATGCTAATGTATTCATGAATGCTGGCCAAACTGCTGTCTGATCAGATGCTCTCTGTCTGAGGTGGGGGTTTGTTCAGGTGAACAGGGCTGAGCCTGGGGAGACAGTTATCATCCAAAGCAGACGGTGTCTCATGTATGCCCAGAATTCTCAATCACAAATAGATGTATCTAATGTTTGGGGAAAAGAGGGGAGATTCACCCACCTAGAACAACATATAAAGCAGTAATATTTAGGTTAAGAATGCACTGAGTTTGTTTGTTTTTCATGTTCTAAAAATGTGCATTTTGACATTTGTTTAAACTCTTGTGAGAGAAATTTAATTGGTATTAGCATGCCTTCTGGATAAAAGCAGTGGCCCTATTACCTTGTATTTTTAAGACGTGTTTTGTCTAAAAATAGTAGATAATATATAACTTTTAAAAGTCTTTGTCATGATAAATACCACTAAAGGTTTCTGGGGTGGATCACTGTTCCATTTGACTCAACTATACTCAGTTGTTTTGGTGTCTATTAGGGATCATGTGCGGTACCTGGACAGTTTTTCGTATCACCAGTGGTGTGGCTTCAAGCAACCTGAGCTTAGACTAAACTGATGTGGAGATACGTTGAAAATAGAATGGTTAGAGTATCACCTTAAGGCAGTGATATTTCACTCCAGAAATGAAACGCTTTCCATTGTGCTGTAGTGCTACATGATAAACTTTCCTTGGCTCTAGATAGTTTGTTGTTTTGCTGCTCTTAGCCATCTTGAAACAAATTAATCTCTTCCTGTGAAGGTGTTCACACCAAACAAGAACTTCGGTTTGCCATGCAATGAACAAATATTGAAACTGAATGAGAATGTTATCCCAATTGGCAACAAAATAATTTCCAACTGCAGGAAGAAGACAGCATTTGTGGAAACATCCATCACGGCTGATTAAAGATCAAGATGGTGGAAACACACGTTGTGGCTAGGAGACAGATATGCACTCATTTCATATCACTTCCGGGTCTGAAGCACAAAAGTTTGCCTAAATAAATATGAACAATTAAAACATGTGAACACTTTCACAAAATTTTGTTGCACAAAGACCTGGCGCAAAGAATTTCTTTGCAGCTGGTGTGAACAAAACTTAACAAAAAGTCACTCTGTGGCTGGCATGTCTTTCACCTCCATTCCCCCCTTTGTTGTTGTGAGGATGCCACTATAGCTTTGCAAAGCTATGCAATGACAACCCTGTCTCCCTTAAAGAGGTACTGAGAAAGTCTTTACTTAATGGAAGGAGAAGCAGGTAGTATCCAAGTTGTGCAGGGTTAAGATGAGTTGGTAGATACCACAAGGAAACTGCTCCAAAAGTTTGGAAATGTTATTTCAGTCAATTATTTCTTCTTCTTCATAATACCAATTAATGCTGTTTATTTTTGATTATTTCAAAGCTTTCCTGAATCCTAAAGGCAGCAGTGTTAATCTTTATCTGCTCAATGACCATCTTAACAACCCCTGATCAGAGCATGAAGGACAATAACACATCTGTTTTTTCTTCCCTTCATAATGACAATTCTGTAAACACATTGGAGCTGTGCATAAACAAAACTTCAATTTATGTCATGACTGATGCTTATTTGAAAGTGTTTCAGAACAGAACAGTGAGAAGCAGATAAAACAGTCACATCTGCATCACACTTTCACCACAAGCCAGACTGTCCTGTGACACTAGAGCAAAGGGAAGTGAAATAATGCTTGAGACGCCATGAAACCTCTGACATTGCAAAGCTGATATTGATCATGGGAATAAATGAAACAACACACATTCCCAGCACAACACTCTGACTCTACCACCACAATTTATTTATTGCGTACAGTGGATAACAGGTAACATAGCAGGTATGTGAAGCGGATAACGGTTTGGGGAAACTTCATGGGGAATCTGCTGTAGTTCCCGGCACGACGAACCCCCTTTGTAAGGCCCTGAGGAAAGAAGGAAGGAAGAAGTTTTAAGAAAGGGGAGGGACGGAGGGGTGCGTCGAGTGTGCGAAACATAAGGAACACAGGAAGAGGCGCGGTTGAGGTGTGGTCCTGCTCCTGAAATTCTGTTTAAATCTCCACTTAATATTGATAAGGCATAATATCGTCATACACTCCTTGGGATATGTGTATCGTTACAGATTCTACAGAATCGATATGACCTCAGTGTGTTGATAGTTGTTGTCAATACACTTTGGGTAATGTTAAAAATGGCACAGTTCAAAGTAGAAACCAAGTTCCATGATGAAGTACATGTTGTAGAATGGTTGGAAACTTGTCCTTGTTCCTTTTCTTCTCGTAAGAAAGAACAAAACTTGTCGGGGATTTTGTTAAAAGCATAGTCAATGTTCACAGTTTACGTGAGTCTAGATACGCATCCTGTTGTGAGGTAGCTGGAAATATCAGCCCAAGTTCACAGAGAGGGCGAAAAATCACGGGGTTCAAAAGTCTTGAAAAGAGCAGTGGCCCCACGTCCTTTCTTTTGCTAGTTTCTGGACTTGGAAAGCATAAATGGCCCAGCTAGTGGCTCATGATATCACGTTGTGGTCTGAATGAATAGCTGATAGAGCACTGTGACTGTGTGGGTTGCTGCATGCCTTCCCTCTCTCGATCGCCCTCTATCTGGTGCGATTCACCGTCTCTGCACTGATCAGTAAAGGCAGAAGATCTCAAGTTTACCATTCTTTTGCGTCATGATTTTTACAAAGATGTACATTTAACTGTAAGATCTGTAACACTGTGTAGCCTTTTGAGGAAGTAATTGAATTGATTTACTGTTACTGTAGATTACTTACTGCAAATGCAAATAAGGGTTCTGCTGTTAAAGATGTTGTTGACGTCTGACTTTTTGAGTTCTCATCCATACACAGTCTGTTTTTTACGTGTCCGAGGCTGTTCTTGAAATAGCACACTGTACTAACAACATGTTCAGATTTTCAGAATTGTATTACACAGTGTACAACCATTATTGTAGCTTGTACCAAATATAACTTAATTTATTAAGGATTCCAAAAATATTTCCAATGTGACCCAGTCAGTCTACTTTAATACTGTTTCTCTCAATGTAAAGCACAGGCTAGGGATCAAAATGGCAGGCAATGACAGTGCAATACAACAGAATTACCTTTATCATCATTTGCGTTAATTTTGTTACTTTTACATTGTTGTAGTTGGATTCATTTTGTGCCTTTATTGATCGGAGAGAGACAGTGGATAGACTTGTGAAAGAGGGTGAGAGAGAAGGGGAAGACACTCTGCAAACTGGTCACAGGCAGGATTCGAACCTGGACCGGTAAAAGCAAGTACACGAGGTGCCTGGTTGCTAACCACTCCGCCAACCCCCCCCCCCCCCCTTTTTAATTTTATTTCTGCAACATGTCCCTAAACAGCTGGGACAGGGGCATGTTTACCACTGTGTTAAATCACCCTTCTTTTGAACAATGCTCAATAAGCATTTGAACACTGAAGACAGGTGGAAAGGAATAATTCTTTAACATTCTTTTATGATGTACAAAATAAGTTCTCTATTGTCATATCTTGTACTTCATAATATGACACATATTCCCATCAGGACTCAGATCTCGACTTCAGGCAGGCCAGTCAGGTTGCTGCACTCCTTAATCATGAAGCCACACCATTGTAACACGAACAGAATGAGGCTTGGCATCATCTTTTAGAAATAAGCAACGATTTCGATAAAAAAATATGTCACTTTAAATGGGAATATCTGCTGCTCTAAAACAATCTCGATGGTCCTTTTCCTCTGAAGTCTAGAGGACACAATGTCCATGCTTTCCAAAAACGATTTGAAATATGAACCACAGCACTCTTTGTATCAGTCCATCTCAGATGATTGTTGGCCTAGAGAAGCCAGCGGTGTTTCTGGGTATTGTAGAAAAATATGTATTTATATATACATATATGGCTTTTGCATTGCTTTTAACTTGCACTTCTAAATGTATGGATAACATGTGTCAAATAAAAAATGTTTTTCCAAAGTGTTTCTGAGCCCATGTGGTAAAATACTTTACAGAATAATGTTTGTTTTTATTTCAGTACTACTTGATGAATTGATGGTCACAGGCATTCAATGTTTGTTTTGCTACTTTTGTGCAGAGCTCACTCTGGATACTCGTAAATTTTTGACAAGAATGTGAACGATAAAATCTTTAAGTCCTTTGTAGCTGTATGCTGTGAAACATTGTTCTTCAACTGCTGGACTATTTGTGGTGCAGTTGCTCACAAAATGGTGAACCCATTTCGACCCAGCCTTTCTTGTGAACTACGGAGCCTTTAGGGGAAGCCCCTTTATGCCAAATCATGGCACTTGCTGGTTTCTATTCTCCTGTGGAATGTTCCAGAAAGGTGTTCTTTGAGCTTGCCTCACTTGAAATCTTTTGTTTCCCCTGTCCCAGCTCTTCTGGAATATGTTGCAGACATCACATTCAAAATTGTTGAATGTTTGCCAAAAAGGAACAATAAACCTCATCAGTTGCAACAGTATCTTATCTTTGTAGTGCATTCAACTGGATGTACACAAAGTTAAAAAAGAACATGCAAAATCATTCTATTGTTTTCATTTGCGTTTTACACATCGTCCCACCTTCATTGGAAATGTTGTTTGTTAGAAACTGACTCATTTGACCACTAAAGTTAGATTCCTGTACTTGGTCCGTGATGTCTTCAGGGGTTCAGCCCTCTCAGAAACAGCGCGTCCTGATAGGCTCAATCTGCATTGAAACACTGAATGTGTCATTTTGCTGCTATAACTTCAGCGTCCTGCTCACTCACCGAGCACAGCTGTGGTATGCAGCTTGACCTGACCTGCTGGCGTAATCCTCAAAGTCGTTTCTGCTTTGGTCGACAAGGTCTCGACCGATCACTTCATCTCTGTCTGTCCTCTCGGGGGCTCATCCTCTCCTCGCGCCTCTGCAGCCAGTCTCTACAGCGCGCGGTCCAAAGCGAGGAAGTGGATGATGCAGTGAGAAAAGCATTGTGGGAGGATTTCAGTGACTGAAAAGCTGCTTTCGGGGAGGTTTAGAGGCGGAAAAAAACAGGCGTACAAACTCACGCAGGATTCCACCAGGCGGAATCCCGACGTGTTTATCCTGTGCCGGGCACAGAGGAGCACCGCTGCGCAGTCTTTTACGCACAACCAACACGCGGACCTGAGGGACAACCTGTCAATCAGCAGCATGCCCGCGGCGACAGCTTCAGTAGCGGATGTGTCCAGGACACAATTCATCAACAAAGATGAGAATTGGCGTAACTCAGGTAAGACTAAAATAGTGCCACAGTAGGTGACCAGTCCATCCTTGAGCCTGACGCGTGGGGTGCGTGTGAGACTAGGATTTGTTTAACCACTGCATTCATATTAGGTCATGAACACTGATATTAATTCTTTGGGGGGCTCACATAATCTATCGGAGGGCGATACAAGTTATGAGTTTCATCCAAACATTGGGTCTGTTTTTAGTTAGCGCGTGAGATCTTCGTGCGTGTTTTTGGTATTGTGCAATATCCCGTCATGGTCTGACAGCGCTTTCTGATTCCAGTAATTGCTGCAGCATTAACAACCAATGCATATTTTGCAGTATTCGTAAATTATCTCCAAATAGGCAGCATATTTGAGATATTTTATGGAAAAAGTCTTCCCTCAATGCGTCATGTTTTATTGCGGTTTTAAAAAAGGCAGACTTAATACATGTGTATCGATCTTATAGGTCAGTTCAAAGATAACAACACAAAAGAAGAAGTGAAAATAGGAGGCGACTGTTTGTGGCTTTACTCAGAAACTGTCACGCCAATTCACAGCTGTGCGTCAAATAATGACGCTGAGGCTACACGAAACTCACGTTACATAAAACCATGCTCTTTATTTGAGGTGCGCCCTTGTGTTATATAAACTAAAATAAAGTGATATAATGACCATCAGGGGAGATTTACGCCAGCTGTAGTTAACGCACTGTCCCTGAAAATGTTGATAAGACTCAGGAGTTCAGACTGTCTTTGGCCTAGTACTGTATATTCAATACTCCACAAACTGTGCACAGAGCAAGAGATCATAGACTACCCGGAAATCAGAAAATGCAGGAGGAAATTGAATTAAGGATCCAAAGTGTCTACATTAAAATAAAGAGCTTTTGTATCTCTGTATTTAAAGTACATAAATAGAATAAATTTGAGTGTGGAGGTAAACTGTATTTCCAACTTCAGTGAGTTAAAAATAGAGGCGTAAAGAAGGAAGATTATAGTGATTAACACCTCAGTATATTTGATATCGATCATCTCCTGTTTTCCCCTCTTTAAGAAAAACTGCACCTTATACTGATTCAATATTGTGAGTCTTCACTGTTGAGAGTTACTGATTCAAATTAATGCTAAAATAAAAGGGGAGGACGAATCAAGTTGATGCTTTTCCTGCTTCTTTGAACACATGTAAACTGAGATGACTGGTACAGGTGTGAGTTCCATATTTTGTTTTCCTCAGTTCATTGTTTTTTTTTTTAATTTGTTTTTTACATGTTTAAAAAAAAGATTTGGAAAATCTTTTCAAATTATATTCAACTGAATACACATGAAAGGCAAAATGCGAAATGTTCTAATTGATGGATCGTATTGTTTTACAAATTAGCACTTGTTTAAATTTTAATGTCTGCAACATGTTCCTAAAAGCTGGGAGAGGGCAGTCAGCAATGCTGAAAGCCAACATTGAATGCCTGTGACCTTTTATCCCTCAGACAGCACTGCAGTAAAACTAGAAAAGCACTCGGAGAGCGCAGATCTCCACCAGCGCCACAGTCCTCAACCATATAGTGATTTTTACCATAAATATTAATCCTACCTTTATTTCATCTAAATATTTAGATTCCTTGACCATGAAAACATATGATTAGCAACTGGATTCATCATGATATCTATTTTATTTAGTTAAGTAGTTATTCACAAAAATCACATTTTTCATCATGGCGGCCAGACGCTGATTCGGATCAACACCAAAATCGAATCAGTTCTTCCTTTTCCCATGCTGAACATTTCCTGAAAATTTCATCCAAATCCATCCATTACTTTTTGAGTTATTTTGTTCACAGACGGACGGACGGACGGACGGACGGACGGACAAACAAACAAACTCTCCCGAAAACATAACCTCCTTGGCGGAGGTAATCAACATAATTTGTTATAGGATATCATCGCATGGACTCATGAAAACTTTAACATTATTGTCCGTTTTCTACATCAAAACTGCAACTTCAGACTCTAGCATGCACAGCCGAAGCGATCTATCAACATCAGCCAGAAACGCCTGCTTCTCTGGGTCTCTGCATCAAGTCTCTTGGGCATTTATACTTACGTGTCAGTACACCCATGTCACGCTACAGTAGTCTACCAGAACCTAAGTCAACAGGTGATCTGTATTTGGGTCTGTCATTCTCTTTTGCCTGATTGTGTGATAGCAATAGCAGCAGAAATAGAGCCTGTACTGTGTTTAATGTTGGCAAACAAGGTGATCAATACTTAGTAGCTATTGGTTAAAATGCAGTTATTGCAGAAAAAGAAAAAAAAGTGGACGTAGAAGGAGATAAAAATACTCCTTCTAAACCAGCTGTGGCAAAAGATTAGAATTTTCAACACTGAATGTGACATGAACCAGGAAAATACTCAAGTTATACATAAGCAAGTATGACCTGTGCGGATCTGATTAGAAAACATTGGGGATGTGAACATCAGGCTATATTTGTGGCCTCAGATGAGGGCTACATAGACCCAGAGTTTAAGTTATGGTATTGCTTTGACACAGAAGTATAAATCAGTCTTTAGTGGAGGAGGGTGGGTGTTTTAACTTGTACTTGTAGATGTAGAAATGAACTGTGTAAACTGACAGTGGTTTCCAGAAGTGTTCCTGTGTCCACATTGTGATATCCTGAACAGAAAAAAGTTGATCAATTTGAAAATGGAACTCCTTTTCTTTAAAGTGTTTTCAGTTGAAGAGGATAGCAAATCATTATATTCTGATTTTATTTATGTTTTAGTCAACATCGAAACTTCTCTGGAACTGGAGTTCATAAATAATGTTACAAGTAGCAGGTCTTGTAATGTTTAATGTTGATAAATCCAGCCAAGTTGAGTTATTTTGCCAAAAAAAAAGAATAGTCTATGTCTTATTTTCTTGTAGAATAGAATGGTACAGGGATGACATGCTGCATTGTTGGAGGTTAATGCAGGAGTTAATTCTAAACTGTTACCCTGCTTGAAGTCTGTGAAAATTTTCACAGTGTTTTTATTATTTTTAAATTACATGTGCTGCTGTTGCTAATGTATTAACAAGCAAACCTCTTTTTCATGATGTTTTACGCTTACACGTAATCAGTGAGAGTGAAAAGTTTTCAATTAGCTAATAACAAACTACAAAATGATGGTTCAAATCAAGCATCTACAATATGTTCAACCTAACACATCATATTTTGATCTCTTCTATCAGAATATAAGAATTTAATCTAAAAAACTTGTCAGGTTGGTCCTAATGGCTGTGGCAAGAGTGTATAAATAAATGATTGTTAAAAATCAATCAGATTTTAGCAGTTAGTTGGCAACTGTCAATTCAATGACAGGCAACATCAGATGAGTTTTATCTACCGTTTAACATTAAATGATAAATAATCATTTGTGTTAACCATGAGCCTTATTTCAGGCACTTGTCCAAAACCGTAATTCTAAATCCCATTTACTAATAACTGTCTCAAGGAACTGATATCACTGGTGTTTTTGCTTATCAGTTCCTTCAACTGTTTTCTACCTGCTTTGCAAAGTAAGGACCTCACGCTCTCACTGGAGGCAGTCAGCAGAGGTGACAACAGAAACTAAAAATCATGGCAGAGAGGGGAGCAGTGGTCAAAATGGTGTTTTTTTGGACAAAACACTGCAGCAACTTTATGAAAGTCAAAATTGCAGCAACTTAAGCATTTATTTTACCATTGAACATCAGAAGTGACATGAGGTTGACATGGCTGCCCCTACAACCCTCTGTAGGTCAGCTGTTTCGTCCATGCAAACAATTAGCAGGAATTGAAAAAGAATTGGGTTAATGAGCAGAATTGTTAATGACATTCATATCAATAAAATCTCACCAATTCCCTTACTTAGTTACTGCATTTTAGTGTTTTCCTTATTGATTTAAAATCACTTGTGCAAGAACAACTGAAGCCTGAGTTATAAAGAAGGAATCTAAAATCCTCCCTGGTTCAGACATCACTCAACAACAAGATTAGAGCTTAACATCACTGTCATGTCGGCCAAACGTGTGGTCTAACATCACACAAGCTGCAGATGCAGAAGTGCAGCACGTGTTTTACTGGAAGCACTCCTCCCCGTCTCAACTTCTTGGAAGATTTCCTTAAAAGATAAATCTTGCAAAAATCTCTTCATTCCTGTGTCACATGTTCGTTTGTTTTGTGGAATTCAGGAGCAGCTTTCCCTCCGCAGAAGATGCTGCTTCTTACACTTCCTCGGCCTGATCCCTTTATCGGTCCCTGAGGAAACCCCTCATCTGATGTCATGGTGTTTATTTGCATTCCAGCAGCTTGTGTCATGATGAACTGTGATGCTGAGGGTTCACAGTGACAGACTGCTGACTGACAGCAGGAGACCTCTTCTGTAATACACTGAGCAGCGTGCTGGGCTGGATGATAAGCATTTGTTTAGCATGGCTCCAGATGGCCTGTGTTTCCAATAGAGCTTTTGTTTAATGACTTATCACATATCCTGCTCTGATACTACAAGAATTTGATGTAGCAGGGCTTTTTTCCTTGGTGGGGGGGGGGCTGTGTTTTTGTCCCGCAGTGTTGTGCAGTCCTACAGGAGCTTAGCTGATAGTTGGGATAACTTTTCCATCCAACACAGGATCTCATCATGAGTTGTCTATGTGCCACTGATCTGTACAGCTGGATCTACCTGATTCAATGTCTGTATGAGCAGGACAACAGCAGGAAGTGGCTTGTGCAGAGATTAGCATGGATGCTAATGGCTTCAGTAGCAGGTTTTTTTCAGATCTGGACCATATTTCTATAATAAATAAAAAACAAACAACAAAACTGAGGGCGCTCCTTGATAGAAAGGCTATCTTTGCTTCATTTCTGACATGTTTTAGCAAAAGTTTGTTCAATGAAATGGTTCATGTTTTGTACTGAACACAGCAGTAATAGCACCCACCTACTTCATTGTACGATTGGACCATAATGAATGAGATCAGCAGAAAGCTTGTCCAATCACCTGCCTGCATTATGCATTTTGTCGATAGAATTGATTGTTGACTTTTAGACTGTAATCCTTGATTATTTATTGACTTTTACTAAAACTCTTTATCTGCTTTATCTTGTATGTTCATATATACTGTTTATTTATCTACTGCACAGCACTTTGATGACTAAATGCACTTTATGGCTTTTGCCTGATTCTTAGTCTTTGGCATTTTATGGTTCAAGTGCCATCCTTTTTCACTCGAGTTCAGGATTTTCCTGATTTTTCCTGATTTTCCCAATGCCTTTATATTTTATGTGTTATCATGTACTGGTGCTGATGCCTGCTGATATTCCACGGGCTTATAATAAAGTTGAAGTTGAAATAAATTTAAAAGTCTATCTGGTGTGTCAGGTTAGAAGACAATCACACTTTCTCTTCCTTTAACCTTTTTTTTTCCTAAGAGAAGATATAACAGCGGCAACATTATCCAAACTTATAATTCTCTCCTGATAGCTGGCCAGAATTGCTGTGGCTGTTGTATTCCCTAATGACATGAAAGGACAACACCCCATTCAAAGTACCAAAAAAGCTCTTAGAGAGTGCAGCCAGCGCCACAGTCCTCACCTATATAGGGATTTTCACCATAAATATTAGTCCTACCTTTATTTCATCTGAATATTTAGAATCCTTGACCATGGAAACATACAATTAGCAATTGGATTCATCATGATATCTATTTTAGTTCAGTGGTTATTCACAAAATCTAATCATTTGTTCCTTTTCCCAATCTGGACATTTCCTGAAAATGTCATCAATATCTGTCCATTACTTTTTGAGTTATGTTGCTAACAGAGAAACAAACAAAAAAACAAACAGACGCCGGCAATAACGTAACCTCCTTGGCGGAGGTAACTATTCCTTTAACCCTTTCTTCAGGAGGTGATACTTGAAAAAATTATAATCTGCTACATTGCTTTGTAAAATGATGAATGTTCATGGTCTTTTTTTTCAGGTCAGTCCCGGACTCAGTGCACACCCGTTCCCTTACCAGAGGTGGGCACCCAAAGGATCATCCAGGGAAACGGCACCAATATCGGAACAGTCATTTCCCTGCAATGCCCGGACAAACACAAACCGATTGGACAGCTGACGTGTGAACTGGGCCCTAATAGCACCCACTGGGTCGGCCAGACCTACTGTAAACGTAAGACATACTTCAAGTTCCAACAATTCTTAATGACACTGAAAATTATTGAATGCATCTTATTTTTTTACATACTGGTCAATAAGGGTTGTATATGAGGCCAACTGCTCTGATGGTCACTGGGGAATCTGCCAAGGCTGCAAACACTTCCACTGAGCTGTCTGTGAGCTTATTTTCATGGAAAGATGTAATATAAATTGAACATAATGTGACAGACACTGGCAACAAAGACAGTTAATATTCAGCTCAGAATGGTCTCTGCTTGAAGAAGAGATTTGGTCTTTTTTTCTGTGGGATGGAGCTTATTAAAGTAGAATAATGATACTAACACACGTGGGGAATAATAATAATCTCAATTGAGGGTTCAGTTAGTCATCCTTTTGGGGAGTGAATGGAAAAAGTGAGAGCATTAGTTCAGTCAAGTTTTAGGATCTATCATCAGGCGAGAGAAACAAAAGAGTAATTTGGAAATTCTATCTAGTTTCTCAATAGTGAGATGGAAAACAAGCCCCATAAGAAAGTATAATCACCAGCAATCTTCTCTAATTTTAAGATCTTGATAAAGTCATTCCTTTGTCTGTTTGACAGATCTTTATAGTCTGTGCTAGATAGCTTTGTTTCGTACAATGCTGTTTTTTTATTTCTTGATTTTGCAGGGCTATTAAAGCAGCAGTTAATGCTCGAAATGGAAACTGAGTTGAAAAATCAGTCAGCTGTCTTCTTCTCTGCAGCTCTGTCTCCCTATGAGATCTACGGTTTCCGTGTCGCCGTGCTGGCATCCATTGTGAGCTCTGCCATTATCTGCTTCATGTCTGTGGCCTTCATCACCTGCTGTTTGCTCGACTGCCTCAGAGAGGAGGAAAGGAAGGAGCAGGAGAGGTGAGTCAGGAACAAAACTCTGAGGATATCATACGTCCAAACAGGACTGTGTTAAATATAAAAGTACTTCAACACAACTGGAGATCTTTTACAAAAAGCAAAGCTTGGAGTTGCAGTTT
Organism: Scarus forsteni; assembly: GCA_036419115.1. Taxonomy (NCBI): domain Eukaryota; kingdom Metazoa; phylum Chordata; class Actinopteri; order Labriformes; family Labridae; genus Scarus; species Scarus forsteni. The sequence continues at coordinate 4,529,922 of JAZDUH010000043.1, forward strand.
GAGGTTATCTTGTGAACAAACCATAAAGATATTTAATTTCAGCACACCAAAATGTCTGAAGTTTATTGTTAAGCTCTAGCTTATGATTGTATCCCTCCCTTCTAAATCATTTTCATGTTCTGCTTAATTCAAGCACTATAAACCCTGCATGGTTGTACACTTGCATGCAGTTTCATCTTTATCCATGTTGGCCTCTTTTGTATGAGTTAAAAGTGAGATAAAAAATTCCAGGGGCATTGATGGACAAACAGGGACACAGTCAAAGACAGAAAGTTGCACTTAACAAGAGCTTTAAGGCAAAAATGTAATCTTAAACAAGAATATGGTTTGTCAACAAAATGTGTTTATTAGCTCCACCAAGGAGGTCATGTTTTTACTGCTGTTTGTTTGTTAAAAAAAACCAAAATTATGGATTTTTAGGACATTTTCAGAGAATGTTGATCATAGCACAAGGCAGAAGTGATTCAGTTATGGTGGTGATCTGAATCTGGATGCAGACCCATTAATTTTTTCAAATCAATTGATAACAGTTTGATAAAAGCTTCCCTGACGATGTTAGAAACACCTTAGTAGAGGTTTGTGCCCTCAGAGTACCTTTAGTTTTTATTGGTTATTTGTTAGTAATAGATGAAATAAACATATCCATTTATTGAATGTTTATGTGCAACAGCCATCTCTTGAAAGACTTCTGGGAGAGTAGAATATTTAAGTTTTGCTCCATTGGTTTGGCTCATTTCTTGAAACAGAATTGACATTCTCAAAATAACACGAACAAACCTCCAGACCACTTGGCAACTGTTCACAACTGAATTGTATTTCTCATTAACTTCATCAAATTGCAAATGTCTTAGTGCATGTATCAATGTCTCAGGGCATCTTCGCAAAAGGTAATGGATGAATCCCAATTCTACCCCTTAGCCCTTCGTCTTACCTCTTCCCCTAAGCCCTCTGTTTTGAGGGCCAAGGGGAAGTGGTGGAAACACACTGCTGTGAAACGAGACACCCCTCGATTCCCGCTACATCATCACCCAGAGCCGCTCCCTGGCTGACGTAAGCAGATGCGACAATAACTGTAGCCACGGCTGGGAAAGCTAGCATCTGATAACGAGAATTTTTAAATGCGGCCAACAACTACAACATGATTAATATTAACTTGATTACAAAACACTTATAATTAAGTGCTGCCTTCGGTCTCCGCTCTGCTTTGTGTCCGTGGGCCTGGTGTATTATGGGAAATTCTCTTACCCCTTGGTTTAAGGTGAGGTTCCAGTCTGTCTCCATCTCGAGGACTGTGTAGCCCTTGGTCTTAGCCCTTCCCCAAAGCCCTATGGGGTATGGGGACACCACTTCACTGGACATGAACCACAAAACCAAGGGCTAAGGGGTACAATTGGGATGGACCCTAAGTACTGATAGCCTACATTTAGCACAGTTTCCATGTGTAATAGATCTTGTTGATCAAAACTGATTGTTGATTATTGATTGTCAGCCTAATGGTTATTCTCTCCATAACATGTCAGCATTGTTTCATTTCACATGTCCTCACATGCACAATATTCTGTTCAATTGTCAAAACCAGTCAAGAAAATTATAGTTCTTGTCTGATGTCAGTTGTGAGACCCCAGCGTTATTTACCGCATTGAAGGATACATATAGTTTTACATATAGTGTGTTTATGTTTATATTACAGTATATTAGTCTGTTTAAATTTTCTTTTCACTCTGATGTATGTTACTTTATGTGTGTAAATACAGTTATTTCCATCTTCCTAACACACTAAAATGACGTGCATTGACAAAACATCTAAACATTTTGACCGGCACAAGTGCTCACACAATGCCAAAGGAATGATGCATTTTGGGGGCACTGACTGTTCATTTGAGAGAGGAATTTAGTTTTGACACATGAGTGAGCTATTTTGGGAGAGACATGTGCTTTTTCAGGTGATCCATGTGTTGAACTATCTGGGTTATTTTGGCAAAAGCTCCAAGAGTTTTAAGAATGTCCAGTCTGTTTCAAGAAAGTAGCCAAAGCAATTGCATTTTTGGTGGCACTGACTATAAATTTACATGAGAAAGGAACGTAGTTTTTAAACATGAGTGAACAGTTTTCGGAGAGATTTACGCTTTTGCAAGTGAGCTATGGTGTTGTGATGAACTGTAAGACTGTTTTGCTAAATTATCTTAGTTTTGAGGATGTAAAAAACTGTAAAACTGCATTCAAAAGAGAAAAGGAAAGGACATCATGCACATCAGTAAAGAATACACCTTCAGCTAACAGCTGTGCTGGGTAACCTGATACCTGATGCTCAGTGCGAATGCATAATGACAGTGATTTGATACCTGATTGAACCAACTGTACGAGAGGTGGTGACGAGGGACTACAATACAGTTTCGGCACTTCTGCACTTCATTATTCAGCCCAGAGGTTGCCGCTTGGTTCAGCAGCCTGACTGCATATAGCATGTTGAATTACATAGCCGCTAGCTAGGGGCTAGCTGTTCCTTGTTTACAGTCCCTCGAGTGTCTGCTTGAGGCTGACTGCAGAAACCCCCAAAAATTGCTCAGACAGCATTTCATTCCATCTCAACTCAGCCCCTCTGTCGGGGAGTAGACTTATCTCAAATGTGTTTGTGGTGGCATGTACAGTAGAACTACATTCACAGGTTGGCCTCAGCAGCGTTCAGATGACTGGTTTAGCAAAATGCTCAAAGGCTGGCAGAGTCAATCTCAGTCACACTTTTTTGCCTTTTCACTCTGATTTTAATCTCACAAAGCTTAATTTATAGTATTTCCCTGTTTAATTTCAAAGCATGCTAATGAAGGGGGAAAGCTGTTGAATAGGCCTTGCTAGCCTCTTGACCTGTAACCAGTTGTCATCCATTTTTGGTATTGCTAGCAGTTTTTAGTGTTTTTAAGATTATTTTTTGGGGCATTTTGTGCCTTTATTTATGGAAGAGAGAGTGACAGTGGATGGGCTTGTAAAAGGGGGTGATAGAGAGTAGGGAACAACACTCTACAAACTGGCCACGGGCTGGATTTGAACCCAGGCCAGCAGAAGTATGTATATGGGATGTGCCTGGTAACCACTCCACGAGAAAAGGTCTAAAATAGCAGAATGATTGTGTGAATAAACAGAAACAATTATGTATTAAAGAGTAGATTGTCAAAGTGCAGTGAGATTGATCAATAAATATCTAATACCGTAAATCATCACTGTGCTGTGATGTGCTTTACATAGCATGCTACAATACCTGACCACATACTAAGAGGTTAGTGTCCTACTTTCATTTTGTCACAAACTCTCATGTGAAAAGAATTGAGGGCTGCTGACTGAAAGTGAGTTTTAAATGCAGATCTTAAATGAAGATTTACTGGTGGTACCCAGCACAAAATGTAAACAGTCTCTGTAACTGCTGCAGTGTGGCATAACAGTATACTTTGTTTTTCTGCCTCACATGTTTTTTAACTTTATTCTTCTGAAAAAATAGGCTAGGAATATCTCAGAGGACTTAATGCAACTTTTAACCTTGTGCATAAGTCTCAAAAGGCCTTGTCTTTTTGAGTGGAGCTCAAACCATGACCTCAGACACATGACAATTGGACTCGAGGTTCATTTTAACAAGATGGAACTTTATTCTTTTTTTTACACACTGATTGTATGTTCATATGGACAACACATGACTGTCGCGTTTGCTGACATTTTGCACTGCTGATGTAATTTACATGTTCAGGGGGTGCCTTGCCTTGCCTTGCCTTGCCTTGCCTTGCCTTGCCTTGAGGGGACTTAGCTGGTGTGACCACAGATAAGAAGCCAAAACCCATCTGCTTACTGAAGCCCTCATTCAGCATAAAGATGATGTGTCAAATTCCTTCATGCCTGTGCAGTCCTGTTTTGAGTCTATCATGATTATCAAAGTTAAATAACTGTAATGTAACCTTCTTTACATTATATATCTATGTTTTTTTTCTCCATGTGTTTTTCTGATGTATTTATGACCTGTGCTTCTGACCTATTGGCCAGGTCATCCCTGTAAATGCAATCCTGGTCTCAATTGGACTTGTCTGGTTAAATAAAAAAACATAAACTGTATAGTTTGGCCTGAAAACACAAATTATTGCCAGAAAATTCTTTTTTTGCTGAAATGTTCATTTCATTTTCTACTGAAATTCTAAAAAGTCAAAATTTCCATAAAATTGAACACATTTTTTTGTATCTCATTTGATACATTAGGTGTTTTTGGCAACTGATACTCCATTCGAGGTCATTTTAATCATTCATCTGATTGTATTCAGATCCTTTTGTTAGTAATTTGTTCATCATATAGATTAGATAGAGGTATCATTAAAGTGTGCATCAAATATGATACCAAAGGCATGAAAGGATAAAGATTGCTCTATAGAGCCCTATCTGTCAACAGTGCAGTCAACCTTCATTCAGCTATTTTTGCATTTAATAGTTAAATTAAACAACAACAAAAAAAAAACTCCAAACCAACATCTGAGCACAAAACAGCATGTCATTAACTAACAAACATGACAGAATCTCTTTTGGTGTAAATTATAACAGAATAATGTTCCCTTTTTTCCCCTTGTGGATTAATGAAGTATTTCTAATTTCTGATAGTTTGTTTTAAATACCATCTGTTAACATGGAGAGGGCGTTATATCAGTCCTATACAGCAGCCAGTCAGCACCGGGGCAGCTCTAAAACATTTTGGTTTCCTTTTCAGGCAGCTGATGCTCCATCTGTCTCAACATACAGCTGATGGCTTATAATCGTATTGTCATTATCTGTTAAGTAATACAACGCCACAGATGTCAAGACTGCTGCATTATTCTCTGAAATGGAGTGCACCATTAGCATTATGTAATGTAAAAAAAAATGCATTCTTATAAATATTTAAAGCAGAATCTAAATTTTACACTTCAGGGCTGTGTGATATGGACCAAAATTCATGTGTTAGTGTTTTCATTTGAATAATGAAACACAACATTAAACCTAATTTTATTTTCTTCTTTCAAAGGGATCCAGATATGTGGCAGTGGGATGAGGAACAGGAGAACAACAGGTCCCGCCACAGCCATAAAGGCAGGAACAACAACAATAACAACACTCAGGAGCTCTATTCACTGTGGGACACCAATATCTCAGTTAGCTGTGAAAACATGCATGCCTGCAGGTAAGAAACGGTCAGCATTTCTTAAAAAGACAAGGTGCCCTGAAAAGTAGGAATCAAAGAATTAAAAACTGTCTGCATTTACAGAGATCATCAAGAGTATGCCTGTAGCCCTGCCTGCACCTGTGACCCTGCTCCTCTACTGTCTGCACTACCTGGATGCGATTATGACCAACCCTTAGTATCCAGAAACCAACAGACTCATCCTTCTCAATATGTCAGACGTCCTCCATCATCCCTCCAAGGCGCACATCTGGGCCCTGACAGTTTGATGCGGCAGTATGGAGGACATCAGACAAGTTTGTCAAATGGAAACTCACAAAGTACAGGCGAGTCCAGCAGGAGGAATGCAAATAAAGACTTCTCAATTCGGATTATATCAGTGTGAGGAAACGTTACACTGAGGGATCCTTTTAATAAAGAGTTTGTATACAGACCAAGACTGTACTGATAGGAGGAACGCAACATTTCAAGTCTTGTTGAAACCTCCTCTGCAGCTCTGCACTGGACTGCTCTGAAGGCATTGAAGACCTGACGCTCACGTGCCTTCTGTAAACTGTAATGCCACACTGCCCTCTGTTTGTAAAGGAATGCTATTGCACTCTCAGGGCTCTGGCCTTGTCTGAACCCTCCCTGTTAGAGGAAGATCAGGGTACATCTGTGCCCTCATTTGAGCTTCTCAGAGAGCAATTACTTTTTTATCCTGAGATTATGAAAGTTAACCATCATGGAAACAGTGCCACAACATTTGTCAGCAGTTAATGAAGACGTCAGACGAATGTTGTGGCCCAGGGCAGAAAAGTTTGGTGTGCTGGATCAAGAGAGCAGTGGAAAATATCTGGCCAGTACAATGTGTAAATAACATTTAAAGAATGTAAAAACAAATAAATGTCATGAAACAAGTGAAACTGTTTGAAATGAAGAGACTGGTGTGCACTTTTTAACTCCCTAAATAGATAGATTTGGTATTTTATGCTTTCAGAACTTTTTGCAAACAGCTCTTTAACCATTCTAATATTACCAGTATTTGAGCTTTTTATTCAAATAGTTAATCACCCAATCATTTGGCTGCAACTCAGTGCAATTATGCATATAGCCATGGTCAAGATGAACTGCCAAAGTTCAAACTCAGCATCATAATGAAAAACTAAGGTAATTTAAGTGACTTTGAGTATGGCATGGTTGTTGATGACGGACAGGTTTGTGTTAGTATTTCAGAAACTGCTGGTCTGCGGGGATTTTCACACTCATCCATCTCCAGGGTTTACAGTTGCCTCTGCATCCCAAAGAGTTTTGTTTACTCACTAGGGATGTGCAATATTGGTAATTCAGATGATTGCTTAAATTTGATTATCAGTGTCTACAGATATGAAAAAATTGCCCGCATTTATAGACAATATTTTAGCCACATATATTTGGAATATATATCCTTTTTATTGGCTGCAATACTGACAGAATGTATGAAAAAATAACATGTTCATAATGCTTCACATCCATGTTTAACACAAACATGCTGTCCTCATGAAAGGAACTAGTAAGCATTAGGCAAAACTTTTCTGCTTTGACCCAAAAAATCGGTTCAGAAATTGTTCTGGGAAAAAGTAAAAGATTCTCAAAATAATCGGAATTCTGACACAAGTCAGATTTTCTGATATTCAAGTAAGAATTTAACATTTTTAATCTTTAATCTAGCTATTGTGAGTATTTTTATATAGAACTCTTACCTTTTTTCACAATTCTGTCTCAAATCTTCGAATTTTGGCACTGTAGATTATAAAAAATGAATCTGCATTTTTTCCAGCGGCCCTAATCCTTCTCTGTTGGTTATTATTATTATTATTATTATTATTATTATTATTATTATTATTATTATTATTATTATTATCAGTAAAACCTGAGAGGACGTCAGTGGACTAAATGTGTGAATTAAGTGACCCATAGCGGCTCCGTGTCCCGGTGTGTGCACCTGTGAGCAGATCCTGTTAGTCCGCGGTCGGATCAGTGGTCAGGTCTCGGTCTGCGGATTGATACTCATGCTCATTAACGGTGATTAGGTCAGGCCTGTGTCCTCGTGCGGCGCAGGGCGGCGCTGCACGCTGATGGTACCGGGCAGCAGAGACGCTCAAACCAGGGGGAAGAGGAAGAGGAGAGGCCGTCGGTCGGAGGGAGCAGCACCCACCGAGTGTTTGTCAGTATGACAGGTTTGTGAATCCAGGGTAAGATGTTTGTGTTGTTTTGGATCATTTACAGTAATCCTCTCGCGCACACTTCCAGGTGATGGGGCGAGCTTCCGCCCGGTGAGACCGTAGTTACTCGGCAGTTGACTGCTCTACAGATCCAAGTTAGGTCGTTGCTGTAAAATAAATACATAAATTTTAATTAATTTGTTAGGAATTATTATCAGGTTTCTTTGCACGACATAAGTTAGCCAGATTATCCTCTCCAAATAAAGTGGGTGTATATTTTAATGTCGTTAAAATAATTGGTATTTGGATGATGCACAGGTGTTGGCGTTGCTTTCCAAACCTTTAAACCAGAAAGTCTGTCAGGGTCCATTTTGTTTTACGCTCCAAACAGCAAAGTCCAGTGGTTTTCAAACTTCTTCTGCTCAAGACACACAGAATTCACGACTTGTTAAAAGCCTTTAACACATGTAACTGTAACCAGTATATCATTAATTAGTTGTACTCAGAAATGGTGGCATGAACTTATTTTAACATTAGAATTCAGTAACATTTAAATTTTATGCATTTGGTATTTATTATGTGGGAGGGGCAAATAACAGTAATAATTCCTTTCAGCTCCATGTTGTTTCCTCAGTGGTTTTATATGGATTTTATAAAGGTACAAAATTTGCCCCAAAAGTGAAATTAAAGATTTATTCACAAGTTTTAGTCTAGTTTAAGATATGATTAAAACCTATTATAGCAAGAGTCCTAAGACACATCTTTACCTACAAAAAGCACATCAGTGTGCCCTCCCTCACAATTTTAGAGCCACTGACTTAACCTATCAATTATATATTTTTAACATAAAGTTTCCCTACATCACTTCAGAAGTTTCCAGCTATACAAAATGAATTACGTTAATGATTTGTGATTTTCATCATCACTGCAATTTGACTTTAATTAGTCAGCTTCTTGCTTAATTTTTGCTTGTGGAGAAAGTACAGTGCTTTATAAACGAGAAAATAAACCTCTTAGACTTTTATTTAAAGTACAGGACTGGTGCCAGGACCAGCTTACAGCAAAAAACTACTTAAGGCTAGACATTAAATCTGCTGGCATTTAATTAGGCCTGGAGCTTTTCTGGTGAACTGTAGTTGTACAGGTAAATGACCTGTTTCTGACCTGGCCTTTGCACGAGAGCACATGAGGCTTCCATGAATTACAAGTTGAATTACAAATTACAGTTACAAGTTAGGAACAGTGTTGATGTGTACCCAGGATCACGTTGCAGGATTTAATTACGCTATGTGTTGTCTCTGTATGATCTAGTTGGACATGCATCGTTAACAGTGTCATTTGAAAGTTAATATTGTTGGATAACTTGGTCATGTAATTCTTACGCTTAATTTTAAGAGTATATTTAATTAAGGAACCTTTTCAAACGACTGAAATGCCCCATCAATCTTTTGTATATTTTCCAATAATTGCTCACCCTAATTTGAAAAAAAAAAAAAGAGCAACAGTGTTTATGCTGTAGAAAATACATTTTATTTAACTCTGCTTTTTTTTGTTCTTGATAAGACATTCTGGATTGCCATGAGAAGCTCCAGAGGGACGCAAAGTTCCTGTGCTCACATCAGAGGATGAACACTGAACTGGTGGACCGACTGGTGCTGCAGCTGAACAGGATCTACCCCCAGATACTCAGCAACAAGGAAGCACAAAGGGTCTGCATACACTGCTTATGTCTTTTTTTTAACGTGTTTGCTTATGTTTCATTTTTGTCAGTAATCTGTTTTGTCCATCTAAGATTAAACATAAACAAAGCCATTTGTTAAGATAATCATGAAATTCCTTCACTTAACCATAAATTGGACCTTTAAGCATTAGTACAGTGAGTATGTCAGGTGATAAGGCTCAGCCCTCTTTTCCCTTCAGTTCAGGAACCTGAGCGTACCTACAGAGATCCGGTTGGAGGAGCTCCTGGTGCATCTAAAATTGAAGGGGGAGGAAGCCTGTCATGAATTTTACAGAGGACTTCACATCCACGCCGAGGATGTCTATACCAGCCTGCCCACCAGAGCCACACGGAGAGGTAATACTACAGGGTACACTGCTTCAGAGATGTGCTGCCAGCCTCTCAAATATAGTTCTTAGGTCTGGGAAACAAAAGCTTTTTTAGGATATTCAAAGCAGAAGTGCAGTACATTACGTTTTTTTTCCACTGCACCTCTGTGGTCATTGATGACAGTTGGTCCTGAAACAGCCTTAGTAGTCTGTAGACTCTTCAGGTTATCCAGCATACACCTTCAGACATTGTTGCTGTCGCAGGCATGACATGCAAGGCAGCCCCTCAGTTATGCATTGTGGATCTTTAGTGAATGTTTTCCAACTATCAGCTGCACCTCATCCCAGTGTTTGGCAATTTTGGGATCAGATGTGAGGGGAAACATCAATTACTCATCAAGTCCACACAGTGGTGCTGTTGAACCAATATAGACGAGGCCCACAGGGGTGATGGTCCATGTGTAAAAAGTTAGAAATAATAAACAAACATGGCTTCTCAGGAGAGACAGGGACATTCTGTGGACATTTAAAGCCATCGTGCAGACTTTCTTTGGAGTTTGAAAAGCACATGAAAGATAGACTCACATGGGGTTTGTTTGAAGTGATGCATGAGAACAACATACAGTGGACGAATGGCTCACCTCCCATGGAACCACCCAGGGAAAGCAAAAGTCGATGGCAGCAAAGATGTTGCAAAGCTAACCCAACTAATGACATTACTTGACATGCTTAGCTTGTCAAAACTGCCTCCCAAAATGCAAGCAGCCTGAGAGAATAGTTCAATCCATTACTTTACGTGCAAAGACCGCAGACCTCACCATGACGGGGAAAAATGGACTTTTGTTACATACTGGTTGGAGCCTCGTTATGTGCCATTTTTCAACATTAAAAACAAATTGATTGGTAAAGTTTATTTCTTAAGGAAATACATCCCTCATCCATCCTCTTGACTCTTTTTCTCCCTCTGTGTGAGTGCTGCTATCAAAGAGCTGCACATAGCATGTGGTGATGAAAAAAGAGAATTGAGTGCACAATATCAGAAGAGCCAAAGAACAGCAAAGTGATTATCTGTTTTAAAATTAATGTGTACAAAAATATATGTTTTTAACATTACAGGACAAATATTGCAATGTTGTTTTGTTTTGTCAAATACTTTATTTCCCAAATTACATGATTCATATCGTTGTTACTGTTGTGTGCATAATAACATGCAGCAGCTAGCACAACACCAGAATAATGAACTTTGAGTTGATTAAAATAATAAATCAGTCAATGTTGATAGCTGCTTGTTCAATGGCACCAAAAATAGCGGTCTGGGACACCTAACGCGGGGCTTTTTTCATAGAAAAATATAATTAAAGTCCCACACATGGTAGGAGTTTAGCTGCAGTAGCATCTTTTCTGTTGATTTGTGGTTATTAATATGCTACCAGTTCATTTGGCCAGGCATCTACTTTTAACATTACATCTATAAATGGTAAGTAAAGTTAAAATGTTAATACTACTTTAACATAAATCAAAATCTATCAGTACTTTCTTCATGTGTAGTTCTGCAGATTCACAGACATGTTCGTTTTGAATTAAGTTTTGTAGAAATGGAAGTAAACTTGCTGCAGAATTAGAGCGCAGTTTTTGAGAAGTAGGTCCTTGTGATTGATTGACTGTGTGTAATGTAATTAAAGTTAAATACACTGAGTCACTGTTAGCTGGCATTAACCTGAGAGGGCTTCTTTATCTGCCAACACTTTTTGTATTATCTGTATGACTTCATATCAGAATAAGTGCACCCTCAGCTTTCCCTCTCATGGTTTAGAGCAGTGTTGTCCAATATGTCAGCCGAGATGAATGAAGCAAATCTCCTGACCTACTGTAAGCAACGGTGCACCTTTCCTGCTGAGTAACTGCCCCTGTGTGGCCTCCTGGAGGCTTATCCCGTTTAAGAAAGGGACAGAAGCAATTGTGCCGCCTGCACGTGATGTCAGGTAGCAGGTCTCACATGACAAATGCTTTTGTTTAAAGCCTGGAGTTGACCTCCTAACATGTATTTACTTTGTTCCAGATACAGCAGACTCAATATGGACCTTTGATGCAACAAGCTCTCCAGAGCGATGTGTGCTGAATGACAGAGGTAAATCAAATCTCACACCACAGTTCAATAACACACTTTATGTACTTTTATAATGTCTTTACTCTTTTAAGAAGCAGACAACAAAACAAAAAAAATGAAGGTCCAGCCAGTTTATTCTTTAGTTTTGGAAAAGTACAGACACTTCTTTTTAAGTCTGCCTAAGAGTCAGATTTGTTCATAGCTCGCCAAATGTCTTTGGATTTATTGCTTGTATGGCTTTACAGTGTGCAGATAACGTTATAAAGAAATTATTTTAGTGAGGTAAACAGAGTCTAAATTTGTTTTAATTCTTTTGCTTACATGCGCAAACAATACTACATAGAGATCCAAGCAACAAAACCCTCAGCTGATCTCAAATTAATTCCTTTCTATCAGTTTCGAGTGGACTGAATTTTGGCATAAAAGCCTCAAACATTGCAAATTTATGGTGTTTAATTTGTTTTGAAAAGACAAGATTATCGAAAGAAGTCTTTTTTTAATCTATTAAGGGTATTTTAATTACCTTAAACAGAGTAATTTAGACCAATCATTAAAAAAAAATTAAAGTAAAATGTTTTTCAAACCAAAGCCTCAGTAATATACTCATTTGCTCCATCAAGTTAACTTCTTGAGAAAATATATCAGAATGATCAAAATTTATATCAAATCTTTTCATAAATTTCCATAGTAGATTTTTTAAAATAAAAGGGTAATTAGAAAATACGTTATGTTCCTTTACAAGTGAATGAATGTAATAAATGCCAATATCTGCCAGATTTTTCTCTTTATTTCACACATAGGCTGTGTTTTTTCTCCAAAACAAAAACCTCCATCAGTTTAAGTGGATTTAATGGGTAGCACCACAATGAAGCTTTGGTGTTGTTGCCCTTTGAGGCATTTACATTGATTTTCCATGGGCATAATGTATGTGTCGGTTCACAGTGTATTACTGCCACGGAGGAGCTTGTAAGAGGTTGGTAATGCTTCTCAGATACACAAACACATACACACACATTCATGCAATGCTATGCAATGTTTTGCCTCTGGTACAACCTCTGAAGATGAAGCAAACAGGGTCATGTAGTCTCCATTTTGTCTTTTGGGTGTTCACAGTGGAGGTAAAATGTCATATGGGTGTAAATGTTACAGCTTGAAACAGCAGCGTGAATGAGTCTTCATAGTGGATAAGTCTAAATTGAATCCAGATACATATATATATATATGAATGAAAATATCAGTCTGCCAGTTTTACAGTTCCTTTTCTTTTCTTTTCAAAATAAAAGCCTCAATTATTTGTAATGTAGCTCCTTTCATTTCTGAGGTTTGCTGGATTTTAACATTAACTATTTTTTTTTAAATAACGGCACCAGTTCAAGGTTAGTTGCATCTTTTTAGGGCTTGTCAGACTCCTGCAGTGTTCCCACCCATCCAGTGATACCACAGGAACTTTTTAATGAAATTTACCATCATCATAAAAACATCTTCCTGTGATTTTAAAGCATGCTGTTTCATTTGCATCATCAAATTTTGAATGAAGTTTGATGATGTTATGCACAGAAATAACACATTCATGTAGGGTTGGATTTGAGGGCCTGGAGCCTGTCCCAGCTGACACCTTGCAAGAGGCTGAGAACACCCTGAACCAGTGGCCAGCCAATCACAGGGCTACATAGAGAAACAGACAACAAGTAATGCTCAGATTTTACACTTAAGTGTAACCAAATGAGGATGCTTTTGGCCTGTGGGAGAAAACCAGAGTGCCCAGAGAAAATCCACACACACTAACCTGCCGCACCGATATTCTGCACCCCATGCTATTATTAAATCTGCTTATCGAGCCAAATCTTGATTAAGTTCATCTTCAATTCCTGTGGATTTTCTGTGTGGAACAAAAGTTCTCCTGTGCAGGTTTTTTATGTAAACAACAGCAAACACATGGCACTGTATTGAAATGGCTAGAATCATATAATAATTTACCCATGTGTATATTTTACCCTTCTCTATTTTGTATTCAATGTTCCCCTTTCTTATAATTTTGATGATTTGGTGTTTTACTGGCTGCCCAGACAGTAGACAGCAGCTCCTAAAAAAACTGTTGAACGATGAGCAATGGTGCGGTGAAAAATCATTTATAGTTAATGAGCCAGAACACATGTTTGATCTCTTGCTGTGGAAGTTTAAATTGGGAGCATAACTGCAAGAGTTGTTTTGAAATATGTGGGTCTTCAGTTTATGTGTGTCAGGGTGCCTCTGCACCCCTCACTGATCCCCAGATAAGCCCCTTAAGCCAAACTAAGCTTTGTTCTTCAGCACATCGAGTTGTCTGCTGAACCTTTTAACCCCCAGCATCACAATGTGGGCCCCTCTGCTCTGCTCTGCTTCACCGTTTATCATCCTGCTGCATCCAGGGCTTTGGCTTTGTGGGTCAGTTAAGCTCACATGTAAACCCCCGAATCCAGAGCAGCCTCCTCTGTCCTGCATTCCTTTGAACAGCCGGGCTGCATCCACTGGGTCAAAGGTGTGTCGGCGGGGAAGTGGGTCATTGATGGAGTACAGAAACATAGATCAAACTCCTGTTGGCTACTGTAATTGTTTCATTAAGTTCTTCAGAAGACACTGTACCACTGTGTGCAGCATGCCCTCCTGCTGATCACCCACCCATGTATTTACAGCTTGTATGTGTCTGTAAAGATCAGGGAACTAGTTCTATTGGGGTGTCCAAACAATCTTAAATTAATACATTGATTGATTAAAATTGCAAAGTTATTGTAATTTAAAGTTGGGAACTTCCCTTGGGAATTAACAGGAATTAATCTGGAATTTACTAAATTGGTCCTTAATGAAGATTTTCAATATATGTTTGGGAAAAATAAATCTTAACATTATCTGAGCTAAAGCAACCATTTTATGCAAGTATACCAGAGAATTTTCCTCAGTTACATATAGGCAGCACACTGCTTACTGCAGTGGTATCAAGGCCACACCTCCTGCATGCACTCTGCATCACGTGCACAGATGATTCTAGAGCCCTGGACAATTGAATTAACATTTAAGCTGATGGAGTACAAAAAGTTGAAATTGGTTGTTCAATAAAATGATAAAAACTTTAAAAAAAAATTCTACATGCAAATAAATCTGTTGAAATGTCACATTATTTGTATTATTTTTCATGGATGTCTGCTTGTGACAAAACAAAATATTTTCCATTTATTTCTGGATGTGATAGTTTGTTTTAACTGTTCCTAGTTTCAAGTTAATTCCCATAAATTCCCATGTAAAAAGTTCAATTTGGAATATTTCCAAAATACCGCAGCTTAACCTCACGTGGAAAGTCTTTGTGAAGTTTTTACCAGACATTCCCCACACCTTTGCACCCCTAATTGTGGTGCAGATGTAAATGATTATGCATCAAACAGACAGCAAATAATCATTTAATCTTCCAGAGGCTGCTGCTGAATGAAGGCAGCATCCGATTTGTCTCTGAGGAGGAAGAAATCAGGATAAGAAGATGAGACCCTAAAAAATAATTTGTTTTGGTTTACACTGAAACTTTATTTTTTGCCGCAAACTATTCCAAAAGCCATTTCTGATCAATAAAAGGAGAATAATTATCTGACTACTCTAATTATTAGATTTGAAAACATAGTCTGGTGGAGCAAATCAAGGCCCACTTCAAAATGAATCATGACTTAGTCGAGTGATGAACAAATGATTCTAAAACTGAGTGAGTAATTAGCTTCTCAAGTCCGAAACTGGGGGATTTGATACAGCTGTATTGGATAAATGCCTGAAATGTTTTTTTGGCAAACACATGCACATGAGATACTTAATGTTTGATGGAAATTAATAATAAGCAGCTGATGTTGCCCCCTGCCTTTGAATCTTAAACCGTCGTTACTTGTTTAAAACTATTGGTGCTAACTAACTGCTAACAAGGACTACAAAAAAAAACAGGGACACAATGGCAAGCATGATCATTGCCACAGCCATGAGTACCAACTTGATCAGGTCGTTCAATTAAGAGGAAATCCTAAAAAAAGAAAACTGCGATGTGTAGATTCATAGAGGCTTACCAATAGCCTTTTACTCTCGCTGATTACATTGAAGCGGAAAACTTTGTGAAAAGTGGGTTCATTTTTTAAGATGATCACAAAGATCTGAATATGTACTTTTTAAAAAAAAAATTCTGTTCTCTCCAGAGCTTATTATCAGCAATAATCCAAAACACAGTGGAAAATTCTGCAGGTTTTTTGTAGGCTTGTAGTGGAGAGAACAGCACGATGCTAACTTGTGGGTTTACCTACAGAAATACATCCTCCATGCACCACTTTAAAATCATAATCAAACTAAACTGTGAGTCTAGTGGAGAAGAACAGCCCTACAGTCCTAGTTAATAGCCATCTTCAACATGTTGGAAGAATCAATATCATTTGCCTTGGCTTATATGTGATTTCAAGCAAGCATTAAATATTGGGAGTGCCATGTGTTTGACAATGTTGACACACATATTTTCCACGTATAAATTCCATGGTCATTGATAAGGAGCTGGTTTGTTGAGCACAGTTAAGCAAAAGCATTCCCATCCCCAAAATGTAAACCATTTTTCCTCTTTGTCCCTCTGCAGGGCCGATGTTCTTCCTGAGCTGTTTCAGTTTTTTAGTCGGTGTGGCAATGCTCTTCTATTACGGAGGTGAGTCATGCAGAAAGATGGCCTTGCATGTCAGACAGTATTAATGTACCCTTTCATCCTAGGCAATTGCAAAGTTTTTATTCTTATTCTATACTTGTCTTTTCTCTATATGGAAACAAAACTCTTTTTGTTACTGCGTATTTCTCCCACAGAGGTTGATACACTGAGATGCACCAGTCCGTTACTCCGCTGCTCTGCTGTGGCACTCAGTCAAGGTGCTAAAGAGATTTTGATATGCTATACTGAGGTTTGAATGCAGAACAGAAGAGGCCATTGAGGTGCTGAAGGTCATATCCTGTGAGAAGAACATGCCATAACATCTGCAGTGCCAAACTGATGTACTTGAAAAGCTGTTGAATACTGTTTATTGTTTAAGCAATACCGGACTGATTTTTTTAAGTCATATAACAATACCATTCTGTTATATATTCCCACCACTGGATCTTTTTTAATGAAAAAAATGTAATGCTCTGCCCTTACACTTGTGTATAAGAGATTTTTTGTGAACATAGTCATATTTTCTAGTAAAACATAATGCTGACTGCAATGTGGATGGTTAAACCTGTGCAAGACTTGTGGAAATAAACTTGTAACTCTGCTTTAAAGGCCACACATTTTGCAAAAAAAAAAACACTTATTAATGCCTTTTATACAAAGTATGAATAAATGTCCTGCATACAATCCCCTCAACATGAGAAATATTCTCCCTGTTTTTACTCTGCTCTTCTAGATGTGTTCAATTGGCCTGTTACAAAGTCTTCAAGTGATGCCATGAGGGAGCAGTGTTGCTTTTCAAGGTAATCCATTAGGTTACTGTGTTACTCATCAAGAACAGCAATGTTTTTTCACTACTGTGTTATAAACTAAGATTATTAGCATATCAGAGTTAGGGCTGGGTTTAAAATATCAATTTAATCAATTTTCATCTATTTCCCTTCAAATGGTTTGTTATCGATCCATAAAATCCAAAGATTGATCTTTGAACTTGGGTAGTTTTTTCTTCATCAGACGTATAGAGAAGCAGCCTGTGGTATCAACCCTGCTAGTCTTGCATGATCAGTGTTTAGGTCTGCTTTCTACTGAATGAAATCTCATGAGACGTTACTGCAAGCAGGCAAACAGACATGGTGGAAGTGAGTAGTAATATATGGGTACCACCAGTGAGTACAAAAGCTGATGTTTGGATGATTATGGGTTTAACATGCACGAAGGAAAAGACGACATGGACAAAAAACAAGTTATATGCAAAATATGCATTAATGTGTATCTTTAATATATGATTAATGTTACTGCTTTGGGTTCAGTTCTTAATGTAATACCATTATTTCAATAATATACCAGGTCATAAGGTCACTTTTTAAATTTACACCATTATTTTATCTGAGACATCCCGGACTGAGTACATATTAAATTGAACTGTGAATCCAATTGATACGAGACCTTGTAATATAGAGCCAAATGGATCCAGAAAAAACCCAGCCCTAGTCAGAGTACTTGTGAGCTAACAAGAACTTGAACCTGTCAGTTTAGTTGTGAATATGGCACACAGATGAGAATATACCTTTTCATGTGTGTACTCTGTAGTCTGTAAATCTGTAACCCTGCAGCCTAGTGACAAAAAAACAGACATGATTACCATTACAGTTCCCATTGTCCTCAAAGTCTGACAAACAGGGACACAAAAGCGTTTCACTTGAAAAACAGCTGTTTCAGTGAAACAGTACAACAAGGTTTTGAGCTCTGATTTCATGTTGATGCTACTGTTGTCCTTTCATCCTAAAATCCAACAGAACAAGGATTTTTCCGTTGTACAGCAGTCCTTCCTGTCATCTCATTAGCGGAATGTGCTAACTTCACCCACACGCTCACACGGCTTTGGTTACATCTGCCAACATGCAGGCCTGTGCCAACATGACGACAAGTAGGAGAGAAACAGACAAGGTGCTGTTTTGTTCAGCAGCAACAAAAGGAAGTGATGTAGAGCAGCTTTTTTTGTTTAGCTATTATTTACTTTCAGGTGATTGGATGATCGTTCAACTAATCACATTTATTATGGGCTCATCTGATAATGACTGGGGGGGGGGGGCTACTGCTGCAGTGCAAAATACAAATCTTAAGCCACTTTGTTGTACAAACTCAAAAGAACATGTTGGAAGTTGAGCAAAAATATTCTTCCTTTCTCTTTCAGTGTTCTTCATTTTGATTTATAAAAAAATCCAGTACAGATCTGATAAAACTGCTTCAGAGGTTGTGAGTATCTATGCTGCAGGAGCAGTCATTTCCTGTTACTGTCTCATAGCTCCCACCTCTTCCTGCCCTAAAGGAGGCTGATTGGGCCGTGCCAGTTCTGGCTGTGTACAATCGTTGTAGATTGTAGCTTGGCAAGATTGACCTGCCTGATTACAGACATTGAACCAATAACCTGCACTGCAAGGTTAACTGGGACCTCCACCAAAAACTAATCAGTACTCTGTTGTGCTAAACAAAAACCAGTTTATTGATTTCAATGATTGTATCAAGATAAAATGGACGTTTACACATTGTGCAAAGACTTTTAAACAAATCTTAGTGTGTTATTTTTTTCAGATAAAATACATAACCAAATTGTAATGGTTTCAAAGTAGAAAAAGTCTCCTCAGACTTTCTTTCAGCCATACCTGTGGTTAGGAACCAAGGTTCTAACAGATAACTTATCCTTTCACTGTCAGGAAAAATCTCCATCCAAATGGGTGACACTTTCTTCTCTAGGTGTTTGTTTGATGGTCCACAGTCACCCTCAAAGAAATATGTTTAGGCATGTCTGTGCAGCCCCAGTAAACATTAGAGCACAGTGCTGGAAAGCTTGAACCACATCAACTTCCTAAGAGAGGTATGTCAAACTCACCTATAAGTATTTACACTAAAGCAGTCGGATCTGTGAGAGCTGAAACTAAGGGGTTTGGGGCCGAAATTAAACATCTGAGTTGATCTTTAGGCAAAAAAGTTCTAAATGATTTACTCACGGCATCTGAAATAAATGTTAACATGACAATCCAGAGGAAAGAGTGATTTTTAAGTATATTTGGGATAACTAAAGGGGGGAAGACTTTATTTTAGTTTGGCATTGATTTAGACAAAAACTTAATTTAACTCTCTAAGTCAATAAAACATGCACAGAATACAGTTTGGATCAGGCAGAAAGCAAGGTTTGGGATATCCCAATATTTTTTTTTTAACATAGTTTGAGCATAAAGTGAATGCTTTGTAGTGCAATGCCTCTACATCGACCAGCAGATAAGAATTTCCATACATGTATGTCAATATAAGGTGGATAGTAGTATTTTTTTAATAGCACAGCAACCAAAATAGAAGACCTTGCCATTAATCTTTATTGTTTTCATTTATCAAAATTTGAATGCAAACTTCTATATAACATTCTGTTCCAGCAGCAAATTTGATGGATTCATTTATTTCCTTAGCAGCTGTCACATGAAGGTGGCCCTCTTTTGTGAAGCATTAAAGATTATCGAGTAGTAAAGATTGCAACACTTTACATAAAAAATATATTGAAAGTTTGACAAAAAAATCCGTGGAGTTCTAATAGTGGTGTGTAATGTCCAAAGAAGAGATTTATTAGGGTAGAAGAAGAAACATAGAATGTACATTTGCACACAATTTGTATAAATGAAGCTCAACCATTTTTTTTTAAATTGCATGTATAGCTAAAAATTACATACAAACATATCTTAATTGCAATTTATAATGCTGAGTTCATGAATAGACAGCCAAAAAGTGGGATTCCGTTTATATATCTGCCACATGATTGAGTAGTTCATTGAAAATGTAGACAACAATTGACTGAACAGCATGAACAAAAACACTAGAGGGCACTGCTTCCTTATTCAGTGCACGGTAGGGGGAAACAGAAGTGTATACTGCTCTGGTGTAGTATAACAATGACAAACTCAACAGACAACCAACATCAATAAATAATGATATTAGATTGATCAACTGGATAATATCGTCTTAATTAAAAGCTCAGTATCGACTGTTTAAAATATGCCTCAGTGTGGACAGAAGAGATGCACTTCAAACTCACTTGAGGCCTTTAAAAGTATTACTACAGTGATGAATCGTTGGGAAAATGGCCACATCAGAGATGGATTATATTCAGAGCAGCTTTGCAGGAGAGCTCAGGTGTTTGATTTCTAAAGATCTGAGCTGCACTTTTCCTCCTCTGCAAACACAGCCGAGGATCACAGCGGAAGACGAGGGCAGGGGGAGTGCTGAAGCGGGGCTGGAAGTGTCACCAGGGTGTGTGTCCAGTTTGTTTGTATGCTTTTAAGTCTAATTCCCACTAGAGGTCCGTTAATAAGCCGAACTCCATCAACAGCATCCTCTGCATTGAGACCCCCACTGAGCTGGGTGTGTGGGAGCTGCAGACATACATTATGTATCTATATCAGGCTCCAGATCTGCCCCGAGTGGAGCTGTGTGTGTCATCAATCTGGCTCTCAGCTCGCCGTCCTGTTTCCACGGTTACCAATGATAGTTGTGGAGGAGGGAGAAGATCAGATTGAGATGTCAGCTAGTCATCTGAAAGGTGCTTTGTCACTATCAGGTTAAAGAAATCACACAGCAGCCTGAATATTCTCAAGGTCTGCTGCAGATGATGTGAAAAAAAAGGTTGATACAGCTTTGTTTTAACAACTCCAGAGCGGGTATTGAACATTCTTTTTTGCTCTAATTGGGGTTTGGACGTCTAATTAAGGCTTAAATTTTAACAAGTCTTCAGTGAGTCTTCACAGACTTAGTGGCTGCTGGTCCAGAGAACCACAGACACACTCCAGCTTTGTTCAGAGAGACGAAGCACAACCAAACATTTAGCTTCATGCTGGGCTTGTGGCCTGCGGTTGTGGACGGATGTTTCCCTAACGTGGAATTTTGACAATGCTTCGACTCAGGATGCTGGTGCCTGACAGAAACAAAATACTACAGTCCCTTTTTGTAAATGGAGATTGAAAAGTATTTTGCGTGGTGGAAATGTAAAGCTTTTACGTAGAGGTAGAGATCTAAAAAAAGTACTGAAGTAAAGTTGCATTGGCTTTAATAAAGGTTTTACTCAAGCACATGTAAAATAAGCACTCTCTGAATGTACTTAGGTAGATATTTCCGTACTCTTTAAAAGTCCCTAACAGTTAACCAGTTATTTGTTTGAGTACAGCCTAGTATATCAAAAAATAGAACTGACCTCTGTGATTTTCCCTGATAAATATGAAATTAGACATCACTGAAAATACATTTTGTACAAAAGTACATTCTGAGTCATAGTTCAGCTTAATTGATTCATGTTCTCTCTGGTTCCTCATTTATATTCAATTATCTAACAGTATAATAAATGCAACATAATTTTCAGTATATTAATCTGCCTAGCAAGGCTGTTTGCCTATTTAACATCTCAGTAGTAAGCAGGTGACTACACTGAAGTATTTTCTACTCTCTTAGTCTAAAAATAAATGCAACTCTCATTTAAAAAAAGACGAATACTGATAATGTTAAACAGATGCTAGAAAATGTTGGGACATTGTGTAAATTGAAAATAAAAGCAAAATACAATGATTTGCAAATAATTTTGACGGATATACAATTAAATACATTAAATTGACTACAAGATATTTTACGTTCAAACTGATAAACTTCAATGTTTTTTGCAGATATTTACTCAATTTGATGCCTGCAACATTTTTCATAAAAGCTGTTTACTACTGTGTTACATCACCTTTTCTTTTAACAAAACCTAATTCACCCTTCTAGACGGAGGGCACTAGTTGTTGAGGCTTTGTTGATGGAATTCTTGTGCTTAATATTCACCTTACGCAGTCCAGGGTCTCTGTTTTTGTATTTTGCAGCCCAGAAGAAGACGTTGCTTGAATGACAGCATGTGTTGCCTCAAAACCTGTCTGTGACTTTCAGCATTCATGGGGCCTTCACAGATGTGCAGGTTACCCATGACATGGGCATGTATACGTGATCATTGCATCACCAGTGCTGACTTTTGAACTATGTACTGATAACAGTCTGGCACGTACATTTCCTCTTCAGCCTGGAGAACATGATGTTCAGCACTTCCAAAACAACCTGAAGTGTGGACTCATTAGACCACATCACTCCCGTTTAAGCGTCCCTCCACTGGCTCTCAGTCCGCTTTCGCATCGATTTTAAACTTCTTTTAATCGCTTTTAAAGCCCTCAATGGTCTTTCCCCTCTGTACCTGTCTGAAGTCCTACATCACCACTCCCCAACCAGAGCCCTAAGGTCTTCTGACCAGCTGCTACTGGAGGTCCCAAAAACCAGACTTAAGTTGAGAGGTGAGGGCCTTTGTAGGGGCTGCTCCTAGACTGTGGAACTGTCTCCCCATCCATACACGAGCCTCCCATACCTTAGAGATTTTTAAATCTTCCTTAAAGGCCCACTTCTCCCTGGCGTTTCATCCATGAGCTCATATAAATCACAGGCACTTTAGTTTTTATACTTTTACTGTTTTATTACAATGTTTCCATTTTTAATTTTTTTATTGTTTTTTGTGTACAGCACTTTGATCGACTGCTGTCTTCTTGAAGGTGCTCAAAAAAAAACTTGACTTGACTTCTCTACCTAGCGTCAGTTCATCTCAGATGAGCTCAGGCCCAGAAACCCTGTGGTATTTCTGGGTCTTGTCGAAATCTGCCGTTCACTTTGCCGGGTAGAGTTTTAACTTGCACTTGCAGATTCAGCATTTAACTCTGTTAACTGACATGTTTTCAGAAGTGTTCCTGAGCCCACGTGATCATCTCCTTTCACAGAATGTTGTCTGTTTTGAACGCAGCTAAATCCCTCAAGGCCTTAAGGATCAAAGGTCATGGGCATTCACTGTTATTTTTCAGTCTTATGTCTTAGGTGCAGAGATTTCTGTGGATTCTCTGGATAGTTTGATGATATTATGGTCTGTCTCTGATCAAATCCCAAAATTCATGGTAACTGCACATTGAGTAACACTGTTCTTAAACCGTTCAACTATGAGCTCACACAGTGTTTCACTAACTTGCTTGCAAAATACTGAGACTTACCCTTTTATACCCAATCATGACACTTACCTGTTTCCACTTAACCTGTTCACCTGTGAAATGTTTCAAATGGGTGTTTTTTTTTAGCATTCTTCAACTTTCCCAGGCTGTTCTTTCTTTTTTTGCTGGCAGGCAAAATTAATCCTGTTTTCTCTTAATACTCAAAATGCATATTCAAACATAGAATGGCGTAAAAGCGAGAGTAATAAACCTTTTCTTCAAGGTTTCAGGTGTCTAGTACAAGCTTTATTCAGCTTTCAAGAAGCAAACTTTCTTTTGTTGGACTCTAGGCATCATAATCCATACATTTACAGATCCAAAAACCCCAGCCACTCATGTTAATAGAGACAAACCGTCAGCTACTGTAGTCTGCCAGGATCTTCTACCATGCCTTTATTACATGCAGTTTCAAAAATGACTTGATCCTTTGTTTACACAGCAGATCCTCGCAGACAGGCTAAACTTTTTAAGGAAAGCAACTTTGTCATCGAGGTTTAATCCATGAAATGTGGCTCTCAGTAACTGAAAAGAATGGAAACTTGAGTGCTGTTGAATCCACAAATCTCAGAATAGCCAACCCAGTTCTATGTGCACAACCCATCTATGACAGGAAACATTTCATCTGATGCTCCCCAGGTATCTGCATGCATGTGATGCTGCTGTAATTTCTTTTGATAATATCTACACATCACTTGATAAGTCAACCCGCAGATCTGTATCCGCAGCCATATAAACTCTCTGGACTCCTGTCAGCACACATCCAGACAGAGCGGCAGGGTGAGGAGGAGACACTCAACAAAAGACTGTCCTGAATAAGGCTACCTAAAGTTTTCTTATTCAGAGTCCAAAACCTTCCCTAGAGCTGGATGTTATAATTTTGACCATAAACCAACACAGACGAGTTGGACCTCAGGGGAGTTTAAAGCTGGAAAGTAGTTAAATATGAGTATTAAATGATCAGTAATATTATGAGGCTGAGCCACTTTCACTTGTGTGAGAGTAATATTTGATTCAGAGTATCTGCACTTAAAGCCCAGCCATGACGTTCTCGTATTTTGTCTACCACGGCACGCGGCACACCCAGCTCTGTGTCCATTACCTCAGCTGCCCCATCAACCCTCCTGGGCGACGCCGTCTGCACACCCACCACGGCATCCTGCATGAAACATCACTGATGTTATTAAAAATTGAGGCATGCTCTCGGTTTTTATGTGCATTCGCAGTCTGGCAGAGCTTCAGGTCGGCAGCAGAGGAGACAGACAGCATGAGGCCGCATGTGCCCGACTGCAGTTGTCCCCACCTTCCTGTTTGTCCACCAGAAACAAACGTTGTGTTGTTTGTGCACCAGACCCCATTGTTTTGCTTTCTGCTGTTTCTGTCCTGTTCGTTCTGTGCCTGCAGCAGTGTGCAACACAAGACAATGATTTTCTGGTGAATGAGCCAGCTGTTGGATTCTTTTTTTTGTTGTTTGTTTTTGTGTTGTTTTTCCGGTAGAAAATTCTCTGAGAGCCTGGAGAGGTCAGTGTGTTTGTAGGTCAGGTTTGGAGATTGTGAGGGTCAGGCCGGGTGGAGGTAAGAACCAAAAAATTTGCTGACTCGATAGATGTTTTTAGAGCAACCTCACGCAAAAAAGGGTGCTTTTTTAAAGAGTCCAGGGAGCAAAGAAAGAGAGGGAATATTTGAGAACATTTGTCATTAGGGTAAAAGAAATCCTGTGTTGTTTTTCAGCCGCTGTGGTTTGGCCTGTTGACTCCAAACGCTGTAATAAAGACATTCACCACCACTATGATAAAAACCAGGCTTGTGGCCAAGTCCTCCATCAGGTCCAACCTCCGATGTTTTTGCTCATCATTAAGGTCCCATCGAACTGTGGACAAAACAAGGAAACACACAAATATGAACTCAATGAAAGTCCAATCAAACATCAGCAATCTACAGTATTCTGGGACTCGGGCCAACTCGATAAATACTGATTTACTGACAGACATAAATCCATACATGTTTCATTCTGGGGGAATGCTGTGAATTATAGAACTCAAATTTCAGAGGATCAGAAATTTGAGGGCATGTGAGGATGTGAAGCAGTTTTAGAGCTACAGGGGAGGAGAGCATCATCTTCAAAACACAAGATGCTTGTTCTGATCAAGTTGGGACGTTGTGTGAGATGTAAATAAAGACAGAATACAATTACTTGTGACCTCCACTCAATTAGACAAGTTATTTATTTTAAAGCTGATAAACGTTGATTTTTTTTGCAAATATACACTCATTTTGAATTGGATGCCTGAAACCCTTAAAAAAAAAGCTGGGACAGGCTCAAAAAGACACCTTTCTGGAACATTCCCGAGTTAGCAGGTTATTTGGAAATGGGAAAGTGTCATGATTGGGTATGAAAGGAACAACTGTGAGCAACTAACTGCATGAGAAAGTAGTCCAACAGATGAGGGATGTTTCCAAACATGCCACTGCAAGGATATTTGAGGATTACATTATCTGCAGTTCGTAGAATCATCAGAAGTTTCAAAGAAATCTCTGCACACAAACAGCAAGACTGAAAACCAACACTGAATGCTTGTGATTTTTTGATCCCTCAGGCAGCACTGCATTAAAAAACAACATCACTCTGTTAAGAATATCACCACGTGGGCTCAGGAAGACTTTGGAAGACCACTGTGAGTTTATACATTTTGTTGCCACATCTACAAGTGCAAGCTAAAACTCTAGTGCGCAAAGTGAAATTTTAACAACACCCAGGAACACTGGACTGGTGTTTCAAAGTACATGTTTCGATTTTGGGGGGGAAATCAAGGATTTGTGATGGTATGAAGATGGTGGAAGGTGCTCATGGCATGGGTAACTTGCACATCTGTGTAGGCACCTAAATGCTGTAAGGTACATGCAGTTTTCAGAGCAACACATTCTGCCTTCAAGCAACGTCTTTTTCAGGAACTCCTCTGCTTTTTTTCTACAAGCCCATGCCAACAAACATTCTGCCCCGTGTTACAATAGTGTAGCTTCGTAGTAAAAGAGTGCTGGTACCTGACTGGCCTGCCTGAAATCCAGACTTGGTATGGTTGAGAATGTGTGCTGCATTATGAATTGCAAATGTAGCTACGGAGACACCAGATTATTAAAGAGCTGAACTCGTTCATCAAGCAAGAATGGTGAAGAATTCTGCCTACAAAGCTTCAATAATGAGGGTCATAAGTTCCCAAATACTTATTGATTGTTGTTAAAAGGAAAGGTGATGTTATGCTGCATTCCAGGCAACCCGTAACTCGTGATCTTCCCACCTGTAACTCGTGAAAGTGCACTGGAATGGCAGTCGAACTCATAACTTCCGAGCCGTGAACTCGTACCAGATCGATGTTCTCCAAGTTACTACTTGTGACGTCACATCACTGCATAAACAACATGGCAGCCTCTAAATAATGAAAAATACTGTTAAGTGTAAACTTCTGTTACCTGATGCGCCATTTCCCTTCCCCTGTTTCACCTAAGTGAGCAAAATGATAAAGCATAAATCTTATAGTGAGTGCCATGTTGGGTTTCTTTTAAACCAAAGTCGTAATTAGTCTTAAATGCTTTTAGGTCGGAACTCGGAGATTTCAACTGGGAAATTTCCGAGTTACAGGTTGCCTAGAACGCAGCATAACATAATGGTAAACATACTCCTGTCCCAGTTTTTTGGGAACATGTTGCAGGCATCTCATTCAAAATGTGTGAATGGTTGCAAAAACAATAAATGTTATAAGTTTGAACATTAAATATCTTGTCTTTGCTGTTGATTTGATTGAATATAGGTCGATAGGGTTAGCAAATCATTACATTCTTTATTTACATTTTACACAATGTCCCAACTTCATTAAATTTGTGTTACGCATATATCAACACTTATTTGGTAACAAAAGGCTTTTAGCTCAAATTATGCAGGAAAAATAATACAAGGAAGCTTCACTCTTGGAGGGAAGCTTGTAGTTCCTGTTCAACACTTTGTCTTTTTTATGTCATAAAGATTTAAGGACGTGACGGTGACGAGAAGAATTCAAGTTCTCATTAAATTCACCAGAAGGACTGGCCTGTGAATAACGTAAGGAGTAATTAGGGAAAATGATGCTGTTGTGTGTTTATATTGGACAGAGGGAGGGTGTAGAGCAGCTGTGACTCCACAGGCACATGCTCTGTCTGCATATGTGTGTCATATGTATGTGTTTATGGGAGATAACCGAAGGTTAAGCACTGTAAGGACCTCGCCTGTGAGCGTCTGATCTGCACAGGCTGGAGTGGGCTGGGGTGGACAGGAAGAGGGGGGCGCAGTGATGGTATTTAGGCCACTCACATCACGCACCACTGGCTCCATTAGACCAAGCTGGATCCACAGGAGGGGGGATTTGGGGAGGCAGAGGGGCTCAGAGCAGCCAGAGAAAATGAAGGAGGAATGAAAGGAGCGATAAGAATGAGATGTGTTTGATATTCTGGTGGTGGGGGTGTGGGGGTGGAGGAGGGGGTCAGCCCGCCATGAATGTGTGATGACTAACAGGCTGACTGACCCTCTCTGACATGTGACTGTTTAGAAAACCGAAAACAAGACGAGGGAATTTTTTTTGTTATGTTATGAAAAATGACTTACTGAGTTTGCCTTAAGATAAATGTGTTTGTGTAATATATAAATAGATGTTACAGTAAGAATGAGAATTAATCATAGATGTGATGTTATTTAAAACGCCCTTTTTCTTTAATAAAAAAAACACCTACAAGGGAGGAAGGGAGGCTTTTTTATCCATATTTCTCAGAGTATTTCAAAGGTGGATACTGACCAACACTCTTTATTTACTCCTTGCGCGGGAGCTAAAATGAATCAGTACAACCAGGTCAAAGTTTACCAACCTCCTATTAGTCACTGGACATTTAACCGCTGTGCAACATGCACTCTCATGCCTCATTTGAGCTTCAAAAAACACTGTTGGAAAAATAAAAATACTATGTGAAATAATAGGAATTTCAGAATTATTTTAAATGAAAGGAAAACATTATGAGACATTTTCAGAAAAAAACCTTCAAAACCTTATCGAGACATTTTACTGGCTTACTTGAAAGATTTTTGCAGACTGTCACTGAACAATTTGGATATAAATTTCCAAAAACCTCCCACAACTTTATGGTAATTTTGCCAAAAATTTTCAGAAAATTTCATCGACAATTTTCAAAGTTGCATTTGATTATTTTGAATTGATACACATTTTTTTTAACCTTTTATTCAAGAATTCCAGAACTTTTTACATAATTTGACATAAGTGAACATTTAAGAAAATAAAATGATAATAATAATAATAAATATAATAATAAAATTCTCAGGCATTTTACTGTCTTCCATCACAAATTCTGAGAAACTTTTATTGAAGTTCTTGAAAAAATCTGCTGAGAATTTTTGTCTTTTCATGGTAAAGACCCCAAGTGTTTATCAGAAAACAGTCATCGGAACATATTGAATACTTTTATTTTAGTATTCTATGCCATTTGTCAAGTTTGCCTGATCTTCCTGGAACCTTCAACAAGAATTTGAACTTCACTCAAACTTCATTTTTTTCCCCACATCTTCTAAGAAACTTTTTTTTTTCTTTTTTTTGTATATTTGGTCTTGGTAAGCAGAAACTGTACATGGTTTCAAACTCAGAAAAATCATCTTAGTTTCCCTTCAGTCCTTACTTTTTTAATATTGAGAACTAAGCCAGAGTTCACACAAGATCAGCTAATACCATCAGAGAGGAGACTGAAGGAAGAGATGGAAAAAGCAGGACTGAGTGACGACAGCAAAGATTAGACAATACACCTGCAAAGACAAAATTTAAATACTTTAGTTTGGTAAATTATTTTCCATTACATGAATAAAAAAATCAGGGATGTTTGTAAACTTTTGCTCAGAATTTTCTATTTGTGAAATCATACATTTCAGAATTTTGCTAAGGCAAAAACAAGACCAGCATTTTTTTTTGGCTTTGCTCAAAGGTTTTCTAACATATACCAGCAACTTTCTAAAACATTCAATATAAACTTTTTCACATTTTTGTTGGATTAAAAACTTTTAACAGAAATCTTTGGAAGAGAAATAGGGGAAACTTCTAATGATCTGAATACCAACATTTTCAAACCTCCCTCAAAGCTTTTTGACACTGCATTCCAAACTTTAGTGTACTCTTTTGGGAGAATTTGTCCATTAATCAACTAAAAATGTTATCTTTGTTTTTTATTGGGTAAGAAACTTAAGTCATACATTTTTCCATCGTCCATCCAAGATTTTCTTAAACTTTAACCAGAGCATTTTGAAGCATTCACTGAAGTCTTTTGGAACTTTAGAACAAATGTACAGAAATGTTTTCCTCACCATTAAAATCCATTTAACAATTTTGACAATTCTGTTTAGGAATACAGATATTATTTCCTCAAAAAAAATTAAGTTTGTTGAAAACTATCTAGGTTGTGTGTCTCTCCATGTTGCCCTGCAATCGACTGGCGACTGGTTCAGGGTGTACCCTGCCTCTCGCCTGATGATAGCTGGGATAGGCTCCAGCCCCCCCCGCAACCCTGAAAGGGATAGCCGGGTATAGAAAATGAATGAATGAATGAATGAAAGCTATCTAGATGAATGGGAAAAAGACTTTGTCCTTGCTTCCACATTTACCAGAATTTTTTGGAAGCTTCATAAACCAGTGTTAAAGTTTAAATGATGAAATATTGTCCAGTGTGTTATATTAATTGTCCTATGTTTCTTGCAACATAGGTTCAGATGTTTTGTCGAAATGGACCTTTTTTAAATCCACTGAGGAGGTTATGTTTCTGCCGTCATATGCTTGTTTGTTTGTTTGCAAGATTACGCAAAAGTACGGGGGGGATTTTAATGAAATCTGTGGAGATGTTGGTAATGGCCCATTTAAAAAAAAAAAACATTAGATTTTGGTGGTGATCTAGATTACTAACCTGGCACGCCAGATGGACAGTTCCATATATCCGCTACAGAAATACGGTTGATTTTAGACAATGAATCAGGCAGGATCATCTGCACAGCAAGGCTACAAAACCGGCATTAGCAAACGATAATTTTTGTTCAATAACTGTCAAACTGCTAACATCAACATGCTTCTGAGTGCTAGGTGTGGGTTTTCAGGGTCAATGAATCATGTTATGATGGTAAATTTACTTTGGAACTATTGCTTATGGATTTAAGTATTAAATCCAAACATAGCTTTAAGGTTGAGAGATCCTTGAGAATCTCTTAAATTTGGCACCAAATCAATGTCTCCATGTTTTCTTCTTCCTTGTTCTCCTTCTTTCTTCTAGATATTCATAGCATGTACACAGCCATATTGACAGTCTTCCCCTGACACCCTGCAGCACTAAAACATATTGACTTTTGACCCGGTGTCAGGCCTGTTGCCATGGTTACAGCTGCCCTATAATGAGTTGTTTGTCAGAAATCGGTGGACTTGACATTGCGGAGGGGACGAGGAGGAGGGGAAGAAATTCAAAGGGCGAGCAAAGACTCGTGATGCTCTCATGACAACAAAGACACCAAAAGGTCTGTGGGGAGAGGGGGGCTCTGTTTGTTTTCTCACCTATGAAGATAAGCAGGACCCCGACTGTGACCTGCAAACACAGAGAGACGCTGATTAAGGCCACAACTGGGATGTAGAAGGAGAAGTCGGGCCCCTGGTCCAGCACCGCCTTCAGCTGGGACGTGTTAGCCATGAGCAGGGCCATATCCAGCATGCTCTGAGCTGCACTCTTCTTGTTGGTGTAGTGGTTCATGTTCAGGGTGGCGGGGCTGCCGGGCTGAGCTTCTGGTTGAGAGGAGGCCTGGGGAGAGAAAAGAAAGTATCTGGAATAGAGATAAAATGTTTACATTATTGAAATGATGCCTGAAAGAAGAATTCCTGGAAATCAACGGAGAAGCGTGCATGCTCCGCATACTGGTTTTGTTGACCCCTCTGAGCAACATGTTGATGATGATGGCAGTCATTTTTGTGCTTCCTGTGCATTGATGCTGAGGATCTGGTTATCACACTGACCTGATTAGAGCAACAAGAGGCTATTAGCGCAGCACAGAAAGACATAGACACTGTTGAGGGGCCCTTTTTAAGTACAGGAGACATACAGTATATCATCATGGGAAGTGTTTAAGACTTCAGCTGACTTAGATAATCACAATCAGCCACAGTTTTCCTTTTTTCAGAGTCCACTGCTCTGATTTTTGCTTGAAAGTACAATCAGAGCACTGGCTTTTACTGTGTTTATGGTAGCATGTGTCCCTTTACTCTTTAAGTGGTGCCCTTTTCCAATGAACTACAATCAGCATCCCAGAGTGAATTAGATAAAATACCCTCGTCAGGCCTGAACAACATATTTAAACCAACTGACATGTAGGTCATGGTCCTGCTATGTGTTTTTCTGTCGGTAAAATGCAGCTTTTGCTTGACATTTATGCAACATTCATGTATCATATTTTTTATGGTAAAAAACGACCAGCTGTGGTTGCCAAAGTCTTACTGTAAACAAAAATGGTGCAACTACTTTCATTTTTACAGTGAAAAGATATAAGTAGTGTTGATTTACCACAAAAAAAAAGGCAAATGCTGAAATCAAACTGCAACAGAAGTGATATCATTTTACTTAAATAATCAAAATTGTTGTTACATTTTATGCAGTAAGGCTGTGGCAACCACAAACAAGAAAGCACATCTCAAGTAAATCCACTCAAAGCGGACAACTTCAATGTAAAATCTGAGGGGCACCATGTGGAAGCACTTAGGTCTCCATACCACTGATGAAAAAATACAAACCAAGACTGGGATGTGTGTCAGCTATTTGCAAAGCAGCTGGCTCACTCCTCATCCAGTACTAGATCAACAGGGATATTTTTCTACCTTCCAACCAAATGTCCAGCAGTGACTTGGCAAGCATACAGCCCTGTGTGACCACCCCCACTAGACGCAAGGGAAAAGGTCATCAGGGCAGGAATATTCATGTGAAAGGTCTTGCAGCCCACTGGTGTGGCCTTGGGAGAGGTAGATAGTAAAACGTCTAATGAAGCTGCCTCGTATATTTGAACATTAGCTTGTGAAAACTGTCCAGATTTGATTTCTAAGAAAATGTCAGCCTGATCTTGTGGGACAGATTTCCTTTACTTTTTAGAATTAGCTGAAATCTGATTAAAAATGGCCAAATTTGGGTCAAAGACTGTAACAGAGGTGCCCTTACATAACAGCATTGTTGAATAAAACTGTCACCATCCTGGTCCTTTCCAACAGTAACGATCTCCCACTGTGATGTGTAAATGTTGGCAGCCAAGTCAGCAAGATTTTACTAGCTTTACTATTTTGAAAATCATAAGAGGTTTTCAAGGGTGCATGTGTGAAAAAGGCTTCAGAGGGGGAAATGTGAGCTGTATCTTCTTTATTCTAAACAGGCGATGACTGAAAACATCAATGAAAGCAACCTTTTTTTATTTATTGATCCTGGAGTGGGTGAGGATTATGTAAGAGAAGTGTAGTGTGTACTTAATCAAAGTGGACTCTGTCCTGCATAGACAGCAAAGCATATAACAGGTCAGGAGGATCTGGAGTAACTATCAGCTTATTCAAATAAGAATTATCTCACTATCCAAAATAATAGAAAGCAGGTTTTAACAGTCTGGGCACTGCTGCTGAAAGAACACGCACGTGCACTCACCCTTCATCATTGCCTACCCAACACCTGAGCACAAGGCCTGAACCTGCTCACACACATGCACTCTCCGCCAACATAAAATAATCAGTAGTTGCTCACAGTCTCCCCTATTTGACGCTACTGCCTCCTTTTTTTTCTCATAACACACCCATGCTTCTGCTGCTGTAGGGAGCTCAGTTTGTCAGGGATTAACTAAAGCACAGATCTGGTTCGTACTGTCTCCCTCTGTGAAAGAAAGAATAAAAAAGAGGGGAAGAGGAGCGGCACCCTCTAATTTGCCACAGCTGAATTGCAATGTGTTTAGGAGATTCACAACAATCACATGGCTGGTTTTGCTGATGCATGAGGGGGAAGTACAAGCTGCACAAATGGCGTGGTTGTGGGGGGTGTAGGTAGTAATTATCTTGATGGGTTTTTTTAGACCGTGGAAAAAAACACACAAGACAAGCCATGTTTAATTCCCTTAATAAGCCACTATGTCAAGGATTACATGTGTCACAAGCTTGATCCTATGATGTGCTTAAGTCAATACATACAGTAGGTAAGTTAGAATATCAACACTGTCTTTGTGTTCGGCAACATCTTGTGTGAAGCTGACCTACTTTAAAAAATAAAACATAGATTTCTTATTTGCTGAATTCGTGTTGATAAATATTAAGTACCCATACAAGAATATTCTGCAATCAGAAGGTAAAATTACTTAATTTTACTTTTTAATGATTTTGTTGTGCTACCAAATTTATTTCAATATATTGTTAGATTTCAGTACAATTTACTCAACCTATCAGGTAAACTTTAAAGTTGAACTGAGAGCAAAATAGTAGCCAAGTTTTATTGAGTAGGCTTACTTTTTCCAGGAAGAAACTTGTTTCTAATGTTGTAACGTTTGTAATGAAAGAGAATTGTATATGGTCTGCCCCTATTTTTGCAAGACATTACTTAACAAAGTACATAATAAAGTAACTAATGAAGTTTAGTGTTTTTTTGACTTTATTTTTGACCATGTTGAACGAAGGAGGGATCACAGTTGTAACTGGAGGATATATGCTAAACAAACTAAAGGCTGTATAAACTGTGAAAGCATAAAATGTACTTTTTAAACAATTAGTAGGCATCTACACTTACAAGGAAGACCTAAAGATATGGTTGTTAAAGGTTAGTTTCAAAATAAAGGCAAAATGACTTCAAGGTTTTCAAGTGTAATGGTGCACATGGTCTAAAATGCAAATACAGTATGGGTTGACTTTGTTTAGCAGTTCCTGTACAAAGCTGTAAAGCCAACAGGGGACAAAAACCCCTCTCGTTTCAATATAATCAACTTCTGTGAGCAATCAAAACAAATATCAGTACCAGTACTTGGAATTAAAAATGGTTCAGTGGTGTTATCATATTTTACTGTTCTATTTTGCTTTTATTAACTGTTGCCAGCTTATATGTGCAGTTAAGACAGTGCACTCTCTTGCTGAGTTGAAAATGATGAATGTAAATCTCTGCATTCTTTCTAAATTGCATAGATAGGTCAGGTAAATATTGTGCAAATTCATTAATAATTGAGGCAAACTTTAGTTTAGTTACATAACGTTGAAACCAACCCCGAGCAGTGTAAATTCTGAAAGTATATTAGGAATGCTTGAATGCAAAGATGGAAATGGCCAGACAGTGACAACAATTTAGATAATTTCTTCATCTTTTTTTTCAGAAATTTGGCAGGAGATCTTGAAGTTGCTGTACTTTAGTAGCCCATTCAGAAGTCTTTCATCATCTTGTTTAGATGCTGTGATTGGGCCTTCAGACTCGAAATGACAAAAAACAACTTTATCTTTGTTACAAGCTTGAAGTCAGCTTCCTGCTTTCATTTGAAAGAAGAAAATCCTCCACTTTTCCACACATTTCTTTTTCACTGAGGCTTTGACACTTCATGGCATGACTCATAACAAAGAATCAAGCAACACTTTAAAACATCTAGCCCTACATTTCTGGGAAATGGGGCTGTGTGTTTGTGTGCTCTGGAGAAGACTGTGATTTTTGACAACGAATGGCACACTTTACGTGACGTGTCAGGGTCACACTTGCTGCTCTAATGCACTGGCAAAAGAGCACAGTGAGATAATGTTATAAGATCACAGGATAGTCTCACAACATCCCAAAGACACAACACAAGATAAACTGTCCTCATTATTCGTCAGCAAATATGAAGAAGACTTCTCAAATGAAGCATTGTTTACATACAAGGATAAACAAAAGGCCGCCTTCTTCGTCACACCAAGTTTGTCAGGAATAAATTCCTAAGTCTGTGCATATCATAGCGCTGAGTACACAGTATTACTGCTAATCAAAGTGGATAAGAGCAAATAGATATTCTTTATGTAGAGGATTATGTAGAGCTCTCTCTGCCAGAGGCTGGAAATGTTCAAGCTACATGTGGAAAAGAAAACAAAATAAAAGGATGAACTTGGATTAGATTTTAATTTGATGTCACTCTTAAAGGAAACATGGAGAACAAATTACAAATCCTGATTCGAATAAAGTTAGGACATTGTGTAAGATGCAATAAAGAGCAGAATAGGATTCGCAAATCAGCTTTTTTGACATTCACTCATTTGGAATTTGATGACTGCAAATGTTCCAAAAAAGCTAGGATGGGGCATCCGTCTTTTTAATAACACCATGAGCATTTGGGATCTTAGGACACTAATGGCCCTTTTCCACTAGCCCTACTCGACTCTACTCGACTCTACCCGACTCTGCCCGGCCCTACCCGGCCCTTCTCTACTCGCCTTGTGCTGCTTTTCCATTAGCCCCTGTCGCCTGCCCAACGGCGTACAGGGTCAATAAACAGCTGAGCGGCACTGCGAAGACGTCATTTTGAGCGCAACGCAGTAATCTGTGGCTTTTTGTCACAAACCGAGTAAAACAGGAAAGCAGAAGAAGGCTGCAGATGGCAAGAAGAAATACCCCTTCAGTAGCATAGGAGAGTTTTGGAAGCTATACAACAGAATGAAGCCGAGGACGAGAGCAATCAAGCTGCAAAGAAAAGACGTATGAGGGTAAGCTAACGGTAGCTACTGCTAGCATGCTAGGTCATCCCGCTCATGACTCATCAATGACGATATTGTCTGACCAATCAGCAGCCGGCAGTCGGTGATGTCATCTTTTAGTATCGACTCAGCTCACTTGGAACCAGAGCGGAGTAGGTACTAAAAATAGCTTGTTTTAGGAGATACTGGGCTAGTGGAAACACGCTGCAAATCGAGTAGAGCCGAGTAGAGTAGGGCCAAGGCGTGCTAGTGGAAAAGGGCCATAATTGTTGAACCTTTGTAGGTGAGATTCTTTCCCATTCTTCCTTGACGTACTCCTTCAGTTGTTTAACAGTCCAGGGTCTCCATTGTCTTATCATGTGCTTTGTAAAGCACCACACACTTTCGTTTGGAGGCAGTCCAGTACCTGCACTCTTTTACATTCACACTTGTAACACACGTAAAATGTGGCTTCACATTGTCTTGCTGAAATAAGCAGGGACATCACTGAGAAGGCGCTACTAGGTTGGCA
Organism: Scarus forsteni; assembly: GCA_036419115.1. Classification (NCBI taxonomy): domain Eukaryota; kingdom Metazoa; phylum Chordata; class Actinopteri; order Labriformes; family Labridae; genus Scarus; species Scarus forsteni. The sequence continues at coordinate 4,566,484 of JAZDUH010000043.1, forward strand.
GCATATGTTGCCTCAAAACCTGTATGTAGCTTCCAACATTACGGTACCTTTACATACATGTATGTGCAAGTTACCCATGCCATGGGCACTACCAAACCCCATACCAATGCTGGCTTTGAACGTTGTGCTTCTAACACTCTGGTTGGTCCTTTTCCTCTATAGATCAGAGTAGAAAATATCAATAATTTCCTAAAACAATTTGAAATGTGGACTCATCAGACCACAGCATATTTTTTCACTTTGTGTTGGATCATCAAATGAGCTCAGAGAAGCTGGCAGTGTTTTCTGGTGTTGCTGATATGTGGCTTTTGCTTTACATCATAGCGTTTAACTTGCACTTGTAGGTGAAGCAACAAAATATGTTAACTGACAATGGTTTTCCAAAGTGTTCCCAAACCCACGTAGTATAATCCTATGCAGACTGATGTTGGTATTTAGTGCAGTGCCACCTGAGGGATTGAAGATCACAGGCATTCAATGTTGGTTTTCTGCCTTGCTGCCTATGTACAGAGATCTATCTCTTGATGATATTATGGACTGTAGATGATGAAATCCCTGAACTCCTTGAGAAACATTCATTTAAAATTGTTCAACCTCGCTCACAGAGTGGGGAACCTAGATTGTTAATTACTGAGCGTTTTAAAGATGCTCCTTTTATACCCAGTCATGATGCCCACCTGCCTCCAGTTAACATATTTAGCAGCAGAATATTCCAAACAACTGTCTTTTAAGTGTTCTTCAACTTTCTCAGTCTTTTGTTACCCCTGTTACCCTGTCCCAACTTTGTTGGAACATGTGGCAGGCATCAAATTCAAAATAAGTGAATATTTTTAAATAAACGTTAATCAGTTTGAATTTAAAATATCTTGTCTTTGTAGCATATTCAGTTGAATATATGTTGAAAATGATTTTCAGATCATTATAATCTATTTACACATGCTTAACACAGCAGATTTAGGTTTGTAAATGTTCCCCTCTGCAGAGACGCGTTGGAAATATTTATGTTTTTGATATCAGCATGATCCAATCCAACTTCTTTTCACAGGCAAAACCAGAACCAGGCCCATGCTGAGCAGCCATTCTGCTGAAGCTGTGTTAGGGATGTGAGAGGACAGCAGGGGAAGCAGAAAGAAAGAGAGATAAACAAACAGAGGAACAACAATAAACAGGGTAATTTACGAGTGCCCTAGCCGTAAATTTAACTCCTTCTTACGGGCTGAATACTTTAAAATCTGTCCCTCTGATAAGACTGTAGGTTGAACTCCAAAGACTGAAACTAAATCTTAACCCTAATTGAACCATAAAATAGTCTTTCACTCCAGAGGCAGACTAAAGTTCTGGCTTCTCTCCAAGCAAAAGAGTTGAACTCGTTTAACCTGCACATGTAATCCTAAACTTTTCTCCTTTTCCCACATAATTACTCTCAGGAGCTATCTTAAAATGCCTCTGCAGTTGTCAGTAACTAAGAGAATTTTCCTTGTTTTTGCTATGTTGTGTTGTACTGTTGTAAAGTAAGCTCAACACAGTACAGCAAAAGACATCACTGAGAACCTTGCATGTATTATTTAGTTAACTGGACCTGCTTCTTTTCAACGTCATGATGAAAGAGCAAATGAGCTAACTGCATGGGTGTGTGTTTCCCTTGCCATCCCCTTTTGTGTTTTTTTCTTTATACATCAGCACTTCTCTGCTCTCCATCTATCATGTCCTATCAGCAGTCTGCCTCTCTCACTCACCTCAGACCCTGGCCCTCCTCCAGATGAGGATCGACCCAACTGTAAATCTAATTTCCATGATTCTCTGTTGGGCTTTTAGTTTTTACAGCCTTACACAGTGCAAAGCAAACATAACTGTACTATCCCGCCATGGCACTCAAGTGAAATGTTGAAAAAAGTTGATGGGATTATACCCACCAAAAAGAAAAAAAAAAAAAATAGAATACTGCCTGGTTTAAACCCTCTGCAAGATAGATGGTAAAAGAACCGCGATGGGCTGCTGGTGGTTTCACAGCAGCCTTGGAACCTTAGGTGTCCAAAATCTGATCATCTCACTCTTGGGTCAGAACAGATGTGCATTATTTAAAAAAAAAAATTAAAGGATTTTTGAGATAGTGATTTGTAAGCAATTGTTGAACAGGAGGCCCAGTGACCTTGACATTTTAACTATGACTTTGATAATCGAATCAGTTTATCAAGGCTCATGGAGCCCTTTGTTTCTAAAGATTTTGATGAGGTTGTTCCATTCCCATGAAATAAGAAGTTAATAATGGGACAGAGAGCTGAGATGAAGCATGACTTTTTTACAGCACTCCTCAGGGTGCTATTTCTGTGTGCTCCAGTGCTTGTAATACTCCAGAAACAATAAAAAATATACTTGATTGAAGATTTTCACCAAAAAAGAAGTAACATGTATGATATATGTATACATACTGTTGAATTTCACTGATAGTTGTACCTACAGAGGATAAAACAGGCTGTTCAGTGTGTTTTACACATGCAATACAGAACAGAGAGAAGGACTCTGTGGGAAAATCTATTTTTTGAAGCCTAGAGGTTTTTGGTGCACAGTAAACAGGTCTATCATATGCACAAAGAAGTGCGATCCTTTTGGTTTTTAGCAGAGATTTTAATGACTGAGGAGGTTTTTTTACGCTCATGTGGATTTGCCTGGCGTGTTTTTTTTTATTGTTTCTTATGCTCTGAATGCCTGAATGAAAAAAGCACTTTGATTGAGCCCCTGTTAGCAGTTAGTAAAAAAAAACATTATTTTCATCACATAGCAGCAGTTTAAGATTCAAAGTAGGCAACATCATATGGATTTTTTTTTTCCAGTAAACACTGAAATCCCATGTTCCTGTATTTACCACAAACCTTCATCTTCATCTGAAATGGCTATTCGAATCCCATGGAGTTTGAGCTTGAGAACCACGAAGTGCTAAATGCTAACTCACACACAATTTTTGACTCTTTCCTACACCACTCAAAAGACCAACAAACCCAAACACCCATGCCTCCTTTAGACAATGAACTTTCTGCTATCTATATAGGGCCCAGGGCCTCTGGCCTTAGCTGTCTCCTTACATGGGCATTGAAAAGGTTGAATAAGGTTATGATATGCTGAAATTTAACACAAGATGTGATTTCGGGTCAACATGGACACATAATTAAAAACTGGTGGAAAATCAGCACAAAAGGTCTCCCCTTTACAAAATAAACCATGGACTGATTCTATTTGTACTGACTCCCACTGGTGGGGACACATTGTAAACGAGACCAGTTGCTCATTTTATCGAGCGTGAGGGTATTACATTCTGCATCTGTTGGCCGAGCTTTAACAATCACAAGGAAGTATCTCTGGCTGCCATTCAGGGTTGCTCTTTCTCTTCCTCCTCCCTTCTTCCTCAAACACACACATGGACACATCTATCTGCATATAAATGACCCTATGAAAACACTGATGGGGGGGATGACATAGAGAAGCCCATTCTGTTGTCTTGTAAAACTGGCTGCATCTCCAAACTACCATGTACTGCGATGACTTATCAAATGGAAGCTCCTATCGCCACATTAAACATGATAAACATTCCTACAACAGTTTAGTTCAGGCACAAAGCACAGTGACATTATGTAAAAAGTAAAACTGCCTGTGTAAGTGTTTGTTCATTTTGGCCACTGAAGTGGAAACAAAGGAGGGCATTCATTATTTAGAAGGTCACTCAGGTGCCAACAATGCCTCGCTCCTCAACTGAACCAGACTGTCATACGAACCAGCAGCATGCCTGCAGACGGGAAGAAATGTTTCTTTGGAAATGTTTTCGTATTGAATTGTTTTTCTGTGTAGATCTGCAAACTGGAATAATTTTTAGAAAGTTTGTTTCCTCTTTTAAAGGTGGCATGTTATTTGAGAAGAAGCCAAAAAGTGTCTTGATTATGCAAGGAGGACCCACAGTTTGTCCTTGGGTATAACCATTTCAGGTTGTAATGCAACAACCAAGGTTTGGAAATGACTGCAAATGTCACAAAATTTGAAAAAAAAAAAAGCCCACAAGCATCTAAAATATTAATTAATTAGCACTTACCTGAAATGCATCTTTACCTTTGCTTGATTCATTTTAACTTGGATGCAGCACATTCAAGAATGCAAGAAATAAAAACAAAACAAACACAAAAATTGTAACGAACAGAGAAAAACTGGACTTTGACAGAGGTATGTCCAGAATGATTGCCAAGGATAACATGGGCCCCTGTCAAAAAGTCATGGCAATATCCAAACAAGACAAGACTTTTCCCAATGCTTAACCTATTGTCCATCATGAAACAAGAATAAATTGATTGCATTTTGAAGGGGATAAGTTGAAGTTCAAGGTCATGAAGTCTCTCAATCATCCTTTGTCTTAAGTACAATTTTCAAGCACATGCCATCTGATTCTATTAAAGTTTGCACAATTGTCCTCCCTGAAAAATAGACTGAACAGAATTTGGAATCATCCATGTAATGTTATCATGCAGTGTCAGCCACCCACTGGCTGCTTTTTCAATGAGAGCTGGCTGGATCATGTCTCCTACAGAGCGATCTCCACAAATGCAGTTCAAAGGTAACTGGCTGTTAAATCTGATGTTACATCTACAAAAAATGCACTTTAAAAAATGTTCTCCATACACTCTGAAATTGTCATCCTGTACCTTTGCAAAGAATGTCTGAGATAAATTCTGGAGCTTATATATTATTTTCAGGCAGAGCACATGAGTAAATGTACGAGAAGTTGAAATTGCTGAATTGCTGTATTGATGTGTTCAGTCAGGGTTTCTTGAAACTTGAAACCATTTTCGTCTGCCCAATGGGGGTGCTATCAGAGAAAAGTTTGGGATCACTGCCTTAAAGAATACAGCTTGTATCAAGCACATATTTAACCCCCCAAAAAAGTGTCAAAACCCCCTCTTCCCCTGGAAGAAAAGCCTCTGTGAAGCAAGGGTGAGGAACTGGTCTTATCGGGGCGTTGTCTTCCTGTGATGCTCACTTTATCTGTCTTTGACTTCACCTGTGTCAAGAAACTTGACCCTAACTTTAGAAATGGTTCCTAGGCTTACATCAAATCATGCTGCCAATCTGGGTACCAGAACACCAGCTTCCATCTGCAAGGGACTATGGCACATTTGTTTGGTGTGAACCCACACATTTAGCTGTGTTGCTCATTCCAAGAATGCACAATTGTGACAAGTAACTTTGGTGTAAAGTTGACTAATCAGGTTTTCTGACACCATAGAATACAATAATAATTGGCATATCTAAGGGAAAGGAATGATCCACCAAAATGACGTTAACAAATTTTTGGAGGAATAAATAGTCAGTTCTGTATGTGTTGTCACTTAGGCCCTGTTTACACGAAGACAGTGTCACCTGAAAGCAAAGGTTTTTCCTTTGGGCTTTCAAACTCGATCCGCGTTCAGACAGAGATGCTAGAAACAAATGAAAATGCTGTAGGGTGCATGCCAGTCCAGTAGATGGCGATGTAGGTTTGCAGAGAAACAGCAATGCTACAACACACATATGAAGAAGAAGAAGAAGAAGAAGAATCTGTCTGGATAGTTCTATCTGGATATCAAACTGAGCACAGTAAGCAGCACACGTTACTTGGTAGATGGCTGAAGCTGTTGTTCCTGGTGGGCCACACAGCCTTCACGTGATAGAGTACTGCGCATGCAATGACCTCAGCATTTCACCCTGAAACGCTTTGTATCTTGTCTACATGAAGCTACAACTAATCTGTTTTCAAAACTTTCCATTCTGGACCCTGGTTTCAAAAGTTTGCAGATTCAGGTACTCAAGGCACCTTTCTCATGTAAACGGGAGGTGAAACCGCAATGAAAGCTGTCCATTATAGGCTGAAAATGGAGCACCTTAATCCACCCTATTGGTGCTCCAGTATGGCCACCCTGGAGTCGAAAAGTCTGGTTACACCCTGAACCTCTTAATCTTACTACCTGTCGCAACTTTGCTTGGCAACCTTTCTTTCCATAGTCCCAGCACTTACAATTTGCAGAATTTACCTTTTTCCTCATTAAAAAAAGATCTAAACACCTTACCTCAGCCCCATCCCCTCTGCTGCTGCTGCTGATCATCATCATTTCCCCTTGTGTCTGTGCTCCTGCGCCTCAGCTGCAGCCCTGAGAAATTGAGAATCTAAGTGTCTTGTTGTTGGGGGTGGAATATGAGAGCTGCAGCTATATAGCCTACCTATCAGGGCTGCCTCTGCAACATAAGTTATTGCGTTTAATGCCTCAACCTCAAAACTGGATCATGACTCTCATTTGCACACATTTGTTGTACAGGAAGCTGTTGATCCGAGAGTGAGAGAAAGAAACACACATGATTGGATGATTTGGCAAAGGGCGTGAGAGAGATTTTACAGTCGCTTATGCGGAGTGAATCCATTTAAAACGCTTTGTCGTACAAGCCCTGGCTCTATTCGGGCTTTGTCAGTCTTTTCATGCCAAATATCAGCCCATGTGTCACTCCCTCGGCTGAACAGCAGCAGCAGCATGATGAGGCTCACGGTGGTGTCCTCCCAGCGTGTCGTGTTATTGGACGGTCCCTCCAGTCGTTACCAGGGGCGTGGAGCCAAGCGGGCTGAATGGGAAACACATTTGTGCGCCTCGAGCTCGTCGTTGTATTATTGACTGCAGTGGGGAGGAGAGACGATGACAACCAAAACCGGCCGTCCGCGTAGATTAATAGCCGAGAGGACGAGCGGGGCAAACTAAACATTTGAGGTGATTTCAGCGGCCCGAGTGCTCCGCATTCAGCAGCAGCCACGGAGACTCGGCATCAAGCTGCTGCAGCCGAGGAGGGAAGGAGGGATGCGAGGACCTCAAAGGAGATAAATTCAACGTTTAGCTCTTTTTAAATCCTGAATATGGGGTCCTTTTCAGCCAGGAAAGTCTCAAGCTGAAGCTAAATTGATGAACGTTCGAGCTGGTGGCTTCTGAGTGAGAAAATGGGAATAATAAACAGATAGGGCGTTGAATGGTCCACCTTTAAACCGTGGACTAACGGCCAACGTGAGCGAGTTTTTCCATCACTGGACCTAGCAGGTTTTTCTGTGTCGTGCATCGAGTTTGTCAAGATTGTTCGGACGGTTTTCGTCGTTTTCTTTAACCAAGGTAAGTCGAACCCTACCTTGGCTCAATAAGAAAATGCTTGAACACGAGCTGTTTTCTGTGGGAAGGTAAGTTAGCATCGTCAAATAACCGTTGACGTTAAGATACCGAACTTAACGATAACTCGTGACGTCATTAGCCTGCTAGTTTTGCTTCACCTGGCCATCAATGACGCTCGCTCACAAATGTGTGAACTCGGGCGGATTTCGCTCAAGGCAAAGATAAGAAATGCCAGGGGGCCTCGCTCTCCCAAGGGGCTCTGAGGTGTAATTGAGCATTAAATGTGGTTTGTAGCCCCAAAATAAAGAGTTAAAATGTACTGCGCACTAAATAAGTGGCTTCCTAACAATTTTTGCCCAAGTCGCACCTCAAATTAAGCCAAATCTTAATTTACACCTTATCTTTATCCATGTAAAATGTAAAGAAACACCAACAAACGCACAAATAAAAGTACCAACCCCAATTCTTACAGAATGCACTGTTTGAAAATGCTTTCTGAACCATATTTAATGACATACACTAAAAATACGAGCTATTTAATGTTTAAACTTCTAAACTTAACTTTTTTGAGCAAATATTCAACGTCTTTTTGCATGTATTCACTCTTTCTGAAATTAATAACAAAATAAAGGAGCATTTGCCAAAAAAACAAAGTTTAAAATTAAACTTTGTTTTGAGTACATCACACTAGTGGCTCTTAAATGCTGTGGCAGGGCACACTGCTGTGCTTGAAGACAAGTCCAGGTGCTCCCTGGGAGCTTGTTTAACCATGTGATTGCCTACAGCAGCTGCTGTTTGGTTTTTCATTTACTCTGTCATTATGCTATATGCTTTCAATTTTGTATATAGAAGCTCAAAAACTTCAAAAATCAATTTAAAACCTTAGGATTTTGCACTCTTCATATTGAGCACTTAAGAAAGACAACAGAATAAACATGCCCTATTTGATTCTAATGATTCGTTCTATTTACCTTGAGAAGGGGTAATTACACTACATCCTAGTTTAACTTGTTCCACTTACGAGCTAGTAAAGTCAAGATACCTGGAAAATGTCCTACTGCTGTCCCGACCAAAGTGGGTGTTGCCAGTGATGTATTGCCAATCTGACTTCAGATATTAAATGGAACAGATCATAAACCCCCCAAAATAAGAAATAAAATATTTAATTTCATTGATACGCAATAGTTAGCAAGCCATTTAGCATGAGACTGAAGTAAACCAAAACACCATACTTTTTGACTATTGGCTTGAAATAGAACAAAATGATAATGTTGAGTGCTTATTGTTTCTGTTGGATTTTGCAAAGTTAAAGTGGAATTCCAAACTTAACTAGCTGGCATGCTTACAACACATGTTGAAAGTTAACTTTAGAACACAATTTTGTTATGCACGTTAAGTATTTTAACACGTGTTAATAGAGAGTGAAAATGATGAGAAATCCAAATACATGCAGTCTCAGATATTTTATTAGTTATACCATTCGTTAATTTCATTTAGGTTAGTTGACATATTTTTGCATCGGCATAAATATGGTGTGTCTTGTGATTCCTTGGTCTGCCAAGGCCAAAAAAAAAGCTACAAATTTTCAGAGTTGCGCATTTCTCCCTCTCTTTCTCCTGTGAATAAAATGAATGTGAGAAAATTTACTTAAAATTTGGAATTAATATTGATAATAATTGCATTTAAAAGTTTGCAATATAGATGAGACTTCATTACAAATGAAAGCAATTTAGTTCAAAAAAAGAACTTCAAATATATCCAGAAAATATCAAGCCAAGTCCTGGCAATGTCTCAAGTCCAGAAGTTGGCATAGTTTGAACAGATAGGTGAAACTGGCTCATGCAAGTATTGACAGTGTATTTTTGGAATTACGACTGTGCTGTTTCCCTTTTTTACTAGAATTTGGAAGGGAGTTATGTTTCTGTACTCAAAAGTCATAAATTAACCTTACAATTTCTTTCATTCAAATCAGTGGGAACGATCCCTGTAGATATGAGAAAGGGCCCTTTCTTAGTTTTGCCTGGGGCCTTTAAACCACCCCTGTATGAACATGTTGTGTTCCCTTTTTATGCACCTTCTTTAGTTGACTTAACTAAGCTATTAAATATCTGAAACCCAGGACCACAGTAGACATTTAATGTAGCTTGAGTATCACTTTACACTCCAGGACATGTTGGGTTATATTTCACTAACTGGCATTGTTTCTCCTACAGCTTTTGAAATCAAGTGAGATCTGCTCTATGCCATCCCTCCCAGTGTTGATAGGGGCCTCTGCTGGCAAACTGCGTCACCAAGTGGGAGCTGCAGGTACTCATCTCTGAATCTGCAGTTTGGCAAGTCGAGCCATGGCAAACATGAAAAGGAAACCAAAGCAACTGAACTATTAAATCACCATGGAGCCTGAGCCTAATTCCAACTCAGTAGAACTGAAATATCCATCTGTACCTAGCTCTCGCTGTGAACTGGCCACAAACATGTATGAGTCCATGGGAGATGGAAATGTCAATCTTGTGGACTCATTAGTGAGAGGTGGAAGTGATCCCAGCGCATATCCTTCGTCTGGATATCAGAGGAGCGTCCATCAGAGATTCATTAGGAGGAGCTTATGGTTCTCAGACACAGATGAACAGGCCTTTGAAGCCCCTGAATGTGACAACAGGAGTAAACTGTTGAACATAAACCTGCGAACAATAGTGGACAGGACACGAGTGACAAATTGCGGGATACAGGAAGGTTCAAGCACGGAAAGTCAAGGTGGGCATAAAGACAGCGCGACAGAGAGTGCCAGTGCCGATGAGGAGAAGGAGAAAGGTGGAGACGCAGTAAATCTTACATGCAATGACGCCGGGAAAGGTGCCATCAAAGCGGCCAGCGAGGAGAACGAGGAGGAGGCTGAGATGAAGGCAGTGTCCACGTCTCCAGGAGGGAGATTCCTTAAATTTGACATAGAGCTGGGGAGAGGTTCCTTCAAGACGGTCTACAAAGGCCTGGATACAGAGACCTGGGTCGAGGTTGCCTGGTGTGAGCTGCAGGTACAGTACTTGATTATCTTCCTTTAAAACAAAGCATCAACATGCCTGGCCTGTTTATGTTTGCCTTAAAGGGCAGGTGTTACACTTCTGAACCTTGTCTTGTGTCTCTGTTAAAAGATGATACAGATTCTTTGATTGTCAGTTTTTTGTTATGAGGTAAATGAAATGGGAGAAAAACTTCTGTGAAACGTCTCAGCCTACTTCACAACAGTTACCAAGGGGCATTATTACCTTCACCAGGATGTTATGTGATCGCTGGCATCTGTTTTTTGTTTGTTTCTCTGTTAGCAAGATTTAACTCAAAAAGTTATGGACAGATTTCGATGAAATTTTCAGAAAATGTCCATATTGGGACAAGGAACAGATGGTTAGGTTTTGGGAGTGATCCAGATCACCGCCTGGATCCGCCATGATGAAAAATGCAATTTTCGTGAATAACTACTGAACTAAAATAGATATCCTTGTAAAATCCAATTGATAATGGAATCTAAATATTTGGATGAAATAAAGATAGGACTAATATTTATGGAGAAAATCCTAATATGGGTGAGGACAGTGGCGCTGGCAGAGGTCTGCGCTTTCCGAGTGCTTCTCTAGTCTTACTGTGGATTTAAATGCACAAATTAAAGTAAAGCAACAATGGCCACGGTTACATGATGTTTGTTAATTTGGAAGTAATTATTCAGAATAAAATAGTTTCGAAATTAAGTTTTTTTCCTTCGTGTTTACATGGAAATAATTCCTAATGAAGATTTACATGGAAAACACGTTTTTTTGCCCTTATTCAAGGCCTGGTGGTCGGGAATGGTTCTGATTAGACAGGGGGTAGACGTGATGTAGTGACGTGTTTATGTCTACCGGAAAAAAATTCCATTTCAGCGTCTCCAGTGTCACTGTCAGGGAAACCTTGTCCAACTTGGTGCTACAGCATTAAAAAGGTTCACATTTTAATGCTTTCATACATCCACACTTTCATTACTTCCAAATTGTTTAGGGCGCTAATTAAATAAAGTGTTTTGGTTTGCATGGACTTCCACACTTGCTTCGGGAAGCCATCCTATTCCCGTAAGCGTCCCCTGCCTCATTGCTGCAGGACAATGGAACAAGCATGCGCAGAACAACCGGAATTAATTTAAAGCGAAATGAACGTATATATGATCGAGGAATTATTTAATTTGGAGTTAAAATCAGAATAAAGCAGCCACGTACTTTGGAATTAAGTTTTATTTGGAATCATCTTTTTCATTCAGAATTAAGTGTTTACATGGTCATTTTTATTCTTTTTAACCAGGATTTGAATTTTATTCAGAATTAAAGTGGAATAAAAGTTCTTATGTAAATGTGATAAATGACAGAGAAAAAAACAATTTCTTTTACAACCAAACATGCTTCAGATCCTAACAGAGTACAAACACAGCAGGTCAGTTAGCTCATTGTTACACGTGAGATGTCATTGCAACATTCACATAGGATAGCTTATTCAAACATGCATGTGTGTTTGTTTAATAGAACATAGACAAGTAAACTGTACATTTAAGTTAGGCTACTGTTCCATGACCATATGCTAACTTAATGTAACAGCTACTTAACCCACAATGATATATGTATTTGAAACAGTCTCTATTCATGGTCATTAATCCAAAAACATGCCCCCTGCAACATAAATAAACTTTGTTGTCTACTCCAGTGACAAAAACAAGAATATTTAAGGTAACAAGAAGGCCACCCACACAGGGACTAATTCAGCACAAGTTTTAATCGCATTAGGAGTTTCATCCACATTGATACAGTAATTCGGGTGCCTGAAAATGCAGATTTTTGAAAATGGGTCTCAGAGTGGATAAATCTTACACTGGCCAAGTGTTTCTGTGTGGACCATAAATACTGATAGTTACTGAAACAATGACTTTAGGCAAACTTCCCCCCTTCACCAAATGCATGAACCGAACAACAACAGAAACAATGGTGGAGTACAGTGTTGCGTTCCTGCTGCAGAAGCTTCTGAGCTTGTTTCAGCTTTAACAGTAAAACCTGCTCCTCTGCAACCACCATGAGCAACCATGGGATATGGAGAACAGTATACGTCACTGTTAGTTCATATTTCTCATGATGCATGCATACGCTCAAAGTCTTCTTCCCTGGTTTTGGTGTCTGTCTGCAGCAGCCTTACAGCGCCACTCACAGGCCTGGCATGCATCTACAACGTTTTCAGTTTTTTGTGTGGACAGGTACATGTCTTGAAACAATGTTGTGTTTACAAAGAACGTTTTCATCTCTGGGTGGACAGGGCCAAAGAAGAGAAGCGTTCCTTAGCCAGGCCCACAGTCCTTAGAAACTGTTTGTATGTTCGATGAAATCTGTTGTGGCTGGCCTCCCTCTCTTTTGAATCAATTGAAATAACTGTCCTTTTGGTAAACTTTTTTATGTTTATTGATTTGGTTTTTTAATGGTCCTAGAATAAAGACAAAATTACAATGGGGTGTACAAAGAAACTTTAATATCGTAATGAATCTGTCAAAATAAAAACAATATATAACTGGTGAAAGGCCCTAGTAATGTCATCTAACAATGGCTGTTTACGTCAACAAAATACGTTTATTATTTCTGCTTAACTTTACTAAAACAACAAACAACAGCTTTAGCACAAAGAGTTGAAACAGACTCTACAAACCCAGGATGTCTGACTGGGTAACCTGGCAATGGGTGTTTTTAGAGAAGGCTCCCTGCATCTGATTGGTTTGTTGGGGAACCAATCAGAGAGCCAATAATGTTGATTTCTTATTGTATGGCAAAATACCACAACACATTGGTGCGTGATTATTATTTTACACCCCTAAAATATGCACAGAAGTTGACATTAAAGAACGCGCTCCATAATTAGCTAAATGTAACACACACATAAGCCACCTTTATGTTGCATGCAAAGTAACACAGTGACAAATTGGCCTCTATTTTATGTACGTACGTTAGCTTTATATAAATTGCATATAAGTTGTTTCTTGTCTAACACATGTATGTCATCTTAATGTAACAGAATGTTTGTTAGCTTAATGTAAGTTGCCATGGGTTAGCTCATGTTTAATGCACCATATACTGCATATTAGCTGGTTTATTAGCTGGTGTGTGTGGAGAGGTAGTGTTGAACTATCAAGTAACATTTTTTAAAAGACAATCAAATCATATCAGCAAATCAATAGCAAGTCACATAAACAACACAGAAGAGGCATGAGCTGCAAACTAAGATCAGCATGAAGCCCTGAAGTCCTCTTAGACTAATCAGGTACGAACAACTACCAGATAGTTTTGTGGGATTCCAAAAAAAAAACCTGCCTGACTCTTTCAGGAAGCCCTCTATGGGATATCATCTCTGTGTCAAAGAGGCTTCACACATGTTGGTTGCATGACTGTTGTGTCTTCAGGGAGCTGTCAATCACTCTGAGTGGAGCGAAGGCATCCACTAAGTTGCAAATGGGCTCCCACTAAAATTTAAATGGTTTACACGGGGAAAGTGATTGACAGGCTGCAGCTGCTGACGTTGGGATGCATTGTGGGGCTGAAATATTGTGATCAGCACTTTTGTAAATGCACAAGGAGCCTATCTTGTCTTGCATTACACAGACACAGGAAAATCACCAGCTTAGACTGTGCGAAGGTATTAACTAATTATTTCCGTCCTTTGGAGACTGCAGCAAGGATAATCTCCCTCTCTCTCTCCCTCTCTCTCCCAGGAGGCTTAAGAGGGACTACAGTAAGCATGACTGGCCCCTCAGAGAAAGAGAACCTGTTCTGTGATTTAGTGGTGTTTCAACTTTCAGATCTAAATTTCCCAGAGTTAATTTGCAGTAGTTTTCTTTTCACCAGCGTTCATTTTAACTGTTCATACAACAGTTTCCTGCCGATGACGTAATGACACTCAGCACAGTAATTAGATCAGACAGTGCACAAGATGCTTGTGTGTGCTCTGGCCCAGCAGTGTGTCTGCATGCTACAAGCAGCCCTGCTTCCACCTCCCTCCCTCTGTGCAACAGGAGGGAGGCTGACAGGAAGCAGCTGATTTGCACCGTGGCTTGCTGGGAACTGTGTGATGGTCTTGTGGCCTCGGTGAACACTGATACTGTGGCAAGTGTAAGGCTGGACAGGATACAATGATATATTCTTACACTAAAGATGGGTCAGACATTATTATTAACTGTGCCAAGGAGGTTATGTTTTTGACTCCATTTGTCTGTCTGTTGGTAACGTAACTCAAAGTTTTAGGAAAGATTGGTCATGGCACAAGACAGATGCAATATAATTTCGGTGGCGATCAAAAACTGGATGTGGATTCAAGAATTTTTTCAAGGATAAGTAAACATTAAGATTCAGGCATTTTGGAAAAGGGTTCATGAGGTTATCACAGAGGTCATAAGGGTGGATTTTGAGTTTTGCTCCTAAACCCCTAAACCCATGGTCCATGTTGTAAAACCCGCAACCAGTTGTAGTCAGACAGATGTAATGATTGGTAAACGGATGATAATTAGAACGTGGAAGGAAGCAGAGGGCTCGGAATTTCAAGACTTGTTTTCAGAGCCAGGTGAAGTAGCTGCTGTTGAAAGGATGTCCTGCAGCACAACAAATGATATTGATAAATATAATGAGAAATGGGTGTGTTTTGTTGGCTGTATTCTCTGTGGGGTAGCTAAAGTGTACCTGCATATGCTGATCAGTATGGGCTGCTCTTGGGGGGGTTGGCATGGAAATGAAGATGGAGATGAACTGGTGAAATAAAAACTTCTGTTTATTGGAAGATTACCTGTAGATAGTGAGTTGTACATGGGACTTGAATAGAATTGTGGTGGTGTTCATGGAAAGACTGTTTAACATATTGAGCTTGGGCTAAATCACCTGCAGTGGACTGCTTCTGTAGCTCCCTTTTCTGTTGTTTTGTTTTGATTTTTATGTCTTATTGTTATAGTGAGATTGTGTATCGTCATTGTGCCTGATTTTCTGCTGGTTGTTCCGTTGGGTATTGTAAAAATATTCAAACTTTATGAAAGTTGAATTATAAAAAGTGTAAGTAAACATTTTGAGATAGGTTTCAACATTTTTTTCTCGTAACTCAATAAACAGATTTTAATAACATTTTCAGGGAATGAAAACAAGAGAGAGGTCATCGAATTTGTATTGATCTGAATTCTGATGTGGATCCAGGAAATTTTTCAAGGATCTGTTGACAGTGTCACATTGGGTAGTTTTCAGTATTTTGAAAATTACTTGCCTGACAGTGTTAGAAATGACTTGGCAGAGGTTTGTGCTCTGGGAGCTTTTCTCACAGTAGAATTGAACATACCTTCACTGAAGTTTTGAAGATTTCTCGATGTTGGTCAGTGTCGGCTGATGTGTGAATGGGCCTTTTCCCTCCAAATATAAGATAATTCTGATGAGCAGAATTGGCATTTGTGTCAATAAAAGTTTAATGTTTAGTTTTGTCTTTTGTCAAAAGACAAACAAATGCTCACATAAAGAAAATAAAGGAACTAGACGTGTCCAGATCACAGGGCAGTAACATATCTGAAGATAGCATGCTATGGGCTAGAAATGAGTCGAGATACTGAAGGCAAGAGACAAGATGACCTCACACATGCTGATGTCATCCAGGCTGATAGTAGTGGTGAGCAATCCTACAACACTGAGCCACCGTGGACTCGGGATGTGGAACAGGAAGCAATCTGCTGTTTTATTCTCCCCTGGTGAAACATTAAAAACTCCCTCTAGTGGACAGTCGGTCAATAGTGGATGTAAATCACAATTCAAATGGCCCCTTTCCTACAGTCATGTTCCCATGTCCTCACTTGTGCATGCTTTGCATTTTAATCTGGCAGCCCTTTATATTAACAGTTAGGTAAAGCTAGTCTGTGCTCAAATGATCAGTTTGTTTCATTGGAGTGGTCTTCGGTATGTTCGCTAATGAGCACTTATTAGAGAATTAAATTTAGTGATTTTGTGTGGACAAGTCGTTATGGTCTAATGTGGTGCTTTCATATCCTGGGACCCTCTTGTGGTTTCATTACTAGTCCTGCCTTTACTCACAAAGTTTGACCATAGACAATGGTCTAGACAAGCTATTTTTTAAATCATGAGTGGTATATCTAAAAAGAAATACAATACCTTTAATGAGAAAAAGATCTTTAAATGACCGTTTTATTTTTTAATAACAAGAGCTTTATGATTTGTATATGGCTTTGCATAGGAAGAGATGATTCCAGACTGAATCATGGCCTTTATTAATTCAGTCATCACTGAAGTTTCTCAGTTCTCCATGACTGTTTCTTAGAGTGTTTATCTATTTTAAGTAGCTTACACGCAAGTGTGCAATTGTGAAATACCAATAAGAATGCTTTAACTTCTACTGTTCATTAATTTTCTCTGGAAGGTCTAACACTAAGCTTGTCAAAAAAACTTTCAAAACCCTATCTTAAATATGATCCAATATCATAATTTTTTTTGTTTCCATATTTTCCGTTTTTCTAGAAGTGAACCAAAAAAAACTGCCCATAGCTTTCTACTTGAACAACATTTAGAGGGAAAAATGACATTTTAGAAAAGCATTTACTTTAAAAGCAATAAAAATTTTAATGTTTACTGTGTTGTCATAGTTTTTTTGCTTCTCCTGGTCCTGCATTTTTTGCACCACAGCTTATCAATGAAAACAAAAAAGACAATTTTTCAAGGCCTGTATGATCTTGTTTCAATTTGCTGTGATGTAGAAACAGTATAGTAAATCAAAGTTAATTTTTTTGGGATTGTATCAAAGTTTAAAATTCTATAGTTGCGACAACCCTTTCCATCACACACACACGGCACATTTGTTGACATCTTATTCTACAAAGTACAATGAGAAAAACTTTAGGTGCTACTGTCAGAAGCTGTTTTCTAATAGATGAATTTTTTTTTACCTACCGCCAAAAGGTAGTGCAGCTGTTTTGTATGACTTTCCTTTCAAAGAGACAGACTGAAGCTCAGCAGTAAGGACCCTTAACACAACCACGTGAATCTCTGTTTTTCTTGGAACAGTCTCTTATAGTAGCTGTAGCTGACCATTCAATATATGTCACTAATCCATCTGGGAAACAGCCCATAGAAAGTGTTTGGGTAGACATAACCTCCCAGGAGCATATCTGGCAAGTGACTGGACAATAATTCCATCAATCGCGTTCTAACAGGCCAATCAGATAATGTGGTAGGCGGACGCCAATGCAGTTCAGAACATAAGTCACAAAAAACACACTCTTGTCAAATTATGTCAGAAGTGGGGCAAACATATCCTCACCATGGAGAAGTGTATAGTGCTGATATTTGATTTTTATTTAATAAATATATGCAGTCTAGATCCAATAAAACTGCTACTGAAGCTGTTAGCATCAATGATAATTTTGGTACCAGCAGTTGATTCTGCTCACTCATAGCTCACTCCTCGTACTGCTCTAAAGGACTCTGATTGAGTCGTTCCACTTTTGGCCACTCATTATGGTTTTAGATTGGAGTTTGGCAAGAATAATCTGCCTGGCTACAGACATTGAATCAGTCAGTTCAACTGCTTCACAAGGTTTGGTGAAAGCTAATGAAATAGTGAATATCTGTCCAAGCTTCCTCTGAGAGTTTTCTTTTTTATTTAGACATTTGAAGCACTAAAAAGGATTGGGTGATATTGGCCCTTAAGACAGATTTTAAGACTTTGGAAAAACTTTGAATTGCACCTAACAAAATCAGGGTGCAGCTAGTTTTAGCTGAAAAAGTCCCTCTCCACCATGTTTATTTTGATAAAAACTCCTAACTTTGGTAGAGCACTATTCTCTTTAAATAAAAACTTTCTATAAATTTCATGAGATTTGCCACCTCCTGTCATATTTTAGTGTAATAATTGTGTTGTTTATTTCCTTGTCCGTCAGTTAGTTACTGTAAGTTTTCCATATTAAAGCAGTAATATTCCTGCTTTTTCTTTTATCAGATGCCAACAAACATTACATTGGGTTCTGTTTCTTTCCTTGCCATACGAATCAGGCAGATCTATGTTCCTCATTTCATTATCTGATTGTAAATTTGTTAAGTGTAAAATATATATGATTGTCTAAGGAAAATCTCGACTCAATCCAGATTGACAGAAAAAGCAGGAGTTTTCCCAGTTTGGGATAGGATTCAAGTGAATAATTTGAAATCAAAATGAGAACATTTACAGTACAATAGCTGCCACATTGTTTATATTCCACAAGGACAAAACAGAGATAACCACTTCCTTCCAAGAGGGTGGAATTTCTCTCTTTGCAAAACCAAATTTGGATGTGTTAAACACTGATGGAGATAGATGGGCTTTTAAGACACTCGTACCACTCTGTGGTGAAGCTGCCTAAGCCTGGGGACTTCATAACTTTTAATTTAGAAAAGGCCACAGACAGCTCATAGATAGAAACTGGTTGTGTTGGAATTTATTTTGTGGAATTGTCAGAAAGGGATAGGTTGAGCTTAAATATCAGTGACTTATCAAAGCTATGCAGGGTCTGAGAGTGTAGCTTCAGTATAAAGTTTAATTCTCTCATACTTTTGCAATGTTTAACTCAGTTGTTTTGATTTTATACTATTTTAGCTTTGGCCCATCTGCCATTACCTCCTCCAAGTCTTCCAGCCTTGCCCCACACTCTTTAATCCTTTCTTTACTTTATTTAGACTGAAATTAGTCTTCACAACTGCTCCTTTATGTCCTCCATTTTTTGTTTTTTAAAATTTTTTCTAAGGCAAGATTCTCTCTGAGGATTAGAGACAGCTTCACAGCCCCTCTGTTGCTTCCATCTCAGCACTGTCGTTGCTTTCATGTTAACTCCCACACAGTGTCCAAAGTGTAAGAGAACATTTATTTACAGCATTTAAGTATAAAGAGCTTCATCAGGCAAACGGTTTGTTACAGAGAATTGAACAGCTTAAACAGGAAGTGGCTACACACCCATTATTCTTGTCATTATAATGTCAGATTTAAAACAGAAAAATTGTGAAATGAACAAAAAAGAAACCTTAGCTGACTTACTGAGAATAAATATAAAGCTAGAACAAATGAGCATATCTACACCTATTTGGTTCAACACGTTGAATGTGCCCATTAGGTAAGACATGATGTCAAAAAACTCAGTGGAAGTCAGTGTGTAGAGTATTTTAGCAGACGAAGCAGCAGAACTTCAGCTATGATCACATTAGATATCATTACTTCCGTAAAACATGGTAAATGGTGTATCAATAGCACCACAGAAGAGTTGAAGAGAAGCATTGTAGCACTTCAAATTGAATATGAAGCAGTGTCACTACGTGTACAACTATTACATTGGAGAAGGACAGTCGCAGTGTTTCAGCTCTGTTTCAAACAGCAGTGTTAGAAGGCTCTATAATGGTGTCTTGTAAATGACACACTGACATGTGGCAGCCAAAGCTGGACTCGAATTCTTGGCCTTCCAATTGATGGTAGAATGCACTACTATCAAAGCCACTTGCATATATATTCTTGCTCTTCAAATCTCATGCCATATTGTTAAATAGTTGTAGATGTGTGACCACTTCTTTTTAAGACATCCTCCCCTTTGTATGAAACATTCTACATGATGAAGTTTGGAGTTTGGACAGTGTGCAGGAGTTTACCTGAGAAGTTTCTGATGAACTTGTTGCACTTCTATGTACCTGACTAATAAAACGTAGCAAGACATTTTGGGGAGATTCTGGCAAGTGGCCTTGATCAGCTTTACTGTTTGTGAGACAAAATACAACCAACATGACATGACCCCTGAATTCCACATTGTCCACGTGCAGAGCTGTTGGTAAGCACCCTGCACACAGCACGATTCCAGCCTCTTCAGTCAGTTGTTTCTATTTCCTGCTCCTTGATCCGTCTGCAGAGTATGCAAACAGAATAGCTCCGAAGTACTTCGCTGGAAATACGCGGCATGTCTGATTTCACCTTGAGCTACTTTAAATCTTTCCTGGCCTTTTGAAGATGCAGAAGAAACTTTGGAAATAACATCGATGACCACAGGAAATCAGAGTCAGTCAACCTGTTGTTTACATGCTGATCTTCTTGTTGTCTTGTAAATTTATGATTACCTCTTGAAGTTCTTTGTATGATCTATTTGACCCTGTATTTTAAGCTTTCAGGGGAACCTTTAATACGTTCCCTGTGGGCGCGAATAGGCACCATCAGTTGGAACAATGCTGCAGTGTGGACTTAACTATGTAGGCATACTATGGAAATTCTGGGTAATTCTAGCAACAAATAGTAAAGTGATGATTCTAAATAATGATGGATACTTTGCATCTTAAATCTAAATGTACAGAGCTGACCTTCTCAAGTGTGATTGTTTCAATCAAAGTGAAGGTAGAATGAAAAAAGCAAGAATAATTATGAAGGAAAACAAGGGAATTATAACATTTGAAAGCAGATAACACACTATAAGCCTTATTTCCTGTCATGGTAAGGCGTTTAGTGTGTTAGAAGAACTAAAAATCAATTCTATTACTTTTTAAATCCCTTAATGGTCTTGTTGAGTCTTTGTCTGTGGAACAGTCTACATGAAGACACGAGAGCAGCAGCTACTGTTCATGTTTTTTAAACCGAACTCAAGACCTTACTTTTTAGTCTGACTTTTAGCTGATTATATTCTTATCGTTAACCATATTTGTTTATTTATTTATTTGTTTAAATCCTCTTAATCAGTTTTATTTCTCAATTTCAGTTCAAACTTAATGTTCAGAATTGTATTCTTCGGTAATCAATTTTCTTTTCATAAGCCCACTTTTGCAGATTTTATTACACATTTGGTGTTTGGCTATCTTGTTTTACCATATTATTATTTTAAAATTTATTTTATTGACTTATTTATTTATTTTTCCTGTAGTATTTTTTTAATCTAATTTCTTATGGGTTTTTTTATTGACATCTTAGTCTTTGCTCCTTGGTTTCCTCATTTTTAATTCAAGATGCCATTTTCTCAGTCCCCTAATTCTGTTTTGTTTTCTGTAAGAATATCCTCTTCAGGTCTTTGTGTATGAGTATGTGTGCTGTATGTGGATAGCGAGGATGGGTGTTTTGTTTTAAATTTCATTTATACTTTAAAATTTCTCATTTGTATTTATTTAATGAATTTCTTTTCTTTTTATGTAAAGCACTTTGTGCAGCAAGACTCTGTATGAAAAGTGCTATACAAATACAGTTTGATTGATTGACTGATTTTGTTCAATGAAAAAAGCTTTTGCCTGTGTGATTTGAGGTTTTGTCATATGTAAAGGGTTTAGGAATATTTCATTTGGTGATTCTCCACACTGCACGCGTCCTAAATGTGAGTAGGTGTGTAAGCTCAGCCGGAGGCCTTTTTATTTTAGTGCAACAAATGAGAGGCTTTATTGACAGTCTTCTAGAGAAAATGTAGTGTTTGTGGCTTCAGTGGGATTCATCGTTGTGCCTAATGTTACTTAGTGGCATGTCAGGAGTCTCTGTAAAGATTTTTGGTCTGATCCAAGAATGCCGACTGCCAGCAAGTACACAAATAGACTCAGTCACGTTTAAGCATGGTGCGAAGTGAGGTACAAAGAAATCCTTAGATGTAACCCAAAGAAGTGATGATTTATGGCAGTGGACTTTTAATGCCACATGAAAAAACTAATGCCAGTTTTGCTATAGTCAGAGGAGCTTTCTGTACAAGACAGAACTGAGTCATGACTCGGTTATTTTCCACTGTTACCCTCCTCCTTGGCCACATTTTTTTTTTTTTTTTTTTTTTTTTGCTAAGAAATTTTTAATCTGGTCCGATGATTATTCTTTCTGCCTCTCTTCCTCCCCCTGTCTCTCTCTTGCTCCCTGTTTCCTCCCATCCCCATCTCCCCCACATCTCTGTTACCACGCCAGGCTGCTGGCATAGCACAGATGGTCCTAGCTCAGGCAAGGATGTTAATCTGAGAGAAAGATGCCTTTTGTGAGGTTTTTTTATTGTTGAAAAGAAACTCTATTTGTGTTTCTGTTTGCTGTTCCATCACTTGAGTTCATTCCTCTAAAACTTTGGACTCTGTTTCCTCCAGTCGTGTCTGTGTATCGATCTTTATCCTAGTGTTGAATGCCGTGTGCACATTCGGAGAGACAGAGTTTACTTCTGACCTTCTTTTGAGAACTTCTCTGTGGTATTTGGCAGAGAGCTTGTTGCTATGTAGATTAATCTGGTTCTCAGTTTGTGAAGAGGAGCTGGCAGTCATATTGTGGAAGTGATGTGAGGCTGCCTGTCCCAGAATGTTTACTGTAGATTCAAAATCCTTCAGCCAAACAAACCCAGCAAATGTTTGATAGCGTGAGTCACTGGGCCACTATCTTGCTTCCAAACATGAACCTTCGCTGACTTGCAGATTAGAGACGACCACGTTATGGGATCACTAATGTTTTTCTAGATGTGGAGAATGGATGTCTCTTTGGATTAACATGTTAAGCACTAAAGCAACTTCTTCTTCATGTCTGTGAAAAGAAAACAAAGCTGGAGATGCCCATGTGGGTCATTCATTACAGCCCATTTGGCTCAAAAGGCCTAGAGAAGCAGGAGCAGTCAGGCCAAGTGGCTTCAGCTAACAATGCCTTGTCAGTGGCTTCATCGCCAGGCATGCCTGAGCTCCTGTCTCCCTCAGCCAGAAGAAGAGCCTTTGGGAAGAAGCAGAGGCATGTTAAAACCACAGCTATTTGAGGGAAGTATACAGAAACACAAACAGAAATACTAAAAAATAGCAGCCGTTAAAATAGAAACAAAATTTATCCATTTTTAATAGTGGGGAGTTGAGAAATTGGATGCTTGATATTAGATTTTTGATTGATTTACAAGTGTGGCTAACTTAGTTTAGATGATACCCATACTGATACATTGGCCAAGACTTTGCGGTACTATTCTCTTTTTGTGGCAGAAGAGGTCAGACAGCGAGGTAGGGTTAAATTGCTTTATAGTTGACAATATAACATGCAGCCAATTGTTTGTTTTTCTTAACTGTTGTCAGGATGGCTATAGTCTGTGGTTAAATGGCTTCACTGGATAAGGGTATACATTCTAGTTGATGGAGGTTTGTAATGATTCGAGCTTCTAAAGCTCATTTAAAGACAAACAAGACCTAATCACTGATTTATTTATTTGCAGACCTGAGGTTGATAACTTCGAGGTGCCGCTGGACTGTGATGGGTGGAAGGCCAACAAATGGGCATGTGGATTTGTTGTGAATGAGGAGTGGGTCAGCTGCTTTGCACATACTAGACACAAGGCCAAGTCTTATATTTTACCGTCAGCAGCATGTAGCCCTGTTTTCACCCTGCCCCTAGCCTTTTATTCATTTTCTGAAGGTACACTTTCTGCTGTTGAGGTTAGGAGAGCAATTGGTAGTTGGGTGGTGCTGGGAGCACCGTCTGTTGAATCGGGCAGTTGACTGCTCCTGTTACTGCTGAACTGTACAATGTATTCTCAGTTCAAATGTTTGAAGTTTTAGTAAGGATGTTTAACCGGTGATCAGTAAACAACCTCTCACACTCCCGCGATATAACCATGAACTGATAAAGACTGAATTAACAACATCTTTGACCTTCCATATCCTTCCCGAAAAAGAGGAAGTGTCACAATGGTTCATTAGGAATCATAATCCTTGCCGGAATTTAGCATGGTTATTTGCAAAAATCTTGAGTGCCTCAGCATCCTCTTTAAGCCTACTGCTTAGGCCCTGTGGTATGAAGACAAGGGTTACTTTTAATAAATTTACACTCTGGTTGACCTCTACATCAGTAAGCTATTTACGTAATAATGAGTAGAAAACAAACAGCCATACTGTGGCAAG
The DNA here is from genome assembly GCA_036419115.1 of Scarus forsteni. Classification (NCBI taxonomy): domain Eukaryota; kingdom Metazoa; phylum Chordata; class Actinopteri; order Labriformes; family Labridae; genus Scarus; species Scarus forsteni. The sequence goes on from JAZDUH010000043.1 coordinate 4,590,530, forward strand.
TAACGTATTAAGAGAAAGCATAAACTGTTATTTTGACAGCTCATTGCATATAGAAAGCCTCTTAGGTTAAGACCTGCAGGGTGGATTAATAGATTTTTCCTTTTATTGTTTCCTGTTCAGCTTTTAGTATCAGTATGGGCTTTCATGGCAGAAATTACATCAAGCTTCCAAAGTACTTGAGTTGAGCTGGAAAAGTTTTAAATGTCAATCTGGGTCATTCTCACTGATTGCTGCTTTTAGTTTTCAGAAATGTTACAAATTTAAAAAAAAAATAAGGACGTTTTGGAGGGAAACCTGAAAGGGATAATTCATTTTTTTTTAAGTCGGGTTGTGTAAGATACATGGCATGTGCCTTAATGTGCCACAGTGTCACAGTTCAGCTCTCTCTCTGTTCAGTAAAACTCATACTGTTCATAGCGGTACATTGTGCCAGATCCTCCACTTAATTAAAGAATTTGTCATTAAAAATAAGTAAAAAAAACAGCATGGGATCATCAAACGCAACATTTTGCTTTTATCCACTTAATTTTCCACCACACTGCTGCTTTGATTAGGCACTATTTTGAGGCATGTCACATCTTATGTGTCCTTCTGCCGGCAGAGCCAACTAGTTTGCTTTACAAGAGGAAACAATTGCTACCAAACAGGATAATTATCTGTTTTTTGCCACTGCTGTTTACTTTAGATACTTTTGAAAACATATATAATTAGAGTACACACAAGACCTACTTCATTAAATAACATTGTGCTTGTATTTTTATACTTAGATGAACATATTTTTTATGCCATCTGTTTCTGTTCAACAGATGGCAATCCAGCATGTAATACACGGGCAAAATATGACCCATAATGCATCTTTTCACCTATAGCGCCACAGTAGCAGTAGCTACAGTTATACTTACCAGTCATTCACAAATCAAAACATTTAGAATTTGATCACTAATGCCCTGGATAAATATTAGTCAAAGGTTGTCAGATATTAAGTAAGATAGTTGCTGTTAAAACTCCTTGGAGTAAAACCCTTGTAAGCGCTCAGGCTGTGCTGTGTTTAGTCTGGGTCAGGGTATTTTGCTGAATAAAGGCTGTCTGTTTGGCTCGGTGCCCCCTCACTGCAGCGGCTGATAAAATGGCCAGGGGAGGGGGGTTGGCCCAGCTTCCCAGTTCATCTGAGGACATCTTTACCCAGCACACCTCACTTCCCTTCCTTATTTCGGCCCTGGCCATCATCACCGGGGGAAAAGGGGCATACACACATGGCGGCTCGCCCTCTACACCCCCTCTCTGGCATGTATGAGTCCACGCTGCAGGCTTCATTAGGCTTCAGTCATTTTCATGGAGCACATTTGTGAATATTTGGCTCAAATATAGGGCAGCTGGGGTGAAATTGCCAACCTGGGTATCATAGCACCACAGCTATCTTGAGCTGACTGTATGAGCTCCGGTATGGTTTTTACAATGGGCAATAAGTGTGTGTGTTGAAGATGTCACTGCCAGCTGTTGCTCCTCAGCTTCTTCAGGTTACTGTTAAGCACTTTCTCTGTTTAACTCTCAGGCTCTTTAGAGCCCAGATGAAGAAACACAATATCAATGATCTCTTCGTCAAAAGTGGCAACTAGAAATACTCACTTTCTCCAATAGATCTGGATACTAAGCATGTTTTAGTGTTAGTGACAGAAAATATTTCTATGATCAACAAGTCTAATTAAACTGCAGAAATGGAAAATATTATTTGCTCACTTCCAGCTTCCCCACAGTTTTTGTTAACACTTGTAAATATGTTTGTATTGTATACAATGTTTGGGAAGGAGCAAAGCAATGGAGAAGAAGATCATTTCTTCAATATATTTGGTTTTTGGAAATGTAATAAGTTATATTGCTTATCTAGATGAATTCTTAATGTTCATACCTTTGGGAGTCAGTGGCACAGTTGGATAGTGCACTTGGTCAGTGATTGGGAGTTTGCAGGTCCAAGCCCAGCTGCAGATGACACATGGTGATGTGTCCTTGAGCATGACATTTAACCCCAAGTTGCTCCCACTGCTGCGTCAGTGGCGTGTAAATGGGCATGAAAGGGCGTGAATGTGTTGGAGATAATGATGGACAACTAACATAGAAACTGCAAACCATCAGTGAGTGACTGTGAGAGTGAATGCATGTGAATGGGTAAGTGAGACCTGCAGTGTAAAGCAGCTTTGAGTAGTCAAAGACTAGAAAAGCGCTGCATAAGCTCAAGTCCATTTAACACTTACCATTTACCTTGAAAACTAAAAAGAAATAACTGTTTCATAACTTCTTTTTCATGTGCTTGATGGTTTAATAATAGGAGGAACTATATAGTTTCGTTAAGTTTACAGTCAATAACTGTTTTTTCAGCTAGCTTATAGAAGAGTGGAGTACCAAACATACAGTATTACCATGCTTCTTTTAATTAGGACTATAAGCCTGTACTCAAAATATCAATACAGCAAAATATCGTCATGCACTTTTGCCAATATGCTTATGCTGATTCTGCTGAATCGTTGCAGCCTCAGATGCTGTGACAGCTGTTGTTGGTACGGTTTGGGTGATGCTTTCAATGGTACAGTTGGCAAACTTCATGAATAAAGAACATGTTCTGAATTTTATCTTGGGTCTAAAATCTTTGAGGACCTAAATTTAAGTGTCTTGAGTTTGCAATGAAAAAACTAATTTTAGGTCGTAAGGGGGTTTGAAAAAGGCATAATAAATGTCCATAATTTACCCTTAACAGGATATGTATCAAATTGTTGCCTTCTTGTCAGGATACGGGTCGTATATTGAGGTTGCATGAAATACAGAGCTCTAGACTGTTAGAGGGAGTAAACTAGCTAACAACTATCCTTACACATTGCATATTTTAGTTGCATTAATTATGTGCTGATTTGCTCTTTTCAATGAACTATAGTTTAAGTGTCTGTAGCAGGGAAGCTGGATACAACTAAAGCATCCTGCTCTCACAGTTATTGGAAACAAGACGTGGCTGTGCCTGTGAATGCTTCCTTTCACTTTTAAAACCTTACTGATTGCTCCAAGTTGTGTAACTCTTATCCACTGTCTCTGCCAAAAAATGCACTTAATGGCCCTAAATATATCTACAAGTGTTTTTGAAAGATAACAGTAAATATCAACGTAGCTGTAATTATGATGAATAACATTTGATCACAATTTATTTTCATTCTAGAATAATTACTTTTGTTGCCCTACTTGTTGCTGTCAGCAAATGTAATTTATCATTGTTGAGATGTTTTGTAATCTCCTGTATAAAAAATAGTTACCACACACTAAACTGATGCAAAGCTCAAGCACTGACATCAAATGAATGTCCTCAGCAGTCAGTCAGACTCTAAACAAAGATGTTCTCGGCCTGCAGTCTGTCATGACAGTTACGTAACGGCATTGTCTTTTGAAGAGTCAAGTGTGTAATCAGAATTCACTTTCTTTTTATCTCTGAGTCAAAGAACAGTTTGTTTGTCACCCACACGCAATCACTCAGTGACAGAAAAGAGGTTTACAGGAGGTTTGTATGCCCTAATCCACATTTGCTAACTCCCTCCCACAAATAGCTACACACGTACACTTAAAAACACAAGTGCCTTTCACTCTGGTCCATTTACATTTCATTTTAGTCATGGGTTCATATGTGACATAATGCTTTGCCCTTGTGCCTTTCTCTGATATGCCTAGTTTTTGCCTGAAAGTTCTGTATGTGTCTCTGCCTTCAGCATCCTCATCCACCCTCCAGAATGCCACACTGAGTGCCTGTGTGTAAATTAGCACACCATGGTTATTGAGTGCCTGCATGTGAGGTGGGGCAACCCTGAAATAGTAATAACAGGGTGACATGCAAGCTGTGGGCAAAACCCTCCAGCAGGCAGGACTGATGGGACAGATTTTCAGCTGTGGGCAGTCTGCTGGCTCATGACTCGCCCTGCAGCAGCTGAAAACCTGCAATAGTCATCTGACTATTAATAAAGATGGGTGCAGAGGATGGCAGGGTGGCCAAGCGATTTAGCATACCTCCTGAAACCTGGCAGCTGGTTTTCCCTTTCAACAATTCCCCTATTGAGATCTTTATATAAACCGTGGAAAAGATCCAGATTTAGGTTGAAGTTCTATCCTGACCTCCTGTAGAAAGTGTGCAGTTAGGAGGGCACAAGTCTATGTATTTTTTGGTTTATTCTTGTTAAAATGTTTATCAAAATATAGGAATCACATTACTTTTTAAAGCTGAGTGTTTCCAGAAACTTCCAGTAAGTGTCCTTATACTGAGGCCACCATATGATATGTATTGCAATATGCTTAAATTGTGGACTTGACTACAAAGGCTTGTGATAGTATGTAATCCCAATGCACGAGTCCCGATTCACTAATAGGCCTATTCCAATGAAATGAAATGAATTAAAAAAAAAACTCAATTAATCCCAGAGGGGAAATTTCAATGTCTTGTTCCTGAGGATGATGGCTGCTGGCAGGAATGATCTTCTGCATCTCTGCCATGCAACAGACCTGACGAAGAAAAAAGTGTCCTTTGCCATGGAAAAAGTATGCAGATAAATCTCTTGAGCAGCACAGCCTCTGAACCAGGGTGAGAAATCTGCTCGTAAGAACTTCGTAAGAAAAATTACGTCTGTATTTTTAAAAAAAACGCACAAAAGTTAAGTTGAGCTACTTTAATTTACTGCCACTTTATAGTGCATTCTAGAAATGATATTGATATTTTACGATGGGGGTTAGTATTGCGATTCTAACATTGTGATACATTGCAAATGTTAATCTTGCCCTCATTTACATCCCCTAAAAAATGAAGAGAAAAATAAAATTTAATATGCTGTACGTATCATACCATAGAATATTAATTCTGTTACATCAGTTTTATTAAAAACTGAAGTTAAAAAGTTTTTTTTGCCCAGTTCATGCTGCCATTTCAAGGCGTAATATTTGCTCATCTGTGATGTTTCACCTCCCCTTACTGAATGTAAGTTGATTATGGGGATACATCTGTATATGGGTATATTTTCATGGTGTGTGGATGTGTAAATATACGAGATAATGTGACAATTTAAACCTCCTTCTGAGGGGGTACCTTGTTGATTGTTAATAGTTATCAATGAGTTTCAGCTGAGTTGGGTCACGTGTGTACATACTTCTATTTAAATGGCTTCTCACTGATCACCTTGTAAAGTCTGAGGAAGAGCGGTTCTGCTTGAAACGTCACTGTTTAATATTTAAAATAAAATTTCAAGGGTGCTATTTTTTGGTGTGCGGATCTCCTTACACATTTTTCTAGGGCTGTAAAGCCCAAGTCGACTGGTCGACTAATTGGTCGATGCGTGCTCAGTCGACCAAAATTCTGATTGGTCGACCAAATGTGTCTTTTTTTTTTTTTTTTCCCCCTGCAGCAGAAACGTATCAAGTGAAATGGGGGTATTTTCTGAGCACCCCGATCATGTCTTAGAACACCATTTTAATGTATTTGTCGTTTATTTCAATATTTTTATTCAAGAACATTTCAATATTCTAGTCTAATAATCGTGTATTTGTTTTATAACTGCATGCGCACCTGCCGTTGCCCGCTGCCCGCGCTGCAGTCCGCGCTGGATTTTATGCCTCATAAAAACACCCAAATGCAAAATCGACATCACAGAAGGAATTGACCATTTATTTCTGAGGGTATGAGGCCCATTGGCCAAGAAAAACATTGAAACCTGGATATTCAGTGCCGGCGCGCCAGACAATTATGCACGCGCTCACGGCAAAATACGAGGGAGGAAAAAGAGAAAGTTTCCAAGTTAATAGATAAAGATAACAGATGTGTACGTCTCTTCGAATGTAGTCCTATATGACAGTGACTGTCCTTTTCATTGATGAAGACTGGAAAGCAAAGAGTCTTGTGTTGAGAGAGAAAAAGGAGGTGCGCACACAGGGGAAAAACATCGATGCGCGACTATATGGATTTGCCGATGTTTTCAGAATTCAAGAAGAAAGTTTCTGTTGTAGTGCACAGCGTGGTTCATATGAAACTCTGTGTGGAAACACGAAAAGAGTCCCATGAATTTTCAGGTTCCAATGTTTTTCTGGATATTCAGTGTCAGCGCGCCTCACAATTACACATGCAGTAACGGCAAGGGAGTAAAAAGAGTAAGTTTCTGAATTAAAAGAAAAAAAAAGATAACAGATGTGTACGTCTCTTCGAGCGGAGTCCTATATGACAGTGACTGCCCATTTCATTGATGAAGACTGGAAAGCAAAGAGTCTTGTGTTGAGAGAAAAAAGAAGGAGAGGCACACACAGGGGCGGAACGCGGGGGGGGGGGGTGTCGATTGGTCGACTTTTGGTTACAATTACTGTGTTTTAGTCGACCAACAATTTCTTTGGTTGATTACAGCCCTACATTTTTCATGCTTAGAATCTTTTGGATCCGGCACCCTACATAGGATGTGCGTGCCCACCCTGTTTATTTTTAAACCTTATGTAAACACAATAAGAGGGATGAGTTGACTCTCTTGTTCCTTCTCCAGAGGTGTGATGTTGGAGATAAGGAGGCCCGTAGACTCAGCGGGAGACAGGAGCGCTGGGAGTGAGGGTCTCTGCCTTTGTGTGTATGTGGAGGCCCGTGCTGTGTTGTGTCTTAATTGATACAGATATCACAGTCTTAATGTGAATGTCTCTGGATGTAAATGAACCTGATCCTCACTGCCGCGCTTTTGCAAAAAAAAGCACTATGAATTGAGCTTTAGTTTCACTACCCTGTAGAGCTTCGGTGCTGCTGTGTTTGAGCCCATGAGCCAGTGCATAGGGGCTGATTATCCTTCTGCAGCAAGTAAAAATATGCTATAGTTGAGACAAAAACTGTACTACTCTGAGAGGAGAGGCAGCAAAATGCAGCCGCTAAAGGGGGTTGTTGTGAACCAAAAACAAAGTAAGCTGCACAAAACATAAGGGAGAATTGAGGGGGGCAGTGTGTGGGTGAGACAAACCTACAGAAGTTTCTTTTAGTTTGTTTTACAAGTCCTTTCTATCGAGGAATCCTGTCTCTGTTAAGCTCCTTAGCCAAATGTTGTCACAGTTATTGAACACTCAGGGCTCAGCAGCTCTACATTAGTAGTTGAAGCTGTTGACAAGTTCTTTGAATATTAATCCCTGTCACACTATTGCCTCTAAACCAAATGATGCTAATCTGCACTTTGTTAACATGGATCAAGACGAGGCCAGTCTATTAAGGGAAAGAGGTAATTGTAATTGGGTACACAAAGTTAGAGAAACCAAGGTATGAATGTGCGATTTGGCTCTCTTAATTGGGACTAATTCTTATCAAGCCTGTTACTGACCTAATAAGTTTACTCTGCTTATTGCAGATCTCATGAGTTGATTTTAGATTTAGACAGAAGTGGACTTTTCCTGATCTCATTCGGGGTACTGGAAGAAGAGGGCGTATTTGCTGAAAAAGATGTAAGATGGATGTAATAAAAGTGATTTGGCTACACATTTAATAAATGTTTTACAGAACATAAAAGCCTTTTTTTCTCACACTGTGTGTCACCATGATGCATCAAAGAGAGAACTCAACCAGAACTAAAAATAATGACTCTACATCAGTGAGTGTGCTTGATGAAGCAGATGGAAAACTAACCAACACACACATGGATGGTTATGGTGTTTAAACTCAAATGTTTGGTCATTTTCAACATACTATTAACACCGTTAAATCTTTTTTTAATTTTGCAAATCAAAATGATAGTTGTTTGTTGTGTTGTGGTTTGTTTACCTGCCCTAGGCCAGTTAAAATCGGTCTTTATCTTCCCAGCAGGGAGGCTTACGTAAGATTATTCACACCCTTAATTTGGGTATCTAATTTCAGTTACGGCAGCGAAGAATCCATCTTGGTAAATGTCATGACTAACCTTCGCATTTCTAAATCAGTTTGTTGGTGATGCTGTGTGTGTGTGTGTGCGCTAAAGGTTGTGTTTGATGACAGATGGGGAGTTGTGTTAATAATGCATTACCCCTGAGTTTTCTGCCTCTGAGTTTGTGTTTAGAAAGTAAAAAGTTTTCACCACTGGAGAACGTTGTCAGCATCCGTCAGTCATTCCTGCGGCTCCGTCAGACATTTCTTAGATTGATTTTTCAAAGTGGAGGTCTGCCTCAACACTCTTGCTCCCCTTTACTCCGGGTGATCGAGTTCTATTAGTGGATAATCAATAGAAGGCACTTATGTTGCTAAAGCCCCCTGTGGCACACCACTATACTTTTATCAAGCAAAAAAGTAGATCATTTTGGATTTTTCTTCGGTATTATTCAGACAAGGATGCTTGTTTTGATTAAGTGTTGCAATAAATTTTGACATCTGGTCCAATGAGAGAAAAAATGAAATTTTCTTAAGAGATACCATGGCCATGAATATTGGTGTATTACATTTTACTTATTTTAATCTCCCACAGTAAAAGGGCCACTTAACAAGTGCCAACTTTGGCAAATTTAGTCAGTTAATAAAGGCACAATATTGCAGTGTCATGAATTTTAAAAAGAACATTAATTTCACTCAAGTGCTATGGCTCTCTCCTCGACGAAAATAAGTAATCGTTGTGAATTATACATAACTCTTGACTTTGCTTAAACATTTAAAATCTTTTCTATCATGTCCCTGTATGTGAGTTTTTAAGTGTTGTAACAGAATGTGTGCTTCATTTGTTCCTGAGCTGTGTTAAGATGCTACATAAAGCAGAAATTCTGTAGTTTATACAGTTTGGCTTTGAGGTTAGATTTGAGGTCAGCCTGAATCGGCCTGACCTGGCTTTGGTCAGGCCAGGGATCAGTCTCTCTTAACCCAAGTCAGGTTGGGCCTGTTTTTTGAGGAGATCAATTAAAAAAAAATATCTGGAGAACAAATACAATCCCAGTGTGGAGGACAGTTGAAGACATGGAGCAACATTAACTGTTTTTTTTTGGCTGCCTAACATTTGCCTCCTTGATGCGCTCATAAGTTCCATTGGTGTGTCTTTTTTCCAGTACACCACTGGGAAATTACACCTCCACGCCCTAATCATTGAATGTTGAAATATATTGGGTTTTCATCAGGCTCTGGCCCTTAAATATGGTTAAGGAGGCGGGCAGGGTTGATCACAGACAGGACAACCATGGGCTTAGTTAGAATGAAGCTGGATTTTTTTGGGCCAAAACTCTAGTGTCACTTTTTTTTTTTTTACAAACTAAAAGCACACAACTGTTCCAAAATTCAGGACTCTTGCTGTGAAAAACTGTCAGAGGTGACATGTTTCACCTGTTTTGAGCTTGACATGCAGACGTGTATGCAGAGCTGCAATGTTTTCAGCTGTTTTTGTATTTAAAAATAGGCCTGTTTCTTTTTAACAATTTGAACTTAAGCAAGACGTGATATAAATATACCTTTTCAGTAGACATACATATAGCAGCTGGGATGGAGACCAAAATTGCCACTGCTATATGATGAAAACAGTTTTATTTACTCCATTGCACATTGTAGATGTTCTGTAGTTCTGCTGACTTTGTACAGCTGATATCTAAAATGATTGAACGCAGAAGGGAGAAAGAATGTGTTTACCGCATTGCTGTGCACACACTTACTGCATTAACAATCAGAAATATCACAGCTTGCTACGTGTTCAACCTTCACCTCCCACCATCACCAACCGAGCCTGAGGTCCACATAGGAAGGCCTGTTTAGTCCTGCATGCAGCTCGTTAAAGCTATGCTTTCAACATGGTGTTGATGCCTTAAAGGTTCAAAATTATGTTATTGGCTTGAGCAGAGAAGGCAGGGAAGGTTCTGCATCTTTGTCTTTGCCAAATCACAATTGTTCCCAAAATGAGGCAAACGAGATTTGTTTGAATCACTACCTTGTCCAGTCAAGTTATAACTCCCAATCCAAACTACTAGATTACTTTTTAGCTGACTTGATGTCCAACTAACTAACTACTTTATTTGTAACTTCTTTCTTTAACCAACTATTAACAGCAGACCTGTTCAAAAATGTTTTTACTTGACAAAAATTGTTGTATGCTTCTTTTACTAACACAGACTTATAATGTTGGTAATATTTTAGGTTAGTGAAAATCAATCAATCAATCAAACTTTATTTATATAGCATTTTTCCTACAACATATGTACTCAAAGTGCTGGAAAATACTACTTATTGTGTCCTTCTCATCCTCCTTGCTGCATTGAACCCATAACCTCTTAATCAGTGGTACTGTTATAATTTATTAAAGATTGAAATGTTTATTTTTCCCACACTGGTTTCGAACATAATTGATGTTGCTGTTATTTTAGAATGTATTTATCCATTTATTTATCTTTTAGTAATTTTTAATGTTTTTATTCTTCCGTCCATGGCTAAAATTATACTGTCATCATAAATCAAATTGTGCTTGCAAAGCTATTTTCCCGTGCTGAACATTCTGCAAAATTTGTCCTGTGAATGAGGCTCATTGTTCCAACAGATGTACGTTGTGGTGTGTGTGTTTACTCTGCTCTCTGCATGAGCTTGATAAGCAAACAATCAGGCCTGATCAGTGATGCTGACTACATCACACAAATTATCATTGAGACTTACTGCTTGATATTTAAGTCTATGTATTATAGGTGAACCAGTTCTTAGTGGCTCTATGTCCAAGATTTGGCACTCAGAAATCCGTGTGCATTTTTTCAACCTGTGTCTGGATTCATTTTTTGCTGTTTCAAAGTCTACTAAGCTTGGTATTTTCTATAAGGCAGCTGGTGCGATACCATCTAACAGTGCATACCGTACATTCTGTCTCAAAAGTGGACTCGGTGTAAATCGGACTTCAAGGCAGAGTTGTTAGTGCCAAGTCCTACCTATAGAGTTTTACCTGACAACGTTTTTCATATGAATATCTGACAGGAAGACAGCAAGAGTCTTTATGCGGAACCCATAAGCTTCTCTAATTGAGCCTTCACAGCCCTATAGAACCACAGATCCTGAGGTTAAGGAGCTGAGCTGATCTCCATCTCTCCATAATACAGGCACATTCCTCTGAAATGGACAGTATGTATCAGAGACGACATGTGACATGAGGCCAGGAATTTAATTTGAACACATACCTCTGAAATTACATGGCGCATTAGCTTGCAAAGTTCCCAGGACCAGTATGATAATCTGTAACCTGTTCTCCTGAGCATCCAGAGGCCCGTGTTTTGACATTTTCAGATGTTTTTGAGTGAGCTAAAGCAACAGCGCTGTTTGCACATTTAGTGTAACCACTGACAACATCTTTCTTTATGGATTGTTTCCTACAAATAATCCCATGAATGAACCTGCGCCGATGCCTGTTGGGTGGCTTTCTCTCAGTGTTTCCCCTCTCCACGTTGTTTAGCTCACTTTGAGCCTCTTCTTCAGCTTGGTGCTGTATTCAGACTTCATCAGTGTTTTTATGGCTGACCCTGGCTATTTGGTGCTCTAAAATTGTGATTAACTCTGGAGTTTTCTACAAATTATCAGGAGAAAATGTGGTTCCTGCTTGATGGAGAGCCAATTATTATTCCCCACTATTCACTGAAAATGCATAAAAGCTGTTTGAACTTGATGCCTGCAGTCATTATCCACTATCCTCTGTGCTTAATACTCCATGCAGCAACTTCAGGTTGCAAACAAACTTGTTACCCATTGATAAATACTCAAAGCTTTGTTTGCAGTCCTGTTTAAGCATCAATTCAGAGGTGAGATCCGTGTCAAAATCCAAACTGAGACTGACAGGGGAAGAGCTAGTTGGCTAAAGCCCTTTACTTCACATGTAATCCTGAAAATAGCCAACCCCCAAAATTCCCTGAGTTGCTTTTTCACACTTATCCCTCATGGCAGGAAGTTGAAGCAGTAGGGTAGGGGATAAGTACTAAGGGGCCAACGAGGATGTTTCAGGGTAGAGTCTGGGTGAAAAACGCTGCTAATTGTGTTCACACAGCTGACTCATCTTTGGGAATTTTCAGGGTTTTCTCAGTGTGGATGGTTTATTAACAAGTGCAGTGGCAATGATGACATGTTATGGTGTGTTTATCACGAACATTAGAATATGCTAAGTGAAATCACTTTTAGATACAGGTCAGTACATGATGTCTTCAGATTAGGCCTTGGAGGTGTCCTGAAAAGTTCCTGGTGCGTGAGCTGCATCTTTCTAAATCTCAAATTGAAGCATTTTCATTTCTTTTTCTTGCAGTTCCCTTAGATTATCCAGTGTATCTGGTTATAATAGCTGAGTTACTGCAGTTTTTGCCAGGTGAGATTATTTATTTATTTTTTGTAGCATTATAAAATAACATCAGATGCTAGCTGTAACTTGAGTCAATGCTCTGGGACTTCATGTCTTTTTTGTTTGCCTGACTGGATATTAGATATTCTTTTTTTCAGTCTGTTCATAGTAGTGTGACATCTCCTAAGTGTGAATTCTCCAAATTAATCATTCAGCCTTTATTGCTAAAGCTCTTTTCATGCAACAAAATGTTGCATGAACAAAAATAAAGACAGAAGGGCAATTCAAAAACCCTGATTATGTGTAATGTTTGTGAGAATAAAACTGACAAAATGAAGAAAGGACGAAGAAACTACCAGAAAACTCAATGAAACAGGAACTAAGGGAGACAGAATTCTGCTTACATGAGGTAAAACGTTAGATAGGTTTAAAAATTGTAAACACCGAGATGTCCTAGACAGTATGATGTATGACTCCTAGATCCCAAAAAAGCAGAAGGAAAGTTAAAGTGTATGACCAGAAAAAGCTAATAACAAGTGCAGGATGATAAAATAGTCCAAACAAAACACTTCAAATTATTAAAGATGTATGAAAGGAATAAACTGTTTGAATATAAAAAAATCGCTGAGAAAAATGAAGCAAAGTAGGCTAAAATAAATGAGTCAAATAAAATAAAATAGTCAGGTACTTAGTTTGCTTTTAGAAATATTGAATCTTTATGTAATGGTAATATCGGTATTGTGAATTGTTGCATTGTGTAATGCAGTAATTGTTGCTGTAGGAGACTTGTTGCATTGCCTCATACAAGGTTTTTGTTTTAATCTGTCAAGCACCTACTCACACATCCCAACTTTTACCAAGACAAAACACGATCAGACGACTGCTATTGGCAACAAAAAAGGGCATCCTTAAGGTAAAATTGTGGTAAGGAATTTGCTATAGTTCTAGCCTTACTTGTTCAAACATGTATCTCCTTATTCCAAAGTGTATCAAGTATTTTGGTCTCTAAATTTGATGAAATTTCTTCAATAGATCCTGAATGCTTTATGATTACCTGACAGCATCAAAAAGGCCTGAGACTGTGGAAAGGGAACAGAAACTGAGTGAGCAGACTTTGCTTGTTTCTGTAAAATAGATAGTATTGTGACACAAATTAAAATAAAATACATTAACAGTGCATTCACTGCAGAAGGTCACATTGCAATAAGGTTTAAACTATAATTTCTATCATATACTAGTGTGCGCCAGCCCTGGGAGTCACATTTTTCTGGCGTCTCAGTGTGCACATGTATCTGCGTATCCCGCCATGCTGTGCACAAACACCTCTGAGCCTACATGTGGCTTCTGAATTATGCACCAGCCACACTGTCTTCTGAGAGGGAAAACAGAAGCAGGAGAGCAAATGGAGATGTGCATGTGAATGTGGTGTGATTGGAAATGGGGGAGCCCTTTCTAGAGGAGGGTGTGAGGGGATGAAGGAAGCAAAAAGTCAAAGATAGTGAAGGTAATAAGACGAAGAATGAGTAATCAGAGAAGATTCAGGAAAGAGGAAAATCTGCTGTGCCTGAAGGTTGAAATAGCTTCGAGCCCCTCCCTTTTCATCCCACGCTGTCTCTCTGTGATGACCTGCGCTCGAGGTGAAGTTTGGGCAACGTGCTGCTCTTGTGCAGCGAGGAGCACTTGGGGATAACCCGGCCCAGCTCATGCGGCCTCAGCCCCAGCCTTCCGTCGCTCGGCTCGCCTCAGTAGAAAGGGTTCTCCGCAGAACTGAATTATTCATGGGCCGTTAGAAGAGTGCAGTGAAAACCCCCACCCCCCAAACACATGCACACAAACCTGATACGCCACATTGACACACACACACACACCATGCTCTATCACCATAGCTGTCCACCCTTTAACACATAGCATCACATTGCAGGAAGCATCATATTTAATTTTTCAGGATATTGGAGATGATTTTGTTTTGTCTCTGTTGTTTCATCTCACTGGGAGTCCACCGTGGTTGAATAATTGAATGGATTAGATCCTGCTAGGTTGTGCTTATTGCATGCCTTGAGCTGTGTCATCACTCTTTTCGAGGGGTGGGGTCTCGCCTCCGCTCTATGCGTAGCGCTGAATGTATGCATGTGTTGGTTACGTAAGTCGAAGCTATAGTAGATGCAAGAAAAAGAAAGAAAACACATCTCAATTACCTGGAGCATGGTTCAGATAGTCTCACAGAATCAGAGAAAAAGTGACTTTGAGCTTGTGTTGGTGTGTGCAGGGGATGTTTGGATGCAGAGGAGGGAGTGGCTGGTGTTAGGGGTGCAGAGAGGAAGACAGATTGCAGATATGGGGGAGGGGGGAAGGAGTGAAGGTGGTGTAGATACTAAGCGAGCAGCAACTGGAGGAGATGGAGAAAGATTGAGGGGATCGATGACACATAACCTTTAGCTGCAGTGAGGGGTGGGTGTGGCCATGTTAATATACGGGCTTATTCTCCCTCAAGAGTCTTTGCTGATGCTCTGTCGAATCCTTTAACCAAACTGACAGCCACATCTGTTTGGTATTTCTTAAAAGGATGCATAATATCAGATTTTTACAGAAATCCAAACTGATCAGACCTGTGCTTAAAAAACTCAATACAGCAAAACATCGCCGTATAGTCCTTGCCGATTTATGAAATGATACCGATGTTATGGAATCAAGACATTTAAGAAGAAATCCATTGTTTCTATTGAACAGTTATTAAATTGTTTTGTACTGTATTATCTTTCAGCTGGCAAAAAGTTATTTAACCCCAGGTGATGCAATGGGTAGCTTCTTATTTCTTAAACAACCATGAAGGATACATCCTGTGGTCGTGGAAAAGATGTTAGTTTGTTTAAGAAGGGTCAAATCATTGGCATGCATCAAGCAGGGAAAACATCTAAGGAGATTGCAGAAACTACTAAAATTGGGTTAAGAACTGTTTAACACATTATTAAAAACTGGAACAACAGTGGAGAACTGTCAACTTCCAGGAAGAAATGTGGTTGGAAAATAATCCTGAACTAGAAAAGCACTCGGAGAGCGCAGACCTCCGCCAGCACCACAGTCCTTAGCCATGTTGTGATTTTGACCATAAATATTAGTCCTACCTTTATTTCATCGAAATATTTAGATTCCTTGACCATGAAAACATACCATTAGCAACTGGATTCATAATGATATCTACTTTGGTTCAGTAGTTATTCACGGAAATCACATATTTCGCCATGGCGGCCAGACGCTGATCCGGATCAACACCAAAATCGAATCAGTTCTTCCTTTTTCCCATGCTGAATATTTCCTGAAAATTTCATCCAAATCCATCCATCACTTTTTGAGTTATTTTGTTCACAGATGGACAGACAGACAGACAGACAGAAAGACAGACGGACGGACAGACAGACAAACAAACTCTCCCTAAAACATAACCTCCTTGGTGGAGGTAATGATCGTGATCGTGCAATCACTTCTTAAACGTTTGGCCAAATCAAATCGAAGAAAACGACAGTAGAGCTCATAGGTATGTTTAATAGTGAAAGTAAGAGCATTTCCACATGCGCAATGTGAAGGGAACTCTATGGATTGGGACTGAACAGCTATGTAGCCTTAAGAAAACCACTGATCAGTTAGGCTAACTGGAAAAAAGGCTTTAGTTTGCTAGAGAAAAAAGACTGGAAGAAGGTCATGTGGTCTGATGAGTCCAGATTTACCCTGTTCTAGAGTGGTGGGCTCATCAGGGCAAGAAGAGAGGCAGGTGAAGTGATGCACCCATCATGCCTAGTGCCTACTGTACAAGCCCGTAGGGGCTAGTATTAATGCAACACAGGATGGAAATAAAGCTTGTGACATTGCAGAAGCTTATCGAAACAACGCCACAGCGAATGTGTGCTGTAATCAAAACTAAAAGGCGGTCCAGCGAAATGTTTAAGTGTATGATCTTGTTTTTGGTGGTGACTTTTTTTTTGGCCAGGCGGTATATCATCACATACTCCTTCTTGATGCATGCATTGATGGATGATTCTAAAGAGCAGATCCAGCCCACAATCATATGTCAGTTGTTGTTGTAAAGTTAGGACTATGCTTTCAATGGAGCAGTTTAAAAGAAGGCCGTCGAACCCAGATTACATGATGCAGCACACGTTCCAGCTTCTAAGTAACCGTGAGGATAATTGAGGACCTGTAGTTTCAGTGTCTTAAATGTAGAATCCTTTAAACCTTGTCCCTGCTCTTTTGTACTTGCAAAAAAGAGCAGAAGTTGTTGAGAATTCTGTTAGAGGCGTATAAAGTGTCCTCAGTTCATGCGGGGACATCATGATGGGTATCGTATTGTGGCCTCAGCATTGGAATATGTTTTGTATGGTGAGGTTGCTGGAAATATCCAGATACCGTAATATCTCTTTACCTGTCTAAGATTTACTTTGCACATTGCTATTTTTTTATCAGCATGTGCAGAGCTCATCCCGATGTTCACATGCTCTCTCTGTTTCTCCTCCCTAAATGTGTAAAGATAGCAGAAACACAAACACTTCACCTTCACATATTGTATGTTACATATAAGGATATACCCTGAACTACACATCGGATGTGCAGAGCGAGACTCCATTTGTGGTTATTTATTGATCATAGATGTCATGATTTCTCTGAAAATCAATAAATTTACTAACTTTGTGCCTCTATGTGATGCCCAGTTAAAGTCCACGTGTGTAAAGTACTATTTGTTGAATTTCTTGGAAGTATTTACAAAACAGAAACCTGCTTGATGGGTGGGTGATGTACTCCAATAAAAAAAGCTGAAGACAGTTCAAATAAAACCAGAAGTGTCACTCCTTATGGTTTTATGAGTATTAGGTATGCACAGTATTATTGGTTTGATATTGGTATCAGCCAATATCAGCATAAAAGTTAAGTATCTGTATTGGCCACTATTGAAATTATTGCCACACGTATCGGCCATAGATCAGCTGGAATATCAGCAAATTACACAAATGTACAATATTGATGCACCTTCTCATCACTGCATGGGTACATTTTAAAAGGAAGGGGTTTGTTTTTGCAAGACTTAAATGCTGTTTTTCTTGTTTTAAATCTGTCCCTTGCAAAAACATACTGTAACACTGAAAGAAGCAAGTCCATTTTGTTAAGTATAGAGCTTGTGCTTTTCACCAGAAATATGAGTATCAGTATCTTCGGTGATTAATTAAAAAATACCCGCATATTATATATTAGTTAAAATCCATGATTGTACACCCCTAATGAGTATGGTTACTGATTCAAAAGAATACATACACAAAATAAAACGATATATTAAGATGACAGATGTCATTATATGATATTTAATAGAGGATGTTATACACATGGACACAAAAAGATTCTGTGAATCTGAGTCTGACTTTGCTCATGAAGTAGACTTAGTTTGCTGTCTTAATTCAGAACTTAAATTTCACTCATTTGCAAAACACTGTTTACAGACCTGTTTGCAGGCTTTATGAATCTGCAGGCACAGATAAAGTATCAGACAGAGCAGTGTTTAGGCTCCATTAGAAAGAAGGTTATACAAACTTTTGAGCTAAAAGTAACACTTTCTTTTTTTACATTTCTCTTTTTATTTGAAAGGCACTTACATTTCTTACAGTTCTCATTGCCAAAGCATCTCTTGTAACTATTGAAACTTTCCGAGATCCATTGTGAGGTTTCACGCCGAAGTTTGATGATTCCTTCCACACAGATCCTGGATGTTAACTGCATAAAATCTCAATATCTTTATCCATGGTGCCTCTCAACTTTATCAATTCTGGTTCACTCATCATTGTAACACATAACCACAAAAACACAGACCAGAACAGGGAGCCTACAGTCGCACCATTTACCATAAAGTTGTCAAAGAAAAAGAGGGGTTATCAAGAATTATCAACAAATTCAAGTCAAAACTGATCTTAAAGGTTTTGCTTACTCGGTCCATTTAAACCACATTTTATAGAATTTTCTGTCTTTATTTTAAGGGAAAAAGATAATTTTTCTATAATGTAAATTTCATGTGTAACATCCACCCAGTTAAATAACACTTTCTTTAACAAGAGTTATTGATATCCAAATATTTAACAGTGATATTGCACATTACATCTTCTCCTTGCATCATTCAGGCCTAATTCAGCAGAAATATTTTAAGTGGGGTGTGCATCT
Organism: Scarus forsteni; assembly: GCA_036419115.1. Lineage (NCBI taxonomy): Eukaryota > Metazoa > Chordata > Actinopteri > Labriformes > Labridae > Scarus > Scarus forsteni. The sequence continues at coordinate 4,608,979 of JAZDUH010000043.1, forward strand.
TTGTGTTTCATTATGTTTAACAGTGCCTTATTCTGATTTGTGTTCAGTGACCCTTTGTAATCCTCAATCATGTGTTTCCCCTGCCGTTCTTTTTGAGTGGAGTGCTGTATGTGGCTCTAATCACCAACACAGGATGACAAAGTAGGAAATCATAATTATATGTTAAGGCACATAGTTTTCAGAGTAATTTAAAAACTGTTTAATTCTCTAGTATTGTGTTAAATAGTTAATCTAGACAGTTACAATGTCAGCTGTAAAAATGTCAGAATGTTCACAGCTGCTGATGACCTTTCTAAACAATCCTCTTCTTTCACTGATATACCAGCTGTACAGTGCATCCCTGTGTTTGAATGTCCAACACAGAATGTTATCCGGGCTGAGTTTTGCTCCTGCTTGTACCGCATATGCAGCTGCTGACAGTCATCAGCTTTGATATCTTTACACACGGTCCAATTAGACATGTGTAGGGTTCAAAGACTGTCACGAACCCCACACTCGCACTGCTCATCCCACATGCTGGATACATGATTGAAATATGCAGTGAAGTGCCTCCAAGCTGACAGCCTCTTCCATCTGGCACATATGATGAATTAACTAAGTTATAATTATGGCTTATTATTAATTATACTTTCCCCCACTGCATATGTCCTTCTGTCTTAAGGATCGCAAGCTGTCCAAAGTAGAACGTCAACGCTTCAAGGAGGAAGCAGAGATGCTGAAGGGTCTCCAACACCCCAACATTGTCCGCTTTTATGACTTCTGGGAGTCGCCCATGAAAGGGAAGAAGTGCATCGTCTTGGTAACCGAGCTCATGACATCAGGAACGTTAAAAACGTGAGTAATGGTGACGGTAGATGTCACAGAGAGGATTCAAAGAGAAATAGCTGCCAAGTATTTTTTTATTTAATCTTGTCAAATCAATATCAACCTCTCCCCGTCTTAGTGAAAATACATTTTTGAACTCACATGGTTGTCAAGTCATGTGCCTTCTCTCTCCTCTCTGTGTGACAGCTATCTGAAGCGTTTCAAGGTGATGAAACCCAAAGTGCTGAGGAGTTGGTGCAGACAGATTCTGAAAGGCCTTCACTTCCTCCACACAAGGACCCCTCCCATTATTCATCGGGATCTTAAATGTGACAACATCTTCATCACTGGTCCTACAGGCTCAGTCAAGATCGGAGACTTGGGACTGGCAACGCTCAAAGCTGCCTCTTTTGCTAAGAGTGTCATAGGTACAAAGCTTTTGAAAAAAAACCTTGATTTATAAAAAGAAATTCATGAATGCATTCATTCATTAATCTTCTGTCTTTGCAGGAACTCCTGAGTTTATGGCTCCAGAAATGTACGAGGAACATTATGACGAGGCTGTGGATGTCTATGCGTTTGGCATGTGTATGCTTGAGATGGCAACCTCAGAATATCCCTATTCAGAGTGTCAGAATGCAGCGCAAATCTACCGCAAAGTCACTAGTGTGAGTCCTGATCTGTCCTCTTTTTGTTTTGAGTTGGGTCATGAATGAAAATATGAATCAAAATATTGGGCCTGTGGCATTCAAATATGATTTGGGCAACTTAAAATGTTATGCATGAGAAGTTAAACCCCAACTTTTATAGGAACTTTTTCTGTTAGCTAGCTCATGACATAAACAGCAACCAAAAGTAGATTTTTGTTTACATTAATAAAGATTCTGATTTGCTTTAACTAGTGCTGTCAGATGATTAAAATAATTGATCTAATTAATTACCGGATTTATAATTAATTAATCTCATTTTAATCTCATATCTGCTTAAAGTACCTAAATAAAGAATTTGAATTCTAGGATATTATAAAATTGTAGTGCATGACTAATCAAATGAATACACTAAGAAGTGAAGATTTGTAAATCCACATTTTTATGGTGACGAAATAAAACCAAAGTCAGGGCGTCTTGTCCAGAAAATTCTAAGCTCAATCAGGCAACTCAAATTACACTTTCAGTGTGTTTCATAAATCAAATTCAAAATAAGAAAAAGGTCGAGGACATCCAGCAAAACAATTAGGCCTGATGGATTATTGTAGAATGTAGTACAAATATAGATAAATAAATTCAAAAATAAAATAAGACTAAGTCTTAAATATGCCATTCCTGTTGTCACCTGGGCTTTGTTTGTTATGACTAGAGACGCATGTGTGAAGTGACGTGCCGCTGCCATGTACGGGTCCTCCAGCTGGCCAATATTAAAATGTTTGTGTGCTATGATTAATCTTGCGATTAATGTTTATAATGCATTAATTTGCGGTGTAATTAATTAATCTAATAAGTGCACTAAAGTGACAGCCCTACTTTTAATATAATTAATTTCAAGATCATATTCATAACTTTAACTGTGTAACATTGTCATTCTTTTATTTTGTTACACAACAGTAAATATTCTAAAGTTTCTTAATGACAAATTCTCTGAAACAGGCTTTGTCACCATGCAGGTTCATGCTCTGTGATTTTGGAAAAGGGAATGAGGACGTTTGATGAAGACTTTTTTGCTACTTTAAAACACATTATGTCCAGGGAGTTTTCACTGCAGGGACACAGCAACTGAAAAGACCTAGTAACGCTGTTTTCAGCTAGATGTATCCTCATCCTTGGATATCTTCGGTGAAGAATTTAATGAGCCATATGGTGTCACAGAGGGAGTCCAGATCTGCTTTGTTTTTTTAGACAAAGCCTAAAGGGTGTGCTCCATTCTGCTTCACCAAGTCCGCCTCTGATAGCAAGGCTTACAGCAAACCGATTTTAGCTCAGGGGGTGTCCAAAATCATGATAGACCTCCTGATTTGATGAAAAGTATTGATTTTCCGCTCCTGAGTCTTGGCAGAGTTAGACTCGGAGATGACTCTTTTCCCCTGTTGGTACAAAAAGAGAAATGCACTAAGCTCCTGTCTGTAGTCGGGCACCGGCAGCAGAGCAGCTGTCTCAAAATACTGTTCTCTGTGTTGTTACTGTATGCATATTAGATCAGCCTGCAGGGACCACTGCAGGATATTAATAGGGGATTGATCAAAGAGAAACCCTGATAGCATTATACTGCTCCCTGAGCTCATGCAGTGTGCAGCTGAATAATTTGTAGGAATGTTAAATGAGAGGATGCATAAACATTAAATTTCAGATAAATAAAGTGGCTCATAAGAATTAATAATGATTTGAGTGTGGCAACACCACAGAAAATGGTTGAAACATTTCAGATGAAGTGTACAGCGGGAAAAGTGGTTGAGGTGATTTTCTGGAAACATGAGGTTTTACTGAATTAAAAAAAATACAAAAGATACAAACAAGTTTCAAACCTTAAGTGTTTTAAAAACCAAAGTATTTATCACTCATATTCCCCAAAGTCAAAGGGCATCTAGGACTATATCTTTAAGTTTTAAAGGACCCTGCATGTTAAGTAAGAATGCCATTTTAAAAGTCACAACAGTGTCTTTTATTTTTCAATCAATCAATCAATCTTTATTTGTATAGGGCCAATTCATAACAAGTGTTATCTCAAGACACTTTACGATAGAGCAAGAACTCTTCATTTTGTGGATACACATATATGCATAGATACATGTATACATATAAAGATACACATATACATATATATATACAGATATATACATCCAACGCCCAACATGAATCCATATAGCCAATCATGAATCCCTCCATCATGGCGGCAAGAAAAAACCTTCTGTTAAGCAGCAGGAAATCTTTTTAGATATGTACACAAAGAAACACACAGGTTTCTACAGTCTGCGAATAATTACAAGTAAAAAATGGATTCACATGTAGCCTGCATTTACTGTGCAGTGCATTCTGGGTAGTAAAGCTGGGATGTTTGTCCTGAAAGAAAATGTCATGACTTGTTTTGACAAACTTGTTTATAATTTGTATGTTATATTAGTCATTAAAGAAAAAAGTCAACAGATCACACAGAAAAAAAACTCCAAATATGTGCTTTTACTTTAATTGCTTATGTCACAAAATGCAAAGTGGATCTTCATTTTCTACAGTGAAAACTTTGCTCACAAAAAATTACATGAAAAACTCACAACGTTTTTTAGTCTCATTAAAAAACAAATACAAACCTGGAAATGTGCATGTGCACAAAATGGCTAGCTCCACCAACAATGGTGACATTATTCAATATTTCTATCTTCAAACAACACAACAACTTACATGCTGATGTTGTGTACATAATCGAAGCAACATAGGTGTGGAGGACTAGATTTTTTTGTATCTATCTGCTGTAGAAAAAGCTAATTAATGAATCATATCAATACAGTATATGCACAGGCCTAGCAGGTAGTGATGTCAAATGGTGAAATTGTTTTATATTTCCATAACTTGCCAATTGAGCTCACCTGGATTAGCACTTCACATCTGAAAGCTGCCTTCACTACCAAGAATATAAACAGCACTGGCACCTACATATACAGGGTTCCCACGTGTCCTGGAAAACCTGGAAAATGATTGCCCAATTTTCCAGTCATGGAAAACATACGAAAAATGAGGAAAGAAGTCAGATGTCCTGGAAAAGCTTAATTTGTCCTGGAAAATGTACACGTGAAGTAAGAAATTAAGTAAAAATATACTTGGTAACTAATGTACACATGGCCAGAAAATGTGAGTAGGTAAATAATGCAAGTTAAGGCATAAAATATAAAAGCTCAAAGCAATGGGGACAAAAAGAAATAATAAAAAAGGCAAAATAAAATTTAGGCTAAATTAACAAAGTCTATTCATAAAAAGCAGACTAAATAAAGATTAATAAATAAGTAGAACCATACATTTATAATAGTAAGACACATAAAAGTCAGACTAAAAAGATAGCTAACAGACAATGTTCATGCTGTAGAGTTGGAAACAAATAAATTCTAAGATCAATATGATCAATAGCTAGAGATATTGTTCATCAACCTCTAATCTTGTTTTTTAGAAGGCTAACTAGAATTGAAAACTCCCCAAAGCAATAATGTACCTTCAGTTGGTTATGTGACACTGGGAAAAAGTCCTGGAAACTGATTTCTAGAAAAGAGTGGGAACCCTGATATACAGTTATTTTGTTTGTTTTTAACCTAAGTACATATCTGTAATCACAAAGTCTGAATATGGATGATTCATGTAAAAGTTTTAAAACAAAATAACATAAGGCCCAAGGAAGGACTCTGCTTTCAATTCTGTTCATGTTATGCTGCTGATGGGAATCCTTTCTGACTTTAACATAGATTGAAGCAGACCACAGTTGTCATGCTAAGCCAAGACTTACGGGTACGAGGGTGTGACATGCTAAAAATACTGAGCAGGATATCCTCAGACTTTTTCCAGACACTCGTCTGTTTTACTGTCCTTCTATGTCTTGATGTGACTTGCATTTTTTTGTTTGTGTCTTTGTCCTCAGGGAGTGAAGCCAGCCAGCTACAACAAGGTCATGGACCCTGAAATCAAGGAGATCATTGGCGAGTGTATCTGCCAAAAGAAAGAGGAGCGGTGAGTGACCGTGGCCATCATTTGTCCAGTCTCAGGCCATCAATGCCCACTAGGTGCCCTCTCATCTATCAAGCCTTCCCTCACCTCCCCTGCCTCATTGCAGTGGCGCTGACAGTTGGGCTCTCAGCAGCGTTGCAGTCTCCCTCAGTATCTGCAGGGGGTCATTCATTTCTGTTACACAATGTGTTTCGGTACAAGGGGGGGAGATGAGCCTTGATTAGCTTCCTTGGGTGTTTATATTGAAGCATTATTGGGTTCAGCGAGTGACCTTCTCTCCACAGTGTTTTTCCTTGTGGCTGTTTGATGTATTAGCTCTCATACTTGGTCATGATGTCCATGCAGCACAGATAGTATTATGGTTTCTTATCTGCACATAACGTACACTCCAGAGCATCAGTGTGTGCAAATTGATTTTCCAGAGTCTTCATCTTTGGTGTTCCTTTTCTTAGGTACACCATTAAAGACCTGTTGAACCACGCTTTCTTTGCTGAGGACACAGGGGTACGAGTGGAGCTTGCCGAGGAGGATGATGGCAAAAAGGCTTCAATAGCCCTGAAACTTTGGGTCGAGGACCACAAGAAGTTAAAAGGCAAATACAAGGAGACTGGAGCCATTGAGTTCACTTTTGATTTGGAGAAGGAGGTGCCTGAAGTCGTGGCACAAGAGATGGTGAGTGAAGAATCGAGGTATTTTAGAGTGCAAATATTTGACAGTTCTAAATATCATATAATCCAGACTATAACGCACACTTGAACATATTTTTTTCATCCAAAAGTTGACAGTAAAAAGATGTGTTCATACCTCTCCAGATAAGTTTTAGAAAGGTTTTTATTTTCTTTGTAGAAACTGTTCACAATTTTCTTGTGTTGAAATATCATGGTGTGCCAGTTTGCTGTCACACCATGGGACATTTTTGCACAGCAGAACTTCAGCTGGCCCAGTGTTACTTTTTTAAAGAGTGACCATTTTGACTGGTGACCCATCACTGAGTGTGTGTTTGTGGTTGTCATGGTAACGACACGTTTTAGCTAACAGTAGTACTCATGAATGCTTTCTCATTACTGTGTAGGAGAAGATCAGCTACTGTGTTATCAAATGTTTCTCAGCTTAAAATCTGAAAGAAGAATCATTCATTGAAAATGCTAGCTATTTTTCATCAATGAATTCTCTTGGTTGCTCTTTACAGTTGTGAGTAGTATTTTTTTTTATCTAAGACTAATCCAAAAACAAAAATAAAATAAAAATCGTCAATCCTAAAAAAAAATCTGGAAATTTGAGATTTCTGACTGCGTGACAAAAAATATGTTTAGATTTTATCATAATTTTTAATACTAGTAACAATATTCGAAGCTCAAAAGCAAATGGTAAACTTGAATTAGCTTAATATGACCAAGCCAATTAAACATATGTAGCATATCTGCAATGAACCGGTGGTTATCAAAAATCTTTTTACTGTTTTTAAAAATGCATGCAGAGCCTCCTTATAAAAGACATACACATACATAATTGATACAAACTATATTTCACTAATTTTTTTGAAAAATAAAATATTTACCTGGAATTAAAGATAGAAATGTGGCCATTTTTCTTGCTGAAGTCCATCTTGCCTTTGTGCATTTCTTTGAAGGCAAATCCGACTGAAACAAACTGCAGATTATCATCTAACATAATTTGAAAATTTAAAATCGAGGTTGCATTTAGTATGAAAGAGGGTTGAATGCGGCCGTTGCCCTTTAAGCCGTGGAATAATGTTTTTTTTTCTTGCATGTGTTCTAGCAGGCCCCAGTTCTCATATCGCTTCATCAGGGAATGCAATTGCATGCAGATTTCAGATGATAATCAGCTCTGCTCTTTCAGGAACACACTATCTGCGGTTGAACTTTTACTTCTTGTTTACATAGTTTTCTGCAGTTTTCCTTGGCTGGATTTGTCGTTTAGCCCGTGGGTGTCTTATCTGATAGTTTTTACACAAGATCTCTCTGAGTGGAGGACAGGATAATATCAGGCTAGAACCTTTGGATTGTAAATCTAATGTCTGTATCGAGCATATGTAACATTCTGTACCATAAAGTGATTTATTGAGACGTTTACGAGGAACTTAATTAACAGAGCATACCTTTTCCTGGGAAACATGTCGACAGTCATTATACAGTCATGAATGTTTTAGTCAAGGACATGCATGTAATGAATATTATCAGGGCTACTGAATCTTTGTTTTTATGGAAATAATCTCTGTCAAGGTTAATCTTTTCAGAATAAAACAACTTCAGACATTAGGAAGGCCTAAACTGTGCGTGCGGTTTGAGTAGTACATTATGACTTTGGATACAATACAAAGATGCATTCGTTTGTACATTACAGACATTCAGTACATTGACATTTAATCCAAATTATTGCTTCCAACTTAAACTCTATTTCTAAAATGCTCCTCAACAGCCAAAAGTCAAACAGCATTGATGCATAAAGTATGACAAAACTGCAGTTATCATCTGATGCTACCGCAGTACCTGATTACACCTGAAGCGTGAGGGAACATGCTATTGTCCAAAAAGTGAAGAATCAAGTGTGTATGAAATGTGCAGAGATTTAAAGTTGTTCAAATTAGTCTAGTGATGGTGTTGCATTTTGTGTGAGAAATTGATGTGAAGAAAGAAAAACAGCATTTTATTCTTTAATAATCGATACTTTTGGGGCAGAGATTAGCTCAGTGGGTAGAGCGTCCGCCCCATGTACGGGGGCTGCCAACCCCCAGCAGCGGCTGCTGGTTCGAATCCCGGCCTCAGCCCTTTGCTGCATGTCATCCCCCCTCTCTTCACCCGCTTTCCTGTCAAACTCCAGCTGTCCTATGTAATAAAGGCCATAAAAGCCCCAAAAAATAACTTAAAAAAAATAAAAAAATAAAAAAATAATCGATACTTTTATTTATGAAAGCGGAAATTAAATGATAATGAGAGAAGCCAACATTGATTAACGTGTTTAAAACTCATCTACCTATGAACTTTGAGACTTTATATCTTGGCCGAACTCAACTAATGATTCGAGGGAAAGATGTAAAACTAGTACAGGCTCTTATGCAGCTAGTGAAAAAGCAGTCACAAGAAAGTGGTTGAATGCAACACCTCCCACATTGAAGGAGTGGTTTGAAATCATTTTTGAGATATACAAAATGGAAAAATTGACTTATTGCCTGAGAATTCCAAAAATTAAGTTCAACCAAATTTGGGCAAAATGGATTAAGTTTGTTTCCCTGACACAAAAATGATATAGTAACGATAACTAATCTTATTATGTATATTTTTTTATGTTAGTATACTGTGTAAGTCGCCTTGGTTCATTAGTTTTCCTATGTTTATTCATAAAAAAAGAGGAAAGAGGAGGAAACTGATGTAAAATAATGTTGAATAATACTGAAAACACTGTGTATTTACATACATATCTATTTGTATGCATCAATTCTCTAATAAAAGTTAAAAAAAAAAGACAATGAGAGAAGCCATTATGTTGCATTCGCTCATTCTGTCAGTATGACTGATAATATATGGACATTGACCAAAAATTTAGCTGTATAAACTATCCAGATTTTTAGTACCTGCAGATACTGATGTACAGTTATAAGGCAGATATTACTGAATGAATGAATAGTTTATTTTGGTTACAGTACAGAACTTAAATTATGTGTATCAACTTACAAAAAAGAACGTATAAACATAAACAAATCTAAGCATTTTCTCAAAAAGACAAAAGAAAAATTAACAAACTCTGTAACCAAAACAGGAATAGGCTGAACCCGAGGCTTATTTTTGCCTATATTTAAACATTGTTCTGATAATATTCCTTTTTAATTTCCTATTTGATACAGCTGGTTGCTAACCTGTTCACGAGGTCATCAGGAGGGTCCCAGCACTAGTGAAAAAACACATCCTTTACTGATGTTGTGGAGGTTGACCTGCATCCATCAATAAACTAATTCTCCCCATGACAAGGACAATAGTCCATTCCAACATCTTGATCAAGCTATAAACGTAGCTCAACCTGACTGTGCATGTAGACATTATGAGTGAGGTTTGTCAGCTGAGAATTCTTTATCTCTTTTTTTTTTCTCTTGAATCTTTTTGTTGCCATCGCTCCCTCTTTTTCCCACACACATTTTTTCTTGTTTGAGTCTGCTTTCTCTCGTTCCATTTGTCCGTGCTGCTCCGGCCTTGAACGGACCGTGAGGCTCTGAATGAAAAATACTCAAAGTCCTCTTTGCAGATTTCTTTCTTTTGGTGAGAGGAGACGTGTCGACTAACAGCACAATGAGATTTTGTGGCTGGCATGCTCCTGTGACACATCACTCCTCTTCCCTGCTAATGAGTCATTTCTCTTCATTTTTTATAAATGCTGAAAAAGCTAAAGCTCTATGGCCTGTTTGTACTCGAGGTTTTGTGGGTTCATTCCCTTACAGTTCAATTGAGTTTAATTGAAATCTTTGATTTATGTACAGAATTTGTTGTGTGGGTGTGACAGTCCAGTCAGTTCTGTTCTAAACCGTGAAGAAGCTGCTGACAGAAGAAACAGTTCCCCGCAGCTCTGATAGCCCTTAAAATAGATTTTCTGTTCCTTCCTTTACTTGCTACTTTTCTCTCCCCATTACACACTCCCCTTTTTTAATGCATCCTCTCTTCCCTCACATGCGCCACGCCAAAAATATATACCTTTCCCTCCCCTCTGTCAGGTGGAGTCTGGCTTCTTCCACGAGAGTGATGCTAAGACTGTGGGAAAGTCAATTAGGGATCGTGTGGCTCTGATCAAATGGAGACGAGAGAGAACCGTATCTGCTGCGGCTGCCGTGGATCAAGGTGAAGGTAGACCCAAGGCCCAAATGATCGCATGTCAGGGAATCCCTGCTGGGGCTTCACATGTAGGACAACCTTTGCTGGAACCAGAGGAGGTGGAGACAGACCAGCACAACAGGCTGCGCAACTTACCAACCAGTGTAACCTCTGTAACATGTAAGAGCTTCTCCTCCTGCCTGAAAACAAATTAGATCACCTGTGATTTTTTATGAGTGCCTGAATTTATGTCTTTGCAGCAGACAGCACACTTGACAGTGGCATGGGCTCAACTGTGTACTCAGACTCCCACAGCAGCCAACACAGTGTCCTTTACCAGTCCCTGCTGGAGCCTATTACTATGGCAACGCAGCAGGTCTGTATCACAAGCACACAAACCCAGGTGGGGCATACACATTTAGATTTATGAAATAAATAGTCTTTGAAGTTAGCCATAGCTCCTGTGGCCTCATTACAAAACACAGGCACTAAATATACAGCAAGATGGTTTTCACACCTACAGCTTGGTTGCTTGGATCGATTTAGTAAAAAAAACAAAAAAAACAAATTTGCACATATCTTATGGATCGCTTCATGTTTACGCAGCAGTATTTTCAAATGGACAGAATCCACTAAAAGGCCTGAGCTGGCCTTATGTCGGTACATCACAGCCAGCATTGCTGTGACTATGAGTCATGCTGTGCATTATGGGAAGAAAACTAGCAGGCTAAGCTGCCTAGAAATGACCCTTAAATTAATAGAGGTGGTTAATCATCCTATTAAAGACTATACAGATAAACATATTTATCAATGTATGACACACCTTATGATCTAAGTGTAAGAAACTGTGCAGTAGAAAAGCAGTTTAAATGCTCACCTGTGCCTGCAGCAGACCATAAAGGACACCAGATAGCATGGTAACTTATTACAATGTAACACGTGTAGATGTGTCACACAGAAATGGTCAGCAGCTTAAAGGATATACCCTCTGACTTAAACGAGCTGGACTGCAGTTCGGATATCTAGATGAGTTTTTAAAGGTGCAGTGGGTAGATGTTGGCATTTTAGCAACAACACTAATAGCCCTTTCCACTAGCACGCCTTGGTCCTACTCGATTGGCCGCGTGTTTCCACTAGCCCAGTGCCTCTTAAAACAAGCTATTTTTTGTACCTACTCCGCTCTAGTTTCAAGCAAGCAGAGTCGATACTAAAAGATGACGTCACCGACTGCCGGTTACTGATTGGTCAGACAATGTCATCATCGATGAGTCATGAGCGCGATGACTTAGCTAGTGGTAGCTACCGTTAGCTTACCCTCATTCGTCTTTTCTTTGCAGCTCGATTGCTCTCGTCCTCGGCTTCATTCTGTTGTATATCTTCCAAAACTCTCCTGTGCTTCTCAAGGGGTATTTCTTCTTACCACCTGCAGCCTTCTCCTGCATTTTTACTCGGTTTGTGACAAAAAGCCACAGATTGTTGTGTCGCACTCAAAATGAGGTCACCGCAGAGCCGCTCAGCGACACTGCACCCCATTGGGCAGATGACGGAGGCTAATGGAAAAGCAGCACAAGGCGAGTAGAGTAGAGCCGGGTAGAGTAGAGTAGGGCTAATGGAAAAGGGCCATAAGCAACTTGCCGGTGAAGAACAAAAAGGATTGTGAACAGGGCATCATTTACATTTAACAGTTACAAGTTGAGGGTTTCACTCTTTTTGTCAACAAAACCCACCAGTAGACAAAATGACAGATCATTATGTCAGCCTCCACAGAGAGGAGACCCGTGGTACATAGATACAAAAGCTTTTTCTAACTAAATAAAAAAATAAGTTCTATGAGGATGATTGTACACCTATTTTGACGAACTTTACATACAAATAGAAACATTATATCCTTTATTCACCATTTCTGTTCGGCAAAATGCTGCCAACTTCTACACACTACACCTTTAAATGTCCGTATTGTGGTGTCCTGTAAGGATGGTGAGTTTCAAATTTCATGGTATTATTATTATTAAGAAATACTGTCACAGCCTGGTAGCTTGGTATCCATAATGCAGTTATTATAACTGCTGCTAATACTTCTACAGCAGTGTGTCGAGATGACTCGTTACCTTGTTTGTGTCGGGTTCTGGGTTGATAGTGTTCTCACTGCAAGCGGACACATGCAGGGGTCCATTGGAATTGAGCCAAGACCACCTCTTTTGGGCGAGCTCTGTGTGGTTGTGACAGGGACACAGGGATTGATTTCTGAGTTCATATATGTTCAAACGAACCTTGCCAAACAGGGAACACCCATTTGCATCAGAGCAACCCTCCCAATGATCTAGGTGTGAAAATGACCTTAGAAACAAGGTCACCATCTGCACTAAAGCACATCACATGCATATGAATGTCCATTCTCATCTCATCATCACTTTTTCTTTACTCTGTCCTGAGAACTTCATTTTGATTAACACATGTTTTGCTTTTGGGTTGCCTCTCAATCAGTGCCAGAGTGGTAGCCCTCCCTTGACAGATCGGCCACGCTCCTGTGAAAAGGAGGAAGTATGGGGGGCGACGCTAAGCCCAGAGCTCAGGAATCGTTTTGGAGCTGCAGCTCGAAGAGGAAGTGCCCCCGTTATCGACACTTACGGGACAAACCTTTTTCCTCAACATCATGCCAAGCCTGTCCACTCTCAGAGATCAATGAGTCTTACGCCCATAGAACCAGAGACCCAGTTAGTCCTGCCCCTCTCTGAGCTGCACTCAGAGACTGAGGATGGGCTCCCCTCCCAGAACGCTCTGCCAATCCCACAGGTCCCACCTGTTTGTCCACATTCTGAGTACCGCCGCCTGAGTGACACCAGCATCAGACAATCATCAGAGATTATCAATGAGAACTTTCCAGCACACGGTGGACGCCGACACTCTGACCTCAGCAGTCTGCTTAGCCTGACATCCCATCACAACCACCATGTTGCGATGCATCACAGCCAAGTGTGCCAGGCTTGTCTCTCTCTGCTTCTTTTAAGGTCCCGAGAAAGTAGCCATCGCCGCCCCTCTGTAGTCATGTCAGGAGCACACCTCTGTCCATGCGAGTTAAGGCTGCCCTGCACTAGCACAAAAGCCCTTCATGGCTTGGGACCGCGGAAAGGTCCCAGCGATTGTTCGGATTTCTCTGTGCTTCAGCAGTCCCTCTTCAAAATCATAAGCCGTAAAGCAGCCCCCTGTCAAAGCACAGTGAGCCAGGCTTCCATGTTGAACCCCTCAGCTACCCACAGGCCCCTCTGCAGTGATGGAGACAGCAGCCTGAAGAGTCGTCTCCTGAGCTGCAGCTCTCTTGGGGAACAAGAGCCCTTGCAGGACTGCGAGGATAGGTTCTGTGCCGGAGAGCAGCATGTTACCGGGGCTGTAGGAGTGGTATGTGATAATAGCAGGCCAGCCGCTTTAGTTACCAGTTTGGAGTTAACACCTGCTTAACTTATTTCTGCCAGACTGTAGCAGTTACAGCATTATTCTGCATGGAGCCGGTCTGATCTTCTGTCTACTGTCTAAATCTTTCTGCCTGCAGAGGCCTACAGAGCTGGCCATCCTGTTAAATCTGTGCATTCCCCTGCTAAAGGAAAATGGCAATCACCGCTAACCATTTATTTTTCCCTGCTCATTAACCAATCCCTGACTTACCTATGTTTTAACATTTTCCCTTTCTGCTTCACTGGCCCAATGCAACAGCTGTCTTGCTCCTTAGCTTGCCTTGGATAGATGGTCTCTAATCGAAGGAGAAGGGGCAGCTGTGTGATCTCCATCTCTCTGCCTTTTGGACCATTTCTCATTTGTGTTCCTTTTTTAGCACCCACCTGTCACCGCCTGCTCATTGTTGAAACAGATGTTCCATTAACTTATTTCATCCTTCATCCTGTCTTTATATTTGCATCCTGTGTGACTTCATATAATGGGCTCACTTTTCTGATTTTTTCCTCAGACCCTAAAACTGACTTCAGCAAGGCTCTAATAAGCATATTTCTTCTTTGTGTCTTCAGAATAGTTCTTCGGGTCTCCAAAATCAACCACCTGCCCAAGGCCTGCCCTCTTCCAGCACAGTCCACACAACACTACAGTATGTGCAGCCAGGGCACAGCTACGCTACTGCTCCCTACACAGGCCAGCACAGTGGCCCTACACCAGATCCATCTAGCCTATGTTCAGTCAGCCTGCAGCAAACAGCCAGCGCTGCAGGCTTCACACCCTCAAATGTACAGCAGGCCCAAGCTTCAGCAAGTATGACTGCTTCGGCCGTGCCACAGCATATTGCACAGAGCTACCAACAGCAGGTGGCCACAGCAAGCTCTTTGACTTGCCCTTTAAATATCCAACAGCCTTGTCAGAACTGTGTGGCCCCAACTCAGCAACAGCCCCAGCTTGCATCAGGATATCCTAGTCTGGTTCAGCAGCAGACTGCAGCAACTGCAACAACCACCCTGCCAACACAGCAGCCAGCACAAAGCTTTCCTGTTGCATCTGTAGCCACAGCCCAGAGTCATCCCACACACACTCCTGGTGCACTGCAACAGAATCAAGCTGCAGTCAATCTGCCAAGTCAGCAGGCCGGTCCAAACTCTTCCACACCAGCACTTTACAGCCAACAAATACCTATTCAGCAAGAGCACCAACAGCCTTTACCGCAAACTACTCAGTCCAATGTACCATTAACACAGCATGCAGGGCAGGCTTATATACAACCTCAGCTGCAGCAAAACCAAGAAACTTTACAGACTGTACACCAACACATGGCACAACCACCCACACACCATCCGCAGAGCCATCAGCCTCCTGCTCAGCAACAAGTACACACTCCACCACTACAGAAGCACAGTCAAACAACTATACAGTCAACAGTGCCACAACAGAACCAGGAAATACCCCAGTCTGCAGCTCAGCAGGGTCAGACCCCAGCTGCTCAGCCTCACCCTGCATCAACCCCAGCAGTGCAGGCTGCAGCCACTCACCAGAGTTACTCCACTGGAGCTCCAGCAGATGCTGCCTGTCAGAGTTTCACCCACTCTGCCCTCAACGTGCTGCAAACACAGTCAGCCTCAGGCCAGAGCCAGTACCTGCCTGCACAGTCTAACGCTGCAGCACAGATCTACGGAGAAGCTAACCAGGTGAGTGTGTAGGACTGAGTATTATGGAAAGATGAATTAGCATAGTTTTTTACCAAATCAGACAAGTTCAGGGAAATATTTTTATGTTTTAATATAGTTGTTGATTATGTCTGGTTTAAAAAAATGTATTTATAATGCTTAGTTTGACTTGGCAATCACTACTGTATATTGGGAACAAGTAGCATTTTTCCTATTGGTGCAAATTAAATGACATTGATGCCCGTTTGATACCACACAACAAAATAGAGGTCATAAACAAGCTTTTTTGGTAATTATATTGTTTTTTATTCATCAATAATTCAACATATCTCCTTACATTAAATAAATCCATGTTGACATTTGGAAAAATGGGTCTTTGCTCCTTACAAGTTTACCCACTTTTCCAAATGCTGCAAACATATTTGGACTTTATTTCAATTCTTCTGTTTTGGTTAAATGGATGACCAAATATTATGCAGTAAATATCAGAATTATGGAGATTATATTATTTTTAAAAAACATCTGTGAGGGAGTTTCTGGAATTTTTGATGGTTTAAAACTGGAAACGTATTGTTTGCCTATGAATTATGTCGTTGCTGCAGTGGTCTGAGGTATCCAAATGTATTTTATGTCATTATGATCTCAACTTTTTTAATTCTGGTGTTGTGATTAACATTTGCTTCTTTCCTAAAAAAATATTGTGTATATTTCCCTGTATTGCTGATTTGCCATTTATGTTGAGATATATTTTTAGTGTTCTGCCCTATCGTTGGCTACAAAATGCCCCAGCTTTAGTTCTGTGGGATTTTGCCCTCCTCTTACCCTGCCCTGTTTTTATTTCTCATCAGTTTCAACCCTATCTTTGTGCTGCTGCTCCCCTGAATCAGGTAGAACACTTTCTGTTTAAATACACTTTGTCTCTATGATTGGGAGAGGGAGTGAATATCTTAAATATGTTAATGTTGTTTTAAGTGGAAGTGCTGGGTTACTCAAAATTACGAGTCTGGTTTTGATTTGGTGCAGCTGATTGAAGGCAGCTGCAACAGAGGACGTTAAGTGAAAGAAAAGAAGTCCAGTATGATAAACAGGAATTTTCTTGGGACAACAGCCAACAGAGAGATAATGGAAATGAAAACAATAACAGCGGTTTTAGCTGCTGCTTCCGCCTGCCCTACCTGGCCCGCTCCGTCTGTGGTACACACGCTTCATCAGCTCATGCAGACTGATTCTAGGCGAAGGGTTTGGGTGGAAATTGTGAGCTGTTCTGATCTGGGTCAATAGCAGGAAATACAGATTTCCAAACAGAGAGATGAAGCTTGAGTCCTTTCCACTATTGAACTCCCTCCCCCTTTTTTGTCCCTCTGTTTTTTCTTACCGTTCCCCTCACAGAACATCCCAGCTGGTCATAACATTTCTCAGCTTGGACATGATGGACAAAGCCTCGGGCAGAATCTGAGCCAGTCAGCTTCCAGTTTTCCAGCTCAGGCACTCCCTCCTCAGCAGCCGCTTTCTCAACTCCAACCACTGCAGATTTCTAACTCTGTACCAGCAACACACTCATCCCAGGTATAATCAGTCTGCTTTAACGGATATCTTCCTGACACCTTTTGTCTGATTTATCTGTTTGCCTGTTCTCACTGACACCTACAATAATGTCTTTGTTATTGTATATCTCAGCAGTTCTCTCTAATTAGTTCTCTAGACCATTTGATTTTCCTCTGCTTCTTCCTTTTTTTGTATCTTTCCCGCTTCAGTTTCCTTCACAGTATCCCACAGTCCAGGTGATGACTGCTGTGACTGACTGTGAATCCTCCTACCCTCACTCTTGCACCGCCCCTCACCCTTCAGCCTCCCCATCTCTTAACCACCTCTACCTAACCCCAGGACAGACTCTTCCTTTGACTCCTTCTGTCTCCCCCCTCTCTCCTCTGCACTTTGAAACCACGTTAGTGTCACCCATCCCGGTATCTCTCATGCCCTCACCATCACATGCGCTGGGTAAGATGGGACCCCCGTCCCCACAGCACCAGCCTGCTGCAGCTCTGCACCAGAGTGTTAGATCTGAAGCTTCTCAATCACAGCTTCCCTTTGTACCAGCTTTAGCAACTCACCCCATGCACACACACACAGCCTCGTCCCAGAACACACACCCACCCACTAATGGCAGCACCCAGCCTCTAAAACAGGTAATTATAATTTTGACAACAGAGCAGTGATGTTTACCAAGAGGGCATGAACAAGAGCCTCTGACTGTTGTGAAATTCATTTGTGAACTAGTTTTGAGTTGGTGTTTTTTTCTCTGTGGATGCAGGATTATGAGCTTTTATTTTTAAGTAAAAAAGAACAATGTTGCTGAATTATACATTCAAGTTTTTGCTGTTGTGGGACTATCAATTAATCAATCAGACATTATTCATAAAGCACAAATGTATGTTTTAATGTAGCACAAAGGTGTCCACATAAACAGAAGATAAATAACAAAAAGCATGCACAAGGCTCAAGCATAAATAAAACCAATAGGATCAACAAATAACATTAAATTAAAACAAGGGAAAAGCCTCAAAGACCTCAATGAAACGTATATTTGGAATTGGGTGACTAAGGGAGAGAGAAACTGAGAAAAGAACTCATAAATTCATTATGAGAAACACTGGAGATGATATTTAAAACACTAAAACTGGAGATTTAATAAATGTAATAACAAAATAAAGATGACAGCTATTGTAATAACTAGAATTGCTTCAAGAGCACAAACCTGCACCAAGGCATTTTAAACAATGTCACTATATAGATAGATACTGTCAAAGGTGTAGAAAACTGCCCTACCTCACACTGTTAACTAATACTTATTCCTGGATCTACTGTACAAACAAATTGACATCTAAGAGTTTAAAGACTTCAAACCATAAGAGGTTTAAAACAGACCCTGCTGGTCCCCAAAGTACATGTCCATACTTAGTGGCTTGCTCTTTATGGAAATAACTCCAGTAATAGCAGTGTGAAATGAGTTATATTTGGAAATAAGCATTAATCATTCTTCACAGGACTTGTTAATTAAGTATTTATAAAGTCCTGCCCTCTTTTATAACTGTTACTTTGTTGGACAAATTCTGTTGTTGCAGGCTTCTTCCCCATTTAAAAATAAATGACTACCTTTTTTACATGTAAATGTTTATGCAAATGAAAACAGGATGTCAGAAGATAACTCTTAACTTATCAAAACCTGTGAAAATAATTCAACATATTACTAAACTATTTTTGTGATGTGTGTAACATTAGCTGTCACACCAATAAAACACATTTATCATCACTGGTAAACATTACTAGAACCCCAAATATCAGCTTTCAATTGTCTTTTACCTTCAAGTCTATGTAAGTCTTCTAAGTGATTTTAATAATGACATAACTTATTATTTACAATTATGTTATCACAATGTGCTGAAAAGACTCCAAGGCAAAATTTGTGTTGTTGACTGCTGTGATGGGAGGCTCTCTGATTTTTTTGTCAGCACACCAGTCAGTGAGCCAACAGAGTCAATTATAAAGTCATACATTTACAAGCAACCAAATGTTAAATATCTACTTTAAAAAAAACATAAATCTATAGGGAAGAAACAGCAGTTTTAGTAGGGTATATCTTAAATTTGAACTTATTTATTTCAGGAAATTGTCCTGCATCTGCTCAGTGCACTGTAGTTTTGACAGCATCCCTTTGCTCTAATCAGTGTATGTTCTTTTGAATCGCCCAAATCAATAAAAATCTCTTAAATCAGGATGTAAATGAAAGTGATGATTTTGAGCTTTAACTATTAGGATGACCTTAAGACTCAGTCCAAGGGAAATGTATTTATATAATCAGGCCAACATCTGCAGGCATGATATGAGGCAGGGAACTTCATCTGGAATGATTTTGTTCCAAGCAGCATGTACTTTTATACTTGGTATTTTCACAAGTATGTGCTTAAATTTTGTAAATTTATGGCTTTATAATAACCAGTAAATAAAAAATCTCCAAAGTTTGTAGATCACTGGAACTTAATGTTTCAGAGAAGCCAAAATACACCATCATATGTGTTCACGTTTTGCTCATAAATAAAAGAAGATGCTTTCTTGTACTTTGATTTCTTTGTGCACTTGGACCATGAAGGCCACACTTTCAAGAGGAGTTCTACTTGGAAGTGGATAAGAGTGCAGGGAAATAATGGTCGATTGTGGTGCAACTCATCTTGTCAAGACAAACTATGCAGTGTTAAGCAAAGTTTTTTTTTCTTTTGCCAACAATGTGGACTTAAATGTAAAAAAAAAAAACTCTAAAAATTTTGTCAATCTGCTGTGCTTGTGGATGAAAATCCTGCTGGATATATGTTTGGCCGGCATGAATTTAGATTTTCTAAAAACAATGACATATCTTAAACTATCGACAAAGAGTTCAGTGACTTTGTAGTTAGATGATGTTAATGTTTTTTTATGTGGTTGTTTTCCGCAGCAGGTTCTGGTCCCCCATCCTGAGCATATTGCGTCTGCTCAGCTCACCCACCCCGCAGTCTTCTCCTCACCTGTGCAGAATGGCTCAGACCCAGGCACAGCCACCAACGCTGGCCAGCTGGACAACAAGACCCTGTGCCAGCTGCCCCCGCAGGCCAACAATCAGGTTCAGAGCCAGATTCCTGTGCCGCAGCACTCCGACTCTCAGAGAGCTTCATCTGGGTCTGCCAGTGCCAGTCTGACTCAGCAGAAACAGAGCAGCTCTCTGACGGGAGCCGCGAGTCAGGGCCCAGCAGACACCAGTACAGAGGTACGGCCATGTGACTCAGTCCACCCTGTGAAGTTTGTGCAGCTTGTGTCCAGTGTGCTTTGATAGAATAACAGCTGAGACACAAAAATTAAAAAATGTACCTCCTATCAGACCATGCCAGTCTATAAAGAAATACTTGAATTATAACATTTATCAAGTCTCTTTGGTTTTTGTTTGTTTGTAGGACCAGACAACAGAGAAATCTACAGGAGGGCAGAGCTATGACAGGTACGGCCTTATTTTACCCCAGCTAGCTTTACAAAGGAAAATAAGGTAACCCGAAATCAAAGATGTTAAAGCTGAAATGTAGTCATTATGGTGACCTTAAGTTGACCTAATCACTCGAGAAGTAACAGTCTGCCTTACAAGCAGTGAGCTGAAGTTTAGAAGTACATTTAAAACACTGTAGCTTTAATACCTTTGTTTATTTTTCTGCTTTGTTTTTAACCTCTTTTGGTGTTTTAAGGCTTATTCATACAACCTACATAGATAGATCTGTGCATTTTAATTGATAGAGCTGTCACTGTGGTCTTCAGTAGACTGATAATATTCATGTTTTAAATATGTCCTTCTTCATGCAAGGGGAGTTAACTTCCTGGTAGGGCTGTCCCAAATTGGATTTCACCTCACAATTATTGTAGCCAAAAAATATCACAATATTATACTGTTTTGTTTTGATGTTTATAATATTTTGGGAAAACAATGTTGTGGGTCAAATTAATCCACAGCCTTATTTTTCATCTTATCATAATATGTTTTAAAGATGCTAAAGCCAGTGAAGAAAATGTTTGAGGCCATACCTTATTACAAATATGATAATGAGTACCACTTTCGCTTTGCTGTTATTGTATGAGAAATCCCTCTTTTGTGCTGCTTTTATTAGCCATGATGTTTATGAAGCAACTAGTCTCTCAGTATTACTATTAGCCTAATCTTAGTTCAGTGTGATTACTGCATTTTTTAATAACGACCGTAATTATCCATACTGGTATATTGCAACAGCCCTAGTTCCTATCATCTCACCAAGTCTTTTTGAACAGTTTGTATATTCTTTTGTCTTCTCTCTAGGATTTAATAGTTTTCTGCAGAGCTAGTAATCATCAACTTCTGTTCTTTCCTCTCTCTAAATTACATCAGTATCAATTCTGATGCCACGTCAGGAAAGGAGATGAGTGATGGCTACGAAGGGACTCATGGAGGTAGAGGCGAAGGAAAAGTGCGCAAACACCATCGCAAGTCGTCCCGCACTCGCTCCCGGCAAGAAAAGATCAACAGGCCAAAGCTCAGCATGCTTAATGTGGGTAACCAGACTGTCTGTTGTCACTTTGTTTTATAAGATGCAACAAAAGCATTTGTATCTATTTCTTCGTGTGCCTCTATTCCAGGTGTGCAACACTGGCGATAAGATGGTGGAGTGTCAGCTGGAGACACACAACCATAAAATGGTGACTTTCAAGTTTGACCTGGATGGAGATGCACCAGAAGAGATTGCTACATACATGGTACTGATAAAGAAAGGCACTGCCACATTTATAAGTTCATGGGATTTGAAGAGTGACAAGGATGCTTTTATAAGTCCCTGAATTCTGAAACTCCCTGTGATGCTGTTCTCAGCTGCAATGCAGTAAAAAATTTGGCTTTTACTCTCTTGCTCTGTCTCTCTTTAAATCTCAGCTTATTTAGTACTGGTTTCATCCCTGATCTTGAATATCTATATCATGACTACATAGCTGAATATTTACAGTGCAATGTCACTCTCAATTCTTTCTGTATGGTATAGATAATACACCATTAATAAGCATATAGATGAACAATCATGTTGTGAAAGAGAAATCTGTTTCTCAAAAGTAGGTTCTGAAAAAGTTTTTAGACCTAAAATTAAAAAGACGACTAATTATTTAGCCCCTTTCCAAACTTTGAAAAGCACATGAAATATTTTGCTTTGTTTCCAAACTGAATTGAATTTTGCAAGTATGCTGTCCTTATTATATTTCAGCCCATTAATCTCTGCTGCTTTGGCCCCCTTATAGGTGGAGAACGATTTCATCCTGCCTTTGGAAAAAGAGATGTTCATTGAGCAGCTGAAGGACATCGTGGATAAGGCTGAGGACATGCTGAGTGAGGACACCGAGGGGGAGAAGACCTCTGACCAGGGAGATGGTTCCAAACAAAGTGATGGAGCCGGCACGCTGGGAGTAGAGGTGAGGACAGACATGTTGTCAGTTAATAGCAGCAGTGGTAGAGCGGTCTGTTTACTGGGTGCCTCTGAGTTGTCGTTTTGACAGCCTTGTCATGATGACTGTGCATGCCAAGCTGCCAAATATATCAGTTCTGCTCTGGGTTTGTATGAGAGTCTCAGCTTTTTGGTCTGCTACGGGAATCTTTTACATGTCTGTCCTGCAAGCTGACACAACAAGCTTATACCAGTTGTTTTTTTTTACTTTGATTTTAGTTATTTTTTTAGTTTGGTTTGAGTGAGCCTTAATGCAAATTCGCCAGTTTAGTTCATTTTTTTATTTCGGGAAAGTGGTCAGCTTTAGTTGAGCTTTAATTTGTTCAATTGGTTATTCTGGCTTATTTCTTTGAATCATGAATGGAGCAGATAATTCCTTTAGCAGTTAAAAAAACTGCTCCATACAGATCAGAGAAAGAAGAAAACGTTTTGTCTGCTGCAGTCAGAGAAATCCTTAAAATTGAAAATGAAGTACCTCTGATGTTTTTTTGGATATGGTATGTGACACTTGGTGTTGTAGCTTTACTTTTGTTTTATTTTTTAAACAATCTGTTGAAGTTTTTCTTCTTTTTCTTTAGGGATTAAAAACTTCAGCACCCAGTAGTCCGCAGCTGGTGTACCAGCAGAATGGTAAGACTCTGAGCCTCCTGAAAGTTTAATACACACATGGATGCTAAGCTTATTAATTCTTTGAATGCAACATTGACCCTGATGT
Source organism: Scarus forsteni (assembly GCA_036419115.1). Lineage (NCBI taxonomy): Eukaryota > Metazoa > Chordata > Actinopteri > Labriformes > Labridae > Scarus > Scarus forsteni. Next base: position 4,632,154 of record JAZDUH010000043.1, read on the forward strand.
TCTGCTGGTAAAAAAAACATTACACAGTACACTGCATCCCAAAAGAAGTGTCATTAGGTGTTATTTATCAGTGCTACTTTTTTGCACTGTGAAGGCATCAAATATAATAAACTACCACAGTCTTGGTCATTATCCTGACAAAAATATTTATTTTCATAAATTTAATCGATTGTTTCCCTTTTGCAAATATCGTGAACTAACATTTTAATGAAAACCCAAACAGCAAAAACTATCTTCCATACAAAAACAGCTAGGAATGGAATGGTTGATTTGATAAATAGAGCCTAGAACATGTCAATAATGATTAGAAAAGAATTAGAATTAGAAGTAGTTTTCTAACTTTTTTAAAAAAACTTTTTTGATATGTATTCTTTAAGAAAAAAATCATCTACTTTAAATTTATTTTAGATTTGCTTCTTTTAATGTCCTGGGGTACTAACATGAAATTGTGTTGTAATCTGCTGGAAAACAAACTAAAAATTTAAGGCCTGTCCTGTGAATTAAGATCAATGTGACAAATTTGTTTATGCTTCATGGGCCGTATAATTTACTGACGCACCAGATGGGCTGTTCTTTACCTATAAACAGCTCTTAGACAGAGTTTGGGGAGTAACTTTCGTTACAAGCATAAACATAAAACATACAACATATTACATATAATATTGTAAGCTGGCGCTACTGCTGCAGAGTAAAGGACAGAACACGTGTCACTTTGTGAAAAAAACTCGGGTCACAACATGTTGGAAGTGGAGCACAATATCCTTCATATTGAGACGTTTGTATTGTTGGTATTTGTTTTTATATCAATAAAAAAGGTTGGTCCAGATGTGATAGAACAGTTACTGAAGCTCTTAGCATCTATGCTAATATCTGTATGACCGGTCACTTCCCGGTGTCGTCTTGCTTGTAGCTCCAACCTCTTCCTGCTCTTAAAGATGCTGATTGGACCATGCCACTTTGAACCACCCACAATCGTTGTGGTTTGGAGCTTGGTAACATCGAGCCACCCAGTAACAGACAGTTAATATGGACACTGATGTGGCAGTTTTTGGCCTCAATGGACCGAATGTTACTCTTTTGATTACACAGAGAACTATGGGCTTATTATAGACAGAGACTTCAAATTCCAAAATTTGTAAATAAAAAAAAAAAAGAGTACATTTCTGCCAAATAACAAGTCACATAGATTTTCAATTAAAAAAATCTGGGAAACATTAATGTGCGCATCCCCTAAAATGACCAATAGAACCTCAGGATTAAGAACATGAGAATGCAAACATTGCATAGTTCAATAATTGTTTATCTTTTCCTAACAGTGCTCCACACGGGAAAACGCTGGTTTATTATCTGCCCTGTGGCTGAGACCCCAACATTAGACAAAGAGAAGACAACATCAACCACAGCCAAGGGTAAGCTCTACTTTGAGAAACACACCAGCCATCAGGCTGCTTTCATAACTTCTATTTAGCCTCTCACTAAATGAAAGTGTACATTTTTTATAAGGGGATTGTCTTTATCAGTGGGCAGGATTTAGTCTGCCAATAAACTGCAAATGTGTGGGTTTTTGTTACCGTTGATAGTGAAGATGCTGTGCATGCATTAGAGTGCGCGTCTGTGGGGTCAGTTATATAAGTGTGCTTCTGCAGTGGCTCTAGGCAGAAATGAAGGGCAGGATTTGCACTCCAGCTGACAGAGCCTGATGGGTGAAGAAAAGAAGTGATGTAACACTACGGCACGCACAGGACCCAGGCCCTTTTTCTCACTGCCTTAGCTCCTTAACTCCTGATCTGTTCTCCTTCTAATCAACCTTCTGTTTTATCCAGAATCTGAAAAGTCCGCCACATCATCAGTTGGGCCCAGCAGCAGCAGCACATCTGCAGCAGCTACCCCAGCCGCATCTTTATCAGCCCAGACTGTGTCCTCCTCTCTGCCCCCTGCAGCTCAGGCTTCAGTTACACCTCAAGACCAAAATATCGACAAAGCCCGGATTCAGCAGCCTCAGCCCAAGAGTGGATCTGCTGCTGGTGGTGCCTCTGGCCATCATAAAGCTCTTCATGTGGAGGAGCCCTGCATCTCTGCAGTATCCATGGTAGCGGACATGCCCTGCTGCGCTATTGTGCCGCCTGTCTCTCTGGATGTTAAAGCCGTTGATAAAAAAGCAGCCGGGGGGTTGGCCCCCTCTCAAACCAGTCAGCAACACCAGAAGTCAAGTCCCAGCGAAGAACTGCCCCCTCCACTTCCCTCCCATCAGTCCGTGGTCCTGCAGCAGCCTTATGCGACGCCCATGCAGCCCGGGACGGTCACCTCCCAGCCCCAGAGCCCAGCACACCAGACCCCCCAGAGCTCCCAAACATCCAGCCACCATCAGTCAGCCAGTGCGGGGCCTGGAGAGTCAGACAGCGAGGGACCCAAAAGGGTGGAATTTGTGGATCGCACCATAAAGACGTTGGACGAGAAGCTAAGAAACTTGTTGTACCAGGAGCATGCTCCCTCACAGCCCTCCAGCGCTGCATCAGAGCTCCAAGCATCAAGCTCAGAGGGAGTCGCCGCAACTTCAGTGTCAGAGGGCCAGAGCAGCGAGGGGCCACTTACGAAGAAGAAAGCGGAGCCACTGGTAAAATATGCGTGTGTGTGTGTGTATGTGAGAGAGAGAGCAACTGAGCGTTCAGTCATTTGTCAGAGGCTCAGTAATGGCAGCATCATTGAATGGCTTCCCCGAACACTGTTATTGATTGAAGTATTGGAGGAAAAGATCAAGACCAATACTGTGTTAAGAAAAAGGGGAGGGTAACAAAATCACTGCTGTCAGCACAACAGTCCATCATGAGTTTTTGCTCTTACTGCTTCATTTTTGAAGCAAGGCTGGCCGGGTAGTAGGGCTGTGTGTCTTTAGTAGTTACACAATTCAATTTTATCATGATTATTCAGTCAGTGATTCAATTTGATTTGACATCTCAGTTCATTATAATGCAACAGAGGGAGTAGCTTCCTTGATTTTATAAACTACTGTTTAAGGCCACATTTTCATCGAATATAAACAGTCAGGTATTAAGGATATTCTTATACTTTAGACAAGCCTTAAAGTTTAGTTTAGACAAGGAATGGGCAACTTTGGTAACAATTGGGGCCACATTAATGTTGGTTTTACTTTCAGGGGCCACATTGTTTTACAAACTCAAGCATATTCTCAATTAGACAACCAAAAATAACTAATATTACAAAAGAATGACTTTTCTCAGGCAGTGATCTTGTATATAACTTTAGGATTGTCCCAAATAAATAATTAATAAATACTTAATAACTCTTGATTACCCCAACCCTTTGCTGTGGTGTTTTTTTTCTCATTTAGAAATAAATGAATGAATGAATATTCAAAACTATTGCCAATTATGAAGTGCATTAATCATTTATTTTACAAAATACAGCATTTTTTGTATTATCTACTGCCTATCTAAAGAGGGGGAGGGGAAAGGTGATGAACTGGTCAAGCATTTCTCCAGACCTAAACCTCAATCCTCAGAAGGGAGGTGGAGGAGCTCAGGGTCCCTAACATCCACCAGCTCTGTGGTGTCGTCATGGGAGAGTGGAAAAGATTCAGAGGCAAAATGTCCCAAGAGGGTTAAGGCAGTGCTGAAAGATAATGGTGGCCACAAAAATGTTGACACTTCAGGGCCAGTTTGGACACTTTCACTTAGGGGCGTACTCACTTTTGTTGCCAGCAGTTTAGACTGAAACAGGCTGTTTATCAGCTGATCAAAAGTTTAAGACCACAGGCTATTAAAGCCAAAATCTGCTCAAAATTTTCCTTTTTGCCTATTTCAGTTTACTTGTTGTTTTCAATAAATTACTTTTTCAAAGTGCTTTTTGTCACACTCCCCCTTCTTGCTTTTGCATATTGTAGCTTTGTTTAAAACCTCATTAAGATCCAAATGTGCAAAAGGTAAATTATAGCAATTTTTCAACTAGTCTTAAGACTTTGATCAGGTCTGTATTGCTGCATAAATCCTCAAAAAAGGGCCTTTTTCCTGATATAGTCTGTAGGCATCATCATTGTTCATCTTTTTCGCTGGTGTTAAAAAAGCTAACTAAAGATTGCAAAAATCGGCAATATCGTAGAATTGCACCTAAAAAATCGAAAAAAATGGAATGGTGAGAAAAGCGTATTGTCCCAGCCCTAATAGACTATGTCGTTTTATAATTCATCAAAAAAAAAGAATGAAGTTAATGAAAATAAATCAACTATTGTGGGTTATTTTCAATTAAAATGTGTTTGTGAGATCTTTGCCAGGAGTGTGGTGCCATATTCTTTTGAGATTACAATTTATGAATTGTTTTAAACTGAATGTTATTTTAAAAATTGTAAAAAAAAAAAAAAAAAAAAGATTGTAAAATGGTTCTGTGTGCTGCCAAACACAAAGTGTCTAGAACAAAGTCAGAACAGACAGAGCTGAGGTTCAGTGTAGATTTGTCAGCCTTTCCTCACTGCTCATCCACAGATACTTTTCTACTGCAGCTTCCCTCACAAGCTTCTTTTACCTTTTTCTCTTTCAGCCTCAGATTCCTGAGCGCACAGATAGTCTGGGCGCATTAAGTGACTCTGGTATGTAACATTTCTTTTATATCTATGTTCATATAGCATGACTATTAAACAGATTTATAGATGATAGGTGATGAACACACTGTTTAAAAAAAAAACTCTTCCTTGATGTGCAGCCTCTAACCGGGTGTTAAGCAGACCAGACAGGGCCGCAGCTGCTGGTTCATGTGCCTCCAAAAGCCGTTTTCAGGTAAGAATCAACAATCCTCACTCGCAGACCCTCATTTATCAGCGCAGGACCATAAATTATCTCCTGATAGGGCGCCTTTGTCATTCCTCTTTATATTTAGTTACAGCAGTTGGTCATTTGAAGTTTTTGTGTCCTGTCTCTCTGTCTCTATGCCTGGCTGTTCACTCCCTCACTCTGTCTCAGTCCACAATGCGCCACATCATCATTTGCTTACGGTGCAGACCGGGCTGCAGTTCAGCTTTATTAGTTTTCTCCCTTATTATGCAGAGGACACATATTTTAAAAAACTGATAAATAGTTTCATAAATGAACTGTATGGAGGGCAATTTTTATTGAACATACTTTTTAAATCAAGACAAAAGCTGTGCGATACTAAGCTAATCCAGTTTGTAAACTTTTCGTACAGAAGTTGCCCAAGAATGTCTTCTAAAATGCCAATATCCTTTAAAATCAATATATGTAATAAACCGTGTTTGTTTGGGCTGCAGAAGGTCTGCCTTTTTCATTTAAAAATATCGCTCTTCAAACAAATACTGAACTCCAACATCTACCCGCAGACATGATGTCTCTGACTCTTGATAATCTCTCTTTTCAGGCTACACAACAGTAATTTATTGTTTTCTTCTTCTCTTATGACTATTAGTCCCCAGCTCAAAGAGGTTTCCTCTCTTTTTACAGTATTTTGTTCTTCTATTTTGTAAATTCAGGGCATAACCGTGAACATTTAAGGGCGTGCTTTTTGAATATTGATTTCAGCCGTCGCATTTATCAACAAATACTCACATTTATGAATGTCTTGTAGGTGCTGTTGTAAGATGATTTGCAACCCAGATTGATAAATAAGGGGCCAGTATCTTATAAACATGATGCAAGCAGACAAAACTGTAGGCCATAATAATCAGAGCCCTAAAATATCATCAAGTGTCGAAAATTTAAGGTGGAAAAAAATTTTTTTGTTCATGTATTGTTTATATATCTTTTTTCCGTCACTAAAACAGTATTATTCGCCGGGACTTCATGTTTGATCTGTCTTACAGAGATCCACCTACCAGCCATTATAAGTGTATTTTTAACCAGGACTGTTAGCAAAATCATGTCAAACTCAGTGATGGATGACAGAACAGCCAAAGAAATAAGTAACTTAAAATATCTCAGTTGCTTCCATGTTGCTGGCAGAAGTATATGGGATTTGGATTGCTCTTACTTTTAGAGTGTAGAGTTACAAAGTCAAAAACATTTGCATGATTTCTATTTATTGTGGACCCTCAAGCCTCCCAAAGCTTTTACGAAGAGAAAAATTATTTCAACTATCTAAATGAAGGTCTGTGAACCTCTGTCTAAGAGGCGCTGCTGCAAGTTGATATAATAAATCTTTAGCATATGAAAATGTACCATGTTGAGCTACAGTACTCAATGATCAGAAAAATGAGCATCTAAGCTTAGACTTAGTGAAGGATTGGGATAGGATATTCTCCAGATTTGTCCTGATTGATGAATTTAGAGCTTTGAGTGGAAATGACCCTATACTTCCTGTTCTATGTATGTTTGGGGTATAGGGGCCAATACAGATCACATTTGGTCACTATAGATGTCACTTGAACACGCTACATTAAACTGCTGGTTGCATTTGGTCTTTTTGCCCAGATAATATTTAAAACAATGCATTCTCTGATGATTTGAACAGTCTAACTTAGTTAACTTGTACTTCTCTCCCTTTCAGATCGTCCCCACTCCACCAGAGGTCATAAGTCGTTTAGAGAAAAGCAAGACAAGTCACAGCACCTGCAGCTCGACGGCACCCTCTAGTGGCTCTGGTGGGTCATACAGCCAGTTTGTGGGCCAAGGAAAGAAAGAGAAGGGCGGCGTGGCTGTGGGCAGGTCCTCTGCGACAGCTTCAGCCGGTAACGACAAAGCAGAAACATCCAAACCTAGCAGCAGTAACCGTTTCTCCGCTCCACCAAACTTCTACCAGGCCACACCCTCATCCAGCCCCGACGTGACCCCACGCCACATCCCCCGAGCGCAGACAATCGACACTCCGACCCATCAGCACCACCATCAATCCTCTCACCTATACTCTGACTCAGCAGATGAGGACAGCAGCAGTGTCGCCCTCCCTCCAGCACACCCGGCCCCCCCAGCTCACGCCCTGTCTGAGCACAGCGGGAGCGACCTCATGAAGAGGGCAGTGGCCTTCCTGCGGCGCTCCGGGAGAAGCAAGAGCGAACAGAGCTCCGATTCTCCGAGCCGACAACCCGTGGCGATGAACGGCCACGCCCCCTCACCTGCTGCAGGACACGCCCACTCGTCCTACATCAGCAGCGACAACGACTCGGAGTTTGAGGACGCAGACATGAGGAAAGAACTCCAGAAACTGAGAGAGAAGTAAAGACAAACGCACACATGCACTTTCACACAGCAGCACAAATACGTCACTTCAGATGTGACCATTTTCCAATTTAACAATAACCCTAAACCTCGAAGTCATAACAAAAATGCATCTGCAAAGTTCTGCAATTTACTTCTTAGCAGTTAACGCCCCACATTTAACAAGTATGAGTGTACTCAACATAAGGCTGTAAGCTAGGTATTTTTCTGTCCCTCCAGAGAATTAAAAGGATGTTTAAACGAGTATTTTTTTTAAAGAAACCAATTTTTTAAACAAACGGATTCTGCTGAAATGAGGGCATTTAATTTTGCACTGGTGAAAATCCAGTGTAATCAGTGTAATGCAGCTAATATAATGTTCTACACAGAAATAGAAAAAACAGACATTAAAGGAAAAATGTAGGAATGAGTAAATGATTTACAAATTATTTCAAACCCTGGTACATTTAGTCAGTAAAGGTCTTCAACATGGCATGCAAAAAAAACACTTTTGTTTATTTAAAATTATTTAGCCTTTTAATTAATTACTTTTTCGGTATTTGTTCCCCTGTCAATACATTTTATGACGCTGAAGGTCAGTCAGTGATTTGATGACACTTGAGGTCTGCGAGTCTAAAGACCCTGTCTCTAAGAAGATCAGTTGGAATCAATCATCGAGCTAAGAGCTTTAGAGCGGTGGTTTTTAAATTTTTTGTTCAAAACTCAATCCTAATGCACATCATGTTGGCACCATAAAAACAGCCTGGAAATGTGTTACTGTAACTTTTTAGAATGTTTGTTCTGTTTACTAATGCTTACTTAAATATGACTGACAGTAGTATAACCATTGAAGTATGTGTTTAAATTTGGATGAATATTATTCATTCCTGCGGCACTTTTAAGCCTGACATTAACTCGTCAGAAATCTTAAATAAGGTAAAATTTTAGATTGATAGCACCAAAGTAATAACTCTCCATTTGCTACGGTTTTATTTACTGCAGATTTCTCTTTAGAAACATTTTTTCCTTTATAACTGGATAAATATGCACTCATACACTGAGGAGTAAGTCTAAATATTGATCTTGTGTAGTTGTTGTGTAGTTGTAAGTTATGACTCTTCTATAATATCTGCTATAGAGGAACAATTCTCAAACTTCTCAACCCCAAACTAACATGGCTAAAGACTGGGACCCCCACTGTTCAGGTCTTTCCCATCACTGGCTTATGAACAATGAAAAAAATACAATGGGCTGTAAAAAAAACTTGTATATTTTTGTCCATAATGGTATTTTGAGAGGCTTATAACAGAATACAAACATATTTTGACTTCAATGGAAAAACATATTTTTTAAAATCATTAAAGATTTTTTAAATTTAGATTTGTAGTCTCTATAGTTAGCCTATCAGCATGCTTTTAATCTTTGTTATAATTTTATTCATATTTACGTATATCAGTAATTTTGTTAAGATCTATTTTTCTTTTTATTTATGCTTTTTCCCCCCCGTAATAATTATCTGGTACTGGTTCTTAATTTCCCTGAGTGAGCTTTTCCCAAAGGGATGAATAAAGTGCCATCCAATCTAATCTAATCTAATCTACTGTTCTGCTGCACGTACCTTATTCTGTTTCCTTCACAATCGTGCCCTCTGTTGTTAAAAACAAAAATATGCCACGTATAGTGGCGCTATCACAGATTTTTTTATTTTATGTTGTATTTCATTTTATTTGTCACATATTTTTTACTAAGCCACACCTCCTCTGAGGTCCTTTAGCACATTTAGGGGTGGCTCCTCTGACACGGTGAAACCTCAGAGATGTTCTCATCCTTCACCTCCTCTGAAGACACATCAGTGCATCTTAAATCTTTATATATTGCCCAGCCTTAGAGAAGATGTATCATGATTAGAGGTTTATGAAACAGACTTGCAGCTTGTGAAGTTAATTTCCTGTTTCTCCTCTTGCCCCTTCTCATTAGACACATGAAGGAGATCTCTGAGCTGCAGGCTTTCCAGAGGAGTGAGATCGAGCATCTGTATAAGGAGCTGGGCAAAACGCTGCCCCCCAACGTTGGCCTACTTCATGCTGCACCCCCCAGTGGCCGCAGGCGCCGAGCCAGCAAGCACAAACTGAAGGCTGGGAAGCTGCTCAACCCGATGGTGCAGCAGCTCAAAAACAATCTCAACACCTCCACAGAGAGGAAAGGTGCGTGGGCGGGGAGGGTTGGGTGATAAGTGGTTTGTGATTGGTGTGTATAGGAGAGCTTTTTCTGTCTGTGGAGAACACAGGAACAGCGTCAAGTTCAGAACGCTGTAGGAGTGTGATTCACACAGTGATTCACTCTGACTCACACTTTTCCTCTGCTCTACTTTTCTTCTTCCTCTCTTTCGCTCTGTTTTCTGTCTAGGTGAGAGTGGTGCCAGTTCATCGGGCTCCCCGGCCAAAAGCTTGGTTCTGTCTGATGGCTCCGCCCACTCCAGCGGCAGCTCCAGCTCCGGCACACAGCCCCACTCAGCCCCAGAGCAGGTCCACACCCAGCAGCCCTGCTCCCTGAAGGGCTCCTTCTCCTCTGACAACATCTATGCTGGTCGCCATGCCGATGGAACAGCCAACCAATCAGGCCCTGGACAAGGTACAAGTTCACACATATATGTGCATACTGATGCGTGTCTGTGTGTGTGGACTGGACATGTCATCTTCTAGACAGACACCAGGGCAAATGTCATACTAAAAGAGAAAATCTTGTTCAATATGTTTATAATCAATGACTGAAGAAAGATTATAGATGCATTAAAACAACTTTTAATGTAAGGTTTAATTTATCCTCACCAATTTACTGTGCACAGTATATGTATATATATATATATATATATATATATATATATATATATATATATATTTGTGTACAGTGTGTGCACAATTCTAGCTGTTAAACTTAAATGCACACATTTTAGAATAAGCCGTTAGTTTTACAGAGCTAAGACGTGCCACAATTCTGCTCCATGTCAGCATGTGCATTGTTAATGTTCTTGGATTAGCTCTACTATTTATTTCACAGCTAATATGGAGGCACTGATAGGACATTTCTAAGCTATTAACTTTACTTTCTAAACACAGTTAAATCCCACCATGCTTGAATGTATCACAGTGACAGGAAAATGTGGAAGATGACCTTATGATTAGTACGACTTCACAAGTGATGATAAAAATGATGCTGTTGTGCCAAAATGAGCTTTGCCATGATGACATCACAACAGTTTCATAATGGCAGGTGAAGATGAAGCTGTCTATCAGCTACTGATCATTATATATTTGGTAGTAAAAAAATATCTTGAAGATCCAAACAAGTGAACCATGAACCTTAAAAATGTCTAATTTATGTGTAAATTCGTGAGGAACATACACTAGAGCTTTAGCTTAAAGAGCCCATATTTTGCCTTCACTTGGGTTCATGTATTTGATTTTAGTGACTGTAAAGAGCACAACCCTCTGCCATGGCATTTTTGACATTGTCAGTCGAGATAATCTTGAAAATGTGGAAAACCATCCCATCTTGCAATGTTGAAAAATCCTTTTAAAACTTTCTAAATCTGCATCCAGATACTGAACACCCCTAAATAGAATTCTATCTTCCCTGTGCCAAGCCATTACCAACATTTTCACAAAACTTCATAAAAGTCTGTTCATAACTTTTTGAGTTATCTTGCTAACAGACAAAGGCCGTCAATAACATAACCTCCTTGGTGGAGGTAATAAAATTCTAGATTTCACAAACTAATTCCCTTCATTGTCAGGCTGTCTGAGATGTTTTAGGGGTCCTGCCCTTCTAGAGCCCGAGGCCCTCTTCACATGAGCCTAACTCACTCTGATTATTTGCTGACCTGCTCTGTTGTAATTGGTCAGTCCAGCCCTGTTGTCAATATCTCTTCTCTCATGCTACAGAATGTTCTCTGTTCTGGGCTTGTCTGCCAGAACTGACAGGTTTAAACTGCTGATGAAACAATGGTAGGATGTCAGACTGATGGGTCAATGAGGAAAGGAAGAGGAGCTGATTTGAGTCACTTCTGGTGCTGTTAGAAGGAGAAGAGGGAGATGTGATGATGCTGTGGACTGATTAACTTGTCCACAGAAGTACTCTTATCATGCAGAGGAGACATAGAACATACTAAAGGGCAAATAAAACTCAAAAAGCATTATATTGGCTCTTTAAGTGAATATTAAGCCTTGAACTTTATATCAAAATTTGTTTTGTTAATACAGTATTGAGAAATCGAACTTTGCATCCATTTTTTATCATAACTCAGGGCCCAGATAAATACAGACTTAAAAGCAAAGCAGTAACCCCCAAGTACTGTAGATTTTTTAACTGCAGCTCTGAAAAAGGGCAACAGAGAGACATCAGCTGCTCTCCATGAGTAAATAAACGAATTGTAGTGTGATGTCTTCAGGACAAAAAGCTTCCTTTGCTGCTGTTTAATCATTTTTGCCCCTGTTTGACAATTTGTACACTGCTTTCCAACCCTGTAGGGTTTTTGTTAAGGTTTGTCACCTCAGTGACAATAAAGCTCCAAAATCAGGACTGTAATTACAGAATATGAAGTTTTGCAATTCTAAGAGATTTTTGCATTTTTTTAAACATATAGGCAGAAAGCACTGCTGATATAAACAGTCAAAAGAGCAGAAAAAACAAAAGAGGAACCTATAAAATGAAGCAGGGCAGACTGATGTTCTGCCCCCACCCTGCAGCACCACAGGTTCAGCCAGTATTTACCAACATTTAGACGTATGGAAAATCACTGCATATGTCCCGTTCTTTATACTACTGTGTAAAACACAAAGATATTAGAAAGTCATTTTTCCAGATTTGTCCTAATTTATACCAATAACTGATGCAAAGTAGTATATACAGTACACATTTCCCAAAAATCAAACATTAAATGATTAAAAACATCAAGTGTGAAGACTGTGCTTCGAAGATACTGCTTGTTTTTCACTAACAGTGTCTGTAAAATCACAAACGAAGGGATGTATCTGTCTGCTGTGATAAAGATGAAATAAAGTTTTATTATTTATATTGCAACTGTGTAAAAACTGTTCTCCAAAAGCAAGTGCTCTGCCTCCATCTCTGCAGCCAATATGAACAACTGTGCTTGGCGTAATAAAGATTCTGTCTATTAAATAACATTACAGGGCACATAGTTTCACTTAAGTCTGCCACTTAAATCACTTGGGCAGTTAGCCATTGTATTAGTTAAAACTTTAAGTTGTTGAAAGCTGTTAGTTCTTTACTTTTTAAGTTTTAAGATGCAAGTTATTTGCATTTGTCTTCCATCTTTTACAGCTTGTACATGGGAAATTATTTTCCTGATAACTATATGTTGTAGTTTAGATTGATTTGATTTTAAATTTGAGTTCTGCTTTTTCTTGTTTTTATTGACCCTGTAATGCACTTAAGGATTTTTTTTCTGAATAGTGCTTTTTGCCAATTTTTCTTAATGTACTCTTTTGTGTTGAAGGCTCTGATAAAGATTTGCTTGAATGGGTAATTAGTGAACACATTTTTGGCGTTTTGATTCGATCAAAAGTACATTCTAGTAATGAGTTAAGAAAAGTCAATCCTGCGCCTTCTCTCCAATAAGATTTTCTTTGCACCCAGTCCTGATTTCTTTGTATTTCACGATTAATCAACGAATTTAGTTTCACAGGATTTAAGAAATATTAGAACAGTCTCCTGCATATTGTGCACTCCTTCTTAGAAGCCTTTTCTGGTGCTGTTTATTGTGGGGATTTCTCATCCCAGTCTGTTTGCACTTTTACAAAGTGTCTCTCTCTTGTTTCTTCTCCTCTTCCCTCTTATATTCATTTTTGCAGGCTGGACGGTTTACCACCAAACGTCAGAGAGAGTCACCTATAAATCTAGTAGCAAACCACGCACTAGATTCCTCAGTGGACCTGTGTCTCTGTCCATCTGTTTGTATTTGTTCCTTTCTATTTCCCCTCACTCATTTCCATCATATCTTTATTTACCTTGCTCTCTCTTCTTTCAACCACATGTTTTCTGTTAAAACATAATACAGTGGATCTCCTCTTCACCCTCCTCCCCTGACATTCATGACCTATTTTCTTTTCCTACCACTGGCACTCAGCGACCTCTCAGCTTATGTTCTGTAAGATTTATTAAACCACCAGAGTAAATCCATCACATTCATACGCCATGTTGGTATTCAAAACTAATATCTACAAGTCTACTGATCATCGAACAAACAGGCATTGCCCCCACAATCCAATTCTAACTAGGATGGGGAGTGTTTCTTTTTTGTCTGAGTGCTAATAATGGAAGCATATGATGCTGCTTTAGGTGTTTAAAGGGAGCATCTCCATAAGAAATAGTTATTTATACTTTTAATTTTGAAGCTTATCCTTTAGAGTGCATGCTTGTTTTCTTAAAGTTTCAGCAAAAAAAATTAAAAGCAATACTTTTCTTATAACTATGGTAACCCATAAAATAAAAAAGACGTTCAATCAAAAAGTTACTTTTCAGAAAACAAGCAAATTAGAAAAACTCTATATGTTAACAAACAGGGAAAAAAACAATTTATATATATATACAAAAACAAATGAAAAAGACACAGCAACTAAAAACAATTAAACAACATATCAAATGCAACAAATTAAAAAGTAGATGATGCAGAAACAAAAAAGTAAATGACTATCAAAGAATAAAACAAACTAAAAACAGACAACATATAATAGAACAAACACACATATTTTATAGTCTCTTGTTGTTTCTTATTTTTCATTTGCCTCCTTTTTGTTGTTGTGTTTTAAGTACTTTTGTTTTATATAATGTGTGTTTTTTATTTTATTTTCATTTTGTTTCCCTCTTCATTTTTTGTTTTCCAATGTTATTGTGATTTATTCATTTTTTATTTTTTACATTTGTTTTTGTTTACTTGTTTGATGTAATATCTTGCACTATATGGCTACGTTACATAGCTGCCAGACCTTTGGTGTATCATTAGCCTAGCAGTTTTTTTCTGAGAATAAGAAGTAAAACAAAACAGTTAAAATCCTTTTACTTTAATTTAAGACAAAAAATTAAATAAGTATTTCAGTAAAGCTCAAAATTTAGCCCCTCAGCATTTAGCCAGAGAAAAACTGCCCCCTGTACAGATATAGTTGATGATTTTTGAAATTAAACCCAGGGGACTTGATCAAAATATTGGAAGTAGAGTTTTGTTCATTGTAAGTTTAAAAATCAATTTGCAAAAATGAAAAAGATGGTAACTGCCCCGCTCTGTTTGCTGTTTATGTAATTCCAGAACAAGGGGCTTTGGGCTTTCAAACAGTGTTTCATCAGTTATTGAATTTACTGATTATGTGTACAGGCTCATAATAATTTCAGAATCTTAATAAATATAAAATTAATTACTTTATTCATAGAGCACTTTTAAAAACAAAGATATACAAAGTGCCTTGACAACAAAGTTAGACACAAGAACATAGCCCGAGAACTCAGGCACAAAGGCAACACAGCAAGGACCCACAGGAGGACCTATGATAAAGGAAAAAGTAGCATAAAATGTCATTAAAATAATGTAGAAATATGAAACATTTGAAAGAAAAAGAGGAGTTGAAGTAGTTGGAACAGAGGAAAGATAAAGAATCATATAATGTAGTAGCAAAATTGTTTAATAAAAAGCAACTCTGATCTAAAATGTATAGATACGTCAGACTTGAAAACAAACAGGAGAGTTAATGATCATGCTGTAATATATATGTGTATCCATGCTCCCATGTATATATAACATGTATATATACCCACGCATATACAGTCTTGCTCAAAGTCTGGCTACCTCCCTTTTCTTCACCGTATGATTGAAAAGGAAACATATCCAGGGTGTGCATGCCTCTTACAGATCCTTGTATGTGGCCTCCAAAACCCAGGATGCAAATGGCTTCAACTTGCCTTTCCTCTGGCAACAATTCCCACAATCTCAGTTTCATTCATAGTCATTCATTTATGGGTACAATTCCCCATCCGCCTCATACAAACGCTTTGTGCCGTGCTTCTGGCTTTACAAAAAACTCCCCATGAGCACAGCGATGCTAGTTCTGTCCAAACATGGGCCTGAGGTCTGATCTTTAACAAGTATGTGTGTGTCCGTACATGTGTGAAAGACGGAAATACTCATTTGTTTGTTGTGAGTTTCCATTCACCATTAATCTTAAATGTATAATACCCCTCAGTAAGGGCACCATCCCCAACCCAATAACCCTCTATGAACTAACACAGAGCCCCCACCCCTGCCCCCAGCCCCCTCCTGACAGGCAGGGCCCTTTACTGAGGTAGAGGAGAACTCTTTCTGTCCCTCATGTTTGGACGGAGAAGACGTGCATGGTGCAGGCGCCAGGCAGGGCACTGATGGAGACTTACTCCGCCATGTGAAGGGCTGTATCATCAGTATTACTACTTTTTTCTTTTCTTTCCTCCACCTCTCCTGATTTCTCTGCATGTTTCTGACCAGTGCTGACTCTGATGAGGTCCAGCTAGTATCTGTGCGCTCTTTCAGTTTGAACTTTTTCGTTATTTTTTTCGTTTCACCTTTTGTTTTACAGGCATTCTCACAACAAAGGGATCCCTCTGTAATCCAGGCTCCAGTCTTCCTTACATAGCAAACATGAATATTTGTCATGGTCTACCCTTCAGGCTAAACAACCACTATTTCACTCCATGTCTGACACGTTAATTACAGCACTCTATTGGTTTAAGATTTATTTTTATGATAGACTTCTGAAATCACACACCACAGTCTGAAAAAGGAAACAGCGGTATTGTTTTATTTGCAAGGCAACTTAAAAGATGTTGTGCTTGCTCTGAATACACAAACCTCAATTCCAAAAGAGTTGAGCGTAATGTAAAATATACATAAATGCTCTTCAGTCTACATTTACTACACACATGGACAAAATTGTTGGTACCCTTCTGTTAAAGAAAAGAAAACCCACAATGGTCACTGAAAACTGACAGACGTAACGGTGAATAAATATTAACTAAAAATTAACCATTGAAAATTAGACATTGCCTTTGAATTGTGGTTCAACAGAATCATTTTGAAAATCAAAATAAACAAAATGTTGGTACCCCTAGAAAAGATTGAAAATGACTTGATCATAGGGACATGTTAAACTAAGGTGTGTCCTGTAATTAGCATCACAGGTGTCTTCAAGCTTGTAATCAGTCATTCTGCCTATTTAAAGGTTGAAAAATAGTAACTGTGCTGTTTGGTATCGTGGTGTGTACCACACTGAACATGGACCTCAGAAAGTGAAGGGGAGAGTTGTCTCAGAAGATTAGGGAGAAAATTATAGACAAGCATGTTAAAAGTAAAGACCATCTCCAACCAGCTTGATGTTTCTATGACCATAGTTGCACATATTTTTCAGAAGTTTAAGGTCCATTGGACTGTAGCAAACCTCCTTGGAAATGGCCACAAGAGGAAACTGATGACTAATTGAAGTGACGGATAACACAAATGGTAACCAAAGAGCAACTTCCAAAGACATTAGAGGTGAACTCCAAGGTCAAAGGACATTGGTATCAGATCACACCATCCGTCGCTGTTTGAGCCAAAGTGGACTTAATAAAAGAAAACTAAGCTGAAAGGAAATAATTAAAAAGTGAGACTGGAATTTGCCAAAAATGCACACTGACAAACCACAAAGCATCTGGGAGAATGTCCTTTGGACAGATGAGACAAAATTGGAGCTTTCTGACAAGTCACATCGGCTTCATGTTCACCGACACAAAAATGAAGCATACCAAGAAAAGAACACTGTACCTACTGTGAAACATGGAGGAGGCTCAGTTATGTTCTGGGGATGCTTTGCAGCATTTGACACAGGGTGTCTTAAAGCGTGCAGGGTACAATGAAATCTCAACACTATCAAGTTATTCTGGAGCGAAATGTCCTGCCCAGTGTCAAAATGAAGTATACTAAGAAAAGAACACTGTACCTACTGTGAAACATGGAGGAGGCTCAGTTATGTTATGGGGCTGCTTTGCAGCATTTGACACAGGGTGTCTTAAAGCTGTGCAGGGTAC
Source organism: Scarus forsteni (assembly GCA_036419115.1). NCBI lineage: Eukaryota > Metazoa > Chordata > Actinopteri > Labriformes > Labridae > Scarus > Scarus forsteni. The sequence continues at coordinate 4,649,412 of JAZDUH010000043.1, forward strand.
AATGAAATCTCAACACTATCAAGTTATTCTGGAGCGAAATGTCCTGCCCAGTGTCAGAAAGCTTGGTCACAGCTACAGGTCATGGGACTTTGACAATATAATGACCCAAAACACACAGCTAAAAGCACCCGCTTAGAGCAAAAAATTGGCGTATTCTGAAGTGGCCTTCTATGAGCCCTGATCTAAAATCCTATTGAACATTTGTGAAATGAGCTGAAACAAGCAGTCTGGAGAAGACGCCCCTCTAACCTGAGACAGCTGAAGCAGTTTGCTCACAAGGACTGTGACAAATACCTGTGTATAGGTTCAGAAGTTTCTTTGAGAGTTACAGAAATCTCCTGATTGCGGTGATTGCTTTAAAAGGTTGTGCAACAAAATATAAAATTAAAGGTACTATCATTTTTGTCCAGGCCAGTTTCATTATATTTTTCTTCAAAATGATTCTGTTGAACCACAATTAACAGGCAATGTCTGATTTTCAATAGTTAAATTTAGTTAATATTCATTTATTATTAATTTTGTCAGTTTCAAGTTATTTCAGTGACCATTGGGTTTTTCTTTCTTTAATGTACGATCGATTTTGTCCATGTAGTCAATGTTGGTTGACAAGGATTTATATACATTTTTTGTGTAATTACAGTACAAAGACATATATCATGTTCAAACTGAAAAGTTAATAGTTTGAGTCATCAGATGCCCATTTTGCACTGCAATTAATGTTAAGAATCATATTTAAGAATGTTCCATCCAACTAAAGCACATGCCTAAGCTGAAGAACACAAGAGGACACATTTATTTTACTATAGGATCAAAAACAAACATTTGTTTGTCCTTTCTGATGAATTTAACATGAATATTTGGTTTTGAATGTTGCTGTTTTGTATTTAATGTAATTATGCTGACCTTGGATGCTCAAAATGCTACAATATTTTTGTTTTCAACTCTGTGAAGTCAGACTTTACTATTAAAAAAAATTGGACAATTACAACTTCTCATATATAACTACTAAGAGACCACTTAACAGAAGAAAAATGGGTGGTCTACAGAGTTGAAAAGCAAAAATATTTTAGCATTCTGCACACTTAAAGACAGCAAAATCATTTGATATACATGATGCATATTTTAAATAGTATCTATTCTTATAGTCAGCTAACTTAATGTTACATTTAACTATTTAAACTCTGTTAGATGGCTTTAGGGCCAACAGTGCCACTTATTTGTTGATGTAATATTAACTGTCATTAATTGTGTCTTATAGCTACGATATTGTCTCCTGTAAAGGAGATTGAAAAGGCTGGAAAATGATATCTGAAGTAACACTTCAGCCATAGACTTGAATTAATCATCCAGTGCATCATAACATGTAGACAACAATCCAGTCCTCTTCTCTATCAGTTGATGTCTTTCTTAATAAGTTAACAGTAATATAACTCAATAATTTCACTGTCTACAACACTACAAGATATTTTTGGCAGATGTAACAGCTTGTCAACATTACCATCAATTTTCAAATCAGCACATTCCCAGTATTGCAGGCTTGGGGAAAGGCCACTGTCAACAATGACTTGGCGCCGACTGTATCTATGAAAGGCTGTAGTACAGCTGCCTCTGGAGCATGCTGCAGGCATCAAATTCACACTGTGATACTCTTAAAAAAGAACATAGGTGAAAAAGTGAATCAGTTTGAACATCATAGATGCTGTTTTGTGCTGTTCTGCATTAAATGTAGGTCACTTAGTTTGCAAATCACTTGTATTGTGTTTTATCCACATTTTGCACAAGTTTTGTCTCAACTTTTATGCAATGCAAGCATTCTAGTCACTAATGAGCATGCAGCATCGTAGTTCTAGGTTCCCACAGAAGTTGGCCATATTTAAGAAAACACGTAGGCTCTACCTTCCAGTCCTCCTCACTGATTTTACCCCCTTGTCCTCCTTTCCTCCTCTCTCTTTCTCTCCTAATTGTTTTAATAGCTGGTTGTGCTTTTGAAGCAGCTTGTCCACATACATGTGGTGTGCAGTGTGTCCTGGCCTAACTGTTTCTGTCTTGTGCTGTTTTACCTTTTTATAGGGTCCACTCTGAAACGACTATGTCTAGGCAAAGATCGCAGTAGTAGTAACTATCTCATTTACTTTCTTTACTCTCTGTCTTTCTAACCTCTGTCCTCACTTTATTAGTCAGTCCTCCTTTTGTTTGTATGTGCACATGTACTCTTTTACCTATCCTACTTTTTGTTGAATAATTGTCAAAGTGTTCTTTTTAATTACGTAAACACCACAGATATGATTTGTTGTGTTTTGTGTTTTGCATGGCACTGTCAATGTCTTGATTGCAGAGTACTCATTATTGCTTGCGTATCTACACTCCATGTGTCTGTGAAAACTCGTGTTGCAATCCTTTGGCTGCTTTGTTGGCAGAATGCCGTTTGTGCTACAGTCAACAAAACCATCAGTAATATGAAAGCTGGCTATCATGAAGATGATATTATAGGTCCATTGTCCTAATCTACTGCCATACATCAGCCAATTGATTTTTCTGATTATTTTTCTAATCCTAGCAGCTAGATTTTTAATACCCATGTCTCTTTTCAGGGTCTTCTCTCAACACCAACACAACTCAGACAGCTGCCAGTCAGACGCAGCCGACACTCACCACAACCACAGCCTCACCGTCTCCTCAGCCAATCACACGGCTCGCTCAGGTCCAGACCAACAACAGCAACAACAAGAGAGGTACATTCACAGACGATCTCCACAAGCTGGTGGATGACTGGACAAAAGAGACCATCGCTGCAGCCAATCAGCCGCGGCCATCGCTTAATCAGATCAAACAGCAGAGACGACAGCAGGACCTGAAAGGCAGAGCGCCACCGAGGGGAAAAGCTTCGCATGAGGTATGAGGAATTAAAAAACACACATGAGAGTTAAATGAACAAGAACCAGGTGTTGTGTTGTATACTGTTCTACTGCTGCTTCCATACGAGTTTGAGCATTACAACAACCAGAGGACACAGGGCCTGTTTGACTGAGAATGCAAATCAATCATCATCTCTGATAGCCACATAAAGTCTGTTTTTATTGCCTTAGGGCCACAATTGTATGAATTGTTAGACTTCCTCAATAGATAAACAAAAAAGCTCAGGTTAAATCACATTTGTCAGATACTGTCTTGTTTCCTTCATATTTACAATTACGATTTTTGGAAAGAACTGGCGGGCTGCATTGAGAGAGGTGGGGTGCTGCAAGTGCCCGCTTGGTTGCAAATTGCCCACCTCCGATTTAAGACCTGTGGAAAAAGTGACCAACAGTTCGGCTGCTTTATCTCAGTTTACCATCGGTCACAAAACATGAAGTATTATGAAAAGGGCTTGAAACCAGTCAGCACAGTATGTTTCTTTAAAGGGATTGCTCAGTATTTTTGAAGCTTAGTTGTATGAGGTACAGGACAGTAGTATTTTCATGAGCTTCAGCTACTCTGCTCAGCTCTGTAGCTGGAAAAGAGACCTGGCAACAAAGCTAGGCTATAGATGGCTGCTGAAGAGGCAGCAAAATCAAGGTGAAAGCAAATATAAAAAACAACCTGGGGTTGATTGTACACTGTATTAGGCACATTAATGACACTAAGCCCTCTTGGCTTGGTGCTACTTTGCTGCAGGCTTAAGGACATGAATACATACTTTGTACTAAAGTATGTTTCAGAGTTTATCTGACGATCCAAATCACTGTCAGGTTTTACATCAAGTTTGGTGATGGTGGGTGTCAAATAAGGTTAAAGTGAGCTCGGGTCCATGTTTTGTTGTCCTTAGTGCAATCAAGAAGATACAGTTGGGTCTTAAAATGTACGTGCAGGGCTTTGAAAAGGCTCTTAAAACAACTTCTTCTACACTTCTTTCTACCCTAAAAAATGTATCTGTTGTTACAATTTCTCCTATAGGCTCCAGCCCCCTACCACCCCAAAAGAGTTAAAAGTGGTACAGGTGATGGATAGATGATTTTTTTCTAGTATCAAGTTTTAAATTCCATCATCTTAATTGTCACAGTGATTGTCATCACTGGAAGAATAAGGTGGCATGTGCTAAGTACCTCCTTTTTGAAAGAAGTTACTTGAAAAGTGGGGACTGATGGTCCAGTGTAGTTCTGCTGAAAACAGCTTCTGACATTAAAACCTAAACACTGCCTTTGCTCTACTCTGTATAAGAACTTCTTCCTGTTTCAGATCAAGCACCATGTTGGTCCCAGCAAGTTCCAGTTGCCTCTCTCCTGCCCTCTGACTGCTGCTCTGGGCCCAGGCGTGCCCGCGTCCTTAGCGCCCAGCTCCTCAGCAGTGCTCCCACCTGGGTACCTCCCCCCAGCAGGCTCCTATGGTGGGATGGTTCCTGGTCCGCTTTATCCGCAGCAGTGGCCCGGCCTGACAAGTCCAGTGGGTGCAATGGGCTCTGTGGGCCTGCTGGGTGCAGCAGGCAATATGCCCTACGGCATGATGGGAAACCCAGGGATCCAGGCCTACCCTCTGGTCATGAACGATTCTGAGAGCAGCCCACGGCTCAAAACCACTAGGACTACCTAATCTCAGCTCTGTCGTGGTTCACGAGAGCCACACGTGTACATAATGTGACCTTGTAAATGACATGAGGGTGTTGTCATTCTTTGTATAACACCTATATCTGTAGTTATTGTGTGTGAGTGTGTGCTTGAATGTACAGTATGCGTGTTTACATTGTAGTACATGTTAAGTATGTTTGTCTGTATAGCTAATGCTTTTTGGCTTTGGTCTTTACTAAACCCAGCCATACCAAACATTTGTTTAAGTTCACAAAAAACATGTTTCACTTTATTCTTTTCTACTGTACTACTGCAGTTTTCACAATAAGTTTGCCTTATTTCTCTGTGTTACCTACACCTTAAACACTACATTGGAATCCAAAACCAGTGGTTTGAGATAGAGTAACAGGACAGTATTTATGAGGAGGAGACCTGAAGGAATGTAGTGCCTTGAACATTGATTTATCGATTGTTTTTTTCTTCTCTGAAACAGCATGCCTGCATCCAAGTTACTTTAGCTTGAGTGCAGTCTCTTTTTTTTTTTTTTAATGCATAACAGACATGTGCGTTTTTCGTTTACATATGAATGCCCTTGTAGTACTGCACTATTAACACAGTATATGCTCTTATTTAAAGAATAAAGTCATGTTTTAACCCTTGTTTACTTTTCACCCATGCGACAGATGGCATGCCATAGTGGTGAGATGTGTCATTGCCTTGGAGATAGAAATGTGTGACTAATGAAAGACAGAATTTTAAAAAACGCCAGCAGCCAAAATCAACATTTCAGGTCAAATGGTATATTTGGACACAGCCTCTTTTTGATGTGTCGGGCAGCACAGGAGTTGTTGTAGCCTTGTGCTCAGAGGTAAAGGCCGTGTCCAGAGCCATAGATACTGTACATAGTTCTTTCTACAGTGTATGCCTCTGGTAGTGATCAGAATGTAGCAATTAATATGTGAAGGCTTGAGGCTTTAAAGTGCAATTTAACCCCTCCGCAAAGCTTTGAACGTGGCCTTGCCACAAGCCTTATCTCTGACGTGTGCAACAGGAGCAAGCTGAGAAGTTGAACAAAGTAACTAAACACAAAACGACAGAAAGAAGCTACCCGGCAAAACACAGACAACACAAACCACAATCAAACTCTGAAGTCACTACTGCTAAATGTTTTTCAACTTGGCTTTCCTATAACTCAGCATACAATGTATGTAAAAGTTTTGTGCAATCACCAATTAAGTCTGACTTTTTAAATTATTTGATGTTTAAAGCTTGATTATTTTTTTGATGCTGCTATTGTCTGAAACTCACTGTACAGTTTTGCTTTCTATTCACAGAATATGGTACGTTAAATAAAACAACTCCTTTATTAGATAAATAAATGAGATGCTCACAAACAGTGTTAAAGTCTTGGAGTTTTAATATTGACCTTTTTTTCCTCCCCTGGTGCATTTGTAAACAGCCTTTTCTTTATTTTTGTCTTAGTAAAGTATTGCAAAATTCTATGATACTTGATGCTGGAGATTTGCACAACAAAGTTTCCCTTGACCTGGGTTCAGAAGTTTCCTACACTGTATATAATGGGTTTCACAGCCTGTCCCCTTCTTTTTAATCACAGATAAGCATGGCCAACTCTCATGTTCCACTACGCAAAGATAAAAATACAGCTACTGTGGTCGGACATTTCACATCTCCACAACACATTTGAAGATTTCAGCACCCCAATCCTGCCAAGCTGTGAATTGTACAGTTGTCTTGTACTATATATTTGTACATTTTGTTTGTTCGACAGTGGCATTTGTGTAGGGAGGGGGGGTTGTTGTTGGTGGTGGAGGGGTTGTTTTGATGTATATTAATCCATCAATTCGGTTTGAATTGGACTTTTATAGGATATTATGCAGAGTCTTCTGCTTTGGTGAAATACTTCCAGTAGTAAGAGATTTCTGTTCTCTGTCACTTGTACCTGGTATGATTTTTTTTTCCACCTCCCTCGCTGCTAACTTATGGGGAGCAGAGGAGGGAATAACTATTGTTTGCATATTCATGAGGATGCAGTGATCTAAAGGAGAGCTGAGATGCACACAGAGGAGGAGTGTTTCCTCTGTTGCTGCTCATTTCACTTCTGTCTGGATGACAACACTGCCCCCTGGTGAATATGCTCTGACTGTCAAAGGCTTGTACTGAAACTGTGTGGGATTGCTTCTGCCTGCTGATTGTCCCACTGCATTACCCCACCTACCCTGCTGCACTCTAACCACGGACTGTATGTTGAGAGAGAAATAAATATTATTTTGTGCTTGATGCTCTGTGTGCTGTCGTTTTATTTGACATGTACTTATCAAACTACACAAATAAAACAGAAGAGTACTATGTCAAAACTGTAAGCCCATAAAAATGCTTAACTGTACTAAAAGGGATATTTATTTAACTTATTTTAGAAGTTATTAAAGATCTGATATTTTAGTCTTTTTCAGTTATTTTACTTTAATAGGAGAAATCTTTAAATACCCAATATTTTGCCTTAATTTAAGTCCATATATTCAGTTCTGACAACTGCAAGAATATTCAGATTGCCAATGTTTATAGCCTCCTAGTTAACAGATATTGAGTGACCCTGATCCATCTGTATTCTCAGTTTGAAACACATGGCACTGTGGCCATTTGCCAATTGAGCGCTATTTTGGGCCGTGCTGTCAACAGCTTTGTGCTCATTCTACAGCCTGTGCACTGCACTGAGCTCTGCGTGCAGAAAACGGTACAATGCCACACTGACGGGTCTAGTAGGAGATGTTTACAAGACATTGACAGGATCATTTAACTTAAACACAATATGGACTCTTTGAACGTAAAGTAGTTTTTTGTCTTAAAATTCATTTACATATTGGTTTTTGGCATGCCCATAAACCCCTCATTTTTAGCCCTACCCATAACAGCCCATTTTAAGAGTAAACCACTATTGTAATAGATTCCAGCCACCATGTCTGAAGGCATTTCAAGTATTGGAAAATCAGAAGAGAGGGGTGAGTGAGACCTAGTGACGATCCACAGATAAGTTACAAAAAGGAGGTAAAAATAAATTAAAAATAATTAAATATGTTTATGAGAGCAACTAGGGGTCACCAGCATCTCTCAATATGGTTGCGAGAGTCATAATTGTGCACCCCAAATAATAAAAGGTACAAATGATGGATTTTCAGAAAGGTTAATTTATCTGATGTTGGCGCTACAGGAAAACGTCATATTGTGGACAAAACCAATTGGGTTCATTCATACTCTTGTGCACACTCATGATGTCAGTGAATTTAAGATTTGTTTGAAAACAATTCAGGATGCATTAATTCTAATTTAAAAGTTTGGCCTGGTGGTGGTAAGACACTAGGTCAAAAGTTGGTTTCATATCAAGGAGTAATGTATGCAACAAAAACCATAGTGCCTGACAAAAGGGGGCCGATTTGTTGAAAATCAAACTCTGGAGGCAAATATTCATGGGTTAAAATGTGATACAGTTAAGGAGGGGTAGTATCGTTTTGAAAGTCTGTTATCGCCCATCACTAGCTGAAACCTCCTCATATGACTGTACGGTGTCTGCTCTGAACTGCCGACATCTTTGAAACAAAGTCGCAGATTCGTCAAGTTAAAGAAAAATACTGTTTAAAGAATTAATGACTGAATAAAAGGGAGACAATGAATATTCAGCAACATAAAACGAAAACGTATTACCATTAAAGCAATGGGAAAACCCAATGTTCGTATTTTTAACATCATAGTTGAGAAATAGACCCTGCCCTGCGTGGCGAATGTGTCAACCGCCGTCTGCGGCGCAACGTTACAGCAACGGTTACCCCTTTTGTTTAGCCGAGTACCTGTATAATCCTCAACACAATGAAATGGTCGGGGTATTAAATCATTTATTTGATAAACACTGGATTTATGGTACCCGTGATCGTATCTGGGATTATCTGATGAATTAAAAACCGATCTGAGACCCGTCCTGTGTGGTGGAGTGAGGTTTTCCGAGGCAGGCAGTCTGGAGGAGCGTGGAGTAGTAAGTGCTTTAGATCTGCAGCGTTTAACGGCTTTGTGGAAAATTAGGTCACATTAAGATAAATTAAGATACAACGTGGGTGTGTTTTGACTTTGATTTTAGTATTTTACCTTAACCTAAGACATGGTGAAGTTAGGTCCCCAAACAGTGCAAGGATGCCTGACTCTCTTCCTCGTCTTGCTAAACATTTAAGATGCATTTTTCCATAGAGATGGAGACTGAGTGATGAGCTTTAGTATTAAATCCTAAAATCCTCCATACATGCTGAACTACACAGGCAGTACATTATGCTCGTTTATTACTGTTGTAGCTCCACGATGTTTTGAAGTCGTCAGGTCATTGTGGAGGGAAACAGAACGGGGCTAATGGTCTTCTAAGGTAACAGCACGGGGAGGTGTAAGCCCATAAACCTTTATCATGGAGTTAAATTTGATTAAATGTGCATTTAGTTACAGCAACATACAGTATCTCCTGTCAGGCTAACGCCCACAACAATGATGCACACGAGAAGCTCTTCCCTATAACATGTCACACAATTAAGCGGCCAAAATCATTAAGACAAAACTACACATTAAAAAGCATAAGTTGTTTAATAATTTGTCACTAGTGGTGAATAAGCTTTATCCTAAGGAGCTAAACTTCACAGAATGCATTGTTGTTGTTAGCTGCTGTTAGCTTGTTAGCTAATAGCGCGAGACTGTAGACCTTTATTTTTTTTGAATAGCGCTAACATAACCTGGATTTAAAAACACAGTTCTCTCCTACGTATAAACACTTAATTTCAAATTGTGTACTGCTATGTCAACTTCAATGTACTGGATATAAATAACCCTGAAAAGACTGTCATAGAGGCTGCATGCTATTTTAGTTTTGTTTTTTACAGCACGTCAGCTAAAAAATAGTTATTGAGATACAGAAATAAACATGTTGACTTATATTGCACCTGTTATTCGGGGGCTGAACATAAAAATGTGTTTTCCACAGGGAACAGGGTACTCACTGCACTACTGCAGGTGTATGGTGTCAGTATGACTTATACAGACTGTTTTGAAATGCCTCATTGGTGTGACTGAAGCTTCTATCTTAAAAATATATTGTAGGGATGCTCAGTATTGGATTTTTGCAGATGTACGGTATACTAACATCTCTGAAGTCATTTCGACAAATTCAGTACTCTGCACTCAAGAGTACACAGTCTTTCCTCTATAAAAATGACTTGTTTCTTTCAATGCAACAGTCTATTTGTGTGAGGAACAGATGTAAAAACAAAAAAAAATCGAACTCTTACAAAAATGAACTGTTTGTGAAATGTACCCATGCAGTGATGATAATATGGTGCATTTAGGTACATTTGTGTGTTTTGCTGTGCATGACAACCAGTATTTGGCTGATACAATAGTTATAAACATTAGCTAAATTGTATAAGTTAAATGTTGGCTGACACAGATATTAAACATTGTAGGCCAGTGTCTGCCAGTTCCAAGAATACCAATGCTATTGTGCATCCCTAATATATTTAATGTATTGTTATGCTTCATTTAAGTACATTAAAATCTTCAATATTCCGTGTAACAAGGTAATCCATCTACTTAAAGGCACAGTCAAGTTAGACCAAACAAACATAAACAAAACTTCATAAACAAACATACAAACAAAGTAGGGATGCATATTATCCTACCAGTATCAAATTGTCAGATGATTATCAAGGTGCACATACAAGTTCCATATATTGGCTTTAATGGTGGCAGATTGTACTAATGTACCTTAATGGTTATCTCATCATTATTTAGGCTCACTTGTATAAATCAGATGGTCCAATTAACATAGAACAAACTGTTTGACTTTCATTATAAAAGGAACAAGTCAATGTAAGCAAAATGAGACCTTGTGCTCTTGACAAAAATATGTTCAAAAAGTACTTTGGCACACCCTGAAATCCTTTAACAAATTTTTGTCGAGTTAAAAAATAATCTGAATTGAAGAAGGATCTGCAGTGAAGAACCTGACCTCTTGACCTCTCTGGTTTCTTGCTGAGGTCTTTCTCAACGGCCCATCCAGTCCTCTCCCCTCTGATGCTGCTGTGGGGGTATTTGTGGTTCTTCCCTGCCTCCCTTCCTAGAGACCCTTTTTGCAGACAGGGTGGCTGTCCATGGCATCCTTGTAAAATCAAAAATACAACCATACATCAGACCTTGTCCATTTCAAAGGGGACAGAATCTCCGGCACAGTGTCTGTGCAGGCACCAACCGCCATACTTTCACTTTCAGAGGCCAAACATTGCAAAACTGCACATACGTTTCTGCGTCAGAGGGACCGCTGCTGCTTTGCTGAGGAGCAGACACTTAGTTCTGTCTGTTCCAGGCAACCAGCAGCATCACCATGAGTTATTGACAAAGTGAGGTTATTAAACATGGTTTTAATAGTATTTGAAACAGGAAACGGTTAAACTAACCATCAGAAATTGTACATTGGTTTATATTTTATCCGTAACCATTACATCCTTGCACTATTTATGTGTCAATTAATATAGGCAGCAGAGATTTTTTTGCCATTTTTGGTAAACAAAACAAAGGAGTTCCCAAATTATCTTTGCTTAGAGCTTCTTTTCTCATTAATGTGCTCCCAAAGCAGCTCTCAGTATTGATTATAAAACTATTTCAATTATTGCCAGTATCATGCCCTAATATATTTATATTGTGATAAATTACCTCTTTTTCTTCCCCTCTCTCAGATGTAAACGTGAACAGCGTCTGTCCCAGCAGTGGCTGTTGGCACAATGGGGCTGGACTTCGATGTCAAGACGTTCTGTCACAATCTGCGGGCCACCAAGCCCCCATACGAGTGCCCTGTGGAGACCTGCCGCAAGGTCTACAAGAGCTACAGCGGGATTGAGTATCACCTTTACCACTATGACCACGACAACCCCACACCTGCACCGGCTGTGCCCCAGAAGAAGAGGAAGGGGCGGCCTCCTCGTGCCTCGCTGTCCGGGTCGGGGGATATGGAGGAGGGGGATAGTAACGCAGGTGGAGGACCTGGGCCGGGGGGGAACACACCTGGAAGCCCCACCCGGTCAGAACACTCCCACTCTCCGGGCAGAGAGACAATGACTTACGCCCAGGCTCAGCGTATGGTGGAGCTGGAGCTTCAGGGGCGCATCCATCGTATCAGTATCTTTGAGAACATCGATGTGGTCTCAGAGGAGGACAGTGACGCAGAGGACGCTCCACCCTCTGGTACTGGAGGGAGCGGCGGAGGAGTGTGTAATGGTAGCGACGGAGGCGGGAGTAGTGAGGTGGGCGGCAGCAGCAAGGACCGCTCAGATATGCCGTCCTCTAACGGGGGCAAGTCCACTCCGAAGTCTGGGAAGCATAAGAGTAAAGAGAAGAAGAAAGACGGCTCCTCCCATCACCACAGCTCTCAGTCTGGGCCGGCCATCAAGCTGCCTGAGGCGGTTTTCAGAGAGCTAGACCAGGAAAGACCAGATGCCCCTCCTAGACCTTCATCTTACTACAGGTGTGTATAAACGGTTTCTGTTCAGTATTCACTCATTTGTAACCCCTTTTATCTTGTATTAAGACGACAGCTCCATCACACCTACGGGAAATTAGAATCAGCACAATTTGCATGAATAACGAACAAGATAAAACATAAAAAAGATAATCCTAAGATAGTCTTGTAAACCAAAGGATGGATCAGAATCAGTGGAAAGGAAACAACATTTTTCAGTATTTTTTTTTCAGGGTTAACAACAGACAGTATAGATCCTCAGCTCCTGTAGTATGTTTGTAACAACAATGAGAGTAAAAAATTAGGATAATAAAGCTTTTGTACAAATCCATGCAGCTGCACATGTTGGATCATGTCACAAAGCGTCCATGTGGTTAAGAGTTTTATCATTTTTTTTTGTTTAATAAGCCGTCTGTTGTGTTTAGCATGTCTTCTCTGCATGAAAAGTCACCTCTGTGAACAAGACAAAACATCTACAGCATGAGGACTTCTCTTTTTCCCTCTCTTTGCGGTGCCAGTAGCTGCCTGTAACAGCTCGCTCACTAAGGAGCCTACTAGTTAGGGCTGGACGATTATGGTAAAAATAAGAATCCCGATTATTTTCAGTGATGTTGAAACCACAATTAATATACACAATTATTCATTTATTTAAAAACTTCAGTATTGATTTAAACACAACTTTAAAGAACCAGCGAGCGGCACATACAGTATTATGGCCCTTTTACACTAGCACGCCTTGGCCCTACTCTACTTGGCTCTACTCGATTTGCAGCATGTTTCCACTAGCCTGGTACCTCCTAAAACAAGCTAATTTTGGTACCTACTCTGCTCTGGTTCTAAGCTAGCTGAGTCGATACTAAAAGATGACGTCACCAACTGCCGGCTACTGATTGGTCAGACAATGTCGTCATCGATGAGTCATGAGCGCGACGACCTAGCATGCTAGCGGTAGCTACCATTAGCTTACCCTCATTCGTCTTTTCTTTGCAGCTTGATTGCTCTCGTCCTCGGCTTCATTCTGTTGTATAGCTTTCAAAACTCTCCTGTGCTTCTTTGCCACCTGCAGCCTTCTCCTGCTTTACTTTTTTACTCGGTTTGTGACAAAAAGCCACAGATTGTTGTGTCGCGCTCAAAATGATGTCACCGCAGTCTCTGTTTACAGCGACACTGCACGCCGTTGGGCAGGCGACAGGGGCTAATTGAAAAGCAGCACAAGGCGAGTAGAGTAGAGCCGGGTAGAGTCGAGTAGAGTAGGGCTAGTGGAAAAGGGCCATTATTGATCCACATAAGTCACACACACACTCGCTGTGGCTGCACGTGGAACACAGAAGTGCTATGAAGCGCAGGAACTTGCATACAAGGCACTCCACACTGTGTGGCATATTAATAGTTTTTCTTCGATTATAATGTTTTTATGATTGTCAGATGGCAAAATTGAAATCCCGATCAAAATCTGATTAATTGTCCAGCTCTACTACCAGTGTGACATCACACTGTTATTTCCTCAGCAGTTTAAGAGCATTTGAAGCCCAGTGCTGAGTACAGATGATACATTAAATGAGTTGTTGACAGCAGGGCACAAATACAAAGCTGGTAAAAGGTGTCTTTCAGCTGCAGGAGCACGATCAGAACATCTCAGACACAGAGAGAATACAGCTGTATCAACATGCTCTCTATCTATTATGTTTAGAACAAGTTATTGTGAGCATACTCTATCACTTATCAGAAAGAATTAACCAGAGTTAAGTCAAAATATGAGCCATGTAAGTCATGAATGTATTCTAAACCCAATTATTTTCTTCTCCTCTTGTTTTTATGTGAAAGGCAGATCAATTTCCATGAATCCATTTGAAAGTAAAAGAATGTTCAGATGACTAGGTGACTAGAACAACAGCTGTTTGTTATGCATATACATCAATTTTAACTTTATCGAGCAGGAGAAGCTGGGAATCTCTTCTATATCTTCAGTTTATTTGCTGTTGGAAAACTCAAACAAGTGCATAAAGTTCTTCGCAAATTTATTAGAACATATGCCATAAATCCCACAAAACGTAGATATTTTAGTTGAATCTTGCAAAACAGGAATGAGGAATTATAATTATAATTTTAAATATTATTTTGCAAAACAGTAAATTTGAAAATTCATTAGTAACAAAACAATAGTATTTCAGCATCAAACACATTATTTTTAATGAAGAGTTTCTACATACTGATGTATGAACCAGAAGAGAAACATTTGGTAATTTCCAGTGTTGTTAAATATAAAAAAATAAATTTGTTAAGCACTGTTTATGACCACAGATTTATTATTTGTTTTGATTCATTGATTTTCAGAGTCAATGAATGATATCATGATGGTTACTTTATCATGGAACCATTAATTAAAGATGTAACAGCTACCTTTGCGGAGGTTTGCACTGTCCGAGTGCTTTCTAGTTCCATGATAATGAAGGAGTTTCCAAATATACACATATATGCATATATATTCTTGTGTGTGAAATATGATGTGTATTATCCCTTGGCACAGAAGCACTGGGACGTGGGGTGAGATTTTGCCATCGTCCCACAAATCACATTTGCTCCTTTAATTTGGGGATGATCGAATGAATACCAGATAATTCCTGATCAGTTTTGCTATTATCAGCTTAATGAAAATGTTAACACAGATCTGCTCTTATGTCCCTAATTGATGGTCAGGTACATTGACAAGTCTGTGGAGGAGCTGGATGAGGAGGTGGAGTACGACATCGATGAGGAGGACTACATCTGGCTTGACATCATGAATGACAGGCGGCGGCGAGACGGTGTGACCCCCATCCCTCAAGAGGTCTTTGAGTACCTCATGGACCGCTTAGAGAAGGAGTCCTACTTCGAGAGCCATAACAAGGTACGTGAAGCTCAAGATTGTTGAACACGATTAATGTTATTATTAGATATATCAGAAAACTCAAAACTGTCCTTTCCCCTTATGCTCTCCAATTCAGGCAGACCCCAGCACCCTCATCGATGAAGATGCCGTCTGCTGCATCTGCAACGACGGAGAGTGTCAGAACAGCAACGTGATCCTGTTCTGTGACATGTGCAACCTGGCAGTCCATCAGGAGTGCTATGGCGTGCCCTACATCCCCGAGGGCCAGTGGCTGTGTCGGCGCTGCCTGCAGTCACCCAGCAGAGCGGTGGACTGCGCTCTCTGTCCCAACAAGGGAGGCGCTTTTAAACAGACAGACGATGCTCGCTGGGCCCACGTGGTGTGTGCGCTCTGGATTCCAGAGGTAAACCCTGACTCCATACATACAGGCTCGGAGCCGTACACTCAAAAAGCTAGTTTAGCATAAATAGGGCGTTGTTTATTTCATATGATCATCTATACAATATAACCTTCATGAAACTAGTACTGTGCTGAATGCCGTCTAGAATCGTTTTCATGTCAACTGTGAGTTAAACCCAAACATGCTGAATAAACACTCATATTCATGTTTAATAGTGAATTAAATATTTCAGTTTGCAAGCCATTAATGAAGCATAGATGTAGTTCACTCCAGAGAAAATCCTATTCCATACCTCCAGAGTTACTGTGAGGTCTAAGCTGTGTGTGCTGAGGCTTGGAGTCCGGGGGTCTGGTCTGCA
This sequence comes from Scarus forsteni, assembly GCA_036419115.1. NCBI lineage: Eukaryota > Metazoa > Chordata > Actinopteri > Labriformes > Labridae > Scarus > Scarus forsteni. The sequence goes on from JAZDUH010000043.1 coordinate 4,665,132, forward strand.
TGTCAGTGGGCCTCAATGTAAAGCGCTTAAGGCTGTCACTTTTCCCAAAAATCAAAATTGAACGGTTTTCGAACATACACCTAAATAATCAAAGATATTCGATTATCCCCCCATAATGATACTAATAATAATACATTTTATTTGTATTGCACTTTACTTTTTCACAATCTCAAAGTGCTACAGAGTAAGACACAATTAAAAACAGTTAAGAAACAACTAAAAACCCTTTTTAAAAACAATTGATAGAAGAGTCAAGGTAAGTAGGTTCTTCCAATAATGGAAAGCGCATTACTGAAAATTAGCAAAATGCCCATTGTAAGGGACAGAGACTCTATCCACCCTTTCGGCAAAGACCCTGCCGAAAAAACACAGTCACACGGGGTTAAACTCTTGACGAAGCGCCGCTGCCCTCGGCCGTATAGCTTGGATGAAAAGCCGACGGCTGAGCCAGCAAATTTGATGTGGAGGACGAGAGACTAAATTGCATTTCAGAGAACACACAGCCTGGTCTTTGATTTTAAGTTTGCCATCAATGGTATAGAACCAAAAATACTTCCACACAGCTCTCCTCACATGATTCGGAGCTGGTAATGCCCGCTCGGAGTGGAAACTCTTTGTTTCCTGGGGTCTAGTGAGCAGCGGATGTGTCTGAGGATCAAGCTGCGCTCACAGTGCCCTCTGTTGGACGGAATTGTCCACTGCCCCAGGCGCCCTGATGTGCCGCTACACTCAATATTTTACATTCCAATATGTATTTACTTTTCGGTCACGGATATTTATCCCCATATTCAATTGGTTATTCGAATATCAAATATAAAGTGACAGCCCTAAAATCGCTGTGTAACTTCCTGGTGGCATGTCAAAGTAAAAGCCCGCCCTGTTAATTCAGTGATGAGACTACCTCAGTTTAACACTATTTTATACTGAAAAGGTTTTCAGGCCAGTTATGTCATCATCCATGTGACTTACCTTATAGAGCACATTTCTTTTGTCTCTTCTGAACTATATGAGAACACACAAGCATTTGTTCCAGGTTTATAAATTATATAAAAAAGACTATAATGTTTGACACGTTTATGCCAGCTCTCCCTCTGTGCCTCTCTCACTGCCTTTGTGTCCATGCAGGTTTTTTCCATTATGTAAATTAGGAACCAGTTTTAATGTTACAGCCCCCAAAATAAAGAGTTATTAGATATGTTTATTTAATATAATGATCATTATTAAATAAGCACTCCATGCCTTCACCTTTACCGTGTAGAATAAGACCCATGATATTTGTCACGTCTTGTTAGGGTAATTTTATTTCTATAAATTGCCTTTCAGTGTAAAATAATTTATTTCATCTTTTGACATTTTAAACACATGGAGTGAATTCAAAAGGAAAATGATTACTTGATTTTTTTTTTTTTTTTTCAATCAAGTCATGGTATCTAAATTTGACCAAACACATTCTTGGCCCTGTTGAAGAAGGTGTGGTTTAAGTGTGGTTAATCAGACTGATGCTATGTTTTGGTCGTAGCTGTAAGATGGCAGTGAATGGTGGCTACATTGTGTATAACCATAAGATGGATTAAATCAGAATTACCCACTTATGATGATTGGATTTTAAAAAATCTGTGACAATTATCAAATAGAAAAAATAGAAAACCTTCCAGGACTTCAAACATACCTATCTTTTGTTGGAGTGCCTTTACCGCACCTTTGTTCTGATTTATGATGACCTCAACTGAATAGGAGAAATACTTCTACACTGCAATGAATAAATGTTGTTTTTCCTCATGTCATTTTACTATTTAATGTCTTAATTTGTTTTATTACTTTTACTTTTATTATTTTATATCCTATTTGCTTTAGAACTTAATATTTTAAGTGCAAATGTCTATGCAGATTAAGCTCCTAATTACTTTATAGTGGGCAAAGAGAAGAAAATTTACAGTGATTCTGAGAAAGTTAAAAAGAAACAATCAAGCTAGAAAAATAGTTTTTTATGATTGAGCCAGCTTATCATGATGTCTTTTCGTTTTGTGGCCTCATTAACCTTAAAAAAGATGATAACATAAGCAGTCATGCAATGCTAGGTATTAGCCTGATAGCCAAAACAGACTTCCTGTTCTACAGACTCAGAGCGGACTATCACACTGCAAAAATGTAAAAGCTCAAAGCAAAGAGACAGCTGTGATGAGAAATGTGTTAGAAGCTTGACATGCAGGTTTATGTGAAGTGATTAGTTACACCTCTGTATTAATCAGTATGATGTAGCTATACGATGGTTTGATATACATTTTATGCTCTTTCTCAGGTCTGCTTTGCTAACACTGTCTTCCTGGAGCCCATTGACAGCATTGAACACATACCTCCTGCCCGCTGGAAGCTCACCTGCTACATCTGCAAGCAGCGCGGCTCGGGCGCCTGCATTCAGTGTCACAAAGCAAACTGTTACACCGCCTTCCATGTCACGTGCGCCCAGCAGGCGGGCCTCTATATGAAAATGGAGCCCGTCAGAGAGACTGGGGCCAACGGCACTTCTTTCAGTGTCCGCAAGACGGCCTACTGTGACATCCACACACCTCCGGGGTCGGCGCGACCTTTGGGAGGGGTGGGGGGTGCCAGCATGGGGTCTTCTCACAGCGAGGGAGAGCTGGAGGAGGATGACGAGCCCAGCATCGGCCACGATGAGGACTCAAAGGGCTGGAGCTCGGAGCGAGCTAAGAGGGCAAAGGCCAAGTCGAGGCTTAAGATGAAGAGAGCGAGGAAGATTTTAGCAGAGAGGAGAGCTGCTGCACCGGTGGTGTCTGTGCCCTGCATCCCTCCACACAGGTAGGCTAAAAAGATGACTTTCAGACCTCAGTGCTCCAACATCTCTTTAAACAGCAGCTGTTGAAATGAGAAAGATTTCGTGAATATCTCTTTTTTTAGTTTTTGTTTAAATTCTAAAATATTCTCATCAGACATGTATCTAATGATAAACTTGTGTAGAGTTCACAGTGGGGGGGATCATCACAGAGGCATAAATGTTACTCATGAAATGCAAACACTATGGGACTATGGGTGTTAAACCTTGTGTGGCAGCTGGATTCGCATGATTTAATGTCTGTAATCAGGCAGATCCATCTTACCAAACTCCAACTCCACAATTTTGAGTGGCCTGAAGTGGCACGGCCCAATCGGCATCCTTTGACCAGGAATAGGCGGGAGCTACAAGTGAGATCACAGCAGGAGGTTACTGCCCATGCAGAGATTAGCATAGATGTTAACACCTTCAGTAGTAGTTTTGTCAGGTTTTGCTGCATGTCTTTATTAAAGACAAAACAGAACAACACTGGCAACACTTCTTAATAGACATGTTTTGGCGAGACTTTTTTCTAAAAAGTGTCTTTTTTTAATATATTGTACACTGTGACTGAATTCTGTCTATTCCCAAACACTTTCTATTTTATGTGCCAAAAGAGAAAAGTGACTGCAACTAGGGATGGGAATCGGAAACCAATTCCGGTTGAGAATTGTTAACAGCTCCATCAAAGAATCGATATCATGAGTCTTTTTGCTAATCAATTCCCTCATCAATTTCTTCCACTGACTGAGTGGACAGAATTGTGGCTTAATTTTTTACAGATGGCACCTACTGCACAACATTAAGCGAGTGGAAACACCAGCAACTTGCAGAAGCAGTTACCAATGCTTGACACGTGTTTGACATTGTTGCCACTGCAGGCCAACATTTGCTCACACAGAAAATCTGCAGGAATCAATAAGAGAATTGTTAAAGAATTGGATTGATTAGCAGGATCGTTAACAGCACTGGTATTAATAAAATCGTATCTGTTCCCATCCCGAACTGCAACAGTGATTATTTGTTCAATCATCCGTCAGTTTTTTAAGGTTCTGCCCCTTCAAAATATTGTTGCCCAGATAGAGTGGTGAAATATATACCAAAGATCTATAAGATAGTCCATCTGATATATCAAGAAGATGCTTAGATGTACTTCTCTGTCTTCCCTCATAAGTGCAGATAAATTACAAGCAGCATTATTATTTTTCCAGAGAAATCTTCTTACGTTAAGATTCATGTTTTTGCCAACAACAAGGTTTAATTTTGGAAATGAGGGTTATTGAATATTTCCTCAGGCATATGAATACCCAAGTTCTCTGCTAGAGAAAAACCTGTTTAATCAACATTGATTGTCTTATAAAAAACATAACGAGAGTAGGTTAGGGTCCCTTCTTTTAAAAGAGACTCTCTTTTAATGCATGGATGAAACTTGTTCAGGCAACTTAATGTCTGTAACTCATTAGGGTAATATTCTTTACATGTGCTATGCTACATCCTCCTTATGTGTTGAACTAGTGCTTCCTCAGGTTTTGTTTCTGGTTGGTTTTTGCAGTGGCTTTGTATGTCTCTATAAGACCCCGCTCCATAAACTTCCACATATGTTATTTGTATCCCAATGAGAATACTTCTAGTTGAATAGTTATTTAAAAAAACTAATGGTTGTCTGTATGAGAAATACCAGAACCATAACACACATCATTATGACACTCAGGTCACTTAGGTTGCTAGTTAGTTTTAAAATTAGTTTTTGAAACTAATTTTGCCCAAGACAAGTCTAAAATTGAGCCAGAATCCAGGCAAAAAGCCCATTTCATTTGTGTAATAATGTCTTACTGGTTTGTTCAACATAGAGCTTTTATTTTTTTATAAAAATGACATACAACAGTATTGTGAATAAAATTTTCAGTAACAGTTAATTATCATTAGACTTTGACAAGCTGTGTTAATAACTGATTACACATGGTTGTACAAATGTTAAAGGCACCCAAGTGTGCCTCGCCACACCATTTGAGATCCACTGCCTGAGGTTATCATTAAATTTGTGTTGTTCTTTTAAACGCCCTTATCAAAATACCTCTAAACATTTATCGTCTTTGACGGGAGATATTGTTTCTTTTCTCCAGGCTGAGCAAAATCACCAGTAACTTGACCGTACCCAGGAAGAGCCAGTTCATGCAGCGGCTGCACAGCTACTGGACCCTGAAGAGACAGAGCCGTAATGGAGTCCCTCTGCTTCGCCGCCTTCAGACCCATCTGCAGTCACAGCGACACATCGATTCAGTCCCCCCTCAGCCTCCGTCACAGCTTCCCGCAGTAACTTCTATTACTGTGTCACAACTTATTGAGGCATAGTTGATGTACACATATTCAGGAATTGTTGTCTAACGTGATTTTGTGTTTGTTGATGTTGGCACCGCAGAGGGACAGCGAGGAGAAACAAATGGCGCTGAAGGAGCAGCTGAAGGCGTGGCAGAGACTGAGGCACGACCTGGAGAGAGCCAGGCTGCTGGTGGAGCTCATCCGCAAGAGGGAGAAACTCAAGAGAGAGACGGTGAGACACTCATCAATGGGATTTATTTGGCACGTGTGAAAACCATAAAACAAGGAATTTTTTCCATTGCAGAGTACAACACACTAACAATAAGGTCAAAATGTGATGTTTTTATACAATGTCCAAGCTAAATTAATCCAGGTTTTGTTCATCATACACATTTTCTGTCACTTCTATGTACTTTAGAGGCTATACTTGTTGATGGTCAGTGATTCCTTGTATGGAGGATGCTGTTTAAAATGGCAGCTGGATGCTCCAAAAACATTTAAGAACCAACTACAAAAGCCCTAAAAAGATGGACACCCATACATTTTACTTCACTTCATGTGTAACCCTGCCGTGCAGATGAATCCGCCTGACTCAATGCCTGTAATCATCCATCTTACCACGCTAAAACCCACAACAACTGTGAGTGGCCTAAAGCAGGACAGCCCAATCAGGGACATTTAGAGCAGGAAGAGGGAGCTACGAGCAAGATGACAGCAGGAAGTGACTACTCAGAGAGACATTAGCATCGATGCTAACTGCTTAAGTAGCTACCCTAGGCTCACGGGGCATATGAGCCTAGGGTAGCAGGAGCTTCAACAGAGCAGACAGACTCAGGGCGTTTTCACACCAACCACATTTACTGCGCACCAAAGAAGTTTTGGCCCAGGGTTTGGTACGTTAGTGTCAATGTGAATGCAACCACTGCACTTTGGTGTGCACCAAATCAGCCGGTCCAAGACCGCCATGAAGGGGTGGTCTCGATCCGCTCCATCTCCCTACATTTGGTGCGGTTTCACTGGTGTGAAATAAAGTGGTCCGAACCGATCTACTGTTGATGCATTACTTCCTGTTAATCCCGCGGTTGAATCTTTTGCTTACTCAATTTGTTGAATCGTTTATTCTGGTTGAGGATTCCGATGATTTATGAGGGTCCAGAAGGTCGCTGATGCCGTCTCAAACACGATGAATAACACACTTGAAGCAAAATGTAGAAGAGAGCGAAATGTAAACATTGGTTGTCTGGTGTAGGAAATGGTTACCATGGTAGCCTCTTCTTCGTTCTCCTCCGTAGCAGGTTTGGTAACCAGTTACGTGCATACCGCCCCCTGCTGTTTCAAACTGAGTAAATACACAAGTGGGTACGGGCATGGTTCGATATTGCCAGTGTGAATGAAAGCCAGCGGGGAAGGGGGGCGAACCCATGGCGAACCGCGCCGCAGCACGGTTCGAAACAAGTGGACCTAATGTGAAAACGCCCTAAGAATAGGGGTGGATCAGGGGCACTCAAGATGTGGAAACTAGATGGCATAATATTTCTCAGCTTCCTAAAATTAATGTTACTAATCTACATTAGCACACACAAATGAGAACTTTTTCAGCCAGCCTGGTAAGATCTGCACGAGACAAAAACCACTACAAGCAGCTGAGTGTGATGTGCTGGTGTCTACCTAAGCTTTAGTTTACTTTATGCCCTAAAACTTTGTTTTTGGTCCAAGCAGCAACTGTGTCGATTTATGCAGCAAGAGTTCATGGTTTCATTTGTCTGTTTTCAGATCAAAGTCCAGCAGATGGCGCTGGAGATGCAGCTGACTCCCCTCTTGGTGCTGCTGAGAAGCACACTGGAACAGCTACAGGAACGGGACACAAACAACTTTTTTACTGAGCCCGTGCCACTGGCAGAGGTAAACACTCAATCACACACTCAGGAAGTGTGCACACCAGGGTGTATTCATGATGCAGATGTGATTAAGACAGACCAGCTTTAAATTCCTGATTGAAAATGAGAAACATAATACATGGAATAAAACAACAAATAAGAGCATAATACAATTATACATCATATGTCAAGCATACATTTTATGACAGTTTTTGAAATCAACATCACTTTAATCATAGTAATGATAGTTACCCCCGCCAAGGAGATTATGTTATTTATGCGTCTGTTTGTTTGTTTGTTTCTCTGTTAGCAACATAACTCAAAAAGTTATGGACGGATTTCAATGGAATTTTCAGGAAATGTCCGGATTGGGACAAGGAACAAATGATTAGATTTTGGGAGTGATCTGGATCACCGTCTGGATCCAGAAATGTTTTAAAGGATTCTTTAACATTGCGAGATAGGACCACTTTTGGCATTTGTGCATATTACTCCACCAAAAATAGTCAAGGCATTTGGCAAAAAAAAAAAAAAACAGGACGAGTTTCCAATAGGTTCTACAAGATATTAAAGACTGATCTGGATCCTGGCAAAATTCTCGATTGTCTGATCCAGAACAAGAAAAATTTTGATAACCTTGGAATTTTCGTCATAGCAAAGGAACATATAAAGACAAAGGCTTGCAGCAAACACCAAAATATAGCCAAGATAATGTGAAATCTGGAGTGTTCAATCAGATTTGTTGTATCTTCAAAAATTTTCAAGCGAGATCCAGAAGAAAACCGCCATGACGAAAAATGAGATTTTTGTGAATAACTACTGAACTAAAATAGATATCATTATGAATCCAATTGCTAATGGTATGTTTTCATGGTCAGTGAATCTAAATATTTAGATGAAATAAAGGTAGGACTAATATTTATGATGAAGATCACAATATGGGTGAGGACTGTGGGGCTGCGCTCTCCGAGTGCTTTTCTAGTTTTTTTGTTGAATTGTTGGTCTGACTGTTTATCCCTCATTATCTAATGTTATCTTTTATTGGAGACCGACTTGTCATTTGTCCTGAACCTGAATATTTGAGTGTTTGCTCAGACATTTACACACACATAATTCAGATTAACAAAAGACAGAAAATATTTCAATCATCATTTTCTCCCTTCCCCTCTTTTGTTATTAAGGTGCCTGACTATCTAGACCACATCGACACTCCAATGGACTTCCAGACCATGTGGAACCTGCTGGAGTCCCATCGCTACCTCACCTTCGAGGCCTTTGAGGCGGACTTTGGCCTCATTGTCAACAACTGCCTCAAATACAACGCCAAGGACACAGTCTTTTACCGCGCTGCCCTGCGGCTAAGAGAGATGGGCGGAGCTGTCATAAGGACCGCCAGGCGGCAAATTGAACGCATAGGCTTCGACTATGAGACGGGGATGCACCTCCAACGAGATCAGAGCCCGGAGAATCCGAGGGAGCAAGAAAGAGACAGAGAGAGAGAGCGGGAACGAGAGCGAGAAAAGGAGAGGGACCGAGAAAGAGAACGACTGATGTCATCTAATGAAGATGGTAAGTGGGCCTCCTACAATTACAGCCGGCAAGTTCGGCTTCTCACCTTTACTTGTTAATCGTCCCTTATTCCAAAACTTTTTAATCAAACCGACTCAATCAGGTTGCTTTACCTTAAACATACAATTTAAATGCATGATTCTGGCTTCATTTGAAAGAAAAGCTGTTTAAAAGTGGTGCCATCAGCCTTGGCTACACTACTATGCAACTGAGCTTATTGGTACAGAAATAAGTCCAAAAACACAGACGTGAGTTATTATTAACACTTCCATGTTCCTAAGGCTGAAATTCTACATAGAATAGCATAATGGATAAATTTGAAATAAGTGTGTGAATGTCTGATGAGATTTAAACGTTTATAATGACATAAGAAAATGCATCTGATATTGCCATTTTTAATTTTAGCGCATTGCTGTGTGTTCTAAAGGAAGGTTGCCAAGGAATTGCTAATAAGAACTGTATAAATAGCTGGGGACCCCTATGCAATCATTTCTGATTGTTTTTTGATTAGCAATGCCACAACCAGATCACTTGATTATAATGGAACCCTTAAAGCAGATGTGACAACCTGATGTTTTATTTTGGAAATACTGTAACTTCTCTGAAGTCACCTGCCGTGTTGTAGCTCCATAGTAGCTTAATAAAAGCTTTGTGGTTTTGCTGATTATGTTTAAGCTTAAAAAATCCTGAAAGTTAATGTTGTTTGTTGAGGTTATCACAAAGAAACAAATGTGTTAGTTTCATAACCATTTGGTCCACAGAGACCTAATAATCAGCAATGGTCCAAGAGAACCAGTAGATGCTAACTTCTGCGTTAGCCTACAAAAAGCCGGTTATCCCTGCATCACTTAAAGCTGTGGTCTACGATTTGAAACCGCAGTCTGCCCCCCCTTCCCTCACCTCTCACCCCTCCCCTCCGTGTTCCAAGATCCCGCCCCCAGCTCGTGTCGCCTCATATACCAACAAGCCCCCTCGGACAGAGCTACGAGCGACTAGCATAATATATCAGCAGCAAACTCAATCAAAAACAGCTCTGCTCAACTGAAAGTATCAAACACGACAGACATCCCCCTTGTAACACACAGCAGTAGCCATTTCAATTGGACCGGCGGCAATGCGGGTCTGGCGCTGCCAAAGCGGAGCCGATTGTGGGGGAGGATTTATCTTTCTCAGCCTGTCCTCCCCAGCTCAGCTTACAGTGCTAACAATTAGCGGCTAACAGGCTAACCCACTCCGCTACAAGTCATTAGCCAGGACAGGCACAGACTAACCGGAGTTATTCAGCAGACATCTCCCACTGTAGTAAACAAAGCCATTACCTGATCAACCAGGGGCGAAACGGCCGATGCTGAAGGTCTGACGGCCTACTGAGGCCATTCGTTAGCCGTTAGCCCGCTAACAGGCCTCAACCCGCGGGCAGAGCTCTGTTGGGCCCGTGAGAGGGGAAGCAAACCCCGATAGTTCAGTAGCTAACGTTGCTAGCTGCTCACCGGAGGTAGAGGGGAGGAGGCGGGACCATAGGCATGACGCTGGGTAGTGAGGGAGACGGGGGTTTGGATGGACTCATGGACCAACTCACGGACCAATTGAACCTTACAGGCTTCTAGGCTTGATTGGTCAGCTAGTATGCAGCTTTGCAGCGGATATACTGAATGGATTTTTTTCGTTCTTTTTGGTCTTTGTACTGTGTAGATAGGACCATAGGACCATAACAGCCTTATAAACGGAGTTATTAAGATGTACAAAGCTTCCAAATCGTAGACCATAGCTTTAAGATTTTAAGGGGTTAAGGCTGAATCCCAATTCTACCCTTTAGCTCTTCCCCTTCGGCTTACCCCTTCCCTTTAGCCATCTGTTTTGAGGGCCAAGGGGAACGGGTGAAACACACAGCTGAGAAGCGAAACGGCACTCGATTCCTGCTACGTCGACACCCAGAGCCGTCGCTGGCTGTGAGGTAATTAGATGCGACCGTAGCCACAGCTGAAAAGCTAGCTTCTTACGACAAAAATTTTTAAAATGCGACCAACTAAAAACATGATTAATATGAAATTGATGATAAAATAATTACTTATAATTAAGTGTTTCCTTCGGTCTCCGCTCTGCTTCGTGTTGCCGTGTGCGGTGTACTATGGGAAATTCTCTTACCCCTTGGTTGCAAGGGAGGTCCCAGTCTGTCTTCGTTTCGAGGGCTGTGTAGCCTTTGGTCTTAGCCGTTCCCCTTAGTCCTACGGAGTATTGAGACACCACTTCACTTGACGTGAACATGCAAAACCAAGGGGTTAGGGGTAATAACCAGGGCTAAGGAGTACAATTGGGATTCACCCTAAAGGTGGCCTTGCATTTGGAGTGAAAACAGTATGTCCTACTCTTAAGCTCCAATCACTCTTGAAAAAAACTAAAAAACAAGTCAGAATTCCTAGAATTTACCAGGTTTTGCTGCATGTGTGAACAAAAAGAGCAGATTTGATAACCTTAAATTTTAAGCAAACCCCTGAGATTTTTTGTCCCCCGCCTCTCCATGGCAGACAAAGGTCTGCAAATCTCCTTTTGCAAAGTATTGACAAACAAATTAGGACATTTTATGGGTGTTGTACCTGAAAAATAGCTTGAAATGTTCAACGTTGCATGTGTGAAAAAACTTTACATGTTCGGAGAATGAATGAGCACTTTTCAAAACAAACAATTTGAGAAAAATAAAAGATTTTCATGACCAGTAGGTGGTACATGACAGTATTTATGTCAGTTTAAGCACGATTACAAATTTCTCCTTTATTTAAGTGTTTTTTCTAAGTGCTTTTTATTCTCTGGTCCTCTCACATAGTAAGCTTGATCGATATTGAAGATGTGAATATTTTGATACAACAATCAGCACCTAAAATACCACGCTGCTGCCACCCTGATATCACAGGAAACGGCCCACTTTCACCACTGTGTCAGTTTCAAACATGTAACATTTGTAATGATCGCCAGTCTTGTTCTATATTTAAAAGCCTCTCTTTTCCTCCTCCATTGCCTCCCACAGAGCTCCTCCTGCCTGAGAACAGGCGGCGGCTGCCTTTGGAGGAGCAGCTGCACTACCTGCAGACACGCCTGGTGGAGGTCAGCGCGGGGAAGCACAGCATCGGTCAGTCTCGCCGAGCAAAAGCTCTGAGGAAAGAGATCAGCGTCATCAAGAGGAAACTCGCAAACCAACGGGAGGGTGGCTCGGGACTGGGCGGGCGGGAGTCTGTGGGAGGAGGTGAGCGCGGTTCCTCCCTTCCCCATCACCCATCTTCTGCAGGACACCTGGATGAAGGGGGAGAAAGCAGCAGTCAGGAGATTGGAGGGAAAGGTACTTCATGTCATACTGTCATAGATAATGATGGGACTAAATATTAACTCCACAATAAACGGTTCCCACTGTTGTTTCAAACAGGGCTGTCACAGGATTAGATTTTCAGCTCATGGTTGTTGTGGCCAGAGACTATCATGATAGCAGTATTAAAGGGAAACAGGAAAACGATCTATCATACAAGTTAATAAACCTACAGCCTATTTTTATTGTCTGTGTTTTGGCAAAATACTCCCAAAAGATGCATAGTGAGGTGGACAGACTTTCCATAACTGGCACACAAACACAGTGGGTGGGTTGTCAGGGAAGGGGCTTGGCTCGGAGCACAACCATGGAAGGGAGGGGGGAGTATTATTGCTTCCACTGCGGTTTCATCCAAGTTACATACCTCAGAGTATCGCTGTAGGATTATTGATACCCCAGTCCATCACATGAGGTCATTGTATTGTTTTATAGTAAGCTACTCTGAGTTTGTTGAAATGTATGAAACAGTATGCGTGATATGTTCCAGTCAGTCTTACCGGTGTTAACTTTAAGTTGGATGTTGATGTTACAAATGACAACATTAGCACTATGTAATTCTAATGTTATGAGCCCTAGATAGTTAAGATAGCTTTTAGATAACATTGTATCTTTAAAACTTGATGATGAATTGAAAACCAGTTCCAGCTGAGAATTGATCACAAGCAGCACAAGGAATTGGGTACAGTTGTCTTTGTGCTCAGTGATTCCTTTATCAGTTCACAGTGCTCTCCTCTTAAGCGGACAGCAATTTCCATTCCTATTCTCAAGATTATCAGAACATCCCGCCTTGTCAGTGTCTTACACGAATAGGTTATTGTCCTTTGAGACTGATAGTGGGTTAAATTGCCAGAGTCTAAACTAAAGAAAGCACTTTCCATACTAAAGCATCGTCTTCAGAAATTAATTTCAAGTACTCCCAGATTACACTGTTGCAGAAACCCCAAATTCATGTGTTAAGTCATGATAAAGTAATAAAATTGTAAAATAAGAAAAATCTCAAAGAACTTTGCTTAATTGAAAGGTTGTAGAAATGGAATTGGCCCTGCCTCCTGCAACCCAGATTGTGAGTTCTCCTATGAGGTTTCTGTTCTTGATGGATCAGCAGACCAGAAACCCAAGTAAGGGTAGATTTTCAGTTATTTAGTCTCTGCACTGCTCATGGAGTTTCTAAAAAGCCTCATAAAAGCTTTGTTTAGATTTTTTTTTTTAATTAAATAAGGAGTCTCAAATTTCTGATGGTACTTTGATTAAGATAGTCTTTATTAAATCTCTTTTGAGTTATTTAAATGTTTGGCTTGCATTATCCATAAAGATTCTAATGCTGTACTATGTGTGGTGTAAATAACAGTGTTACTTCTGTGAAATAGCTTATACGCACATTATAGACAAGTCAATCATTCAACACTCTGCTCAGATCATATTCTGAGTTACTCTGCAATATCCACCTCTAGTTTATACGTGTGAAGTGAAGTAACTCACTAAATATTTTTCTCTCCCTTTAGATCTGAGTGTGTCCTCATCTGCTCTGGCTCCTGAGGTGGGCCGCCGTACATCTGTCCTCTTCTCCAAGAAGAACCAAAAAATGGCGGGCCCTCCCAAAAGGCCCGGACGTCCGCCCAAGAACCGGGATGCCGGGTATGCTGCGGCAGGGGTGAGTCAAAGCCCCATCGGCCCTCCTCAGCTTCCTCTGCTGCCCTCGTCCAGGCAGAGGAAGAGGCCCCGCAGCCCCCACAGCAGCTCCAGCTCTGACAGTGACAGTGACAACGATGACCTGCTCCCATATGAAAAAAAAAAAAAAAAATAGAGAGAGGAATGTCTCCCAACACTTCAGTGAGTAACTTTATACAGAAATGTTTTTTGCTATAAAACTTCGTTCCACAACCAGCAGCAGCAGCAGTGCAGCATCTGACAGAACCAGGTGAGGATTGAATGCAGAGCAGGATGTCTGCTACCTGTGGAGTACCTGTTTTTAGTTGCAAACAAATAGGCTAAGGATTCGTGACTCGCCACCAGCAAAAACGTTCAAATTTTGAATCAGTATTTGATATATTAAATAAAAATTGATAACAAAAATTGTATTCAAAATAAAAGGGAAATAGTTAATTAAAATGGTTTAGATTGACATTATGAGAGTAAAGGTTTATGATTAAATACTTAGAGCTCTGTCTCTGCCTGTTGGATGTTGCAGAGCTTCTCCTCTGGTAACCAGCTCTTTATTGTACAACCCATCTCTAGAGCTGATCAGTGGTCACTAAGTCTGTACCTTATCAGAATTTTTTTTTCTTTCAGGATCTAAAATATGGCTCTTTAACAAAAAAAAATCATTTGGCAGGAGTTAGTGTGAGACCGCAAAAATTTACATAACTTGCTATTTCTCTGGCTATAACTCTTTCGCATATATAATGCATTCCAGATCTGTAGCTGTGAAGAGCTGACCAACTTAATTCTTGTAAATATGAAAAAAAAAAAAAATAGGAGAATGTCTCCCAACACTTCAGTGAGTAACTGTTGAAATGTTTTTGCCCTGCTAGGAAAAAACTCGTTTCAAAATAGACAGAGATAAGGCACACTTATCTGACATACACTTTGCAATTTCAAGCCACTTTTTTAGTTGTAAGATGGGTTTTGAAGTCAGGAAAGACATTAGCCTGACCTGAGTAATTTGTATATAATGCACACAAGAAAACACTGTGACAGACCCTGGCCAAAACTAATGTTCTCGTCTGGTCCAGTGGATTTCTGACATATTTTAGTTGTTCACAGTTGCTGTGGATTAGAGTTTGTAAGATGGATCTGTCTGATGACTTAAACAGTGTGATCCAGCTGCTACGCAATGTTATAAATGATTAATTAATCTGAACAATTTAAGTTAGTTTTAGCTATTTTCTTGTAAATAGGGCTATTTTTAATGTTGCAATAGATGATTTTTGCCAAATTTTCTTCATAGATCTACTTCTTTCAATTTCAAACTCCTGAGTGGGCTGCATTAAGGGAGTAGGACGGCCTCATGTGGCCCCTTAGCACCTAGTTTCCCACCCTGATCTAAATCAAGGGACCAAAAACATCCTCATTGTTTTGATGTGAACTGAAACTAAGTGTGAAGCAAATGCTAAATTATGTTCTGACCACTTTTATTTTCTACCCTGCCTGTGATCAGTATGTAAATAGGCACTAAATGAAGTCTAATAATAGTGACGCAGTGCTTCTATTTTTACATAGACACTGACATTAAAATAGACTTTTGTGTAGGCGTGTGTGAAGGGGTGGGGAGATTCATATATAGTTTACTGATGCTTTCATGTATTTCTTAGCAAGACTATTTTAAATAGATGATGTTTTTCCTTCTAAACTGCTGACAAATATAATAAACTCTTAAGTTCATAAGCAATCAAGACAGTCATAATAGGAGTCTGATAGCTCATTTGGTGACGTGAAAAACAAACAATGATTGATTTCGAAACACTAAGCTAAAACATTTAAGAAACAGCACCTCAAGGAGATAGATTCCTGCTGTAGTATAACCTAAAAGTTGGGTAATTACAAGGCTTTTGCTGGTACCACTGACCGCTTTATTTCGCATAGCATCATTACCTGGCTGTCCCCCTCTGGGAGAAAGCTAGCTGGGTACTTTAGAGTCAATCATAGTTCCTAGTAGGACAAGCCTTGAGCAGCCTCACTTCAAAACTATCCCCTTCAAAGTTCATGAAAGAATGAGGAAGCAGTGTAGAGCCATTTTTTAGGACAAAAGCATCAGTACTTCATAAAGTCTTTGACATGTCTTTATTAACAGTGATCTGTAACAGCCTTGTCTCTCCTCTTTCTTTCAGCACGACCCCCTCGAAGCAGGGCAGAGGAAAGGCCTCGTTCTCTCGCTCTGCCTTCCAGGAGGACAGCAGTGAGGAGACATCAGGCACCGAAAATGACTCCTACTCAGCCGGAGGATCACGGAGCGTCTCACACTGTAAGC
The DNA here is from genome assembly GCA_036419115.1 of Scarus forsteni. Taxonomy (NCBI): domain Eukaryota; kingdom Metazoa; phylum Chordata; class Actinopteri; order Labriformes; family Labridae; genus Scarus; species Scarus forsteni. Next base: position 4,681,049 of record JAZDUH010000043.1, read on the forward strand.
TCACTTTGACTACACACACACCTCCTGTGTCTTTTACACACAGTTTTTCGATTCACGGAGGTGAGTGTTTCTTTTTTTTTTTTTTTTTTTTTGTCTTGATTAGATTAGAAATTCGGTTTAACCTGAGAGCTGAGACCTCAGATTTGTTATCTTGTATTTCATAACTAGACCTGAGATAAGGAAACACACCAGATGACAAATGCAGAACCTCTGCTCAAGTGTTCTTATGCCTGTATTTGAGGACAAAGTCAGTTACAGACTGAAAGTATATTTCATCTTTGTTCTTTTGGTGGCAAATTATTTTGTTAACTTAATGCTAAGAACCCAGATTAAGTGTAAGCCACATATATTTAGTTAGAAGTGATGACCTTCCTGTTCCTGTGCTCCTTACCGTCAGTGGTGCGCGGTCGAGCCAGGTCAGGATGCTGGATGACTTCTGATGACTATTCTTCTCTTGAAGCTCTGGACCTCGTGTGGGCCAAGTGCAGAGGATACCCTTCATACCCTGCTCTAGTGAGTGACACAAATTCATTGTACAAATACACCAAAACAAGGAGATGTCCTAATAAAGACATTCTGCAGGAAAATGAGTGCGTCTAATCATCATTTTTTTTCTCTTTTCGCATTTAGATAATTGACCCGAAGATGCCCAGGGAAGGGGTGTTCCACCGTGGCGTCCCAATCCCCGTGCCCCCCTTGGATGTGCTGAAACTGGGAGAGCAAATGACACAGGAGGCCAGGGAGCATCTGTTCCTCGTTCTTTTCTTTGACAACAAGAGAACTTGGTCAGTACTCCTGTTACAATGTAACACATGTATTTGTTGTTGTCTCATGTTCTTCTGGCTGACTTTTTGTGGGTGCACTCATTCCATAGGACTGTCATTTTCCCAAAAATCCTCTGAGTTGGTTAATGAAAACACTTGTTAATGACCAAAGATATTTGGTTATTTTGGCATTTTCACTTGATCTTTGAAATGTTTACCTCTCCCAAGGCTTCCTGCCCTTGCATATGAAGTGAGCAGTCTTGTTCATTATGGCCTTTTTGTTTCTTCTTTTTTTTGAGGGGGGGGGATTTTCTGCCTTTATTAATAGGAGAGAGAATGACAGTGGATGGACATGTGAACGGGGGTAAGAGAGTAGGGGAAGACACTCGTTTATGAGACGTGCCTGGTCGCTAACCACTCCACCAAACCAGCACCCCACTGGGGGACACCTGCCAAGGAGGACTCATAAGTACTGGCTGAGCACTTGATAAGGCAGATTGTTGTGGGTGAAAGGCCAATAAATGGACCTGCAGATTTATCACAGCAGGCCAGTTGCTTTGCACATAATCAACACAAGGAGTAGCCCAAAGTGCTTCCATACTGCTTTTCTCCAATGTTTCATGTTATCATCCACCCAGAATGGCTTTGCCAGTCTCTCATTTCTTTAAAGTGTCTTCTTCCATGTTTTTCCAGTGGACTACATGCAACTCTTATTGTAGTCTAGAGAGCACTGGCCGTTCATTTTGGGTTTTTTTTATATCCCATAATGGAATGGATATTCAAATATTGAAGATAAGGTGGTAGTCCTATGATACCATCTGTTCCAAGCCCTGGCACAGTTGACCCTTGAAGTCCAGTTTGTTTGACTTCTGTGAGTGCTTTGCATTGCACCATATTCCAGCCAAGAGAAGCAAATCACTCTCCCTTGGCCCTGGTATTGATGAAGGGAAACGCCTTGGTATGGTACTTATGCTTATATACAGACAGGCACAGATGGGCAGCCTAAAGGGGGCTTGATGGTACAAGATTTAAGTCCAGGGTATGTGTTTATATGCTCAAATGAAGCTTTACATGTTCTCAAATGAACCTTGCCAAACAGGAAACACCCACTTCTGTCACAGCTGTACAGGTTTGAAAATTGCCCTAGAGGCACAGAGAGAGCTGCTGTGGCCTGGCTTGTCTTTTCTCTCTGCCCCCTCCTGAGCGATCTGGGTCACTTAGATTCTCTTGATTAAAGTCTCACAGCTTAACTTCTACATAAAATGATCAGAAGTCATGGCTAGATAAGATATGTAAAAGAAAAATAAATTATCTTGTTTTGTGTGATAATACATATGTGTAATATTTGCATTCTGTGTCTCTTTGTACCTGTTTGTTAATAATTCACCTGTTTTATTATACAACTCAGCTGTAATGTTATTTTCTAACCAGCTCATTCATCTAAAGCACCCACAAAGCTTCCACAGACATGACAAATAGGTTGAAGAACATGTTCTTTATGTTTGTTGTAAGTGGTTATATAATTTAAGTTGTCAAAGGTCAAAGGAGATTATGCTTCTGAAACTTTGGCATTTTGGCCTTAAAAAGTTGTGTCTCTTCATTGGCAGCGTCCCTTCCCCCACTACATAAAAAAAAGATGCAAGCGAATCAAACTTCCGATGTTACTGGATGTGTGCACAGAAGTCAATCTTTTTCAGTGGTTCAAAAGAAACTGAACTCATTGTGCTTGATTGCAAGTCGGCAAAACATAGAGATGAAATAGGACAAATGTGGTTTTGCAAACAGAAGAGGAGGAAAAAACACGACACATTTTAGGTCAGATGGTACTGCAGACACTTCAGAAACACAGCGTTTTGCTTTGCTTTTCACCTTATACATATTCAGAAGCACTAATTATGTTAAACTCCCATAAGCACGTGGCTAAATATATCTAATGGAGAGTCGAGCTGATCACCTGTAGTAACTGATAAACATTTTAAATAATATTAATATAGTAAAAAAAGTTAATCATTGACGGGGTTGTTTGGGACACTTATTAGCGATCTCAAGATTTGATTCAAAGTTAAAACTTTTTGCCAAAGTGATAATTAAACTGTGAATTTGTGTAGCTTAAAGACATGCATAGATTGATCTGTGTGAAAAAAAAACAATTTAAATTAAAGGAAAGGGTTTAAGATAAGCATAATAAATCTAAAAAAAAAGCAAGTTGAAAGATCTCAGAGTTATTAGGATGCAGATGATTGGTAGAGAAATAACCAATCATCATTTAGAATTTCCCTGGTAAGACCTGCAGGGAATGATTCTGGAATATTGGTTGGCTTTGTTTGTGTTTTCATTTGTTAGCTAAATACTGTGAGCAGCCCAAAAGGTAAAAGTCCAAATAGAGTCTCCTGGAGCAAGAAGAGGTGGGCGCTGGAGCCGGATTACAGCAGGAAGCGATTGGTCACACAGAGATTAGCATTGATGCTACAGTAGAAGTTTTATAAAATCTTGACCACATTTCTACATTGTATGAAAAACAATAAACAACACCACAAATTTCTCTATTAAAATGACATTTTCACTCCACTTCTGACATGTTTTACTGAGAGTGTTATTTACAAAGTGGCTTCTGTCCTTCAGACTACAGTTGAAGCACCTGCCTACTACATTATCTGATTGGCCTGTTGTGAATGTGATTGACGGAACAGTCGTCCACTCATTTGCAGGATATGCTTTTGAAAGGTTCTTCCCTATGAGGTTTTGTGCCTCATAGTTAAAAATGTTTGCTAAGACTATAGCTTGGCTAAAACTGTCAGCTCATTAATAGTTAATGGATGAAATCAGTAGTTACGTGATGTATGGTAGAAATGTTGAAGTTAAGAAAAGGACATGTGGTTAAAACTGAAAGCCTAAGTTAATGATTAAGGGCTGATTATCAAACTAAAGGTAGGTGTGAAAGACTGGAGCAGTTTCTCTTGTAAAGTATACATAGGTGATTTCTTTTGTTAAGAATATGTTTGTAGGGTGGTGCAGTAGGTAGTGCGTGTGCGTCACAGCAAGGAGGTTGCCGGTTCGAACCCGGTGTTGGGCAGAGCCTTTATGTGTGGAGTTTGCAGGGAGTTCCTCCCAGCTTCCTCCAAAATACCAAAAACATGCTTTTTATGTTAGTTGGTCCCTTTAGTTATGGGTGCAAGTTTGAATGGTTGTCTGTCTTTTTGTGTGGCACTTCAGTCGGCTAGCAAGTGGTCAAGAGTGCACCCTGCCCAAAATCAGCTGGGATACGCTTTAGTCCCCCCTCACCCCAAAGAAGGATAAGCCAACTAGATGATGGATGGGAAACCAAACAAACTTAAAAAGTGAGCTTCAGACTCAGAAACATTTTGGCATAAAATTTTAATAATGAAAGTGATGTTGAATTCTAAGATGTAAGGACGGGTAATAAATATGCTGGCAGATAAAAGGGCTGCTTTTTTTACCTCAGGACAGAAAGACTTGGAATCACTGGCTTTAAGCGTCTGGTCCTAAAACAGCTAACAAAGAACGTATCAATGAATACTGTGTAGGGGATATTTTTGCCTTTTCCTTTTTTTTTAACTTTTTATTTAGATTTTTTTCCCCAGTTAAACATAGAACATTATCTAAAACAAAATCAGAAATGTAGAACAAAAAAGGGCACAAAAAATATTGCGCACATAAAGATGGCTGCCTGTAATGCAAATGTACGTCAAATATACATTATACTTTAAAATAGTTAAGAGAAGCAAACAGAATAAAGATACATACAAAAAAGTAATGAAATGAAATAAATTAAAAAATATCTAAATAAATAAACATATGCACTTCATGTCAGGGCCCATTTCCATTACTTAAAGATCAACCTAAACAACCCAAATAGTTCACATTATAAGGTATTTTCCAACCATGCTCTACCTATGATCAAAAAGGTCCATTTTCAGCTGTAATGATACGGTCATTGTTTCCATGAGATGCACAGTTTTGCCTTTTCATCGCTACTCAGAATTGAACAGTTGAAGAGTTCATCTACGCTGTCTGGACTAGGGATGGGAATAGAAAACCAATTCCAGTTGTTGATCGATCACAAGTTACAAAAAAAAAGATCTATTTAGGCTAAAAGGTCTTTTTGCTTACCACTTCGTTCCACATACCTTGCAAATGAAGGGCATCATGCTCTCATTACAGGCAGCCAGCAGAAATGACAATAAATAAGTAAAAAATGGTGGCAATCAGTGGTCAAAGTTGTGTCTCAATTATTGGTAAAAAGATGTTTATGAAGGTCAACTCCACATAGAAAATCTGCTGTATTCAATAGAGGATTCTGATCAATAAAGGTGCGTTCACACCAAACGCGACTCTGCGATCAAAATTGCGTTGCCCACTGAAGTCGCATCGCGTGTCCCTAAATACCTCATTTTGGTCACCGCCAACCCTCGCTGTGGCTCGGTGATGTCACATCCGCTGGAGTTTCACAGCGATCATTTCATATATCATATAATAGGATGCATAAGCGAAATTTTTTCCCACTGTATCCTTTTCACTCATCCACCAAACACAAAACACTGCAGCTGATGCCCTGCAGCAGCATCGTTTGTAAGTACTCTGCGGCCTGTCTAGGTGGAACTAATGTACTCACTGACTAATGTTTCCCACTCAGACATAGACTGTTACTCTGTAGTCCGCAAGAAAAACTGTCACGAGTACTGTCACACGCACACACCGCTGATTGGCTGTTGCTGCACAGCCACACATGACCTCCCTGAAAATAACCTTTTTTTAACTTTGGCAACGCCCAACAAGTTAAGTGATCGCCTTGAACGCTGCAGTCGCATCGCAGTAAGGTTAGCCCCGCCCCATCAAGGCTGTACATTAACTTTGCATGGAGAGTGATAGCCAAGGATGCTCAAGTCGCTTTTGGTGTGTAGGCACCATAAGAAAAATCGTTAGTGTTATTGGTATTATTGAAACCTTATCAATCCCATCCCTCCTCTGGTCCATGGACTGATACTTCAATTTTGCTGCAGTTTTTATGCCTTTTTTTTTGGCATTTTATACATTTTTACCTGTTCTATTTTGTACCCTCCCTGTTCGCTTTAAAAAAGATTTAAGTGCTGAAATGTGTATATATATGTGTGTGTGTTTATCCAGGCAGTGGCTGCCTCGCTCTAAGTTGGTGCCGCTCGGTGTTGACCAGGAGCTGGACAAGGAGAAGATGCTGGAGGGAAGAAAATCCAACATCCGCAAGTCTGTGCAGGTGGCGTACCACCGCGCCATGCAGCACCGCAGCAAGGTGCAGGGAGACCCCAGCAGTGAGACCAGTGACAGTGACTGAACACGCATTGGATGTGGCGGTCCTCGCAGGTGTGAGGGAGTGTATGTTTCACATCTAGAGCCCCAGCCTCCCACAGAGGATACAAAAAACAGTGCCAGTACTCGTGTGGTAAAAAAAAAATCCACTACATCGGCCCGAGACACTCTCATGCACACTAAGACGTATTTAATCTGAAATGTAAAATATTGTATTTAAGAGAATTGAAAAGAAGGTTATTGATAAATATGCTTTGTCCAGAATCATAAATCAAGTATTCTGTGTATGTGGTCAATATGTTTAACAGAAAATGAGATCATGGTTTACAGACCCCGAAAGAGAAAATGGTATCCAAACTAGACGACTGCGACTCCTTCTGATTCTAACAAAGGATTTTACATTCGAACAGGGCATGTAGTTAACATTTAATGCACACAGTTGTCCCAGCTGTTAATTCCAGTATCAAGCACATCGTCCCCTCAAAGAGGAACTGTGGGGGATCAAGCCCCTCATGTGCCAGTGGGCCACAAAAAGACTTTCATCCTGTTGCAATGTTATTTATTCTGCTGAATTCTTATTAACAAGTTCTTCAAGCTCATTTTTATCATGGACTACTTCCTATCACTCCAACTACACAAGGAATTTTTCTGTGATCCTTTTACTTTTGTCTGTGTTTATCATGTCCTCCGTTTTTATGGTTTTGTCAGCGCAGGTATGTGTCGCACAGGCTGCTGGTTAACGAATAATGAAGACTAAAGTGAAACACATGATCGCCTCACTGTCTGTCTTAGTCTCAGGCCGATGGCTTTAGAACTTTTATATATACAGATTGCATAAAGATAGAAGTTTAATAAAAAAATAGAGTTTTTTAAAAACTTGTGGGGAGTGTTGATTTGTTTTTGTGTGTGCATTTAAGATTGCAGTGCATGCCATGAAAATCTGTTTGCTGAAATTTGATCCTGATTCAAACAGCATGAAGGGAAATGGTAACCGACCACGTAAGATGGACAGTTCCATATTGGAAGTATTTCAGTAATCCATCTGGGAAGCGAAAATGTTTTCAGGGGCAGAACCTTCAAAATCAACTGCAGCTTGTGATTAGACAATCGTTCGGGTCATCACACTTATCACAGACCAATCCATATCAAGTAACAGTGCTATGACGTAGCATACTTAATGGCTAACAGCTGAAAAGGGCAAACAACAGTTAATGGCCGTTAACAGTAGCGGCTAACTGTTGTTAGTCACTACGGCTAACTGCCGTTAACTGTTGTTTGCCCTTTTCAGCTGTTAGCCGTAGTGGCTAACGGCAGTTAGCTGTAGCTACCTTAAGACACACATATAATTTCACATTAAATTATATTACACAGATGTATCATTTAACTCTTATATGCAACACGGACATCGTCAAAGAAAATCCCTATGAAGTAAACTTATGAGACCATATTAAGTATCACCGAGTAACCATGATGACCACAGGCTAACTGGCATTAGCTGCCTTTATTTTCAAAGGAAATGGGCTTCAAGGAGTGGATTTACCCGCCAAAAATCAAATTTGGCAGTGGAGTAGTCTACGTTTATGACCTTCCCATTCCTCATAATAGATAAGGGAACACCATATATAATGGGGAAAAACCTGTTGTAGTATTAAGGGTATGTTGTTATAAGTGTTTACACAACCTCAACGGCAATTGTACTTGAAACAGTTTTATCAGGAATGACCCGTTGTTTGTTTTAAAGAAATCCACATAAGCTAACATCAATATTCTACCAAGACGACGAGTATGTTTAAGTTAGAACAGCCTGGAAATACAGATGCCAAGGTGTTACACTTGGCTTCATGTGGCTTGCAGCTGTATGGGTGATGGGGACTGATCTCACTTTTAAAGGCTTAGAAACATATTGAATGTTTCAGTAATGGTATGTCAGTAACATCAAAATGGTTTAATTATTTCCATCTTTGTTAAATAACATTAAAAAAGTGGCCCTTTTACAAATGAAGTTGATGGTCCCTGACTTAAGGTATCTTTTGCCATTCGTGTGCAGCCTGATGGAAATCAAACTGCCACTTTTCTCGTTTCCTAGACTACGTAAAATAAAAGTTGATCTGATAACATCTAAAGTAGACTTTGAGGTGCATACAGTGTGTTTCCTGCATGTAGAATGGATAAGCAGCAGTCAGAACTCATTAAAGATAAAGTTACAGGTACAGGGATGACTATTAGGTGGTGACTGTCAGCTTTTTTTCTTTAGCATTTTTTTCATCGCAGTTGTATGAGAAGTATACTCAGCATCTGGATGAAGAAACGTTTGTTTGGACACTAAACATTTTCTAATTCTGTACTGCAACAACCACAAATAACCAACAGCACAGCATTGAGTTTTTTAAAGGCTGAAAACACAAAGCTCTGCATGACAAATTATTTCAAACATCAGAAAAGATTAATGATGTAGGCTAAGAAACTGAAAGAACTGCAAGCCACAAGTTTCTAAAGTCATTGAGAAAAATGTTGCTACACTCTCCCTCTGTAATATAAAGATCCAATTTTAATTGTTTGACTTTTTTATTCTCTAAGTTTCTTTAAAAAAAAAAACACAATAGATATGCTTCTAAGTATATATACACACATATGTGCGTGTGTGTGTGTGTGTATACATATGTATATATTTAGCAGGAGGAAAGATATTGCAATACCATTTTCCGTGTATCATTCAGCTCCACTAAGTAATACACAATACTGCAAGAGTACACATTTATCTGGAGGCAGGACACTATGTAACAAAAATGATGTTTAAATATAAAATATATGCTTATGTTTTAGATGTATTTATTTAGTAAAGAAACAACAAATGGTCACCATAGAGGTCACACACTTAACTCCTGTTCAGCCATTTACACCTGTCCCAAAAGATCCCTGAAATTGTTTTTGAGGGGGTTTTTTTGCCTAAAAATCCACTTAGATGTTGAATTTAGACATGACATTATACCGCTCCAATTCAGTTAGAATGAGTTTACCTACAGTGATGAAGTGACTAGTAAGAGTCTACCAGTGTATCTAAGGTTTTATTGTTCTGCTCATATTAAATATGCCCATATCATAACAAATGAAGTTTAAATGCATTAGGCTAAGCTGTGAGTTTAAACCAGGGCTTTATCATAAATGCTGAAAAGTGCTTTTTTTTAATTTTGTGTGGTATTTTGGAAGAAACAGACGTCATTTAAAGCCTGTCCTACTCTTCGGACAACCCTGACAAAAGCACCTCTGTTGAGGATGTTTAAAGATTTTTTGTGCGCCATAAATCAGGGAAAGTTAAAGATCACAACTGAAAACTTCTATCATGATTAATAACCTATCATCTGTCTGACTGGAAATTTAGGTATTTTTTTTACAACATGACAGCTCAGTTTACTTTCACTGACATTATCTAAGTCAACAGCTTATTGACATGTTCCGGCGTTTTATTGCATAGCGTGTTTTTGATGACAAATACCTCCCTTTGCAACCAATGTGACTTTCCTCTGCACAGACAAGGGTTTTTGACCATATTCTTTTCCATATGAGATAAAGATCCCCCACCCAACTGAAACACCCACTCACCTCAGCCAAAACTTCAACCCCTCTGAGTAAAGCCACCATGTTTCCTGCCTGAGCAGCTCTCGAAGCGGGAGCGGAAATATCTGATAAGCATCAGGCTCGCTGACATAGCTGTACCCTGTAGCTGAACGTCAAGCCTCAAAAATGTGTAAGTTTCAAATACCTTATCAGCAAACGTTGCCCTTATGTTCACCATGACACTGTGATGAACTGATTAAAGTTCAAGGTCATGGTTACTGAGGATATATGTTATCGTGAGGGCCATACATTTGTTTCTGTTGCCAGGGCGCTAATTATGACAATTTTAGGATGCTCTCATTCAAAAAAGGTTATAATTTATTAAAGGTGTAGTCAGCGATGTGGGAGAAAACGAGTGGAGAGGTTGTTTATAAATGAATTTAGACCCGCCCCCCGAAAGCTGATGGACATGCATCGTCATGGAAACGGCTGTAGAAACTGCGTAGCTGACCAACGTAGCTAAGGTAACCCTGACTCGTCAGACAACTCGACTGCAATTGTTGATAACATCAAAACAACAGTACATTTTGGCAAATTAGACAATAAGATAAATGCCCAACGGCTGTTACTGTTATGTGAAGCACCACAAAGCTAATGTTGCTTAGCTATCCAGCAGAAAGACGGCGACATCCGTGTCTGTGTTCAAGTCTTTTAATCGGCGGAGTTCCCTCCACCGTCGGAAAGCAACACCAATGTTGACCCAGGTCTTCGCTCTTTCATGGTCATAGCCCTTCTTTTTCACTTTCTGCTCCTCTGACCTTTTTCTTCTGGGCTGTTTTTCAGCCATTGCTACTGCACCTATTGTAGCTCTCCCTTACGCTAACTGCACACGCTACGCATCCTACTACTCCCCCTCCCCCCTCTGTCTGATCTGCGCATGAGTATTATCTCCCCCTGGATGTGTGGGGGTGTACCCTGTCTTGGTAACTCGGCCCGAGCCACAATATTTACCTGCTGAAATTCAGGCCCAAGGCTGTGTATTGAAACCAGACTTTTTTTCAACATGCTGTCAGTGGGGACATCTTGTGGATGGATAGAAGAAATATGGAGATTTTGACAAATCGTGCATTAGATTAGAAGATCGCTGACTACACCTTTAAGAGGAACAAAAAAGCTCTCCAAGGGGGTTATTATACCGAGATTTATATCCAAATGAAAGTAGCAATACACCTTGCAAGGATTATTTAGGTTATCTAAATTATCCTATACAACTGCATTATCTAGTGTATATAAAGTTGTTCAATAAGTATGAATAGTTGCTACTTTCAAAGGTGTAGTGTATAGAAGTTGGCAGCATTTTCGCTGAACAGAATTGGTGAATATGATATAATGTTTCTATTTGTATATTAAATCCATCAAAAAAGTTGTACAGTCATCCTCACAAAACCTTGTTTTTCTTTTTATTGAGTTAGAAAAGCATTTTAAATCTATGTACCTCAGGTCTCCCCTTTGTGAAGACTGACATAACGATCTGCCATGTTGTCTACTGGTGGGTTTTTGGGACAAAAAGAGCGAAACGTGATGAGTCAAGAAAAGTTTACAAAACCTATAATCATCTTAACTGACCTATAATCTATCAAAATAATAGTTACAAATATGAATGAAAAACTCTCACCTTGTAACTGTTGTAAATTACGTCTTGTTCACAATCCTTTTTGGTCTTCACTGGTTCTCATCGTTTAGTGATGTGATGTTTTAGAAACGGATGGGCTCATTCCATAATTTGAACACTAGATGTCGCTAATGCCAATTTCTACACACGGCACCTTTCAGTTTTTTCTTGGCAGATTTTATCTTTCCTTGTGAATGTTTTTTTTTTCCGTAGAGGGGACACATGTGGCCCCTGGGCCACCAGTTGCCAATCCCTTCTTTAAGTTAACCTTTGCCTGTTAGTGCGTTATTTCAGAAATTATTCAAGATTTTCATTAAAACGTTCTCTTCTGCTGCCAAGGCCCCTTCTAACATTTCAAAACAGAATTGATTAAGCAGTCCCTACATTGAATAGGATGCGACTGTGCACCCTTGCCTGGTCACCTGGATCTCCAACTACCTCACTGACAGGCCGCAGGCTGATGGACACCACGTCTGACACTGCATTCAGCAGCACTGGAGCACCCCAGGGCACGGTGCTAGCCCCTCTTTTCTTCACCCAGTACACTGTGGACTTCTGCTACAACTCTGAGCTGTGTCACATCCAGAAATTCATTGGGATCAGAAATTAAACAGAGGAGGAGTACAGTAGCCAAGTGAGGCTGTGGTCTCCTACAAGTACCTCAGCCTGTGGATGGACAGCAAACTGGACTTGACGATCCACACCAACCAACTGCACAGGAAGGGACAGAGCAGGCTGTACTACATGAGGAGGCTGCAATCTTTAAACATTTGTGGGAAACTCCTAGGGGCCATCCAAGAAGGATGAAACCAGGGTGTAGAAACTGATCAGGTGGGCCGGCTCTGTGGTCGAGATGAAGCTGGACTCTCTGGTGATTGGCAGAGGTAGAAATAAAGAAAAATTGCTGGACATTTTGGACGGTGCCAGTCACCCTCTGCACACCGTCTGCAGCTACCAGAGGAGCCTGTTCAGCCCAAGACTTCTCTTCCTCATGTGCAGGACCAACATGAGGACCTCTTTGTCTCTCAGGCCATGAGACTGTACAAGTCCTCACTTGGGGTGAGGAGGAGTAACAGTAAGACACACGACAGGACAGGTGCAATAGCCAGCCTGTAGCCTTAGTTTTATTTTATTTTTTTAGATAGGCTACTTACTTTTTTTTGTTTAGGCTATCTGTCTTTGTTATATATGTTTTTATTTGTACACTAAACTGCTTTTGGAATCCTAAGTTCCACAAAGGAGTTTTCCAAAGGGATTATTAAAGTTCTGTATAATCTAATCCAGCCTTATCTTTTGTAATCTCATTTTTCACAACCTAATGTTGGCAGGTGTGTAATGGGGAGGCATAAAACTACTGTGCCTTAGCTGAGAAAAAAAAATCACAGAGACAGCGACAAAAAGACCCTGATTGTATCAGCTCATTGTGATTGTGAAATATATTTTCTAGCTTTCTGGCAGCAGACAGTAGCCTATGTGGTAAGTGTTTACTCAAAACAAAGTCCACGAGGACTTCCGGACAGGAGTAGCGAGGAAAGTATTGATGTGTTTCCACATGAGCGTCGAGTCAAAGCGAGCAGAGGGAGGATTAAAGGTCTTAATGCTCTGTCCTTTCTCTTCTTCTCGTCAGTTAGAGGAGGAGCTTAGTTTGTTGCTCTTATTCATGAGAAACATTTTCTCCTGAGAAGACGCCCGCATGGTTTAGTCACTGAGGCTCCTTCATCAGTTCCCACAGTCTTCCGTGTTTACTCAGAGGACTTGAGTTGTGTGTTACCCCCTTATGGCGCGGCATGGACCGGCGGGAAATGATGAGCACGCGACAACATTAAATTCAGCCTTTCATAAGTCAAAATTTCGCAGTACATTAGTTCAAAATGCATTTTTCCACAGCGGTGGCTTTTGTTGTCGCCTTGTTTTCTCCTCTGCTGCTGGAATGTTCTTCAACACGACCGGTGAGTAAACGCTGTGTCCGGAGAGGGGCCACGTTTAGGGGCCACACTGATACAAACAGGGACGTGTAAAGGGGAGGGGGGCTAGGAAGGCTCTAATGGCTCATGATGACAGACAGGTTATCCTGAAAGTAATATATTATCCAAAAACAAAAAAACAACGTAACAATTAATTAACTTTATACAAAGAAATCCCAATTGTTTTATTACCAAAAAATGTAATATTAAACCATTCTTTGCATCAGCTGGGTACTTTAAAATTTATTTAAGAAAGACACCTCTTTGAATATTTATTGGAGGGTATTAATTTTGTTTTTGCATTTTTTTCTGTACCAAAAGCATGTTAAAATATTTTATGTCCTCATAAAAAAAATGTTAATAGAGTAAGAAAAATGTGTAATCTGCAAAAGTTTGAGTATTTTACAGGGTTAAAAGACCAGAACCTCAGTAGGACTGATTATACAATTAATAAAACAAATTAAATTCTTACAATGGTCCAATTGGAGTGGACCAGTTACCCAGTTAGCTTTTCATAGAACATAGGTTAATTCATTTTTCAAGTTATAATTCAGCTGAATAGTGTTTTCTCCTTTGTTTGAAGCTTATGTGTGTCTTTAGACAGAATAAACTAACTAAAATAAGTATCTTTTAGAAAATGTACATTGTTGTATTTGTTTGTCAGTTAGATGTTCTAAGAAACTCTGTAAATCTGGTGTGGGATACTTCCCAATCTCAAAACCCTCCATGGGACCCAAAATTTATGGCAGCACTCCTGGTTACAAGTAAAGGTGTATTTAAGAAAACAATGAAAATCTATCATCATTGAAAAATAAATTGGTATCATCAAACTCAAAACCAAACACTAAAGCTCAGTTGAATTAGCCAAACTGGCAGATATTTTGGGCCCCATAAAAAGATTTAAGATCCACACAGATTCTTCCAGACATCTGCAAAGCAAAAATATAAGCATATATTTGGAAAGAAATGGTAAATATGAACTAATTTTACTTAAAAAATTGGTACATACTTGTTTTGTTGCATTTTAAAAAGAAACCAAACTTGACTTCACACCTGCCAGACTCACCAAACCATGCATTAGGTGAACCGTTGTGGTGCACTTGTACATTCTGCCACTATAACTGGCATTATATTGGATATTTATATAAGTTGTACAGCAACAATGGCTGTAAATAGGCAATTATATGCCAATACCGGTACTGCACGCTTAATATTGTACATCCCTACTTTCAGTGCATTGAAAATTAGAATAAACACATTTGAATTCTGCTTTAGACCAAATAAAGTAGTCAAAAAGTAGTGGTAGCATACAATGTTGCTCCTTTTTTTTTTATAAAGAAGGTAAAATAATTCAAATTTTCTAGTGGAATATCCAACAGTTTTTGTGAAATCTGCCCCACCAGATGTTAAAAGTCAGAACTGATGTGTGTGTGATGTGTTGAGCAGGGGCAGAGGAGATGGTGGGCAAACCCTGTTTACTGAAGGTTGTCAGAATGTTGACATTTTATGTTTGTTAGTTGGTTCCCTTCATTCTCTTGTGTGCACTGCTGATGTTTCCAAAGTTTTTAGTCAATTGAAGCATTGACTATTGCACAGCTAAGCACACATTTAATCTGCCTTACATGAAAAGTACATTTTAAGGATTTTAAAGCCATCACCTACCAATTACACAAATTTGTTTAAGTATCTCTGCTGTTTGACATAACACTGTGTCATGTCTTTAATGTTTTATTTCAAAGTGACATCATGACAACAGTCAAATCAAAGCTTGTCAAATCAGTGTCACAACAACCCTCATGTGAAGGAATAAGAATAACGTGAACTGGAAGCTGTCGCAGAAAAATATTAATTGAATGACATAAGAGGTTTAAGCTCATCTGCATCAGGTGATACAGCTTCAGCATTAGATATTTTACCTCAGCCTGTGCTCTTTAAGGACGACTTTGCAAGAAGACATCCACCCGATCCTGTCCCACTCTCTCTTTCTTTTGTATTAAATGATTGTTTGAAGATAAAAACAGTTAATATACCTCGGAGCTCCAGACAAGTATTGTACATGTGCTGAAAACCCTACCAATGCCCATGCTGTTTTTTAGTGGTGCTTGAATTATTTCTAACATTTTCTTTCTTTGTTTTTTACAACAGAAAGAAGACAAGCATGGTAAGTAACTTAAATCTGTTTTTAGTCATGTTTTGACCTTTTTTTTTTTGCAATATGGACTTGATAAGCTTTAAACGCTGATTTTTTTCTTTTCCATTTTGTGATTTTGATTTTCTTTAGTATTAGTTTTTTGTATCTGTACTGCAAGTAGTTAAAAAAATCTCAAGTCCTTCAAGGTAGAAGATTTTGCCAAACATTTTATCTTCTGAAGTCAGTATAATTAAACCATAAGTCACCTAGTTTGTATGTATCAGGATGAAAACTGAAGACCTTTTGGCCTCAGTTTGCTGCTGTTAAGAATAATGATTATAATGTGAACTATGTGAGAGACTTGTTGGAGTAACAGTTTCTCTCTTGACAGTTTGTGTGAACCAGGACTGCCCTGTGAGAGTGATCTCAGCCCCATCCCAGGAGTCTGGGGTGATGGACTTCAAACGGGTCAATGTCTCTTTGTGTGTAAAGAAACAGGGTAGGGATTCCGTTAGAAAAAAAGGTCAAGTCCATTTTCACCATGCCTTTCTTCATCTCTGCAGTCTTTCATGTTTGTTCAATTTCTATGATTTTAGGTTCATGTGAAACTTCAGAGATTAAAATGTCCTCCCCGTTCCAAAAAAAATGGCCTCATAACAAAAAGAATAAAAAACAAAAAACGGTAAGGCAATGCTGCAAGAGCTATGTGATTAATAGAAACACAAAAATACAGTTTTTGCAAGTGATTTTAATGTACATGATGTTTTCTCTGTTCTCTTTTACATAGCATATTAAAAGACGGTGTGAATCTGGAGCCAAAAATGTCTGGAAGGAGCTTTATTCTTTTAAGGCTGATGCTGGACAGCTTGTCTCTGTGTCTTATAACTCTGCATCTATGAACTGTACTGTCAACTGCACAGTAATAGGTAGGTCACAGTTTTTTGCACTGACATAAAAATGTCAGTAGCTAAGGGTTTAGTTACAGATTTATGTATAGCTAAACACAGTGTGACATTTCTGTGTCTGTAAACCCTTAATGCTTGTAAGGAGTGACTTTCTTAACATCATTAGGGCATTCAAATACGAAGCTGACTGCACACAAGCTATTCTGTGCTTTACCAATGCCCGTACAGTGACCCAAGCTTGCACTGCAGCTGGATCCCCCTGATTCATTGTCTGTAATCAGGCAGATCAATCATGCAAAGCTCCAATCTGGAACAGTACAGTAGCGCAGGAAAGAGGTCAAAACAAGACAGAGAGTTAGCATTTTGCATGCCGTTTAAACAACTTAAAGAAAATTCAATCACAAAATATGGGTAAAGACATTAAATAATGGTAAAATAATTTAACTTTAGCCCTGATGATAATGAAATTAAGTATCTTTAAAGACCTTTAAATTATATGTACTGGTACATCAAATGCTTGAACATCTCTGGTAACGCTGAAAACAACATATTCCACTGAAAGTAAGCAGTTAATGTAGTTACTTCTAGTTACTTTGAGCTGTGCATTAATCTTTAACACAAAACATGTCTACTAAATCTTAATGTCCACTATTCTGGATCTGAACACAGAGATCAAATTGACTCTGGGTTCTCTCTGCTGTCTCTACACAAACTACACAGAGATGTCTGTCCACTGTAATTTTGTCCACTACCATATTTTCTGGACTATAAGTTGCATTTTTTTTTTCAGTCGCTGATTCTTTGACTTGTAGTAAGGTACGACATATGTATCAAAATAAACACCATTTAACATGGTGTCAGTCATGAACCAAGGAGTAAACATTGTCATCACTCTAGGCTCCACTAGACATAAACAAAGTGCTCCGCAAATGAAAATCCTATCCTGCAGATAGCAAACTGCAGGTAGTAGAACAAAAATGACGCAGTTGGCCTTCTTCAATCAATCAATCAAACTTTATTTATATAGCACTTTTCCTGCAACATATGTAACTCAAAGTGCTTGCAGAAAGGAAAACAAGAGGAAAAGGAGAGGGGTAAAAAAAAAAGCAATTCTAAACTAGGCACCTGTCAGGGGAGCACAGTGTGGGATTGGAAAAAAAACACCTCAACACATGAGACACCAAACACAGAGACGAGCACATGGGTTTGGGGGAGGGGGATGCAGCCAGTGGGGGCGTTGATTTGAAGGGAGACCAGTGACCTTATCTTAGCTCAGACCTCACAAAGTCTCTGTTGTCCGATAAGATGACTGTACAGCCTTGAGAGAGAGAGTTTCGTGGTGTTTCCGCTTCATACAAGACAACCACCTCTCTATTAGAACACTAAATCAATGTGACTTATAGTCCGGTGCAACTTATATATATTTTTTTGTCTTCATGTCACATTTTTTGACTGATGTGACTTATACTGTGGAGCAACTTACAGTCTGAAAAATATGGTAGATTAGATGGTTGACCCAATGATCTGACAGAAAGTATGGCTCTAAAGCCCCCTTCACCATAAGCCAAATTGACTTCTCCTGACTAACTACTCAAACCCTTGTAGAGAGCATCCAGGTGGTCTGAAGCTCAATGTTGTGAATTTATAACAAGCTACTGTTAGCTAACTCTTTGCCACAGATTAGCCTGTGCCCTCAAAATTTATCATCACTGTGTACAAACATGAAAATGGCCTTCAATACTGTTAGACTCCTGTACTGCCTGTTAGCTTATGGTTGTGGCTGTTTATGTTTGCCCCCTGTCTTGCTATGTCCTGCCACCATCTAATGTTGTAATGTTATAGTAAGCTAGGTTACAAAGGGTATTTATTGAGGTTTGTTTGGCCTGTCCATCTTTGTTGCTTTGGTAAGTGATGAACAACATGTATCTTGAGCAGCAGCTGCACTAAATACATTTTTTTCCTGCTTTGCCTTTTACTCTGCTTATACTGATACTTACATCTCATTCTCTGTAAAAAGGGCATTTGTCATTTTGAAATGTAGGGTATTAAAAGATCACAAGACGAAAATGATCCGAAAAATGCATTGTATTTTGAGTTGTGTGCCTTTGTCTCATATCAATTTTTTCATCCCACTCTGACTCTTTCTGTGATTTCATCATACTCCTGCATGTTTAAACCTGTCCAGTAAAGGGGATCAAATCCTTTTGTTTGTGTTTTGAACAGATCCAGTGCCATCCTTTAATTTGTCTGTGAATCAGTCTTCTAAATCTATTGTTGTCACTGTGGAGCCAGGACGCAAAGTCTATGCTAGATGGTGTTATTTAAAAAACTATTGGGACTGTATTGCCAAAGAATCCTATCCCATAACTGTAAGTATGAGTTTCACATTGATTTCAATGCGCTACTATTTAATTGAAAAAGAAACAAGTCTTCAGGTGTTCATCACTCTTAATGTTCTTAATGTTTTTTCTTCATCTTACAGATTGATCCGTCCAAGTCTCAGTCAGGTCTTCTAAAAATACCTCATCTGCTGCCCTGTGTCTGTGTGCAGGTAATTTAACATAAATTTATGTGATTACATTTATATTACTTGTTGTTATCAACAGTCTTTTTATGTTAAAATGGCAGGTATATTACACCTACGTGGACGCGAAGCGACAACGAAAGTGCCCATTTCAGAATGAAAACCTGGCAGGTAGGTGTGACTGATTACTTTAATTATTACCTCTGTAATCTATTAACAACTGAGATTATCTCTCTGTACAAGTTCATTGAACCCTCTAGACATACAACATAAATAAAGATCATTGACATGAAAGGTGCTCCACTTTTAAGGCAAACGGGAAACACAGAAAGTGAACGCAAACCTGCCCTCAGCGCAGTGACCAAGATCTGATTCAAGAGCATTTTAAATACATGCCATCATTTTTTCCACCTCCATGGGAAAATAGTACCATTAAGTCAGAACTTTGTCATATAGTAAACTTTATAGCCGCACTTTGGATCACAAAGCTTACATCTTGTTAGCTTCTGCTAAAGAGGACAGCTCAACACAAAGTGTAGTCA
This sequence comes from Scarus forsteni, assembly GCA_036419115.1. Lineage (NCBI taxonomy): Eukaryota > Metazoa > Chordata > Actinopteri > Labriformes > Labridae > Scarus > Scarus forsteni. Next base: position 4,700,410 of record JAZDUH010000043.1, read on the forward strand.
CTCTCACCACAACTTCATTTCAGAAAGACTTAATAGTGACAAAAGGGCCAATTAAAGGTGTGAGATGAGATTAATTGTAGTCACAGACTCAAACTTGCTGTGCAGCATTTTCAAAAAAGACATTTCCTAAGCATAGAATATGTAATTAGAGTATTTCATAACTCAAAATTCATTTTTATTACTTGTGAAAGGGTCAGTTTACTTGCATATCACAAAACGGTTGCAGTCTTCAGACAGGGTTGGTTTAATCTGTGTTGAGCTTTTGAAGATGTGCACATAAAGGGAGCCTCGTGGTAATAACAGGACTGCAAATATAAACAGTATAGACGCATTTAAAGCACATTGAAACAAGAAACAAATGAAAGTCAAAGTGATAATGGTTGAGAGGAAAAAACAAAGGATTGCATATAATGAATAAACAATAGAAAAACAGCCAAACAAAGAAGATGTAATCTCAGAAGATTAATACAGGTGTTCAAAAAATGTTAAACATAAAGATCAAGTATTTATTTGTGCTGAAAGGATTTTCATCAGCTTTTAATTTTATATGTTTTGACTTTTATTTTCAATTTCAGTTTAGTTTTAGTTGTTTTAGAACTGGTGTTTTAGATTTGTTTGGGTTATGTTTTCTTTAATAGCTTTGTTACCTCTACCAAGGAGGTTGTGTTTTTGTTGGTCTTTGTCTGTTTGACTTTCAGCAAGACAACGCAAAAAGCTCTGAACAGATATTTATTGAATTTTGGTCATGGCACAAAGAAGAGGTGATCAAAATTTGGTGGTGATCTGGATTGGGATAACATTTAGCATTGTTTTATTTTTTATTTTTAACACATAGCATCTGCTGCATTAGGACTTCTCTCCTTCTGTACAATGAAAGAAGCTGGCCAAAATGTTTTTTTTTGTTTGTTTTAATTAGTTTTGTAATCACAAGATTCAGTTTGTTAGTCTTTGTTCTTTCTTATAAATAAACCTGGGCTCTATTTGAATTTAAGTTCACATCAAAATATTTTGACATTATAGTTTGTGTTATTTCATTAGTTTTGCCATTGGCAATAACCTTGAGTGGAAAGGAGACACAGTTTCAAGCTTCTGATTTGCCCATAATGAATGTCGCAGACAAAATAACTGTTCAGTCATCCTTCTATGGGATGTTGCCCAGAGTGTTTAGATATCTGTATATTCCATAGATATGTGAAAAAAAATCCTTGCGCCATCGCTTATGGTATCTTCTTTAATTTTGACCTCCTGGATTTATAAAACGCTGAAGTTAACTGATTTAAAGTTGCTTCATAAAGCTGAAGTCATTTTCTGAAAGCGAAGTTTTTCTAAAGAACGCAAAATTCAACGGCCAGCCCCGCTAAAGCCTGATATAACTTGTTTGTAAAATATCAACTTGTGCTTTTATACGAGGGTTTTCATTGGGCAGTGTCTTTGCAGGTAGTTACGACTTCCTGCAGTCTTGTTGTTGTTGTAAGATTGCCTTTACATACATGTAAGACTCCAGGAAGCTCTTATCAAGGCCAGTAAATATTTGTTGTACCTCATTCCTCATCACTGTAACCCTGCCATTATTTTTTTCATACCAATAGCCACATGACTGTTGGGTACCAAAATTTCAAACTGTTTCTTGGATAATTTTCACCCTGGTCAATCAGAAATTGTTGTTCATGGACCACTTTTTTTATTTATATTTTTGGGCATTTTGTGCCTTTATTGATAGGACAGAGACAGTGGATAGGCTTGTGAAAGCGGGTGAGAGAGTAGGAGAAGACTCTCTGCAAACTGGTCACAGGCTGGATTCGAACCCTGACTGCCAGAAGCATGAATATGGGATGTGCATGACCGCCAACCACTCCGCCAAACCAGCACCACACAGACCACTTTTAAAGTCATATGTTATTTGTTTTAGAGCTCCAGTGAGGAAGCTTAAGTTTGTGTTGATTTGGGTGCCTCTTATTTCGTTGCCTGTTTTTTTTCTCTATGTAAGCTCAATTTATGTTTTCTGACAAAATCTCATTTGTTTTATCACCATTGAAAAAATGCTTGTTTGGTACAGTGCTTCTTTTTTTTACTTTAACCAAACCTCACCAGCTTTTTAAACGTACCTGATAACTAGCTATATATAATCAATCATGCTGCTAATAGATCTCATTTGCTGTAGCAGGTCATGAAAGGGCTTTGATAACATTTTCTCTGTATTCTGTTGCTGGATAAAAACATCATTGGAGTTTTGAACCTTTCTACCTTTTACTATTTCATAATGTTTACCTAAACTGCACTTTTCCACTAACTATGTAAACATGATGACGTTTGCCGTTTTGTCTTTATCTACACTGCCTTTGTAGATGTCAGGGATGTCTGGCTGTCCTCCAGGCTCACACCATACAAGTCCTATCTGAAATGGAGCTCTCAGTGTCCCGCCAGTGACCTGCAGATCTCTGCCTCCCTCTGCTGGAGGCAGCATGAACACCTGTGCACACCTGTACACAACCTCACCAGGCAGAAGACACCAGATGGAAATGTGGTGAGATATAGCGTTTTCTGTTTATGCTTTTACACTTTCTTATTAATGCTTCCCTGCTTAACACAACACTTCTCTTCTGAACAGAAATATAACACAACTGCTGTTGACAAACACCCACAGATGTGTGTGCAGGTGAGAAAAAGACACACTGTGCACTTTAATATGACATTGTAGTCGCTTAATCATGTTTGTGTTTTTCAGCTTTCATTTCGTGGTTACCATAACATCTCATGCCCCTTCATATCAGGTAAGTCAAGCAGGAAAAATATTTTTCTCCATCTGTCTGTTTATCTGTTTGTCTGTCTGCCCATCAGTGGTGTGACATACTTGAGCTGGCCCTTTTGTAAATTTATATTTTTGAGGCCAGGTGGAAGGCCCTTGCCAGTAGCATGTAAAAAGTAAGCGTTTACAGCTTACCTTTCTCTGTTCTAAAGCCCGCAGAACACAAGCGATCACAAAGATCTAACTGATTCTGTTACCATAATTTCTTTTAGTTAAAACTAAGCCGTATTTCCACCAAGTGGTCTAATTTGGCTCAACGCAGCTCCAGACTGTTTCATACAGATGATTATAGTCTTATCAGTCCTGTAATTGGTAGGCATCACAGCAGCACAACATAGAAACCGAAGAGCAACAACCGAGTACATCCAGTAAACAGTGGTCATCCTTCTTGAATCAGAACAACAATAAATCGATATTTGTGCTAGGGACCACTGGAGGACCATTAGGTAGAATACATCTGAAAAATACAAGGAAGTTTTGGAAATGATGTGTGGGACCTCAAATAAGGAAATGATGTTTTCTTTTGACCAATGCACTGACTGCAGTGTGTTTAGCCCCACCCTCTTTGTTTAATCAATAGGCTTGGTGTCTCAACATAAAGGTGCCAGTGAGTTCATATGATCCCTTGGTTGGATTCTTTTTCCAACATTTTAAGATAACACCATGACTGCATACAGAACACAACTGAACCTGACTGTGTTTAGTTGTGTCGAAGTGTCTTACTCCAATAGCTGATGATTTTGGGGACTTTTTCGAGTTGATACGACAACATCAATAAGAAATTTGTTTAACATAGTGGCTGGTGGGCATGCATTGTGTTTATTTGAACAATAAAAGAAGTTCCACGAGCAAGCCAGAACCTAAGCGCAAAAAATACTTGAATTTGGCAGCCTTGACATGTTGATAAATTGTTGTCTATCCCTTCGAACCATCAACCTGCTTTTTGGACCTGATTGCTACTAAGCTGTTCAAGGGGGACTTTTTCTTAGTTTGTTCATTCTTGTTGGGGACAATCAATACATCTTTTCACAAAGGCTACGTTCCACAGTCTTGTAAAGTTGCTGTAATCAAACCTCTTCTTATAAACATACACTTTATTCATGCACATTATCTAACAACAGGCCTATATAAAGCTTCCAATTACTGCAAAGATCCTTGAGGAAGTAGTAGCTAATCAGCTTTGCGACGTTCTACAAAACAGCACCTTGCATGAGGACTTTCAGTCTGGATATAGAGCTTACTATAGTTTGTAGACTGCTCTAGTTAAAACAACAAATGAAATACTCTTAGCTTTAGACAGTGGGCTTCTGTCTGTACTTGTCCTGCTGGATCTCAGTGCAGCTTTTGACATCAAAGGTCATAATGTCCCTCTACAGGGATTAGAGGAATTTAATTAAGTTTTCATTGTCGTGCTGATGATTCTCAACTGCCAATAAAGCCAGGTGAAACAAGTCAGCTATCTAAACTCTGAGCATGTCTAAAGGACAATTGGATCTGGATGGGCAGAAATTTTCTTCTCAGACAAGACTGAGGTCACGGTGCTGGGCCCCCAAAACCTTAGATAAACCTTTTCTAATGATTTAACTGCTCTAGATGAATGTCTAGATGACATTAAGCCCCTCCCTCCCTTTAACTTTCTCTCTTCATCCTGTGTCTCTGTATCTCTTTGTCCATTTGTGTTTTATTCTGTGCTGCACCATGTGCTCATATTTATCTATATTTTGCCCCCCCCCACTTGGCTTCCTCTCTTCTTTTCTTCATAGCTGAGTCTGTATGGGAGGTGCGTTTGGAACCAAGGTGGGGGAGTGTGTATTTGTATCTCAGTTATTCCATCGAAGCAACATACTCTGCACAGCTCTGCGTCTTACATGAGAGGGGATGTTCACCTCTAGGCCAGGTTTGTGTGTTGACAAAAAGAAACAAATAAAGTCTCATAAAAGATCACAATTGTGGATTAATTTAGAAACCACCGTTTATCCTTATTACAGGAAAGGAATAGTACAGGGAAGCAGATTCATGTTCCTCTTCAGTTCCTTCCTGAGAAGCCCTGTGTGCAGGTGAGGTACTTGCATAACACTGTCTGACCAGAATGAGTCTGGTTCTGTTGCATCACATTCGTCCTCCTCCTTATCTTTTCAATTCTCCTCTCCACAGGTGTGGCAGTCTGATCCAGCTCTTCAAGGCAGAAAAATTTTCTGCCTCGATTGTGAGTGAGCCACACATGAGCTTTAGTGTGCTGAAGCATGCCACCTTTGACAAACACTTCTCAATGTATGCACACACTCTTCCTACTAAATAAATACATACACTGCTGCTTCTGTGTTTTCCAGACACGCACAACAGATGGGGCTTGTACGCTGTCGCTGCATTGATAGTTGTGTGCATTTTTGCGCTACTGGGAGCGTTCATCTGTCATCTCACCAAGAGGGGAGCTGCAGGTAGGTTCACTTGGCTTTTGAATCTAAGCTAAAGGAAAAAATTAGTATTATGTAAAATGTTTATACCTCAGGAAGTTTGTTTGTCCCCAATTCCAGATTTCAGTCAGTTTAACTTTTGTTGTTTCAATATCACATATCCTAAATGTACAAACATAAAAAAACACAAAAAGAAGGGGTGTTTGCCAAAGTATGGATTTATTTTTCACTTTTTCTTTTGTGGGTCAAATCAGAGGGTTTAATATTTAATTGTAAGACATGATTTCTCTGTTTGTGGTTGTATGACACACTAGTGAGTAGGGCCGTTGGGGGAGATGCTTTTATCAAGCAATGTTGAAGAAGTATGAAACATTATTTTACAACTCAAATTTTATTTAAGTGAAAACACTAATTTAAGTGTTAAAACGTGCCACTGGCTGCATAAGTAGAGACACAACCACAAATTGGAGAGAATCAATTATGTTTACAAAGAAAAATATGGTAAAGTAAGTTTTTTCACATTGCTTTCAGTAAAATAAAATGTCATAAAGACTACTTTTACACACATGGATTAATCTCATGCATTTATGAAGCCAAGGAAACTGCAAAAAGAATCACAAGATCATGTGATTCATATTAACCTTATATTGTGATATGTGTGTGATTGTTATTTGAGTGCATCATCATATTTTTAATTACAAATATAGAGATCTTTCTTAATGCTGTGTGTTGTCCTTTATGTTTAGGTTGGCTCTCCATCCAGAAGCCTTTGTTACTGGTCTGCTCATCAGAGCACTCTGCTCATGTCTCTGCTGTGTGTGCACTGGCCTCAATCCTGCAGGGGGACCTGAGTGCCCCTGTGCACATGGCTCTGTGGGCCCAGAGCTCTCACACGCAGGCTGGAACTGGAGTGGCAGATCTGGGTCCTCTTCCCTGGCTGTATGGGCAGTGGGAAACCATGCGTAAAGCACAAGGAAAAGTGCTGATTATTTGGAGCCCTGAGGCAAAGAAGAGCTATGAGACATGGAGACAGGAGAGGGCGGACACTGGAATGAAAGAAGAGACAATCAAAGATATTGAGGAGAGTTTAAAGCTGAATGCAAAGAGACTGGGAAAATGCAGATTTAAGAAAGCTATCAGAGAAAAAGACTGTGTTAGCATCCATGATGAGTGCCACTCTCAAAAGGAGCCCTCGACAGTGATCACACCAGTGTTTAAGGCTGCTCTGGCCTGCCTGGAGGGGGAGCTGCAGAGCAGCAAAGGTCAAGGAGTTGCCCTTGTTTACTTTCACGGATTTTGCCGCAGCAGGGACATCCCAAAAGCCCTCAGAGGAATCCCTATGTACTGTTTACCCCAGGATTTCAGGGGGTTAATACAAGAGCTGGGGGTGATCCGAAGACAGACAAAAACAAATAAATTCCAGTGGCACTGCTGGCCCAAACTCCTCTCTAAAGTCCTGTCAGTATGGTTAGCACGGCAGCTGGCACAGAGACTACAGAGGCTGCTGCCTCAGACGCATGGAAAGAAAATACAGGGGTCGAGTGTCACAGCGTCACTAAAACATAACTCTGATAAGACACAGAGCGGGCTCAAGTTGCCACTGACTGCAAACAAGGCAAGGTTAGGGACTGAACAAGAGCACGAGCCGCTGCACTTGTCCCCATGGAGAGCAGAGACACTTTGATCTCAAGTTTCTGACAGAGACAGACTTTTGTTCGGCTGGAAACACGATGCATGCATGAGACACCAGAGCTAGTGTTACACCAAAATCTCCAAATGGCAATGAAGATGAGAAATATGCTGTCATGTCTACTACTTTTAGCTCTACACAGGAGCTCTTTGTGTCTCTTTGTTGATCATAACATCTGACACATATCTGAGCTCTGTAAATGTGCAACTGCTATGGAAATCGTGTTTCATCATGAGAGTGTGTCGTGTTGAAGTGTTGCTTGCACAGGTGAAAAACTGTCTGTGCTGCTGTTCACTGCAGAAAAATGTGCATAGGATTTTCTTACCAGAGACGCTGTTTCAAAGCTGTGCAAGGATTGCAAGAGTTAAATTGCGACAGGTGGAAGAGGAATTGACTTGCAGTGAGCATCTCTGACAGTTAATCCTTGTGGTGATGTGTTCAAATGCCTTACATATTATCCCATCAGGCTTTGAGCCATACTAACTCTGCTTCTGCTATTGAATTTTATGACAGTGACTGTTTTCTTTATTCAAAAGTATTGAGTATTTGCACACATACTACCTCCAAAAATAAAAAGGCAGAATATTCATGTGTCCCTATAGGTGTACAGTACTTTTTTCCCGCAATAAACCGGTGCTCTTTGAATCAAAAATGTTGTCACAGATTTCAATTAAGTTGTGGAAAAAGTACATAAAAACACAATACAAAATTGTCTAATACTATTAGGCCTATATTCAACGGATACATCACAAAGACAATAGAGTTAATGTTCAAACTGATAAACTTGCTTTTTTAAAAAAAAAATGTTCGATAATTTCAAATCTGATGCCTGCATTATGTTCCAAAAAAGCTGGGACAGGGGCAACAGAAGACTGGGAAAGTTGAGGAATGCTCAAAAAAAAAACCTTTCTAGAAAATTCCACAGGTGAACAGATTAACTGGAAACAGGTGATTATCATGATTAGGTGTAAATAGAGCACCTTGAAAGGTGAAGTTGTTTACAAGCAAGGATGTGGCAACATTCACCGCTTTGTGGACAACTGCAGGAGCAAATAGTTCAACAGTTTACGCACAACGTTTCTTAATGCACAGTTAAAATTAATTTCTTTATTTACAGTCCAGAATATTTTAGTTTTAAGGAATCAAGAGAAATCCCTACACAATGCCAAAAAGCAACACTTAAATATCATGACTGTGATTTTTAAAGGGAAGGTGGTGTAGCAAAAGCAAATATGCCCGTCTCAGCTTTTATGGAACAATAGGAATCAAATTCAAAATGAGTGAATATTTGAATAAAAGTTTACCAGTCTGAACATTAAATATATAAAGAGTTCTTTTCCAAAATGCTATAAAAGCCAAAGCCAAAGCTATAAAAGTGCTATTCTTTTGTATACTGATTGTACTACCTGTCCTATCAGTATTTAATGTCAGAAAGAATATATCCCTGTTTAAACTATATTTCAATATTCAGTTCGCAAGCCAACTCAATGGTAGATCTGGGTAAATAATGTCATTTTTCTAATTGAAAATGGATTCATAGCATTTTGGAAAAGAGCTCTTCATATTTTCTTTGTAGAGTATTCAATTGAATAAAAGTTAACAAAGGCTTCACAAATAATTGCTTTCTGTTTTTATTCATGTTTACACAATGTTCCCGCTTCATTGGAGTTGTGGTTTGTGTATGATTTGCTCATCCAAGCTTCAGTGAGCATGTATCCTCCCTACAGTGTCTACAAAGCAATAAGGTAATGAGTGAATATTAAACTGGACAGCGGTGATAAAGGCAAAGATGCTGTGTTATGACAGGCTGCTGAAACTCTCTGCATGTTTGTTCAGATGAGTTACACTGATAAAACAAAACACTGCCAAGAATCCAGCTTTTTTCAGGCTTGGTGTCTGACCTGCTCAACAGGAATGATAAGGAAGTGACTGTTTTTCTCAGAGTTGCTCAGGGTTTGAACATCAAGCTCAGCAGGCTGCCATAGGGGAGGAACTGTAAAAAAATTACTATGTGGCTGACAAATATTTAAATGACGCATTTTCAAGGTTAAGATCTCAACACAAAAAGACAGCTATACTATGACAATGAGGACCTGAATCCTTCCTCCTACCAGAAAGGTTGTTGGGGTGACTTTGACTGCTACATTCCAAAATGTTGCCACCTAATATAAAAAAAGTTTGCATTTACAGTGTTAGGATATTTTTTGGAATATGGCAGACATTTTCACATGTTTAAATAGACATTTTTAATACTGTTTTTATATAAGTTTAACCTCTTTTATGCAACTCATTGTAATTAGATGATTATTTTTGCACAACTTAGAACAAGAGCACAAAAATTACATTTGTTTTGATCATGTCAGATTAAACTTTATTTACACAGAACGAACATGTCAAAGTATTATAATGGACCGTATGTATGATTTACTTTAAGTGTATTTTTTGGGGGGGCATTTTGTGCCTTTATTGGTAGGAGAAGACAGTGGACAGGCTTGTGAAAGGGGAGGGGAGAGAGTAGAGGAAGACACTCTGCAAACTGATCACAGGCTGAAGTATGTACATTCCTGATCAAAATCTTAAGACCAGTTGAAAAATTGCTAGAATTTACCTTTTGCACATTTGGATCTTATTGAGGTTTTTAGTAGAGCTACAATATGCAAAAGCAAAAAGCACTTTGAAAAAGTAATTTATTGAAAACAAACTGAAATAGGCTGTTTATCAGCTGATCAAAAGTTTAAGACCATCGCTCAAAAAATTACAAAAAACTCTCCAAACCAGAACAAAATTTTTTCTCAGTAGGACTCAGTAATGAGTAGCTCCACCGTTCTTGTTAATCACTTCAAAAAGTCGTGTAGGCATGCTCGATGTGAGTGTTTCCAGGAAGCTTTTGGGACATTGCTCCAAGTGGTGAAGATGGCTTCATGAAGGGCATCAACTGTCTGGAACTGATGGCCATTTTAATAAACTTCCCTTGCCATCCATCCCCAAATGTTCTCTATGGGATTTAAATCAGGGGAACATGTGGGATGGTCCAAAAGAGTGATGTCATTCTCCCTGAAGAAGTCCTTCATCAAGCGAGCATTGTGAACTGCAGCGTTGTCCTGTTGAAAAACCCAGCTGTTACCACACAGACGAGGGCCCTCACTCATGAGGGATGACCGCTGCAACGTCTGCACGTAACCAGCCGCCGTTTGACGACCCTGCACCACCTGAAGCTCCAGTGTTCCACTGAATGAAAAAGCAGCCCAGATCACTGTGCCGGGTAGAAAACAGCTCAGGTGGGATCTCCTTGTCATGCCAGTAACGTTGAAGCCATCTGGACTGTCAAGGTTACATTTTTTCTCATCAGAGAATGAAACTTTTTTCCACCTTTCAATGTCCCATGTTTGATGCTCCCTGGCAAAGTCTAAACGGGCAGTTTTGTGGTGTTGAAGGAGACGAGGTCTTTGAATTTGTTTTTCGTTTTTGAAACCCTTTTCCCACAGATGCCGTCTGATGGTTATTGTGCTGCAGTCGGCACCAGTAAGGGCCTTAATTTGGGTCAAGGACCGCCCTCTGTCTTGACGGACAGCCAATCGGATCCTCCGGCTCAGCGCAGGTGCAATTTTTTTGGGTCTACCACTTGACTTTTTTGTTCCATAATGCTCAAGATCTTTCAAAAAATTTAGAATGGCTGTCTTACTGCGTCCAACCTCAGCAGCAATGGCACGCTGCGAGAGGCCTTGCTTATGCAGCTCGACGATCCGACCACGCTCAAGAAGAGAAAGCCTCTTAGCTTTAGCCATCAGGACGGCATGACCGTGTGAAGCAGGACAGAAAATGAAAATTTTGAGCAGATTTTGGCTTTAATAGCCTGTGGTCTTAAACTTTTGATCAGCTGATAAACAGCCTATTTCAGTATACTTGTTGTTTTCAATAAATTACTTTTTCAAGGTGCTTTTTGTCACACTCCCCCTTCTTGCTTTTGCATATTGTAGCTCTACATAAAACCTCATTTAGATCCAATTGTGCAAAAGGTAAATTCTAGCAATTTTTCAACTGGTCTTAAGATTTTGATCAGGAGTGTATATGGGACGTGCATGGTTGCTAACCACTCTTCCAAACCAGCACCCCATGTACGATGCACTTTAGGGTCAAACAAATGGAACTATGTTCATGGACAGTTTTTTTGTGACCTTTCTAAAAACTCAGTGGGAAATTCACTCTTACTGCAAGGAAATATTCACTCTGATTTTAATGAAATAATATTTTCTCATTTTGAAATGAAATGATTTTTCTCATTAGATACAAAAACCCAATAATTCTCCACAACACTGAAGCCTCACCAGGGAGATATCAGCAAGGTAAGCTTCAGCAATGCTCTAAGAAAAAATGTCAAAGGCTGTTATGGAGGAATTGTTTAATGCAGAGATGATGTTGTTGCCCAGCTATTGAGATGCAACTGTGATTATGGAAAAAAAATTTGAAGCACATAAAAACCTATGGCAGGGATCATCAACCACATTTGTACAAGAGCTAGCTTTTTTTCTTAGTGTATGCTATGGGGGCCAGAAAACAGTGATAATAATTACAAACAATTAAAATGAAATATTTGGTCCACTTACAATATTATTTACCAGCCTCATTCACCAGCACAAACATGGGGTCTCAAATAGTTTGGGGTATTTAGAGACAAAATCTTTCATCAAAACAACACATTTTTAGCCTGCACATGTTCTCATTATGGTAAAATTGAAGACCATAAGAGCAAAAAAGAAAGAAAGACAGAGAAGAAAAGAAAATTAAAGTTTGGACTTGTTTTTAAGTCTGAGGAAAAAGTCCAAATTCAGAGATTAAATTTAGAACTACAAGGGAAAAAACGTGGAGAAAAGGTTGAAGTCTGAGAATGAAGTCATACTTTAATTGATAATTAAACTCTTAATTTAAGAATTGCTGATTTCTTTCAGTCATAAATAAGTTTGATCCTTAAATAGACAATCATAATAATCAGGGGGCCGGATGGAAAGCTTTGAGGGGCCTGATGTGGCCCCCGCGCCGCCAGTTGGTGATCACTGACCTATGAGGTTAAAATGGCTACATGTGATCACTCTTTTTAAAAATGACATTTTCTAGGCCCTTTGTGTAATTTACATTGAATTTTAAAGTAAAATGACACTTTGGAGAAGAGTCAAAAGCCTAAAGGATTTTAATTTTGATGTAGTGAAGTTATACATCATAGACATGTGAAAAAGTTAAATAACCTCTATGACCTTTCTCGTGTTATTTAGTGATTTTTTTTTATCCAAAAGCTGGGGAAAAAAATCCCCAGAAGGATTGAAGACTTTTTTATTTTTCAGAAAGCCGGAAACACATCGCTGTTGTTGTGAACACCAGTGGTTCTCAACAAGTGGATGAAAAAGGGGAAGTCAAATCATCTGTGACGTAAGAAAGAGTCCGTTATCACTAGATAAAAAATAATTGTGGTCATGATAAAGCTTGTCTATTATCATAGGTCAAAATGCAGAAAAAAATGTGATGTCATTCCACCTAAGGCCTCTGTAATGTTTCTGTTCATCCTGTCTCTGCGTTTGATCATTTGTTTTAATCAATTTAAGGTTTAAATATGTATGTATATTTAGAACTAGACTTCTTATTAATGGAGTGTTTTTTGTCCTTGGGCTGGTCCAGATGAGAAACATTTAGCTAAACTCCAAATCCAGATTTGCATTTAATCAATCATTGTAAATGGAATAAATATTACTTAAATGGTCAAACACAAATGTTTAACTTGAACTCTGAATATATTTTGTCACTGGTTTCACTTACATTTTAATTTAGCTTAAATACTGTATGTCCTAGGATAAAGCCCTGGAGCACAGAGTTTGGGAGTGGGTTTAGCTTGGCGATCATGAAAATACAAATACTTTTTAGATGCGTCACAAATTTGCATGTTAGTCTAACTAACCCCACAAGTATAACTACATTCAGCCAAGTGCTCACAAAGGTGTTCTTCAGCCTGACGGCCAAATATGTAAATAATTATCTAAAGCAGTTGAATTAACTGATCTGCTCACTTCGATAAAGGTTAATGATTAAACTGCAGCTCTCAGACTAAAAACATCTCAACAGAAACACTTTTGTTTTCAAGCTCCAGTGAGGAACTTGTGTTCATGCTGATTCTTTTTAACCTCTCAGAGACAAACACCCCAAGGATCTTTGCTAATATTGTCAAGGCAGTCATACGTTTGAACAGAATTTCAACATACTTTTAATGTCTAAGTCACTTTTCAAGGATCTAAATTAGAAAAACCACCTGACACTCAAATATTTTGATGAAGTTTAGGCTACTAAAGAGCCCCGAAGGTGTCAGGGTGCAGAATATTTTATTAAAGCAAGGGAACGCCTTCTAAAGTGTGGGCACGTGTTATTAAAGCGTTCCCTCACTATAATAAAGTGAGGGAACACCTTCTATAGTGTGGGCAAGCGTTATTACAGTGTTACCTCAGTATAATAAAGTGAGGGAACGCCTTCTATAGTGTGGGCAAGCGTTATTACAGTGTTCCCTCGCTATAATAAAGCGAGGGAACGCCTTCTATAGTGTGGGCAAGCGTTATTACAGTGTTCCCTCGCTATAATAAAGCGAGGGAACGCCTTCTATAGTGTGGGCAAGCGTTATTACAGTGTTCCCTCGCTACGCCTTCTATAGTGTGGGCAAGCGTTATTACAGTGTTCCCTCGCTATAATAAAGCGAGGGAACGCCTTCTATAGTGTGGGCAAGCGTTATTACAGTGTTACCTCGCTATAATAAAGCGAGGGAACGCCTTCTATAGTGTGGGCAAGCGTCATTACAGTGTTACCTCGCTATAATAAAGCGAGGGAACGCCGGAACGCCTTCTATAGTGTGGGCAAGCGTTATTACAGTGTTACCTCGCTATAATAAAGTGAGGGAACACCTTCTACAGTGTGAGCAAGCGTTATTACAGTGTTACCTAGTTATAATAAAGTGAGGGAATGGGATAAATAAAGCATGACATCGCTATAGACCCTCACTTTATTATAGCAAGGTAACCCTTTATTTATCCCGTTCCCTCACTATAATATAGCGTGGTAATGCTTTATTTATCTGTTTCCTCACTTTTTTATAGCGAGGGAACGCCTTATTTATCTGTTTATAAGTATTATCTTTCATATATTATATAATGCAACTGGAATCATAATTTCCCTGAGGGAGTTGTCCCAAAGGGATTAATAAAGTACAATTGAATCGAAACGAATCGAAACGAATCGAATCGAATCTCTAGGCTGTTGTGAATCACAAAACATATCATTGGAGATCCCAGAATGTTGGTTGACTGTCGTACATTGTGCAGGAATGAAAAAGAATTTCACCAACAAAGTTTCAATAATTAGTTTCCTCATTTCACAAATGCTTATTACGTGTTGTGAAAAGGAAAGTTGATAAAACAGAGGTAAATACGCCCCTGTCTCAGTTTTGTTTTATTACTATTTTAGGCATTATGCTAAAAAATTAGTGAATATAAAAAAGTAAACACAAAGTTTATCTTTTTGATCATTACATATCTTGTCGTTGCTGTGCATGTAATTGAATTTAGGTCAAAAATAATTTCCGAAACTCTGTTTCCAGTTTTTGTTTATGTTTTGCACAAAATCCCAACAGCACTGGGATTATAGTTTGGATATAATGAATGACAATTACATAAAACTAACTACAAAACCATCACAGCACTGATAATGTCATTTTTTAAGTTAATTTAACTAAACTAATTTGAATTCAACAGTTTGCAAACAGGCGGCACGGTGGCGCAGCAGGTAGTGCACATGCATCACAGCAAGAAGGTCCCTCACTCAATCCCCGGGTTGGACAGGGGCATTTCGTTGTGAAGTTTGCATGTTCTTCCTGTGCATGCGTGGGTTCCCTCCAGGCACTCCGGCTTCCTCCCACACACCAAAAACATGCTCATTAGGTTAACTGGTGACTCTAAATGGCCCTGAGGTATGAGTGTGTCTGTCTCTCTATGTGGCCCTGTAATTGACTGGCAACTTGTACAGGGTGTACTCTGCCTCTTGCCCAATGACAGCTGGGATAGGCTCCAGCCCCCTGCCCCCAAAGGGATACAGTAGGGGCGAGCGCGATTACTGGCCCTGGCAGCCTCCAGTGTGATCTGCTGGCAGCTGCCACATCTGCCAGTAGCGCTGCCAGTTACTTACTGACCCCTCCTAAAAGCTGCCAGTCATTTACTGACCCCTCCTGTCGGTTCTGCTGGCAGAAAGAATGAGTTTGCAAACAGTTTGGGGTGAGTGGTTATAAACCATTCAGATTCTGACTGGGGTGGCACTTGGGGTGGCCAATCAGATACTAAGGATGGCCTTTGTTGCCCGGGGCCATCCATCTGGCCCGCCCATGAAACCTGCAAGCCACATGATCCTTGTTAGATCTCATAGAAAACAACCAAAATGTGTCTTTTAAAGCATGTTTGTCTGTCTTTTTGTACCTCTGTAGAATCCTGCTGAATTGAAAAATCAAGTCGAAATTTGTTGTCTGATGTCATGTTTCTTTTTTAGCCTACCTGCGCAGGTGGCATTAGGCTTTGCCCCGCCTTCTGAGAGGCTGTCAGTCATCGGGAGGAGCTGCCATGTGCGTTATTTACATGGTTGCCAGGTCAGTTTATTATAAGCGACTTTGGGCTCCTTTTTGGAAAGTTGCTTATAAATATTGGCAGTTGCGATCCCTCTCGGGTTTAGGGGCCTGTAGTGCCCCTAAACCCGAGAGGGATCGGATACACACTCTACCACCAATAACCTCAATTCAGTAGCTACACAAACGGTTTTGTCCAACTCTAAACACAAATGTAAATTTGACTGTAAAAAGCAGGGCAAAAATAACGTTTCAACCAGAATACATCCTTATAGCCAGAATAATGTATGTCTAATGTAGCTATTATTATTTTCACCATTGAAAAGTTGCAGAGGATCAATATTGAACTTAAAGAAAAGCCTGGTTATGTCTGCAAATCAACTCAAGGTTAGACATAATGTTTAGTGATAACAGAGTTTTAAATACCCGTACCCCCTTCCTTCACTTCTGTGTATAGAAAAGGTTATTCCACCTCCAAACAAAAAGATGTTGAATAAGATAATTAAGAGGCAGTGAGGAAAAAAAATAATTGTGAAACTGAATGTAATCAAGATGAAAATCAAATGTAGCTTTCTCTTTAAAAAAAAAAAAGTAAAAGATTATATTAGAATAAAAACAATGCTGGAAGTCTTTTTTTTTTGGCTTGTTTTGATTGACGTGGTTGCTTATCTCAGAAGTCAAATCTGGCAACACTGGACCGGCTGGTTTTCCAGAGAATATGAGCGCTGGTTACACGGAGGAGTGATCGCCGTCATGCTTGGCCGCATCCCGGTGGATCTCTGGGTGGCAGCGTGTGTTTCTTGATGAGGGCAGACAGAGCTTCACTGAATATTCAGAGACATGGCTCCATGCGTTTCTGTCCCACTGCTGCCTTTTCTACTCACCTGGATGTTTATGTCAGCGAACTCGCTGGAAATGATTGACAGAGAAGCACCTGAACTCACCTGCAGTCAGGTAACAAGCCTCTTGATCCTCTATAACTCATATCCGTGTAAAACCGACCGTGGACTCGCAGTGTGTGGGCTGTGATGGAAAAGACTGATAGCACAGTTGTGTTGTCCACTTTGTGATCCCTCTGTCTTGTTTTTGCTGTTTTGCCGAGGTGGGGGCTTAATCTGTGCGACCTTTGTTAAACTGTTTAAGGAGGTTCTGATGTATACGTTCAAAAGATTTATTTTGTAATACTTTTATGTATTAAACTGGAGTTTTCTAAATTATGCCATTAAAACTGCTACTTTTCCCTATGCTACTGTATTATACCCCAAGCAACTGCCAATTATGTTCTACAATACACTATTTCATACACTATATTTACTTATACTACTCTTTAATATGCTTTACTGCATACTCTACTTCATTATTATGTACTAAACTACATCATATTTAACAGTACTAAATACTACTGTTCTGTACTATAGGCTACTGTTGTATGCAGGAAACAAGATAAGCAGATTTTACTGTAAGAACTCAACTCTACTATACTCCATGTAACTACCCCAACATTCCATTTTATACTGTACTGTGCGATACTTTATACTATATACTGTGCTCGGCCAAACTATACTACGCTATGCTTAACCATGCTATGCAATTTCACACTATTCTTCACAGTTTTTTTTCTGACACTTAACTATACCAACTTACCATACTGTGCAATCGTCACACTGTTATACTCAGCTGCACCACGATACTGTCATTTGTGTCTCTAACAAACAACATACTTTACTGTATTACACAAAAAGCAATTGTACTTTATCATCATAAACTGTCGTAAACTTCTCTGTATTTTACTACAATAAACTTCCTTAAATTGTGGCATAACACACTGAACTGTATCATATTGCATACTTTACACTACTGTACTTTGTTGTACAATTCTAAACTACACTGGGGTAGTAACATGGAGTATGGTAGAGTAAGAGTAGAGTTATGATAGTACAAACTGCCTCTCTTGTTTCTTGCATCCAACAAGAATTCAGTACTTATTTAGTTCTGTTAAATAGGGTGTGGTTTAGTATGGAATAATGAGGTAGTGTATGCAGTAAACTATACGATTCCCTGCTCTTCTTTACTATACTGTTTTATGCTAGATGCAAGAGAGCAAGACTTAACTATTATAGCTCTACTTCACTCCATGTTATTACCCAAACATTCCACTTTTTTACTGTCCTGTGCAATACTCTACCTAACTATACTGGACTATACTATACTTCACAATACTGTAGTTATCTATCCTACACTCTACTATGCTGTGCTTAATGATATACTATGTTTGACTGCCCTACACTATACTTTCCATTTTTCCAGACACTTGTCTATACTGAATTACCATACTCTACCAAACTCCACAATTCTGTATTCTACTGTGTCTCTAACAAACAGTATCATCTGCTTTAATACTCTTAGGAATAGGAATAGATAAGATTGTATTATTACTAATGCCATAACAGTCCTTCTTATCGATGCAATTCTTTAACAAGTTCCTTAACAATTCCTGCTGATTTTTTTAGTGGGCAAGATTTGGCCTTTAGGTTTTTAGTTGCAACAATATCAAACACATGACACGCCTGATTTAATGCTGTGCTGCATGGATAAATGTTTCTGCAGGTTGCTGGTGTTTCCACTTCTAAAAGGTTGCAGGTAGCACCTTTTTGTCAAAAGCCACGGTTTAGATCACTTCTGACCCCTGCCAGTGGAAGGAACTAATGAGCAAAAATATTAATGATATCGCTTCCTTGCGGGAACAATGATTGATTTTTGGATTTAAATGGTTTTTAATTCCTTATCTTATTCCATGCAATTGTACTTTCTTAGCATAAACTTTGATAAACTATTTTGTATTGCTTTTACTCTCAACATCCTTAAATTATGCTGTAACATTCTGGGCTGTATTTTATTGTTTAACACTTTACAACACTGCACTTTATTATACAGCTCTAAACTACATTATATTTACAATGAAAAACATTACTATACTAGATAATTAAATAGTAGAATTTACTGTGATGACAAAATACTCTATACTTATAGTGCACTACACTTTGCCATCCTAAACTATTTAGGGATGCATGATAGTATCCGTTTGATATCAGTATTTTTGCCGATATCAGCCTAAAAAGTTAAGTATAATATGGTGGATATTTTTATATATTTTTGCAGATATTTACTGCAGATATATAAGTGACACATATCGGTCATATATAGGCTGGAATATTGGCAAATTATGCCAATGTTCAAAATTCATGCACCTTCTTTTCGCTGCATGGGTACAATTAAATACGGATGATTTCATTTTTGCAAGACTTAAAGCTGTTATTCTTGTTTTACATCTGTTCATGTGATAATATGCTGTAACACTGAAAGAAACAAGTCCATCTTTATTAAGCACAGCTTGTACTCTTGACCTGAATTATCAGTATCGGTATTGGTATCGGTATTGGTGATAATGAATTTTAAAAAAAATCGGCATATTTGATATCGGCATCCTTAATTTTTATACTTTGCCACACTATATAATACTTTACTGAGCTATTTTCACCACTTTATACTATGCTTTACCAGAGTATACTGTTCTATACCATGTCGCATACTGTGCTTTCCTTTACCACACAATTTTTCCCCAACACTTAGTTATATTGAATAACCATACTCTACCAGTCTTCTCGATGCTATTTGAGATATTAATACGTATACACAGAACATAATAATGTGTGTGTACAGAATATACTTATAAATATGCTTTATTGCACACTAGAGAGGAAGACTCAAAGCATCCTGTTACTTCAGGAGCTTTTGTGGATGTTTTTTAAAGGTGTGGTGTGTAGAAGTTGGCACAAAGTTTACAGCAGCTACACTGTACAACACTGATCCATTGTTTAGATTTCTTTTGCCTGTTGTGTGAAGCTTCCACAACTGTTGGAGCTGCAATAACAGATGAATAAACTGATATTATAGCATCATATACTATTGACTGCCTTGGTTTTGGTTAATGACTCTTGGTTTTAATTTTTCATAGAAGCAAATTATCTCTTGTAAAAGAAATCTAAAAATTTCCCTTTCAGGCACATTTTGCTTCAAAATGATAAGCATGAAGCTCATTAAAAATAAAAGAAAAAATGAAAGTTAAATATAAGTCACAAGGTAGAGAAAAATAAGTGACAGAGCAAGAATGTCAGGTATTCCATCTCACATCTCATACTTAAATCTACAAAGGCTGCCTGATCTCCCTGCAAGTTTCTTGAATTGTGTTTTTTTTATTATTATTAATGTCCCTTATAAACTTAAAAGTTTCCACTGCATGTGCTTCAGTTTTTTGACAGAAACTTTACATTAAATTATAATTTCTTAGACTTATTTTCTGTCATGTCTGGACACAATACTCCTCTGCTCCTCCTACAAAAGGGTGGATGAATTTTCCATGATTTAACAAAGACTGGTGATATAATAAAATGTTTTATAATTGTTTGTTTAGAATATATAGTCTATACCTGGAACTTAGCTTCTGTGGAGTGTGAATACTTCATTTGGTACGTCAGAGACAGTTATGCACAAATATTTATCCAAAACTTATTTGGCTTCAATAGATTTAAACTGAACATAAATAAAACTTTTTAACCCAAGAACAGCAGTGCAAAAGGCTCAGGACCACACTTTTTATGGGTTGTCGGCCAGATGGACTAGTGAAATATATTGAGCGGTCTGATGTGTCAGGTTACTAATTTGTTTGTAAAGGTAGTTAGTATAGTGGCATTAACAATAACCATGGAGAGAAAAATATTATTTTTTCTAATGCTAACGTTATCATTAACTGATAGGGTAATACAACAGCATTTAGTTAATCTGCGATCAAATTATGTTTAGTACAAGTCAAGCAGGTATTCTGATTGACTGATCATTCTGGAGCTAATATTTGGTACTGTAGTGATAATTGAATGATGCTAAAACATACACATACAGTAGGCAATGACCAACCCATTTTGAGGTTCTAAGAAAACAATAGGATACATCAGAATCATACAATTTTTATTTGTGATGTTAACTGCAGCACTCTCTCACCAAAGTGTACAAAGTATATGTATATATGCATTTAGATTAAATTAGATTACTTTGAAACAGAAAAATCGTAATATGCCGTATGATCTCTTGTGATACAAAGAGTCATGCCTTGTAAGGACCTCTTTTTCTATACATGAATCTAAATAGTTCACAAAAAAGTTCGAACAACTTGTGCAAGAGTTGCATTTTCTAATGAAAGGACTTTCTTGAATTTTAATTTAGGACTCCTCTCTTCCTGTTTAGGGTTTGACTGACTGCCATGTAAGCTCAGGTAATACCACCATCAACACAAGTTCAGCTCAAGTCATGCTGAAAAACTTTTAACAAATCCATGCTGCATGCCATTTGTTAAAAACGGTTTTCTCTGCAGAATCTCTTTTTGGAGCTGTTTTACCTGATCCAGATGATACAACAAACATCACCGGTGTGCAGCTGAAAGTGTTTTTGTGCTGCTCTGCTGCACACGACTGTAAACCCTGTCTGCAAATCAACATCACAGTCCAAGGTGAGCTATCAAATTTTTGATTGTCAGATTCAGAACATACTTTTCCAAAATGACTTAACAGTGACTGTCATTGTGCAGTTACTTAGCGTTGTTGCTTAGTTCCTTGTGTTCTTTCCTGCATAAATATTTGTCATAGCTGTTCAGCAGACTTACCCGCACCCACCTGATACGGCTCTTTAAAAATATTTGTTCTGTGTTGTCATTGCCCATGAAGTTGCAGAGGTGGAAAACAAAAAGGACGCTTCTGAGGCATCTGGTCAGAACATCGAGGACCATGAGGATAGAAGTCAGGCCGTGGAGGGAAGTGTACAGTTTGCAGATGTGGGGCAGAGAGGTGAATACAACAGGAGGCCAAAATACACAGTTAGTATTTTGTAATTCATAGTTTGTCATTGTGATTATGCACTTAAGTCTTTGTGTCTGCTGTTTGTGTTGCAGCTTCAGTGACAGTGTGTCACAGCTCCCCCAGATCCCAGTTTTGCAGGACACTCCAGTTTAAGTCAAGGCCCTCAAATGAACACCAAGCATCACAACACCACACTCTTCAGGTGATGAATGAACACAGACCGTGCTAAAGAAACAACTAAGATTTTTGTTATTTGTTGTGTGTTTTTTAGCATAGAGTGTTACTTTAAAGTAGATGTTTGATGTATGTTTCCATGAGTACCTTAGAAGTCCCTTAGACTCAATGTGAGTGAGTTTACAGAGGTGGGGAATTCTTGTAAACACTGTTGTACAAATGTACTCTTCAAATGTCACAGTCTATGCAAATACATGCTACAATGTTTTTCACATTCAAATGTCTCCATGATCTGTCTCGGGGCGTCGGTGGTTCAGTCTGATAATGCACTCTGCCTGTATTTGGAAGGTTTCAGGTTCAAGCTCATCTCTGGCTGTCACATGGTGATGTGTCCTTAAGCAGGACACTCTATCCTAAGTTTCTCTTACTGCTGCGTCAGTGGCATGCAAATGCGTTTGAAAGAGCATGAAAGTGTTAGGTAATACTGACGGACAACTGACATTGAAACTCTGAACCATTCGTGAGTACATGTGAGCGTGGATGGGTGTGTATGGATAGACGTGACCTGCGGTGTAAAGCTGCTTTGAGCTGTCAAAGAAAATAAAGATGCGCAAGTCCTTTTACCGTTTCTACAAACCGAGCAGTGTTAAAGACATCCCTCCCCTCCCTCTTCTGGATGCTCCATCTTTTAGAAAATGTGTTCTTCAGCATTCTAGTTGAACATTTTCTTCCAATGATGTGACTGAAAAACTTTCTTGGAAATCACATAACTCCAGTTGCCATGACTTTTACAACATTGTTGGGCAAGTTATTGTCAAAACTGCCCCTATCTCGCTCTGTTAACAAATCATTAAAAAAAATCCTGGATTCTAATCCTGATTCAGATCGACACCAATCATGTAATCACTCCTTCCTTGTGCCTGGTTAATGTTTCTTTAAAGTGTCATTAAAGCCCGTTCATAATGTAATAATACAGTGGGATCATTCCCAGCAATTATTTTTATTGGAGATGTGTGCTTAACCAACAGGCAGGCACATATAAAAACAAATTTAAGAAGTCAAAAAGGACAAGAAGAAAGTCTCACATAAATATGGCCTGTGACTTGTAGTCTTTAAATGATTGACATATCATGTGCAAATAACGTAAGTAAAAATAAGCAAAACAAAAGTTAATTCAGATCCTTAAAAAGTAATAAATGGTCTCATTTTCTCAAGATTTGACAACTGCAACTTAATCTCATATTGTGTCAACCCAAAACCTCTCACACACCTTAAAGCTATGGTCTACGATTTGGAAGCTTTGTACATATTAATAACACCGTTTATAAGGCTGTTATGGTCCTATGGTCCTATCTACACAGTATAAAGACCAAAAAGAACGAAAAAAATCCATTCAGTATATCCGCTGAAAAGCTGCATACTAGCTGACCAATCAAACCTAAGAACCTGCGACTATTAATTGGTCCGTGAGTTAGTCCATGAGACCATCCAATCCTCGTCTTCCTCGCTACGCAGTACGCAGCATCTTGCCCATGGTCCCGCCTCCTCCCCTCTACCTCCGGTGAGCAGCTAGCAGCGTTAGCTACTGAACTATCATGGAGCCAGAAAAGCCTAGCGCTGAACCCGAATCCGCCTCTTCCGCTGGGCCCAACGGAGCTCTGCCCGCTGGTTGAGGCCTGTTAGCGGCTAACAGCTAACGAATAGCCTCAGCCGGCCGTCAGACCTTCAGCATCGGCCGTTTCGCCCCTGGTTGATCAGGTAATGGCTTTGTTTACTACAGTGGGAGATGTCTGCTGAATAACTGTGGTTAGTTTGTGCCTGCACGGGCTAATAATTTGTAGGGGAGCGGGTTAGCCTGTTAGCCGCTAATCGTTAGCACTGTAAGCTGAACTGGGGAGGACAGGCTGAGAAAGATAAATCTTCCCCACACTCGCTCCGCTTGGCGGCGCTTAAACCCGCATTGCCGCCGGTCCAGTTGAAATGGCTACTGCTGTGTGTTATAATGGAGATGTCTGTCGTGTTTGATACTTTCAGTTGAGCTGAGCTGTTTTGGATTGAGTTTGCTGCTGATATATTGTGCTAGTCGCTCGTAGCTCAGTCCGAGGGGGCTTTATGAGGCGTCACGAGCTGGGGGCGGGATCTTGGAACACGGAGGGGAGAGGTGAGGGAAGGAGGGGCAGGCTGCGGTTTCAAATCGTAGACCACAGCTTTAAGCTGGTCCAAAATGCGGCAGCTCGGCTTTAGACTGTTTATTTTTTATAGAAAACAACAGATTTAGCCTCTTCACGCTGGCTTCTCGTGGAGCTTTGATCAGAATTTCGGGAGCAGGACCACACCTCAACCATACCTCTTCCTGTGTTCCTATAAATTTTAACCGCTCATTTCCCTCTTTTGTTTCGCACACTCGAGGCACCCCTCCCTCCCTCCCTCCCCTTTCTTAAAAAATTCTTCCTTCCTTCTTTCCTCAGGGCCTTATAAAGGGGGTCCGTCGTGCCCAGCAGCTACGGTGGATTCCCAATAAAGTTTCCCCAAACCGTTGTCCGCTTCACGTACCTGCTATGTTGCTTGTTATGCACTGTACACAATGAAAAATTGTCAAATTCATCCTGTTGATGGTGTGGTTATTACTCGTGAAATTACTGTTACAATCTTTAACCCTATAAAGCCAATTGTATCATATTTGATACATACTTTTATAAGACCTCTATCTACTCAATATGATCAACAAATTCCAAAAAACATGTGAATACAATCAGATAAATGATAAAAATGTCCTCAAATGGATTATCAGTTGCCAA
This sequence comes from Scarus forsteni, assembly GCA_036419115.1. Lineage (NCBI taxonomy): Eukaryota > Metazoa > Chordata > Actinopteri > Labriformes > Labridae > Scarus > Scarus forsteni. The sequence goes on from JAZDUH010000043.1 coordinate 4,724,833, forward strand.
AAACACCTTATGTATCAAATGAGATACGAAAAATCTATATGTTGAATTTTATGGACATGTTGATATTTTAGCAGAAAGTGAAACAAACATTTCAGCTCCAAAAAAATTAGAATTTTCTGGCTATAATCTATGGTCTTGGGCCTTAAAGGGTTAAGGTCTTACTTAATGCTCTTAAGACTCCGAACACCATCTCAATATTCTTCACATCTCATGAGCCAGCTTGCCTCAGGTTCTCTGGTGAGGGCCTTCTGGTTGTTTCAAAGTGAGACTCATAAAGGGGGTTACATCTTTTACTGTCAGAGCTGCTTGGCTTGCCCAAGGAATTAAAGCATGTAGAATCAGAGGAGTATTTTAAATCACTTCTTAAAAAAACTACTTTCAATGACATGCTTTTCAGTGATGTCTCCCTCTTGTCTTATTTTGTTTCACCATCTTTCTAGTTTTTTTTCCCATTCCAATGTCTCTGAATGTCTTGGCTTTTTGGGGTTTTGAATTTTAACCAGTAATTTAATTTCTTACAAATGCAGTTACTTTTAAAGAAGAACCTTGGGTTTGGCAGTCCTGTTGTGGTCCATGCCTTTTCATCCTCAGATGGTGCTGACAGCAATCAAGAAACCACTATCCCATCTTTAGGAGAAGGTAAACTTTAGTTCCGTTTTATGAGCAAAGACTGCTGGTCATAAACTTTTCTTTAAAAAGACTTTTTTTTATGTCTGTTTCAGTTTGCTCTATGGACCTTGAATGGGCTGTCAAGGCCTGTGGTGGTAAGAAATCCAGTTAAATGAAAAGAAAGCTGTTATCAAATGAATTTCCAATGCTTTCCCCTATTATTCTTACCGGCTCAGCACTTTAAATGAAGAGATGTTTGCACAGTTGAGTGCATGCAGGATCAATATGTGCACTGATTTAAGTGTTTCATTGAAGTGTCTTGTGCCACTGTCTCAGCCCCCAGACTGCGAGCAGTGACTGATTATAAAAGAAATGAAGTCCTCCTGCAGCTTGAGAATAATACCAATACCTCTCAGGATAAGCTAATGTTTCATATGGTTTGGAATAACATATCTGGAGAGGATCTTGCATGGGTAAGTCAATGCTGAACCAGTCAACATCCACTAAATATGTCTGCTTATTCTTCTTTAACTTCATTTTTATACTTCTGCAGCCAGCAGGCAAAACAGAAATGGCCATTCCACTAAGCTACACAGCACCATGCCTCTGTTTCCAGGTACTTCATGATTGAATTTAGCTAACATCATAACTAATTTACCAATATCAGCTGGAAATAAATTCCACTCTTAAATCTTTGGTTCTAAGGTATGGTGGATGGGGAAGGACCTTCGCAGAGAATTCTGCCCTTTCTCAGACAAACAAGGTAAAAGATCAAGAAAGGTTCAACAAACAGACTGATGATTATTGATAGTTTTTAAGTTTTCAAATTTAGAGATATTCTTAATTTTGCAAGAGACAATGTGGCTACCATTTGTTTATTGTTGCCATGAGAACATGTAGTAATGCGTGAAAGTCTGCTGGACAAGCAAGCCTGCTGTCGTTCTGTTTCTGTCTCTCATTCAGATTCAGTGATAGACCTTTATGCCCTGCCTTCTGTCCATTCTGTTAGCCAAACTTCCTCTTTTAACTCCCTGCCCTGACCCCAATAAACAGACATTTGCATGTTGAATGGAGATTTGCTATTACTATTGTCCACCCTCGGAGTTGCTTCACTGTCAGAATTTTGACTCTATAAAAGGATGTCACTCCATTAGGTTTATCCCTCAATTTAAACATCAGCTAACAATCTTTAAACTTTAGGGCAGGTTTATTTTGTGTGATAACATTTTTACCTTCAAACTTTTTACATTTTTTCAGATGTCTTGGACAGAATGAAGCGGAACATCTCAGTGTCCATGACTGAGTCTTGGATGAGGGCTGGTGGTAAAGGGCTGAGCTGGAATGTGACTGCCCCCTGCAGGCTGGAGGGAGAAGTGTGGTTGTGCCAGAGGGAGTCGGTTGGAGGCTTGTGTGAGGAGGTGATGGGCTCTCGACAGAGACTGCAGAGCCATGACAGCGCCGGCTGGAGGGCATCACACAAGGGACACTGGGTAAGAGGAAGAACCTGGATTTCTTTAACAGCAATAAAATCTTTACTGCTACACAACATAACATAATTTTACCTGATAACGTAGGTACGTTTTTACAGTTTCAGTGAAGTTAGGATGTGTAAAACTTAATTAAAATCGTAATGATACACAAATTCTTTTAAACCCTGATTCACTTTTTGCCTATTTAATTTAAAATATTCACAAATTTTTAATTTAATACCTGCAACACATTCAAAAAAAGCTGGGACAGGGCCATGTTTACCCTGTGTTACATCCCCTTTCCTGTTAACAACACCCAATAAGAGTCTGTGAACTGAAGAGAAGGATTGTGTAAGCTTTGTTGATGGAATTCAATCCAGTTCTTGCTTTATGTACAACTTCAGTTGCTCAGTAGTCCAGGTTACGTACCTTTAATCCATAATAAAGTTAGCAATACCACAAGCACTAACACACCCACATACCATCACAGATGCTGGCTTTTGATCTTTGTACTAATTACGTTCTGGATTGTTCATTTCCCCATCAGCCCTGGACCGGACCACAAATATGTTTTTGAGCAATACTCAACTTTCAGGTCTTTTGTTGCTCCTTCCTAGCTTTTCTGGAACTTGTTGTCGGCATCAACTTAAAAATGAGAGTATTTGTAAACTGAAGATAAGTTGACAAGGATTTGCAAGTCATTATATTCTATTTTCATTTGCCATTTACACAATGTCCCAGCTTCATCAGAACTGAGGTTTGCAGTGGCGTTTACCACGATTGCACTTTGAATGCACTTTGAATGCACTTGAGGCTTTGGCTGAGCAGTAGATGTCTCTCACTTGGAAATTGGGAGTTCCTGGGCAGTCATATTTTCAAATGTTCTTGGGCAGCTACAACACTAAAAACAAATTGCTGCTTTGCTGTAAAAGAGTGGGAATGCGGTTATTTAATTGCTCAGACATTAAATTAGGTAACAATAACAAACTAGATCATCACTAAAACAATCCCTGAAGTTCATCAGTGACAAATTGGTGCTGTGATATTTCATTATTTTTGTTTTATGTACTCTCTAGAAAACAGGAGAATTCAACATACCTCCACATCCTCTGCTCTGTCTCCAGGTGATCTTTTTTGTAATAAATACACTTGATTGCTTCATTGTTTACATGATTTACTGCTCGCTCCTTTACAGTCTGTCCTAAACTGATTTCTAATAATCTCTTCTTAGCTAAAGATCCATCGGATGCAGACATACTTTGAGCCTCATTGTCCATTTACAAGTAAGAGTTTTAAATCATTGCCCAAACTAAGATGAAGTGTGTTAAACATTTGAATTTAACACTTGAATTTTAATTTAATTTTGGAGATAAGTTAGTTTAACAGCATTTTTCACACAATTCTCCAGAATCTCGATGGAGATGGACCCTGCCTGTTCTTGTCACATTGCTGCTTATTTGTGTTGCCATACTTGGAGCCTATTTTATACAAGGGGTCTTAAAAGGTCAGTTCTTGGTGAAATAGCCACTGAATGTTCATTGCATTAAGACAAAATACCTCACTGTGCAATTTTCTTCCAGGCTACATGTGGAGATGGTTGAAAGAAGACGATGTGAAAGGTACGAGAAAGCCTGTAATCTAATTCAGTTGTATAGAATCTCAGGCTTTGCAGTATTTTTTAAATAATTAAGATGTTATGATGTATTCACACCCTGAAGGAGAGGGGTTCCCTGCATGTTTCTTCAGAAAATTGTAGCTAATATTGCTCTTTGTACTGCTGAGTTTATACCAGCGAAGTGAAGCTGGAGTAAGCTTCTTTTATTATGTTTTATTTGATCAGGTTAGCTATAAAACTTCTCAACTGATAATTTTTAGGGAATGCTGATTATAGCACAAAGAATAAGTGGTTAGATTTTAGTGGTGATCTGAATATGATTCAAGAATTTTTTTTGAAAGGTTTGTTTACGTTACATGATATAGCAGTTTTCCACATTTTCGCTAATGACTCAAAAAACACTCAATGGATCGTGGTTAAATTTTCAGGTAATGTTGGTCATGACATTTAGGAGAAGTGATTGTATTTTTTGTGGAGATCCAAATCAGGTAGCTTGCCCAGATTTTTTTTTTTTTTTAAGAATTGGGCATTGTGTGATTTAGCTGCACATTTTACTAAGACTATCAGAAATACCATGAAGGAGTTTTTATGTTGCAAATTTTCATTTAGGTTGAGTCTAATGCCTGCCACATGTTCCAAAAAAAGCTGGGACAGGAGCATGTTTACCACTGTTTCATCACTAAGTAAGCATAGGGAACTGAGGACACTGATTTTTAAAGCTTAAGAACTTCTAGTTTGTGTGGGTTATTCTCGAGGCAATTGAATGATTAACAACAAGTAAGCTTTTTTATTAGCAACACAACAAGAACAACCCTTGTATTTGTTTATGAAAGAAGTAAGGCTCCAGTTCAAGTATTGGTACGACAGAAAGCCTGGACAAATTGGCAAAATCTTCCACTGATCACAGGGAAAGTGTCCATGATTACACAAACATTCTGAGCAGATCCAAAAGTTGAAAGAAAACTTAACTCTGAGACTACAGTAAGCATATGGCAAAGCAGTGGAAAAGCAATAAGGGTTCACTCATAAAACGTTCTGTGCTAGGCTGAAGTGGATTTTCTGGCTGGATATTTTGTGTTATTTGTGATATTGCTCGCTGTCCTTTGCCATAGCCATGCGTGGTACTCTCCCTGGGCCCTAGCACACTTTGAGAGGTGGGCTTCAGCAATGCTTAAACATGCACAAGGTTATACATAATGGCCATTTTTATTTTCTGCTTCATTTTCAAGAGTTATGTGATAAAACAGTAATCTAATAAAGACTTGACAGTATTTTTCACTAACTACTATTGTGAAACGGCGTAAGGACATCATTAGGTATATTTCAATTGTTATACTTCAGTGCTGTTCAGTGCACTCTAAGCACCTAATTTGTGTTGTCTGTGCCTAGAACTGGCCCTGTTGATGGCTCTTGAATATAATGGCACTGACTGGACTATTTATTGCAGTTCTTTCTTGCTAGTTTTGTGGTTGTGGGACAGTAAGTGCATGGTTTTGTGATTCATGGCCATGGGCAGCAGATTTCCAAAGGGGCACTGAAAAAAAGTTTTGGGACCAAGATATGATAGCAATTTTCTGGTGTTTATTTTAAATATACATTTAGTAGCTTGCCAATCATGCAATTAGTTTACTGCACTGAAAAATAGATCAAAAACAAGTGGAATTCACTCAAAAACCTGTCCTTCAGACCATTAATTTGCCATACCTTCCTCTGGTTCAGGAGCTGTGGGTGGTGGTCACGTTGTGTTGCTGTACCCATCTGACGATGACCAGGCTTTGCCAGAGCTGATGTCTCACGTGGGCTCGTCTCTCCAGGCTCTGGGCTTCAGTGTGTCTTTGGACCTGTGGAGCAAAGTCGAGCTGGGTGTCCTGGGTCCCGTGCCCTGGCTCCACTCAAGACTGAACAGGCTGCAAAAGCAGGGGGGCAAAGTGGTCCTGGTCCTCACCCAAACCGCCTGGATTAGAGCTGAGGAGTGGGGAGCTCAGAGCTGGGAGAAAACCACACTTAAGACCAGAGGTGTGAAGGAGGAAGACGAAAAGAGGAACAATAACAGCTCCACTCAGTGTGTAGATGTCTTCACTGCTTCACTGAGCTGCATTCTTGCAGACTACTTACAGGGCCGTGCTGGTGAGCGCTTCATGTTGGTGCAGTTTGAATCTCTCCCACCTGAGCCACCAGGTGGGTTCAGGCCATTGCCGGAACTTTTTCGCGGTCTGCATGTCTACAGCCTCCCGTCACAGAGTCTGGGTTTTCTGACTGAACTGGCAGGGGTTCGACAAATGGTGACAGCCTCAGCACGAAGGAAAAGAGCCGGGGGTCTGAGGATGGCATCCAGGGCTCTGGCAAGAATGCTGTCAGGGTTCACAGCAGGGACAAATGTGTTACGCCTTGCAGGGGTGCCCCAGGGCTGTGTGGGTGTTGAAGACTCTACAGAGACAGTTCCTTTGAAACCATGTCTTGTTACACCTCCTTCCAGCCCTGACTCAGATCACAAGGTCAGTGTAACGCAGTGGGTCTGACAGCAGGAGAGGACGACACATGTCCTGTATGAACAGCCAGGAATAAGACAAAGATTTTCTCTGGGACATGTTTCGCTTTCGCCGTTGTGGACAAAGCAATGCACTGATATGTATGTATCTCTTGAATAAAACTGTGTGTATTTTTTATCATGGTTTGTAACAGCTGGGCTCTAAAATCTCACAACATTAAAATAAAACACTAAATGAACTCATTCAGACCAGATGCTACATGGGCCTATAAGCCTTCAGCTTGTTGTGACCTGATGCATCAGATGGACTGTTTCACATATCCATGGGGTGTATTTCATCAATCTGAGTAACATCCAAAGAAAAGTGGTGCATAACTACTGCCTTTTTCCCCAAAACTAGCTGGTTAGCTTTGCAATTTTTGTTCAGTTGTTGCAGCTTGAAGCTTTAGAGGCCAGATCTGACCGATGACTGCTTTCAGGATTAAGCTCTAAGACTTTGTTACAGAGAATGATTCTTATGATTTAGATTTTAAAGGTTGATTGATTACAACTAAAGGTCCTCTGTCCTGCAAAAACACATTTCATTGTTTTTATGTCGTTAGAATGGGCTTGGGAAAGCAGAAGAACATGACACCTTTTAGTAAACTCTCATTTCACAGGAAAATGTGTTCTCCATTTTAACAGACTACCTGGGGTTTATCGCGTAATAGCTGTACTGCCTCCACCTTCATATGTGTTTCTGCTCATCACAGCAGACACCATGACTGTTTTGAAAGACTGCTTGGCAGCCTGTAACCCCCCTGCTCTTCAAAGACATTTTTTTTTTTTTTTTTGCTCAACTTGGATCATATCTATTCCTAACAGGACAACCAAGACACTATGGAAACAGTCAAACACATCAGGATATGGGACCTTTAGAGCTGACGAGTCTAAGACTTTTTGATTCATCTTTAGTTTGATGTTTACGGAGCCGCTAGGTGTCACGGAGATGAAAAATTATAAATCGTGCGCACGAGATACTAAAATGTGCGCACGATTAGGTATTTCGTGCGCATGTTTTATTTTCTTTTTTTCTCCATGGCACCTTAGGGGCTCTGTAGATGTTTCTACCTGCTACAGAAGCTTAAATTTAAGGTGTTCAGAAAGAGATAAAAGTTTATGCAGTCTTTTTAAAGCCTCAAGCTCTAAGGAGTAACTTCAAATAAAGTTTTGATTTAGAGGGTTTTTCTTTTAGGCAGCGTTAGGTCTAATTGGAAGCGTAAGCATAAAAGATATGTTGAATAATCACAAAATCTGATACAAGCCTTTTTCTAGAAATATTCTTCATTATATATATTTTGTGTTCACTGAGAGGTATTATTATGTAATACATTTTTTTCCCATGTTTTATGGTTTTAGTGTTTTTTTTACATTCTTCTGTTGCATTTATGTTTTATTACTTTATTTTGTTCCTCTGTTTTCAGCTTTTGGTTTTACTGTTTTTTTAAATTTTCTACAAAAATAAAGTAAGACTTGACATTTAGCTAGGAGATGAAGTTACTGATGAACTGAACAAAGTTAATTAAGTAAACTAAGTCGACAATCTTGAATTGAACTGAATAACTCTGTGAGCTCTTAATGGGTGTTTATGACATTTTACGGAATGTCATGAGTCATGACACAAGGCAGAAGTGGCAAGACTTTGGTGGTGATCCAAATTCAGGTGTGGGTTCAGGGAATGCTGGTACAGAACGAGGAAGAAGTGATAATGCCAGAGCAGTTTCCTCATTTTTATTGTCAATAACACACCAGCTAATGTTTCAAATTCATTCGCAGAGGTATGTGCTCTCTGTGCACTTTAAGGTCAAACAAATAGGTCCGTCATCTATTTAACAATGAACAACTTAACTAAACTTAATTTTTGTGCTAAGTTAATGTAGTTGAGCATTTCCATCTTAGTTGGAGTTTGTAAAGTAGAAAGCTGTTTAGCAAAAACAACACTCAATAATACATTTTTAGTCAGTTAGTTTATGACTCCTCCACAGTGGTTTCATTTTACCACTTGGTTGATACATCTTAAAAAGGATGGTTTGCTAACAGAGATTACAAGTTTGTTAAGGACAGTAGGCTGAATGTGATTTTTTTTTGCATGTCTTAAAAAAATGGTGTCAAACTCATAGCTAATAGTTTATTCCAAGTGGAAAATGAAGGCTGTAAGAATAGTTTGTGGAGGTATTTAAGCCCACTATGTTACAGGTCCATAATAGCCTGGTATCTTGATTACATATACAGTGCACAATTATGAAATCAATGTTTGTAAATGTAATCATCATAAACTAATCTTAAGTTTTTATCAGAGACTTTGGTAACATTTTCTATGAAGCCCACATTTATAATGCATTATAACAGCATCCATAATGCATTATAATGCATTCATAATGCCTCATAACTACACTTATAAGCAAACATAATGCTTCATGATGCTTTATATCAATGGTCATAAAACATAATGTCATTTATAATGAATAATAATGACTTGTTCCATGGATGCTCATGAATATTTATTAACACTACATCCATAATGCTTTATGAGGTATGAAGCCCCGACAATCACAATGCATTATGAGGGCATTCATAATGCTTCATAACTACACTCATAATGCTTTATGATGCACTATATCAACAGTCACAAAACATTATATCACTTATAATGAACGATAGAGCTAGTAATTATAATTCATAAGTGATATCATAATGTTTTATGACCGTTGATATAAAGCATCATGAAGCATTATGTTTGCTTGTAAGTGTAGGTATCAGGCATTATGAATACATTATAATGCATTATGGATGCCCTTATAATTCATTATAAATGTGGGCTTCATAGAAAGTGTTACTGAGACTTCATTATACAATCCAAAAGGCTTTTTGCTAAGGGGTTCAGTGTGATGTGGACTTCTCATTCTTCCTAAAATAGGACACTGAATAAAAACATATTTGCATGTTGTAAAAACATATCTGTATCTTACTTACATATCTTTACTCCAAATGCATTCAGTAGTACTTTGTTCATACAATTATAGGAATAATTTCTTGTAAATTGTAGCTTCAATTGAAAAAAATATATAATTTTCAGGTTTTTGTTAGATTGTCATCTTTTTTTTGTTTGACCACATAGAGCAGAGAGGAGGGCCCCATGTGGCCTCCTGGCTGCCAGTTGCCAACACCCTTCTAGCTCATTCAGACTTTTTAAAATATATATATTTAAGCTGAGTTTTAAACAGGCAGCCACAGCTGACACCAGTGGTCTTCAAACTTTTGTGACCAATAACACACCAAAAATTAGTCAAAAGGGCCTTTCTTGAGCTGCATTTGCATGTTTCCTGCAGCATGCGCTGGTTCTTCCAGGCACTCCTTCAAACACAAAAAAAGACCTTTAGAAAACATTTTACAGCACATTTTCTGGAAGTGCATAGTTTTTGTTGCTACCCATGCCAAAACCAATAACAGACAATAGTATTACTAATAACATATATACAACTGAAATTGAGTTGTTCACCAAATTGTTTATCCCTTAAATTACACATTATGAAATTTTATTGAAATTCACCTAACACTCATTTTTTGAGCTGAGGTTGAACATATAAACATGTAATCATATGCCACCAAGTCAAGTTAGAAAATGGACTTTATCAGGTTATAGTAAACACAAATCTCAACATTTGAATAATGTGTAAATTCAGTTATTTTTGAGGCACACTACTGTGACATGGGGCAAGTCTACGTATGCCTTTGAAAGTGTTGTAACCATAGGCTACTGATATTACAACAAAGAGAGGAGTTCTAAATTTAGTGTTACTTTAATACTGGGTATCATAATGATAATATGTTATTAATTTTGGATAAGTGTTATGTAAAAAAATACTGGATAAAGTTTCTAATTTCCCAGAGGGAGTTTTCCAAAGACATTTTAAAAGTTCTATCTAATCTAAATATTTTATCAGTCAGAGAGGTTTTTGTCATGTTTTAGCAGCTGTTGTGGATAAATTCAATTAAAAAGTCGTCGTTCACAAATATGTGGAGCAGATGTGAATAAGATGTTATAATGTGCATCAACAAAGCTTTTTTGTATTGATATGGATGAAGTGGGTCTTCAGAATCTGGCTTTGTGGCAATATAGTCTGGAAACTCGGGGGCATGGTGGCACAGCAGGTAGAGCACATGCCTCTCAGCAAGAAGGTTGCTGGTCCAGTCCCCAGGTCAGTCAGGGCCTTTCTGAGCTGCATTTGCATGCTCTCCCCGTGCATGCGCGGGTTCTCTCCAGGCACTCCTTCACTACAAAATTGCCTTTAGGTGTAAATGTGGGCGTGAATGGTTTTCTGTCTACCCCATCTCTTGCCCAATGTCAGTTTGGACAGGCTTAATGTTCCCTACGAAAAAGGATTAGCAGGATAGATCATGGATGGATGGACAGCCAGGAATAAGACAAAGATTTTCTCCGGGACATATTTTGCTTTTGCAGTTATGGACAAAGAAATGCACTGATATTTATGTATCTCTTGGATTAAAACTGTGTTTTTTTTCATGACGGCTGGTTTGCAACAGGTGGGCTTTAAAATCTCACAGCATTTAAATCAAACACTAAATGAACTCATTCAGACCAGATGCTACATGGGCCTATAAGCCTTCAGCTTATTGTGACCTGATGCATCAGATAGACTGTTTCACATATCCATGGAATGTATTTCGTTTGGATGGATGGACAGTCTGGAAACCACTGTTTTTCATAGGACGTAGGGTTGTCAGCTAATTTTCAAACTAACAGTCCAAAGTAATGACATTTTGATTTTGGTGATCAGTGTTAATTCTGTTCACAGCTAAACTGATTATTTAAATTCTAAAGTCATTCATCAGTTGTTGTATAGTTTGTCAGTTATAGGGATGGGGATCGAAAACCAATTCCAGTAGAGCATCAACAACAATTCCTTTAGGTAATCAATATCATAAGAGGCAGTCAGAAATTGTGGCAGATGGAACAGAAGTGGTCGGAATAGTGTCTTTTTAAAAACACTTAATTTACATCTTCAAGTACAATGAAATACCAGCAACTTGAAAAAGCATGTAGCCTATCTATGCAGCAGCTTAGTATTGAATACCAGGAGTATCAAGTGTTTGACACTATTGCCCCTGAAAACCCCCTCACAGAAAATCAGCAGGAATTGATGAGGGAATTTTTAAAGAATCATTTTGCTAATGGCAGTGATATCAACAAAATCTAATCAATTCCCCATCCCTACTGTCATGACTGTACACATTTCCAACGCTCACCACATCATGTGAACCCCTGGCCTAGACTGCCATTAATGCAGTAAGTCTACAACAGATGATGTCTCTGTGCACTTTCTGCACACCAGGACGTGTACACATGGCCCATCTGTTAAAGATTTGCGGTGCTGTGATTGGCTGCAGACTGAAATCCCTGCGGGCTTTGGGCGGTGCCATGCCATCCTGTGTGGTTCAGACAGCTGCTCCTTGGAAAGCAGAGAAAGCGCTGGAAGCTCTTCATTGATACAGACTAGCCTCACATTAGCCTACATTAGCCTGTATGAGCTCCAGCGGCGTTAGCCAGCTTTAAATCCGTTTGTGTAGCCATTGTTGGGGCTTCCCCGGTCAGATGTCTCCATCAAAGCTTGAGAAAGGTGGGCTGCCCATGATGTGAAACTCTGGAGACATTCAGTGAGTGTGAATCAGCAGGGAAACAAACAACCATCAGTGCTGCGGCGGACGAGGTGGCTCTACGATAAGGTAAGAATAGCTGATAAAAACAGCTCTGCCAGCAACATTAAGACTCACTTCACTGAAGGTACGAGCACTAAAAAGCACCTGGTTGACGCTTTTGCTCAGTTTTTTACAGTTTTAAAGGCACAGCGAACTAAAACAGACCATTATACACAGTGTTAGCTTCGGCTAGCTAACTGTTGACCTCAGTGCTGCTGGTTAGCTGCTTAGTGGTGCTGATGTTGGGCTAGCTGAGCTAACTGTGACAGAGCAGCATCCCAGGCAGGACAGTGTGTTTGTTCAAGCTTTTTAATAAGACTGAGTCAGACATAGAGTTCACCCACTTGAGGATTGTTCTGTGTGTAATAAGGGTGGAATGTTTGTTGATACTTTTTAATCACCTGTTTTTTTTTAGATTTGAAAGATCTTCATTGGCATGGATGTGGAAATTATCACCAAAGCATTGTGAATAAGTAATAAGTACAGAAGAAAATAAAAAAGTACAGATTCAAAATAAAAGGGAGTAATCATATTGGTAAAAAAAAGTAATACTGTAACAGTAAAAGTTGTCAGAAAATGAAGTTAAAAATGTTTGTGTTTAGATATGCAGTGATCAATAGATTTATCAGACCACTGGTCAAAAAAGAAGGAATTTAGACATGTCATCATCTGCAGTCCATAATAACAAAAGATCCAACATGACCATGACCTTTGAGCCCTCAGGTGGACTGCTTTAAGGATAATATTTTTATGTTGAGGATATTGCCATATCACTATTTGTTCCTTTTTATTTTCCATCTTTTGTAAGAATTTCGGTCTGCTGTAAAGGCGTGTATAATTAAGGAACATTTACATTTAAAGAACATTTACGTTGGCTCAAGAAAACTTTGGAAACCAGTTATCAGATTCTGTCACTAGTCACAGGCTTAAGTTAAAACTCGACCGTGCAAAGCAAAGCCATATATTATTAGGGGTGAGTATTGGCAAGAACCTCATGATACGATACGTATCACGGTACTTGGGTCACGTTACGATAATATCACAATATATGACAATGTCACAATATTGTGATACATTGCGATATTCTATAGTTAACTAAGAAAAAACAAGAGATGGTGTATATGTAAATCACACAGTAGTCAAAACTGAAAGTACAAATCAAGTCAAAACTGTTTGATTGGAGACAACTTTTCCATTTTATTGTTTTTGAAGTATGTTAAATGCAGTGTATGCATACACTTAACCTGAAAACATAGTGCATCCAGTTAAGTAGTCATGGTGAACAAGTTGAGTTCCAGATGCCACAACAGTAAGTGAAAAGAAATCACGTATTTCTCTTATCCTTATCCGAACTGAATAGACTACACGAAAAAAACCTGTGCATACATATTCATATGTTGTCTTTTATTTCCAACTCTGATAAAATGAGTTTTTATTTTTACAAAAAAAGAAACCATATTAAGATTTGAAATATCGATATTGTATCGGACGTCAAAATATTTTCATATGTTGCTGTATCATTATTTTTTAACACCTGTAGTATATAGTTGACTATTTCTGCACAGACTGGGAGCTGATGTCTGTCACTGTAGCAAGTGTTCAGCCTAATGTCATGTACCTTATACAACCCCATTAATTTATAGCTACCACTTCAAGACTTTTCAGTTGTACTCTCTGTTCATAACAATTAATGCTTAAATCATTTAAGTAATATGAGTTTTAATTTAAGAATAGAATGGGTTCTTACATTGTCTAAGGAAAAATGCCTTAAAAGTACTAAATTTACTTCAGGTTCACTTATTTATCAGTCTTCTTATCCTCTTATTTGAAGCATGTTGCATGGCTCTGAAATTGATACAAGTTAATCACACAGTCCAAAGAAATGCAACATTTTGTTTCTTTGCACCTTTTATGTGTTGTGTATTTATCCTTTAATAATGATTTTGTAATTTATCTTATCGGACGCAAATTTCTGAATGCAGCTGCCAGATAGACTTAAGCTTTTTTAATGTTTGTGTTTACAGTTTTTGCATGAAAAAAGAGGTATTTCTTGGTGTTGTTAACTTGAATCGTGCTCTGGCACCACTATTAAGATTCTAGCCAGTGTAAGCCATGGCTGGGTGACCCAGACACACATGACACACAGCTTTTTCTGTGTTTTAAGTCCAATTTATGCTCTGTCCTGATGATCAACTTGACACTTACAGCAGCTCATTTTGTAAATACCGTATACTAAAGGGTTTTTTGTGTATCTGTATCTTTTAAAGGATGATGTGGTGGGCCTGGCCATTCCTACCCGCCCTGGTGCTTCTGTCAGAGCTCTCTGTGGTGAGAGTCCAGACTGCACCATGCCAGACCTGCCGGAAACTAACTGAGAGTTTTATCAAGGTACTGAATTAAAGTTACTGTACCATTAGTTTTTGTTTGTCTTATTGAGTTAAGTTTTCTTTCTCATTCCTGTGATTTTTTTTTTAATGTCAGGGCCTTGAGAAAACAGCAAACAAGAACTTTGGGGGAGGTAACACTGCCTGGGAAGAGGAAAAACTGGCCAAGTACGCACGCAGGTAAGTAAACGTGCTCACTGTGTTACTTTTTGATGGTAAACCTAAAAAAGAAAGTTCACAAACATAAAACGCCTATTGTCATAGAGAAAATGACAATTTCAAACAGAATGTTGCTTGCATTGTCTTGCTGAAATCAGCAAAAATTAGAAAAGCACAATTCTGGATCACCATGTGCTCCGATATGACGGCCGAGTTTCAGCTCATGTTGTCCATGTGGGGAACTCCTCCACTGGCACTGCAACAGAAGCTAAGAATGTAGTGACATAGGCTTGAAGGACAAGGAGAAATTAATGGAATTTTCCATTTTAAACTTCAATGTTTGTTTTGTGACATTAGTCTGGATCCAATCCAGAAGTGAAGTTGACCTTGATAAAGTTATATTATGTATATTATTGTGTAAATATTGAAGCAAATCCATCAAGTAATACCAGAGATATGATTTTTTTAGAAATATATTAACTTATGAGTTTTTGCAAATTTTTTTGCAAATTTTGGAATTTTTTGCATCCTGACAAATATGTGAAACACCACCAAAATGTAATGGACCAAACCACAACCCTGGTCAAATTTTCATGTAAATCCATCCAGTAGTTTTTGTGTAATCTTGCTAACAGACAAAAAACACACAGACAGACCCTGGTGAAAACACAACCTAATTTGCGAAGGTATCAAAAAGACTCCACAACCTGGATGATCTTTGCCATCTTTAGCCTGGAAGACACTATGCCCATGATTTCTGAAAACTATTTAAAATGTGGACTCATCAGTTCACAGCACACTTATCCAGTTTCCATTGGTACACGTCAGATGAGCTTGGGCCTGTTAGGTGCGTACACACCGCACGCTACTTGTACTACCTCGGCGATCACTCTCCATGCAAAGTCAATGTACAGCCACGATGGGGCGGGGCTAACCCTCCCGCGATGCGACAGCCGCTTTTCACACTACCACATAGCTTGTCGCGCGATGTGAATGTAAAAAAAAGTTGATCAGTGAGCAGGTGTGTGCACGTGTGATGGTACCCTAGACACACAGTTATTCGTCCGGACTACAGAGGAACAATCCATGTCCGTGTGGGAAACAGTCAGTGAGGACATTAGTTCCGCCTAGACGGACCGCGGTAAACTCACAGATAATGCTGCTGCAGGGCATCAGCTGCAGTGTTTTGTGTTTGATAAGTGAATAAAAAGGATACAGCTGGAATAATGTCCGCTTATACATCCTGTTGTATGATATATGATATGATCCCGGTGAAACTCGAGCGGACGTGACGTCACAGAGCGACGGCAGCGGTGACCAAAATGAGGTATTTATGGACACGCGACGCTACGTCAGTGGGCGACGCGATTTTGGTAGCTGGGTCGCTTGCGGTGTGAACGCAGCATAAGAAGCTGGGGATGTTTCTGGGTGTTGTTGATATCTGACTTTTGCTATTCGTGGTTAAGCTTTAACTTGGTCTTGTAGATATAGGGACTTACTGTGTTATCTGATAATTAAGCATTTAGGCATCAAACTCAAAATAAACCAATAACAATGGTGTTTATCTGTTTGAACATTCAGTATATTGTCTTTTTAGTCTGGTCAATTGAATAAAGGTTGAAAAGGATTTGCAGATCATTGTATCCTGTTCTATTAATGCTACATACTTCCCTAGCTTAATTGAAGTTGAGGTTTGTATTGTGTTTTGCATAAAAATGTCAGGTCTTACCTTGTTTATGTGTATAACGTTGTCATTTGTAAATAATCACACAAGGGTTTATTCACATGGTTCAGTTCTCTAAGAAGAGCTGAATCCCCTTCAGTCTTTGATGACCTGCAGGATAGAAAGGCATCTTATTTGTGGTTTTGTCTTGAATATCTGACAGCCCCCACTTTCTTTCAGTGAGACCCGACTCCTTGAGATTGTAGAAGCTGCCTGTGAGAAAGCAGATTTTGAATGTAACCAGCTGCTGGAGCAGATAGAGGACCAAGTGGAGACATGGTGGTTCCACAGGTAATTATGACGCCATGAAGTCAACTAATTACTTATCTTGCAATTCTTTTTTTAATTCTGGACTGTGTTGGCTCAAGATGTGTTTTTTTGTTTTTCAAATGAGTTCCTGTGCCCAATTTACCCTCAAGACTGATATGTTTGTGTTCTGTAGGCAGCAAGAGGCCCCTGACTTGTTTGAGTGGCTGTGCATAGAGGAGCTGAGACTCTGCTGCCCGCCTGGACACTTTGGACTTGACTGCAAAGGTGTGGAAAAAAAAGAGATTTGTCCGTTTCAACTTAAGTTGGACCTTTTAAATATGTGGAGAGAACTTGACAATGCAAACCCTGATTCTGTATTAAAAGGTTTGCCAACATAGAATTAAGACTATGTTTTCCCAATCCAGAGTGTCCATCAGGCCCAGGCGGTGTGTGTGGAGGCCTAGGCCGCTGTGAAGGAGAGGGGACTCGCCTCGGTGATGGAGAATGTGTCTGTGATCCGGGGTACTCGGGGAACCTCTGCCAGAGCTGTGCTGATGGTTACTTCAGAGAAAAAAGCTCCAATCAGAGTGCAGGAGCCTGTGCAGGTGACCCAGACTTAGACTCTTGTTTTTGTTCTCTTCATGTTGTTGCTGTCAGGCTGTAACGTCTCATGTCCAGACATCACCAGTTTAAAGGAAATCAAAAAGAGAAGTCTGTTCTTCGATAAATGAACATGTCTGTATTGTTTGAGCCGATAGTTTGCACAGCAGCCCACATTAGATTTCTACCTCACCTGCATGTGATTTCATCTTATTCACTTGACTTTCCTTTTTCATATAAGCAAATAAATAGACTGAAATAAACACTGCCCCTCCTTTTACTATATTTAGTATAGAGAAGTTATTATATTTCACTAAAATTTGCCGAACTAGAGACATGAGGTGTTTGACATGCAAAATTGAATCAAAGTGACTTAAGTGTTAAGGATGGTTCAATCAATCATCAATCAAACTTTATTTATATAGCACTTTTCCTACAATATATATAGCTCTAAGTGCTTGCAGAAAAGAAAACAAGAGAAAAGGAGAGGGGAAAAAATTCCGAACTAGGCACCTGTCAGGGGAGCACAGCGTGGGATTGGAAAAAAAACACCTCAGCACAAGAGCAACTTATTACAACAAACTCATAGACGAGCACATGGGGTCAAAAGGGGGGGCAGCCAGCGGGAGCATTGATTTGAAGGGAGAACCTGCAACCTTGTCTTAGTTGAGACCTCACAAAGTCTCTATTGTCTGAGACGGCCTTGAGAGAGAGAGTGAGTTTCTGATCAATATTATCAACTTAGATGTTATACAACTTATCACAGCTACATTTGCCCTCATCTATCTGTTAAAATGTCCTTTTTTCAACATTTAGTTCTTTGGCATTTAACCCAGCATTGTTTATAATTACAAATATTGCTTGCTCTTTAACCTATGTGAGTTTTCTTGCACTTGCATCAACACCACAGGTCAACTCAAAAACTGTTGCTGTGATGTATTAATCTAGTTGCAAACACAGAGACTGTGTTAAAAACTGCTTATAATTAATGCTTTGGTCTACAGATGAGGGAGTTAAAAATGTTTTTTGCCTGCTCTGACAGGTCTACAGGGCATGTTTGAATCGACAATTTAACTGATATGATTAAACACACTGGCAAACACGAGTGATGACCAAAATAACTTATGTATTAAAGATAAGATAATTGTGTAAATTTAGTTAGGTAGCCTTTGAGTAACGATATTCTAAACCGTGTTTCAGCTCATCTTAAATTGTTCCACTATCTCTCTGTTTTTCATCCTGCGTAGCCTGCTACCACTCATGTAAGAAATGCTCAGGGCCGCAGGACTACAAATGCCTCGACTGCAAGCCTGGCTGGATCCTTCATGACAACAAGTGTGTCGGTAGGTGTGGCTTCAAAGATCATTGATTGTTATTTCACTGACTGTTCAAGTGTCTGATGTCCTGTTTGTGTGTTCCAGACGTTGACGAGTGTGGCACAGAGCTGGCACGGTGTGCGTCAAACACTTACTGTCACAACACTGACGGGTCATATGAATGCAGAGGTACGCTCTCTGGGGTTTTTAATTAGTGCTTTCAGATTTAATTTGATTATGTGTTGCCAGTGTCATTATTTTGTTTCGTTCAAAAATGAGTCAGGTTTTTACAGCATGAGCAAAATACAGGAAACTAATTTGAATCTGCTGCCCTCAATCAGAAAATTATGGGTTTTCTGTAATTCAGGTGCTGTTTTGATTTTGAAGTTATTCTCCAATGTGTCTTGCTGAATTATTTGAATCATGAAATATTATAAAAAATACTGGTCAAACATTTCTTCAACTTAAAGCTCTAATAAAATATTCCGGTTTTGAAAATATCAGAATCTTAAACTTTCATACGGTACTCATAAATGTTAGTTAATAACAATCCCTGTGTTGTACCATGGAAATTGCAATTGATTATTTAAGTCTAACACCAAAACACTTGATAATGTCCTGTTTGAATTACCTTAAACTGAGAGCAACCTTTGCACACAACACAGAAATGCAAATAAAATGCCAACATATATATGTAAGATTTAGGCAGTGTCTCTTTCGTGTTCACCTCCTTTATTATCTTTCTGTTTGTAAGACACATAAATATAACTTTTGCATCTAAAATCAGGTAAGGTAAGAGCTTCATTGCCTCCTTTTTATCTGCTTTGTGTAAGATATACTGAACAATTCTTAACCAAAGAAGAGAAGAAATAATCACCCAAGAATGTATTGTATCAACTTTATTGGAGGAGGCACAATTTTCTGCCATTTCACAAGAAAAAGAGCCATTATATGTCACAGTAAATCTTAAGATCATATTCTGAGTTGTACTATTTTATTTTATTTATAATAAATTGTATGTATATATATGGGAGAAGAAAGAGTGAGTAGATGAGTATTCAGGATATGAAAACCTACCACCTCACATGTTATAGTCTGTTTTTTTTGATAGAAACCTCCAGTTAGTTGCTGCCAAATACTCAGATTAAAAATGTGTTGCCTTTAAGAGATGGGCCTTTAAAAAAGTGAAGTTAAAGTTTAAAACTAGTATTTTAGAATGGGATTTTTTGCAGTTTTAGGAAAGGTAAAAATAACTTTCCTGAACATGTTTGTTTATCTTATCATAAGAAAAAACTATTAGGGAGTAAATATGAACCGTTACTGGTTGATTTGAGGTTTAGTACTATGCACTTTTTTAAAGTAGAAGGAACCATTGTAATTGAGAATATTGTACAGAAGGTGTTTTGTTTACAATTTGAAACAAAAAAATATAAACGTTGGAAAAAGAAAAAAATACTGTTGTGGTACATGCATTAGCTTACATTTAGAAAGAAATAAAAAAGATAAAAAAAACAAAAGTTCTGCTTTCTCATCTTTTGTTTAAATCTTTTCATGGAGAAAAATATAATTATATTTAAAAAAAAACATTCAATATAACTTATTCTCTTAAAAATAAACTGGTGATTTCAGATCCTGAGACTATCATAGTGGCTTTAATTTTTTTGTTTGCTGCATTTAATATCACAGAGCGTGCAACAGGAAATGTTTGTACATTTTGCTGCCCATCCAGTGTTGATTTTGGTTTTCTCACAGCAGTCAAGGCTGATCTGTGACATCCTCTTAGAGAGCCGTCAGATAATCTATCAGTTTTTTTGTCCACTTATTTACACCTTAATAGACCTGTGATGTTTTTCACCCGTCATTTTTTCTAAGCTCTCGACTTTTGAGAAAAGTGTAAATGATTTTGAAACCATAATTTTTGGGCTGTTTCAGTTTGCCTTTTTTAACAGTTGACAAACAAAATGGCTCATTTGTCTTTTTAAGTGGCCAGCTTTGACATTATTTGTCAGAATAGTGTGTCTAATGAGAGTCTTGTGGAATAGACTTGATTAACTCCTCATTTTCATTGCATGAGAAATGTCCTTTTTAATTGGATGAAATGTTCATGTCCATTCTTTTGACTCTAATGTTCACCACTGTTGGTTTTCCGTGTCCAGGCTGTGATCCAGCGTGTGTTGGCTGCATGGGTAGTGGTCCAGCCCGCTGTAAGAAATGTTCACGTGGCTACAGATTGAAAGGGGCCAAGTGTCTCGGTAGGAATAGCTAATTTACTGAATACCTCTGCCAAATTTGTATTTGCTTCTCTGACTTTCTTTTTGCTGGCTCCTGCAGATGTCGATGAATGCAGCGAGCATGCAATCCCGTGCCCGGGACTGAATGAGGCCTGCACCAACGAGGAGGGCTCCTTCCACTGTGACTGTGCTGATGGATTCATCAGAAGAGATAGCATTTGTGTTGAAAATAAACCTCCTGGTAGGCAGCTCTAATGAATATTAAAATGTTTTCTTTCTTACAGCTTCTCAGATTAGTTTACTAAACGCCTTTTCCTCTTTTCCATCAGCTGGCCCAGAAAAGGGTTTGTTTGAGGACATGACAGACGACGAGGTCCTTGTGCTGCAACAGATGTTCTTTGGCGTTGTAATTTGTGCCCTTGCTACTCTCGCTGCTAAAGGTGACATGGTTTTTACGGCTATTTTTATCGGAGGTGTGGCTGCTATGGCTGGGTACTGGCTGACAGAAAAGGGAGACTACATGCTGGATGGAATTTTAAAGGGACGTTAAACAGAGGTGATAACTTGTTGGAAAGAGGACCCTCAACTACCAGCCTGCTAGAGGTCAGAAACATATCCCTACAATGCTAGGTTTTCAGGGACTTATTTGGGAGTTACTTGAAAGGGCTTTGACTCATTTATGATGAAGAATAAGATAACACTGGAAAAAAGGGACAACTTGAAGGCTCTGACGCCATGAAGAGGAATAACAAAGCACCACTGCACTGATATGAAGAAAATGAACTCAACACCCTCCCTCGACTTTTGTTGGAAGGGGGACATAAAGACCATTGATGATTGTCCAAATCAAATATGCATTTTGATGTCTCATTGTCGCTCAAGAAACGATGTCTTTTCTTCACACAATCAAAACCTCTTGTCATCATGTTTGCAGGTTTTTGTTGTATCATTGCTATTTCCTGAGTTTTCTCACTGATGGACTGGCGTGTACGTTTTGGCTGATTCAGGAAACTGACACCCAAGCTTGATATAACAGGTCAGAAAAGGGAATTTTCATTGAAACTCTGGGATGTTTTCATTATGAAACGCTGGTTATTTATGTCCACGAATGACTTTTTACCTCCATAACTACTGAATGATTCTTTTAAGTAATAATGCATGAAACTAAGGTTTTAAAATAAAGGCACTACACTGTACGTACTGACCTGCCAACGTTAGCATGGAACCACATAATGACTGTGCAGGGACATGCTACGGCAAATACCAGCTCGGATATGAATGATTACAACCATGTTATGTTGCCTTTAATTTATTTTCAAAGCAATATTTATTAGAAAGACCTTTACAATTTTATTTTAATTTATTGTGATGAATTTTTTAAACCATTTTTATTTGGATGTTGACAGGTATTGTAGCATCATGTCACAAAAGCTGCTGGAGCAACATTTCTTTATATGTCCAATCGACTTTTATTTATTTGTTTTCCTTGTAAGGAAAGTTGTCCTCATACATAATTCAGTATAAATCTGTGCTTTCCAACAAAAAGTCTGCCACTGTGTTGATGTTATTTTCTTGATTTTTTTTTACTTTGCTTTGTCAAGCTTCCTCTGTTCGCTGCTTTAAACAGATCAAGAAGAAACATTCAAAGTCAAGAATA
Source organism: Scarus forsteni (assembly GCA_036419115.1). Lineage (NCBI taxonomy): Eukaryota > Metazoa > Chordata > Actinopteri > Labriformes > Labridae > Scarus > Scarus forsteni. Next base: position 4,747,090 of record JAZDUH010000043.1, read on the forward strand.
ATTACTTGGTTCAGTTATGCACATGTTGCATCATAGTTTACAGTACATGCAGGGAGTAACTGATGAACAAATTCATTACAGAGAATAAGCGAAAAACAGGGATTTAAAGCAGTGGCTCCCAAAATGAGGGACACATGCCTTTGGAAAGAAAGAATGGAAAAAGATTACCCATTTTTAAACGCAAATATAGTAGGAGTTTAAATGGAGGAAAACCAAATGTTTGTGGGTGAGAAGTGAAAGTGTCAACATGTTAGCTTGCACCAACTGTGGAGATGGGATGGACAACTGGTGACTACGAGGGCCACATGAACCCTATCCTCATTGTCAGAGGGCCAAATTGTTGCAACCTGACAACTAAAATTACTCCCATTTTCACAAAAGGGACAACATTTAAGGAGTCACAAGGCCTTTTTAGCAATGCTTCTTTACATGTATCTTTAAAGAGGACTTTTCATGCTTGTTTCTCCTTTTCACTATGCCAGACTAGGATGCCTGTAAAGCATTTCTGCCCTCAGTACAAGTCATTTAGTTCCTTCATTGCCCCACAATAGTGTTCTCAAAATCCTCATTTTAGGCCATTATCAAGCCCTGGTTGAAACACTTGGATCTGAGGATGAACTAAAGTTACCTCGCAACGTCACAGCCCTTTGTGGTCTGATTGGTCAATTCTATTGGGGGTAGAGCCAGCCTGTCCTTCTTCTTCTACTGTATTTTCCGGCAGGCTCAATGCAGTGACCGCATATTGAGTCCCCCTACAGGCCAGAGCTGGTAATGAGTGAATGTGAGCTAGGGATCTATATACCCCTGCTGGTGGATGTGTTCCTCGGTGACGGTTTTGTGGCTAACAGACATCACAGAGGAGGAAGTGTTTTATGAGATTACTCCAATAAAAAGAAATGTACCTCGTGTTGTCATGACGTTTGAAATCTTGCGGACATCTCGCAATGACCTATTTTCAGAGGCATCAAATCTCGTTCTAGGATATCAGAAAAAATACAATATCTCATTTTTTGAAAATTAAGGGGGTGTAAGGTCTTGTTTTCAAATTTATTATATGTCAGTATTAAATCATGCATCAGCATGATATGTCTCCTTTAAACTCAAACACAAGTAGAACATTGTATTCTAATAATAGCTTTATATATATAGCACTTTTTAAAACATAAGTTTACAAAGTGCTTTGAACAAACAAAGTACAAAAATTACAGCACAAGGAATCAAAAACAGAAAGCATAGTTCAAAGGCACTCTTACAGAAAGACACAAAAGGCATAAAGACACTGGCAATGACAGTTAAGAGGATAGAAACTGTCACTTCAGGTGTCGGTGACTGTGGACCTGCTGCTCAAAGGTCCTTTCCATGAGTCATAGAAACCCAGACAACACAGGAACCATGCAACATAAAATGAGACCATAAGGACCGAAATAAAAGCTAAAAACAGAAACTCAGTAAGACAATAAAAGGTGATAAAAACATAAAAAAAAACAGGACAGCAAATATAAAAAGATGAAATTATGATGATAATAAAAACAATGATAAAAAACAATTAAAGCCTTAAAGGTTATCTATGAAAAGATTAGAAGTGTAACAAAGGTGAATCATAGATTAGATAAAATCTGAGTTAATGGTACATAACTGCATTAATGTTGACATAATAAAGAAGACGAAAATAGAAGAGGGACTTAAAAGTAGTGGGATGTAAAAGGTAAGAGCATGACTGACTGAAAAGGCTCAAAAGACAGTAAAGCCAAAATAAGATAAAGATAAAAGATTCTAAATAGCTAAGTGCTGAACCTAAGCCACTTTCATCCGCTTTTTAATGAAATAACTGGTCAATAAAGTATATTTTACAGACAGTATTATAACTGTTAACTAATGCATGTATGGACTAATGCAATGTGATCCGGATTTATTTCACAAAACAAACTCTTTAATGAGAAATCCCATTGGTCACATTCAATAATTTCTATAAAATCAAGTAAAATTAAGTGTAGTTACCAAAACGTGTTGGGTAAATACAGGAAAACAACCTCCATGTGTGGTCTGAGTTTGGTCTGGATCCTGGCACCTTTCTGGATCTGGTGATCCAGAATTGTAACTTTTACAGGGGTTGTGAAAAAGCCACTGCTGTAACTAAGCTGCTTGGTCTTTGCTCTCTTGAGTGCTTTTCTAGTATTTAATGTTGTCACAGCAGATTTTTTCGAGGTTTCTTTACTTGCACACATCTTTTGGGCCATTTTGAACTGGCTAGTGCTTTGTATTGTGGTATCAGGAGGACCGCATGTGACCCCCCGGGTCACCAGTTGCCCACCTCTGCTGCACAGCAATGATGGTGAAGGGGCTGCAGAGAGCTGAGGAACCTATTTCAGAGTTCCACTCCAGTTAATGGGGTTAAGACGCAGCAGCTCCCGCTCCCTCAGGGACTCCTGGGAGCGTGCGAGTGCTCTGTCCCTCCAGCTCTGCTCCATTAGCTGCCCACACACACAATAGAGGAGGAGACATGAGAGAGCTTTCCAGAATGTTTGTAAAAGGGCATAGACACAAAAGCAGAAAGCATGAGTTGATTTTACCCTTTTGTTCTCGTCTCTGTATGCAGTCATTGCCTTTCTGTGCTCCATCCTCTGCTCTCTTTCACCACTCAGAGCAAGCCGGTCCACTTCTCGAACATACTCGGCTTCCTTCACTTTACCCACCAGCTGCAGCCTCAGAGATGCACACTTCTCCTCGATCTGCTTCTTCAAGTGCTCTCGCAGATCCTTCCTACAAAGAGATCATCAGCAGCAAAGGTTGAGGAATATTTCTTAATTATGCAGTGAGAGATTTACAGTCCAAAAGAAGATTAATTATCAGAGGAGCTGAAGGTTAAGAGATTATTATTATACCTGTACTCCTCTCTTTCACTGCTGGTTCCATAAAACGGTTTTCTCCACACTTGATGAAATCTGAGCCAACAAAAGACTGCAGGTCAGGAGCATTTAACCCAGCATTTCACAGCAAAGTCTGATATTACCTCTTAAAACGCTCTCATTTAAGTGAAGTGTCTGCTCATACCTGTGATGCTCCCTCCTTTGCATGATGAGTGTCCTCTGCTGGTTGTGGTGGTGAACAGCTGGTGTCTCCAGACTGACGGTGCGTTTAAGGACCAAGGGGGGATGTAAAGGGTTCAGTCTTGGTATGCTCTTGAAAGAAAATGATACAACTTTTTAAATTGATTTTTCATTATAAAGGTGATATCCACGTGTATGAGTACATGTTGGGAGGTGTACTTTTCTATATGCATATATATGTGTGTGTGGGTGTGTGCCTGCATATATAGGTAGATTTTGTTTCTCTGCTTCCTCATCCTATCAATCTAAGTTTATTTTGTTTCTTTCCCTCACTTTCATATAATGTTATAGTCCCAAAGAAACCATTTCGCCGAACTCTGATCTGCTTTCTTTTTTTTTTTTTTTAATTTCCCCTTTAGGGGTAGATGAGCACAAAGACATGTATGGATTCAGAACTGTCTGCCAAGTTGCAGTTGTTTCTACGTTTAGTTTAAAATATCTATTGTGGAATTTGTTATGCGCACAAATTTAAATAAAACATTTGTTCAAAAAAATAAAAGGTGATATCCACAATTCAAAAGAGCTGAAGTGACAAAAAAGTGGGGCATTGAAGCTAAGGTGTTTTAGAAAACTGAATAAAACTCAATCCATCCATTAGCAATACCACTTGCATGTTCTCTCCTGACTGACAGAATTTGAACCAGCAGCCTTCTTGCTGTGATGCATGTGCACTACCCGCTGCACCACTGTACCACCCTAAATATATATAAATATTTTTAAAAAAGGGAAATGTTGTGGTTGTGTATCAGCTGGTCATTTTCACATACTTTGAGAATGTCCCAAAATTGCTTCTCATTGGACAAATGTAACGCATGCATTCAGATTAATAATAAGCTCAGAGCTTGACTTCAGTTTTTGTGTTTTATACCTGGGTAACATACCAGCTCGGCTTATAAAACAAGACATATTTATTACAAATACTATTAGCAAGTAGTAAAAAAGCCATAACATGAAAGTGGCTGAATAAGGAACCCCCAACTCTCACTGAATGGAAAGAAATCATCCACGAAATTTACTGTATGGAACAACTAACTTTCTCTCTAAGACAATCAACCACAAAGGGTAAATTGTATTGGAAAAATTGGAAAACGTACATAAATCTGTAATCTTTTCTTTGCACCTCGAAATTCATGGACTAATAGGACCCTTGAGAATTTTAAATGATTTTTCTTGGACCACTAAAGAACTTAAAATTTACATCTTCAACTGGGACAACTCCATCTTTTCTCTTTGTTTGTACTTATTGTTGTGTTTTGCTTTCCGCATGTAGTTGTTTTATAGTTTTTATTATTATCATTTTAGTGCTGTCAGGAGATTAAAAAAACAGATTTATCAATGATGACCTGTAATTAATTAATCTAATTAATCGCCTTTTTAATCTCACTTTAAAAATTGCCGAACAAAGCCTCAACTAGAGGTATTTTCATTGAAATTCATTAGATTATTGTGGCAAATCAAAAGATTGTTCCCCATCCCATAAAGCACAAGAATCCCCATGCATAAAAACTCTCCAAATTGGACAGATAATCAGGGGACAGAGGCGCAGCTGCAGATGTAGTGACAACAGGAAGTGGCTTCATGTTTGAAAACTTCGCCACTGCTGGGACACAGAGATACGTGGAAATGCCACAAGAATGATGCTGTAGTCATGGTTACCCTACGATATAAAATTTGCTCTCCTCAGCAGTTTACCGGGATGTCTTTAACAAGATTCATGTCACATTTAAGTGGCAGATGACATCTATGTGGTAAAATTTAATGTAAGATAAGACGATGGTCTAAGGACGGAAGTTCTCGAAGTTTGAGCTAACGGCTAACAACAGGGTCGAGCTGCTACGACACTTTGCGGCTTGACGTGATTGGTCTGTGAAGAGTGTGTAGACTGATCACCAGCTGCTTCAGTGTTCTAAAGTTCTGCCCTCTGAAAATACCAAAGCACAGAAATGAGATTAAAAATGAGGTTAACGCAATTAAAAAACATAACGCATTAATCATGTCTGTAATTAATTCATTGCAATTAACGCGATAATTTGACATCCCTAATTATTTTGTCAGCACAAGCTTCTTTTTCCTCTTACGGTGTGAAAAATTTTAAGTACCTAATCTTGCTCACGATGACCCTGTCTGTTTCATTTGTCTTGTTTCTTTTCCTGTTGTATAAAAAAACAACACAAAATAAAGTATAACAAAAAAGGGAAATATTTATAATGATAGAAAATTTATAAAGGTAAAGGTAGAAGACAATTCAGATAAAAAGGTTTTGTTTAAATTTACATAAATGGAGAATGACACTAATCAACTCCATGAATTAAAACCCTCTCCTAGTGAAGCTGGAACACTTTAAAATGCAGACATGGACTGAAACACAGATTAGCCACATGTTCTGGACCTTAAAAATATGACGTAAAATGTTTGATTGGAGGAATAAGAAAATATGAATATATCAGTATCATGGTATTTTCTGGGGCATTTTGTGCCTTTATTGATAGCAGAGAGACAGTGAATAGGGTTGTGAAAAGGGGTGAGAGAGTAGGGGAAGACACTCTGCAAACTGCTCACAGACTGGATTTGAACCTGGACTGGCAGAAGCATGAACATGATGGGATGTGCATGGTTGCTAACCACTCCGCCAAACCAGCACCCCAGTGTCATGGTATTTTGTGGCACAATAATATATCAGTATTTTTAGTATGGTACCAAGATATTTTATTTTTCAGTAATTCATATGAATGTGTAATATTTTGTTACTTTCAAGGAGGTTGTATGTTTTCTGTGGTTGTTTTCTTGTTGGTTTATTTGATTGTAAGCAGGTTAATGAAAAATTCAATGGACTTTTTTTTGCAGGGAATATTGGTTTAGCACAAGGTAGACAACATTTTTGTGGTGGTCCAACTATAAAAGCTGATGCACATTTTTTAAAAGATTTTGTTCACTTTGCTCATGTTGATCTTTTTTTAAAGATGAAGAAAGTTTTCCATATTCTGCTAATAACACACAAAGTTTTCATGATTTTAATGAAAAAAAATCAAAGAACAACAGCCATGGTGTAAATGGAATAGTTGGGATTGGTTTCGGGTAATAGGTAAAATAGAAGCTGATGAGTATGCTGATGGGTAATTGGGTAATGCAGCATGTTAGGTAGTTTTAGCATTGTCTCTCTCCAGAGCTTGCATGTACAGAGCCTGGGTGTGCTGAAGGTGGTGAGGCTGTTTTCTAAAGCTAATGCTGTGTTTACACCTTGTCTGATTTTATTTGGTACATGTTGATAGAGCAAACTCTGAACCACAGCCAGTGGCAAACTTACCCTGAATCTGGTGCCCAAACAGATTGATGTAAACAAGCAGGATCGAAGGTCGGCTACTCTGGTACCTCTACCAGCTCTTGGTAGTGGAAATTAAAACAACTGCACACTAAGTAAGCTGAACTGAACTGTCTACTTGGTGCAAACACAATATAAAGACCATGTGGTTAGTTAAAGCACCTAAGAGAATCAGGCATAGGAGCTATCTTCAAAAAGTGCTGATGCTTCATTAGGGCACCAGTATGTTGTGAAATTTAACAACAAAACCTGCAAATAATATGCAAATTAGCCATCCTCTTACCTGAGTGTTCATCAACAGCTGAGCAGAGTCTTGGATGATGGGAAACGTCCTGGGCGGGACCACCCCCCAGCCGTTTTGCCACACAGCAGGTGTGTTGTGAGGGAGACAAACTGGTGTGGGAGCCAGAGAGATGGCTGCTGTGGTATTGAGACAAAAAAATCACAGCATATGTTCGGCAAATTTGCCAGCTACAATAAAAATTACAACTATACTATAAAATAAAATCAGTTTGCTTACGTAGTTTCATTTTGAAGTTCAAGCTGTTTTCCTTCTCCTGCTGGAAGAGAATCCAGTCTTCACAGAAACTTGCTAAATTCAAATCCTACATGATTTGGTCTTTTTAAGCTCTATTGGCAGTAATTTATAACACCACCAATAATATAAATATAGCAAATGACTGTATGTGTGCTAGTTACAGATTAAACCGTGACATGCCTGTGAGTTCAATGAGAGTTTTGCGGTGGCAACAGTTGCCTTGGGAATCAGGTTACCCTGTCACAAAAAGAAAAGCTGCAGCGTATAGGGGGAGGGCATGCATCATGCATTCAAAAGGAAAGATTATGAGCCTGTGACAGAGACCATCCAACCAGAAGGCATCTCCAGACGCATGAGACAGCCGGTAAGGCTGATTGAATAATGCACTCAAACTGTTTTATGTCTTAAAACATTTTATTACAAATATAAAACTTTTTAAAGAAAGGCTAACAATAATATCTGTGAGTTATGACTGCATTATTCTAAAGAAACTTGGGAAAAAAATGTAACTTAAACATAATTATGTGATGTACAGATGTGTAAAACAGATTGTCCAGTCTGTGGTCTGCAGATCCTCATTTGTGTTTTCAGACTCCAAGTGTCTCATGGTTCTCCCACAGCCAGGCGTGATACTTGTTCAACATGTGGTCTTCAGGTGTCACCTTTAATATAAAAATACCAACAAAACATCAAATTTTATTGTCACTGCCAAACTAGATAATCTCTCTAACATATTTGGAATTACCTGTCTCCATTCTTCCACACAGAAGATTCTGTAAGAGTCGTTCCCGTATTTTCCAATACCATGCAGCTCAATGGGGTAACGCCACTGTTTACCAAGATACTCATCTATACAGGAGAGAATAGTTTGTGAAGTTTCTGGCCTTTAATATATCCTCATATGTTCTGACTTTACCAAATTACTTTACAGTTACAGCACCACTACACAGGTGTCATACTGTGATATTACAGTTAATGCTGCGTTCCATTAACCTCGGAGCTGGGAAAAGGGAACTGGGAGTGACGTCATCTCCGACTTATCAGCGTTCCAGCTACAAAGTCAGAAAAAACATGCCGATCTACCAGGCTATTGTTAGCGGTTGTTAGCACGCCCTGCGTTGTTGTTCACAAATACCACATGAAGAATGTGATTATCACTATGGCAGCATTTTTGTAAATATAAGTCTAACAGTACTGTGTATACAGCTGATTTGGAGTAACACACACTAGTCAGAAGTGCTAATAAATCGATTATTACAGGAGCTTAATAACTGTACACTGGGGGCAGCCATCTCGATTGTCAACTTGGGGGTTCCTAGGTCCCCCCAGTTCCCAGTAGGAAATTCCAAACTCAGGGGGCGTTCCAGTTGCAATTTCCAACTCAGAATGCAACTGGAATGTACCATGATAAACAAACTGCAAGTGTAACCCATTCTGAAAAAATAGGGATAATAGGGTTCATTTTAGTTATGCATTTCTTATTTCAAAGATTTTAAGGATCACATTCAGCACCAAATCCTCAAAGTTTGTTTGTTAGTAAGATTACACAAAAACTACTGGGCATATATTGCTGAAACTTTCAGGAGATTTGGGGAATTTGGCTGATTTTGGTGGTGGTCCAGATAACCACCATAAGCAAACAATTGTTTCTGCTAAATAACTGCCTAACTAATAATGATATCAACATTATTTTAAGTGCTAGGTGTGGGCTTTCAGGGTCAAGGAATCATATTATGATGGCAACTTTATCATGGAACTATTGCTAGATGTAACAATAATATGTGAGCTATCTTTTGCACTTCTATGTATTTAAAAGTCAGTTAGGATAATCGTAATTATGACACAGGATGTTGGATTTTGAATGCTTTATTCTGTGATCAAATATGATGTTGAAGTCAAACCATGCTAATCCCATGCTATTTCCAATCAAAAATGCCTGTTTTTTTTTTTTTAACCTGCGACAATGGCAGGTAAGTTAAGAAAAGTAATCTGCAACTGAAAAAACACAAGCATTTGGCTCGTGCTTGTAATTTTCAACTTTGCAACAAATAAATACAGAGTGTTTTGAGAGAAGAGGTAATGAGGCAGAGTGGAAAACATGATCCTGCTCCAGCTTTCCGAAACGTGCTGTTGTCTTAAATTTTGAAATGTCATACATTTTTCCAACAATATAAATATATATCTTAGACATGTGATGATTTTCAATTAATACTGAGATTGAGTGATTATCTGATAATCTCATTTTACTTTTCTTATTTTAAACATCTCAGATTTTTTTTTCTTAACACAAGGGTAAAAGCTGCGCAATCCATCACTTGCAGCGGATCAACGCACTCACCTGAGAAACGGATGAGTGTTTTGGCTCTTAGCTCATACAGGCCTAAAGGCTTCATCAGCTCAGACATTGGCTTCCAGTCAGCTGCCCGGGTCACCTCTGCGGACGGATATTGTTCAAAAAACTGCCACAGCACAGGGATAGCCATTTTTCCTGGAAGGTAGGGTTATAAATAAATACACAGAGACATGCTCAACTCATATAGCAGCTGGTAGTCAGGGTCTAACTTTGGATATTACCACTAGTCTTGTTCAGAAAAATAGTGGCCACCAGGAGCCTCCAGGGGTCGTGGAAAAGAGTTTCCTGTACAAGGTTATAGGGAGAGCGAGGGGGGGTCCACTTCTTGAAGGCTTTCCTCCTGGGTGGGCTGAGGCCTGTGTTAAGAGAAATGTAAATCTCTGCTCAGGCCACACAACTTGATTCCATACGTAAATCCTGTGCTGTACCTAATGTTCCACAGAGGAATATACACAAACTTCTCTACTTCATGTATTGAATGAATCAATATGATATTACCATCTCTGAGGGGGTTCCGGCTGAAATAAGGGCTGGTTTTTCGTTTGTCTCCTAAGCTCTTGGACTCTAGGGAGACAAAAAATATATGTGTGTCTTAGAGAAAGAAAGCCATCTGTTCTGACACACACATGAAGTTAAAAATATATTTAAAGCAAATTAAGGTTCATAAACTTGAAGGTCTGTGGAATTTAAAGACAAACCTACAGTACATTTTTGAAACTGCCTAAAGTTAAAGTCAATGATAAAAACATTTCTGTGTGCATGAAATCAGAATGAGAAAAAGGAGAAAAATACATAACGCATAATAACTGATTTGTTTCAATCAGAAACACAATATGAATATTTACAGTAAACATATTGCATAGTCTTCATTTATATTTATCACAACAAATAATGAGAGTAGTTAAGCAATGCTTTCTGATGCAACATCTGCTTATTTTTACCATTGGACAGATTCCCGGATGCAATGGTTATGCTTTTTTTTGGCATCAGATGCAATCAAGCTGGCTAACAACTACCCTTGGATTAATCGATGCCAATCTAGTTGTGCCAATTTGCTGGTAAAAAAAAAAGCTAAGAAAAACCTGCTTAAGATTCAAGAGGAATGTGTTACAAACACAAATACTGTGTAAAACATGAAGAACACCATAGAATAGAAAACCTGTGAATCAAAGCTGTTATGCACTCTATTGGAAACTTTAAGTTTTCCATGTTTTTTTTTTTTTTTCTTTTAATGTATTTTTTGGGGCATTTTGTGCCTTTATTGATAGGAGAGAGACAGTGGATAGGCTTGTTAAAGGGGGAGAGAGAGTAGGGGAAGACACTCTGCAAACTGGCCACAGGAGGGATTCGAACCTGGACCGGCAGAAGCATGTATATGGGGTGCTAACCACTCTGCCAAACCAGCACCCCCATGTTTGTTTTAAAATAAAATCCATGCATGTATGTATGCTTGCTTTTATACACACATTAAAGGTATACTACCTGGCCTGCTGTACTGCCCCCAATTACCCATACAAACCAGTCACAACTGTTTCATTGATAACACACTTAAAGAATGACAAAATGAGGACAAGAAAACTGTTTTTTGCAATGGTCATGACTAAAGCTGGACTGTAATCTTTATCTGGTTATGTTGTTTTGTATATGCTTTTTCAACTTAAAAAAAGGTTATTATTTATTGTTACAATTTAAACAGGAATCAAGACTTTTCAAATTGAATTCCCCTTTATATCCAAAATTCCAGCTGGATCACTGGGCTTCTCCGAGAAGCGAAAATCAATTAACATAACATTCATTCATTTTCTATATCGCTTATCCCTTTTCGGGGTCGTGGGGGGCTGGAGCTTATCGCAGCTGTCACTGGGCGAGAGGTTGGGTACACCCTGAACAGGTCACCAGTTGATCACAGGGCCACATAGAGAGACAGACAACCGCTCACACTCATATGTAAGGGCAATTTAGAGTCACCAGTCAACCTAATGAGCATGTTTTAAGTCTATGGGAGGAGACTGGAGTCCATGGAGAGAAGCTACACATGCACTGGAAGAACATGCAAACTTCAAACACTGGTGTGAGGCAGGTGCACTACCTGCTGCGCCAACGTGCCGCCCTAATTGACGTTACATTCAACACGTTTTTTCTATTGATGAATGCACATAAATAACTATAATTGGGCATTTTAATCAAGAAATGGTCAATGATTTTTTTGTAAAACAGTAAATTACAGAAATCATGAATCACAATAATAATTATTTTTTTAGCATTAAAATATAAGTCCTGTTTAGGAGCTTCTACATCCTGGTGTATTAACCATTACAGAAACACAAAAAACTATTTTGGTACTTACCAATGATGCTAATCTAGGGCAGCTATGGCATAATCCACAGGGGTTGTGATCTAATAAATTATTAAGCACTATCTATCCGCCATTATATATTTTGTTCAGGGTGAGCAAATATATCATAATATTTGTTAGAAAAGGTTACAACAAAAACTGGAAGACCGATTGATGCTGATCAGGATACAGAGAAAATGGAAAGTAATATAATCTTAACTTATGTAATAACCAATAATTATTTTCTTCTCTCCATCTCAATTCAACTCTAACACACCTCCTGCTAGCCCCTGTTCTATTTTTTTTGGAGATGCCCCTCATTTTGATTGAAATATTTCTTTGAATTTTGGACACAGCCACAAAAATGCAATTAGGACAGCCTAACTCAACATAGATAATGTATAAATATTTTAAAAGCTAAAACATCATCTCCATCACATAATATGCAGATACAGAATTAAAGTTCAACTCCATAAAGAAGCTAAATTCAGTGCAAACTACATTTTACCACTAATCTCTCCAGCTTTCAGGTGGTGTTGATCAGACTTACTATTCTGGGCCTCTCTCACTGGTGTGCTGCTCTCATCAGTGATGTCAGGTAACAACACCTCCTCCAACACGTCTGGGTGACAGTCAGCATCACCCTCCAGTTCAGGATTAGGCTTGTTGTCACCTTTTCTGTGAATTTGTACCTCTTCTTCTCCTTGTTCATCATCACCTCCATTCTCACTCTCAGTGGCAGGTTCAAAATTCAGAATGGGGGCTGGAAGCTGCGAGTCTTTCTGTTTGTCTTCCAGTGTGCTTAAAGTGTTTTGTTGCTTAGATGAAGGGGCCAATCTGAGCAGCTTCTCCTTTAGCAAACCAGCCTGTTGTGGGCTCATCTGTGCTTCACAGTGAAAGTGTGCAGTGGACATGCAGCACTTTATGTCATCAGCTTCATCCTTGCACTGAGAAATCTCCTCTGGCACATCAGTACTGATTTGATCATCATATTTTTTCTCTTGTATTTCTAATCCTTCAGTAATTCCTATAAGAGAAGAGGCTCTCTCTGAGTTATTTGGAGGTAGATCCAGTGCTTCTACTGAATCTTTTGTTTCCTCCTTTTGTCCATCTGTATGTTTTTTCTTTCTTCTTCCTGGTCTCACATGAAAGGGCATATTCACTCCATCGCCTTTAGTTGCAGAGAATTCAAACAGGTTTATGTCTGTCTGGCAATCCCCGTTTTTAAGCAGGAAAGCTTGCAGGGATGTTTTTGAGCGGAACTTCAACCCTTGGGGACTAAAAAAAAAACATAGAGATCAATTACATACTGCAATCCATTCGTGCTGTGAGATATAGCAACATTAAAAGACTGACATACCTTATGATGTAGACGTCCAGCTTCCCAGCTGTCTTGCCTGCTTTCCTCTGCCTCACCTCTCTGATCCAGCCAGGGGGCATGGTGGGAGTGTTGCATGAATCATCCTTGTCCTTGCAACTGTGGTTATTTATACCTCTACCTGTCTCCAGCTGGGTGTCACAGCTAGAGGGGCGCTTTTCAAGAAGTGCTACTTTGTCTCTGAGCCTGGCTGATATGGTTGCGGTGGAAAGAGGAGTGGAGGTGTCATCATTCAATCTGACTGTGTTCAACTCAGTGTCCAGGACATGAATTTCCTCTCCTTCATCTGCAGCCATTCTTGCTCTGAAGCATATTCACCTGGAGAATGTAAAGTAGAACAGTGAAGGCTGCACAACAGAAGTGTAAATTTTAGCAGAAACCTGACTTTATGAGCAACGAGGCATAAAAAAATCGAGCTACGTACGTGTAAACCCGTCAAAGGGTTCCCCCTCTTGAGGTTATGCAGGATAAATCTAATACATCCACTCTTATTCAGCTACTCTCTGTCAACAATGTGAACACAAACCAAACAGGCTCCCTCTCCATGCAGGAAGTGGCGATCGGATTTGAGCATGCGCAGTAGGTACGCATCGTGAAGACGGGACTTCGGTTTAAAAAAAAGGCTGAAAGCAACAACAACCTGTTGACAAAATAACACGCGTGTCCTTTCTGTGCCTCGTGGGTGGAAATGAGAGCCGTCCTAGCGTGGAAAGACACTGTTCGTGAACAATGGTAAGATTTTAATAGTTTGCTCTCACATCATCAGTCCGTGCTGAAGGCAAGGGTGTGACGCTAAGCGGTTAGCAACGACGGTTGCTATGTAAACTGGTAGGCAGCTAGCAGCGTTAGCATGCATTAGCATATCAAGGCATTTAGCGCATCGTTCATGGATGACAGAAAAGCAGAGACTCTTTGATACAGAGTTAAAACTGAGATGCAGTGCAGATTGTGTCATTTTATTAACGAAGCATGCCCCTTTTTGACGTAACCCGGTTTTAAACACGCTGTAGCTAGCTGTAAGTATAGCTAGTTAGCTTTCCTCGGCTTATTTCTGCACGTAAAGACCAATGAAGACGTTTTCCTTTATTAAAATACATAATCCTGATAATAAGGGATGCGTGATCTAGGATTTCGTCGATGTCCGATTTCCCTTGTCTGTATAATTATGATCACCAATATTTTGTGTCAGGATTACAATAACAACAACAGCAAAATAATGATAATAGTGTGAATAAATTTTATTTGTGAGACACATACCATCTAACCAAATCACAAAATGATAAAGTTATTGAAGCCGAGCATAATTAAACAGTGATAAAATGACAATAGTAACAAGAAAATAAAGGCAACAAAGATGATCAAAACATTCAAAAGCGAGTTAAAATCATTGTAAACTAATCAATGAGTAAGAAATCTATGTAAAGCCTCCACTTTATTCAAATCATCTGTTTTTTTCATGATGACAAGCTGTTTGTGTCAAAAACAAATAAAAAGTGAGAAAAGAAATCCTCTGTTGCAAATCATACTTTCACTTATTTATGTTAGAAACAAATGTGAAGTGATAAAAAAGCAATGTAGTTAGTGATCATTTTGATTGATAGAAGTGAACACTCAATTATCATGTGGTGAATCTTTATGGTACATCTAGACATTCTGACAATTTAGCAGCCAAGATGTTGGATTTTATGACCAATGTGATCAGCCAAAATATTGACTGTGCATATTAGCAAAAATATTTTTATCTGCTGATGTCAATAATCAACTTTTTTTTGCAACATCTGCCAATATAGGTCTAATAATACTGTACAACCCTACTAAAAGTAAAGCCATCTTTCTCATGCATTTCATTAAAATTTAATTATTTTGTTTGAAGCAGTTTGACTGTATACACAGCGGTCAGTTTATATCACAAATAATCATTATCCACCTCGCCATCCATTTCTATACCACTTATCCCTTTTGGGGCCACATGGGGGCTGGAGCCTATCCCAGCTGACATTGGGCAAGGGGTGAGGTTCATCCTGAACTGACAGTCTGCCGGTCGCAGAACCACATAGAGAGACAGGCCACTATTCACTCTCACACTCACACCTAAGGGCTATTTGGACTCACCAGTCAACCCATTTAGCAGGTTGAGGAAGCTGGAGTGCCTGGAGAGAACCTATGCATGCACAGGAACAAAATGCAAACTCCACACAGATCCCCCAAAGCAACCCTAGGAGACCTTTTTGCTTTGAAGAATGTGGACTACCTGCTGCACTGTGTTGCTCCCAAACAATCGGTATAATAACCTAAAATGTAAAGAGTGGTGCTTCATTTAAACAGCCTAATATTGATGCTGTTTAACCTCAAGCTGACAGTAAAACTTTACTGGATTTTTTGTTGCAATGCATGTAATGCTGATTAATAATATATTACAAATATTACTAACCAATCACACATGTTTTGAAATAAAAGGACTAAATCTCATCTTTTATAAATTTCTCATTGAAAGACTCAGTGTTTGCTTCCTTTAAATCTTAATAGTTTTTTAGTACCCCAAAGGTGGTGGTTCTCTTTTTCTGTCATGCCTCCTTTGCAGGACTATACCTTTACACGCCCCCTCCATCACCCTCCTGAAGTGGCAAGGTCAAAGTTTTTCTGAACTTACTATTAAGAGTTGACTTTGTAAAAAAAGAACACATTATAGTGCAAATGAATAAATTAGTAGTATTTATTAACCAATTCTATGTTTTCTTATGAATTCAGTTTAGATGCTACCATAACTTACTTTTACTTGTAACCTAAACTCCATCTTGAAGGAGTTTATTTAAAGAAACTCAACTTGTAAACCCAGTCTCATCTTTCTTTGAAGACTTTTGAAGAAAGATGAGACTTTTTTCTGAAGTCCAAGAAAATGTACTGTATCTGCTTGAAAATAAAGAAAGTTACTACATCAGCAGTCTGTCACAACACAGCTTGCAATGATTTAACATCGTTCACCCTCTTACAAGAAAAATAGGTGATTACTTTTTAGGCTTTGAGTAGAATCGTGGTGTGGTCAGACACCTGCCCCCCTTTAGCTGTGCCTCTGTTTAGGCCACAGCACCCTCCTCTATTTTTAAATTCTTCTCTTGGCAGTTAAATCAGACAGTTTGAGAACCACTGCTTTAAAGTGATGGCAGTAACTCAAAGGGAGACTCATGACATGTATTCAAGTTACTGTTCTTGAATTTTTTTTATACTTATCCATTGTTAAGTATTTTTTTTACAGGTTTGCTTTTACTTGAAAATTGCCATGGGTCCTTATTTACATATCTCACAGTATTAAATAAAATCATGCAATATAATAATAACTATAACAGTATAATAATAACAATAACTTAATTTATATAGAATCTTTAAAAACAGATGTTTGCAAGGCCAAATGGAGAAACTTTCAAAGAGAGTCAAACAAGAGGACAGAAACAAAATGCACGAACGAGTAAAATCACAAAAGCAAATAATACGGAGCAAGCAAAAGGAATTAAAGGAAGGTAAGAAAACTGAAGTACTGAAGAGTTTGTACCACATTACTAAAGGCCACAAAAATGTGTGCTTGAGAATAAGATTTATAAACAGGATTTAGAAATAAATAAATAAATAAGATAAATAAATAAAAAAGCAATATGACAATAATAAGATGACGATATCACATCATAGATTGGAAAATGGTATAAAAATAGGAATGGATAAAAAAGGGATGAAAATGAAGCATAAAAGAAGAATGACAGTGAGCATGGCAGAGATTAAAATAAAATGATAATTAAAGGTAAGACAAAATGGGATAGGAATGATGTGATGTCTGTTAAAGCAGTTAAAAAGAAAAGCTAAATCAAAGTTTACGGTCAGCTTGTGTTACAATTGAAGAACTTTTACTTCCCTCATCTACTGTATGTGGTTGAGTGATTCTATTGGATACACTAAACAAGTGAGATCAATAAGCAAACAGAGCAACAACAGCAAGTGATATTTACTCATAGCTGCAGTGCTAATGTTAATGGTATTTATCTGTGTAATGTTAACAGAAACAGTAATAGCATGATAATCGTTTCATTACAGTCGTAGTAAAACTAAATATAGCATAATGACTGATCTAATATTAGCACTAATTGTAATTCTATGACACTCATACAGAGAGGAATTATAATTATAAGTTATCCAACTCAAGATGATTAACTGTTGTAACAGTCATCAAACTAAGACTGTAAATACTACTTGAGGCAAAATGATCTACAGACCCATGAAGTGGCCTGGAGACACCAGGACCACAGCAACAGTGTAACCAAATAAAACCCCAACACCCCTCACAGGGATTAGGGAAGAAGCAACCTGAAACAAAGCAAATTAAAAATACAAATCAAAATATCATTTGGCCCTGAGCATGGGATACAAATTGGTAGATGACCTGGCAAATTACAGACTCGTTGAGATGAGCTTTGGAGACAGATTATTGAACAAAAAAGAGCTGGCTCCCGGAGTAGCAGAGAGGTTCACTTCTTCACTTATCGCCCTTAATGTCAGGCAAGATAGAGGAATACTTTCCCACATAATACACACAGAGTTTGAGTATACAACTGATACTCAGATTATCTTACGTATAATGGAAGAAATACAAAACTGTGAGATTAATGTGAACAAATATATCAAAGTTGGTAGGACCCTGAGACCAACCAGTGGAACTTGAACGCAAAAATATTTAAGAATTATACATTTCTATTATCAGGTTTTCTTCAAGCATATTTGATTATAACCTTTTTGTCTTTATGTTTTTTTAACATTTACTATCACAACTGCACTAATTTATGCCATTGTGATTAACTTATCTCTATTTTGTTGTTCCATTTTTTCCCACTTTTTGATAAAAATGCTTTGGCAATAGTGCCCTACTGCATTCAAACAAGTAAAGGTTCTTGAATTGTGTTGAATTGAACTGAACTGAGAGAGATAAAATCTCCCCCACACAGACCTGAGCCTATCAAAAATAAGTTTTAAGCCTACAATTAAACAAAGAAAGGGTGTCTATATAAGTGTTATCACAATGTGTAGCCACAACAGCTTAATCAAATGGATGTTTTCACCTTTTTCTCTTCTGCAGTGTTTATGACCTTGCATTCAAGCCAGATGGCAGCCAGCTCATCGTTGCTGCAGGGCTACGCGTCCTGGTAAGGCTCTCAGGTTTACTCTGCGTGGACATAAATCTTAGGAGTACAGTTTCTATTCTGACAGTCTATATTTTGTATTTTTGTTGCAGGTGTATGACACAGCAGATGGGAACATTATTCAGCCTTTAAAAGGACATAAAGACATAGTATACTGTGTGGCCTATGCAAAAGATGGTATGCACTTCTTTTTGCTTTCAGTTGTTTTCATCTGTTTGTCTTGTACTAATCCCTCCACTCCTTAGGTAAAAGGTTTGCTTCAGGGTCCCTAGACAAAAGCATCATCATATGGACATCTAAACTTGAGGGTATTTTGAAATATACGTAAGTGCCTCCTTAGTTAGTGTTTTAATATAAACTTATTCTCATAGATCTGCTACAGTCAAACCACTTTTAATACATTTATCTGCAGACATAATGACTCTATCCAGTGTGTTGCCTACAACCCTGTCACTCACCAACTTGCCTCCTGCTCTTCTGGTGATTTCGGTGAGTCTGAGCCTGTTAAGGACAAAACCATCTTTAGATATCAAATGCTAACTTTACAGTTTGTGATTTATACTTTTTAACAATGATTTCTCCTTAGGTCTGTGGTCACCTGAGCAAAAGTCTGTCAACAAACATAAAGTGAGCAGCAAAATTACATGTTGTGGGTAAGTGGGGTTAGTGCTAAATAAGCACTAATCAGTGCTTATTTACCTTATTTTTAAACAATAATGTGTCTTGTAAGTGAACAAGTAGGTGAACAAACATGACACATATTTGGCCATTTCATTAGGAACATTTCATTCCCATTATCATTATAGCTGTTGATGTAGATATTAGCATGATTTCCATATCCATGGTTGATACATCTATAGTATCTATATTCAGCACCACATAGTCGTCACATCTCAAGAGGCCTTTAATACATTTATACTTAACGGAGACAAATATGGTAGGGATGCCCTTGTGGTCTGGGCACCCATGAGTTCGTCACTTCACTACCATAAATTCTTATTTAGTAGTTATTTAGTAGAATACCACTGATTATACTACTATAAAATGATCACCACAACCATTCAGACATGAGGACCCTCCTGATAATGAGATGTAGCATCTCAAGAGGCTAACCTCTAATAAATCAGACGACAGGTCTATGGTTCATGGATCTGTCACTGACTTTAATTCTTACTTTAGTCCACTTGTCTCCTCTTACCTTCCTTCCTTCGCCCACACACCCAACACAGCATCGTGTGGATTTGCTGTTCATCATGAGACTGGGATCCACATTCAAGATTTCCTGCTGCTTAACAGAAGGTTTTTTCTTGCCGCCATGATGGAGGGATTCATGATTGGCTATATGGATTCATGTTGGGTGTTGGATGTATATATTTGTATATATATGTATATGTGTATTTTTATATGTATATATGTATCTATGCATATATGTGTATCCATAAAATGAAGAGCTTTATGCTCTATTGTAAAGTGTCTTGAGATAACACTTGTTATGAATTGGGGCTATACAAATAAATAATGATTGATTGATTGATTGATTGATTGATGGTATAGCCCCAGGGCAAAATCATAAAGTGGTTTGCACAATACCAACACAATTAAAAAAAAAATACAGGAAAGAACAAAGGAAAACACAAGGGAGACAGTTCCTAAGTGTTGGAGTCACATACTCCAAGGCACCATCATCTTTAGGTTTTAATCCAGCATGGTGGGTAAGCAGTAGTGGAAAGAGTACACAAACATTCTGCCCAAGTAAAAATACAGAAACTATGATAAAAAAATTACTCTGGAACAAGTGAAAGTAGCATTCTATAGATCTGTGAATCTACTCAAATGAAGGTTAAAGTGTTTTAATTTAGTCTGGGTAGAACTTTCTTTGTTCTGCAAAAATGACAACAGCTTGAGTATTATGGTCAAGTATTGTAAAATGTTATCCAAATCAGAATAAAGCTACAGAAAGGCATTTAATATTATATGCTGCATACACATACAGTATATGAAAACAAATACGAGAAATACCAGTGAAGACCAGTCCTGTACAGTCAGAGACATAGCTTTGCATAATCACACTGTGTCAGACAAGACGGTTAAACATGAATATTTAGATAACAACTTACCCAAACTGATAATTTATGATGTCTAACTGTGAATATATTTTCATTTTTGCACTAACGTTAAGAAGCTGTCAACTGACAATTTAACCAATCCATGTGGGCATCCTGTTTCTGATCTATTAAGTAATGGGTAAAAAAACAGTGTTGCCTACATTTAAAGCACTATTTCAGTTCTGCATGTTCAAGAACTAATCCAAGTATCAGTATGAAGACAGAAAAATTTGCTGTTGTGACAGCACTCCATGATGGAACTTCCAAAAGGTTAAACTTTTACTGTATTTTTTAACTCAGTAGTCTGATTTTATGATGAATGTTTGCAATTACAATCCATCCCACAGAAATTACTCGAGTAAAAGAAAAAGCACTGGCTTGAGAGACGTCTGAAAAATGCACCAGTGCAGGGGTTTTTAAAGTCTGAGGCAGGCCTCCCCTGGAGAGTGTGAGAGAACTTTCAGGGGTAATGCCGAATGAGAAATCAAACCAACAAAAACTGCTCTTCTCAACCCAGGTCTGCTGTTTGTGGTACAATCTTGTATTAGTGTTATGACTATCAATACTCACTATTGTATAAACTGGGTTGCTGTTAACTTTTTTTTTTATAAAATCTTCATGGCCACAGTCTATAAATTGCTAAAAGTTGCTGTCTATAATGACAATAAGTTTATTATCAAAGATTAAGTCCCCATTTTCAAAAGATTAGATTTATAGACAAAATGTTTGTAACAATCATGTTTAAATATCTATCTCATCTTAAAGCATTTTTTCCTTATGAGTGTTAATATTTTATTTTCAATAATTGTTTAAGTAAAAAGCTATTATTATATTAATTTTTAAACCCTGTTGAGCAGGTGGAGCATTATGTTCTTACAGGGGAGGCTCTCTCTTGCACTATTTTACTGCCACTGCACTCGTACACAAAAGAGCTACTTATTTTCATGTAATGAAAAAACACATAAAATTAATAAAAGCACTGCTCAACTCTATTATATAAATGTGTTTTTAAGTGTTGCTTTTGATTCCAGGTGGACAAATGATGGCCAGTATCTTGCCCTTGGCATGATGAATGGAGTGGTGAGCATTCGAAACAAGAATGGAGAAGAGAAGGTGAAGATAGAGCGACCCGGTGGCTCCTCCTCTCATATTTGGTCTATAGCCTGGAACCCCTCTAAGTGAGTTTTCTTAATTATTAGCTCATTAAACTGAAGGAATAAAAGCATTAAGCTATCCTATGCTCATCAGTTTATTTTGATTCATGAACAGACAGTTTGTGCCTTCTGCCCATGCTGTCAGGTAATGATTTAAATAATCAGGGGGCCTTACTCTGGCGAGTTTGTTCAGTACCAGCAGGGGGCAGCAGCTGTCTTTTGAGGCTGTGAACAGTTCCGGTGAGGCTGTGGTCTGTGATGACATAGAGAGGCTGCCCCCCTCGTCAATGCCCCCTGCAGCGTGAGAGAGGAGCTCAGCTACAGCCCCATTCCCACCCACAGTCATATATGTATCTGTATCCCAGAACTGCTGAGGTGATTGGGGGGTAAGGGGACAGAGAGTAAGTTAAACTGCCAGTGAGGGAAGGGCAGGAAGGGTGGTAATTAAAAAACGGTGGTTTACAGACACAGCTTTACTGGGTTGTTTTTTGATGTGTAAGGAAAGTCAGAGCACAAGGTCAATCAGGAAATAATGTCTGTAAATGAAACAATGATGTCCCTCTTATTCTCAATCAAAAGTGAAAAAAATGCAATCTAAAATTGAAACATACGTGACTCTTAGGTAGTATAAATATCCTGTTTTATACAGGGATCACTCATACTACTCACGAGTGCTGTGGATCAAAGTTTAGGCTGTTGTGAACTTTGAGAAAAACCTTAATGGTCATTTTTTTATTTTAAAATGACTTTTCTCTGGAGAGCATCTGATCACTTTGCATCATATCCTTTTTTCTAACCCTGTGTGGCACTTTCACTTCTCTATCTACAGGAAACAATTTTTCTTAAACTGCTGAGGTTTCAGTGTCTTGCTGATTGAAGTCCTCTTGTAACATGAGCCTAGATCAGGGGTGGGCAAGTGGCGGCCCGGGGGCCAAGTGCGGCCCTCCACGTCACTACATGTGGCCCGCCATTCTTTCCCAAAACCAGCAGTTGTAAATAAGAAGAAAACTCAGATATCCAATAGAAATAATTCTATATCATCTAGACTGATATTTTTATTGGCTTATGTAAGTTGATTATGACCTTACTTTGCTATAATAGTGTCTCCAAATCTCTTTTATGAAGCCTTTGAACATTATATCAAGTATTACTCAATACTATAATGTATAATGGGAGCTGCAAAATATTTGAGCTTTAAAAATTTGAATAACACTCATCATTTTATTGATTTGAAAATAGCTTCATTGGCTTTAATTCCATGTATGTTAGCCAAATTTGCTTGAATTCTATGTCAAGTTCATTTGATTATGCATAATAACTGGTAATATATGAATATTGGTGTTCTAAGTTTGTGACAAATTTATTTACTCATATGTTGTTTATCCAACATTCTTTTTCCTCATCGAGAGTTTCTGAAAATTTGTAGCAATGTGGCCCTCAGGCTGGGAAAAATGGTTTTATGTGGCTCTCTTGGTAATTAAAGTTGCCCACCCCTGGTCTAGATGGATGGGTGACCGAATATATTCAGCCGAATATTGCAAAAAAAGGTGGAGTGAGGTAATAGCAAAGCTGAATAGTATTTTGTGACGCAATGATGAAATCAAATACGTCATTGTGTGTGACTGTGGCTAAGCAGATTAGTGTCGAAAGGACAATAATTCATTTGTAGTGGGTTAATCCACTTCAATGCAGTTTAGTTTCTTTTTTTAATGCATGTTTTGTTTTGTTTAAAGGCCTAATATGAATGAAAAACTTTGTTGTGCTTTTTTTGAATAGCAAAGGCTACTGGAATATTGAAAAATGTCTTGGTATTCGGCCAAGCGTTTATGTTTTATACGACTTTGGCTTCAGCCACAAATTTTCATTTCGGTGCATCCCTACTTAGAACACATAAAGTTACACACAGTAAAAACAATACTCTGATATTGTGTCCAGGAGTTCAGCCTTGATCATGTCTCCCGTAGAGGAAGGGTTATCTCTTTATTTTGTTTTACAATGCAGTCTTTACCTAAACAGTCAATGCAGCTACACTACAGTATGTCTACAAAAGTGCTTAAAATGCCTTTATTCATTTGTGTTGTATTTTCACAGGGATGAACACAATGACATTTTGGCAGTGGCAGACTGGGGTCAGAAGCTGTCCTTCTATCAGCTCAGTGGAAAGCAGGTGAATACGATACAGCTCTGTGGGGAAATGTTGATTATTTAATTACCTGAAGACAAAACACAGTGTTTGGAAGAACAGTATAAAAATACAGTAAATGTTTTTTATACAATTTAAGCAACTCAAAACATGTTTTTTCTGAGTTTTAAATGAAAAATATCAGCATTGACAGTTTAAGTGTTTGGAAAAAATGGCATATCAGGAATCAGCGAAAATCCAGTGCATGCATCTTTAGTGAAGATGAACCTGGTGTCTCAGCGGTGTGTAGCCAAACAAAGACACAACTTAGATTACAGCTGTACCATTTTCAATGGTGGCTTTAGTGTGACATAATTTAAGTCAGAACTTTTCCTTAATAAAGAAAGATGAACCAATTTTCTACCCTTCTGTTTTATGATAGAACCCACATTCTTGTACAAGGCACAATGATGTGTGCAGAAACACAAATCAGGACAAATCACATGGCGGCATGGTGGTCTTGGTCCAACATTTTCAGTGAGGATGATGTAGCATCCAAATCAATTGCATATGTTAAGGTCACTTGAATAAGTTTCTTCCTGGCATCAAAATAAGAGTAGGATTTGTTTTTGTAGAAAAAGACCAGTTTGGCCTTCTGGTAATGGGATAGACTTTATTTTTGCAAAAAAAAATGCATATTTACACACATAAAAAAAAATCAGAGAACTTATTCTCAAGGTAAAAGTATATAAACTATGCAGATTGAGCAGATCTTTAGCTAAATGTTTCAGTAGCACAGACTTGCCTGCCACTTTCAAGTGTTTAAAGGGCATTTAGGTGACTAAATAAAGGCTGTCTCATTACCTTGCACGGTAAATGCCAGCACTCTAATAACATTCTGAAACACTGACAGCTTACTGTGCTGTATGCATTATGAATTTCTACAGCTCGAAAGGCAAGTCTGCCTGCTGAAAACTTATGTTATTGCAAACACTTTGGTGGGTTTAAGACCTGTGTTTCCTGTTCTAATCACACTGTCAAGTACTATTGAAACCGTAACAGAACATTGGAAGTGATCCTGCCAGGCTTTAATGGGCCCCCTCACTGTCCCTCCTTCCTCCTAAATTCCCTGTGGGCGATAGCGTAATTATGGACAAATATGCACTGTTCATTGCTGTGCTGCCATGCCTTAGGCTCATATATTGCCATTGGCCTATTAATCTCATACAGGGAACATTCAGTTTTGATTACAATGCCAGCGATTGTCTGCAATAAAAGAAAAAAAACTTTGTATTGTCAGGCAGCTGAGTGAGGAGAAACAGATGCACAGAGTTCAGGAATTAAAACGCTGTTGTGCAAATGGACTTTGAACATTTATACAATAGAGGCCATTTAAATCAGAGAAAGGCTTTCTTTTGATCAAGCACTCAAAGGGATAGTTGGATGTGTGGATGTGCTGTGGACTTTGATGTGTTTAAGCCCCAGACAGTGGGAAGTATTGGCCCAGGCCCCAAGGCAATAAATATGAAAAATACCCTTTTTATTCTTTGTTTAATGTCTTCTTCTTTCTTTGTCCCTCAGATTGGAAAAGACAGGACCCTCACCTATGACCCTTGTTGCGTCAGCTATTTCTCCAAAGGGGAGTATATAGTCATGGGCGGCTCTGATAAACAGGCCTCCCTCTACACTAAAGATGGTGTGCGGCTTGGAACCATCGGGGAGCAGAACGCCTGGGTGTGGACGTGCCGGGTTAAACCTGACTCCAACTTTGTGGTGGGTCTGCATAGACAAAATTAACACAAGTTATCCCCGCCCTTGAATAAGCGGGTATGCGTGAGTGTAAGCAAAAGGCTAGAATATGTAAAGCGAAACGCTGATAAAGCTCCAACATGAGATTAAGACTGTCACTCTGCATTAAATACATTATCTTGTTATGATACCATTGTCTTTGCAGCTATATAGATAAACAGGCCTTTTTATGTTACAACACCACCTTAGCAGCTCTGTCTACACCATATTTAACTGAAAGTGACAATGCATACATGGTAGAAATGGCACATTCTTTTAGTGGCACGGTGTAGACGCTGCAACAACAGGAACATTTTCCCACTCTCGCAGTCTTTTCTTAGAGGTGTTAATAGGATGTACTGCTACATTGTTATCTCTTATCTAGGTGCTGGGCTGCCAGGATGGAACCATTGCCTGCTACCAACTTATCTTCAGTACAGTTCATGGCCTCTACAAGGATCGCTATGCTTACAGAGACAGCATGACTGATGTCATCATCCAGCACCTCATTACTGAAAAAAAAGGTGCATTTTTCCCTCAGCAATGGGCCATTAAATCTATAATTGAGGGTCTGTTGGCATCCCAGTTCAATTGAGTAAACTTTTTTCACACCTAACATGACTCTCCTCCTTTGTTTCCTTCTTTGTTTAGTGAGGATTAAGTGTCATGAGCTTGTGAAAAAGATTGCCATCTACAGAAATCGTCTTGCCATCCAACTGCCAGAGAAAATCTTCATCTATGAGCTGCATTCAGACGACTCCTCAGACATGCACTATCGCATTAAGGAGAAAATTGGCAGGAAGTTTGAATGCAACCTGCTGGTGGTTTGCTCACAGCATATTATCTTGTGTCAGGTAAGAAGAAAAAGAGATGAATTTTCTCACTTGGAGCTCCTGTGAAATATATGTAGCTTGTGACAATTGTGGCGCCCCTTTGGATAAATTGTTGCACTGTATCTCCTTGCAGGTACTAAACATTTCACAATGTTAAATTAGAGAGAGGGCTTGTTTTGGAAAAGTTACAAATTTATATTTCTACCATTCTAACCTAATTCAAAACATCCAAATATTAATGCCTTTTACATGAATTGCTAAAAGGACAATAGTTTTAATGCTGTTGCCAATACAAACTTGTAATGTTAAACATTGACAGTACAGTTTTGTAAAATATATATATATTTTTGAATGTGTTTTGGGGCATTTTGTGCCTTTATTGATAGGAAAAAGACAGTTGATAGACTTGTGAAAGGGGGTGAGAGAGTTAGGGAAGACACTCTGCAAACTGGTCACAGGCTGAACTGGAACCCGGACTGGCAAGGGTATGTATGTGGGATGTGCATGATTGCTAACCACTGCCAAACCAGCACCCCCAGTTTTATGAAATATACTAACATAATAAGGACAACAAAAAGCAGAGTAGGCTGCTTAATATTCATGGCTAAACAGTCTAGAGAGAGGCAGAGGAACATCTGATGAAAATGAAACAAACTTTTAAATTACATTTTTTGACCTATAATCACTTTTTTCATCATTTTCTAGTTGTAATTTGTATAAAAGAATGTTATCACTGCATCCCTAATTTTTAATTATGCCTCCTATCTTCCTTGCTATCTTCATAAGCAGCCTGTTTTAGTACAGTACACCTGCCAGTGGTACTTTCCTCTTTGTTCCCTCTTTTCTGTTCATGATACGCAGATGCAGCAGGGGGTGTGTTAGCTCTGACAGCTCTGACTCATCAACCCCGCTGCTAACATTATTCCAAGCTCTCAGCATCTACAGCGTGCAGTATAGCTTTTTGACAAACTAACAGGGTGCTGTGCTGTCTTGGAGGCAGCAAGACCTTCACCTCCTCACATTCTCAGTCCTCTGGTCGTAAAGGAAACTTTATCCATTGTATACACCAAAACTGTACAATGAAAGTGAAGAAGTCAAAGCTGAGCCACAAGCATGAGCTTTAATTATGCAGTCACAAACTTAATGCAAGATTAGCAGGCAATGACGTGTAGCTGTCATTTTACCAATTTGTAAGACTTTTCTGAACAGAAATGCAAAGCTTAAGATCTTTAATAATAATAATTGTACATTTTATTTAAAAGCACCTTTCAAAACACCCAAGGACATTGTACAGTATAAAACAACAATAAGTATTACAGTATTACTTAAAAAGGCCTGCCCTCTCCCACTATAACATAAGTAAAGGCTTTAGATCAATGATTTTTGGTATTTAATGCAAAATTTTCACTTACAAAACTCCAATTATTGCTCTGTAATCCTGGCTAAAGCTCACAATTTTAATTTATCTAAATATAAGAGGAAAATATTTTTTCTACTGCATTTTTACATTTTGACAATCAGTTGACAAAAAAGTTGCAATTACAAAAATGAAAATGTGTAGAATTCAATTTCTTGAGTTTTTTTTATAGTGTCAAATAATTATTGCACCTTCACATCAGGCCAGAAAAGATCCTGCAACAAGCACATCCCCATAAAAAGGGTATTGTATATGAATTGCAAACTGCTTTCAGTAAAAAAAAACAAAACATATTACACTGAACTGTGACCCTTGAAGAATCAAATCAATCATCTCAAACTACGACGTTTTTATGGAACTATTGTACAATAAATGCACAATATAAATTATAAATATGTCCCTAAACTTGTAGACGCTGGAGATGCTTCATAAAATATCAATATCAAACATCAAGTATTTTGTTATATTGGTCCGCTACTTTCTTGCACTCCTAACGAGAAGGATCTTAGAAAGCATTAGAGTTATAGTAGCATTATACTCCTGGTCATTTTCCGCTGTGGAAGGTGACCAGGAGGCATCCTAATTAGATTGTTCCCCCCCGACTGACTCATTTTAATGCAAGGAAGAAGCAGCTCTGCTTTGAGTCCCCTTCGGATGTCTGAGCTCTTCAGCCTGTCTCAAAGGCTGAGCCCAGCCACCCTCCTGAGGAACCTCAATTTAACTGCTTACATGCGCAGTCTTGTTCTTTCGGTCATTACCCAGAGCTCATGACCATAGGTGAGGGCTGAAACAATGTTAAAGTGGTAAATTGAGAGCTTGGCCCTCTGACTTCAATCCCTCTTCACCTCAACAGTTAAGTACAAAGTCATCAGCGCTGCAGATGCTGCCACTGGTCCATCTCTTGGTCCATTTAACCCTCACTCATGAACAAGACCCTAGAATACTTGGACTCCTTTCCTTGGCGTATGGATTCACTCCCCAGCTGAAGAGAGCAGTTCACCTTTTACTGCAGAGAACCAAGGCCTCAGACTTTGCGTTGCTTACCCTCATCCCAGCTACTTGGCATTCAGCTGCCAATGCCCCAGCTGTAGAAGCCAACAGAACAACATCATCTGCATATAGCAGAAATGAGATTCTGAGATCTCCAAACCAAACACCTTCACCACAGCTGTGCCTTGAAATCCCCTCCATGAAAACCCCAAACAGAACTATTGTCCCCTGGTGGAGGCCAACATGCACCAAGAACACAACCGACTTCTTGCCAACTATGCAGACACAGCCTCTTGCTTTGGTTGTACAGGAACAGAATAGCAAATTTTATCCTTTAAACTTAAAATGTAATCACCAAGATTGATTACAGCTGACAGTTTTATCAGGAGTGACTTCATATTTGATCATTTTTACAGAAATCTATATTAAACCATATGAATGAGTATAATTGAGTCAAGCCTAGGAATGAAAACATGACAGCCCAGTAAGGAAGTTGCCCAAAAAAAACTTGCAGCTGGTCCATGTGGCTGGCAGCAGTATTAGTATAAGGGGCTCCTCTCTAGTCTGTGGGCAAAGAAACACAAACATTTTGTACAAAATAGAAAAATTGAATTATTTATTCCAAAATATTTCTATTTTTTGTCTTTATTTTGGGCTCCATAACAGTTGTATGGAACAAACCTTTCCTAGCACAAATGTAGTTGATGACCCTTTCTGTAGCTCACAAAGTAGCCAGTTTTCCTTTCAGTCTGTTCTATCACCTTTTAAAAAATCCTTACAGGAGCTTTTAAGTTTCCTGTGTGTTTCTTCCTAAAGCTCTCTGTGTCAGTCATTCACACATCGAGTGATTTTCCCCTCTGTCCTCCCTCTCAGACTGAAGCTTCCTGACCTGCAGTAATACTCTTTGTTCTTTAAATAACTCTAATGCACACTTGACAGATTTGTACAAGATGCCGCAGAGACATTTGAGTACTATTAACATGATGGGAGCAACGTGAATCAGTGTTTTTATCCTTTCTGTTGTAGCCCAAACAGCCAAGAGAAAAATGATAATATCCTTAAAATTGCTGCTTTCCCAGATGTTTCTGCCTTGCTGGCAAACGGCTCCAGCTGTGCATGTGCTCCGCAGGCTCTGTCTCTCTCTTTCTCCACTCCTCTTCAAACTGGATAAAGTGAGACAGTTCAATGAAGGGGGAGGGACCGCAGCATGTTGAACCAGTGGGTGTCCCTTGGGGTTCCTCTCTGCTTCTTGTCTGTGTGTGTGTTTGACAGAGGATGGTAAGGAGGAGGAGCAGCCATAACACAGAGGTTATTTCCTTTTAAATCTGTCTGTGTGTGACAGAGGTGCTTCAGATCTCTCTCTTCGAGGCAAGCTCATGTTTTATGCCTCAGATAGCTTTTAGGAGATATAAATGGACTGTGATGGTATGGACTGTGTATATCCGTGTCAAATCAAATTGTTGTTTATCTTTTCAGCATTGCTTTACGAGGTTAAGTCGCACTTTGCCGTGTTTGAAGGGGCAAAGTGTTGAGATTTGTTTGACATTTTACAAGAATGTTTAAATAATGTATCAGCTAAGATGAACAGACTGCAGAAATTCAAACAGGATCATTTGGTTTTATTGCCTGAGTTCTGTCTTAGCTATGGACTCTTACCCACTCTGCAGGAGAAGAGGCTCCAGTGCATGTCCTTCAACAGCGTCAGGGAGAAAGAATGGGTGATGGAGTCTCTGATTCGCTACATCAAAGTCATCGGGGGTCCACCTGGCAGAGAGGGTCTGCTTGTTGGATTAAAAAATGGAGCTGTGAGTATTGTGATCAGTTTCACTTTCCGTATTAGCCATAGTACATGTGCATCAAGCATTGCAATTTTGATTTCATTCATTCATTCATTCATTTTCTATACCTCTTTATCTCTTTCGGGGTCGGGTTGGGCTGGAGCCTATCCCAGCTGTCATTGGGCGAGAGGTGGGGTACACCTTGAACTGGTCGCCAGTCGATTGGAGGGCGTAGAGAGACAGACAACCATTCACGCTCACACTCATACCTAAGGGCAATTTAGAGTCACCAATTAACCTAATGAGCATGTTTTTGGTCTGTGGGAGGAAAAGTGCCTGGAGAGAACCCATGCATACACGGGAAGAACATGGAAACTTCACACAGAAAGGCCCCTGTCTGACCCGGGAATCAAACTGGGAACCTTCTTGCCGTGCGCCATCGTGCTGCATGCAGTTTTGATTTATTGACCTAATTTCTTCCTCTTTTTTTTTAATGTATTTTTGGCCATTTTTGTGCCTTTATTGATAGGAGAGAGACAGTGGATAGGCTTGTGAAAGGGGGTGAGAGAGCAGGGAAGACACTCTGCAAACTGGTCACAGGCGGGATTCGAAACACGACCAGCAGAATCAAGTACATGAGGTGCATGGTTGCTAACCACTCCGCCAAACCAGCACCCCCTAATTTCTAATTTTACCTTCATTTCACTGGGACTGTTTACACTGAAATTCAGTGATCTCTCACAAGAGACTACAACCAAGACAGCAGCTCACAAAGTTTCAGTGACATTATCATCAGACCATAATGAAACTAGAAAAGCGCTCAGAGAGCGCAGACCTCCGCCAGCGCCACAGTCCTCACCCATATTGTGATTTTCAACATAAATATTAGTCCTACCTTTATTTCATCTAAATATTTAGATTCCTTGACCATGAAAGCATACCATTAGCAATTGGATTCATAATGATATCTATTTTAGTTCAGTAGTTATTCACCAAAATCACATTTTTCGTCATGGCGGATCCAGACGGTGATCCGGATCAACACCTAAATTGAATCACTTCTGCCTTTTCCCATGCTGAACATTTCCTGAAAATTTAATCAGATCCATCCAGTACTTTTTGAGTTATTTTGTTCACAGACAGACAGACAGACAGACAGACAGACTCTCCCGAAAACATAACCTCCTTGGCGGAGGTAAAAAAGATTACACCCATAAACAAATCATCATTATCCAGCTGTAAAGCAAATGCCTACACTAGCCACATGGTCCTTGATTTTGGTTCAAAATTGCCAAGCCAGTGTTGGGGAATTTAATGCCATTTAACACCCTTACTGGGGCCTGTTAGTAAGTTAAAATATTAGAAAAACATTTATAATCATGCAGGAAACCTGCAAAATCTGCAGTGATATCATCAAAAACAGCAATATTTCCAAATTTCATTAAATTTTCCAATCTTAAACTCATTCATAAATGTTTATATCATCAGGCTCCTCAGGTGCTCGGTGACCTTGTGGTTCCACTGAGAGTATCCGGGTCTGCAACACCCAAAGCAGCTATTGGAGACTGTAATGTACCCTTTCATAAATCTTCACTTGGACAAACACCTTACTCTCCTCAAGGGATCAATCCGTGTAACACTTAACCTTAAAAAAAAAAAAACTGGATCCACACTTGAATCATTTCTAACTCGAGCTAAAACAGTTTTTGAAGATGAATCAGCTTTTTAGTCATTAATTACCCATTTTTTTGTGTTGTTATGTGTATGTTTTTGATATGTCCTGTCTGTGTGTAGAGTTTGTTAGTTGTTTTTTTAATACAGTATTTATTGTTGTTTTATGTCTCTAAAGGCCCAACAGGGAATTGGCTGGTTAGCTCAGCTCTGCTGTGGTGTGCGGCAACATCCTCTTGCTTCATACTATCACTGTACAAACTAAACAAATAAATAAACTTTAAAAAAGCTGTAATTGGCTGTAATAGTGTATGTGAAAATCCCTTTAACAAATTTTTAAAAATAGAAATGAAAACTGCAAGTGAAATGCACTTTAATAACAAATAAATACTCTGTAACCTGTATCAAAAAGTACCCAAAGCAGGCTTGATTTCTGTGTTTAGCTCAGTAGAGTAGATATGACTACTTGCATTTGAGCTTGAATATTTATAATTATTGATAAAATAACTGCTTATGGCCACTATATATTTATCTCTTTTGTTAAATTATGAGTAATTTGTAATAGGTAAAAAGAGTTTGTTTTTCAAATTACAGCAGTTGTGCCCTCTTTCCATCCCTACTCTTCGCTAAGCGTAACTAACCAGAGACATAATCTAAAGTGGCATGATACACTGAGTCTGCCATTTTCAGTGAGGATGATTTAGCATCAGTGTGAAAATACCGCTCTGTGCTATCACAGACATGAAGTGTTGCTTGAAATTTCTTCTTTGGTGAAAAAGAAAAACAGTTTCACCCTTGTGTTTTTGTCAGACGATCGATAAGTTTGTTAAAAGACAGATTTTCTTCTGTCCAGGTACTTACGGTTGATCACATTCAGTCCTCATTTTTCAAGGCGAAAATCTGAATACCATCTAGCACTCATGGCCAAAACCTTGAGAACCACATCAATTTAGTTTTGTTGGAATGAAAAATGAGCTTGAATGTACGGGGGATCTCTACAACAGTAAATTCTGCTTGTAGTTCATTTGTTGCACTTTTAACAGATGAAAGCATCTAGCAGTTTTATTTAATGTATGTTAGGGGACGGACAGATCCTATCCAGCCACGGGGGATAGATAGATATTAAACACAAGTGCTAACACATCAACAGAACCTACCAAAGCAAACCACAACACCAACTTAGGGGGCCTTTCACTTTATGCCAGACTCAAAGATGCCAAGTCCTCTCCGTCTTTTTTTCTCGGGAGCTGTCCAATTTGGCCCCCTGAGCTAAAAACTTGACATTTAAGACAACAGAGGCATTTTCAAAGGGGCCATAGTAGGGGTAAACTTTATTTTTTCCCCTAAATGCCTAATGCCTAAATGCCTTTCGGAACTTTTAAAATAATTTTATCAGCACCAATATTGGAAAAAATATCAACAATACTTAATCAATTAGTCATCAACTTTATTTATATAGCTCTTTTCCTACAACATATGTAACTCAAAGTGCTTGCAGAAAAGTTCCATGATTTTCGGAAAGAAATGCAGAGAGAGGCAGCTATAGACACAGACAGCACAGCAGGGTAGATAAGGGCAGGGAGGAAAATGAAAAGTACTTGATCCTGAATTCATTTTTAAAATTGCATTTAAGTGATAAACAATAACTGTGTACTGATCTACAATATTAAAGGGTCCATTTGTGACACCTGCTCAGCTTGGCTCGGACTCTGCCCAGTTTTGAATATGACTTGCTACGTTTTCCATTACAATAAAGAGCATATCAGCAACTCTTTAAGCTAAGCTGGATTGTCATACTGTGGCTCACAAAACTGTGGAGGCATCCTGTAGCTGACAACAGGGGGGGTTTCATTTCCACATCAGTACCCCCAACTGTTGGCAATACACTGACCATTCAGCTGTCAGCAGTGTTTTCATGCCAGATTTGGTCTTGACTCGGCTTGCTTGATACCTTGCTGGTGGTGCTGTGTAAAAATGTGCCAGGAGCTTGGTACAATTACTAATGGAAAACAAAACAGCTAATCAAAGTCGAGCAGATACCCTCTAGTAGAGAAGTCTCATATTTTTCCGCCATAGAACAGAGTGCTTTGCTTGGATGTGTTATTGGTGAGCAAAAACTGTCTTGGTGTCATTAACATTTAAAAGACGTACATGTATATATGTATGTATCCCCGCAATCCTGGAAGGGATAAAGATTGAATGAATGAACGTGTATATATTATTGAAAGTGTGCTATGGTATAAAAAAAGAACATACTTTGCTGCTTCTGAGATAAACCATAAATAAACTAAACCAACGGAAAGCTACTGTGCAGGAATGCAGGTGGATCACAATCATGATGCTTGCTGCATGCTACTGTATTTAAGTGTCTGTCACTTAATTTTGTACTCCTATTAATGACAAAGGAACAGATTACATCTGTCTTGGGAGCTGGCCCGAATGGTGACGTGCTCTGTGGCCTCGCATGCACGCCCTGAGTGCCCCTCCGCTTTCGCAATTACTGTAAAAATGACAGCTGCTCTGACTGTCTCCGCTGCCGGGTCTTTCACACTGTGACCGCAGGGATCAGTCAGACCAATCAGTCTCTGCGCCTTGCCAGCGCATTTAAAGGCGAGGAGAGGCATTCATTTGATTGGTAAAGACAACACTCTGCTTTGTTAAACCCACTCACGCCTTTTCTCCTCCCTCTCTGGCACTTGTGCAGAGGGGCAGGGACGGAGGCGTGGGTGCGCCTCTCTGCAACTGAAGTGTGCCTCTCTGCGCACTGCAAGAAAATTGCAAAGTGCGCTTGACACACCCTGCGCCGCGCCTGCGCCTGGTCTATGAAATTAGAGCCCAATGTGCTTCACACAAGATAAAAACAAACAGTAACAGCAATTAATGCTAATACAATTCACCACCACCACAAAAACAGAGGTAGGGGAAACACTGTAGACATAATTATCATCGGCATAGAATTAAAAGTTTCATTCATTGCATTCATTGGTTGTTTTGGTAAAATGTAAATGTTCTTTATTATTACAGCCCTTTACAACAACCCTTTCAGTGAACCAAAGTGATTTACAATAGATAGTAAATAAAAAGGAATTAAAAAAACAATAAAAGCAATGAAGTGAAATAAAATAAAGTAAAAGTGTCACCATGCTTCTGGGTATTTTAAAGCCATCCTAAATAAATATGTTTTCAGTCTAGATTTGGTAGCTCTCTTGACTTTTTTCATAGGGTACTACATCTAACTGATTTCGCTAACTTGGTGAAAATGCATCACTTGAAATAAAAAAAGTCTGACACTGTTCACTAACAATAGTTTGTTCAACACTTTTAGATCCTGAAGATATTTGTCGACAACCCATTTCCGATTACCCTGCTGAAGTTGTCAACCTCAGTGCGCTGTCTGGACATGAGCGCCTCCCGCAATAAACTGGCTGTGGTGGATGAACACAACACCTTGTTGGTGTATGACATCAACAGCAAGGAGCTGCTTTTTCAGGTCAGCAGAAAGTAGTGAGGATAGAGTGAACAGTGAGGGTACTTTAGAGATGTAACTCGGAGGTTAAATGGGGAGAAATTGGAAAAGAACATTCATGATTTGGATAAGGTACACTCTGTACTTGACACCACACTGTCACCTCTGGAATTATTCCTGTCTTTGTCTGCTCCCCATATTTCTTTTGCTGTCCCTGTAGGAGCCTAATGCTAACAGTGTCGCCTGGAACACCCAGTGTGAGGACATGCTGTGCTTCTCTGGCAACGGTTACCTGAACATAAAGGCTAGCAACTTTCCTGTGCATC
This sequence comes from Scarus forsteni, assembly GCA_036419115.1. Lineage (NCBI taxonomy): Eukaryota > Metazoa > Chordata > Actinopteri > Labriformes > Labridae > Scarus > Scarus forsteni. The sequence continues at coordinate 4,782,950 of JAZDUH010000043.1, forward strand.
AGCAGAAGATGCAAGGCTTTATGGTCGGCTACAACGGATCGAAGATCTTTTGTCTCCACGTCTATTCTATGTCTGCTGTTGAGGTGCCTCAGGTGTGTAGTTTGTTGACAGTCCAGCCTTATTCAGATGAGGTGAAGGTGCTCACTGTGGTTAACTGTTGAATAATATATAGCTTGTGTTTACTTTTTCAGTTATTTCTAATGATTTTTTTCTTCTAAAAGTCAGCACCCATGTACCAGTACCTGGAGAGGAAGATGTTTAAGGAGGCCTATCAGATTGCCTGCCTGGGTGTGACGGACAGTGACTGGAGGGATTTGGCCACAGAAGCTCTCGAGGGACTTGATTTTGACACAGCCAAAAAGGCCAGTAACAAAAAAGATGTAAACAACACAAATGCCGCTGAGTTAGTTGTTCATGTCTTTTATTTTGTCAGGACAATTAAAATGTACAAATAGCTTAACTGTCACAGAAAAGGAACTTAATAATGTATAGATTTCAGACATACCAGATAAGTTTTCACTGAAAATGTCCTTAAAGGCCTGAAATTGGATCTGTTTCAGAGAAGGGGAATCCTGACATACAGTAGATAAAGGTCATATGCGAGCACTGGCTAGCATTCACTAATATTTATTACTACGGTAACCAAAAATGATCACAAATGTGTTTGTATTTAAACATTTGATGGAAGGATCTTTTCAGTGCAAGCACAGTAAAAGAAAAAGCAGAAATCTAGTTCATAGAGGTTGTTGCTTTAAATTACTTTTTGCCATTTTGCGTTTTCAGGCTTTCATCAGAATCAGAGACCTGCGCTATCTGGAGCTTATCAACAGCATTGAGGTAATACATCATCTTTCATATAAGGGAAAATATCCTCAATAATAAAAAGAAGCCAAGTTGAGTTTTCTTCCAGCTTGCTGACAAAGTTAGACAAGGCTTGGGGGAGACTGGGCCAATCACATTTATTATCACTTTCATAAATTTAATTGCTATGTTTTGCCGGGGGCCACATTTAAAAAATGGTCCAGAAGGGAGGATCCTGTATCATGACCTTCCAAGTCTGTACCAACTCACACACTTCCAAGTGGAAATGCAGACACAAGAAGCACACATACATTTTCTGACTGTTTAAATGTAGAGCAAAGAAAGTTTTTTCCAACTTGGCCATAGACAAGGGAAAGTTTCTACTTTCTATCTTTGAAGGGAATGTATGTATAATCTTTGTTAAGGATAAATGATGTAGGTCTGTATAAATATTTAAATGCCGCACTGACTAAAGCTTATGTGGGGAGTTTTTTTCGTGAATTGTGAAACAGTGAATCACATATTAATGTTATGTTGTAATTGCTCGTGGGTGGTAGGTGTCAGACAAAACATGATTTAGGCCCTTTTTCTCTCATTGCACAGAAATTTTAGGGTAACTTAACCAAATAATCCCCTGATTAACTTGTGCACACAGAAGTAAGATTTCTGTCAGTTTCCATGTCAGACAATGACAGTGGGAGAGGGAAATACGAAGAGGGCATTTCAGGGTAGTCTTGATTAAAAATCCTGTCATTTGCTTTTACACAAGCCCTTTTAACAGAACATTTACACAAGAGTGCTGCAGCAAAGCCCTGTCATCATTTCACCGCGAGACATTTGCATTAACTCCGTGAGATGATATTTGTGTCAGTTAACAGTGTGATATGGCTTTAGAGTAATGCAGCAGAGTGACAAGGCATGCCCTGTATTTCACAGAGGCACAGAAGCAGACTGATCACACGCACAGTACACACGACTAACAGGGCTGAGCACTAATAGGGACAGTAACCTCATGATAAGATGGGTGTCCATATACAGAGGACATGATAAAATACATATTGTGGTATGTCTGGATTGTGGATTTTGACTATCCTCTTTACAGAATACACATCCACTTTGACTTACTGTCAAAACAGAAAAGTAAGGACTAGGATTAGCAGATTTTACAAATTAATTCTAAGTAGCTTGTTGCTCCAGCTCTGCGTAAGTACTATCTTAACTTATAATGAGTTAAAGGTGTAGTCAGCGATGTGGAGAAAACGAGTGGAGAGGTTGTTTTTAAACAAATTTAGACCCGGCTCTCCCTTCATACCTCACCCCTGGCTCCACCCCCGACAGCTGATGGACGTGCATCGTCATGGAAACGGCCGTAGAAACTGCGTAGCTGTCCAACGTAACCCCGACTCGTCAGACAACTCGACTGACAATATTGATAACATCACGACAACAGTACATTCTGGCAGATTAGACAATAAGATAAATGCCCAACGGCTGTTACTGTGATGTGGAGCACCACAAAGCTAATGTTGCTTACCTATCCAGCAGACAGACGGCAACATCCGCGTCCGTTTTCAGGTCTTTCTATTGGCGGAGTTCCCTCCACCGTTGGAAAGCAACACCAATGTTGACCCGGGTCTTCGCTCTTTCATGGTCATAGCCCTTCTTTTTCACTTTCTGCTCCTCTGACCTTTTTCTTTTGGGCTGTAGCCATTGCTACTACACATATTGTATCTCTCTCTTACGCTAACTGCGCACGCTACGCAACCTACGACTCCCTCTCCCCCCTCTGTCTGATCTGCGCATGAGTATGATCGCCCCCTGGATGTGGGGGGGTGTACCCTGTTTTGGTAACTTGGCCGGAGCCACAGTATGTCCCTGCTGAAATTCAGAGCCAAGGCTGTGTATTGAAACCAGACTTTTTTTTCAACATGCTGTCAGTGGTGACCTCTTGTGGATGGAGAGGAGAAATACGGTGATTTTGACTAATACTGCATTAGATTAGAAGATTAGAAGATCGCTGACTACACCTTTAAGTCCAAACTAAACCCCATGTTGAAATTTGTTGTTTTTTAACTTACTTGTGTCCTAGTTTGGTTGTACCATGCAGGTATAAGGTTCATCTAAACCAGTAGAGTGTAGTGTTGAAACTGAGCAAGATATCGTCACAGACATCATGTTTTAACTGAATTTGTCCAACTAGTAAAAGGCTTTTTTTGAACTCAGAGGAAAATGGAACAAACTATTTCACTACAGAGTGGAAATAATGGCTGGAAATAACTCACTCTGGGTTACAGCCGTTTGTAAATATTAAGTGATGAAAATGTATGTAAATTATGCCAAATATCATAATGAGGATTTAATTAAAATTTACAGCCTTAATCCACACAAACTGAGCAATATTAAACTGCAAAAACATGCCATCAACATGAGATAATTACATGCTCTGTTTTGCTGAGCTGCAAAAATGATCTCAGATTAAGGAAAACACAAGTGGGAGCAAGAAGGTCATCCTACATTTCTGAGGTTTGTTATCTATCATGTAGAACACATTGCTGTCACCAAACAGCCTCTAAGAGCCTCTACTCCTCTTCATCCTTAAAGTTGTCCTATCTTTATAAACACTAACACATGGCAACTGTATGTCACAGCGTACTTTATATCTACTAGGAGGTAGTTGTAAGATGTAAGCTATAACTTAAGCCTACATGGAACTATCTCAGGTAATGCAACACCTCAATAGCAGGCCCTCAGAGATGTTCATGAAGTTTGGCCTGTGCTGTGGTCTTTGGAACTGAACCGTTGGGGATATTATCAAAGGTGTATTTTACATCTGCTGTCAGAGCATCTGGGACCATTTTGACTGTAAAATCTGTTTTGGCAAGAGGTAAGTAATGCTATATTGCCAAATTGATATTTTTAGCACTGGCTTAGTTACCATCTCCTGTTGAGTCAATGTGCTCCCCTCACGAGTATCTCACCTCTGATAATACCTGTGGAGGCTGAGCAAATGGGGGCCCACCAGTCCCCCCATGTTTCACCTCTTCAATGTTCACAGTGAAGGCAAACTGCCACTGGTGCACAGATATCACAGACAGTGTGGATGGGGCTGTGATAGGGTCACATAAAACCGCATCCACACATGCAGAAAACCCAAGAAAATGTTCTAAATGAAGGGGAGTGAGATGAATTTGTTAAAGCAAACAGTGGGGTTTTTTCATCCAGACTTTATCCTGCAATGGCCCTGCTGCCAACTAGTGTTCCCCCACCTCACCCCTCCACCGACTGATGGGCAAAAATGTCCTGCTATGGAGAACAAGTGTAATCATGAAAGTCAGGAAATTTTCTGGGCGAGTTATGCTGAAGCGTTTTTTTTTTTTTTAAATCAGTTTTAACATTTTGCATTGATGGGTACAATTCACTTGTGCCAACATGTGCACTGGTTTATCATTGTTTTCCTTTCAAGAAACAGTTTCCCATCGGATCAAAACTACAAAGGATAAAAGGGAACAAACCTTTAAGAACCCAAGGGAGTGACCAACACATTGATTCAATATGTTCTAACTTTAAATTAAATCGGGCTTCTTATTTTTAATAAATACAACCCATTTTTCCCATCGTGCTAGAAACTGGTCTTGCTTTTGATTTAGAAATGCCGTCATCTGTTCCATTTTATAAATCTCAAGAGTTGTATTCCACCACTCTGATATGGTGGGTGAGTCCTGTGATAACCATCTTTTAGTTATAGATTTTTTACTTGCAACTAACAAAATGCTTAGCAGAACATTATCCTTTCTTTTCCATTCTTGTGATAAACATCCAAAATAAACAGTTTTCATACCAAAGGGAATGACACATTTAAAAATATCTTGCAGTGATACATGAATGTCTCTCCAATACTGTCAATAATTGGGCAGTCCCAGAGAATATGTAAATGGTTTGCCCGTCGTTCTCCACACTTTCTCCAACAGTTAGGAGGCATTCCATCATAGTGAGTTTTCTGACATGGGGTGATAAGGTATCCTATCACGGTTTTCCATCCATATTCCTTCCATCTCTGCGAGTTTGTGCATTTCTACTAGAGTTTCCATATTGCAGTCCATTCTTCCTCAGATATATTCATCCCTCCTTCTTTCTCCCACATTGTCTTTACATATTCAGTTGAATGAGCTTTATGATTCATCGGACTTTTATAAAAAAGTTTTTATACAAAAGTTGATGCTGAAACGTTTTTATATTTTAAGGGTTGTATGAGTTTAATGGGCTGCATTAGGTGGGTCTGTTTCCTCAACAGGGGTCATCAACATCAGCACAGATGAAAAATTCCTCATATGAACTCAGTTTGTGTTTAAAAGTGTGCCAGTGATCTGCAGTACTATAATGTCAAGTGTTTTTTAGGATTTTGTTGACTCAGTCTGGAAAAACGGTGACTTTTTCTGTGTGTATGTGCATGTGACTCTTGATCTCTACACCCATGCTTGTGTTGGTGTTGACTGATTTGCAGGAGAGGAAGAAGCGGGGTGAGAACGACAATGAGCTGTTCCTGGCAGACAACTACGCCTACCAGGGGAAATTCCACGAGGCGGCGAAGCTCTACAAAAGCACCGGCCATGAAACCAAAGCCCTGAGCATGTACAGTGACCTGCGCATGTTTGAGTACGCCAAGGTGATTGAATCATTGATTGACAACAAAAGCACATGAAAAATATACCTTTATCTCAGTATGAGTGGAGCGACCTGAAAGTGTGCTTGTTTTAGGGGTGCAGAACATGTGTTTTTCTTCATCATGTGCAGTTATGCCAAGTTGAGGCCCTGCACTAGTTCAAACAGCCCCCCTTTACCGTCTGTCTTTCATCTCCTCATATATCATCAGAATCTCCACATATATCATGTGATCAGTTCGCACACACACAATGCTGTTGCATCCATATCCCTCACAACACAAGGGTCACCTACACACAAAGTGGAGCAGTTTGAAATGAAGCCCAAATGGAGAGAAATTCAATGAGCGTCTACTTCTACTTGAATACTTTGATGAGGAGGTCAGTCGGAGTTGAGCTCACTCCATGCTTATTATGTTTACGTGTGTGTGTGTGTGTGTTTTGGGGGATGGGGGGGCACTTTGATCAGCAACATTGCGTTCACAATTCTGGAGCAGACAACACAACCATGACTTACTTATGTATATTTGTGTGTATCAGATTGTGTGTGTGTTTGATCTGCCCGATGTATATTTACGTTGCTGTATGGCCATCTGGTCCTAAAGGCTGTTTGTTTTAGGTAGGATGGACACCGGAGGGAAAGAGCCCTCAAGCAGCCCCATGTTTGTGTGACTCTCTTCCTCCTGTCCCACATGGTTATGCCTGTCTGAACTTCACTTCCCTTCTCCCTTCCCGAAAATTACCACCGGTATTTCAGTTAGAGTTTGTAACCGTGCGTATTCCTCACAGGACTATGTTGGAGCAACGGACCCTAAGAGCACTCGGATCCTGATGACCAAGCAGGCAGACTGGGCGAAGAGCAGCAAGGAGCCCCGGGCGGCAGCCGAGATGTACCTGTCAGCAGGAGAACATCTTAAAGCCATAGACATTATAGGAGAACATGGCTGGGCAGACATGTAGGTGTCAGTCACTGTGTGAAACCTCGTAGACTAGTCTTACATTTTCAAAGGCATGCAGGTCAAGTGTCCTCAGAGAGCACCATTCATACAGAGCAGTGTTTCCCAGACAATTCATTTGGGACCTGCCGTCACATCAAAGGAAAGGCACCAAATATTTTTTATTCATGTGCGTGCATTTTACTACAACGGACCATCTTGTAAAGGCTCCACGTCCTGGTGTGCCTGAATAAGAAGTTCTGCATTTTACACAATCTAAGTATTGTCATGCAATAGCTGCAGAAATGTATTTCTTTTGTTTCAAAGATGTGCTTACATCAGACAGACACAAACAAACACGGATGATTTATTTAGTTTATTTTTAACAAGAAAAAAATTTAAGCAAAATCCTTGTTGGCTCAACATCTCAGTTCTCAACATTGTTGGTATCAGAGTCAACAAATAACAGAGGATGTGTTAAAAACGGAACAAAAACCAACTAGAAAAGCACTCGGAGAGTGCAGACCTCCGCCAGCACTACAGTCCTCTCCCACATTGTGTTTTTACCATAAATATTAGTCCTATTATTTCATCTAAATATTTAGATTCCTTGACCGTGAAAACATACCATTAGTAATTGGTTTCATAATGATATCTATTTTAGTTCAGTAGTTATTCACAAAAATCACATTTTTCGTCATGGCGGATCCAGATGGTGATCCGCATCAACACCAGAATTGAATCACTTCCTTTTCCCATGCTGAACATTTCCTAAAAATTTCATCAAAATCTATCCATTACTTTTTGAGTTATTTTGTTCACAGACAGACAGACTGACAGAACTGAGATAACTATCTCATAATCAAATTTTATATTTTGTGTTCCTGCGATTAGCAGTTTGGAGATGGCCATACATCTCCAAACCGTGACACTGCCTCCACCATGCTCTACAGTAGCTACTGTACATGCTGGAGATGATGCTTCACCTGGCCTTCTGCACACCCTAACGCTAACAGAAGGAGGATTCAGCTGGATTGGTAGCATTCATCCCTCCATCCCTAACAGAGAAAATTGGACGGAAACTCCTCTTAAAGTGCCAAAGGCTGCCTTACTCAAGTGCTCATCAGAAACATAATGAATCATTAAATGCTGATAACAATTGAATTCCCAATAACTACTGATTTTTTCATCGTTTAATTGTTAAATCAAACAACACTCCTGTTAGGTCGAAGTCTTTTCTTCCCAAAACTCAAAATTTAAGACACTCCTGACAAGTCAAGCTGTCAGTTTCTCTTAAGAAAAAACACTGCTGGGCCAAGAGCCTCGAGGGATACTTCTGAATAACATTTTATTGAACTCAAAAACTTTTACAAGTAAGAATATATACAACACTATCAGCTTTCTCACAGAGAGAATTTACTGTCAACAAAAACACTTTTGTATACGTACAAGCTATTCAGATTGTGTTAGGAACAGGCAAGAGGAAAATATAGTTGTGACAAGGAAAACATTATTCATTGTGCATAAAGAGAGAAGTTATACTGTCTAGAAAAAGTTGAGCCACGAATACTAATCTTTTTACTTTGACTTTATTTTCAACTTTGTGTTTCACCATTCTTAAAAAATGTTTCATTTTTTGTCATGGCAATCTTTCTTTGATTTCAGTATTATATTTCAGTATTATTCTCAATATTTTGTTTCAGCTTACACTACCTGGCCAAAAAAAAGTTGCCACCAAAAAATGGTCACACACTCTATTTCGCTTGACTGCCTTTAGCTTTGATTACAGTGCACATGAGCTGTGACACTGATTTGATAAGCTTCTGCAATGTCACAAGATTTGTCACAGATCGTAGCACTGCCCTACAGGCTTGTACAGTAGGCACTAGGCATGATGGGTGCATCACTTCACCTGCCTCTCTTCTTACCCTGATGCTCCCATTACTCTGGAACAGGGTAAATCTGGACCCATCAGACCACATGACCTTCTTCAGAGTCCAATCTCTATACTCCCTAGCAAACTGAAGCCTTTTTTTTACAGTTAGCCTTACTGATTAGTGGTTTTCTTAAGGCTACACAGCTGTTCAGCCCCAATCCCTTGAGTTCCTTTCACATTGTGTGTTTGGAAATGCTCTTACTTTCACTATTAAAGACACCCCTGAGTTCTTTTGTTGTTTCTCTTCGATTTGATTTGGCCAAATGTTTAAGTGATGGCCAATCATGATCATTTAGTATTTTTTTTCTGATCACATTTCATCTTGGAAGACAATGGTTTCCCACTATCCATCCAGTTTTTCGTTATGCGTTGGACAGTTTTGAACGCAATTTGAGTAGTTTCTGCAATCTCCTTAAATGTTTTCTCTGCTTGATACATGCCAATGATTTGACCCTTACTAAACAGACTAACATCTTTTCCACGACCACAGGATGTGTCTTTCGACATGGTTGTTAAAGAAATGAGAAACTACTCATTGCATCTGCAGCAGTTAAATAACCTGTTGCCAGCTGAGAGATAGTCACTAATGCAGTAATTATCCAATAGGAGGCTTGTACCTATTTGCTTAGTTAAATCCAGGTGGCAACTTCGTTATTTTTGCCTGACAGTGTTTTTCCCTGAAATTGTATCTTAATTTTTTCTCAATAATCCGTCTTTCATTTTGAGACTTTCTTCTCTGTTTATTTCAAGTGCATCATGAAAATAATTTCTCCCCATATGATTTTCCTTTTAAGTGTAACCTCTAAGCTGTAACTTGTTTTTGAAGGAGTTTTTATTTATAAATCTATGCACAAACACATTTATTTCTAATTACCTATTTATTACAACTATTAATCTATGTCTTACAAATGTAAATTCATATCTGACCTTTTGCATAAACCTCCAGGCCGTTGCACTTGTTTACTTTAGCATTCATGAGCAGAACTGACATATGGTCCTGTATTTGAATTTTATCTGCGCTAACGGTCTCAGTCTGGTGTGATAACTCCTGCTTCCTCTTGTTCAGGCTGATCGACATCACACGCAAGTTGGACAAGGCTGAACGAGAACCCCTCACCAAATGTGCCCAGTACTTTGAGAAGCTGAAGCACCACGGCTATGCCTCAGAGACTTACTCTAAGATGGGAGACTTGCAGGCTCTTGTGCGGCTGCATGTGGAGACACGGCACTGGGAAGAGGTCTGACTCACTTGGGCACACCTGCTCCACTCATCATACCTTATATAGATCTGTGTATAGAAAGTGTTCTGAGACAAGTACACAAATAAAATCTGAGCCACATAGGTCTGGGATAAAAATAAAGTGCTGTAGGACTCAGAAAGCCATATTAGAGATCACTTGATGTCCCTGGCTTTTTAAGTTCCCGCAGGGATTGGCTGAAAAGTATGCAGCATTTGTAAAAGTTGCCAACCCTGAATGCTTACAATAAGACAATACATCTGCCTAATGTTCTTATGCACTGAAACTTAAACCACACACACGCTCCACGAGCTAATCATCCGGCTTTGGATTTCTCCGAAATCCAAGCCCACATGATGATTAGAGAGTGAGAAGCACAAAGCAGCGAAAAGAGCATCAGCTTAAAGCTCAATTCTGCTTCCAATCATATTCCTCTATCAGGGCCGATCATGCTGCACAGACAACAAGAGGAAAATATTGCGTTTCTTTAATCTATCTGCAGACTGTAATCGAGTTTACGGCGTAACAGAGATGCATATTGCCGATTTAAGTGCTGAAACAGAAGAGCCAAAAACAGCATGTCAAAAAAAGATCACTTGGCTCTTGCTGTTCCGTCTGAGGAAGTCTTCCTGGATATTTATTTGATCCTAAGAGAGGAATAAAGACGGAGCAGAGGGAGGTAGAGATGAGGGAATTGTTGGGTTTTATGTTCTTCACTTAGGGAGGTGGACACCGACAACCTGAAATGGACCATATGGATGCTATTCACCGCGCCCTCTCTTTTCTAAAAACAAAGTATTTCTTAGACTCCTCTGGGCTCACAGACCTGACACACACACACCCTCTTTTACCGTATGGTGTGTGTTTCTTGGCGCAGGTTTTGCCACAGGACATTTAGATTAATCAGTCACCTTGACAGGCAAATGTGTGTCCGCAGGGTGCTACAACGGCCCGTTACGTACTGTCATTCAAACAGTCCAAGAGCCGCAGTTTAACTTGTAATTGAGTGTGAAATTAACTTAGCTCATACATTTGTCCTTGTTCTCAACCTATTATTTAGCCTCATGTTCCATTAAAAACAGTTACACATTACAAATAGCGTCTCGAAAGAGGATGCACGGAAAAGAGCCATAAATGTATTTATATTGTTAATGAATAGTGGTTTATTCTTTTAATATTTCACCATCTTTAACTCCAGGTTTAACCCCTCATATGCAAGGCAGAGTACATGATGTGCTGACATTTTCTGAAAAAGGAAGCATTACCCAAAACCAAAATGTTCAAAGGGAATTCTTGTTACAATTAAAACAGTCTAAGACATGTGATTGATTATCAGTAAGGTAGTATTGGTGCATTTTTATTTTTTTGTGCCTTGTCAGCTAAGATAAAAAGTCACATTTGGGACATTAAATCCCAGATTTGGACACATCATTCATTTATTTGACCTTTATTTAATCTCAAAGACTCATAAAGGGCAAGCTTGCATTTTAATGATGTCGATAGTACAACAAATGATTTAAATTTACATCTAGTACAGCGATTGAAATGAAGGTACAAACATATTTAAAGCAGTTACATTCAAAGACAGACTAACCCACAGGTACAAATGTTTGCAGTTTAAATGTTTGTTGTAAAGTTTTCCAGGTGAAAGCTGCAGAGAAGCTTAAAGTTTTTTTCAAAATTAAGTATTTGTTTGTGATATTTTCATCAGCAGCCAGTTGCTAGAATGTTTGTGTAGTGATTTGTAGACTGATCTAACCCAGATGTGAAACACAGAGGCATCTTACCAATCAAGGCTTTATAAATGAATTAAAATAATGTCTGTCACACCTTACACCCAGAGCGCCCCAGCCCACCTTCATCATCTAAAGTACATTGATGAGAGAGACTGTTCAAAATGGGCTATATTATTATTGTGTAAAATGATACTGACTTTTCATTCACTGCCTTGTCTACTTTAACCAGCTTCAGTCCAATTCATAAATTATTATTATTTTTTTTAATTTTATCCCTTTATATACTGTTTTTATCACTTACATGTTTAATTAAAAAAGAATAACTCTTTAAACCTGAAATACCTGCTGGAAAATATTCAAATTAACATGGCTGAGGACATGTCAACAATTCTAACAAAATAACTTCTTGTGTATTTTTAATAAGACTAATAAAACACACACAGAACAGTGAGTCCCAAAATCAATCAATCAATCAATCAAACTTTATTTGTATAGCACTTTCCATACACAATTTTGTAGCACAAAGTGCTTCACACAGAAATTAAGAAACTAAATTAAAATAATAAAAGGTAAAAAATTAAATACAATAAAAAATACAACCCACCCACACCCATCCCTCACCCCCACCCTCGCAATCCACATACAGCACACTCACTCGCTTGCACGCACATACAAAGACATGAAGAAGAGATTCTAACAGAAAACAGAGTAAGAGGACTGAGGAAATGCCATCTTTTGTTAAAAATGAGGGAACACTGGAGCTAAGACTAAAATAACAATAATAAATACAAAAAAACTTGATAAGAAATAAGATTAAAATGAATAAATATGAAATAAGAAGGTAAATAAAATTTTAAAATAGTAACATGGTAAAATGAGATAAAATGCATTGAAGTAAGATAGTGGAAAGAAAATCAATAGACAGATAATAAAATTCCAAACGATAAATTGAAGAATAAAACATTTTAAGGGGGTTAAAATGAATATATCAATAAGATTAAATAATAATAACAAAAGTGGACTCATCATAGAACTGCTACAGAACTTTTGTTTGTTTAGAATTAGATTATTATGATAAAATATTTCAGTTTCATTCATTTTTTAGTCAAGAACAAAGTGGAAAATCCCATAGGCCTTTAGTCCAGGGAACCAACGCAGTTCTGGGAGTTGAAGGCCTACAAAAATATACCCTCTCTGCAACACTCAATAGGCCCATTACAACAGAGTTTGTTTTGTTAAATGATTTAAAAAAAAGGCAATTAAATGCCAAATTGGAATTAATAATAGATAAGTGGGTTCAACAGGAGTTACGGTTTGTGCAGAAGCAATGTCCTGACAGTGTTTTTCTTAAAATCATTTTCAGGCCTTCTCATTGGTGGAAAAACACCCCCAGTTCAAAAACAACGTCTTTGTGCCTTACGCTCAGTGGCTGGCTGAACACGACCGCTTTGAAGAGGCACAAAAAGGTGAGTTGGCATCCCCCGTGTCCAGTTCATATTCTTATTTTATAGTGCAGGAATTATTTCAGAGGAAGATTAAAGTCTGCCACAGCCACTGTTTACATATGGAAGCGATAAAGCCCTGGCCAGCTCTGGACGCGGCAGTTTTTTCACTCCTTCTTTAAGATGCTCACTACCCACTGTAAAACATGATCCTCTTTGCTGGAGTGAAGCAGAGCAGAGCTGGGCTGCCTGTTAACTGAATGACATGCATGCATGCCTCTAATCACCAGTGCTACAAGCGGCTCTGATGATGATTACCAACTGTAACCATAGTTATAATCAGCTCATAGATTTATAATTATGATCTCAGCAGGCATATTTCCTCGTCTGCATAATCTTCTTCTGCCTGTCTCAACACGGGATACATGACTGAACAGGCCTGATTGTTTTGGACTTGTTTATGGTCATGAGTTTTTGGCTGAATGTTAGTATCCTAGTCAAGCGGGGACTCTATATTGTGGTACTTGTGATTGGCACTGAGCCTTAGATCCTGGTTTTGTCCGCTGTCCACTTCTTTGCTACATTTAAAGGCGGCTTTAAAACGGGTAAACACTAAGCTTAGGCGCTTGGGTACGTGCTCTTGTACTTTTCAGGGCTCCATCAAGAGTTTATTGTTGGTCTGTAACATTTTCTTCAACTCTGAAGGTCTGTTTAAATGTTTCCTTGGGTGGTCTTAATTTGAACCTTACAGAGAGTGAAGCAGTGGGTTATTCAGATCTAAAGTTTTGCAAATACTAAGTTCAGTAACTAGATTGTGGTGAGGACCTCCAACTCATAGAGCTGTTATTGGTTGGTTGAAAATGTTTTTCTGGGATAAATGAGGTAAAAGTTTGAAATTTTTAGAATTGATTAGCATACTTAAATACATCACTCCATTTAAATAGTCTGTTTTGCCCGCGTGTTGTTTTGGCCGTTCTTTTTTTTTTTAAATGATGTTACCTTATAAAAACTAGGCTGGTGTTCCCAGGGTAAAAGATCTTTGCACATCAAGTCTATTTTTTTCAGATGTGGCTTTTGGATCCTTTAGTCACAAAACCGCAAACCTTGCATACAGAAACCAGTGTGTTCATTTTTCTGTTCATTGCAATAACTGGCGGGGTTGCCGCTTGTCAAATTTATGTATGCAGGGCTCTGTTAATATGTCGCCCTCACTAAATAAATATGAACATATGGTTTTGTGTTAAACTGAATCATTTTATGTACAGTGTTCCTAAACAATGGTATCCGCCAGGGAAACTTTTGGAATCAACTGTTAGAGCACACGTTTTCTAAGAGCTTAATCAAGAAACAGAGAGAAGGGAGGGATTTTTCTAATGTTGGTGGGGTTAAAGACAGGCCATGGGCACATATCTCTTTATTAAAGATGTGTATTTTTATAAAATGTGACCTTAACTTATCAAATGATTTCTTTTTGTAGGAGATGGCAGGTCCAAAGGCAAGACCACTTAAAAAAAACACTGCTCTAAATTGAACAGTACCCAATGTATCTGTACAATTTATACGGAATTATTGAAATCTTTGTACTGAAAAACAAATATGGATAACAAAGACTTCCTTTATTTGCTGCAGTTAATATAAAGCTGTTTAAATTGTTTCAAACATACTAATTTTTTTATATTAAATTTTTAAAAGGCAAAAAATTCCTTTTGGTCAAAATACCTTGGAACCATTAAATGTATCATAGCGTTTTCACCGAGGTACTTAAGAAACTGGATTGGTTAAAAAAATATCTGTTAGGGATGGGCAACTGGAGGCTTATGGGTCACATGTGTCCAGCCACCTAACCGTGAAGAGGAAGGTTGTAATTAAAGGGAATTATTTGACTGTTGACACAAAGAAATACATAAAATACCACGGATGAATTCCACCAGTCGCTACAATTAAAAGTGTAAAAAGAGTACAATTGGAACACAATTAATATAACTATTTCTTAAAACATTTTATTACTGTGCCACGTTATTGAATGTAATTAGTAGAAATATTCATGCAAGACTTAAAAGATATTGAGATGTACTTCAGTTACTATAAATATTTTGTTAATTGCATTAAAAAAGGGGGACTAAAAGAACTTCTCAAATTAAGTTATATTACTTGTATATGGGTCAAAAACTTTAGATGTTGTCATTATTTATTTTGATAGAAAGTATATTTTCCACTTTTGTTAATTTACAAACCTCTGTAATTGTCTAACTTAGAGAACCTTACAGTTTGCAACAATACAGCCCTAAGATGATATGAAGAAGTCACCCGTCCCTGTGATCGACTAAGGGATAACTCACAGCAAAGACTCAGAGTCACATCAGCACTGTGCTGTGCTGCAGCTGACCGTATTACTTCTTATGGTAAAACATGATAGGATCTTGGAAAAAAAAATATAAATATGACTTGATAATGTTTATTATCCTGGCCTGTATTATCCATGTTCGCTTTTGGAGCAGTAAATCAGGGCCACAGCTGTACTTTGTGTATTTGTCAGTTCATGTTTGGTGTTTCTGTGAGGAGAAAGTGGTGCGTGGGCTCTTTTCTGACGTTAACCAGCAGCAGCTGAATGTGGTTTTTTATCCAGTGAGGTAGACTGATAAATATTTACCCCTTAAATTTCCTGACCCCCGCTGTGGTTGCAGGGAAAGGGTCAGCACCAGGGTCGACTCCCTGAAGCTGCTTCTAATTATCATTTGATAGGTAGATGAAAAATGGAGCTCTGGTCTGTTGGAGCTATAAATGTAAACTGTTTTATATTCAGGAGGATGTGAAGAGTGTGAAAGGAGGTATGTTAGTTATTATATTCATGTCAAATATCAGGAAAAGTAGGTCTTGTATCCATTACATTTAAATAGATCCAGGCATTTATCAGGTGTGTGTAAACTTGTTTGCTTTAAGGGTTTAGGGCAGGATGATATGGACAAAACTGTATATCCATTTTTTTTTTATAGCAGAATGGATGTCAATTAATATTCTTCCATTAAGAAATGATATAAGCATTCAGTTTTAAGACAAATCCACATGAACTAAATGACAATAATCACGTGGACATACTATTAACAAAACACAGAAATAATATTTAAGAGGGGAGTTTTTAACTTTGAGTCTTCCATGTAGTATATATGCACATATATATGTTATATTCATATAGAGCTCTTACATATGGCCCCCTGAGGTCTGCATTAACACTTTAGGGAGCTGTGCGGCTTGGCCCTCCCTGACTTCTGAGTACATTTTTGCCGGCACTGCTCTAGCAAATTACATGCGACTTGGCATGTATTTTGCTATTGATTTATTTACTTTTCCCGATAGTATTTTTAATCTAATTTCTTATGATTTTTAATTATCATTTTAGTCTTGGCTCCTGTGTTTCCTCATTTTTATTCAAGATCGCATTTCTGCAGTCCTCTGATTCAGTTTTCTTTCAGGGTTTCCTTTTGATTTGATAAGTGAGTGTGTGTAGTATGTTGTCTGATTGGGAGGATGGCTGGGGTCTTTTATTTTCATTTATGCAATTTTCAACTTTTTATTTCATTTATTGTTATTTTATTTTATTTCTTTTATAATCTTGGATGAAAAGTGCTATACAAATAAAGTTTGATTGAACTGGTATCTAATGGTTTTAGAGCTGTATAAAGCTGATCTGTTCAATAACTGTGTTGAAGGACTGTGTTTTTGATAACATGGCGAGCTGCTGCCTGGGTTATATCACTCCACTTAGTACCTTTTCTGTCACAAGGCTCAGTGCAGGATAATGAACCTTGCAGCTTGATTGTTTTGATGCAGGGGGTAATGAAGACTAGGGCTGGGCGATATTACCTAATCTTAATATCACAATTAATTGAAGCTCTTACCTCTGTTGCATTTAATGAATGATTATTTTATGCTATGCTGGAACAAACTAGTGGTGATACTGATGGTTGTCGACACGGTCTTCCTGCAGCATTACACTTGACTTTTTTTCTGCTCAATGTCCTCTGCACAGAATCCGAATTTGCCCAAACAATGGAGACAACATTTTTCTTGGCTAGAAGGTCCTCTGATAGATTGCCGCTTGTCTGCTTCATGTTGGCAGTGCAACCTTCGCTCTTTGCAAAAGTGAGAGCAGACTGTATGGAGGGGGCGTGGTCACATGACTTAGACAGCGAAAATATTCAAAATAATTGACATGAGTGAAGTTACTTCGATGTCGAATGTCGATTTCGATTATTTTTCAATTAATTGTTCAGCCCTTTTTTTTTTTTTTTTTTTTTTTTTTTTAAATGTATATTTTTGGGCATTTTGTGCCTTTATTGATAGGAGAGAGGTGGATAGGCTTGTGAAAGGGGGTGAGAGAGTAGGGGAAGACGCTCTGCAAACTGGACACAGGTGGGATTTGAACCTGGACCAGCAGATGCATGTACACGGGGTGCCATGTTGCTAACCACTCCGCCAAACCAGCACCCCTGTCCAGCCCTAGTAAAGACTCTACACTTTGGATCCAGGCAGCAAACTCCAGGGCTGTAAATGGAGACGCATGCTGAAGTGCCTAAAGTTGTAGTACCCAAAGTGTCCTCTTGAGGCTGGCTGCAGTAACCCGACACCTTAATGATTGCATGCAGAGAAAAAAACAGCTACTGCAGCCTTAATACAAATATTTACAGCTTGGTTCAAAAAACACTTCATTTATTGAAGATTTTCTGGTTTTGAAAATGAGGTGCTGCTTTTGGTCTTTGCTCAGTTCTTTTACAGTCTATGTTTAGATCATAGCAGTAAGTTTCACACACTCTTTGTACCACACTCTGTGAAACTGCTGTAAACAGTTAACGTAATTTTTCCTGCAAGCATTTAGAAGTAACATGTTTCAGACACAACATAACATAAATCAGCATCTGAAGTCTTTAGATCACCCATCTCTATTTAATTAAGCCACTATTTTTCTTATTACTGACTTCATAGGTGTTACTCCTGTCATTGGTGAACGGCACAGATGTTGCAGCCTCATGGAATTAATGTGAATGTCTCTAGTTGTTAATATAATGGTCCGGCACTTTTACGTGCTGTAAATTTGACAAGAGTAAATGACACTTCATGTGGACTTGTTTTATGCAAAACAAATTGTATTAATTATAGAGATAAAACAATATAGAAAATATTGTCTTACCGCACATCTTATTCAGAAATGCAACAATATAAGTTAAAAACTATATATCACCCAGCCCTATTGGCACCTGCAGCTTTTTGTTGTTATTTAATATCTTTAATCAGTTTTTTGGCATTTCTGATATAATTGCTGCTTCAGCTATAGTCTGTTTGCTCATTCAGGACACAAGTGGCACCGCCAAAACAAAGGTTGCTTCCCATTCCATCAAAAATCTAATTAAAAGAAACAAATTGCCCCATTGTAAAATGATTTCCAGGAAGTAAAGAGCAAAATCACCACAGCAACGACAACTAAGCAGCAAAGGTGTCAGCCATAATAAATAAATAAAGCGGCTTGTTTTTCGATTGGCACTTCAAGTAAAGCAATGCCCCAAGACTCGATGGTTTTTCAAGGACACAAAGTAATGATCGGTCCTCTTTCTTTCTCTCCATCTCTATTTTCTTTCCGTCTCCCTCTTTAGCATTTCACAAGGCAGGGCGACAAAATGAAGCTGTGAAAGTCTTGGAGCAGCTTACCCACAATGCTGTAGTGGAGAACAGGTTCAACGATGCAGGGTACTATTATTGGATGCTGTCTATGCAGTGTCTAGACATCGCTAGAGGTGAGACCTGTCATTTCTTCACAGTTTTTCCACTCAGCTATTTTTTTTCTAAATGTTTTTATTCCACTTATTAGTTGTTTTTTTTCCTCTCATTTAGAAAGTGAAGACCAGAGGGGTGAAATGCTGGACAAGTTTGAGCGTTTTCAGCACCTCGCTGAGCTCTACCACGTCTATCGCTCCATTCAGCGCTTCACGGTGAGAACATGCTACCTGCGTCAGCTCTAATCTCACAAAGCCAGACCAGGCTAAAGTGGGTGGAGGCCTTAGAAGTCACATGGACACAGAGATTGATTGTCAGTTTGAAAGCTTTGGAAACAGTGCCCAGTGTGTGGTCAGATTTCTGTTAGGGAAAAAACAAATTCCTGTTCCTCTTAGGTATAGGTATACTGACAACCGCCTTGGGTTTCTGCCCACTGTCTAATCAACTTTTGTACTCAAATTTCTTCAGCCCTTTTGAGCTTGACAAGGGGGAGGACTGGCAATTTGAGATTATGTCAATCCAGAAAAGAGAAGAAGAGGCACAGGAGTAAACAGAACAAAAGCAACTGACCGGTGAAGCAGAATGTAATCAGTCTTTTTTGCAAATGCTATTCAAATTTCCTTTACAGGGAGTTTTAGAAAGACATACTGTATCACACATGGTTGCTCATAGTCATAGATGAGCCCTTTATGCAATAGCAAAGATGATTTGCTTCCACTTTGACCCCCTTGCCATGGTAACCAGCAGCTTGATTGATCATGATGACCGCCTAATCAGTGGTCGTCTCCAAGCCTCTGCCCTAACGTACTTACACACATATAATTCCTGGTTATGAGCGCTATATGGGTGAGCTGGCCTGTGTCAGTGTCCTCAGTTTGTTATTTTAGCTCTCTGCTCGGCTGCACTAAGGCATCCCTGTGATCCAAACCAGAGCAGGAAACTTCTATATCTCACTCTGACTCCCCTGGGCAAGAACTATAGATTTGAACTATCAACTTCTTGGATAAAGCACTGTTCGTGATTACTTTAGCAAATTCTTTTTTTTTCCCCTTAGAGGCACAATTAAAGGTTAGGTTGCTTTTAAAGGCACATTATGTAGAATCTTTGAACTAAAATGTGTTGTGCCAAGGTCAAACTGCTTGATCTGTTTGTCTGTTATGATAGTTCATATGTTGTATTAGGTAATTATGGAGCCATAAAACTGCGGTGTGATATGACACAGACATGACAGGCTACAGTATTATTCCCAACTGTCCATAATGACCAACGAAATACAGCTAGAAGAAGGAGGGACAATACTGAGGACAGCAAACCAAGTAAAATGTATTAATTAAATAGTGAACCACTGTTTCTGCTCCCCTCAGTATACGAGGAAAAATATCAAAAGTGTTCAATCTGGTTTGCTCCACAAGTGATCCTAGAATGATTTGCATTTAGCTCATGGTGTAAACTAGAAAAGACCTCATACATGAAACTCATCTGTAGAAGGAAAGCAGTGATTAAGAGCTTAGTGAATACACCTGACGGAGCGCAGTTCTTTATTGAATGGTAGGAACGGTAATTGAAACCAATTCCAGCTGAGAATTGACAACAGCTCCCGCAAGGAATCAATATCGTAAGTCTTTTTGCTTATCTATTCCCTTATCAATTCTCACAACTTAAGGATGACTTGAAAATCAAGCACATGAGCATCTGATCAGAGTCAGAATCAGAATTTGTGTTTATTGCCAAGTACATTTGCACATACAAGGAATTTGACTTGGTAAGTCGGTGCAAAAACAATCAACATATAATTAGAATCAAAATAAAACTAAAAGGTTAGGTTGAATAAAATAATGTAGAGAAATTGGTTAAAAAAATGGTGCAAAATTGATTTGAGTTCATATAAAAATATGCAGATGTACAATAGATGCAAAGAACAAACACAACTCAATAAGATATACATAAAGTAAGATGAATGAGCTCTAAAGATGAGCATTAAACTTTTGAAAAGTGCAGATATGATAGCATACATTTAAATAAAGATACAGTGTGTAGTGTATAAAATAAGGATTTGACTTTATGACAGTCTGTGTTATGGGAGGGGTGGTAGGTTTGGTGTACTGTTTATAATGCTGACAGCAGAGGGGAAGAAACTGTTCAGGTGGCGAGAGATTTTAGTCTGGATGTACCACAGCTTCTTAGAAAGAGTCCGTGTTCAGGGTGAGAGGGATCAACCACGATTTTACCAACATGCCTCTGGGTCCTGCAGGTTTCCTCAGCTGCCTCGGGATGTAATAAGAGGCAGTTAGAAGAATTAGCAGCAAATTAGTAAAGAATAATCATGGTTGACGCTGGGCATAAGTAGTCGAAATTGAGCCTTATTTTCAGCAAAAAAGATGTTTACTTCACGATGGCTGGTGGCTGAAACCTGACAGAAGTATTCACCTTTACAGCACAGCATTAATCAGGAGTTGTTAACCACTGTAAACCTATGTATGCTAACTGAACCCCACACAGAAAATAACTCAGGAATCAGTATTGAAGTTGTCAAAGAATTGTTTAATGTTGTTTTCACACATGGATCATGTTGTTCCAATTCAAGCGGGCATTCCCTGTTTGACATGGTTGGTTTGCATATACATAAAGAGAGCAATCAGTTACTGTTTCTGCACTAGGAACTGCCCCAAGCTCTCCTGAAAAGGTGGTCATGGCTTGTGTGCAATTGACATTTTAGTGGTTTATTTGAGGACACAGTCGACCCAGCAACAAACAGGTTGACCAGTTAACTCATCACACTGCTGGGGTGGTATAGGCAGCAGTGATAGTAATGATAATTGCATCACACAAATATACTTTCTGTGCATATACACAACATACCTTGAACAATTGTAGCAGATTAATTACACACTTCGTCTCTCCAGCAGATCATCACAGGTCTCAACAAAACAGGTTAAGAAGTAATTTACTTCCCAGAATTTTGCCCAGCGAGTTCAAGCATGGGAATTCATCCGTTTTAAAGCTGCTCTCTGCCTTTTCCGCATTGCTGACAGTTCCTCTGTGAACACTGCGGGTGTTAACGTTGTATTAAATTTACATGCTATCTGGTGTCCTCTATGGTCCACTGAAGACACCAACGAGTGTTCAAAGCCAGTCTGCTTTGTGCAGAGTTTTTTTTACACTTACAGTATTAGGTTACATTAGGTTTGTCACAAGGTAATAAACATGCACACCTGTATAATATTACATTGGACGTTTAACTCTAGCTTTTAATCAGTGGGTCATTTTGTGGGTAGCTTGGCCTGCTGACTTATTGCCCATAATGCACAACTCAGTCATAGCAGGACTCACTGGGATGTAAATGTAAAAGGCAGCTAAAACCTTGTGTGGGACTCTGTCTGGACTTAGCCCGCCTCCAAATACTGCCGTGTAAATATTAAATGATCCAATGAGAAATGTGCAAATTTGTAGCTTTTTTTTTACTGAATTAAAACAAAGCAGCTGTAGGTGTGATAGTCACGATAGTTGAGAGCCCCCTTGGTGGCGGAAATTGCTTACAGTGAGTTTTGGACAAGGTTATATTAGAAAAAGTTTCAGATGGAGGTTTGCCTCTGTATAATCTATTAACCTTTCATTTGTCTTTTTTTCCACAGGATGAGCCCTTTAGTTCCCACATGCCAGAGACGCTCTTCAACATATGCAGGTTCCTCCTGAGTAACCTCACTAAGAACACACCACCCGGCATTTCCAAAGTGTATCCTTCCATGGTGAATTAACACAGTGCTCGATATCAAGCAAATATTTTTAGAATCAAGTATTGTGGGGCCTGTCCTCTTTGGAAAACTCTCAAGTTACAGACATGCCAATCTGAAATCAAGACTGGCACGCGTAGTGGTGATAAAGTGATGGAATAAACAGAGATGGAAATAGAGGGAGAAACGGAAGTGTTGGCGCCACAGCGGAAAGCGTTCTGCTGCTGAGAGAAAGAAATGGGAAGATGATGAGAAGATGTCAGCAAGAGGCGCATTCTCCACTGTCTGAACAAACGCTTTGATTGCTGAACTTTGAGCATGCTTCAACGTAAACAAACGCTAAACAATGTGCTTTAATTTGAACAAAACACACTCATAGATCCACCCACACACATAGACAAATCTATGTGGTCTCACACAGAGCGCAAAGAGCATGAGGAAGGAAAGCCCGGCCTTTGAGGAGGAAATGAGACTGAGTCACTGGAATCCTCCATGGCCGTGCCGAGGTGCTTCAGAAACTTTGAACTTAGATTTATAGACTTCTCTGGGCTGCGTGTGACTTGGTGTGAACAATTAAACACATTGTCACAAAAGAGCAGCGCTAAACAAGTCGCACAATAGGAGGACGTGCATTTATCAGCAGTCCCAGCGGTTGAGCAGAATTGGGTGTGTGGGAGGAGCTGGAGAGCAGCTGAGAGGAGAGGAGAGGAGGAGTGTTAAGTTTTGGGTGATGGAGGTATGCCAGCGTCGAGCTGCTGCAGCTGCAACTCATTGACCTGTCACTGCTGCTCTCAGCGCTGTTCTCTTAACAATCTCTCCCTTTACAAATACAAATAAGCAACAATTTCCTCCTCTCAAACACTAAAAAACAGACGCACAGGTCTGTATAAGCGCACACACAACCGCCCACATACAGCCATAACAAGGTATTACTTTCAAGGCACAGAGCCAATGCTGCTGGCTCAGCACAGCTCTCCTTGTACTCATTAAGACAAATGAGGCAATATACAATCATGCTTATTTATAAATACACATATTTCTTCACAGGAAGATATATCTCTTTTTTATTTTTACATCTTTAAATCACAGTCCTGTTTCTGCTGTTTTAAGAATTTTTATTGTTCCTTTTTTTAGTCATTTTCCTTGACCTGATAATCAGCAACACCTTGTACACGCTGGCAAAGCAGAGTCAAAAACTCAGCGCCTATAAGCTTGCCAGGTATTCCTACGAGAAGCTCCAGGAGCTGCACATTCCCTCCCGCTTCCAGGAGTCCATAGAGCTGGGCATCCTTACCATCCGTTCCAAACCTTTTCACGACAGCCAGGTGTGTTTTAAGACTTGGATATTCCTGATAGCATTTATAACTTGTTTCTAACTATTGTTGAGGAATATCCATCAGCTGTACATTAAGCAGGTCATTGTGCATTAAATCATGTGTATATAATACATTTTGATAACTGTTGAGGTATGTTCACAGTCATACTGATAGAGTGCAACCCTGGTAGTGTTATGTTCTCGGTCTGTTAGAGCTCTTGCCTCTTAAATATTCCCTTACCACATCCACTCTGATTGGTTTATGGGTCTACTCTGTGGTAGCTGGTCAGCTAAGTGTGGTTTGGAACCATCTTCTCAATAACTCTGCATCTATTCTTTGGGCTTAATCTAAAAAACCATGGCAGGTCATCACAGTGGGAGAACTAGTCTTAGTGCTGCAGACTTTTTTGTCCTGTCTTTTTCATAGAGGTCCTCTATCTTCACGGAGGAGGAACATTCTCACACTAAAGGCATATAAAATCATAATTAGACCTCCTTAACATAGGTATTACGGATGCTCCGAGGTGAGTAATTCCAAAAGTGTGGGGTTAGGATGTTTTCAGGTTGTGAATGGGTGCCTTGAAAAGAAAATCATCACACATGCAACCATTTGTTTTACTTTCTTCCTCCATGGTTGGTTTATTTAAAGTGTTTTTTTTTCAAGATTCTGACTTTTTTAAATTTCTTTTCATAGATTAACAGAGTTGGTTCTCTCATGATGATAAAATAATTCTTTGAGACTTCTAAAAAAAACAAAATCACTGATTCTAATGCAAAATCAGAGAAGAAAACTCTTTAGCTGAAATTATAGAATGTATGGTGAGTTAAATTGTGTATTCAATTGTCTTACTCTGTAACCTGTTTTTCTTTATAAAGACCCAAATATTTTAACATACTTTCATGTACAGCAAAAGCAGAAATGAAACTAATATCTTCCTGTAAATGTTCTGAAAGGAGCTCTGTTCTACATAATTGTTATTTTATGGGAGTTAACAGAAGTAAAAACAGACCTATGTCAACAGCAGGCCGAAACGCATGAAAACTTATCGTATTTGACTGTATTCAGCCTCGTGTAAACGGCCCCTTAGTCAAATTGGTATTTAAAAAATAGTGATAATGTAAAAAGTGGCCCATTTCAGTCGTTGGCCTCTAAAATCGTTCTAAGTTTGTAAAGGCCATGCCCCTACTGACTGCAGTGTAAGTCATCAGATCTTTAACATTTCATCAGCAACTTGAAATTGTGAACTGGGAAGCAGAGGGGCTTTGTGTTCCACCAGCTGGCTCTCTGATGGGCTCTGAATGACGTCACTAGCACAACATGCCAGTGCCTGTTCTTGGGTATTTTGGCTTCACTTCTTTCCAGAGGAAGTAGCTAGAGATGTCCAAACTGTCCATATTAATGGAGAACCAATGGTAAACCACCCTTCTCTTCTTCATGCCCATTTTAATCTCAAACATTCCCCTCAGGATTTAATTGACGGCATGATGTGCTACCGCTGTTCCACCAACAACCCGCTGCTCCACAACCAGGGGAGTCTGTGCTTCAACTGCAGGCAGCCTTTCATCTATTCTGCTTCATCATACGGTCAGTGACTCAAAAAAAGATTGTGTGCATTACTTTGCCCAGAAAAGAACCCATTTGTGTTTTTAATGTAGCGTATCTCCTGATGTGCAGAGGTGTTGCCTCTGGTGCAGTTCTACCTCGAGGAGGGCATCAGTGATGAAGAGGCTGTCTCTCTGATTGACCTAGAAGTTCCTCACACGGACGAGGGGGATGCACACTGGAAGGGCATGGACAATGACGGTATCCTTTGGTCTTTTTTTATGAAACATAACCTCACATGTACACGGACACAGTCAAGCAGAAAAACTCATGATTCACATGCTTTTTATGAATTATTAAGCCCTCACTCTGCCGCCCCTGAGAGTCTGAATCCCTGCCCGAACACACTGCATCTCAAAAATGAAGCATGTGACTCTCCTCTGCCCTGTGACAGCTCTAAGAAGCTGTTTAGTCTGTGTTGGCCTCGATTCTGCGCTGGTGGGTAAGCTGTCAGAGCTAAGTCATCTTAGCTCTTGAGCTAATAGGGTTAGCAAGGCTCTCCTGTCTCATCTTAATAACACTAACCCTCCGCGAGCCGTAGCCACAGCCCTGGTGCAGGGATTAACCTGCATTAGCTGGCAGACACTTACTCAAGGGCATTGAGGTCTGCTCTGTTCCTCGGGAGCCCCCATGTGAATGACAGGCACGACCGATTGGCATTTTTACCACTCTCAATTTTAGATTAGTCTCAGCAGGATAATTTTAGAAAGGCTCTCCCAGTCTTGAAAATTACAGAGAGCATTCATAACATGTAAATATGATGCTAAAATGTGTGAAATGTGCTGCCTGAGATATTCATTCTTAATTGCAACCAATCAGAGTCGCAGGCTTTGAGGATAGATGATGGTTTGGATGACTCAGAAGAAGATCCATTCACAGCCAAAATGAGCTTTGAGGTAAGAGAGGACGGAGGAGATGAGGTGATTAATATTCTGCCAACTGGGCAAACCAGCTGGAGAGGGTAAAAGGACGGGATCCATAATAGAACATGTGTGTGTCCAAACAGCAGGGGGGCTCGAACTTTGTCCCAGTCAAGGTGAATCGCTCGTCGCTGCGCTCCATGAGCAGGAGGGATGTGCTGATCAAACGCTGGCCCAGGCCACTCAAATGGGAATACTTCCGCTCCCTGCTGCCTGACGTGAGCATCACCATGTGCCCCACCTGCTTCAAGGTATAGCATTTAGGCACCCTGCCCTTATGTCTGACACATGAAGCCTCTGTCTGTCTGTTTTCTTGAAGATTACTATAGCTGTTTACTGGAAGATTTTACATTTTTGACTGATTTTAAAAACCAAAGAGACTAGAAGATTCAGTCAGACCGAGACCACACTCCTGAAGACGGACCTAAGATCTCATAAACAGAGTACCAAAGTATCCAGTAATTTTTCTTTTTCTTTTTCTTTTTTTAATGCATTTTTTGGGGAATTTTGTGCATTTATTGATAGGAGAGAATGACAGTGGATGGGCTTGTGAAAGGGGGTTAGAGAGTGGGGGAAGACACTCTGCAAACTGGTCACAGGCTGGATTCGAACATTGACCAGCAGAAGGATGTATATGGGACGTGCGTGGTTGCTAACCAGTCTGCCAAACCAGCACCCCGAGTAATTTTTCAATTGATGCACATTTAATTAAAGAAAAAAATAGGGGAATTAACTATACAACTATAAAATAATATGTTCCTGCATTACACTGAAGGCTTTAATTGTTCTCTGCTACCGTGATCATCAACGTCCTCAACCGGCTGTCCTCAAGTGAACTTTGTTTTGGTAAAAAAAAAATAAAAATGAGGGAGGGAGGAGATTGAGGTTTAACATGTGATAAAATTGTCTTTATGTTTGTTAGTTGGCAACTGGATGCAAGTATGACACTGTAGGAAGCTTGACCCTGAATTGTAGGTATCAAAGATGCTTGAGTTTTACTTCTTGAGATCTGAGAAGCTCTGATTTTTTAATATTCCAGTAGCCTTTGCTTTTCATAAAAAGCACAACAAACTCCACCGAAGGCCGAATATGGCTTTTTTTGCAATATTCGGCTGAATATATTCAGTCAGCGAATATTCAGTGCATCCTTAGTAAATATTTGAAGTGATGGCAGACACTTGAGCATTTATACAAATGATCTGCTGCGACAACCCTGGGATTTTGTCGTACTCCTTTATCAGCACAGGGTATCTTCCTAATATCCAGGGAGTGACTTATATCAGTTTGTACTCCATTGAGGGCTACCTGGCCCCGCTACAGCACTTTGATCTGAACAGCTAATGAGTAGAAAGCAGTTCATTGCTTATGGAATTATATGTAGCCCAAATGGTGTATCACAAAATAGTTTTGAACACTGGAGCTTTGTCAAGAAAAATTGATACGCTGTAAAGAATCTTTCTCAAACATCCAGTCGAGCCACTGTTGGTTTTGTGTAGTTTTTACTGAAGGTGCCCCAATAATATTGGACGATTTTTTCCTAAAAAAAGAACAGTTGGACAGAATTATTGCATATTAACACAGATGCCTACCACTAATTGCCGGTGTATTAACTTTGTGTTTACTTGTGGATGGCATCCATCATTTGCTGCTCCTGATGCTCTGTCATCCTGTTGGATAAATTGTCACCAAAACCTTGTCCTCAGTCCAATGAGTTCAAAATATTAATCCAGCATCTAAAATGAGTATTTGAGGAAGCTAAGAACATGATGTGTTTAAATTTATTTTACAGAGTTGGAGGCTTAGAGTTTTGCCAAGCCTTGAATAAATAATTTGTGGGGGTGAAATTTATTTTATTGGATGAATCATCAGTTAGATTATACTAATGAATTCATCTTTTAAGCCTATTGGCTTATTTGTGGGGTTGAAATTTGTTTTATTGGATGAATCATCAGTTAGATTATATTAATGAATTCATCTTTTAAGCCTATTGGCTTATTTGTGGGGGGGAAATTTGTTTTATTGGATGAATCATCAGTTAGATTGTATTAATGAGTTCATATTTTAAGCGTATTGGCTTTTGTTGATGAAGCTATTTGCACTGTTTTGTCTGTTGGTTTGAATTAATAGTTTTAGTCGGTCTGTCAATAGTTTTGTTTATGCTGCTAATAAAAACAGGTGATCAAGTGTTTATATGATGTAATTCAGACGTCCCATTGACTGCTACTGTATCACCTACCGTCTTGTGCCACAGGCCTCTAGCAACCCTACTTCAAAAAACAAACTACTCTTTAAGTGCACATTTGTAAAAAGTCCCCAATTTCACAAGACTCCTGTGTGCACGGCATTAGACAGGACGTTGAAAGGATGCTGTTTCCACTCTGAAACCTCCTTTCAAACCTCCCTATTATCAGGCTCCCAAAACGCCATTGTCATGTCAACAAACAGCCAAATTACAACAGATGTTTGCCATTAGGGGTCTAAAACATTGTGTAAACAGGCCTTAGAAACATTAGAATGGCTGCTTTATTTCTGTCGTGTCACTCATAATTGATGATAACATTTCCTCTTTTTGTTTATATATTGTCACAATATAATTTAATTGAATGTCTGTTATTGCTTATAGTCTCTAAAATGTCTTTGTTTTTAACTCTGTGAAGCACACTGAATTTCTTTAATGGTGCCCTTTGAATAAACTTGCCTTGCTTACTCCACGTTGCTCTAATTTTCTTGTCTTTGTATCTTTTTGCAGATGTTTCACAGCGAGGACTACGAGCTCCTGGTGCTCCAACACAACTGCTGTCCATACTGTCGCAGACCCATCGATGAACCTAACTGATCAATCAAAACCAGAGCGGCTTTTTTTTACGTTTAAAGTTTTCTTCTGTTATAAGTGTTTCTTTTTTTAAATCATGTAACTGCTCTCTTTCTATTTTATTGTCAATGTAATGTGCTGGTAATCATCACATTAAAAGCAGCTCTTTGCCCTCCGTGGAGCAGTCAGACTGGAGTAATGACAGTAGTGTTTGCGCAAAGTGCAGCGTCAGCCAATCAACCCAATTAGATTATCAGGATCAGATTACTGTTACTGATTACATCTCAACTTGAAATGGAGCGTAGATGCAGAGTGTAAAAATGAGATGACATATTTATTGAAAGCGCTATTTTAAATGTACAATACTCTACTTTCTTTAACTGGGAGTAAAAGAAACATTTTGCCCCAATCCTCAGATTGTATTTTTATTTTGTTACAAAGAGAGAACAAGCCTTTCTAATAAAATATTTTGGTCATTTGTATGACAGTGTCTGTCCTTAATGACATTACAAAAGATTCTTAAGTAATAAAACTTCCTACTCTTGCAGATTGAACTTTGTGTCCGTGAAGGAGCGAGCTAGAGGGAGAGTGACTGTGTGCTTTGAGTGCTATGCCCCACTGACTCTGATTACACTTAAAGCTATGAGTCGAGCCCTGCATTATGCAGCCGGTGGTGGTGGGGGGGATTAAGCTTTCACGGATGCAAATAAGTTGGATTGCTGAAGAAATTTCATTTGCGATTCAAAGCATTGAGAGTGGACAAACTACAAATAGGCTCCTTACCCTCTCAGCCTCCCTCCCACTCTCATCTCGGTGTAATGATGCAGTGATGAACACGACAATATAATGACGGGGTTCTGATCGCTGCTGCTGCAACCTCTCACCTTGAGAATGCTAAGCATACTGCATAGCTATTTCTGGAGTTTTCACCTGTAATGCTTATTGTGTGTGTATGTGAATGTGACAGGGAGAGAGTGAGGGAGAGGGGAGATTGAATGTCTTAATTCCATCTTTGCTAACACTTTGCTCCATGCACGTCCCTAATCCCATAGGCCTGTTTAAAAGGTGCAGCAGTACTTCAGGGGGCTTCAGAGCACGTCTTACATCCACCGGCTCCATCCCTAAAGGCATCACTTCTACCCCATTTGTTCCCGCTTTGTGTTTTACTCTGACTAGAGGCACAGGCTGTTTTATTTAATCCAGAGTCAAGGACAGAAACCATAACCATGAATGGCACAGAGGGACCCAACTTCTATGTCCCCATGTCTAACAAGACGGGCTTGGTTCGCAGCCCGTTCGAGCATCCTCAGTACTACCTGGCTGAGCCCTGGAAGTACTCTCTGGTGGCTGCGTACATGCTGTTCCTCATCATCACTGCCTTTCCCATCAACTTCCTCACCCTGCATGTCACCGTGAAGCACAAAAAGCTGAGGACCCCTCTGAACTACGTCCTGCTCAACCTGGCGGTGGCCGACCTCTTCATGATTGTCGGTGGCTTCACGGTCACGCTCTACACGGCCCTGCATGGATACTTCAGCTTAGGGGTCACTGGCTGCTATGTCGAAGGGTTCTTCGCCACTTTAGGAGGTACAGTTTGTTTTTTTATATCTGACATGTCACATAATTCTGTTGGGTGTTGTTAACAAAAATACTGGCATGTTTTTACCATTATGTTTTCACTATTTAAAACTCCTGTGGGGAAATTTTACTTTGTGTCTATTTGGCAGCTTCTGAGGAAAAAGAAACCTTTGCACATTTACTACTGATTTTTTTTTCTTAAAAAAATTGAGGGTATCTACCCTTTAACACAGTAGCTATACATATTTCCTCATGATGATCTTATTTGCTTTTTGTGATTGTAAAGAGGCAGTATTCATTTTAAGCTCATAACCAGCTCAAATCCCCTCATTGTAACTTAAAAAGCCTTTTAATCAGAAAAAATATTGAATTTAATTATCTGTAATCAAGAAAACCTCCCCCCATGTTCTTGATATTTAATAAAAGTTTTACCATTTCCTCTTCCTTCTCAGGAGAAATTGCACTTTGGTCTCTGGTGGTTTTGGCCATTGAGCGCTACATTGTGGTCTGTAAGCCGGTGACAAACTTCCGCTTTGGGGAGAAACATGCCATCTCTGGGCTGGCATTCACATGGATCATGGCACTGACCTGCGCAGCCCCACCCCTGTTTGGATGGTCTAGGTACTGTATGGTTTATTATTTCATTGTAAACACATCAGGCGTTTAACAACTGAAGCATTTCTACTTTGTAAATAAGCAGTTTCAAATTTGATTTAGCTGAAGAATAACGTTCAGCTAGGTCAAAGCTGCCTGTATGATCTCCACAAAGTTTCTTGTTTGTCTGCTTTTAGCATTATGTAACTTTGGCAGCAATTCTTACCTCACAGCACTAGTTCAAACACTTATCATCAGCTGAAACGAAGCCAGTTGGCCCACCTCTGTCCTGTTTAGTACAATAGCTAAATCTATAGGATGGATGTTAATGGCAACAGACAAATGAACTGGATAGAAATCAGTCTGATGGATTAGAGTTACTATAATAATCCAATTAAATCAACTGAAAGTCTGCCTTTTCAATTTGAAAAGTTACATTTTCTCTAAATCAGAGACATGCAACTTAATGAAATTCTCAACTTCAGAGTGCCACGAAAAAAAAGCTAGGTAATACTTAATACAACAAAACAAAACATTCAATATTTATCAAAGTTTGTATTGAAAAACGAATAGTGAAGCTGATTTTAATTGTAAAGAAGTCATTTTATTTGAGGAAGTGGAAGTAGTACAAGTAAAAGTAGTACAGGAAGTAACAAAACTACCAGTAGTAGAAAAAGTGGTAGGTGATGGAGAAAAGGTAGTACTTGTAGTAATACAGGTAAAAAAAGAATTACTTTCAGAAGCAGTCGAATTTTGTTTGATTTTTTTCTGTAATTTTGATGGACAACTGCATGTACATCAATTAGGCCTGTGCTCAAAATATTGATACGGCAAAATATCGTATCGCACTCCTTTGGGATACGTGTATCGATACGGACTCTACAGAATCGATACGGCCTAAATATTTTGACAGTTGTTGTAAACACACTTTGGGTAATGTTAACAGTGGCACAGTTCAAGGTAGAAGATGAGCTACATAATGAAGCATATGTTCTAAATTTGAACTTAGGTCTACCATCTTTGAGGATCTGAATTTATGTCTCTCAAGTTGTAGAACCACTTAAAACTCATCCTTGTTCTTTTTCTTTTATAAGACAAAACTAAACTTGTCAAGGATTTTGCTTAAAGTGTAGTAATTGTTCACAATTTACGTGTATCAGGATACGTATCGTATTGTGGCCTTAGTATCGGGATACATATCGTATCGTGAAGTTGCTGGAAATACCCAGCCCTAACATCAATGCACAATGTCATGGGAGCCGATGTAAGATTGACACAAATATGACAGATTTAGCAGAGTACTAATTTCCAACCATAGTCCAAAACAAAAGAAAAACACAAAACCATTGTTAAAATATATATGCTACTTTGATGTATTACCTTTTTAATTGAAAAATAAAAGATCATTCATTTCTGTAAATATTGCTTTTTCCTTGGTTATGGTGGAGGAGTTTTGAATCCTGGAGATTTTTTATGTGACCATTGGAGCAAGCCGCATGTGACGATAAGTAATGTTAGTAAAAACTGTGCTTTTTGGTGTTATTTCACATTATGAAGATTACACTCAGTATCTGAATTGTTGTTTATACTGGTTATATTTCAAAGCTTATAGAGTTGGCTATCTAATGTTCAAAATGACCACACATTGCCCCTCAAGTTTTGATGCATTTCGTGCTGTTTTAGTGTTTTTATTGTGCAACCATTACTGAGAAAATGCCCTTCTGGCAGAAAGAGCAGAATATATGTATCTCTCCTTGAAACCAAATTTTTCTGTCCCTGATCCAGGCTGCGCTGGCAAGGCTGTAAAATCCAACAAATAATGTTTTCATCATTGGAGAACACCTGGAGAATTTTTACTGACTCAAACACAAACATATTTCAAACTCAGGGTGCGATGGTGTTGATGGGATTTCTAAGATTATCATGATTGTGTGTGGATGCAGGTACATCCCAGAGGGAATGCAGTGCTCCTGTGGGATCGACTACTACACTCCAAAGCCCGAGATCAACAACACCTCGTTTGTCATCTATATGTTCGTCCTCCATTTCTGTGTCCCCCTCTTCATCATTTTCTTCTGCTACAGTCGCCTGCTCTGCACCGTGCGAGCGGTAAGAACACGACTGCCAGACACTGTATTAATAATAAGGATGCAATACTGTGTTTGTGTTTGTCCCCGTAGAGAAACTCTTTATTTTGTTTCTTTTTACCTGTCTCTCTTCTCTGTGGGGAGGTGGAGCAGCATCACAGACTAGTCTCTGGAGATGAGAGGGGATTTAGTGGCTCAAGGACACTTCAGGAGGGCAGAGTGTTGCCAACATGGCGGCTTAGACTCAGGTCCCCCAGCTGGAGGGCAGTCTGCCTGCTCACTATGATGCTCTCATTAATAATAATAAAAGAGCATTGATAATGTATTAGCAGTCATTAACAGCCCATATTGCTGAGAATCTTCATTTCAGAGACTGTAACTGGATTTTTTTTTACTTAAAAATATCAAATGCAGGACCAAGCATGAGGGCCACACTGGAGGAAAAATGTCAAAGAGAAAATCACAAGATTGTTGCTGCGATACGTCCAGATAATTTTGTGATGTTATGAGAATACATTTCTATTTATGCTAGTTAAATTATAGCTTGTGTGAAAAAAATGACATGATTTTCCAGATTTTTTTTTCAAATAAATACTGTAAATGGCTGCCTCTATCTTTTAGAGTTGATTTTAAGGTTCTTTTACTAGTTTTTAAATCCCTGAAAGGCCTTGCTCCTATTTATTTTTCCAATCTGCTTTTACCCCATGAACCTAGTAGAGTCCTCAGGTCTTCAGGTAGTGGCCTTTTGATAATACCCAAACTTAGAAGTAAAACATACGGTGAAGTAGGGGTGGACGATGTGGCAAAAAAATCATATCACGATTTTTAAAAAATAAAATCATGATCACGATTTTATCACAATTCTTTTTTACGTTGATTTTTCTAGACTTATTTGCATGTTTGACCATTTTTTCCCCATGTTTAACATATAAAACATGTAAAACCCCAAGGGAAAAAAATGACAATTAAAGCCAAAGAAACTTTCTGAACAGGTTTTAATTTAGATAGTGCAGCTTTTATAAAAATGTGCAATAAATGTAAACATAAAAGGTAATGAACAACAGTAACAACATTATCTCTTAAAGTGCAACAATTTAAAACAGATGTTATATAACTGCAATGCTGTAACCTGAGTGAATTACAGCTGCTTTAGAACAGATTTTTGTTCAGACATCTTCAAGCTTTTATCTCCTTTTCTCTTTCCGCCATGGCTTCACGCTACATAACCAAACAGGAGATCCCACCATGCACTGCGCTTAATGAGCTACAATTGGTTAGTCGGATGCGCATCAAAGTCTCTGCACCCACGCAGACGATCTGACGATTTTTCTGCTTTATGAGATCACCCCCACGTTATAATCCTTAACGATTTAATATATATTAATAATATTAATATATTAATATTTAATATCATATCGCACACCCCTACGGTGAAGCATCGTTTCAATACTACAGCCTCGTCTGTGGAACAGTCTGCCTGAAGAGCCGAAAGCAGCACCTACTGTTCATGTTTTTAAAAAGCAAACTCAAGACCTACCTTTTTAGTCTAGCTTTTAGCTGAATATATTTATTATTATTATTATTATCATTATTATTATTATTATCATTATTATTATTATTATTATTATTATTATTATTATTATTATTATTATTATTATCATTATCATTATTATTATTAAATCTTATTTATATATTCATTTTAACCCCCTTAATATGTTTTATTATTCAATTTGGTTCAGATTTATTGTTTGGAATTTTATAATCTGTTTATTGATTTCCTTACCACTATCTTACCTCCATGCATTTTATCTAATTTTACCATATTACTTTTTAAAAAGGCATTTTATTTATCTATTTATTTTTATATTCATTTATTTTCATCTTATTTCTTATCAAGATTTTATTTTATTTTATCTATTTACTTATTTATTTTATTATTATTTTAGTCTTGAGTCTAGTCTTGAAAGATGGCATTTCCTCAGTCTTCTTACTCGGTTTCCTGTTAGAATCTCTTCTTCATGTCTTTGTATGTGTGTGTAAGTGAGTGCATGTGCTGTATCAGGATTGCGAGGGTGGGTGGGTTGTATTTTTCATTGTATTTAATTTTTTACCTTTTATTATTATATTTTATTTTCTTCATTTCCGTGTAAAGCACTTTGTGCTACAAAATTTTGTATGAAAAGTGCTATACAAATAAAGTTTGATTGATTGGTTGATAATTATTTTTTTGTTATATCATACTGTCCGAGCTTATTATGTCAACAAACCAAATGGCAGAAGCATAAATTCAAAAAGTAAACTGAAACTAAGAAAACAGGAGGCCAAAGAGGGTAACTAACCAAAATTGACAAATTAACTTGCTTAATTAAACATAAAATGACCTGTTTTGACAACATGCCTTTCTTTCTCTTTAACAAACTGAACAGCAATTCAATTTTATAGACATTTTTAGAGAGAGAGAGTTAAAACTAATGTTTCTTACATCTTATTTTAGAGTATTTTTTAGAGCACTGATATCAATATAGATTATCAAAAAGAAGGATAGAGACATTTTCTCCCAGTAGTTTAAAGGGATTGTTCTACTCAAGGGAGTAAATATAATTGCTAGCAAAGCAACTGATGAATTCTGAGGGTTGAGGTACGGATATACAGCCGTCAATAGTGCCACCTAAAGCCTCATAATAACCCCACTTTATGTTAAAACGGCACAACAATTTTTAATTGTTTTTAGTGAAGTTAGTTTTTGTTGTTTCTTTTGGATACTGATGACATGAATGCCTGATACACCTTGAAGAGGTGCAAGCTGACATGAGGTGGTGTAATATGTCTCCTCCTTCAAACAAGATCAATTTCAGTTTGTGCATTATTTTAGATATTTTTCAAACCATCATGAGTGCCTAAATCTGGATTCTTTATGCCCCTGGTTTGGTTTTGAAGTTTTCCTCTGCTTGATTTAACCATTATAGCTGTAGATAAACCATCAGTGTTTAAGGAATCATGACCCACACTCTGAAATACTGGCAGCGTAAAGCTATTGAATCGGCGATCTGTCAGTCAGACTAATCCTTTCTGTAGTACTGATGTGCTGACCCCTGAGATTTTGGTCCTTAAATTAGAGAGTAACCCGACTGTGTCTGTCTGCAGGCTGCAGCTCAGCAGCAGGAGTCTGAAACCACCCAGCGAGCGGAGAAAGAGGTGACACGCATGGTCATCGTCATGGTGATCTCCTTCCTGGTGTGCTGGCTGCCCTACGCCAGCGTGGCCTGGTACATCTTTGTCAATCAGGGGGTTGAGTTTGGACCAGTGTTCATGACCGCTCCAGCCTTCTTCGCTAAGAGTGCTGCTCTGTACAACCCTGTCATCTACATTCTGCTGAACAGACAGGTGAGCAAACACCTGACTCTTTTAGTGCCAAATAAACCCGTCGCGAAAGATTTGTTTTTTTCTTACCTGTAAGCTTTATGCTACCATATAATTCTCAGTTTTAGAGGCAAAATGAATATAAATTCAAGCATTAAAAATTAATATGCTTATAAGATTAAAGCTCTGAGTCTCTGAGTATTAAACCAGAAACTCCTGTGAAACTTTACTGAAGGAGTGTTCAGGCCCCTTGGCATATTTTTGATGTCTTATTAGTTGTTACAAATTCAAGCTAAGAGGGATTCCCTCTCTAAAATAACCACTTTCTTAAGTTCAGCAATAATTAAAAAAGGCTAAAAAAACATTAAAAATGAACTTTAAAGTTGAAAAAGTTCATCTTTTTTATGGACATTATTGTCTTGCTCATGGTCATTACAACATCACTGTATATATAAAGTTGGAACACCTTTTATACTTCAGTTGCATTTACTGTGGTTTTTTTCTGATAAGAGGACATGCTGTATTACAATTTATTTTGCTCTTTATTCTCGACAAGTTCATTTATTTTTCATATCAACTTTGACTTACTTATAATGCTTGCTCAGAATAATGGTGTTGGTTTTCCTGTGATAACTGTAAGATCCAGAATAAAGGCACACTCTATTTCTATGTGATGATTTATATTGTGTTAAAGGATAAGTTCAGTTTCAACAGCTTTCACATTGTTTATAGAATGAAGTAGAACAATATACTCACCCAGAAGGCTTTCCTGATCCAAACAGTGCTTCGGGAGATATCTAGATCCAAAAACGAGCGGCGGACATCCGTATAATGGTAGCACACGGGGCATGTATAGCGTCGCTCCTAAAACTGCATTAATAGTCCAAAAACTCATTAGTTTCACCAATATTTCATCATGGTCCGCTCGCGCTACTCCTCCAAGACAGTCCGGGGTTGCTCCACCCATGTTTTTGTGACTGTGCTGACCTCTGAACTGAAAACTTTCTTCACGGCTGCCGCGCATGCATAGTAGGGCTTCCTACTTTCGATGAGCTCCTCATCTGTAAACTCTGGCTCGAAACTGTAAGGACACCCATCACATTCAAAGTTCTCATCCACAACATCTTCATCCAATAGATATTCGTCCATTTTGCACAAAACTGGAAGAAGAAAGTCGTTGATTAGCCGGTAGTTGCCCCTGAAACACTGAGCCGCACTGCGCATGCGCGGAAGCCGTGAAGAAAGTTTTCAGTTCAGAGGTCAGCACAGTCACAAAAACATGGGTGGAGCTACCCCGGACTGTCTTGGAGGAGTAGCGCGAGCAGACCATGATGAAATATTGGTGAAACTAATGAGTTTTTGGATGATTAATGCAGTTTTAGGAGCGACGCTATGCATGTCCTATGTGCTACCATTATACGGATGTCCGCCGCTCGATTTTGGATCTAAAAATCTCCCGAAGCACTCAGGATCAGGAAAGCCTTCTGGGTGAGTAGGTTTATTGTTCTACTTCATTCTATAAACAATTTGAAAGCTGTAGAAACTGAACTTATCCTTTAATTAAAGCCCACCATATGCCATTTATGTGGAGCACTGTCGCCCTTATGGTACAGTCCTCTTTCATTATGTTGGCCTGAGCTTATGTCACCTTTATCACAGTACTTTAAATCTCAGCGCTGGTAGCCTGAGGGCAGGGTCTGTTGATGTGAGACCTTAAGAATCACGCTGCTACTGCTGCTTGTTATGTTTTACTGAGAAATCTTTTCAGACAGAACTGTCCTACACACACTTTATTTACCTATTATTGACAGAGTTACATTTAAGTGCGTCATAATAACTTTACGATAGAAAATTACTGTCAAAAGTTATGCCCACCTTCAACTCTGCTCCACTGTTTCCCTGCACACTTTGACAACAGTTTACCACTTAGTGTTGACATTGGAAGTTCAAAGGCGGCCAGTTTGACCTTTTTCACAATTTTGCAGCGCTATGACTCAGTGGACAATGAGCAGGGGAAGATAAATTAGCTGTAGGACTCTTAACTTTCCTTAAATGTGTTTTTTTTAATAAAGTTGTTGTAATATTATTCAAAAATAGGGAAGAGTTTTGAGTATAACCACATCAGTACTACCACAGATGTTGTTTTTGCTTTGTGCAGTACACACAGTGCTTGATTTATTTACAAGGACATTATGTTTTTGCCAGCATCTGACCCTTCTGTTTGACTGCTGGAGAGATAATTCAAATAGTTATGAAGGGATTAATGAGTAAATTTTAAGGGAATAATGGTCATGGCACAAGATAGAAGGGATTTTATAGAAGTGGTGGTCTGAATCCAGATGTGGATTAAGGAGTAAGGATTTGTTACCAGTGTGAGATGGGGCAATTTTCATTCTTTTGTCAATAACTCGTCAGACATATTAGGAAAGTTTTGGTGGGGATTTGTGCTCTCATAGCACTTCTAGATATATTTTACCATGCCGAATATAACATGTCACTGTTACAGATCAACATTCATTTTTAAGGATGCACAATATTATTGGTTCATCCTGGTAAGTATTGGTAAGTATCGTCAGACTTTGGCCTTTAAAGTTGAATATCAGCAGATATTCAAATTTTGACAATATTTACTGACAACATATTGGCTTACATATCGGTCATATTTATTCCTTATATCAGAAAAATATACATATGTTTCATAACGCTTCACCTTATCATTGGTGCATTTAAAAACAGTTTTATTTTATTTATATAAAGAGTTTTATTTTTCAAGATTAAAATGTTGTTCCTACTTTTTATCTGTTGCACAAATAGACAGTCACATTAAAAGCAATATGTCAATTTTTGTTGTCAGAACCTATCTGCATATTTTATACTGGTGAAAATTCAGTATCATGCATCAATATTTATTTTTAATATATTTCTAAATGTCAGTACAAACCTAAAGCTAGATCAACTCTAGCTTGGAGCTACAGCCTATGGAATTTTAATTTTAAGTTTTCTGATTATGGTTCTTCATGTTTAATTCTACAGCATGTTAACTTTTTTCTTAAAGGTGCAGTGTGTAGAATTTGGCAGCATTTCACCGAACAGAAACGGTGAATATAGGATATAATGTTTCTATTTGTATGTAAAGTCAAAATAGGACTACAGCCATCCCCATAAAACGTTTTTTTGATTTTTATTTAGTTGAAAAAAGCTTAAAAAATATCACATTAACGCGGGCCGCGTTCATGTAAGCAGACATAACGATCCGCCGTGTTGTCTACGGGTGGATTTTAGGGACAAAAAGAACGAAATGCGAATATGTCCGCTGGTTCTGAAATCTACCTGGAATGCAGGCAAAGAAGTTTGTGTTACTACAAGTTTACAAAACCTACAATCAGCAGCTAACAACTGACCTATAATCTATAAAAGTAAGGCGAGTTCACGATCTCTTTTCCCATCACAGTCTTCACAGTGTTCCGTTGCTCGGCGACGTGACGTTTTGGTTATGGTTAGGCTTGTTCTAGAATCTGAATGCTAGATGTCGCTAAAATGCCAAATTTTACACACTGCACCTTTAAGTAAATGATGGCGTGTTTAGGATTCCTTTTGGTCCTCACAGGATTCCGTTGCTTCGCGACGTGACGTCTTGGCTACGGTTAGGTTCATTCTAGAATTTGAACGCTAGATGTTGCTAAAATGCCAAATTCTACACACTACACCTTTAAAGTAAATGTTAATCATAAACCATATTTCTCACATTTGAACTCTTCATGCTGTTTTAATATTTTGGCAAAGATGTATTATAAACATGTTTATTTAGGTTTAAACCAGACATTGAAGTGTTTGTCTCCTAAGTTTATCCTCAGATTAAAGAAATAACACATTTCTTCATTTTCCCTCAGAATTTGAGAATTGGCCAAACTGTTGACATAACATGATTTAGTGCACAAATACAGCTGTTTGTTCTGTAATAAGTTATTGTTTCAGTCAACCTCCACTTGTATATTCCAATATTATACCTCATGTTACCTCGACACTTTTCAAAAGAGTGAGTCAAAGCCATACTCTTAATTTCTTTTTCATTCAGAACGTTAATCAGACAACATGACTCCACCAAAAATGCAGCACAAACACAAACATATTTCAAACTTGCTTCTTCAACATCCAATAGAAGTTGCAGTGGCAAGAAACACACTTAATTTAGGCAGGCAGGAAATCTTGGACAGAGGCAGACTCATGTTGAACAGCCATCAGCTGAGGCTGTGTTGGGAGGATCGAGTCCATCAGGCCTGACTAACAAAGATATGTATGTTTTTATTTTGATTATTAGTTGTCACAACAAGTGAGAATAATTCATCCATCCATCATCTTAACACACCCTTACTCAGCCGACCTTTTGTTTAAGATGTGGTACACTGTGAACCAGATGCCAGTCAATCACAGGGCCATATAGAGAGACATACAATGATTATAACTAAGGGCAATTAAGAGTCACCAATCAACC
Organism: Scarus forsteni; assembly: GCA_036419115.1. Lineage (NCBI taxonomy): Eukaryota > Metazoa > Chordata > Actinopteri > Labriformes > Labridae > Scarus > Scarus forsteni. The sequence goes on from JAZDUH010000043.1 coordinate 4,823,954, forward strand.
AAACAGGCTTGGTTTGTGGTAGGAAACTGCAGTGCCCCTAGTAAACCATGCAGGCACAGGGTGGACATGCAAACTCTGCGCAGAAAGACCCCGATAGCACAGAATTAACCCAACAACCTTCCCTGCACTAACCTGCAGCGCCCCCTAGATCAGTTTTCATAAAATGTTAAATTAATATTCAAGTATGATCTGAGAGATCAAATGTCCACGCTGATCATTCTAGAAATCTGTTATTTTGAGTGTTGAGATACAGTTGATGAACTTTCAGCAGCCCCGGGTTGAGTTTAATGTGTTGTGACTGTGGCAGCTGTGCTTGTGGTCACGATGATGCCAGGCTCAGCGTTTTACACCGTGTAGTGGTTGAATCAGCTGGCCAGCATTCATGGAAAAAAGGTTTGACAAGTGAGCATTATACACTGTATTTAACGGCACTGAACTGTCTCTTTCTATGAGATCTTGAGAGATTAACTTATCACAGGATAATTAGTGCTCTTATATTTGTATGATGCCATGAATAAGGTTAAGTTAAAATGTTTGCTTATGAGCATCTTTAAATGCTTACATTCTTGAAATTCTACCTTGCATAACTTAAATAAGCCTTACCTCTGTTGGAGTTGGACATAAATTAATAAATATGCACCTTCATTTAAGTGAAGACCCCCCCCCCCCCAATTTCCACCAAATGCTCACTTGACCTTCTCCGTCTTGGCCTCCAGTTCAGAAACTGCATGATCACCACCGTGTGCTGTGGAAAAAACCCATTTGGAGAAGATGAGGCTGCCGCTACCGCCATCTCCAAAACCCAGACTTCATCTGTCTCCTCCAGCCAGGTGGCCCCTGCTTGACCTGCCGCCCCCTCTCCCTCTCAACACCCCCCCCGCTCCCCCTCTCCACGTCCCATCTGTCCCCTGCACACCTAGAGACGCACCACCGCCAAGCAGCACCACTGTTCTACGGGCCAATCCTCTTGACTTACCTCTCCGCGTGTCTTCACCACAGTGGCACAACCAGACTGATAAACTCGAGAGCCAGCATGTGTGTGTGTGTGTGTGTATGTGTATGTGTGTTTTTCAATCTATTTAGTCACAGAAGGTGTTCAGCTGGCATCACAGAGTTGACTCCAAGAGGGTGTTTGTGTGTGTGATGGTCCAGTTAAAGATTTCAGCTTCCCTCGGAAAAACAATCTAATTTATGAAACCATGCAGCATGATTTCATCCCTATCAGCTCTTATTTATGAAGGCACAGCAGCTATGGATTTTCAAATATCCTTCAAATATAAACAATAAAGTCTGTGTAAAGCAAAATCAGAAAATTATCTTCCTTAAACCTTCATATGTTCAAAATTAGCTGTGACTTTATCTTTCAGGTGCAGGCTTTTAGGCCTGAAGGGTCTCTTAACACAGTGATTTTCAAACATTTTTGCCCAAGGCACATCTAAAATAAAGTTTAAGACATGCCATATTCATAATGCTGCAGAAAAAAACCTCTATTACTTGTTGTAATATCTTGTGGTCCTATTCATGTATGATGCCTAATATAACCAGACAGAAAGCTGTAATTCTTTCTGCAAAAATTAATTTGAAACTTGGAAAAAACCCAACATATAATTAAACTTGACGGACTCATTTTGTTAAAGTTGGTGATCTTACAAAAAGGAGAGAGAAGAAGAAATATCTCCCCACACCTTCTGGTTCTATTAACTGCAGAAGATGATTCCTTGAAGCTTTAATAGGGATTATTATAAGTAACAGAATTTGCAGCTGTGTAAGAAAATTAATGCGACTTAATGTTTGTCATATCTTATGGTTGTTTTTGAGACACACCAGTGCACCCTGCCACACCAATTTAGAACCACTGCCTGGACATAATTCACCCCTCCTAGCACCGTGAGGACAAGAATGCCGTGAGAGCTTTAGCATCTTTGGTTCTCTAGCTTAAATAAGAACTAGAGAGCACTCGATGGCACAAACCTCCGCCAAGGTGGCTCACATATTGCTGTTAGATCTATAGTTGTTAAAGTTACCATCATGATACGACTCATGACTGAAAACTCACACCTAGCACTCAGAATCATATTGATATCATTATTAGTTTGACAGTTATAGAGCAAAAACTACAACTGGAACGCACCAAAAGACGTGCCCAAGCCAAAGGGTGTGTTTGTTGTGATGCTAATGAATGCAGCTCGGACCTTCCTCAGAAGTCTGCAGTGCTTTACAACTTCTTTTTTCAACAACTTACAGGATGCAAAGCGACAAGGTAATGTATTTCTTTCTAGTTACGTAGTGGTAGTTTTTGATGTGTGACAACAAGCAATTTTTGGAAAACTTAGTATCGTAGTTTTGTTGCCGGCTATATATGGCTACTACTTACAGCCCAGTGCTCTAAGATGTTTCCCAATAATATACATTTGCTCTAGTTTTAATTGTCTTGTTCCTGAAGTTGAGTATCCAGGCCAGTCCAGCCCTGTCCAACCCGACTGTGCAGCCAAGGAATAGCATTTATAGATAACCTATTTTGATGCTATAAAACTCATCTTAAAGTGGGTATTTCGATCAGGCATATATCTAAAAGTGAGACTTTTTTGTGATTACTTAGAAACTCCTCACAGTCCCTTTAAACTGAATTTTCTTTAAGTTGTGCCACTACCAACATCTACTTAAAACTTCAGCCAAATCTGTCCAGCAGTTTTTGCAAAATCTTGCTAACAAACAAACAGACAAGACCTTGGCAATAAACGGGAGGCAATGAAGAAAAGTTGACACTTAGCTCTAAAACAGCCTGGGTATATAAATGTCATTGTAAATTGAAACAAAATCACCCTGATTTAGAGTTCTGGTCAATACAGGGTTTCATTCTATAGCTCAGGCTAATAGATGCTGCTTTAAAATCATAACTTCATGGTTTCAAAAGTTTGATTTAGTCATTAAAGTACATAAAGCTGATATGAACAGAGATTTACTGGAGTGAACATCCTCAAAAGTAAGCCTCCAGAAAGTGACTAACAACAGCTCTTTTCATGTGAACTAAAGCATTTGACAGTTTCTTACCACCAATTATTAGATGTTGCTCTTTGCCACTTAGAGAGTGGAAATGCTTGTCAGAAATCCTGACATCAGTGTGCACCATGTATTGGTCAAATATCAAACACAGAAGCGCAACATAGGCTCCAAGATGCTATGTTTTACAGAAAGGAAGGAAGAAGTGGGTGGATGTGTCTTATTCCACTTCCTCTTATCCTTGTCCATGACCTTCTAGAGGCATTTTCGGCTTTCCAGGGTAGTTGTAGCCTTGCCATGCAGCTGGATCATCCTGATTCAATGACTGTATCAATCAGATGCATCTTGACAACTCCAGTCTGCAATAATTGTGAAATGGTTAAAGCTACAAGCAAATAACAGCAGCTAGTGACTATTTTGACCAAGACTAGCATTGATGCTAAAAGCTTCATTAGCAGTTTTATCAGACTTAGACCACATTTCTTTATTAAATGAAAAAAAAAACAACAACACTATTTTGCAGAGATTCTGTTTTATGAAATGGCTCACGCTTAGCCATTTAAACCACCACAGTAGTCCCTGCCTACTTCATCATCTCATTGGCTCGTAATGAATGCGATTGATGGAACAATCAGCCAATCACCTGCTGGATATTCTTTGAAAGGGTCTGCACATTCCCAAACACTTTCTATGGGCTCTTATCCTGGTGGACTAGTGAACTATTTTGAACGTTCCTTTGGGCATGTCAGGTCATGTCAGTGCATCTATATCTTTTTTTACTTTCACCTCAAACTACGTAATGTAACTTTTAAATCTGTAACAAGTTACTTCTTCCTGTAGGTAAGCTCAGGCAATCAGCAAACAGAAATCCCCTGTTTTCAGGTGTAAACCTTTTGCTTTTACTTAAACAGGAAGTTAAATGCTCAAGACAACACAATTCCAGTTTTGGTTATTAATTCAAATATTCCCTTTCTTGTGTTGTTTAAGCAGTTTTGAGTGTGTGTTTTTCATAACTTTACACAAACTATAATGGATACTTGGGCATATTTGGTCCTCATTTTATGTCTAAGAATCTTAGATGGTAAATAAAAAGGTTGTCCCCTGGCTTTTCTGTGATGAAGCAGAGGTTTTTAGATGCCTAAGCCTCGCTGAGACATGAGTGTAAACAGATGGACCTGAAAGAGCCTCTGCAGGGAGAAGGCGCCTCCTGCAAGAGAACTAAAGTGTTTGTGTGTTTATGTGTGTGTGTGTATGGTGGATGTTACATGGCGTGCAAGAATGTTACTTTGTATATTAAAGGGATATGAGGAAGTGATTTTTTTCCTTATGTAAAAAGCTATGAAGATGTGGAAGTCGTTCTGTGTCCTGCAATAAAAAAAAAAAAACTAAATGTCTGCGAGCCTTTTCCCTCGCTGGTGTTTTTCATGAAAGCATTTTACAAGCTTTCTGAGGGATTCCAGATGCTTGTTTTGCAGGCCTTCGGGTGGCAGGCCAGAGCTTAATGGTTCTCGAATGCTGTTAAAATTTGCTCTGCTGTAATGTATTCAGAGATGGAGCGATTTAAAGCTTAGTACAATAAACAAGCTCATAATTGGACACATTTAAAATCCTAAATACTGTAATTTATTTCACAAACTCTGACAGGTCATTTGGCATCACAAATACAGTCTCTCCTTGGGTTATATTTGAGCTCACATTTGTTTTCTCATAAACGTAAATTTCCCTCTTATTGGTCAGAACATTTAATTCATTCGTTAACAATCACACATTGATCAATACTTCTATACTGCTGCGGCTCTTCCCACTGAACCACATCTGATTTCATATATTTCAGTCTCTTATACTCTCCACTCCCCCTCAACCCGTCATCAGCCTGCGAAGCACCTTGGGTCCTTTTATTCGAAGCATCGTTGTGATGTGAGTCGCCCGTCTTCGCCACTCACACCTGAGAGTGTTGCAGGCTTTAGGAGATGGGAGAAGCTTAATGAGATCCCTCCTACTCATCCTGACAGACAGGCCTTTTCTAAAGAATTATAACACATCTATAAATATTGCTATGGACATTATATTACAGTACAGTGCATCATTGGCTCGTTCCCTTTAAAGTAAAGGGTTCAGTGCGGTAAGAGTGCCACCAGGGCTAACTGTAGGTTCCAGTAACTCCAAAGACATCCAGAAAAGCTCCTTAACCTCCCTCTAAAGCATTGCCGAGCCACACTGTGGAGTCTCCGGGAAAGATTTTGGAAGATTGCTTTGTGCTCTTACATCAGAGGTGGAGCACCTTGCTAATGTTTGTCGTGTTAAAGGCATGTAAGTCCATTTCTCTGCCACTTTTCACGCTTTTTAAAGTCACCAAGGCTTTTTCTTCAGTGGCTGACATTCCCTCGAGTAGGGGAAAAAGGCAGCAGTCAGCAGGAGAAAGTAATGGCTAGTAGGACCAGACTGGCTCAGGCCTCACTGCAGCACTCGTAGATGTTGTCCTCCACCAGCGCGATGACCTGCTCAAACTTGTGGTGAAGCTGAGTGCGACGTGCAGTGGGGTTTGACTCCAGAGCGCTCACCACCTGATCGAGAGGGAGGAAGAAAAAAAAAACATAACAAAGGTGACTTTCAGCGTCTGTCGAGCGTTCATGCATCCATCAGCCACCTGCCTGGACATAGAGAACCAGAAGAGGAACAAGTGAAGTGCTCCTCCAGCCTTCACGCATGCCTCCACACCACAAAGAGCCTTTTTGCTCTTCACATATTTACAAAACCCACATCTGCTCTGTTATTCAAGCCCAATAGTTGTCAGGGCGTCAGTGGGATTTATGGGCTCTTAGCGGCACTGTGCTACCAGGCAGAGAGAACTGAGCCACGGCGAGAGAATAGGCAATCAGAGGGCCATTCAGCGAGCGCCGTGAATCAGTCTAAGCCCCATGGCCCACGTCAGTACAGTAGCATGACAGAGGAAAGCGGCTAAACGGAGTTATCATGAGGGTGCTCCATTAAGGCACAGTCAGCGCTGACTAAAGCCTCGCCTGAGAGTAGTCACAGCAGCGAGGAGACATGGGGAGGACAGCAGGGGCTGGAGGAGGGCGAGTTCAAAGAGAAACTGGAGATATGAAGCGGCAACTTAACGGCGTCATTAAGAAGATACGGGTGGTGGATGGAGAGAGGGTAAACAGAGGGTTGTTTGCTTTAAGTGAGAGCTTCATGAGGGCCAGAGGAGGAGTTTGGACACATTAGATGCTGGCTGCTGTTTCGCTCATATCTGATGGTTCCCGCTTGAGGAGAAAGTAGCTATTTGGCTCAGATATTTGGCCATTGTGAGACAAGTTGTGCAGCTGTTTACAGCATCTCTTAGTGATTTTCCACGCTGATACATCACGCTCCGTTACCTGGAGGTTACAGTTTTTATGAAACATGTTTTAACATGCTATTTACAGCGAAAGATTTTATCGCAACAGTTGAAAGGTTTATTGGATCTCTAGTGCATGATTGCATAGACCAGTCAGTCACCCAGAAAATGTCACTTAAAGGGACTGTGAGGAGAATCTTTTTCCGGCGACATAAAGACTCTGCTACCCATGAGCACGCGCGGCGACTGTCGTAATGCTGCGTTACAGTAACCTCGGAACTGGGAGTGACATCATCTCCGACTTATCGGCATTCCAGTTGAAGTTGGAAAAAAACATGCCGATCTACCAGGCTGTTGTTAGCTGCTGTTAGCATGCCCTGTGGTTTTGTATGAAGAATGTGATTATCGCTATGGCAGCATTTTTGTAAATATAAGTCTAACAATACGATGTATACAGCTGATCCAGAGCGACGCACCCCAGTCAGAAGTGCAAATAAATTGATTATTACAGGAGCTAAGTAACTGTTCACACTGGGGGCATCCATCTTCGATTGTCAAGTCGGGGATGGCAAGGTTTCACCGAGTTCCCAGTAGGAAATTGAGACTTCGGGGAACATTCCAGTTGCAGTTTCCTACTCGGAACTCAAAATTCCTACTTCTGACTACAACTGGAACGCACCACAAGCCAAAGTGTGTGTTTGTGGTGATAAATGCAGCTAGGACCTTCATCAGAACTCTGCATTGCTTTACAACTTCTTTTTTTAACAACTTACAGGATGCAAAGCCACGAGGCAATGTATCTCTTTCTAGTTATGTAGCGGTAGTTTTTGATGTGTGACGACAAGCAATTTTTGGAAAACTTAGTATCGTAGATTTGAAGCCGGCTATATATCACTACCTACAGCCCGGTGCTCCAAGACGTATCCGAATGATATAAATTTGCTCTATTTTTAATTGTCTTGTTCCCGAAGTTGAGTATCCAGGCCAGTCCAGCTCTGTCCGACCCGACCGCAAAGCTAAGGAATAGCATTTATAGATAACCTATTTTGATGCTATAAAACTCATCTTAAAGTGTGTATTTCGATCAGGCATATATCTAAAAGTGAGACTTCTTTGTAATTACTTAGAAACTCCTCACAGTCCCTGTAAGATTCAAAATCTAGTTTTTGTGTCAATTTAGGGGGTTATTTTTGGTTCAATAAGTAATGAGAAAACAAGTTTTGTTAGTATGAAAATAAAACTGTACTGTTTGAAAAGCTGAAGTTTGAAATTTAAGTAAATTCTTAAAGTGAACTTTTACATACATTTTTCTGAAAGTTTCAAATGTTATTCTATTCCGAATAAAAATAATTATACTTGGAAAAAGTACTTTTTTATTATCTCCATATAAACTTCTGATTTAAATTATATTATTTCATATTTAAACCTATTTTTTCACTTTCAAGTATCCTTTTTTCAGGTCCAATTTTTCTCTTATAGATTTGGATTTGTTGTTCAGTTTTAGATCTTTCCTTCTCTTTAGTTGTATAATTTGGACACATTTTCAAAGTAAGAAGGGAACAAAGAATGCTGCATTTTTCTATAATGCTGCCATCAGGTTATGTAAGACTCGCATGGCTGTATTATCTTTGCACCTTATCTGTATTAAATGCTGAGAATAAAACAGATGGTAGTGATAAAGACTGATCAAATTTTATTGATACCAATTCCTTTACTGTGGCACTCTTGACATTTGATCAAATAGTTTTACAAATAAAAGGAAACGTGATTCAGTTAAATCATGTAACTGATGTACATGAATATTTCAAACTGCTGAGAAAACAAATTTCACTCCCACTCAACATTATTTATTCAAGGTTCCACCAAAATCGAATTCTCCAACTCTCCAAATTACATGTTAACACATCATGTTCTCTGACTTCTGAAATACTCATTTTACCAAGCCAACTTGAACACATCATAATGGTTCTGGCTGGACCTAAAACGTATTACTAAAAAGGAAGTGCATATGTTGTGCAGCAATAAAGTGGTGCAGGAATGGGTCAATAAATGCAGGAGAGTTAAACAAACAAACAAGGTTAAGTTGTTATACATTGGAAATTTTTCTGTTTGCATCTGTTGAATTTATAGACACATCTCTATTCTTCAATATAACCATAAACATTTTCAAATTTCACCTAAAGACAAATCTACTACTGCTTTAAAACTTTAGTTATTAGAAATGTTGATCATTTAAAGGTGCTATGAGGAGAATCTATTTCTGGCGACATAAAGACTCTGCTACCCATGAGCACGTGCGGTGGCTGTCGTGAAGAAGTGACCCAAGCTAAAGCGTACATTTGTTGTGATGATAATGAATGCAGCTCGGACCTTCCTCAGAACTCTGCATTGCTTTACAACTTCTTTTTTCAACAACTTACAGGATGTAAAGCGACGAAGTAGTGTATCTCTTTCTAGTTACGTAGCGGTAGTTTTTGATGTTTGACAACAAGCAATTTTTGGAACACTTAGTATCGTTAGTATTGTCGCTACTAACAGCCTGGTGCTCTAAGACGTATCCGAATAATACAAATTTGCTCTAGTTTTAATTGTCTTGCTCCCGAAGTTGAGTTTTCCAGGCCAGTCCAGCCCTGTCTGACCTGACCACGAAGCTAAGGAATAGTATTTATAGATAACCTATTTTGATGCTATAAAACTCATCTTAAAGTGTGTATTTGGATCAGGCATATATCTAAAAGTGAGACTTTTTTGTAATTACTTAGAAACTCCTCATAGAATCTTTAAATAGACCTAACTAGTTTATTCATTGCACATAGCAGATACATGATTATATTTATTACACTGCCACCATGACAAACAGCTGCACATTTTTATACTGTGTAATAAAAAAAAATCTGAGGTGGCTGAATGCTTTTCTGTTTTTAACAAACTTCCACACTTTTTTCTCATGGTGCACTTGTTTTGTTGTTTTATTATTTTTCACTGGAGCAATGTTGAAGTAATCTATGTCCTGGTATAATTTAAACAACTTTGATAACAGTGAAAACGTGTTTGAACATGTTGATTAGTATAGCTCTTAAATAAAAAATGACATTTTACATTGGTGGCAGTGGCCAATAAACCGAGAAACAACTTTTTAGCTTGTGATTTTATGCAGATTAAAAGAAAATTGCTCTTACGTTTCCGCAAACATGAACCAAGAACAATGTAATTTGCTTGAATGAATGTGAAACTTTAATCTGCTGTGAATAACAGACTAATTGTTTAGAGGTTGATGTTTAATGTTGTGAAAAATCTTTTTCTCTCTTGATAATTTAAAGACTTTGAAAGCTGAACAGGGTTAACAGAGCCTTCAGATTTGGGCCGATTTAAACAGGAACTTCTGAGATCACAGTGACAGAAAAATAACTCAGGATTTCTCCACTTACCTGGTTTCTGTATCTTTTGGCATATTTGTAGATTTCCATCAAGGCCAGGTTGGTGTTGAATTCATTTCTGTATTTCTATGGGAGGATTAGATAATATTCAGAACTAAATCCCAACAAGAATAGCAGTCTTTTTATGGCTTGGTGACTAACACACACAAACACACACGTAAAAGAACTGAACTTACTCGTGACTCCTCAGCTAGGTGAGCATTCATCTCCTGCTCACTGAGAGGTGCCATGTCCTGGATCTGCTGGTAGTAACACTGCACTCTCTTCTTGTATTCAGGAATCTCCTTCGCATACAGCAGCTTGTTGGTAGGAGAGTCCTGAAAAAAACAGCATTACAGCCGTGACTCACCAAGTTTTTACATTTATTACAGCAATACCAGTTTAATTTTAGGCATGGCTGTGCTGATTCAGCCGAGGAAGCTGATAAATCTGGGAGCTCAGTTAATTTGCTCTGACAGATGTGTATGGACCCCCTACTGATTTGAGAGTTTTTCCATCTGACCTGATTCAGGTCGAGCAAATTACAACCCATTTATCTAATACAGGGATAAAGAGCCAGTGAGGTATCTGGTATCAGACAGGAGGGAAAAAAAAGGCTGGAGCAAATGTGAGAGCACTAAGTGTGCTCTGACTTCTCTATATTTTAACAGATTTTCAAAAAATGTCTGTTATATGAATTTAAATGGATCTTAATGTTTCTTTTCAGTGTTTCTATATCAGCCCTGAAAGCCTAGTAGGAGATTGCTTTTCGCCACAGCTGGAGACTTGAGACACATCTGCAGTGTATTTTACATATGAAGCAATGGGATATCATAAAAAAGTAGTTTCACTGAAAGCTGAGGGTGTCTACCTAAAGCTGCAGTAAGAAATTTATTTTTTATGTCACTGGCTCTATAAAAAACTAATTACCTGCAAGGATTGTGTTATTTGAGCCATCTGAGCTACTATTAGTCGTCTGTGCCCCCTCCTGGCTTTTTATTCAGCGTTAAGAATGTCTGGAAAAGGACCCACACTTTAGCCAATAACAGCTCAGTTTAGGGAGAGTGCCACATTGGCTATGCTCATGAGGTACACCAACTTTTCATCCAATCAGCAAAGTAATACAGCTACTAAAGCATATATGTGTGTACTTATATTCTCTGAAATATCTATACAACGGCATAGTTGCTATTCCAGCGACTGCCTATGCAATGAAACAAAGTAAGACCAAAGAAACTCAATAGCCAACAAAGAAGCCAGTTACAGGAGAAGAATTAAAACAAGGAGAATTAAGTAGGAATTTGAGAGGTGGAGGCACCGTGGCGTTGACATTGGTTTGAAGCAGAGTTGACAGTACTTCTTACAACCCACAAGTTCCACATAAAGCAAACATGCCGTGAACTGGCTGCGAATCGCACTGCGGAGCGCTTTGCTCCCTCTCTCGTCTATGAGAGCCCCTAAAGTGGTGGTGCGCTCCGCATCACTGGAGATTTGCTACAGGTCTATCTTCAGCTTTTGAACCATAAATTCACTGTAGTTCAGAAAGAACCAGAAAGGGAAGTTATGTGTGGAGTTTCCGGTACTTTCTAAATAAAACACAATGCACAGATTCCCAGATGTAAATTTCCTCAATAGGTTGTCACTACCTCCCAACTGGAGGCACAAGCATCAGGTCAACAGTTGGTCAGAAACCATTGACGAATAAAAGTGAAACATGGAGGTACAGAAATGTATGAAATTACATATGACACCAAACATCCTTTCTACAAGAACATAGGCAGATAGAAGTGATATAAATCATGAAGTTTTATGTTTGGGACCAGCAAAGCGATCTTTTGGCCCTTTTCCACTAGCACGCCTTAAACCCTACTCTACTCGGCCCTACTCGATTTGCAGCGTGTTTCCACTGGCCTGATACCTCCTAAAACAAGCTAGTTTTAGTACCTTAGTACCTACTCCGCTCAATGTCGTCATCGATGAGTCATGAGAGAGACGCTCAAAACAAGACGGGACATGAGAAGACGAGAGCCACCGGCCATTTTTAAACAACAACTGCAAGAATGGTGTCCCGTCAAGTTTCTCCCTGGTCCAATGATGAGGTCCAGGCCTTTTTGGGTTTGGTGGGCGAGGACAGGATCCAACGGGAGATGAACGGAACCACAAGGAACGTGCTCAAAATGGCTTTATGGCAACCCTGCTCCCGGTGGTCAAAGAACTGGGCTAGTGGAAAACCAACACAAAACGAGTAGAGTAGAGTAGGGCCAAGGCGAGCTAATGGAAAAGGGCCATTAGAGATGTGAAATGAGGTATTGTTTATTTCTTTTCCCAGTTTCTAACATGTTTTGTCATTGTGTGATATCGCAATTCACACGAGAGCTTAATGCTAAATATGCTACACTGTACATGAGCGGTAGATAGTTGACTGTTGAAAAAAATGCTAGCAAGACCCATTTTTTTAATAAAAGAGACAGCACTGAATATTTTGGGTTTCACAGTCCAGGTAGATCATGATTAGAACAGACAAGTCAAGCAGAGGATCTTTCTGCTACAGCTGTTCTGTTAAATGTTTCAGTGCACTAACTGAAGAGACCACAGACTCCATATAAAACACAGCTTCAACCATAAACATCGCTCTATGCCTATATTCAGTCTTGGCTCTGGACCTCAGCTTTTATCAAAAGTGCAACTATCCAAACAAAGCTGCATAACAGACCAAGTGTTTTTCATTTTACAAACAAATCTAAACCAGCTTATAGTGAGACAATGGTTGGAGGGAACAGTTTCCACATAACAAGGACACTTACAAACTCCAGAGCGGGAGAAAGAACATTCCAGACCCAACATTACTCCTTCGTACCTCTGCCACTCTGCAGTCGCTTCGGGCTCTCGCACTGGTGTTTATTCATGCAGAAAGGAAAGTAGAGGGGCTAAGAGGTTGTGGGCATACTCTGGTTTTAGTGGTGACTACTGTTGCGAGTGAGCGTGTGTAGTTCCTTGTGAGCTTTGTGAGTGTGGGAGAGACAGAGAAAAGGCCAGGGAGAAAGTAGGACAGGGAAAAAGACGGGGGAAAATAGACGGCCAGTCTCGGCTTTCAGCATCAGTGAATGTGCTTACAGAGCACCTTAATATTTCTACATGTCACGACTTATTTGTGTCACCTCATAAGTGTTTGTTTGCATGTTTGCGAGTGCGAAACATGCAGGGGGGAGGGGACTAAGATTGGGAACCCTCACGCTTCCTGTGCACAAGGTCACTTCCTGCTGCTCGTCCATCTGCCGGGTAACCCCCCTGTGACCCCATGGCCCACCGTGTCTGCATCTTGCCAGATAAGAGGGTTTCTGCGGCAACGGCAAGCTTTGCTTACTTTTCCTAACCCCTCTGCCTCATCTCCACTATGCCTCTACTAATCCAGACGCTGTACCCTTCACTGCCCTGTCCCGAGGCAACCACACAACCTCACACGTACGCAAAAAAAAATCCACTGTAACACACAAGGGGGAAAATTGTCGAGGTGTGTCACTCCAGTCTCCTTGACCTGCAGAGTAGATGTGGCCATATCCTTGAAGCTGGTGACTCCAGAATCTGTACACAGCCAGATGCCATGTGTTAATGAGGACACTGCAAAAACACATGCTGTGCCAAAATATCTCATCCCCTAAGGTTGTAAAAAGTCCTCATATCAATACGTTGGGTGAATACCTGCTTTCATATCTGTACATGAGAAATGGAAATGTAGTGACTGTATGCATCTAGAGGACACCAATAAAACATCCCATATTTATGCACTGTTAACAAGTCATTGAAAAAAACCTCCTGGATTCACATCCAGACCCTAATCACGACTAAAATCTAATCGCTTGTCCCTTGTGGCATTACCAACATTCCCTTAAAATGTCATAAAAATCCATTGAGAACTAATTAAGTTATTAGCAGAAATCTGGAAACTGCCTGAAATTGAACTAATTGGCTTTTTGGCCTATTTCTGACCTGTCCTAAAATTGTCATCAAATTCTGCTCATCACTTTTTCAGTTCCCAAGTTAACAACCAAACAAAACAACACATGCTGGCAAAAACACAAAGTCTTTGGTGGAGATAATAAGGCACGCTGCTGTATACATTTTGCACTGCAATTGAACTTATAAATCAGAGGCTCAAATATTGAAGTTAGTGTTTTATGCTTTGAATAAGGAATTCAACGATATAAGCTGTCAGTTCAATTTATATGACTATTTTTGTTTGGCTACATTTTTTTCAGCTTGAGCAGCCAAGTAATTTGAGATATTTTATTAGATATTAGATTAAAGGCTCTTAAAGAACAGCATGTGTTATGGCTAAAAAAAAAACTGTTTCAGTTTGGTAGAAAAAACACCTTTCTTGTTTTTTTTCATTATGAACACATAAACAAGCAAATGGATAAGTGTATGAAATATGTTGATAGTAAATGAACTTAAACTTGCAAAGAGCTTTCTTTTTTTTCTGACTGCTCAAAAGTGTTTTACACTGCAGACCACGTCGACTTATTCACACCCATTCACTCTCATATTCACTCTCTTCACTTCAAAAAGGCTAGGTTATTAAATAGACTTGTATGTCTACTCAGTGAGCTAGTTAATTATCATTCATTCATGTTTTTAGGAGCTATACAAGGTAGAGTGTCTTGCCCAAGAACACATTGACATCTGACCAACAGAGGTAGGCTTGAACTATTGATCTTCAGATTCCTAATGGAGGGAATCTCTAGACTTAAATAGACTTGTATGTCTACTCAGTGAGCTAGTTAATTATCATTCATTCATGTTTTTAGGGCCATTTTGAGCAAACATTTTTCCTGCTGCTGATTCTAACATTGTGAGTTAGCCTTTTCTCCAAGCCAATGGTTTAAAGATACGCACCAGTCGTATGATAACATGACACTATGATCTTCAATATCTGTATTAATAAGATATTATTACAGACCAACTGCACAGGTTTATGTTTTTCCCGTAATACTGTTTCTCCTCAATGCTTTAAAAAATGTTTTAACCAGAGGGGCACAAGAGCACAAACCTCTACCAAGACATTTTCAGCATCGTCAGACAAGTTACTGTCAAAAATGTAGAGAGCTGTTTTATCTCACATCACTAAACATGGTTCAATTTCTGAGGAATTGCAACATCCCTTGCAGTTTTATTACTAAGGACCTATTTTTGTCTTGTGTTCAACTGTTGTTGAAATAAACTGGACTTTAAATGCAGCGCAGTCAATACGACAAGAGAAATCACCTCAATGCCATGTTTACTCATTTAAACACTGCCAAGTTATTTTAGGGGTAAAATAAATCATGGATTTATTGATACAACTTCAATGAAACTGTCCAAGTGATTCATCTAGCTGGCAAATGCAGGCCATAGGTGAAATTATTAGCCCACTCTTTTGTAAATTATAGATAAAATAATGTTCTGTTCCACTCTGTTTAGTATATTAATTTATCATTCCTCCTCTATTGACAGTATTGACCTTGTATAGGACATTGCAGCTTTTAAAAATGTGAGGCAGATTCAAACCTGCACGTTTACAGCGTGACATGCTCAGGCAAAGGATTAAATAATGACGACACAAAGCCAACAGTTCCTACTTCTGCCCAGAGTCTACTGTCTCCTTGGCACCTAAGTGCGGTGTATGAATCTCAGGGTTTTTCAGTAAAAGAGGAGCATCATTTGATGAGTCCTCAGCACCCTCCCGAGAGGAAGCTGGTCAGAGTGAAACAGGAAACAGAGCGCACTCAGGGTCACAGTGTCTGAGGGATGAGAAGGTTTTGTGAGAAGTGAGGACATTGACATGCAAGCGCGCACACACAGACAAAGAAGGGAGGGACAGACAGATGGACACAAGAACGCCAGAACACAGACACACAGGCACTCGCTCAAAGCGCAAAAAAGAGATCCCTGGTGCTCATGACCTTGGATCAGCCGAGTCGGATGAAATAACACGAGCAGAGGTAGATGGAGCTGACAGGCTGAAGGCTCGGGGAGGAGGGTTCACAGGGGGACTGGGAGGTGTGAGTGTGTGCAGCAGACTCATACAATGACAGAGAGAGAGACAGATGTAAAGAAGAATAGATGTATTGGCTGATTATAAGGAGCGCTTTTACTTAATTAGGTATTTAATTAGTAATCCTCCTCCGAGGGTTGCAGAGGGAGGGAAGTGAAGCAAAGATACTGCAATTTCTGCTCCCTCTAGAGATGAACTGAGAGAAATCTTTACACACAAACATGACACACCCATTATGGTTGTTTGTGATTAACACTTGCTGGTGATGTCATTTGCTTCAATGTCAGCTAAAAGTGTCAATTACAGAGTAACTCCTTCCTCCACATATAGGACTGGACACAATAACACACAATACAAAGGGGGGCAATAAAATACCATGGATACCATGTAAAATGATGTAATAGCACACCATAAGTTTGACATGAGATTATATCACACAACACAAAGCAATGCAATTGGACACAAAAAGGGGAGAAAAATACAATTCCACACAGTCGGATATGATCTGATATAGTACGTAAATCCAGAACAATGTGACAGTGACGGGCAAGCTAATTTTATGATACAATGTGCTGAGTTACAAAAAATCTGCTTCACAACATTAAAGGTGCTATGAGGAGAATCTATTTCCGGTGACATAAAGACTCTGCTACCCATGAGCACGCGCGGCGACTGTCGTAATGCTGCGTTCCAGTAACCTCGGAACTGGGAGTGACATCATCTTCGACTTATCGGTGTTCCAGTTGAAGTCGGTAAAAAACATCCCCATCTACCAGGCTATTGTGCGTTGTTGTTCACAGATATCACATGAAGAATGTGATTTTCACTATGGCAGCATTTTTGTAAATATAAGTCTAACAATACAATGTATACAGCTGATCTAGAGCGACACACCCCAGTCAGAAGTGCAAATAAATTGATTATTACAGGAACTTAATAACTGTTCACACTGGGGGCATCCATCTTTGATTGTCAACTTGAAGGTGGCGAGGTTTCACTGAGTTCCCAGTGGGAAAATTTCGACTTCAGGGGACGTTCCAGTTGCAGTTTCCTACTCAGAACTCGGAAATTCCTACTTCTGACTTCAACTGGACGCACCAAAAGACGTGACCCAAGCCAAAGCGTGTGTTTGTTGTGATGCTAACAAATGTAGCTCGGACCTTCCTCAGAACTCTGCATTGCTTTACAACTTCTTTTTTCAACAACTTACAGGATGCAAAGCGACAAGGTAATGTATCTCCTTCTCGTTACGTAGCGGTACTTTTTGACATGTGACAAAAAGCAATTTTTGGAAAACTTAGTATTGTAGCTTTGTAGCCGGCTATATATCGCTACTTACAGCCTGGTGCTCTAAGACGTGTCCGAATAATATAAATTTGCTCTAGTTTTAATTGACTTGTTCCTGAAGTTGAGTATCCAAGCCAGTCCAGCCCTGTCCGACCCGATTGCGAAGCTAAGGAATAGCATTTATAGATAATCTATTTAGATGTTTAATGTTACACCCTGGAGAAAAGTATCAAGCTAAGTTAAAACAACACAGCAAAAGTAGTTTCCTATGTTTGTTACACTGCTAAAAAACATAAATAATAAGGACATTTAATAATAATATTCATAACAATACTTATGAGTAGTAGTAGTAGGTGTAGCAGTTGTAAAATAAATAATATTGTTGTAGTCACTTTTTTGACATTACTTTTATGATTAAATTAATTTCATCACCCATTTTCAAAATTTCAAATAAAGGATCAAAACTCACCTTCCCAAGCTGCAGGTCAGAGATGGAGCAGGCGTCGATGAAGGCCTGGGCGATGACAGACAGACAGGCATCCATATGATCCGTCTTATCAATGTCAAACACAAACTGAGGATTCTTCAGGATGTTCACCCAGAAACGCAGGGGTAAACTGCACAAAAAAGAGAGACTTTTTAAAGCTTTGCTCTGACACAACGATATGACCATGGAGAGATTTTAATCAAAAGGTTTTAGGCAGTGTACCTGTTGGTTTTCCAGATGTGCAGTGTGTCTGGGTCTGTGATGCCCCTTTTGTCAGCCTGCTCCTCCAAGAAGTCAAAGAAATATTTGACAGCCAGAGGGGGGCGGTCCGGGGGGATGCTGAGGATGGCTTGAAAGAGGTCATCCAAGAACTTCTGAAGGGTTCCCTGTGGAGGAGAAAGAAGAAAAAGGCATCTCTTACACACGCGGAGACGTGGTTTCATGGGGTGTGGGAATTGCACTGTGGCCTCTGAGGCTAATATGGGCCACAAAAACAAGAATATGACTTAGATATCAAGCTGTAACTCCAATCTCCTTGCAAGGATGGCAGGGATTTGTCTTGTTTCTGGCATTCACCTTTGTTGACAGAAGGCGCGTCAGGTAGATTTCAGGCAGGACTTTCTTGCGGTGACTCTGTCGGTGTGACCTCTTGGTTTCCATTAACTCATCATGAGGTAGGACCTGGAGAAGCAGAGGCCGAATATCAGCAAACTACCCACAACTTGAAAGAGTAAACCCCCCTATGGAGCGCCTAAATAAATACTCTACTGTCTGTGCTCACTCAGTTGTCAAAGGGGAATTTCTCTGTTTCTTGCATTAGACACATGATCCTGAAACCACATTAGGGTATTTTGAAGCACTGAATCATCAGCAGAAATGAAGCGGCAATGGGAATTGGGAAATTTTTATGTTCTTCTGTGGTTGCAGTTTGTAAGATCATGTTTCTAACTTGCTTGCACAGGTCTAAATCAGGGCAGGGGGAAGAAAGAAGCAGTCAAAATTCACCTACGTACGTCAAAAAATGGGGCTAACACAGAACTGTCCTGCAAAACTAACTATTCACCCGGCAAATTGCGTTCCCAAGAACTCATTATTCTAAAGTCAAAGGTCCCATATCTTGGCTGAGGTTTATAAAAGAGCTTAAGCGGCATTAGCACTGTCATGTCCTCTCAGCAGCTTTCCTTTTCACCTCCATTCACAAGCTTTCTCGCCATCGTCAGGCCTGGAAATGGTCTCAAAATAAGCTACCTCTTTAAAAAAAATCACACTGATTACCTGTGTGGAGATACTCACCAAGTGTACATACTTCTCTGTATCCAAATCTTTA
The DNA here is from genome assembly GCA_036419115.1 of Scarus forsteni. Taxonomy (NCBI): domain Eukaryota; kingdom Metazoa; phylum Chordata; class Actinopteri; order Labriformes; family Labridae; genus Scarus; species Scarus forsteni. The sequence continues at coordinate 4,842,842 of JAZDUH010000043.1, forward strand.
ACTGCAGAGACAAAAAAAGAAACACACATGGAGTGAAACAATGCGCAATCAGCAAAGGTGGAGACCTGAGAAAATAAGAGGAGACAGGAGAAAGGAGTGTGACAGATAGGAGGGAGGAAAAGAAGGGAGATTGACAGGAGAGCACGGGAGATAGAGTACATGCGAGAGGAGAAAGTGATTAAGGTGGACGGTGGGCAGGTAGGGGAGGGGAGCTGTCTGAGAGAATGAAAGAGAAAGATTACGAGCGAAGGGGAAAAAAGAAAAGAGAGAGATTAGCGGAGACAGACACACAGAGTCTGTGATTGGTTCTGGAGCCAGTGTAATGAGATGGTAATGCACGGCCAGCGCTGGAAAAGAGCATTAAAACCTTACTGGTTTATATATAGACCCAAACACAAACACACACTCTCACACACATGCATGACACGTATGATTTCATGTCAGAGCATGTCCAAATACAAGCTGAAACCAGACAAAAAACAAATATAGTGGATTATTGTACACAGACACACACAGCAGGGAGACAAAAGCAGGCATTTTGCAGCCACACACACAACAACAACAACAATATAGAGAGTGTGTTCTCATTACAGCCTCCTCTGCCAGAGATGCTCCTGCCCAGCGGGCCTCGGTCCAGACCCTCACCACTGATCACAGGCAGGCAGGACAGTGTTTCATATTAGCCAGGGAGCACTACAGGCTCATAACCCTCCCATAGTGCTTTGAAGAAAGAGCCAGGTTTGGTCCACATAAGCCTATTTTTGGCCCAGTTTGAATGTGAGGGGAGGCTTTGATGGACAGAGCCCGAGCTCTGGTCTGGTACTGATTATGTAAGGTAGACCCCAGACAACCAACGAACAAGCCCATTACAGGCTGCATGTAAACCGGTCTGTCAACAGGCAGGTCTGTTATATTCCCGGTTGAGGCTCCACAATGGGCCCACATTTACTAATGGAGTGCATCTATAATGCAGAGAGGAGCTTTGAATAGGGCAAAGGGAGTAAGAACTCCAGGAGGACGTGCTACTTAAAGTGTTAGGATTTATTAGCTGTGAGTGTGTTTAGATGTCCACTGCGTCCTTTGAGGGGAGGGAGGGTGTGTGGTTACATGCATGTTTACACGAGTGTATCATGTTCTCGTGATCAACTGAGCATGTGCCGTTTCCTGTGATGGAGTGAGTGAGTGTATTTATCCAAGTGTGGGTGAGTATGTGTGACAAAGCAACGGGAGTGGGTGAGCTTAAAGGTGACGTACCTCTCCCCAGGGTGTTCTCTTTCTTGTCTTTCATGCTCATAGCCAGCGATGCCCCCTCTGGGATCTGTGTTGGGAGAAAGGGAAGGAGAAAGACGAGAGAGGACAGAGGGCACAGGGTCAGGGGTGAGCTGGGGTGCACCAGAACAGCATCATTAAGCATGCCCTCGAGGGGAGAGTGGTGTTGAGAGGTATGTGTGAGTGTGGGTGTATGTGTGTGTCAGTCTGAAGTGGTGGTGGCTCTACAGGAGCCTGGCTGGGCTCATTAAAGTCAACCTGTGGTGAAATGGATTGAACAGCCTTGCCAGTGAACCCAGACTGTTAGTACACGCTGCAGCTCGCTGCGTTCACAGCTCTGTCCCAACGGCCGAGCGAAAACTAAACAGAGCACTTAACAAGTACAGGTAAAGGGTTAACGGTCGAGGGTCACTGAACCCCGGTTTAGTCACGGTCAAATAAGCGCAGACGAAAGCAAACACACAGTCACACATTTTAATGGCATACCAGACGTGAGATTGTTGGCTTTTCCTTAAACTGATCGCAGCTAAATTCCAAGAATATAACACATGGTAGTCTGTATTTCCACTGATGTAAGGCAAATAATGGATGTATTTGTCAACATAAAAAAAAATTGGGATCATTTTTAATCAATGACTTACAAAGATATGGCAAGATATTAAAACTTTGCAAATTTTCACACTTTGTCCGGATAAGCACATTAAATAAATAGGTTTTTCTGCATTTTCTTTATCTTATGCTGTTCAAAATTCTAGGTACCAGTTGTTTCTGTTGGCCATCTTTTAATAGTTTTAGGGATTTTACTCAAATATCCGAGGAAGAAAGATAATCTGAAAAAAAAGTTTGTCTTTTTTACTGATTTCAGTGAGACGTGCTCTGAAAGCACAAACCTACCAAAGCATTTCCACCATTGTCAGGCAAGTTGCTGATGATTCATATCATCACCAAAATCTTATCAGTTCTTTTGTGCCACAACCAACAGTTCCTTAAAATGTCATTGAAATCTGTTGAAAGCTTAATTATCTCTTGCAGAAAATGTGGCTTTTCTTCTGGGAAGCTGCTCTGGCTGCATATCAAAGGTTTAGCTGGTCTTGATCAACCCACCTGTCTATCACTACAAGTATTCCTTTCTGTTTTTTGAGTGAGTGCATTTTTTGACTTTCTTGTGTTGTCGGTGTGTTTTATTTACCTTTACACTGTGCCACAATTAATATTGCAATTTATTGCCAAGTGTCTGTGATTTCTGCAACATCCCAGTTTTTGTACCAGGACAAATCAACAAACAAACTACTGCCCTACCTCTTATTGTCAACAAATACTTGAAAAAATTCTGAATTCACATCCGGTACAGATCACCACCAAAATAGAATCAGTTCTTCTTTGTGCCATGACCTGCATTCCCTGAAAATTAATTTTCAAAAAATTTGATATTGTATTTTTTCTGATATCCTAGAACGCGATTTGATGCCTCTGAAAATAGGTCATTGCGAGATGTCCGCGAGATTTAAATCGTCATGATGACATGAGGTACCTGTCTTTTTATTGGAGTAATCTGATAAAACACTTCCTCCTCTGTGATGTCCGTTAGCCACAAAACCGTCACCGAGGGACACATCCACCAGCAGCAGTATATAGCTCCCTAGCTCACATTCACTCATTACCAGCTCTGGCCTGTAGGGGGACTCAATACGCGGTCGCTGCTTTGAGCCTGACGGAAAATACAGTAGAAGAAGTAGGACAGGCTGGCTCAACCCTCTCGGCAGCTCTGACAGAACTGACCAATCAGAGCACAAAGGGCTGTGACGTTGCGAGGTAACTGTAGGTCATCCTGAGATCCGAGCGTTTCAACGAGAGCTTGATAATGGCCTAAAATGAGGATTTTGAGAACGCTATTGTGGGGCAATGAAGGAACAAAATGACTTGTACTGAGAGCAGAAATGCTTTACAGGCATCCTAGTCTGGCATAGTGAAAAGGAGAAACAAGCATGATATGTCTCCTTTAAAAACAACATCAAGGATCTGGATTTGGATCATCACAAAAATCAAATTAGTGTATTGTGTGCTTTAAAATGTTGTCCAAATCAATTTAGAACTTTTTGATTGTTAGCGCTAATGTAGAAAACTGTCTTATCTTTCAATGTTAACGAATCCTTTAAAAAAAAAAATTGAAATCCATACTGGAATTCAAATTACCATCAATATACAATCTCTCTTTCTTATGGCATGACCAACACTTCTCAAAAATGCAAACCAATTCTGTCGAAAACTGTCGAAAAATCCAGGATTTATATTTATACTTCAGCTGCCCTGTTCACAATCTAACAAATAAACAAACAAACAGTGGCAAAAACGCAACCTCCTTGGTCTGGGTAATATGTTGATTTCTAATGGTGTTTTTATTACAGTGTTTGCTTTCTGTTATTTGAAAACAGAGTTCATCTACGTACTTTAAATCATGCATCTGTCATGTGAATGTGTATACTTTACATAACAATTTACTGTCAAACTCTGTATACCTGCAGACTTGTTATGTCTGATTGATATGATTGATATTAGATGTGATTAAAGATCGTTTAAAAACTGTGAGGAGCGATTTCTAGACTGAGATTTCACTGAGCATCATGCAATCATTTTTGGTCAGCGGGGTATCAACAAGTGATTTGTTTGCAAATTTGTTGAGAGTTTAATTTAATGCATAAATGTTCCAAAACAATGCTGCTCTGCTGTGAATGGCTAACTAGGGGGTTGGAGCTCTGTGATAAGGCTTTAACTAGTTTTTATAAAAATGAATTAAAGAGAATGAAAATAAAAGTGTTACCATACTTTAACACATTGCAAGGTATTTTTCAATGTCCAATCTAGACAGCATTGCAGCACAATAGAAGCCACCCCGCAGCAAATGATCTGATAAAAAAGAGGCATTATAAAGGTGCAGACAGACATGTGCAGAAACACCTGAGACCAACTGTGTACAGCCACACAGAAACAGTGTGCTCCCTCACACCCATGGACAGACAGTGACACCATTTATAAGGACTTCTCACCTTCTATCCCCCCGCTGTAGCTGTTACAATATCAGGGATACACAGGTGCACTGTGACAACACCCACCGTGTTGGACTCACACATGTACACACACACACCTGGTAATGGAAGACAGTGTTGAGCTTCTTCCTGCCGTCCTCCATCACTGAGGAGTTATCCAGGTCCTGCAGAAGCTTACTGTTGCTGCCAGAGTCGAACCACTCTGGAGGAGAGAAATGAGACAGGAAAAGGTAGGTGGAGGATATTAGACAATTTCATCCTAAATTTGGAGAAGAATATGCGAGACAGAGAGCAGTCGTGCTTTAAATCTCCGTGTCACGACCTGTGGAAATATTCTTGGGCCATTAATCAAATCAGCTCTGCAGGCTGCACAGCGTCTGAAAGCAATAAGTCTTTGTGATTATGACTGTACACTCTCCTCGATGCATTCTGTCATTTATTATATTGCAGCCTCAGGTTAGTTGGACTTCATGAGAGGAATTGACCTTTTGCAAGCATGGGAGATTACTATATCTCATAGGGGTGGGGAAGAGGAAAGGATGGAAATAGTCAGAAGAAAATGTGCTCCTACCCAGGTCTACGTCCTCTGCTCGGGGCCACTGGGAGAATGGCAGGTTTTTATAAAAGGCCTCTATGATTTTTTCCTTCACCTGGCAGATTGTGTCTGTATTCATGACCCTGACCGACAGTGAGTCCATGCCACAGCCCTGGAAGGACACATTGATGTTCTGCAGGAAAAAGAAAGCAATAAATGACATACTCTGTAAAATTCTTCAAGTTTTGAAATTCAGCACAACTTCCTTTAAGGATACAGAAAGATGAAGTGAAAGTGGGCGATATATCTGACCTGTGGCTTGGCCTCCACATTTTCGCGGAGCAGCCACTCCTCATTGAGGGTGTAGCGGGCCTTCCCTGTGATGGCGTCTATGGAGCCCTTGTTGATCTGCTGCTTGATTGCGCAGAGCAGCAAGAAGAAAGGCTCACCCACTGTTTCCTGAAAGAAACAGCATTACAGCCCTGGTCATTCTTCTTAGTCCCAAACTGCCACATCACTCTCTAATCAATTCAGTAACTCATTATTTCAAGGACACAATTGCCATCATTAACACATTGCCTATTAGCTTGATAATGTGTAGCACACACACTGCTTTTCTGACATTATTACAGGGTCCCTACACACTCGTTAAAATCTAATTGAAGTCTTTTTAAGACATCACTAAGATCGAAAAAGTTGCTGCAGGGCAAATGTTTTTTGTGTGTCATTTTTTTAGCATGAAAAAATGCATAGAAATTGGTAAACTCATTGGTCAACTCACTAAGCCACCTGGAATGACCAGGTGTCTTAGTAGTGGAGCACTATATGAGAAGGGACAGATTTTGCAGAAAGAGGGGCCTCATAGAAGCTGCTCAGGGCTCACTGACAAAACACCTGAGACAGGAGTCCCCCACTATGATGACTGAAGTGATATTCTGGCCCTTGCTGATCGTCATTTTATGTACTCGAGTTGGAGGGCTTGAAAGAGGTCATGTGGTGGAGCAGAAAGTTCAGCATTACCACTACCTGGAGCTTGCATATACAGAGCCTAAGTCAGTTGAAGGTGCTGATACTGTGGCAACAAAGCACCATGCAGTTGATTATGTAACTCTTTAGAAATTTATTCAGATATTTGTGGGGTTAGGGGTCTTCACTGAGCACTTTTGGTTTCATGATGGCACAAGTACCTTGTGTTTTTTCAAATCTAATGAAAAGCTATCAAGGAGAATCCCAAGAGAGAAAAAGGGATGCAGACATTGGGCAGTATGATCAGAAATCAAAACTGAGAACTTAAAATGATCATCAAATTGCTATCTGTTTACTCCAGTGTCTCATGAAGCAATCCTTAAAAAGTATAAAAAAACAGACGGAGATAGGCTACAATAGTTACAATGCCATCTGAAATCTAACGGCGTGTTCCCCCGAAAGCGTCGCAAATTTTTCACGCGTTGATATTACGTACAAGGTCAATTTAAAGACGCAAATTGACGCTGCATCGGGGCGTGCATAGAGCGGCATCAAGCGTTTAAGCGTTAAGCAGTGAGCGGCGAGCGTTTCCAGCGAAAAAAACGCTCGCTGCTCACCGCTCAAGTTGAAATAATTGAACTTTTCGAGCGAGTGAGCGTGTTGACGCGCCGGGACAGCCTATCAGCGTGGAGATCGCTGTCCCGGCGATCTCTGACGCAGAGCATTCTGGGGTTTTGGCGCACTACCGATCTTCACAGGCTGATCATCGCGGTCGCTGCTCACCCAGAGCTCTATGATGTGTCCTGCCCGCAGCTGGCTTCTCCACAGCAGGTACAGAGCAGCGATGGTGGTAATCAGAGCCATGTTCGACGATGAAATGATATGATGAAATGATAATGGCGGCGAGCAGTGAGCCTTTTTGTTTGCATATTTGTACCAGCATCAAAACTCGAGTGTCTAGCGCGGCGCGATTTCACTTGACGTGGGAATACACTCGCTTTCAACGCTTTTGGTGGGAACACGCCGTTAGACCTTTTTCAAATAAAAATGAGCCATTTTAAATGGCCAGAGATGTCAAAAATAAACCAAGAGTTTTTGAGAATCTGCAAGAATCCCATTTAAAGAGTATATTAGTGTCTTGACTTTCATTAAATTCTTTAGCTATTGGGCCATAAGCGTTTTTCCTCAACACCCTCCAACTTGCAACTTATAATGGAACAGTAATGAAGTTGTGTTTCCTATGCATGAGTTGCCTACTTTTCACAGTAAATAAATTGAAAACAACTAATGACGCATATCCTGAAAGAAAGAAATGAAACAACTTAGTCCTGTCCTTGTTGGTAAAGCACTAAAATGCTTTGGAGAAAACTTTTGCTTAAAGTTCTCTTCTGTGGTACTTTTAAGTGTGAAATGATATTCAAGTTTTTCTGCAAAGACAGTGCTTCAGTGTCTGAGTGAATGTTGTAATCTTTGAAATCTTCTGAGGCCAATTTATTAAAATAAATCTATTTCAAATTGAACCGACTATCTTTGAAATATGGTAATACAGCTTGTGCATACAGACTTCTATTTATTAACAGCTAAAAAGAATGCTTGATTAGCATGCCAATGACTATCTAGCCAATGGATAATATTGTGGTCTTTAAATAGTGTTACTAACTCCTCTCTCTCTATTTCTATCTATCTATCTATCTATCTATCTATCTATCTATCTATCTATCTATCTATCTATCTATCTATCTATCTATCTATCTATCTATCTATCTATCTATCTCTCTATCTCTCTGTCTTTCTTTCTTTCTTTCTGTTTGTCTGTCTGCAAACACAGAGTACATTTCTTCTAAAAAACAACACTTCAATGAAAACTACCATCCTGCAATTTCACACCTTCACAAGATATACAAGTGCCAGACAGCGAAAGAGCAGTAACTGGTCAATAAAGGGCCATGGAGGTGTGATTTGTAAAAATGAGCAAGGACGCAATACAAAACTGTCAGACAAAGTGAAAACATTCTGCCTCAAGCCTCAGCTGTAGCCTGGACAGAGGCAGAGAAGCAGCAAAAGTATAGATTTGTGCAGGACACTGACAAAGCCTGAGATGGCATGTGTGAAAGCCTCCCAAAGAGGCAAACAAAATCCAAATGATTACTTCTTTCAATGAATGGGAAAAAAATTGAGAAAATAGAATTACCAACATGATATGTGAAAAATAAAACTGAACGATGGAAATTGAATCAAAGGTTGGATTATACTTTTCTAAACATGTTGCATTAGTTCAGAGTACTGTATTCTTGAAATACCTATCATTATATTAGAGATATCTTGATTCTTTGTTACCCAAGTTTTTAAAAAAAATGATAAATAACTTGTTCAAACCCCCCAATATGAATTTGGTAAACAGTAATTTATACAAAATTGACCATTTAAAGACCTTATTTGTGCTGACAAAGAGGTTAAAAAATGTCACTATTCCCACAGTGTGATTCTGTTTTGTGAACTTGCATATGTGGTCTGTTTTGTTGGTATTTGCCCAGACTAGATTTTTTTTATAAGAGAAACCAGAGTGAATCAATCCTTCTTATTTATCTGGCCAGTTGGTGTCTTTCCTCACCTTGAGGTAGCTGTACATGCAAATGGACATCCAGTTGGTCAGCATTTTCTCCACAACAGACTCAGTGCGGCGCAACATCAGTTTAGGATTTTTGGATGCTGAAGCGTCGATCAGGTCTACGAGCAGATCTTTCATGATGCTGGTGTAGTACTCCAGCTTACCATGGAGGGCGATGGTGAGCAAAGACGCCAAGCTGCATCTGCAGGGCGAGAAAACATTAGCCGGTGAGATAAATGAGCAAAAACACACACTCACAAACATCTTCTTTCAGCATGTGGCCGGTAAAAATAACTCCATCACAGAAGCAACGTCAGGTCCCAGCACCTGTGACTCCAGCTTCAAAAAAAAAAAGGCTGGATCTAATGCAGTGTAGGGTTAGTGTGCTGGTGAGTAAGTCCAGAGGTTCAGGGGATTTCCCTGACAAAGCCTCTTTAATCCAAGAGGAAGGGGCCACATCAGTCAGTAAGCACTGACACTGAGCTGGGACAGGGATGTGGTCTTGGCTTTGTTTTTCTCTCTCATTCCCCACAGTGACTGGCAAGTTTGAGAAATAAGCAAAAATCACAAATGAGTAGGTGTTTACATAGCTGGTCAACCACTTTTTTACACAATAAATGTACTTTCACACAGATGCAGCCTTGTTTGGGAAGTAAGAAGCTTCTGTGGTTTTAACTGGAAACACAGAGACACCTTCTGTATACAGAGTGATGCAATGCAACACAGTGGCTGAACAATAACCATAACCTTGGTCCAAAAAAGATCACCCTTCATTTTGAGAGAACTTCAGGAGTATAAACCACTGACTGTAAGTGAAAAGTAAGTCAAATTTATTCCTATAGCTCCTCTCAAGAGCAGACATCACAAAGTGCTTCATAATAAAAGATTAATAAAAAAAGACATTAACCTCAGATAACAACATAAAACCATAGAAAGACATGGACATCCTGGCCCAGATTTAGAGCCTGACCCATTTGAACATCAGAGTTACGAAGAACAAGTTTAAAAGTTAAAGGTACAAAACAAGATGTCTTTCCCCTCTGGTTTAACATGCTCAGGGGATGCAATAACAACTTCCAAATGTTCAGCCACCCAAGCTTTTATGACATTAACACGGTTGAGCAGACTGACAACTTAAAGACACTATAGTTTCAAAGGACATATACAGCTGTTATGTCATGTTCATAGCAATGGAAAGAACTATTCTTAAAAGTTCTTGAGGAAGCCCAAACTAACAATTAAAGAGGGCCCAGGACAGAACCCTGGGGAACACCTCAGGGCAGGTTTTAAGCAGATGACCCATAATTACCAGCGGTTACTTAAAATGTACTCAACCAAGCTAAGGTATATTGACGCGGCCACTTCATTCCAATCTCACTCTGTTGTACAAAAATGAAGCCAAAGGTTCGCTGGGCAAACTTTTACCTGTAACTCTGGTGAATTTTGAATAAAGACTTGCAAGGAGACTCTGGCTGGTGAAACTTATTTTTTCTGCTTGCCAAAGCAAACATTTAACTTACAAGAGAAACATTTTAAGATCCCTGGTACTGAATACAGATCACAGCAGAGCTGATTGTGGCATATAACGTTCAAAAGGATGGAAAAAACAGACAACTCAAGCATGAAAAATGTTAAAACAAGTTAGGAAATACTGGAAAGGACTCCATCACAAGGGCCAGATTGCTAAGAAGGCCAACATTCTTCGTCATGTTTTAAGCTTGAGTACCATTAAAATTGCAACATTATAGCTTTTAAAATGATTAAGTCATTTCAATAAAAGCCTTTTGCGTAGTTCCTCTATCACTTTCTGATTTTTCACGCCTGATTTCCTCTTTTTAAATGTGTGTATGGCATTTATCCAGTTTTACAAGCACAAACACTTTGTTGTTTTGAATCATATAAAAGATAAAAAATGGACGTAGACAAATAAACACTGACACAGCTTTTCCCAGACTGAAGGATACTGTGGCTCATTATTACCATGAGATGCAAAGTATTTACATTAAAATTTTCATGGACAGACTTATCAAAGAATGCATTGTCTTGCTGTTGTTCTTTTATTGAACACCCTCTAACTGAGCATACCACTAGACTTAACTCTTTCCTAGTACCCTTCATGCCATTAAAACTGTGGATAAATACTTGAGATGTGTAAACAATCAGCGCAGTGAGATAGAGGCAAATATTTTTGGTTAATTCAATACCAGTTAAACGGTGACAATGATCATGTTTATAAGACAGTATAAAAAACCCATTTGTCTCTAATTCTTGGCTGTTTTATTCTAGTTTTGGGTCTTGAAACTGTAATTTAGCAATTTGCGATCAGTTAAAATGTGGCTTCAATGAAGGTTATGGTTTATATTTTTTGTATTTTTCTTCTCGCAGCCCACCTGCAGTGCTGCCCACACTTTGGGAATCACTGCATTTGGACAAAAATCAGCATACTAATTATCCATATGTGAGAAAATGTTGTTAAATGTGCCAATTGAACTTTCCAAAATAGTCTGGCTGGTATTGACAATTCTAGTCATTCTGACAACTCAAAGTGCTTTTACACTGGAGGAAACATTCACCCCCTACTTCCCATCTCCCTATTTACATATTGATGGCAAAGGCTGCTCTGTGAGGTGTCCATCAGTGCACACTAATCCCATTGATTCTGTCCCATCTATTCAGAGCTGACCACAAAATCTAATCAGAAATGTTCTGCTAGTGGTTTTTGGTTAATTCTGTCTTGTAAATCTGACCTGTCCACACCCAGAACGTTAATCCAAACCAGTAAATCTCAACTGCTCTGTCATAAAGACCAAAAATACCTCCTAAATAAGAAATTGTGACTTCAATTTCAGAAAATACATGCTTTAAAACAAGAAAATTGCAAAAGCACAAAGAGGAATTGCTTTCACTCATTGTTTTGTTTATGTCATAAGTCCATTTTCATGATATTCCCTCCACAGTCAGAAACACTGTAATGTGTTGTAGAACTCCAGCTCCAGGTCTCCTTATCTATTCAGTCCTCCAAGAGGAGGATGATGCAAGGAATGTACCAAAATGAAAATTAAGAAATAAGAAAAGGTACAAATCTTCTCAGATATATTCTTACAAAATAATTACATTTAGGTTTGCATTTTGTGCTTGATTTATTACTTTCAGTACTCCAACTTAAATGCTGTTCCTCTTAATTTTACTTTGATAGATACAAGGGTTGTCACCTCATCTTGATAGTCAAATACCTACTCAAGCATTGGGATAAAACCTCATACTCAAAATGTAAATACACTTTCTAACTGAAAATATACAGTGCTGCTGTACATTGGTGTGCTTGATGAACTGCCCAATCCAACAGCATTCCCAACCTGACCATCCATTGCTCTCTTGATCTTAATGACAGGACGTACATCTCAAGAAATGGACGACAGGCAAAGCCACTCTGTGAAAGCACTTTAGGCTCAACACCAATGACAAAATTATTAAAAGAAAGGCCCTGCTGTGTGTCCATTATGTGCAAAACAGCTGACCCACTCCTCTACCATGACAAGTCCACAGGCCCATTTGCCTGCCTTCCACCCACTGCAGTCCAACAGCGCTTCAGTAAGTGCTCAGCTCCACTCGTCCTCATCGGCAAACCCTCCATCAGAGACCCAGAAAAGGGAAATCACAGACAAGATTGCTTAATTTGTAAACTTAAATCTTTCCCACAGTCCTTGACTGAGTTTTGACTGGTCGATGTCTGGAATGTGCTGAGACATGACCACAACCGTGACTATAATAAGACTGTCTACAATGACCTGGCACACATGAGAGAATCACTACTTTCTTGGAGGGACTCCCAGTGTGGCCTTGGGAGAGGTACACAGTGAAAAGATCGAGCTGAAACGCCTTGAGTCCGGGTTGAATATATTTGGCTACATTAATAAAAGCAAGATTTGTTTTTTTTACAAGGTAGGTGCCCAAGTCGTGCTTGTTGGACAAAAACCTAAAAACTTAATTGGCTGTTACTTGTTTATTTAGCCCATTACCACTGGCATGTATGTCCAGAAATGCTTGAGTTAGAACTTTTGGGAAAGTGACAGCCCTTGTAAATACATGTAATGCTACATTTACTTGTACTTGAGATTTTTTTAAATGAAAGATACTGTACTTCTAGTTGAGTATTTCTTGTATTAATGATGCTTTACTTTTACTTATGTTCAATACTTCTGTGCCGTCTTTATAAACAGCTAAAACAGTTATGCAACCCAGTATCGGGTCAGGAACTGCCAGTTGAGAACCACCGACATTGACTCATTTTATCACCTTAAACAGCAGTTACCTGTCTCGTACAGCAAAGTCCTTCTGCTGCTCCAAAGCGTGAACGAATGTGATGAGGAAGTGCTTGTTGTTCAGCAGCGTGGAGAACATGGTGATGCCCTCCTCAACATTTGGCCTTGTGGTGTTGTTGGCCTGATGACAGAAGGAGAATGAAACTGTTGATTTCTCTTTAAACACCTGCTGCATGCTCTCTAATCTATCTAACACCTCCTGTCTCAAGTGACCAATCTAGTGAACAATTCATCTTTCCATCACCACTCTTTCGTCTACTTCTTCGGCCCCCCCTCCCTCTGATTCCCTCAGCAGAATCCGTATCTCCTGCTCCAGCTCCTGACTGTGTGTGATTGTCTCTAAATGTGCCGAGTCGACTTAATGAGTATGGTCTATCTATGGGTGCGACTAAGCAGCAGCGTGATGAAGTCTTCCCTCTGGACTGCAGCCATATGGTGTGGTTTTGCAGCCTGACAGAAGGAGAACAGGGGTGTCCATTAAGATAAATGCCCGCCTGTGAGATTTATTTGCTGTGACCTGGAAAACACTTCCTGGGAAGACGATGTGGATCCAAGGCACTTCATCACGCTCAGACAGGCTCCCCCGGCTGCCGACCCAAAACCAGCGCTTGCAATCGTTACTTTCTCTCACGCTAGTACGCGCACAAGCCTACATTTGCGGTATGCATTCGGGCAGAGGTGCATGAAAGTGCACGCTCCCTTGCCCACTTTCTCTTTATAACTCATGTCCGCCCCTCCATTACACATTCACACATACACGCACATAACAACAAGAGATGGGCTTGATGAAAAGCATGCTGTTTTGATGTCCTACAGCTGGTGGGAAGTGTGTCAACAACCCGCCATCAACTTAGTGGGCGCTGTGTTTTGTGACAAGCTGGATTTTTTTTGTGTCTCACCCACCAGAAACCACTGCATGACAGGCATTAGTATTCATATTTGCACACGCAAGAGCATGCAGGTTCACACAAACACACAAAGCACACCTGACATTCCCCACACCCCATTTTTCAAGCAAGCAAAGGCAGAAATGCACTATATGCTTTTCTTCAGTCCTCATCAACAACAGCCCCACTGTGAACCTTTAATAAGCTACAGTGTGACCCAGTTGAGAGCGCGGGGAGTGAAAAAAGGTCCCAAATCAAGGCGCTCTGGCAGAAGAAAGCAGCCTGACCTAATATCCTAATGGCTTAACCCTTCACCTGCCAGTCCTGCAGCAGCGGATGGGTCTCTGGCAGGGCTCGCGGGCCCAGAGCATCGTTCTCGTAGACGGGCTGGACCAAACTCTTCTCGTAATCGGAAAACATCTGAAACACACATAAACACAAAAAGAGAACCGATACACAAAGTCAGCTTGAGCTGTAAACACAGGAAGATGCAAAGACAGAGAGAAAACAAAAAGCACTGCAGTCTGGAACCAAAGGGCAGATTTTCTTTTTCCTTAAAAGTTGACCAGCCATGAAAAGGGAACACGACACTGTGACACAACCGTCATGAGCCTTCAGAGGCAGACTGACCCAGAGCCAGGAGCCAGGCTTTCAACATCGTCTGTCATTTCAGGGCATCTATATTTGTCTTGTATTTGTGTAGCAAAGGCAGTGGCAGGAGTGGATAGCAACTGGTTACATGTAATCCCTGCACTGTAACAGAGTTGCTATTTTGTCCTTGTACTTCTTTGAGTAGTTTTAAAATGAGGGCTTTACTTTCACTGAAGTAAGTTTGGTGGGAGATATTGTACTTAGCAACACTTCAGACAGACATCTGAGTACTGAGAGAAAAAAAGGCAGATCCAATCATAGCTTCTATCAGCTTAAGTACGGACATGATACCAATGTCTTCAATACTGATACTGAGCTTAGCATCACAACAATCAATACTGAAATGACAGCTGAAACTGAAGCAATGCTGATTCCCTGAATACATATTAAATGTTTGAAGTTTAAAGAAGTACTTTTACAGTGAAGTTTATAACTGATTTATAACTAGTGATCGGTGAGATTTTATTTATAAAAGTGGTGTCACAATAATATTTTAATCAGCACATTGTGATGAGGGTGTAGATGAAGCTGCAATAATACAGAGACAGTCAATAATTGTTCAACCTGTTGCTAGACAGCAATATCAGTTTTTTTTTCCTGTGGAAGAATAAACAAGCACAGGACTGTGAGACGTATGAAATTAATGTTTGGTAAAATGAGAAGATATTTTTGCAGCAGCTGAACTAAAAGTCATGTTTAATAAATGAAAGAAGTTCATATTTTTCTGACTGCTTGTATTTTTATCTGAAAATTTGCCTGGTACAGTTATATGGAAATTTAACCATATAACTCATCGCCATGATGCATTGTAATGAATGGTATTGAATCCTTAACTTGATTTTCATGATATAATCTAATTATTCATACCATTTCAATGATCAATTCTGCTTATCAGTCCAAATTTTAAAGAATTTCCCCTATCCGTTCCTGTGGAGGGAAAAAGTTGGCCAACACAGGTTTTCAATGGCGGCAATGAGAAAAACTAGAAAAGCACTCGGAGAGCGCAGACCTCCGCCAGCGCCCCAGTCCTCTCCCATATTGTGATTTTTAGCATAAATATTTGTAGTACCTTTATTTCATGTACGTCAGTATGTCAAATACTTAGATTCCTTGATCATGAAAACATACCATTAGAAATTGGATTCATAATTACCTCCGCCAAGGAGGTTATGTTTAAGGGAGAGTCAGTCTGTCTGTCTGTCTGTCTGTCTGTCTGTCTGTGAACAAAATAACTCAAAAAGTTATGGATGGATTTTGATGAAATTTTCAGGACAGGTTCAGCATGGTAAAAGGAAGAAGTGATTCAATTTTGGTGTTGATCCGGATCAGCGTCTGGCCGCCATGATGAAAAATGCGATTTTCGTGAATAACTACTGAACTAAAATAGATATCATTACGAAACCATTGCTAATGATATGTTTTTATGGTCAAGGAATCTAAATATTTACATGAAATAAAGTTAGGACTAATATTTATGGTAAAAATTACAATATGGGAGAGGACTGTGGTGCTGGCTGAGGTCTGTGCTCTCTGAGTGCTTTTCTAGTGATATCTTTTTTAGTTCAGTAGTTATTCACCAAAATCACATTTTTCGTCATGGCGGATCCAGACGGTGATCCAGATCAACACCAAAATTGAATCAGTTCTTCCTTTTCCCATGCTGAACATTTCCTGAAAATTTCATCAAAATCCATCCATTACTTTTTTTATTTATTTTGTTCACAGACAGACAAACAGACTCTCCCCAAAACATAACCTCCTTGGCGGAGGTAAACATCACCCTTGGTGTTTAAATCTATGCTTCATAAATGAATGCATTCGCAGATTGCTGGTGTTTCCACCCTCTAAATGTTAAGTCTTCTGTAAAAAAAAAAAGACACAGAACTTCTGCTCCTTGTCTGCCATGATGAATTTTTTTATGGCTTTATTATGTCTCTGCTGACTCCTTCTAATAGGGTTGTGATTTGCAAAGCACCAGAAGCTGGCAGTGCTAGCAATGCTCATGTTGGACACTACCTGCTTGATGTTGTTAGTGAACGCTACAAAAGCTTACTAACCATTGTTGCATTTGGCCAAATTCAAGCCACAACGCTCTGCTTTTTGGTTTGCCTGCCTCATTTGGACCTTGTTTGGTTTTCACACTGACTACCAATTTAAGTCTGGTCCACTTGGAAGTGAACTGAGAGTCTCTCAGACCAGAGTTCAGTTTCCTCTTTCAGAGTTCATTCAGTTTGTGTGAGCTTTCAAATGAGTCCAAATCTTATAAACTTTCAGAAAAAGCCAATCAAACATGTTCAGTGTGAAAGTAACATTAGTTTTGAAAGACTTGCAAAAAAGTCATCAAGTCATGTGACATTACTCTACAACCACTGGTCCAAATTGCAAGTCCAGAAATATGTAATGTTAAAGCATTCAATATTTTGAACCAGAATCATAAATATGACACTCTGTGAGCCAAAAATACTGTTAGCACAGGTTCCATCCTGGATTTCTTTAGTTATTACTTTAATCACTTCCTGACCTGAAAATGAGGGTGTCATGACTAAAGAGCTTGAAGTTCCTTTAGTTTTAAAGCCAGACTATCTAAGATAAAGCCAAACAGCAGGATATTAAAGATATAAAATATAAACACTAAGCAAGACATTATAGTTTCATGTATATAAAGATTTGATACAACTACTGGAAAGTTTTCCAGGGCTACAGTCATATATTTGTTCTATGCAACGTTAAACTGTATCAAAGCCATATTTACTGCCTCATTGTGTTTGTGTATAATCTCAGAGAACCAGAAGCTATCATGGTCAAACCAAATCTCAGAGGGTCATGAGTAGAGTGCTTGTTGTGTTAGCGTAAAGAGACTCAAGCAGCAACACTTGGATTTATGTTTCTCTCCTTGTAGCTTTTCAGCACTCTCCCCTTTCACTTCCTTCGCAACAGAAAACACTGTCCAGTGTCCACTGCAACAAACCAGCATTTCGCAAGACACTCCATCCTTGCAAAAGAGTGTGTGTGGGTGTGCGAGTTAACTCAGGGTGTGTTTTTGACAAACGGGGGAAAGTTTCCTTGTCTCTGTGCCCGCCATTGTTCTGTCTCCTTGAGAGTCAATGCCTGTGGTTAGAAGACAAAGCCTGCTGAGTTGTGACTGTCTATATCAGTGGAAAAACACCCAACAATAGTCAGACCCACAGTCTACCTTCAGGGTGGATTGCAGATCAGCAAAACGCTCACCCATAGAGAATGCATTAAATCTCCTGCAGGGTGCCACACTGAGCTACACTTTGCTTAAACTCTATGTTTTTAAAGTTCCAAGGTGAATTTTGATGCTGCATATTACAAGCTGTGGGAAATGTGAAATGGGATACACAAGGAGAGGAAAAAAAAACTATATTAAAACCCCATTGAGAAAAATGATATTGTCAGTGTGCCAGAGGAAATCAGATAGCGGGCGGAAAAATAGGTTTTCTCACCTTGGGGAAGAACGTGCGTGTTACAAACTGTTTGTACTCCAAAAAGGGGATGCCCTGGCTGCGATTCAGCTCCTTGGTGAGGTCTGTCATGTCTGTCTGCAGCTCTGCAAAGCCTAAAAGGAAAATGGGAAAAAAAACAACAGAATGACCCAAAAAGGCTTGGGAATGTTCAAGACCACAGTCTTGTTCTTGGCTTCCCGCGCTTCATTTGTTGCTAAGCAAAATGAGTCAGAAATCTGTTCACAGGCTAATGCAATAGCCCCCATATTCTCCTGGGACCCTGTGGGATCTGTAAGAATCAAAGATCAAATTAAAGGAAAGTTAAATCAGAGTTGTATCATCTTACTTCACAATCTTCTCGTTGAATACTAACTACACCAGCCTGCTAATCCTCTGATCTTTTTCCAATCTTTCTTTTCTTGCGTGTCTTTGCCAGATTTTGCAGTCCAGGCAAATGTTTACCAAACAACAATGAGAGCGGCCAAATCCAGTCTGAGGACCTCATCCAAAACATGTGTGCGTGGAGGCTGAAGAAACAGTGTTTTCAGACACATACTTGAATATGCATGCTAATGTTGTAGTCACTTTATTGGATAGCATGTTCTCAGTGAAGGATGATGTTCTCCCCTAATGAGACACTGGAGATCCCTTTATGGAAACACTTTTCCTGTTTCAGGATGAAAGACGTATTGGGGTTACAATGTGACATTTTTCACTCTGTGTTTGTGCATAAAGAAGGGAATACTAGACCAGAGGGATTTCAGTCATATTTCATTACTCCTCCAGGTTATTTATCCTCCTGCTCACGAAAGCGTCCTCTGAACCAACAGTCTGCTCACACCATCGACTGCTGATTGGAAGCAGCAGGCTTGAAACCAAAAACTCGTCTCTGCTAAATCCTCTCTGGAAAATGTCAATAGCCCATCTTTCCTTTACTCCCTATGCTTTGTTTTTATCGCATCATTTTGCGATCGTGCACCCTTAGCCTGAACTCTGCCACAAATCTGTCTGTGTCCTCTGACTAAATAACCTCTCTGTGCCCCCCCCAACTTTGACTCCCATCTCCTCCTCCCTCTACTTCTCCTTTTCTATTCATCCCTACTATCTCCGCTTCATAAATCTAGGAGCACAGACGTGAAGTGGCCTTCACACGGCTCTACCCCAGTAACCCAGACTCACATTTGCAGACATATATATGCACAGACAAACAGAGAGGGCCCTAAACCCAAACATGCACGCGCAGACCTCGTTCCTACAGCGCAGACACAACACAACACAACAGAGGCGATGCGGCTGCTAAAGTATGTCTTGCGTGTGACTGATCATTTGTCAGACACTGTGTTTCATGAGTCATGCTTACTAGGCTCAATCTGTCAACTGTTGTATCTCCCTCCCACTTCAGCATGAAAAAAGTCGAACAAACACACAGCAATGTGCACAAACAAACACAATAATATATGTGGTCAATATTTCTTCCCACAGGATCCTTTTTCATGTCTATCGACACAAACATCATTTGTGGTCTGAATCACACTGATATCAGAGCTTGTACTATACACAGGCCTGCCCACAGAAATGGCTGAGACCCAAAAAGCCCAGTGAAAGGGCTTCATCAGATGTGATTTATTACCATCAACGCATTTGTGTTGGATCTGTAGCGCTGATTCTACCCTTCTGGCTAGCATTCAGCTCTTTCTGGAGCTGAAAAGTGTGCTCACAAGTATGGTCTAAATGTTTACAGAAAAGTTGACTCAAGCTGGCAACACACCGAACAGTTTTAAAAAAGTGTGGGAGACCAAAGACATAATGGCTTCTCAACGGGTTTTTAAAGTTATACTCGCAAAACATGCACAGTCGATGATTCAGTCACACCTGATGACAGACAGAAAAGCTCACAAAACAGAGGATTAAATTAGGGTAGCAAAGTATAATCAATTTGTCAGACCGTGGTCACATTCTCAATTTTCTCCCCTTTTCATTTGTTTTCAAAATTTTGGAAGAATAGACTGCATTTCTTAATTTCATCAATTATGGTCCAACACTAAATTATCTCAGGGTCAACAACGTTACTTGGCAGTCCTGGTGTTAGCCTTCCTTTGAAACAAAAATGAAAAATAAGAGCAGAATATGGGGGGGATCCTGGATGTACATAAGATAAAACTGCTCCTTTGTAATTGTTGTGAGCTGTCACACAGGTAACATCGAAGTGGTCAGCTACTGATCCTGGCTTTTGCCTATTGAACCCAAAAGACATTCAGACTTGGAGTCATAAATACCAAACATGTTACACAGATAGTCCACACATGAAGTTCATTTGGATTAATTATAATTTTTGAAAAGCCTGAAGTTAGGTTGCTAAGATGGACAAACGATGAAAATTTGGGGCACCTGTAGCTAAGGTGCAATCCAGAATATTGGCATATCTGCAAAAGTTTTATGGGTGTTTGGTCCACACAGACCCAGCATTTTGAGAGCTTGAGAGGGCACATTTTTGAAAAAATGTCCCACAGTGAATACATCTCAAAGGCTGCTTTTGTGTGTCTAATAGCCTCACCTTTCCCTTTCATCAGACGCACTAACCCCAATAACAATAGAAATGATGGCAGAATGATTTGGTCCAAAATGAGTGAGAAGAAGTACACGCTTATTTATTCCATTCCTTGTCTATTTTTTAAAATCTGTCTTATTACAAGTACAAAAAAGAGAACCTCAAAATAATAAATGTTTTCATAGAAATAAAATAAGGCAGGGTGTTGATTCAGGGAAGGGTAAGCAACCCTGCACATCATTTAGTTTCGACCAGCCCAGGTTTGATTGAGGCCCATTTGCAGAGTGTCTCCCTTGCTCCAAAACCTATCTGCTGTCTCCGTCCACTTTCCAATAAAGTCTAGAAAATGCCCAAAATGAAAACAGAGCTATCACTGTTACACTTCATGCTGTCAGTATTTTTTTCTGACCCCCCACCCCCATGCAAGTGGGCCCAAAAAGCTCCTCCTTTTACCCCCTTTATGGGTGGCCTTGAAAAAGGGAGTGGGTACATGTTTGTATGTTGATACATGCATGTGTCCTTGTGAAAACACACCTTTGCGAATCTCCTCTCTGATTTGGGATTCCATTTCCTCCATTTGAAGTAGAGTTTTCTGCCAGTAGCGCTCTGCCCTTCGGCTCTTTGTGCAGTACACTACAAGGGCTGAAAAAGACAAAATTCAGTTGTATACAAATGTTTCCAACACTGACAGCCTCCACTACATCAAACAAAATAAACAGGATCGATAGGATGTGTCTAAAAGCTTGTGAGGCTGTGAAAAATATTTCGATGAATGCATCCGACTGTGAGAGCACGAAAATGAAATTTTCTAAAAAATTCAAGGGTGTGAACTTTGCAGATAGAATTTGTGCGCGTATTATTTTAAGAGCTGTATCCATCACAAAAAAGGCTTCAGAAAATTAAAATAAAAATAGGTCCTGCAAATTTCTGAGAACAGATTTGATGGAGGACATTGTGTGAAAATCCACAGTCACGCCAATTTTCACCCCTACACCTGCCCTCCACACATTCATGCTGAGATTACAGAATAAAATACACACAGAGAGACAGACGGAGCTGGCAGCGAGGGGAACAGTAGGGTCTTTGTGTTTCCCGTGCTGAGGAGGGATGAAGCAAGTGCAGTGAAACTATGACCCCCAAATCCCTTTTATCTGTTTCACATCTGGAGCATCCATCGAGACAGCAGTCACACATCCATCATCCTCTGGTGATACACAAACTTACCCACAGTGCACAGCAGCAGCAGCACACAGCACACTACAATGGACACAACGATGGCCAGCTCGCTACCGCCCAGCTGCACTTTGGCGATGGTGTGGTGGAAGTTTCCAACTTGCACCTGGAAAGCAAAAAGAAATGCACATAAGTACATTAACTACCTTCTCTGATATTTCTTTTTCTTTCCACAGTGCTCATTATTACCTCCACACACCACAATTCATCTCATCACGTCATATATATTCTTTTATTTCATTTTGATCAAGTATTTTTTCTCCCTTTTATCACAGTTAATGTTCTTTTCCAGTACGGTCCACATGGATGCTAAATATGCTGCTGCACTGTTAAATCTGTCAGAAAACATTGACAAGATCTTAAAAAACCCCAACTTAGATAGTTGTAAAAAAAAACTGTCTCTTCACCTTCAGCACTACAAATAAAGCCTACAACAAAAGACTCAATTTCTAAATCACAGTCTTTTATAATCTTCAAACCCAGAAGCTGTCATAAGAGATGAAGAGCATATTAATATAGCCCCTAAATCATTACATAAAGCATGACAAAATGCACTTAAATCATGCAACAAACAAAATCCTTTGCAGGCAGGCCGTTAAACCTCCCCCACCATGGCTCATATTGGTATGTCTGAACATAAATTACAAAAACATTAAGTTAAATTGTCCTCCACACTGTTGTCTTCAAAATAGCTTTTTTTATGAGACAATACTTTAGATTTACAACACAATTATCTACCATCATCATGAAAACAAATCAGAAACATTTGTGCTTTAAGGACAGCATGATGAGTGAACAAATATTTGAAAGAATGCTTGTATCAAATATCTGGATGAGACAAAATGTTTTCTTGTCTTGTGCAATTTAATTGTTGAATTGAATGTGCCAATCTAGGGTGGTGCAGCTGTTGTTCAGGGGAGGATTTGATTGTCTGACCCTAAAGGTGGAGGGTTTAATCTCCATCTGCTACCAAGTTGAAAGTCCCAATACAAGACACTTAACCATATCCATGCAGCTTCCTCAACAAATGAAAATGTAATCATGAACATGCATGAGATTAGCTAATAGAGTGGTGCAGTGATAACACAGGCCAACACAGGTCAGCACTGCACTGGTTCCCCATGATTGTAAGCCCACTGAAAGCCTACGGGATTTTTAATTGTGTTTTGGGTCATTTCTGATAACAAAAATTAATGACATATGTTCTAGTCTTTGTGATATTCTAAACAATGAGCCTACTTTTCATGATGTTTTAAGCTTAAACATATTCAGCAAGAATAAAAAGCTAACAGTGATCCACAGTGAAACTACAACACGATAATTAACTTATGACTTAACAGCAATATTTCCGATGTATAGGAAATGACTGTAACTCGAACAAAAGTTAGTAACTGTTGCTACAAGGCTCTAAGATTCTAAAGCAGGCAATATCAGATACATTTGATTATTTTCCAGTAAAAATTAAAAAAATCTCATGTGTGTGTCAGACATTTATCCAAAACTGGTATTCTACATACCGTTTACTCTGGAGGGTTGGTAACCAGGAAGTGCCAAATACTAACTCATTTCCATGACTTTGGGCTCATTCTTGCACCTCTCTTTACCTTAAGACACTTAACAAACTGCCCTGACGGTCAGTGAGTTAATGTCAGATTAGATTTTTTTTACTTCTTATCTGAAAATGATGGCTGTGGGTAGTGGAGATCCTCATCTGATGTTATGTAAATGTTTGGAGCCATTACATCAGGTTTATAAAACATGACAAAGCTGTGTTGTTACTGGTATCATAACACTGATCACGAATTTAAAAGACAATGAATATGAATGGTTTATTCTCTTTCCTCTAGTCTTTAATTTAAAGAAAGGTCAAGACATTACATTTCAGTAAATAAATAATAAAATAAAACATGAATAACTTAAATGACCAACTTCTGAGAACAATATATCGCCTTCATAAAATCTACAGAAGTCCCATAGCAGCTGATTTGAAAAAGAAATGATGTAAAAAAAAAAGTTAAGTCCATAAATTTTACCATAAATTAGCAAAATAATTTCAGGGGGCCAATGATGAACTTTGCTTTTGCATATTTTTCATGAAATTTAAGTATTCAATCTGTTCAGGTATCACAGTAACAGTAAACTTGAGGCGACGATAGTTAAGCAGAAGCTAAACCAAAATGCTTAAAAACAATGCTGGTGCAGTGATCTTATTTTAAATATACAAAATCACATACAGATCTTCATGTTGTGGCACATGAAACATAATCCGGCATGAAACTAGGTCCGGGGGAAAAAGATGAGAAGGATAAGACAGGGAGTTGCCATTGGGAGAGTGGGTGGGATATCGAACTTTCCTAATATTGTAGCCAAGTTGCAATGTATACTACACTATTAAAGGTGCTATGAGGAGAATTTATACGTGGCGACATTAAGACTGTGCCACCCATGAGCACGCACAGCGACTGTCGTAATGCTGCATTCCAGTAACCTTGGAACTGGGAGTGACATCATCTCTGACTTATCGGCGTTCCATTTGAAGTTGGAAAAAAACATGCCGATCTACCAGGCTATTGTTAGCTGTTGTTAGCATGCCCTGCGTTGTTGTTCACAAATATCACATGAAGAATGTGATTATCACTATGGCAGCATTTTTGTAATTATAAGTCTAACAATACTATGTATACAGCTGATCTAGAGCGACACACCCCAGTCAGAAGAGCAAATAAATTGATCATTACAGGAGCTAAATAACTGTTCACACTGGGGGCATCCATCTTCGATTGTCAACTTGAGGGTGGCGAGGTTTCACCGAGTTCCCAGAAGGAAATTCCAACTTCGGGGACCGTCCAGTTGCAGTTTCCTACTCGGAACCCAGAAATTCCTACTTCTGACTAAAACTGGAATGCACCAAAAGACCCAAGCCAAAGCGTGTGTTTGTTGTGAAGCTAATAAAAATGCAGTTAGGACCTTCCTCAGAACTCTGTATTGCTTTACAACTTCTTTTTTCAACAACTTACAGGATGCAAAGCGACGAGGTAATGTATCTCTTTCTAGTTATGCAGCGGTAGTTTTTGATGTGTGACAACAAGCAGTTTTTGGAAAACTGCGTATTGTAGTTTTGTAGCCGGCTATATATCACTACTTACAGCCCGGTGTTCTAAGACATGTCCGAATAATATAAATTTGCTCTAGTTTTAATTGTCTTGTTCCCGAAGTTGAGTATCCAGGCCAGTCCAGTCCTGTCCGACCCGACCGGAAGGCTAAGGAATAGCATTTATAGATAACCTATTTTGATGCTATAAAACTCATCTTAAAGTGTGTATTTTGATCAGGCATATATCTAAAAGTGAGACTTTTTTGTAATTACTTAAAAACTCCTCACAGTCCCTTTAAGAGAGGAAAAGACAGTTGACTAGACTCTTGTCCTATCAATAGTCTAGTCAGCTATCTCGTTCTCTCTTCATAGTCTAGTTAAGTATGTTGTCCTCTCTTATTACTTAACTCTCTTAATAGCGTAGTCAACTATCTTGCCATCTCTTATCAGTTTTATGGTCTGTCATTATAGTTTGGTCACTCAAGAGTCTGGTCTTGTTTCATAATAGTCTCAAGCACCAAGTCAAAAGTTTGTCATAGGAAAACCCAATTTTTATGCTAAGATGACAGGATATGTCGAGATCCTGAGAGAACAGCTAATATTTACTTGATGCAGCGTAACAGCTGTAAAAAAGTTGTTAGCATGTAGCTTTTTTCAAAGACCTGACCTGAGAGAAAAACACCTATAGGCTATACCTCCATGGCCCATCTATAGCCCCCCCCCCTCAAAAAAAATCTAATTAACATGATTCACATAGGTCACTAATTTAAAAGACTAAAATCTACATTTTTGTAATGAACATCGTCTAACATAATTAGGCCTGTATTGTAATTACTGAAAACATGTTACATGTTACTTTTCATTTCTGTTTCATTCCAACAATATTAATAACTGAACATTGCTCTCTGTCACTGAGTGGATGGAACTGTCAGTCTGTTGCACAAATTGTGACACCTATACTTAATCTCTGTTTTATCATATTCTTAGGTGTTTAATTGTTCTCTGTTTTTGTTACATCTTATCATATTGTATGGTACAACATCATATCATATGGCATCACATTGTATGTTGTCTAACTGTATCATACTGAGCAATATCTCATCATTAGTATCGCCTTGATTCAAACCCTAATCAAACAGACTTATGATTTAATATTTAAAAGATATCCATGTAACATACATAAGTAATGCAATAAGTTCATTTTGCTCAGCTGTTTTTCAAATACGCTTACAAATCAAAGCTTAGGGAAATATACTGAATAATTAAAATGGTGAAAGTCTGAGGAAAGGATGGAGTTCTCCCTGTAAGACCGGTAGCTGTTTCAGATATTGCAGACCCTTGACTGATAATCATTTTCAATATTTTTTCTAAAATTCGTGTTTATTCAACACAACATGATCCATGAAATAAAATACATGGCCCATAATCATTAAAAAATGGAAAAAACATCATTCTTCATTAACCGACTGACAGAGACCCATATAATTAACAAGAGTGCAAACAATTACAAAATGCCCTTCAACAGCAAAGGGCAGGATTTATGTATTTATCCTCTGAAATTTGGTGTCAGAATCAGTTTTTATCATGCTTCATTGCTTAACCTTTTTTCTCCACTGTCCTCTATTATCCTCCTGTCAGCGTCTGCACTGGCCAATTAATTTTCATTTACATAGCTCTCATTCATGCCAAAAGCCCTGACATGTGGAGTCATGGAGGTTGTGGTGATCAGATGATCCAAAGTGGAAGAGAAATCTGTTCATATGTATATTCTACTTCTTTGAAATTGTATAATAAAATCATCAATGTTTGGCAGCAGCATTTCAATGATTATTCTATGAGTCAGAATGAAGATGTATTGCTGCATTGACATTGTATCCCACCACAAATTGGGCCGAAAAAATAAATAAATAACACAAGTGCCTTGAGAGACCATCGAGCTGCAGATACACTGGAGGTCTCTTATGTAACAAGCCAATTTTCATGGCAGAGACAGACATGTTAACAGCCTGGTTAAAAAAACAGTTTGGTTAGAATAGTACATGTCAAGGAGTACAGTTATCCATTACTGACCCTTTTTTCGGCTCTTTAATCAGAGTCAGGCAGCCTCTACCCAAAAGCAACTGCATGTCAACATTTGATAAAACAGGAAAACTTACTTACACTCACAGGCCAAAGAAAACAAAGCAAATAGATCCCCCTGATTTAACGTCTGTGATCAGACAGATCCATCTTGCCAAGGTCAAATCTACAACAATTGTGAGCATCCCAAAACGAGATGGCCAAATCAGTGTCGTTTGGAGCAGGACAAGGTGGGGGCAAGTGTGAGACGACAGCAGAAAGTGTCCACGTCGTCCAAACATCAGCATAGATGCTAACAGCTTTAGTAGCAGTTTTAACATATCTGGATCACATTTCTGTTGGTTATTTTTGCTCTACATCTGACATGTTCTGGCGAGAGTTTGTTTTATTCTATTCTTCTATTCAGTCAAAGTGGCTCACGCTCTGTCCTCCTGTCTGTTCTGTCCTACAACACAAGAGTAGCACCCACCTATTACGTTATTGGCCCCAAATGAATATGAGTGATGGGGTGACCATCCAATCACCTTCTGGATATACTTTTGAAAGGCTCTGCTATTCCCAAACACTTTCAATGGGCTCTTTCCCAAATAAACTAGTGAAACATTTTGAACGGTCAATCCGGTTTGGATACAAGCATTTTGCTGACTTTAAAAGCGGTGGTAAAGGACATCACTGAGGTTACAGAAGATTTAAAAAATTAAAAAAATATATAATAAAAAAACTAAAAAGATTTCGAACTACCTACAGAAGTTCTGTCAGTATTTGGTCACCCAGGTCAGACTTTAAAAAAGAACTAAATGAATAAAACATGAGTAAAAGTTTGTCAAAAGTGAGTTATTTTGAATTGTTCAGATTGGAAAGATGTGAAGTACAGAAGATTTTGTCTAACCTTGTAACAGTTACTAAGAGTTACTAAGGGCGGAGATTAATAAAGGATCACTTACTGGAAAGAGACAGGATTATTAAAAGGATAGTTTAGGGGAATGGGTGACACTAGTAGAGATACTAACCAGCCTTGACTTTGTCTGTTGCTAGGTGTACTGTAAGATAGTTTGAACTGTGCTTTCATCATGGCTGCCACAGCACATTGCACTCAAAAGTCTCCTACAATAACGAATCCAATGCTTTATCAATTCCCTGATTGATTCTCATAGATTTTCTGTGTAAAAACGTAGCCCTTCAAAGCTTTTCTGTGTCAACAATGTCAAACTCATGGCACTCCTGATACTTGTCATTCATGTTGCTAATGCTTCCACCTTTTCTTGAAATCACATGGAAACTGTCAGTCTTTAGACTGTTGTAATCCCTGTCTGCTATGATAAATTCCTTTGTTCCAGACTTCTTCTTGCCAAGTATAGAGACAAATGGTATATTTTTCTCAAACTAATTTGAACCGGTTCTTGATACCCAGAGGCTACCAATGTTTATTTCTTCGATGGATCCACCACCTTGCATTCCAAGCAATCAATTAGTGGTGTTGACACACATTTAAATAAAAACGAAAAAAAAGAAAAGAGAGATGAAAACTAACTCAAAGATAGTGCAGTGATAATAAGGGACAGTGGGTAGGCTACATGAAGGATTTTCTTAGTCAAGAGTCGTGCAGTAAAACAGGCAATCTTTAATGGGAACACAAAGGCCTGGACACATCATTTTTCCATGAGCACAGGTGCAGACACAGAAAAGAAAATAACTCAGATATTTTGAAAAATGGCCTCTCGCTGCAATGAGCTGAGGGAGTCACCCAGTTCAGAGTAACCCAGATGTGACAAGAAAAGGACTTTCACTTCTGCCTTCTGATTAGTCAGCAGGGTCTCTGCTGTCCCTCCTCACATCCTTCTTTTTCCATCTTCCAATCCGCATAAACTTCATAAAGAGAGCCTCGGATAAAAAGCCCCTCACCAAATCCTTCTTACGCTGGTTTTACTCTGAGGGGCAAACTAACTCCCTCTCTTCCATCTAACATTTTCTTTTCCTCTTTCTGGTCTGGGCATCAATCTGCTCCAGCCAGTGAGAGAAGGCTGTCTTCCAGAGACTGCCACAGCCCAGCCTGTGTAATGGAGGGGAAAATGCCATTGTTCTGTGTTCCTGTTTTGCTCATGGAAAAAAAGATGCTATTTCCCCATATCCACTTCTGCAGCTCAGCTCCACTTCAGAGCCAAGCAAAACATAGGCATGTAAAAATAGATCCGCCACACAACATAAGTGAAGACACACAAATGGCCAGAAGCAATACAACAGCCATGCACGTATGCATTTATTCAAATTCGAACTGTGTTTATACCCTCAAATGTGACATGGGCTCGCTAATCATCCTCACTCGTCACGTGCGGGCAGCCCACCCATTTGTGTTATGACATCTCTTTGGCCTTTGCCCCCGCCTTTATGTCTTTGCTAATTGTCCCTGTGTTTATTCTCAGATATCCTGAGAGAGAGGGAGGGATGAGGGGTGGGGAGTGAGCCACAGGTACACAATGAGCAAGAGGGAGAGAGAGAGAGAGAGAGAGAGAGAGAGAGAGGGGGGATAAACTTAAAAAGCCCTCTTTCTATTTCTGTGTCAAAGTGGAGGATAAGCTCTTACGGTGCAACTCAGCTGATAGACGAAGACAGACTCACATATGTTTCTGAGCTATTTCAGCAAACCACTCACAGTCTGGCTCATATTTAAATATAGATGAGCTCTTCCCTCTCTTAATAAAACTCTATCAAAACAACAAAATGGACAGTGACAGATGGGAAACGTGGGAAGAGGTAGTGAAGGACTCTGCTGTTTCATGATTAAAACTTTTAATTGTGATCAGAGACAAAACAAAAACACAAGGAAGGCACAGAGTGAGTCAGGAGATTTGGATCTGGACATGAAGAGATAATACCCCATTGTGTAGGTGATGATAGATGGAACAATGCAGGATTAAAAGATAAAGGATAAAACGTAAACATTTCACTGTTTCACTGTGGCGCAGACTGATGCCTTACCACCCCCACTAAACTGCTGATTCACGGTGGCATGCTCAGGGACTGCAAACCATTCATAATGCATGAAGAGAGACGCACACTTAGCACTGGCTGTGTGTGGACCTGAGCGGATCAAATCTGTTTCAATAAACATCACAGATGGTCTGGGTGCTGACTAAATGTTTAGCTGTGAGACAGATGGGTGATATCCTGAAATAATCAGGGTCTAATCAGACATATTTAGTTAACAGACATGGTTGTATGGATTATTTATTGAGGTTTAGTCAAGCGGCGAAGCTACTGTTGAAAAATGGAGCCGATGCTAAAGTTAGAAAACTGCAGTTCTTTGACAGCATGCTTAAGGCTGGCTGCAGGAGCTTGTTAGCAGTCTCCTGATCCTGGGATGCATGTCAGTCAGATCAGGGACAGGAGGGAAAAAACACCAGGTAAAAGTTGTTGTAAATGAATGAAAGTGAATACTCTAAAGCTATAAATGGATCTTGGTTGATCCGACCAATATCATAAAAGCCCTTTTACATTCTAAATTGCAAATGCAATACAAATCTGCAGCTTCACGATAATGATACCATCAGTGTAATACAGTTCCCTCTTCTACTACAGTAGTTTCCTGCTACATTCATGATAGATATATTTCAGAGGACATTTAAAGAACTGATTTTTACAGATTTCTTTACAGGCTTAAACATTCTATGTTTTGGTCTGAGATCAAAATAACTCAAGAAGTTATGGATGGATTTCGATGAAATTTTCAGGAAATGTTCAGCATGGGAAAAGGAAGAAGTGATTCAATTGTGGTGTTGATCCGGATCACCGTCTGGATCCGCCATGACGAAAAATGCAATTTTCGTGAATAACTACTAAACTAAAACAGACATCATTATGAAACCAATTGCTAATGGTATGTTTTCATGGTCAAGGAATCTAAATATTTACATGAAATAAAGGTAGGACTAATATTTATGGTTAAAATCACAATATAGGAGAGGACTGTGGTGCTGGCGGAGGTCTGCGCTTTCCGAGTGCTCTTCTAGTTAAATAACTGTTTTGAGTTTACACGATTTAATATTACATATAGTCATGTCATGTCTATACCTATGAAATGTTGTCATAAGACTGTGCTGTGTTGTAGACAGAAGTCTTGTCTCTTGAAATTCAGTTTTGAACACAGCTACGCCATGAATTGGCTTACAAAAGACCCATTAGTAGCCATTAGTTAATGTCACTGTCTTGATCCAATATTTTCTACAGTTATATCTTGACCCTCTAGAAAGTTGATCAAAGCATTGGCAGGTGTTAAAGTATATTAACAAACAACAATGACCACAAAACAGTCTTTTATGTTAAAATTCCATTTGAATGAAGTTATCATGAATGAAAAACTTGGATTCCCACTTCTAACAAATGCCAGATTCCTGTAAATGCAAAGCTTATTTAATTTGTGCAAAACAATCAGAATATATTTTGTGTCTAACAGACCTAAACGCAGCAGATAAAATACAGTATGATCTCTACACTTAACAGAAAAGCAACATTTATCCAGGCTGACTGATTTACCTGGCATGAAGTCAAACAGTATCACAAACAACAAGTGCTGAGAAAGCAAAAAACCTTCACCAAGGAAAGTTTGACATTCTTGGCCAAGTTATGATCCAAAATGTGGAAACTGCCCAATTGTGCAATGTTAACAAATACTTGAAAAAATATTCCGGATCCACATCAGTACTTCAATTAACCCCAAAGTCTAATCACTTTTTCCTTGTGTTATGAAAAACTTTCCTGATAAATTTGATCAAAATCAAAATGAACTTTTAGAGCCATTTTGCTCACAGATAGACAAAAAAATCAATAAAACTGAGAATTGCTTCATTTTGATTGTCTTCAGAGAAACTCTGCTGGCATTATTTCGCCCTTTGAGTTGATAAGTCGTTATCTGCTTTCAACCCATGGTCCTTGAAGTCCCCTAGCACCTATAATGTTGATTTCTACAGCAGAATCTAACATATTCACACATTGATCATAAAAAGAGTTTTAAATCGAGTAGCTTGTGTCGTTTTTGGAAAAAAAACTGTCAAAGCTAAGATTTTTCTACAAAACGAATGCATTTGGATTTTACTGAGGCAAAAACTTTTGCACCCATTAACATAATAAGGCTTGTCAAACTGACTAACTCATGTTTCAGTAATGTTTACCTCAGCTACACCTTTTTCTTGTTCAGAGTTTGAACTCAATTAAGTCTGAAAAAGTTTTTTTCAATGGGGCAGACTGTTGTGCTTCAGAACAGAATTCAAGAAACAAATGGGTGATGTCACTGAGGTCACATGCTTGTTTTATACCTCATATGGGTGCGGTACTCCATATACACTTACAGTGACAGGCAGCTCTCTCTCGCTCGAGCTGAGCAGTCCGTTGATGGTGCAGTGGAACAGCTGGTCGTTGTGAAAGCTGATGTTACAGGGGTAGGAGCCAATCATCACTGAGTATTCCTCTGGCATTAGTTCCAGGTCGCTTGGCCCTTTCTGCAACATAAAAATGAACAAAACCAGCCATCAGCCCATCAGTGATAAAATGGTTTGGTTTGACCAAGCGTATGTAACATTCACAAAAACCACTGCAGCTTTCACCCACACATGCGCCGGGCACAAACGCAGCTTTCCCCCACACACATGCAGAAACTGAACTGCAAAGGCGTGTCACCCAGCTGTCACACAGAGGAAGCCAGAAGAAAACTCATCTCATTTTGGGCTAGAGTTCAGCTTAAAGCAGCAAACATTCCCTCTCCCTCTCTCACATAGCCATGGAAGTTTGTCCAAATAAACCCTGCTGACAGTCATCCCTGCCTCGGCCCAAAATAACATTCTCAGGGCCTTTACAGGAGCCCACTGGAAAAAGCTGTACAGTTTTTATCACTATCTGTGTTAAGCCGAGCCCCACCTTCAAGTTCTGAGTTTAATTAAAGGAGTGGTTCAGCCATTTTTCACCACATGCCAAAAGCCTGTTATGAAATGTCAAAACAAACAGCACAATAACACTTCTTTTAGTGACATTATACTGAGTTTTCTAATGTCTAAAAATACCCATAAGGTCACTGTAATGTCAAAAAAGCAAGATAAACACTCACAACAGAAGACATGCAGAGATGCACTGTAAGCTCCGCCCACTTTCACTGTTAACTGTTTATTTAACATGAAAACAATACCATAAGTACACTGTTGCAAACCACTCTGCCATACCAACACCAGACAGTGTTTTTAGGGTTTTGAGTAGGGCGGCTTAATTAGGAAAAAAATTATAATAACTTTTTTTTGCTTCATATTTTGCAGTTATTAAGCATTGTTACAAGACATCTTTGCAAGAATATTGAATGAGTAGAAATCAAATCATATTGCAGATGCAGCATTTCTTTGTATTGATTTAAAAACTTTTTGAATGTTTTATTGATTATTATAACAGTATCAAGAGTTAAAGCGAAATGTGATCAACTAAATCATAATTAATACATGAAGAAACATTAATCACTTCTTATTTTACAGGAAAACCTGCAGGCAAAGAAAGTCAGGCAGGGAGGCAGAGAGAAGGATATCTAATTAAGCACCACCACTTCTTTAATTATTTCATATAGTTTAAACAGCTTGTACAATCTCTGCTGTGATTCAACACTGATGTTTTGAAGAGAGTTTAAAGGAGATGATAGAAAAGTGCCAAACAGCCTTGTGAGTCATATCAGTAACTGAATAGCTGGCCCAGGCACATATTCAGAATAAAAGCATTGTGTTAAAACATTTTCTAATCAATGACCAATATCTGAGCAGATTAACACTACAATACAGCTTGGATGTGCACAACACAGCACGGCATGTGCCCCTATATTCACACAAAGGCAGACACTCACTCACAGCATTCCTATCGCCCGCTTAGTCCTTGTGCCTCCCTCTCTCCATTATTACACCGTTGTTACTACCTTTGGAGACAACCGAGGATCACTTGTTCTTTTCACCGTGATTGTCTAATAGCATGTTAGCTATTTTTTTTGTGATTGTAGGAGGCCATAATCCTAATTGTACTACTTCTCCCTGCTAGTCTATGGTCACCATACACTGTATGTTCACCTCCAGTTTTACAATGTCTTACCTCCTGCTAATACAGTGACAGCTCAAGTGATGAAGATAAAAAGGGGCCTTTAACCCCTTTTTGTACAAGCAACAACTTCACAGATGGATTTGAGGGACTTGAAAGCTCAAAATTAAGGCCAGCTTCTGGAGACACTTGTGCAATGCAGTGCAGTTTTAGTGAATCAGGCCTCAGGAGTCAGTTTTAACAACTTTTTTTATCTTGATTGATTTCTTTTGGAGATAGAGGTCATTCCTGGCAATCTTAAATGAGCTTGTCATGTATGATGTCATTATTTACATACAGGGGTGATGGACTACATAAAAATAGGACACAGTTTGTAAGAAACTGCAGTTTCACTTAAATGCAAGAGTGACAAGTGATGAAATGTGTGTGTTTGCGTGAGTGTGTTTATCCCCAGTGGTCTTCCTTGCTTTGATTACACCCTCAGGGTCCTGTCCTGTCCCTACTGCAGGATGCCACCCCCTGGGTCTTTGTCAACAAATGCTTCCTAACACACACACACACACACACACACACACACACACACACACACACACACACACACACACACACACACACACACACACACACACACACACACACACACACACAAATAAATGCATACAAATTCTTCATAAACACAAACAGGCAGAAGGGCCTTTCACTATCTGACTAATGAACAAAATATGTTTGAGCAATGTGCATATTGTAAATTAAACTGTATGCCCTCCATATAACAACATTTTCACACTTAGACTCACTGGACCAAAACAAGAGATTCTTGCGGCCAAAACAGGATGAAAGCAAACAAAAACCCACCCACATTCCAGCTCAGGTCCTTAATATAGGATCTGGCTGACTAACAAGCTCCCTCCGAGGCAAACACACACATTCTGTCTCCAGACTTTCAGCCCCCTTCAGGTCAGCCACAAGTGGAATCCACCTTACTGAAAAAATAAAGCAGGAAACAACAGACAGTTCGCTCGTGTAGACAGGCTGAGACAGCAATTCCTGCAAGGGCCTCTTCCTGACACGCAAACACATCAAGAGGAAGCAGTGTCGGGTTCAAATGTTCCTGTCTGTGCTCTAAGCATGTGCGTGTGGCACAGCGAGCAAACCTTTAAGGTGATTAATCCAAGCAGACAGGTGTCTTGATTCACCAGGACTCAGGAACATGGGACCTCCCACTGAGATGACACTGCATCCTGTCCCCTATTACAGACCCCCTCCCTTCCCCAACAGAAATCAACACATTTCAGAGGACAGGGCCTTTGATGTGTTTTATGTGCCTCTGGTTTGTGTGAATATGAATAAAGGAGCATTAAACTGTGTCTGCCTCTCACAGTGGGGGCACTCAGTTTACAGCAGTGGTTTGGAAACAAGCAGGGTTTAGAAAATACCACCACTTGTTCTGTGCATAATTTGATTATGTTTTTTCTTAGCTAGGTGCCCAAACTACATTTATCGAGTGCCAGATATTAAAAAAACAGGGACGACTAAACCTTTGTGATATACCTGACCTGTAGCTGTTCAATGGAAAGGCACAATATATAAAATACGGCAGCTAGAGGGCTTGGAAGTAAAAAAACAAACAAACGATAATTGCCAGTGAGTCAAGATGTAGTGACTCAGTCATCCTCACCTGTCTTCGCTGTTTACAGTTCTTTAAACTGAGAACTAAATTCAGTAGAAATGTCACTCTGTGAGGTGTGTATACTGAAGAGAAAACGAGTTTCACTTTTGTGGGAAAACTTGCATGATATGGAAGGAAAACATTTAAAAAACAACTTCCTAATTTAAGCTACAAACTTACAAAGCATTCTGGGGGTACTTCATAGGGATCGGGAAGTCCACTATTAGAGGCATTTTCCCCTAATAATGTAGAATTTATCAGTAAAAGCTGGTTGGCTATATAGTGAATACACCTCATAGAGTAATGTCTATGTCAATTAGAGCTCACAGTTCTGAGGAGAAGTGATACTGAGGGCAGATGAAAAAGACAGTGGATTCCCATTAGAATTGTGGCCTCATATTTTTTGGGTCAGAAGATGAATTTTCATGAGGAAGTCTGGCTAACAGAACGGGCAGTGGGCAGAGATTAAAGGTGATCCATCACAGGTTAGCAGCACAAAATATGAATGAGACAAAGAAACAGAAGAGCAGTAGTAGCATTACTACATGTTCTTATTATTAATGCTAAGCATGTTTGTGCATGTTAATACACACTGTGCCATCTATAAGGTGAAGATTTTTCTTTCTCTGAAACTTCAGGAAATATCTATAAATGTTAGCTTTCTATGAAAAACATATTAAACATAGAATAACTTAGTATAGTATACTTAGTATACATAGTATACTTAGTATACTTAGTATAGTATTTCAGAAAGAAATAACAAAGCAACTTTTCATGAGTTTTACTTTTTTCGTAGAATTAAAACATTTATGTGATCTCCTGCACACTGACTGACTTATACATTGAAAGCAAAATTATACAAGCAAAAAACTTGTGATTTTTCCTGTGTTTGCTAAAGTGAGCTGTATGTGTGAATGTGAACAGCAGGGTTTTATAACCCAAGTTCTCAATACAATTTTCCAGTAGCCCTCGAGTACCTCTTCCTTACCCCATCTACTGACAAGCATACTGATGGAAAAGTCCCGCCATGAGGGGTGCATGTGAATAAACAAGCCTGGGGATTTGCTAAAATGGTTACTCTCAAATTTCTTTTTGAATTGTATGATTTCACATATGAAAGGGGCTGAGGTTTGCTATCTAGATAGGATATCAAAGAGCTACAAACTGGACAATGAATCAAAACATTAAATTAAGTTAAACCTTAATAACTTGATACATAAAACAGATCAGCAAGCCAAAAATAGGATATTTCCCAGACTGGAGGGCCTGGTTAAACATGTTAAAAAATCAAGATCTCCTGTCAAGAAATGTTGGCTCTCATCTTCACTGCTGAGTGCCTTAAACTGGGACACCTGTCAAAACTTATTTGTGTTGTAAAGTTGTAAATTGGCTCATGCTCTGCCAATAGTCTGCAATGTACACTGATGAAACATAATTATTGTTTAAATATAGACTGGAGGCAGGCTGTGTGACAGTGGTTGAAAGTGAATTATGAGCATTAAAGAATATAATCACAGAAATAAATACAGAAAATGATAAAACCCAATGAGTATATTATGGAAAATTTATGATCATGTACGTAAAGTGTGACTTCCCTCTTCTTGAAGCACGTTCAGTTTGGTTCCTTATGCTTGTCTGTGTATGTTTCAGCTCATCACTGGCCCTGAATGTTTTCTTGGATTATCATAACGCAAAGCACCAAATTGAACTCGCTGTGTCAGCAGTGCCACTCACATTGATGATGAGCGTCAGCGGCTCTCCTGGGTGATGTTTTATCAGCTTTTCCTTGTTGGCAGTGAAGAACTGGGGGTCTTCCACATACTCCAATACAAAGTGATCCT
The DNA here is from genome assembly GCA_036419115.1 of Scarus forsteni. Classification (NCBI taxonomy): domain Eukaryota; kingdom Metazoa; phylum Chordata; class Actinopteri; order Labriformes; family Labridae; genus Scarus; species Scarus forsteni. Next base: position 4,880,105 of record JAZDUH010000043.1, read on the forward strand.
TCTGAGGCTCTTCATCCTCTTCCTCCTCCTCGCTGTCCTCAGAGGAGTTACTGTCAGCTGTGTAGGAGACGTCATTCAAAATGAACTGCACTGATGCCTCCTGGGACTGGCTGGAGGCGTGAGATGGGCAGGTGATCATAGAGGGGGAGACCACTGTGCAGGGCTGAGGAAGGACCAGAGAGGATGAGATGGCTTAGAAATTTGAATACATGAGGCATCTGGAAAATAATCGACCTGTTTTTTGTTTTTTTCATGTACAAATCCATTTATTTGTATTTTTATTGTATCTTTTATCCTCTATCTTCTATTCTTTTATTTCATTTGATTCACATTCATACACATCCACCTCCTAATTTCATTTTAACATTCACTCTTCTGTCAGTCACTCTTCCAAGCACTTGTAGGGCTCTTAGACATTCAATTGAATTTATCTGGAAAAGCTTTATAACTTAGGTCTAATAGATTGCTTGCTTTAAATTAAAGGTATCACTATGTAAATAGAGGGAAGTAAATTTTGACTGACAGTGGTTTTAGGGCCACTGCATTTATCCACTGCTTATAAATTGTACAAAGGGGATGGCCAAATACACACTTTTCCTGGGAGCAGGTGTAAGGTGATTTCTGCAGTCAAACCTGTGCAGCTTTCTACACCAGACTGATGGGTGAATGCTAATATGTTCTGAGTCACTGCTCAGGGACTTTACCTTTCTGACTCCAAACCCCAGTTCCAAAGAGGTTGTGTAAAATCTAAGTAAAACAGGACATTATGATTTGCATATCCTTGTCGACCTATACTCAACCGAACACAAAACAAAGACAAGATATGTAATGTTCAATCTAATAAACTTCCTTCTTTTTATTTGAAAATATTTCTTCAATTTGAATTTGATGCCTGCAAAACATCCAAAAATGTTGGAACAGCACTAACAAAAGGACACGAAGGTTGGGAATGCAAGTGAGTGTCATAACTGGGTATTAAATGAGCATTCCTAAAAAGCTTTTCCATTACAAACAAGGATAAAGTTCAAAACTTTAGGAACAACAATTTAGGAGTAATGTCTCTCAATGTACAACTGTAGGGATTTTCCTCATCGTTGGTCCTTAATATTATGGAAACATTCAAAGAATCCAGAGAAATCCCTGCACATAAGAGGCAAGGCTGAAAACATTGAATGCCAGTGACCTCTCAATCCATCAGGCAGCACTGCATTAAACACTGACATCATTCTGTCAAGGATATCATCACATGGGCTCTAACCTGGCACACCAGGTGAACTGTTCAATATATCTCTGTAGTCCATCTGGGAAAGAGCCCATAGAAAGTGTTGGAGAATGGTCAGGACCTTTCAGAAGCATAACTGACAGGTGATGGGACAACTGATCTTTAAATCACATTCATTACAAGCCAATCAGACTATGTAAGAGGTGGGCGTTACTGCGCTACAGAACATGAGCCACTTTGCAAAAACAAAATCTTGTCAAAACGTGTTGGAAATGGTTTGAAAATATCCTCCAGAGAGCTTTGTAGAGTGGTTATTTGTTTTGCATTTAATAAAAAAATGCGGTCCAGATCTGTAAGCATCTATGCTGCTCTGTCCATGCAGTCATTTCATTCTTTCATCTTGTAGTTGTTCCCCACTCTTCAAGCTTTTGGGCAGCTCACAATCATTGTAGACGGAAGCTTGGCAAGATGGGTCTACCTGATTACAGACATTAAATGAGGCAGGTCCAGCTGCTGTGCTCTTTGGGGAACCATTGTTAAATAAGATAATTTGTTGTTACATCTATAATTGCATGTTAAAACGCCAACATGCAAAGCAAAAGCCATATAAACTATCAACAACACCTGAAAACACCACAGGCTTCTTAAGGCCCAAGCTCAAATGAGTTGGACTGATGCAAATTGGAAAAGTGTGCAGAGGACTGTGAGGTTAAATTTCGAATTGTTCTTGGAAATCACGGACATTGTGTCCTCTGGACTAAAGAGTCAAAGGACAGTCTAGATTGTTGTTAGTGCAAAGTTTGAAAGTATGTGTGATGGTAGTACTGTGATGGTATGAATGTGTCAAAGGGCTCATTACTTCTGGACACCATCAATAATGGATTTAGAGGGACATCCATCTTTTTCAGGGATGTCCCTGCTTATCTCAGCAAGACAATGCCACATTCTGCACATGTTACAACAGCATGACTTCATAGTAAAAGAATGCAGAAGTCGATTTTTAAGCCAAATATGACCAAACCGTCTACACCAGCATGTTTTTCCAGCCTTTTTTACACCCCAAAACTCATGTTTGAGTATATTTTGTGTCATATGTTAGCATGACTGTTTTTTTTTTAATTCTGAGCTGAGGAAAAGAAAGGCTTATCACTAGAGTAGTCAGCCCGCAGTCCAGAACTTTCTTCCATTTAAAATGTGTGGTGCATTATAAAGCAGAAAATATGAAAATGGAGACCCTGGACTGTTGAACAACTAAATTTGAACATCAAGCAAGAATAGAAGGAATCCCACCCACAGAGCTTAAACAGTTGGTGTCCTCAGCTCCAAAATGCCTATTGAGTGATGTAAAAAGTGAAGGTGATGTAACACAGTGGCAAACATGCCCCTGTCCCAGCTTTTTTAGAACAGGTTGCAGGTATCAAATTCAAAATTAATGATATTTTTTGCAAAAAGAAAACTCTATCAGCTTCAATATGAAATATCTTGTCACTGTAGTTTACCGAGTTAACTATAGGTCTAAAAATTGTGCAACTCATTGTATTCTGTTTTTTTTTTTTACACAACATCCTTTGAATTGTGATTAGAGTTTGTAACTACTGTATAAATAAGTGCCATTCTTTCTCTACACTCTGCAAAAGAGCTTATTAGCATGGCTCCAAAGATATCCTACAGTTGTTACTGAAAACACTTTTAATTTTGTTGTACTTAATCATTAATCCACACTTACAAATAAAGCAGATAAAAAAAAACTTTAAACATAAAAAAAGGAAAGCATTCAGCAGTTTACTCACTGTTTGTCCAATCCCCAAAACCTGCATGGTGACGCTCTGCACCAGATCAAAACCCTGGCCTGTCACTGTGATGGTCCTGCCACCACTGTAACACACAAAGACACACACCAAACACACACACACAAAGACAGATTGTCAGATCAGCCATGACAAAAAAATGTCAAAGTCCCGCTGGTATGCAAATACTTTGGGAAACTGCACTGAAACAAGAGAGAAACAGGGGACCAGATAATAATGCTAAGCAGCTCCACCGCAGTGAAAATCCCTGAACATGTCATCAAAGACATACCGCTGCCCTGTCACACACACGCTGTGCTATTTAACACACAATGGGGAGAAAATGCTGCACATCAGGATGACATTACCGTAATGACTTATGTCAGAGACTCTGGGAGGGAAACCACAGAGTCATCTGGCTTATGATGTTTCAGAGATTTGGGGGTTTAGCTTCCAGTTATGCGTGTGTCAGTTTTACGTACCTGAGGAAGCTCCTTTTGGGGTGGATAAAGCTGATTGTTGGGTTCTTCTCGTAGGTATATGTGGTGATGAGTTCGGGGCTCTGACAAGGAAGGTTTTCAAACTCCAGGCACACAGACACAGACTCGGTGTGGTGCGGAGCTCGAGGCATTGTGCACTCAATGATTTCATCTGTTTTTCTAGAGAATGACGGAAACATTTATTGTTACCACACATTTTTGTGAGGGCAATACAAGCATTTCCTGCCAAAATCAAAGAAATGTTCACTGCAGTTTGCCAGTTTTTGCAGTATTCAAAATAATATGAAAAAAGTTATGATTTTTTAATTCTGTTTGCTGTTTCTTGTTCTTACTGTCTACTCTGTCAACTTCTGTTCTCCACATGGGAATGGACTTTTGATTTTGACTTTTGTAAGGTTTTCATGTGAATTTACAAGGTCAAACATGGTAAACTGTTGCCCCTTAACTTAAGGGTGGGGTGTAACAAATAGGAGCTTTTCGAGGACAGAGCAACAATGAGGTGAGGTGATTTTGGGTGTTTTTCCACATGTTGTGACCTTTATTTGACTTTGGGGCCATTTATTTTGGTAATAAGTTGTGATAATATACCCCTAAAAAAAGTTTTGGGAGCCACCAACAGGTTTAGCGGTGTTGCTCATTCCATGAATGTACTATCCTTTCAATTTGTACAAGGTGTCAAATGAAGCTTTCCAATAATATTTAGTAAGATAACCAGTAGTAATTTTAAAGCGGAGGCATAATTAAACAAAGAAAAAACTCACCTACAACCTTTTTTTGAGGAGCATGGTTATTACTACTTTTAGTTTCTTTACTGTTTTTGCATCAGAGTTTTCACAGCTTTGGTACTGTGACAACCTGAAGTACCAGGACCAGTTATATTTAAATGGCTGTGATCTTGTTGTACAACAAGTTCCATTCAAATGCAATCTTACTTAACATTGTAGCCAATACTTCCATTTAAAATGTCATTAACGCAGTACTCATGCTGCTCTGCTGCCAGTCCCAGCAAAGCTCTTTTTATCATCTGCTAGTTTGTTTAATTTATGTCCCTGACATTTGACATTGTCACTTTTTAACTTATGGTTTTAACATCACTATTGTCACTTGTTATAACCTATTTCATAAGAACTAGTTAGTTAAGCACATTTCTGTGGCTAAATGAGGAGCTGATGACACTTAACATGGAACTTTGAGCTGAATCAGTCTTAGCTTAGGAAATGAGCACATGATACTTGACTTGGACTTAGCTAAGAGTCGACTTTTTGATGTGCTGGAAAGGCGTAATCTTCATGCAGGCCTTGCATTGCCCCACACAGCCCCACAGCTGCTGAATATTTAATCATGAGGTCCATGCATTTCCAGCACTTTGTGCTAACTATGGAAAAAAACAAGTGTTAACTTGACCTGGACTTGCATGAGAGACTTAAAAAAGGGACTTACTCTGTGATGGTACATTGCCCCGTGTTGTTCACCCTGACTCTGACCTCAGAGCCAATGTCCAGGTTTTCCCCTGTGATTGTCACTCTGGTTCCTCCAGCACGGGATCCCTTCCTCGGCTCCATGGAGAGCATTTTTGGGACCTGAATACAGAAGAGAGATCCAGCACATGACTAACAAGTCCTCATATTTATCACTAGAGGCCTGACAGCTTCTGTCACTGGAAAAGACAAGCTTACTCAAAATGCATTTTGTGATCTTTGATGCCTTTCTCAACACCAAATAAAATCTTTCCTCATCCTTTGAGGTTTAAATCTGTGGTCTTTACAGATCAGCTGAGACAGCTGCTGACTACAAGAGGAAATTAGTGAAGAAAAACTGCACAGACAGGCCGTGCTGCAGTATGTCAAAACACAGTTCAAGCCAACGGGCCTGTTGGCCTTTGCTTACATGACAGCTATGTTTATGGTTGATGCAATACTGTGCATGCATATGTGAAAAATGCAAGTATACTTTATTTATGCACATACAAATACATAACACATATGTACACACACACATAGGCTCCTCAGGCAAAGATGAGTCTCCACATCAAGGTCTGCGGCAACCAGCATCAGCATTCCTGTTCTTTCCGAACTTTCTATCCCCGCCGTGAACCTCGCCTCAGGGGGAACCCTCTTATCCTCACTGACAGGATTCACTTCCTCATTGTGCACACATGGAGAAGACCTATTGTGTGTTCTGGTCTAAGGGTGGGCATAAGGAGGCAGATGTTTCCGTCTAAAGGTTTGAGGAAGGAGATGCAGTAGAAGCTCATATCCTGTCTCCAAACTGTTTCCCCTTTCTCCCACAACTTCACTTCAACACCTTGCAAAAAGAACCTCAGGAGGAGCAAGAGAGGAATTATTTCTGCTGATCTGTATCAAAGACAGTCTAGGAGATCAGGGTGATTCCCCTGTAGGGTTACACATCAACCTAGATGCTCCAATCCCTGAAATCAAACTGTTCCAGCACTGAGCATGAAAAATGCTTTGTCTCTAAAGAAAAAGAAACAAAAGGCTAACATGTGTCTCCACTGACTGGATGCTCTAAATCCAGTGGGAGTGTGGGTTGAGGTCCATTTACACAGTAATGGTGAGCTTGTCTGACCCAGAGATGTATCCAGAGAAGAGGGACATTCCAGCAATTGCCATATTTGTTTTTGCTGGCAGCCAGTGCAGGATGACAATGGTGCTTAGTTTGCTGCTCTGATAAATGTTTGAAGATTCCCACACATGCACATTCCTGAGAACCATAAAATGCATCTGTTAACACTCAACTGACACACTTGGGAGGGCTCTCCCAGTGGGGAACAAGGAAAAAGAGAGGATAGAAGAAGAAGAAGAAGAAGAAGAAGAAGAATGTGGACTGCAGGGGAGTCAGCGTCTGGAGAATACTCACTAAGTATGAGAAGGTCTCCTTGGATGTCCCTATCCCACTTTGATCCACAACCACCTGAACGATGTCTGTTCTTTCATCAGGTGACGCAGAGGTGACACAGAGCAGCCTGGGGAAGATCAGAAGAAAAGAGACCTCCTTGCTTAGTTGTCAAAACAATATATGCAGAGATCATTCAATAAAAACACTCTGTAATTAATCAGAAAACACAAGCATGTGCTTTGCTGTTTTAGAGCTCCTGTGACAAATTCTTCATTACATATGAAACAGACTGAAATTGATACTGATGCTTCCTCATGATACAAAAGCAAACAAGACCATCAGTGATAATATTGACTGTTTCTATATCTAAACTCAGTGCAAGCACTGCTTGTGAATAAGTCACGCAATGGTTTTATTCAGCCTTATTAGCACTGTTAATATGTGGAGTTGCTTTTTTTCTTTTATTCTCAGCGGAGACACTTTGGATAACAGCAAAAGTAACTTCACAAAGGGGAATTGGGCGATTCCGCCAAAAGAGTGAAATTTCTGTCCCCAGCATATTATTGTATATTAAATGTTTAAACACAAGTAGTAATATATTACAAATTATATTTTATTATTATACTAAACACCATACACATTAATATTTGTAGAAATTACATATATATATTTAAAATTTTTAAAATGGCATCCAAAACACTTATACATAGCATTTCTTGCCTGTCCCCACAGCCAAACGCTACACTTTACTACAATGCATCATGAACAAAATCCTTCCAAAGCAAATTTTCTTTTGCATTTAAGTGTGACTCCATATTCTATCTACACTTTTAAAACAAAAGTTTTACAAAAAAGTCATTATATTTTGGTTAAAATTCACATTTTAGTGCTGTCCCCAGGTTTTCACTCATTGCTGTTACCCAAACACATCCCCCCTTTAAAATTCTGGAACATTTCACCAGTGACATGTTCTGCAGGAATTGACATCATTTAGGTCTTCTGCAAGTCATGAGAAGACCGAAAGTAAGTTATCTCTTTTATTTTTCCTAAATTTAATGATATATTAGCTGTTTTAGAGATGGTCAATCTAAAAACTCAGTCCTGTTACCTAAGTTATCTCTAAGACAACATTCGTTGATATCAAAAGTAAAATATTCATTTCAATCTTAAGAATTTGCTCCATGTGCTCAAGCTACTAGCATAGATGCTAAGTGGTTAGATTCCACACATTTGCTCATTTCATGCTAAAAACTTATTGCTGTTACCCTCATGGCTGTTACTCAAATAAAGAGTAACAGTACAAAAAAAAAGTCATTTTTTGTGATAAATATTAGTGTTTTCATCATGTAACCAACCATTTCTTCTAAATTAACTCCTTTTCTAAGGGGAAAACATTGTATTTGGTTGATATTCTTATTATAATTTTACTTATTCATGGTTTTAAAATGGCATTTGAGTTTTGGTAACAACAGTGAAAAAATTGCAATGATAATAAACTGTCGAAAGTTGCAATAAATGAAATAAAGTAGCCTGAGATTGACGGGTACTCATTTTGAATGAGTAAATGTGTATATTACTAAATTCTATTTCGAAATTGAATGAAAAATGAAGATTAATTTTGAAGAGTTATGATAAGCAAATTTCACTCTTTTGGCGGAATGACCCATAAAATGGTAAGTGAAAAGTTTTACAGTTGTGCACCCCACAACAACAGACAAGGGCATGAATCAGAGGATAAGTGATTGAATCTTGAAGCTTCTGTGCAGAGTTTTAGTTGGATATTAAATTGAACAAATCAATATGGATGGTTATTCTGTTATAAATATATGTATATAAATATATTCAGGACGGTCAGTACCTCCACAGAATTATATTTAGTAGTATTTATGTTTACGTAAGTTGTTGAAGTAAATAATGCTGAAAGACAGCTAGTTTATACTCTTCTGAGCATTCAATCAGTTATAATCATTTGTAGTATGTTATGCCATGACCCTGCTAAAGCCCACAAGCCACATTGCCTTACAGTGATAAAGGGGTTTGTAAAACTAGAAGTGCTGCTGAAGCCCTATGATCTTTCATCCTCCATTCTTCTTAAAAGTTGGTGAAGCTCTCCCAAAAACACAGCTTTATTGCCTGAGTCTTACATGGTAACAGCTTGGCCTTCCATTCATGCAAGCGGGTGAAAAAAGTCACTAAGCACAGTAATTTATGACAGATAACAGATGAGTTCAGCCTCCTTCTTCATGCGTTGCTCTAACATGAAAATAGCAAAGTCAAGGAGAAAACATGCAAAACAGAAGAGCACTGCCTCCTCCCTGTCAGCATGAATATCGGTGTTCACTGCATCATATTTATATCATCAGCAGATAACGGGTTTGATGTGATGTTTTCACAAAATTCATTCTAAAGCTTAAATACTTATGTGAAAACACCACAATAATTGGCCCTGTGTGGGAGGAGTTTGTAATGATCTTCATTCGTTTCCATTATGTCCTAACTGGATATGACTGGCCCAAGCATCAGCAACAAAAACAGACCTGTTACACTGAATCATATGTAAGTGTCCCAACTGACCACAGGCGACGAAGCATGAGCAACACAGCAAAAACGTGTTGCCTCAGTGCCCCTGCTCTATTTTCCCTTCCGCTGCTCACGTTGATGTGAACAAGTGGGAAAAGAGGGGAGATTGACAAGCTGCGGGAGGAATTTTCTTGTTTTCCTCTGACTTTCCTCATCTTGCTAGAGCTTGTAAATCTGTTAAACACAGCGATGTATGGGAGCATTCATGCATTTCTGTGAGAGAAATGATTTACTTTCACTCAATACACAGCATGTCTGTTCCTCCACATGTACAGTAAAACCACTTGATGCCCTGTTTACAAAAGGAAACACAGGGCTTAGAATCACATTTGAGATGGATGCTGTGGGGACAGAAAGCATGTGATGCTATGCAATACATGTGACATTGAGGGCTGGGGGAGGTGTAAAGGAGTGTGAATATGAATTAAGAGTCGTGATGCACAATATTAGTAACATTGTATTGCAGTTGGATCTGCCTGATTTAATGTCTGAAATCAAGCAATCACAGCACAGCCCAATCAGCTGAGAAGAAGGAAATGGAAACTACAAGCAAGCTGGCAGGAGGAAGTGACATACAGAGATTAGCATGGTTATTAACAGCTTCAGTAGCAGTTTTATCAAATCTGGACGGCAGTTTCAAAATAAATAAAATACTAATAACAACACTGAAGGCATTTACCGAGAGAAAATATGGTTTTGCTCTACTTTCCACATGTTTAGGTAAGAGTTTGCTCTTAAATGTGCCTTAAGTTTTGCTCTTTAAAGTGCGGCAGTGGCACCAGCCTTATGCATTATCGGACTGGATCGCAATGATTATAATTGACAGGCAATCATTTAATCACCTGCCAGATATGCCTTTGAAGGTTCTTTCCATTCTCAAACACTCTTGATAGGCTGTTGTCAAGCTGGACCATGGAAATATAGAGAAAGTCCACCTGGTGTGTCAGGTTACAGTATTGGATATTTGTTTTATCCAGCACGCCGATACCAGTATTTTTGGTAGAGGGCAAAAAGTTTTAACCTGAAGGATAATGACTTAAATGTGACAGTCTATTGTCTGTAGTGGTGATAAAGTGAAGCAGTATAGTACATTTGTATATTTTGCTGATGTAACAGCTGATATAAGGGATATATTAGGCAGATATGAATGACAAATATATCTGCAGCAAATATTTGCAATATTTCCACATTAGCTGATATAAGTTTCAACTTTTTAGGCCAGTATCTGCCCATACTGATATCATACCAGCACATTTTGGGTCCCTAAATAAATGCAAAACTACCTTTGATTTCGTAGTTCCATAATACTAAATAATAGGGCTGAGTATCGATTCAGATTTTCTGGATCAATTCGATTCGATGTTACAAGGTCACGAATCGATTCGATTCACGATTCAATTTGATATTTATTCAGTCTGGGATATCTTAGTTAAAATAGTGCTGTAAATTTAAAAAGTGACCTTTTGACCTGGTACATCATTAAAAATTGTTTTAACATGAAGAACTAAACCCAAAGCAGTTACATTAATCATACTTTAATGATGTGCATTAATGCATATTCTGCATATTACTTGTTTTTTGTCCAACTCGTATTTTCCTTTGTACTTGTTAAATCTAAAATACTGTACATCCAAACATCAGCTTTTAAACTTGCCAGTGGTGCCCATATAGTGCTTCCACCATGTTTGTTTGCAGTAACATCTCATGAGATCTTGTTCAGTAGAAAGCAGCGCTAAACGCTGATCACACGAGACTAGCAGGGTTAATACCACAGGCTGCTTCTCTGCACATCCAAAGAAGAAAAAACAACCCAAGTTAAAAGATCGATCTTTGGATTTTATGGATCGATTATGAAACAGTTAAAGGAAAATTGATTTAAATCGATTAAATCGATTTTTTTTTACCCAGCCTTACTAAATAAATACTGCAAAAAGCTTTAAATGGTTTATATTTCAGATTTCTCCCCACCCCCCTTATTAAAAACACCTCTGAAAACACCTATGAAAAGGACAAGGTCAGTGAAGGATAAAAAGAGATACTGCATCACCCACAGGGACCACAGGCTCCTCACAGGAGCTTTAATTTTCTCATTTTATTAAAAAAGTGGGTGGCTCATCTCTACACACAAGTGAATGAAACCAAATCAAGATAAAGAATGAAATCTTGATCATGGCTGCTCTACAAAGACTTGTAATTGATCGAGGAGAATGGTGGTTATGAGCTAATTCATCAAACCTTAATTCATTTACATACGGAATCCAATAAAGCCTCCAGATATCAGATATCAGGAGTTGTAAAGTTCAAAGCTCCCCCAGACCAGATGTGTCGAACCACAGAGGAGATTAAGGGGCTGCTGAGACTCGTTCACTCGCCTCATGGCTGTGATTAAACCTTGTGTCATCGTAGCGCGCTCTACAGGGACGTCTCATATTAATGACACGGTCGTGTACCAGGGTGCAGGGATCTACTGTTCAGGGGCCTCACTGAGGATAAATGTACTGGAGGGGAAGCATAACCTTAAACACCTCACATGATCCCCCTCCAGCTTGACACCCTGTCGGTTTATTTAGTCAGGTGCCTGGTGCTACAGTGGAAATACACTCCCAGCAAGTGATCAGATGATTGACAGAGGGATTGTGAGGAATTTACATGAGCAAGGAGCTGTGTGTTATGTAGGAGGACCTGGCAGGACATATGATAAGATGAGACTGCTGCCGAACAGAGTTTGAAAGACTGTTGAATTTAAAGCTTTGCATTTATCTGTTTTTGTTTGTTTTACACTACAAAATAAGTTTTAAACCTTGGCACCATGGGGCTCAAAATGACATGTTTTGCTTTTAAAATACTCATTTATTTTTGCTACCTGGACAAAGATGTCGTCAAACTAAATCTGAATTAAAAGAAAAAAACAAAACAAATCAAACATCATCCCATTACTTGGAGCAAAAATAAGCAACTGCAGACCTTTCAGTCAGCCAAATCATTAAGACACGCTTTATGACATTTTAGTAAAAAGACTGCTTTTGTAGAGTTAGAAACAGAAAAATGAATAAGCTCACCTAGCTTTACATTATTCAAAGATGTAATTAAACCCTCTGAAAACTACAGTTTTCACTGAGAGGAAAGAAACATACATTCTATTCAACACAGTGGTGCAGGGATTATGTGTTTTTGAAGGTTAACATCAAAGTTAGTATCACTAAAAGCATATAGGACTTTTGGCTGTATTTTTGATGTTGCTGATAATAAGTCCTTATTATCTAACATGTAACTTACACGTTCTGTTCTCGGAGATAATCTTAAAGAACAAACCAAATTTTCATGATTTTTTCCCCGACTATTGACAGTGAATCAGGCTGATCCATCTGCACTGCATGTTTAGTGGGGCAACTGGTCTATTTTTTTTGCTGGGTGATATACTTTAAAAAATGTTTTGTGTACTTGTCCAACCAGTGTAAACTGGGGCCTATTCTACAAAGCAAGTTCAGCCTAGCGAGGTAGCCTTGAAGCTACCTCGCTGAACTGAGCGCGGTAGCCTGTGGTCTCGCTAAACGGTTTGACGACGCTGGTTATCAACCTATCAACCCATATAAGACGGAACCCGCTGCATCTGACCAATCGCGAACATGGACCAGTCTGGAGCATCAGAGCAGGCTGGAGAGCGAAGGACCGCATACTCCACACACGAGGAGCAGGAGGCGATCATGACAAAGTATGAAGAATTAAAACATGTAATAAACGTCAAAAGCAAAACACCGCTGCCACTACAAAAGCACAGAAGGAGTGCTGGCAGAAAATTGCTGACAGTCTCAATGCTTAAGTAAAGTGCGCAAAAAATCTTTCGTGCCATTATCATCCTGAAATAGCACTGTTCAACATGCACTTTTACTGTAACATGCACCAGGCATGTCTAATTCATTCATTTGTTCATTCCTATCGTGTTTACATTTATTGTGTGATATGTAGGCCACATGAGCCATACATGAATTCCTGTCACAATTTTAAGACGGGCAATAAAATATTGTCATTGAACAGAAGTGTTGGCATTGAAGATCTTGTTACGGCAATCAGAGTCCTCCCCCAGATTTTACTCCTGCAGAGGAACTGCCCGAGAGAGCTCATTGGTCAGTGGGTGGGGTTCTTATAGTCCGCGAGTTCAATCTGGAACCTAACCTGCCCCGGAGCAGGTTAGCCGTTCAGCGTTCGTTGCCATGGAGACTCGCCTGGCTCAGAAGTGAACTTGTCTCGTAGAACAGAGAACACGGAACCTACCTTCAAAGTTACCTCGCTAGGCAGTAATCCTGCTTCGTAGAACAGGCCCCTGGTGACTTGGTCCATGGCTGTGTTTGAATTTGAGTAATTTTAGCAGTGTCTCTTAAAAACTATGTACTGATAAGTCTATTTTGGTAAAATAAAAAAAAAATACAATAAGGCATTTGAAATAACACTGCTTTTGACTTCTACTGACAGCTAGCTGTAAACTAAGTTACTAAAGTTAACAAAGTCACTCAATAAAACTTAATGCTGAGACAGTATTGACAGTGCATAGCAGAAAATGCTGTGCAAAGGAGAAGAGAGAATGTTTATGTTGTGTTCTGACTATAGGTCATCAGCCAGCTTTGATGATAACATTCATTACTGTTTATTTCATTAGTTTTAATCTCAATATTATCGTATTGTGGCAATGTTTACATGTTACTTCTCACACAACAGGAAGCTCTCAGTGTTGCTTCTGGTGATTTTCTTAAGTTGCATTCTGGCAACTACATACACAAGAGAGCTCATAATGCTGCCAGATGCAAACATGAGGACAAGCAGCAGGAATATCTCTGGCCTTAAAATAATCATGTATAAAAGGTAGATGATTGTGAAGACATTAATAATCCTGGTCAATCACAGGGAGGCTGCACAAAACAGAAAGGGAATGAAAAAACAGAATGGCAGCTCCTATTAGTAATTTGTTTGCCCCTATGTAGCAGCCTTAAACACACATCCAATGTTTCCACAGCAATGATTGATGTGTTGTGACAGGAATGGTCACTTTGTCTGTCATATGAATAAAAATTAAGGGTATTTCCTGCTTGAAAAGCTTTGATATTTAGTCAATGTAATGTAAGCACTTGACTATAACATATAACACAGGATATGAAAACATAAATAATACATTTCAGTGCAAGAACTCACCATATTGTGTTTAAACTAAACACTCACTCACAAAGTTGAAAGTCTGACTTTCCTTCATAACCCTGAAAAAGATTTCATAAAATACCTTGTACCACCAGCCATGTGCTGATAGCAGGCTCTATTTTTCTTCTCATCAGGTAAAGAATGTTGTTATGCTCAAATTATACTCCTGTCAGTTACGTGCCATTGGGGCAGAAGCACACCTGTCTGAAGAAAAGCCATCATTTTACACACTCTATTTTAGAAGAAAGCAAGGGGATAAATAAATGAAACATGACTACTCAGACATTCAAGCCTGAGGGAAATCATCTGAAAATTGGAGAAAATCAACCTGAACTTGTGGGCCTGCTTCAGGCTTAAGTGGATTCAGTCTGCAAATCAAAGCAATACCGAAAGAATACATCACATTATGATATGTGCAATTGAAACGTAATGTTGAGGATTTTTCATGTCCAAAACAAATCAGAAAACCAATACTTCTGAATGATCACAAAAAGAAATACCATGAAATCAACCTTTAGCATAATAAATGTTGTGCTTGGGATTTGAGTGGGTTTACCACAGTAAAGTAAGATATTATAATTTGTCATTGAGGCAGGTTTTAAATTGTTTTAACCATTAGAATAGGATAATAAAAATGTTGTAGCTGTCATTTTCCTTCTTTCACCAACAGTAGTGAATCTTATTCCATTCTTTAAAAGCTGAGAACACTTTCAATCTTAAAATAATGCTGCCAAGAATCTAGGTTATTTTTTGATACAGCTATTGAAACTCAGTAACTGAATAACAGGGTTTCAGCTGGAATGTTTCTATTTTGGAATTTTATCAAAATTGCTGGGAGGAGAGAGGCATAAGACACACCCACTCACGTCGTCTTCATTGCCAACAGCATTTTAGAGTCCGTGTTGCCTTTATGTGTTTGGTTATCGGCTACAACGTCATGGCCAACTAAAGCTAACTTAAAATAGGCCACATGTGCATGAACAGATAGTGTATACTCTACATTAGTAGACACAAGTGTTTGCTATATTAACCTTGTTTTAGTAAATAAATGGTTAATTAATCTCCACTGAACAAAAACACCACCCACAATCCTCTAATGTGGTACAAAGTCTGTATTTGGTGGAGGCAGTGGTTACCCACAATCCTCAGTGGTTAGCTGCTTTAACTGAACGTAACTGTTGTTTCTGTACTGCGGAGGATTTAAAAATGGAAGTAATGATATGGTGAAATGGAGAAGACACAAAAGAGTATGTTATTGGTGTTGTTTTTAAAGAAATGTGGTTTAGTTGAGATGATGGACAGATCAAATATCCTATCCATGATTTCAGGGTGTCAACACCAGATCTCTGATTGGAGGACTCAGCTGTTGCCAGCAAATTTAGACTTTGAGCAACCAAAAGATTACAGATGGAGAAAAAACTGAGTGGTCACTTGAAATCTGTGGTAAATTGGTTGTCGCATCTGTCTCATGTAGGCAGAACTGAATAACACTGGCTGAGTTTAACCTGTACAGGGCCGGGTGAACTGACTAATTCCAAATCCATTTTTTTTTTATTGCAAAATATTTCAAAAATCAAAACTCAATTGTTCTACCCAATGTTTCTTTCTCTCAGTGACACCAAAACAGTTAGCAAGTTGTTGCAATGTTTAAAGACAGAGACACAAAAATATCAGTGCTCTTGCCAAAGGTAGGTCCAACCCTCTTTTTTGCACAGGCATATTTTTAGGCTTGTATTAATTCCTTCTTTTTCATCCGATCTAATACTAATAAGTGGCCAATGTTAACATATTGTTCAAACAGTGCAGCTTAAAATGTCAATGTAGAAAAGCCTGTCTATGTCCAAACTACATACTGTACTTTTGATAAGTAAATCACTGCATGCACTTTCTTTTGAAAGGGAAGTTCATGTTTGTTTGATAAATATTTTGATAGTATGAGCGGAAACTACCTGATATCAGTTTTTTTTGGTATTTTGATGTTTTTCTTTCTTTGAGAAATTTAAAAAAAAGCAGAAATCAAGTTTTGCAAGAGAAAAAATCTTGGATTTTACATTTAGGCCATATTTTCCCAGCCCTATGGTAAAAAGCTATATCTGTGTGCATCTCTGACACAATATGTAGATTTTTATTACTTTGGACTTTAATGTTTAGGTCTGGAACTTTACTGCACAACAATACTGAAAACGTTTAAACAAACAAACAGAATACCAGAGCATAGCTGTTCAGGTGCTGGTTGGTTGCAGGTACAGAAAGGAACTACTGTAGTGCACAATTGTATTTATTTGGAAATGTTTTAGATGTCATTGTATGTGATTGCTTGAGCTATAAATATAAAAACAGATAAGCTAAATATAGAAAGCAAGAAAACATCTGTAACTGCTTGCTTTTTAATTTTTTACATAAAGAGAAGCAGATACAGCAAATCCCTCAAAAGCTTTTAAAAGTAAATAACCATTCATTTAAGCCTTGACTTAATTACACTATTGTCTGTCAATTTGTAAAGTACATTTTTTTCAGCTCACAGAAGATACAATCCTTGTGTGGCTAACTGGAACCACAGAACCATAAATTCAGTGCTGCACAGTTTGAAACATCTGTAACTTAGAAGTGTCAACAAGACAAAAAAACTGTTTTAGAGGAAACCTTGGATTTTTTGATACTATTCAAGGTGTTATTTTGGAAAGTTGGCTCCACTCTGACCCCCATATTTGTACATCTTATGTATGCCTATGTGTAGCTGGGATACTGATGTGCTGTAAAAGGACGAAGCAGTCAGAGCCTGATCTGACCCCCACCAAATTTCAGCACAGCCCCACAGTGATGACATTACAGGGCACAGAGGGCAATGTTTTGTCTGGTTTTGTGGTCTTTTCCCTTGAGTGGGTAATTATCATTTGCTATAGGGTCTTTGTGTGAGTTAAGACATGGGTGTTGTCTGAGGTGAAGTTAAATGGACGGGGCGAAGGCCACTCGAGGCACGTACTGAAATGAGCAAGAGGGCAGCATGAAGGACTGAAGCTTAAAGCGCTGGAGTAAATGAGGTGTGCCTGGACTGACTGTGCCATTAATTAAAATGTTGACACCGGGTGAGAGGAGCGCAGTCTCTCTACTGCCGCACGTTTTCCTTTCGGCACACAGATGTGAACCCTAACCTTAGAGCACGAGAGCAGGCACCTGTCTCAACATCCCCGATAAATGAGGTCATAAGCACAAGTGTGTGTAACTGAGTGTGTTTGCATGGGATTTCTTCAAAAGCAGGTTTAGATCTTCTCAAAGGGAGCACTACTCTGAGGAAAAGTTCTTCTGTTGTGTTAGAAATAAACTGCTTATTCAGAAAAAAAAACCTGAAAATAAGCTCGGATTAAATGTTCTAACTCCCTTGATTACTTCTTAGTAGACTGGAGGTTATAGTCAATTGATTTTTCTCAATGACCTCAAAACATTTGGAACATAGCTTGCCTTCCTTGTTCACCACAAAGGCATTGAAGAGTATTTTGAACAAATCTTGACAATATTTTCAAACATTTTAATATTTCTTAATATGCACTATGATGTGCCCATGCATTATATTTCAATTGCAGGACATATGACATAAGTAATATGCCCCAAAGCACATCTTGCATCCTGTTTTGATTATTGGAGACCAAAGTCAGCAGTTCCCTTAGTCATTACATTTAAAAATGACTGATTAATACTGATGTATCAGGCAGATGCTCAGTCATATAAGAAGGACCCTAAGTAAGTGTTCATCACTCTCAGCAGCATCTTGTACTATGTATGACGTTCTCATTGCATGTAGGTACAGTTTACTGGCACAGATAAGCCTGTGATAGCTTGTTTTTCAACTGTTTCTGCTGGTTTGTGTAAGTCAGAAGTTTCTGCTGTGGTGACTAAATGCGACTTTAACATTTATAGCAATGGCTGATGTTGTTTAAGTAACTAAATTACAAGCAACAGTGATTATGGTTTGGTTTGGTTTTGATTTTGGGGACTGTCAGAGTGATAAAAACAGTGTGAAAAGAAGAGATTTAGGCTTTTAAGTCCAAAACCAGAAAGTGGCAGTGTTTAATTAATCTAAATTGAAATATAAAAATGCATAACTTTGTCCAATTTTTACAGGACAGTATAACAAAAAATAGCAATGGGGTCTTGAAATGGATTTATTTTGTTAAAAATGTATTATTATTGAATTTGAGCTAAAAAGTTGGAAAAGTTGTTGTTACAACTTTTCCAACTGTTTAGGGTTGTCTTAAAAAATTACGAATGTTTAACTTTTCTTACAAGTTGGAAAGTGTTCAGACAAATTGGTCTAATTGCTAATTATTATCATCTAATAATGTTTTTTTAAATAAAAGAGTTCAGACATTCCTAACTAAATTCTGACTTTAACTTACACAAAAAAATACTAAAGACTATAATATCAAGGTATGTATTGAGTGTCAAATTTTTAAATGTATTATTTCCAACATTTAATAAAGCTTTTGGTTTTATAGCAATAAAAAAAAGAAAAGAAAAGAAAAGCATTTCAATTTCATTGAGTAGAATGTTTTGGGATTTTCAAAGGGGAATCAGAGATAAACAGGACACCTGGAATTAATGTAATGCATATGAGTAAAATACTGCTTAAAATAGCCCCCCAAAAAAGCTCATGCTAGGCTAATGCTAAGCTAGCTTCACTGATAAACCACTTTACACTTGACATGCTTAGATTGTCAAAGCTGTCTCCCAGTTCTGAGAGAGCTAAGAAAATAGCGTAATTGACGTTATTTAGACTCCAACCACCGCGTTGTCCATAGGGGTCACCAAAATTTACAGAAACCAAGCTTTAAGGTTTAAGGGGGGTTAAGTAAAGGGGATGGGATGAGATCATAGTTAATCAAATACACAGAAGGTCCCCGCAAGGAGAAACATAAACATATAGGTGTGTGTATGTGTGTTTGCAAGTAAAATATGCTGACAATGTCAGAAGCGCTGACGTGTTGTGAATTGTCAGAGACTCTTCCAGCCACACGGATATGCTCTCCTGTCATAACAACCAGCCACAGGAGCCGATGAGGAATGACGACACAAGATGAGAACACCCCAGGAGTGAAATTCGACTCAGTGTTTTTGACATGTGTGTTTTTGGGGGTGTCAGGCAGCAGGAGTGACAGGTAAGACCCGCAGGTCAGCCTCCAACTGCTCTTATAATACAATGATTGGCTTCAGTGAAGCAGGACCAGATAAACAGTCTCATTCAAAGAACATAACAGGTACTGAATGGAAGTTTGGATGTAACCGTGGAGTTACAGACTTCCTCTGAGCTCTGTTATGCTGGTGTCAACACAGGGTCCTGCTGTCTCCATGGTGACAGTGTGATGGTCCCTGAGCTTCAGAGGGATGGCGGCGGAGTCACTTAAAATGAGAAGTGTGCTGCATAATAATATTTGTGAAAATTAGCCTCATGAATGCATGAAAAGGAAACTATGCAGGGACAGTTGATGCTCTATTTACTGGTGGACAAGTAAGCAGCGTGTAATTTGAGGGAGGAAGAATTTTTATTGAATGCATTTAGGCCTGTGGTACCTTTCAGCTTTTAATCATGCACTAAATGGCTTTTTATGGTTTCGCTACTGCCATGTTATTTATTTATTTCTTCTAAAAATGTCCAATATCTGTATGTGTTGAAGGTGACAAATGAGATCCTGCTGCCTTATCAAACTATTTGCAGCTAATCTTCGCTTTTCCTTCAAGAATAACCTATTAAGGATAAGACCCAATAAAAATATGCATTCCAGTCTTTAGAACTTATTTACTTTCTAATGACTATATTTCAATGATCTTTCAGCACTCAACTTTGAAGACATTTTAAAGAAATAGACCTGATCGAAGGACATTTCTTTCATTTCTCTACAACTTTTGTTTCTCTATGTACATTGTAATATGTGTAGAGTTAAAGGAGTATTTCAGCATTTTTTTCTCAATCCCTCCTTGCCCTAAAGCATATATATCTTTTCATTCTCTATTCTTCTTCCTAATAGGCTTACGTTGTCCATAATACAAAAATGAGCTGTGATCAGGGATTCGGTTGTTATGATGAAAGTGGCATAGGTAGCCTAAAGCAGAGATTAAGAGTGGGCTACAGATGTCCACTAGCATCACGTCCCCCTCATTTTCTCCATTTTCAAATGTGCAGTCATCCACCCCCAAAAGCGCTGCACACGCAACCCCCCTTCATAGCCACACAAGACCTTCAGTAGTAAGGTTTTCAACATACACAGTTTAACATATGAGAATTTTATGACAGATTTTTTTGTTAAATCACTGTTAAGAGTCTCTCTTGAGTCATTATATTCATTGTATCCAGCAAGGAAAAGCTATGTTGGCTTTCAATAAATGTTAAATCAGAATAAAAGTCGGAAACATTTATCTGCAAAACAGAAATCACCTGATGGAAATAAAAGAAAACGTTCCGCCAACTGTCCAGCTCCACAAAGAGTGACTCAATCTGTGAGTGCCTCAGGCTCTTTTTTCTGACCATCATACCAGGGTAGCTACAAGCCATTGATCTATTGGTTTAGGGCAGGGGTATACTAAAGCATATTTGTCTCCTGCCACATTTGCTTGAGGATGATCTTGTTGAACAGTATGCACAGACCGCCTTCCTTTTTATGCATTAAGTTATGTACTGAACCTATACAACTTTCCTGAATGTGTGCACATAAAAATCAGAATAGCCACCAGTAGTGGCCTAAACTGTCATTCTAAATATGGACTAGCCTTCATCTTTAAATGGTTAACCTCCATTTTTATCCTAATTTATATTATGCATGTCCCTTATTCCCTTTGTGGTGCTTTTCACTGCATGTAAGGCCTTAAAGTTTGGGACATCTGAATTCCTCCATGTATCTAATCAAGTAAGTCCCATTGATCCAACATGAAGTCTTTTTTATCTGTTCAGTCTGGGTTCCAAACAGTGAACAGTACAGAGTGGGTATGACAGGAGTTATCTGAGTTTTATTAACTGTGACAAAGCTTTTTTTGTTCCCCTGTTCTGCCTGCTGGTCATGCACCTGCTTAAGAGCCCATACGATGAAACGGTTTATTGTGGGGCAGCTTCAATTGGAAAAAGAAAAACAATCAAAATATCTTTTAGCTAAATTAATATTGAGGTCAGTATTATCAAACATTCCACATTGTGTTAACGTTAAATGACTGGCAGAAAATGTCCTGCTGCCCTGAGAGTCTGCTGCAGCAACTTTGTGGCAGTCTACAGTTTGTTTTGGTGTGCTGTCCAGGCACCTGCTTGTTAGAGTATTAGGGAAACTTTTGGTTTAACTTAAGTATTTAACTTTTTTTCATTTTTGCACATATATTAGGGTATCATATATATCTAACCTGACAAACCAGAGGGACTGTTCATTATATTTCAGTAGTGTTTTTGGGCAACAACCCATAAAAAGTGATTGGGAAGGGACAGAATCTTTCAAAAGTTTATTCAGCAGGTGATTGGATCAGTGGCGATTGCTCTAAGACTGCAAGGGAAGCTCAGCTTCCCCTAAAATGTCCCCCAAAAAAGTGGTGATATATACTGCTGTGTGTACATTTCATTGACTAAATATGCGCAAGAATACCTTCATCTTTTGTTCAGAATCAGCTATTTATCACAGGTAATTGGCCCGACTTCCTTCTCATTCATCCCCCCAGCTTCTCAGTGCTTTAACACAGTCGGGCGCTGAGTGTCTGCTGACTTCGATGGGGAAGCGTAGAGTGGGTTGTTCCACTGTAGAATCTGGACGGTCATTGGATAAACGCTGGGCTTTGTTCCGCCCATCAGACACTCAGCATCTCTGGGGGTCTGTGAGGCAGTGGGCTGGCCTGGATGCTCAGCTTCTACATGATGATTGGATGATCTGTCTGAGGCCGAATCCCTTTTTGATTGACAGTGAAATGAGCCAATCAGCAATCTTGAAGTATAACCCTCCACCGGAGCATCTTCCAAGTTTTACATTCAGTTGTTCTGGAGAGGAGCTTCTCCTGTTTAAAGCGGCTCAAGTCTTACACCCACAACACAATGGGTCAAGGCCATTAAAGCAGTCTAGCTCTGCTGGCCATTGAGAGAACACTGGTAAAATCCCTGGAAAAGACACCTAGTTGGTACGACAGGGTCACAGATCATTTTCTTGAAAAGGAATGGAGGGTAGAATTAGACATAGAAATTTATGATGTAGACCGGAAAAAAATGAGCTTCCCCTCCTTGACTGACCAGCAGCTGGATTGGATGAATGAGAGAATGAAGTAGAACGGTACTCCAAAACATGAACCACTTTGTAGGACAAACTCATGTTAAAATAAAACGTGAACCACTTTGGAGTGCAAATTCAGGTCAAAACATGTCAGAAGTGGAGCAAAGATTTACTTCTTTGTATGGAGAAGTGCTTCTGAATAATTCGTTTTTCATTTAATAAAGAAATGTGGTCCTGATCTGATAAAAAAGGCTACTGAAGCTATTAGCATCTATGCTAATCCCTTTACCAGAAGTCACTTCCTGTTGTTGTCTTGCTCATAGGTTCCACTTCTCCACACTTCAAAGGATGCTTTGTGCCTTGCACAGTTTTTGTAGATTGGAGCTTGGCAAGATAATTCTGCCTTATTACATACATTTAATCAGGCTGATCCAGCTGCACTGCAAGGTTACTAATTACCTACAGACATATTGAATATGGAACATGAAAGCCCAGTCCTTTGTCCGTGTTCCACCTAAAGATATGAAATGTGACAATCTATTCAGAATATGGCTCACAATGAGAGACATCACAATGAGCCATTATCATAAAACATGCCACTAATCTAGTTTCTTCAAGCATAGATCTCCATCCAAGCCACGGAAGCACAGCTGTACTCATGAGGGCTCACCCAAAGGCAGCATGGGGTATGACAAGAATGAGCTAATTTACATTTCAAAAGACACACGCCAAATCCAAGCGTTCTGTTAAAAGCTGTTTTAGTTGGTTTATGAGGAGTCAAAAACTTCATCTGTTGGAAATAGTATTTTGAGCAAAGCTACAAAAACATGTTTAGACCACAGGTGGCTGTGTTAGAATTTGGAAAAGGAGGCTGATATGCCTCTTCAAATGTGTCATTATTAGCATTCCCCTCTGGAATCTTAGCTACTGCATGTTTGGCAGGATTTCAAATTCAGATAAGGTTATGAAAATGTTCTTATTTATTACCCCTTGTCATTTTGAAATGTACATAATGCAGAATTTGCTAAATTAAGACCTGGGATACAGACAGTAATAAAAAGAACTGCTGAGTCTAATGCAAACACTGGAGCTCCATTGACATAAGCATATTTGTGCAAATTTGTGAATCATTAGGCGGCCATATGTTATTGTACTTACTTCATAGAGACCTTGTAGAGCTCAGGCAGGATTCTACATGGCACGTCTCCAATAGAGACCTTTACTGCTTCAGCCCTCCGGCCCAGGTTCCTGCCCTGTATTGTCAGCAGGGTGCCTCCCTCCACAGGACCCCTCAGGGGAGAGATCTGACAGAGACAAAGGGATGTAATGAGCAGGGAGAAACAAAAGCCTCGTGAAAAATAGCCTGTAATATGCACAATACATCAGAGCTCATGAGGAGATTACCACCCTGAAACGGTTTCACTAAAAAGGGGTGATAATAAACGTGACAGAGAATTAGGGGAACGGAGATGTTGACATGGAGTGTGGCAGGGAGGGAGATAAGGACAAGTGGCCTGCGTAAGTGTGCTTCTATTGAAGACTGAGATCTAATAGAACAGACACACAGTTTAGGTGCACACACACATGAACACACGTACACACACACAAAGCAGACTCTTAACCGTGCCAGTCTGAGACTCTTCAGCCTCTAATCCTCTACAGCACATGCAAATAAAGAGCAGGCTAAGAGCCCCCTTCACATCCCACAAGAGACAGGCGGAGTGAGAGAGAGAGGGCTGGAGAGGCGAGGTGGAGAGCGCAGCAGAAAGGTGGATGAGTGGGGAGGCAATTTAGGGAACTGAGTGTCGAGAGGAGAGTGAATGCTGATGGTGGTGGTGAGAGAGCAAAGCCTCAACAGGGGAATTAATGCACGGTGTTACTCCCTTTCATCTGTTTTCCTGCGTCTGCTCTGTCAAATTCCTTAGCCCCATTTCTGCTGTTGTTCGGAGGCGCACTCTCATGCATCATTTCAGCCCCTCGCCTTTAGTCTCTTAACTTTCCACTCAGGAGCACCGGAAAGAAAAGGAGAGGACCGTCACCTCTCCAATCACCACGGAAACGCAGCTTTTTCAGATAGCATCTCCGACACCCAGACAGAAGCAATCTACCCTCATCTTGCCACTGTAGCATAGCTAGCCCAGCATGCTTTTCAGAGTGACCCCCTCGCTGTGCCGAGGTCATTGTGACCCCTTCTGTGTTATTAGCCTGGCTCCGGCTTGATCAGACACCCAGCTTAAGAATGAAAACAGCCCTTCTGTTTGGTCTAGGTGAGAGGACAAGCCTGGGCTCTGCATTCAGATCATTTAAAGACCGCAAGAGTGACAGCGCAGAAAAATAAACTATATATTCCCAGCTAAAGAGGGGGGATGTGGTAAAGTAAAGAGAGTGTGTATTACTTTTAATATCGTGTGAAAACAAACCGATGGAAACCAAGATCTTACTTACACTGTTTCTGTGGGAGATACATTGCAGGAAGTGATGCTAATGTTTTTGCAGTTATATTAAGCTATTAGATGTGAAGTGGAGACACTATGTGAATTCACTTTTTATGACAAAACCCATTACTTTTATATGCGTTGGCAACAAAAATGTACAATGGATGTGTGATTACCTGTGAACAGGTGCGTCCCCATGTAGGGCTGGGTTAACCTGACACACCAGACGGACCACTATGTGATGAAGGCTTTGTGCTTTTGACTAAAAATCAGGCAGCAGGCACTTAAAAGTGGATGCCTATGTGATAGTGTACCATGAATCTAAATCACATCATTGATTTCTTAATAGATTAAATAACGACTGTATGTGAGCTCATAAAGTTGGTGAATTTTATCGTGCTGATAACAACACAGGGTTAAAATTTTGATATCTTCCAACCAACAGGACTTGTGGCAAAGTTTGAATACTTTGCTCAGCCTTTTTGAGAATGTTATTTTTCAGCCACAGAAGCAAGTTTCTAGTTATTTACTAGCCTAGCAGCAGTCGTTGAACTTGTTTCTTTTCTCTTTAAACCACAGTCAAAAGGTACTGGGTTTTGGTTTGATGAATCAACAATGGTGATGTGCTTGGAGTTTATGTTCCCCATGCAAGAAGTGATGAAAATTATAAATCAACAGTCTGAAATAATATTGATATATTACACAGTTTAACAGAAAGGCTATTGATAAGCTCCAACTTGAGCTGTTATAATCAGATGTTAGCATGCTAAATAAAGTTTTTTTATGCTCCTAGTGGTGGACTCACAGGGACAAAGATGATCCAGTTAAAAGGGAAAATTACAATACATAAAACATAATACATAAAACTGAACATGATGCAGTTTATAAGCACGTATCAAACTGTTGACACCCAAAGGATTTAACATACTTGCAATTGTTATATCCTTTGTTGTTGTTATATCCTCAAACAGGAAAATTTTGAATGATTCTCAATAAAATAAATGTTCCTAAGGCTAACTGGTGCCTCTCAATTGCCCTGCAGGTGTGGGTGAGTGTGTGAATGGTTGTCTGTCTCTCTATATGGCCCTGTGATCAGCTGGCCGGTTGTCAGCTGATCACAGGGCCACACCCTGCCTCTTGCACAATGTCAGCTGAGATTGGCTAACCCCATGACCCCAGATGGTATGGATAATGGCAACATGGATAACTATTCATCAAAAAAATATTGATACTGAAAGAATTCCCTGTTAAGACTGGACATATTGTTACCTCCGCCAAGGAGGTTATGTTTTTGGGAGAGTTTGTTTGTCCGTCCGTCTGTCTGTCTGTCTGTCTGTCTGTGAACAAAATAACTCAAAAAGTAGTTGATGGATTTTGATGAAATTTTCAGGAAATGTTCAGCATGTAAAAAGGAAGAACTGATTCGATTTTGGTGTTGATCTGGATAAGCGTCTGGCTGCCATGGCAAAAAATGTGATTTCTGTGAATAACTACTGAACTAAAATAGATATCTTGATGAATCCAGTTGCTAATGGTATGTTTTCATGGTCAAGGAATCTAAATACTTTGATGAAATAAAGGTAGGACTAATATTTATGGTCAAAATCACAATATGGCGGAGGACTGTGGCACTGGCGGAGGTCTTTTCTTTTCTAGTTTAGATTATGGTTTATGATCACAGACCTCTTAGTCGATCCAATTGTATATATTCGTTTTGCTAAGCCTCTGGTATTTTTTTACTCATAAAACTATACCATGGTAGACATATTATATTGTAATACTTTAAATCTTATTTGAAAAATCAATATTTCTGAAACAGTCAATATTACCAAGCCCTATGAAAAGGCACATACACTGCCTGACCAAAAAAAAGTCACCACCAAAAAACAAAGTCACACACTCTAATATTTTGCTGGACCGCCTTTAGCTTTGATTACAGCACATGTTCATGTGGCATTGTTTCAATAAGCTTCGGCAATGTCACAAGATTTGTCACAGATCATAGTACTGCCCCCACAGGCTTCTACAGTAGGCACCATGCATGATGGGTGCATCACTTCACCTGCCTCTCTTCTTACATCACATGACCTTCTCAGAGTCCTCCAGAGTCCAATCTTTATGCTGTCGAGCAAACTGAAGCCTTTTTTTCTGGTTAGCCTTGCTGATTAGTGGTTTTCTTAAGGCTACACAGCATTTCAGTTCCAATCCCTTGAGTTCCCCTCACATTGTGTGTGTGAAAATGCTCTTACTTTCACCATTACACACCTGAGTTCTACTGTTGTTTTTCTTTGATTTGATTTGGCCCAATGTTTCAGTGATCACCGATCACGATCATTCAAGATATCTTTCAGACCACATTTCTTCCTCGAATACGATGGTTCCCAACTATCCTTCCAGTTTTTACGAATGCACTGGACATTTCTTGACCAAATTTTGGTAGTTTCTTCAGTCTCCTTCAACGTTTTCTCTGCTTTATGTCTGCCAATGATTTGACCCTTCTTAAACAGACTAACATCTTTTCCCGAACTACGGGATGTGTCTTTCGACATGGTTGTTTAAGAAACAAGAAGATACTTACTGCATCAGCTGGGGCTGTATAACTTGTTTCCAGCTGAAAGATGATTACCCATGCAACAATTATCCAAAAGGAGGCTTGTACCTGTTTGCTTAAGTAAAATCCAGGTGGTGACTTTTTTTTGGCCAGGCATTGTAAGAGCCCATACCTCCTCAGCAGAAAGCAGAGTTATTTATTACCACAATGCATGTTAAAAGGTTGTGCATGTCTCTGTGGAGCACTGACATCAGCATCAGCTGACATGTTGTTCATTTACACCTCTTACAAGTCTGTGATTCTTGATTTACAGCAGAAACTCTGCCAGGCCCCCAGGGAGATCACACGGTGTGAATCTGTCTGCAAAAAACTCCAGTAAGAATGTTGGAGCTGCTAAACGTGTGATTTATCCTTACATTTCCATCAAAAATACTCCAAATGTGTTGCAGCAACCTGTACCAGATACCAACCCAGGTTATAAAATCCATATGTTTGCTTTATGTGCTTTTGTTCTGGTCAGCTCTCTTGAAGGCTGGGGCTTTCATCTCTCTCTCCTCACTCCAGTTCTCCTGCATCAGACTAATCAAGACGGACGTGAGGACAAAAACAGGAAAAGGCTTCAGAGTATACTGTACCCTTCTCCGCCCTTTCTCTGTCCAAATAGCTCTCCATCCTCTCTCCCAGAGCGTCTACGTCTCACCCAGATCCCTCTGTTCTCCCTCTCTTTTCAAGTCCAGGATAAACTATGTTTGGCAGTTCCTGTTTTTGACCCTTAATCAATGTTTTTTTTTAAACAGCAGACCGGCCCACATGAGACATGAGAATAGAGATAATAAATGTCTCCATTGTCTTACGTCACAGCGCTGAATCGAGAGCATCCTTCACAATTACAGTTGTGTGGCGGAGTTAAGGGAGTAATGAAATCCTCCAACATAATATTGATATTTTGGGTGTCTCTATATTGTGATAGAGATTGCGTGTGACAAAGCAGAGCATGAAAAACGCCCATAATTATCAGAGTTGAACACACACAGTGGCTAAGACTATAAGACAAAGAACTGCAGCCATGTGAGTGCGTGTGAATGTTTACTGAGAGCCAATCTTTTTCCTTCTTGAGCTGGAGTGCTCAGGCTCAAACCCCTGCGGATTCTTTGGGAAAACATGGCTGCCAAAGCATTGCATCATTCACCCCACAGAACCACAGCCCCGGTATCCTTTCCGCAGCTCGCTCTCCTGAGAAAGCCAGTGGGTGTGTGCGCGTGAGAGAGAGAGAAAAAGAGAAAGAGAGCACCACAACAATGGTCAACCCACGCAAACGGCATCCCGGCCCAGTTAACTTCAGTCACATAAGAAGTCCACACAAGTTTGACTCTCACCGAGCATCCTGTTAGTCACACCGCGCTGACAGCTACAAAGAAAGAGGGATGATTGTGAATGCTTCAATATGGCCTATTTGTGTGACGCACAGTTTGCCTTTAAGTGTGTGAGTGTGTTTGCCTGCTTTGTTCTGCTTGCTTATTCTCCAGGGCCGAGCAGGTTTTATCTACAGGAAGTTCAGGCCGACTGGGTCTCATGTGAGCCGTGCTTCCCATGACCGCCTACCGTGGCTCTGCTGATAGAGGCGCACGGTAGGAGCAGCATCCAAACACTTTCCCATTCCAGTTGGACAAACAAATGAATATGATTATTTAAATAGGCTCGGCAAACAGGCCCTGACAGGTAATTAAGATGACCATTGTGACATGACCGCAGTCAGATCCAGGGTTCGATAAACGCTTTGTTATTCCCATTTTACCAGTGTGGTTTTGCTGCTATTGTGGTCACAGATCCAAAACCCCCCTGGCTAATGTTTGCTTTCTTTTTGTTTCTGTGGCTTTCCACACAAAGAGCTCTACACATACTGCTTTGCACACATACTGTAGTTACACAGGGCATAAGGTGTTCCCATGGCCTCCTGAGTGATTGCAGATCGACTCCCATATGTCCCCCGGGGGCTGCAGCTAAGTGAATGTTAGTGATATTGCTGAGTGAACCGCTTTAATGAGGCTCTATTCAAACGCTCCCTCAGCAGCTGACACTGGGCAGATAGGGGCACCATGTGAGTGACCCCATGATTCACTATTTTATAGCCTGAAAATAGAGCCTGGAGGTGGTTGAGCACATAAGAGGACCATTTGTAGCTCGCAGTTGTACATGCTTTAACTCATGATCTTACCCTGTAGATCTCAGGAGCTGGACATTGATCCCTAATGGGCTGGCAGTCGTCCCTCGGCTTACAGCTGTTTTCACACCAGCCGCAGAGGTGGCCCTGGTCCTCCCGGCCCCAGCACTGGGAACAGTCTGAACTCCCCACACAACAGTTGTACACCTCCACTGGAGGGAGATAAGAGGTGTGGAAGAGAAAAGTAAATTCATTTAAAAGCATGATCAAGACTGAAGAGAGTTTGAAGAACATTTATTTACATAGGAGCACAGTTACCCTGATAAAATGTCAATGAAGTAAAGTAAAAGTAGCACTTGCATTTAAAATCTATTTAAAGTACTGAGTATTTAAAGTACACTTTTTAGAGTTGTGTAAAAAGGGAATCACCAGGAGCAGATTAAAAAATCATTAGTTAAATTAGCGAGCACAAGTGTGGGTAAAAAATAAACATAAAGCAGGCAGGCAGTATGAGAGAAAGAGAGAGAGTAGGAAGGATAGAATTTAGAGACAAAAATTATTTTTGGTATCTTATACAGCTAAAAGCCTCTTTTTGAAGCTCCTTCTACTGCTGTCTGATCACACCTGCACTCCTGCCTCTCATCGTCACAGAAGCATGCCTCAACCCTTCTCGGTAAACCGTGACATAATCATAGTGAATGCTGTGGAAATCTTGTTTTTTACACATTACGTTGACGAATCCTGGTACAGGGCTGATATTTTGTTGGATAAAACTATGTTGTCAACTTTGGAAAAGCCAAATTTGTCAGTTTTAATGTTAGGACTCACATGGGAACTTTTTAAGATACACAATCTTTATCATCTCCGCAGGTACTAATGGCTCGCTAATGGCCTCTTCATGAGCCATTTACGGCTGTGAAACAAAAAGTAAATGTTCTGGCTGTGATGGAACTGACTTAGCAATGAATTTTTTTTCTATGTAGGTGCGAAATAAGAAGAAACTGCACAGCTGTGCTTAACTAATAGGATTTAGAAATAATTCATTGTTAGTGGCAACATTCCTTTATTATCAAGTGTCAGTGTGTGTATATTAGAAGGCACATCAGTGGATGTTCTGTTTGCCCTAAGTTAGGTAGGTGATGGTGTGGCCACTATGCGTAATGACAGTAACGGGTTGGGTCATGGGTCTCGTATACCATGATATGGGCAGGTGCATAAATGATGTTAAGAAAATAGAAGGTCAGGTTGTGGTTAAAGACGTGCAGGTATTGGCGAATGTGTGACTCTAAACTGGGTTGAGATGAGGAAGGATCTTTTTCCATAGCAACTGTTTTTCTTCCCACACCTTAGCATCAGAGCACTTCTCACCAGATTTAAATATTGTGACCTTACACAGGTTAACATCTGCTTTTTTCTATAGTCCTCCAGGTTTTAAATAGCTCCATGTGCTTCTAATACTTCCTTTTATTAAAAAAATATCACCCAGAAAACCTGAAAACAAAGTAAAGGAATTATTTTCTACAACATACAGCAACTGAAAAGCTTGCAATTGTTCTCTAAAGAGACAAGATTAATCACTTTGCCATTGTTGTTGATACAGCGAACATCATGGGTACACTGAAATATTGCTGCTGATGCCAAGACCATTATGACCACTCAAGAGGCTGAGTGTTTCAAACACTAGACTATATCAGTTTCTTTAAAATGAGCACCTGAAGCCCCCTAGAAAAAAACCACAGGTATGTTATGAGTTATAAACCACAAAAAATGCAAACTTACAATGCTTTCTGTGAGTCATTTTGTCTCTCTAGGCTGTCAGATCTTGTATCTCACATTTGTGAATATTTTACAGAAATTATATTCTATACATACCAGTGGAGATATTTGTTCCTCGTGCTCTCACATAACACAACAAGAAACTCTTGCATTCTGCTTCAATAACATTCATACAACACTGAGCATTGTTTGCCCTGACATGAGGTAACCCAAACTTCGAAATTACTTTTCTTTAACCTCATATAATCCACATGGACTGCATGTTCTGAATAAAAGGCATTTGCAGAATGATACATTCATGGCTATAAAAATAAACCAGGAAGAAAGGGAGGGCTAATGGAGTCGAGAAGAACAAAGCTGGTGAGAAACAGATGATTACAGTCTTATTTCAATGTGCCTCCCAGAGCGTGGTCCCATTTGTATCCCTGCATGTGCATCTGTGCATGCATTTGTGTGCATATCACAGTGTGTGTGTCTGCATGTGTGTGATAAATTTAAATTTGATGACTCTGCATGTTATGAAGAAACTGTCATGTCCGCTAACAGCTAACAGAGTGTCTGGCAGAGGCCCAGGGCTGTTGTTCACATGCTAGACACATGGACTGTGAACGGCACATCTGGGACTGGGAAAGGCTGGGATTGGCTTGTAGCTGCACTACAACAACACGCCAAGTTCAACAACATGCTCACCACTTTTCATTATCTCACTGTTGTCATGGAGCTCATATTGTATTTTGAACAATACATGATGACACGGCCTGAAAGAGCCTAACACCTCAAAATTGCAGCTTCCTAAGTTCTATAATCATTATGTGAATCAGACGGTAGGTAGGGGAATATAATATTATGGGAAATTACTAGTTGTTGGCAAATTATGTGTTGTATTACAACAACTACTATTATTGCAAGTGAAAGGCAGTCTAACACTGTTTGCCCCCGTAAGCGCTTCTTTATTTTTTGCCAGGTTTAATTAAATCCACCAATCTCATCAGAAAACATTTGTGCTACGGTGAAATGCATTCTGGGAGCAACAGTGGCAGCTATGTCAGATTTTTCCTTGTTTTTTGGCGAGTGTCTAATTACGATGCAAATACAGGAGAGCTGAGCAAACAAGTGAAGCGTGGAAGATGATTTTTCATTTGTTTTTTCCCTGCATGTCTACATTATTATGGGAGAAACGTAGTACCTCTCATGGGCTGAGGGCTGTCGACAAATACATCCTCCCCACGTCCACTGAAGTATCCTTTCCTGCGCAGGTTGAGGTGGAAAATCTGACTCCTCTGGTTGGTAGACAGCTATGAGGACAGGAAGATATGGGAGAGCAATGAAAAGGTAAATTATATGTTTTTTTTTCCTTCACGTTCATTGTTTTTTCAGATAATAATGGGTTCTTATCCAACAGTAATTGCCATGAAAACAACTTGTAAGCAAGGCTTACACTATATGATGATAGAGTGGTGCAGTAATGAGTCTGAAACACAGAATTAGCATTTTAGTCCTAATGGTGCCATTGTCTGAATATCTGAGGGTTTCAATGGGTATTTAGTCAGATGTAGTATATGTAATCAGGTCTGTGATAAACACAAGCTTAGGAGGTTTAAATGTTTTTGTTTACAACATAATATACAACTGGAAAAGCCTAACTTCACAATTTCAAACTTTCTCTCATCTCTCAAAAGGTGTATGGAAGTAAGTGACTTACTGGACTACTGAGTTAAACAGGGTTACACTAAGAAGAAACTTTTTTCTTTGAAGAGTAAAGAGTAAAGAGTCCAGCAAAAAATCTATTGTAGATTTTTCTTGTGCAGAGTGTTTTGGCGTGCAGCACAGATATCTTTCCCATTTTCAACCTACAGTAGCTGTGATTTTATTTTATATTTTTGCAAAATATTTCAAATATTGTACTTTATTTGCTGATGATACTAGTGTAATTTGCTTTGGGAAACATGGACCAGCTTTTGGAGGTAATAAAACATTTATTATAAAGTTAAACTTTTGTATGATCTAAAATAAATACCTGTTAATTTAAGTCAAACAAAGTCTACGTTGTATAAAAATACTACACTCAACACAGATGACTTTTTGTTCATATTTTGAGTGCCACTGATAGTTATGCTCAGCTATTAACATTACAGGCTGATAAATCTGTTTTTGTATTACTCTCCTGAAAACAGGAAAGGACTTAAGTAAATAAAATAAGTGCATACGTGTGAAAAGCCAACCTTTATTTAATAGTTTTGTTGATTCTATGGAGCTTTAGGTAACCTGTCAGATCCTGTAGGTTTTATGTGGAAATAATACTAAATAATAACATTTTTATGCTCATGCAGACAATAAGAACATTATTTTTCATAAAATCTGATATTGTGGGAATTCTGAAATGAAATGCAACTTAAATATACTTTAAGAATCACCACATTTCCTAAAGTTTCTTGTGTGTGTTTTGTTTAATTAATGCACAGTAAAAACTGAGAAATTTGTAACTTGGATTCAAACACTGAAATCCATTGAACATAACTGCAGGTGGCATGCACACACTGATGTTGAAGCCTATGAAAGCTAACACTGAC
This sequence comes from Scarus forsteni, assembly GCA_036419115.1. Classification (NCBI taxonomy): domain Eukaryota; kingdom Metazoa; phylum Chordata; class Actinopteri; order Labriformes; family Labridae; genus Scarus; species Scarus forsteni. The sequence goes on from JAZDUH010000043.1 coordinate 4,913,955, forward strand.
ATTGGTTCACCGCATGTAATACCCAACGCACCGATGTACAGTACTATCTAGGCACATAGTCCATCTTCCTTACACTCTTTACGCAGGTGTGAGCTTTGTCTTCACATGTTTCTGGTTATTGCGATTTGCATGTCAGAAAATATTCAAGAAATTCAGCAGTGGTAATGTTAAAGTCTCTTGGCTTTGGCCTAGCTCATTCATGGCTAAACACGTATCTTTTTAATCCTGCACATTGTCTTTCTTTTTTTAGGTTCTAGGGTATTTTCCTGATAACAAAACTAGAAAGTCACATAAACTTCTTTTCCCACTGAGCTCATTTTCCACAAAAATCTTGAAATTCATTGGGGAAAATGGCACCTTGTTATGGGAATAATAGAATTCTAACTTCTGAGTTGACCAGATAATAATGTCATCCCTGCACCACCCAACAGGAATAATAAATAGGGCTGGGAATAACAGGGTAGCTAATGATATGATACCCAGTCTGCACTATCCATAATATTGTGCAGCTATAATGTGATAATTGATTTATTGCAAGGATATCATACAGTCAAACTGAGGACTATGAAATGGCTCCAGTATAGGAAATTGTAGGATTAATGTATTTACTTAAGCATCTGATGTCATATATATAACTTCCCAAAGACTGAGATGAAACAATGGTTATGTTTTCGTTCTTAAATGAAATTATAACATTACACAACTATAAGAGAAGATAAGCATTGAAGATAATACAATATCCAAAACATTTCAAGAGACATGATCAATTCATGTTTGTAGACCCGTTAACACAGCATCAAATATATTATTTAATTGAATATCAATACTTAGGGACAGTGCAACGATAATAGTATTATACATGAAAGGACAATGAGCCTGATATATCACGATATATGGTGATATCAATAGCATTTATTACAATAACTGGACATGAGTTTGAATGATCTGCATGCATGTTTCAAAGATTAAATTAAGTGATTATTTTCTGTTCTATACTTACTGTTACTCCACTGCACTGGACAGTTGAAGTGTTCAACCACACAGCCTCATAGAGCTTCTCCGTCCCAAAATCACACTCCAGCTTCTCCCCCTGAAATGCAAATCACTTCTTTTAACCATCATGCACCATTTCTACAACAGCAAGCAGTTCAGATGTAATGTTATGGTTTCCTCAGAATGAGATAATCACAGCTTGAGTTCCCAAAATAAGGAAAACAAAGACAGCTTCTCAAAAAAAAGTCCTTCCCAAACATGTCTGGTAACAATTGAAAACTCCTAAAGAGGATCAAGAAACTGAAGAAACCCACAGTAATTGTCCCTGCCAGTGAAAGATGCAATCTATTCAAAATTCATATTCATAAACATCTGGACTCCCACACCTTGGCGAGTCATCAGGGAGCCATGGTAATGAATATAAATTCATTCTCTCTAAAATCAGAGCCCTGAGCTGAAATGAGGCAGGATAATATACGGGCCATAAAGCAGCTCAGATAGCCTAAGAGCAGTGAAAGATAAGTATTAAAGTGGGAGAAATCATTTCTCTGTGAATCCAGCCAGCTTAAAATTGGTCTACTTTGATCGCCCTCTCTGTGACTTTGCTCTTTTCTGTGCTTTTTGACACCACAGAAGACGTTTTCCAAACATCTGGCTGGGCTCCAGAGGCCCTGGGAAACTCAACAGTGAGCCACACTTTAAAATGTTCAGTCTGAGTACAACTTTAAACTGCAGCAGAAACTCACATACATCTGCTTGTTGCTGAATGTTTTGGAATTTCTGTTTATCAGCATTAAGCCTAAATTATTTATCACTCTTTTTTGTGTAGTGTGGGAACCAAAAATCAAGTTCCAGAGGGGTCAAAGAGATGGTGCTGCTCATCTTAGAGAGCACCAATATGAGTGACAGCTCACTTCCTCTGTATTGACTTTCTGACAAGACGTAGATGTTATCCAAACAATGTCGGCCAGAATAAACTTTCACTATGAAGATAAGCCTGAATAGCCAAACACTTTCCTGAGAAACTGTTTGTGTGTAATTGTGCGGCTTCGTATGTGACTCAGTGTCTGTCACCATGGCAACACATCAGGAGAGGGCTGGAAAAGGCCATGTGGGGTTAGGCGTGTGACTGACCACGCCTGGCAACGAGTCAGCACAGGAATTTTTTGAAGATTCCAGCCATGTCCTTATCAGCCTTGCAGGATCAGCGTCTGACTCGCTCAGCATGGATTAGGGATGAGGGTAAGGAGTTTAGAAAAAGCGATCTGGAAGGACCGGGCCATTCTTAAATGAACACGGAGTGGAATAAAGCTCCTGCCGTGTGAGTGCTGCCTCAGACCGCCTGCACATTGTACTGTACACTGTGCTGACAGAGGCACAACTCAGCTACTCACAGTTTGATACCAGATGCATGGTGGGCCTAAACAGCTGAGCAGAGAACAGCATAAGCATAAAGAAACATCGTGGGTGATTCTAGAGCCTTGACTGGGGTACAGGGGCACCCCTGAATTTCATCTCATAAACGCTGAAGACTGTTGCTCTATTTACATTTCACAGGAACTTTGCTATTCTCATATTTCCATCTGGATGGCCTGTTGTTAAAGGTTAGGCATACAAAGCCTAATAATATCACAGGCATTGAAATGAAGCTTAGAATCAGAAGCATCTCCCAATGACTTGGTTCATAACTTGAGTTAGGTTTGAAGAAGGGTTATGGGGAGATAACCTCTTATGGGGGCATCTCTGGCACTGGCACACATTTGTTCATTTTTAAATCTCTTCAATTCCAGCCTTGCACTTATTCTTCAATCCTAGTTTGTTCAAGTATAGGTTATTTAATACAAAAGGGGGTTGTGCACAGAGTCTTGGGGAATGGAGAGGTTCTTTGGTGTCTAATAAAGGATTACAAGTCCAGATTTGGTCCCAGAAGAAGGAGGGTTCGTTTTAGGCGTGGCTTTAATTAATGCAGGTTTAGGCAAGTTCTAAAGGGAAGGTTAGATTTAGGTTCTTAGAAGGGTCTGAAGCTCAGGCAGCTTTGTGGTTGCCATAGATTAATTCATGTGTATCCTCTTAAATCCTGTTAACACACTGAAAACACACTTTCTGCGTAGTATCAAAGGGATATGTAGAAATAGAGATATAGAGAAATATGATCAGGAGTCACCACCTTAATTAAAATCATACGAAACAAACAATGAAATATCTTAAGAAAAACAGTGTATTCCATTTTGTTTCTTGCAGAGTTTTGATCTAAGACTCAAGTTACTACACATTGTTTCCATATTGTCAGAGGTGTGGACTTGAGTCAGACTCAAGTCACAATTTTGATGACTTTGGACTCGACTTGACAATATCATCAAAGACTTGCAACTCGACTTGGACTTTGACATCAACGACTCAGGACTTGACTCTGACTTTAGTCTAATGACTTGAAAATACTTTAAATTTTCAGTAAGACTGTTGAATAAAATGTGCTCCCGTTCAAAGTATCCGACTAAGTAACTATTAACATCCAATTAGGGTTAACAGGGGTGTCAAACTGATCCAGTAAAGGGCCACTGTGGCTGCAGGTTTTCTGTCCAACCAAGCAAAAACACACCTGACGCAAATTATTCAATCAACTGGATTGTCTTTACATGGTTGATTTCTTGGATCGGGTGTGTTCTTGCTTGGTTGAATGAAAACCTGCAGCCACAGTGGCCCTTTACTGGATCAGTTTGACACCTGTGGTTTAGAAGAATAAACAAAGAGGGTGTGGTTTACACAGTTACTTCCCTGAGCGCAAGACTGCAGGAGTGCGGCAACAACCCAGAGATACGGAACCATGCTACCGAAGATAATTTCATTTGCATTCACAAACTACAATGTCATAAACAAAAAACAAATTGCCTTTTGCAAAACCTGCAGCGAGAGAATAACAGAGAGGCGATGACGTCGAACTTAGTTCGGCACCTGGAGCTGCACAAAGAAAGGTAAGTTGGTCTGGTACCTGTTGTGAGATCCTTTTGGGTAACTTAAGCTTAGCATCTGTTATATGCAACCACGGTATATGTTTGCTCGTAAACTCGCCGTGGCTAAAAACTGAGACTGATGTTAGCTGAAAATAATTGTAAAGTTAAGGCCCAGGGTAACCAAGTGTCCTGTTTTCCCATGATGTTCAGTTTTCATGTCCTGCCCTGACTGTCCTGGTTGTTTTTTAGAAAGTGACAAAACTGTCCTGTTTTTTTTTTTTATTTGGTCAACGGTGCTTATGACTTGGAAGGACTTGAAAATTTTAAGCCTATGTCTTCAGACTTGTCTTGACTTTACTTGAGACTCAACTTGGACTTGCACGTCTTTACTTGAGACTTGACTCAAGACTTGGGTTTAAAGACTTGAGACTTACTTGAGACTTGCTAAACAGTGACTTTCTCCCACCTCTGCATGTTGTTAATGAAAATAGAACTATCATAATACACTCAGTTCATCAATTGAAAATCAATTCACTTAATTCACACATCAGACAAAGTAATGCTGCAATTGTTAACGGCAAGAAGGATTACTTTGTCCTTTTAGGCTGTCATCACCAGCTCAAAGCCTCAGCTCGAGAAAATTAGCACTTTCTAACAGGCATGTGAGTGTGCTAAGTTTTGTGCTAATATGAGCTGTTACATCAGGGAGATGTAACAGCTCATATTATTAAATTAGGTCTGAGAAACACCTTCAGCTCATGGAACAAACAGGCGAGCCTCCTATTCTCAAGATTTACTATCAGGAGCGGTGCAAAGTACGTCTTATGGCGGTAGTCTGAGAGCGATGAGTTGAGTACAACCTTGCAAAAATGAATGCAAATGTGAAATGGACCTAAGAGGAGAAGAGGGGACTGCATTTTCAACAGCTGGGGGTATTATTGTTCAGGTTTGTAAAGGATACAGAGCACATTTTCACCTCATTGAGGAACATCAGCAAAATGCCTTAACTGTTAAAATAATAAGTGACTCAAAAGTCATTTAGGGTGGCGCAGCAAGAAGATTGGTGGTTCCAGACTCTGGGGCCAAAGCTGTCAGACTCTTCAAGACCAGGGTCTTTTCATGTAGAGGTTGTGTGGTCTCCCAGTGAATGTGTGGGTTTCCTCTGTGCACTCTGGTTTCAGACCAAAAACATGCTAGTTTGGTCAGTTTGTGACTCTAAATTGCCCCAAGGTATTTGTGTGAACCAGAATGGTTTGTCACTTGATGTGATCATCTGGCGACCAGTCCAGAGTGTACACCCCCCTCTGCCCGATTTCAGCAGGGATGGCTCCAGCACCAGGAACTCCACAAGTGATAAGCATGATAGATGGTGAATGCATTAAAAGTATGTTAATGACTCACTTTGATTTAAAGCAAAACTTTTTCTTTCTTTTATTTTTTATAAAAGTAATGAGCGAGGGACAACTTTTTACAACTCCACGTTAACTCAACCATTACCAGCTTGGACTAAACTTGCGCTACAAAGTTAGTGTAACTCATACCTAATCCTAAAATCGCCTCTAAGGCACACACTCACGCTTCATATCTGTCTCAAAATGTGATCACACACACACTCAGGTTTCATTCATTGACCTAAATAACGGCACAAATTTTCCATCTGTGTTTAACTCAGCTTGAAGCAAACACACCATATGCTTTGGTTTTATACCAATCATTTTCACAACATGCATTTTGGACACAGTCCAAGCCCAGCTCCATAGCTGCAGGGTTGTCTGGCGTACCTCCTGGATGTTGCTGAGGGACAGGGTGAAGTCCTGGGCCATTCCTGACGGTGATGGAGGAACCTCTGAGGTGACCAGGCTGGGACAGGAAGCCGCATTCTGTGGTGATGTGAGGTTAAGGGGAGGAGGGCAGGAAGTGACATAGAGGAGTTAAAGAAAACAATGGCTCTACAGCACACATCCGCAACCCAAAATACCTGTCCTGTTTATCTGGAGGAGGAGGAAATGAGGGGGTTAAAGTCTCGCTCTGAGGGAGACAACAATAGCTTCAAATAGGGGAACGATGAGGGATTAGAAAAACAGACCCACCGGACACAGTGATGGGATCAGCAGAAACAAAAACTCATCTCCTCTCCTCCTTATGACCTACATTACAAAGACCTAATGGAGTCTTCTCATATCCTTAAAGAGTTTAAATTTAAATAACAAGAAAGTGACGAGAAAAGCATGAGCCTTCTGTGATTTATTATGTTTGTTTTTGCGTATCTTGGGATCAAAACTGCATGCTCGACTAGGATTTACTTGCTTCAAAAGCACAGTGATGTCTTTATTACCACAATTGTCTAACAAGAACAGCCTTTTCCCTTTTCTGGGGGTCTTGTGATAAAGTTGGCAGTAAAACACTTCAACACTCTGGGCATGAGCGTTTAACTAGCAGCTGACCAGAGGACTGAGTCACATCCTCTCCCCTCTCACAGGGACCAAAGCTGTCAGACCCCCGTGTCCTCAGGGCTGCAGTCTGCTGGGAGGACACCTCCTCCGCACACAGGTCATGGGACCTGGCTGAGTGATAAAACTTAGAAGGGGCTTGCACAAATATCCAACAGCTGACATAATGTGGTCTTGTTAGGAGCATGAACAAAAGACAGTAGCAGCTGGGGAACTGTAATTTGTTTCAATGAGACTATTCTTGTTTTGGATAATTTCTCCCAGTTTCACAGCCTTTTTTATGCACTCCTGCCAAATTCTTCTACTCTTTTTTGGTTTGTTTGCTTTTCAGAGTAGTTTACACCCTCACAGGGCTCTATAAACACACATCTACATAATCCATTGGTACAGTCACCTACTTAAAAATGAAGGGTTGTATGAGCCGAAGCTAAAAATGTAGGTGTAGATTTATCACTTCTCTGGCAAGCAGGCCTGACATTCTGTAATAATTCCCTTTAAAAAGGGGGACAATGTACTCTGCCACATGTGGGGTGCATTAAATAAAGCTGCCAGAAACTTTATGGGAGGTCTGAGGAGCTTTAAAATGGTACAATACCCTGTAAGGAGTCTGTTAAACTGAAACCTCTTGAGATTTTAGAGGGTTGCAACATTGCTACATACTCCAGTTTAGACACTTAAAACCTCAAAATAAATTACCACAATTTCTCTTTCCTAACCAGTCCACACTTGCAGCATTACAGCACACTTTTTGGACAGGAGTCTGGATTATATCTGAGGGGTCTTAATATCATGAGATCCTCCAGCTGTCTGTGTGGTTGATGAATTATTCAAAAGAAAAACAGAGGATTACTCACCTCCAGCAGGTTGGGCTTTGACTCATCTTTATTGGACACACAAAGGTGGTTCTCTTGGTCCCAGTAACACTTCCACCTGGTGCTCAGGCAGCTCACACATCTGTCATCGACACGGATACATGGAGAGCATTCAGAAACAAGCATCAAATGTAGCCCTGTCTGGCCTGTTTCCTCCTCTATAATCTGTTCCCATGTAGTGAAGTAAATACAGTTATTTCAAAAGTTACTGTCTCTGATTAATTCTGCGTGTTAAACAAGCTCTAAAGGCTGAGCTGATTACAGGCTTCAAAAAGTTTGGCTTCAATAAAAGGAAGTAACGATTAGCCACAGTAGCAGCAACATTTATTCTACAGTTACACACACAGGCAGCCAGGAGGTCAAAATGGGTCGATCGTGGTGAGATGAAACAAAGCGCCTCTCTATGAACAGGCAGACTGCTAAATGCTGGTGTGTGAGCGCTGCCTCCTGTGCTTTTATTCTTTTAAGTTTACCACATGACAAACTGAAGAGGGTTGCTGACTCTTGAAATAATATTTTACTCATTTGGCCAAGAAATGCCCACATAAAGAGTTTTAACCCTGCCTACACTAGATCTGTCATGTAGCATAATACAAGAGCGATGATCAAATGCTTGAGCTGACATATTTTATTGAAATATGATAAAATAGCTCCAGATGTAATTATCGAATATGTTTGTTAATTAATATTCCATGCCAAATACTGTTGCTTTGATATATCATTTACTAGGGGTGTACGAAATTTCGCGAAATAAAAAAATGAGGAAATAAAATTCAAAGACGCACAAAATAAAAAATGCGAAGGGGCGCGTCCACGACTGGTGATTTTTTTACCCTCCTCGCTTCCCGTAGCAAAACACTTGCTTCAATATGGAGGAAGATGAGGTGGAGGAATTAGCTGACGCTCCTGCATCAAATAAATTGGTTGTGGACCTGTTTTGGCCTCCTATGTAAAAGACATGAGAACATGGAGAAGATGGCGGACAAAAGAACAACAGTGTGCAAAATATGCTGCTACAGTTCGCCGTATACTGCCGTGAATACAACTACCAACTACTTTGAACTGGAGACAGGCAGCAACTGTATGTTTGTGTAAGTCTGCATAAAAAAACAATATTTGATTTTTGCATCTACTGTTGAGTTGACAGAATTTGATCATACTTTAAGATCAGAAGTATATGAACTGTTATAGGCTAAATATTATAGTTTACAGTTCAGACATTTATAGGTCTAAACTGCAGCTCTGAGGACTGCTATTTGTTTTCCTTTTCATTCAAGAATGTAGTTATCCTGATTGTTACAACAACAAAGCACTTTTTATTGAGATTTTATGTTTGTATTTGCATTGTAGTCTAAATAAGGGGAAAAAACTACAATTTTGTTTTTTTCAAAGAGCATTTTTTTGTACTGATACAGCAATAGATTCTGTATGTCTGCATTAGGAAGAAAATAAAGGAAATGAGATTTTTGCACAACTTCCTACTGTTGGGGATTTTCTAAAATCTTTATTTTGTATCATGAGTATTTCATATCAAGAGCATATCATATGGTTTCATGAGTTGCCCATTTAATTACACCCCTATCATTTAATTCTGTAAATAGAAAGTAGATATGTTATGGAGACTGACAAGTTATTATAACATGCTTTTTTCATGTATATATTTGTGGTGTGCCTCGACATATTTGCATTGTCTTAGGTGTACCCTGAGCAAAAATAGTTAGAAAACCAATCAATCAAGTATCAATGTATGAATCCTTAGGGAAACTTTTGGTACTGTTATTCCACTTCGGGATTGATACCAAATAAGAACTACATCATATCAAACCAGCACCATTTCTTCCTTTCATGTGGCTAGAGAACAATCAGGCCTAATCAGCACTAGCAAGCAAGCTTACACACAGACACATAATATGATTCTTTGACAAGCTAAAGTAGAAATGACAGAAAGAAAACAATTCTACAAAATATTTTAAAGACCCTTCTTAAATTAGAATTGATTATATTGAGTTTAATTGGTGCAACAAAGGCATCCTGTTCATGATTTATGTAGTTGTTTCATTTGTATTTGTACTTATAGAATAATTGTCAATTCTCATAAAAATATCTCCCTTAAGTCTTAAGTGGTGGAATGTCTCTGAAATTACTTTCTTCGGTAAAGGACTAAAGCTTAACTCGCTGTAAGATGAGTTGCTCTAGAATCTTGCCTAAATAAAAAACATCATTGTAATATTTATTAGATATGCAATGTAGGAAATGATTGGCATCAGTATAACATTGAAAGAATTCCAGCAAAAATTAGCATTTAGCATTGAATTGATTAGAAAAGTCTGGCATTGCGCATCACAAGGGCAAGCAGCACATGATTAAACAGGCCATGTAGACATTCTTTAGTACAGAAATCTTTCAAGTCTTTTGTATGATATGTGACTTAAAAATTCTGAGAATAACTTTGGCTTCTTCGGCTGCTAATGGGTTAATCTTACCATTTTGTTGATTTTATTCTTTGCATGTGAAGTGAATGTTTTGTTAGAAGAAAAACACTCATCACTAACTAAGAATCACTTCCCTGGAGAGTGAAAACAAAGACAGTTTTAATGTTACTCTCCTCCAGCTGGTCCAGGCTTTAAATTAGTACATAGAAATAATTAAGATAATAATCATCAAATGCTGATCATCTTGTTTGCATTGGTAGCTTTTAATGTGCATCAGTACTGATTTCAGTGTAAGTTTGAAGTTTAACTAGATGTTCCTTGCAGGAGCTTTAGATTCAGAAAATCCTTTCATTCTTTCTGCAGAAATGGACTTTGTTTTTAATATAATATTGCTAAGCTAAGAAACTTTTACACATTTTAGGCCTTTGGTAACATAAAACTAAAACAAATTATACTTTTATTGGAATTTCTCTCCTCTAGAGCAGAAAATCATAAATTCAAAATCACTAAAATTGTCTTAGACAACATATTTGTCTTTATCAGAGAGGTCCACTGTTGCTTTTAAAACTATTTGAGTCACTCTTTATTTTGCAAAGTCTGGCAAGAATGCTGCAGGGCATTTTCCTTTTAACAAGACCTCGTGGACAACAAAGCTTTCTCACATCAGTTTTACTCCTCTTATCTATAGAAAATAACTCATTGAGATATTGTTGCACTTGTTAACCCATTTCTTCTTTATATAGGTGGTGTGATAAAGGACACAAGAGATTAATTTCTTTCCCTGCTGACAATAATTCAACACAAGATCACCAAAACTGACAAGAAAACAACCCAAACAACTACATTTTACTGTAGTACAAAGCAATTAGTGTTAGAAGTGAGTTGTTATGAAATAAAAATAGGCACACAAACTCAAACATAACCAAGTTTTTTTTCCTGAAAAATATTCAGGGCTATAAAAAGGCTTCAGGGCTGACAGCTACAAACAGTGTTAGCAGGACACATTTAATGCAGAATTGATTTTCTTGTCCTTTATGGGATTTGCTTAAAGTAACAGAAATATAGATTTATGTTGAACCCTTAAGCAAACATGGGCAGGAGCAGCTTCAGGTGTACATGGAAACCATCTTGTGAGCACAACATAGCTTTCTTTGCTCACAATTAGGTGCTGCATTTGAAAAAGAATGACATTCTTGGAAGAGGCTTCAGGTTATTTCTCATGGACAAGTATACAAACCTTTTCACAAGTATCAGATATTTCTGCAGAGTGCAGGAACCTTTGGTTCACTGTAAACAATGTGTCTCTAAGGCCATGTCCTTTAGAGGCTCCATACCGCTACCTCAGACTTGTACTCTGGACAAAGACAAGAAATTATTTGTGCCACTATGGTGCACTGGCTGCTGTTATTGTGGTGACGGGTCAGCTTTGCCTGTCGTCTGCAAGAGCAGCAAAGTTAATGTGACCTCTCTGTGAACAACTTTAAAGTAGAAGAGAAGTCTGCAGGTGTTCTTTGATGTCCTTTACAACAGAGTCATAGAAAACTTTAGAGGTAGTTATGTTGAAGTAGAAAATGTTTACATCTATAGGCAGCTTTCACTCCAATGAATTTTCCCACAGCATTCACCTGCAAGTCCAAACAATACAGCTGTTACAATATGCAAAGCCTTGACTGGACCATTTGTAGGGATGGGAATTGAAAACCATTCCCTGCTGAGAAAGGACAACAACTTGCTCAACTTGAATCGTCATCATTCATCATTATGTTTAACATTTCCCTTATCCACTCCTTTTAAATTGTTGTCTATATCTTGCAAATCAAGATCACCACACATTCATGAGAGGCAGTCAGCAGAAACTTTAACAAATATGTCAAAAATGTGTTCTTGGCGGACCAGAGGCAGAGGTGGCCAACATTGAGGCCTGCTTCTGCAAGTTGCTTTGTATGATGCTAATTGCACAACAATCAGTGTCCGTTCAACTTCAAGCTAGGAAGAAACACCAACAGCTTTAACATGAGGAGAGTGTGACATTGTTGCCACTGAAATCCTACAAAGGCCGACTTTTTTCCACAAAAAAATCCACAGGAATTTAAATAAAGTAATCGTAATCATCATTTCTCATCCCTAACCATTTGCTTACACTGTAATTTACAATATTTACAAACCAGAGATTTTCTGTCTGACTTATTAGTTCGTCCACCCAGTGCAGGAATGATGAGTTTCCACCAAGTGATGTAGTCAAATCTCATCCCAACTCCTCTTATTTTATTATTTAATTTTCAATACAGCATTGTAATTTGTAGTCAGTACTTTTTTGATATCACCTCTGTGTAGGTTCCAAGCAAGCTGAGCAGATACTAATATGTGATCTCAAAACTTTGCACACCACTGAATGGTCTGAGAGTGTTTTCATATGGAGCATTAAAACATGATGTGTGACTTCCTAAACTGTCCACGGCTTTTCAGGAGCATTCTCTTACTGCTTGCAAGCTTTTCTGGACAAATCTCTTTGCTGTGACAAAAAGCCACCGACAGAGAACCAGACACATCACCACCTCCGCATCCTTTATTATTGTTGTGATAGACAGTGTTGAAAATTATCAACTGCCCACCTGCCAATTGCTTGTTATTCTCAGTGTAAAGAGAATTTGCTCAACCTATACCAGCCACAATGGCAGGTACATAAAAGAATAGTGTCAGCAAATTGCTACAGAAATACACTGAATCTGTCATCTGTTTTTATTCTGCTCCTAATTACACTACATATTTATTTACCCCAGGGCTCTATCTCCTTCTTGTGTCAGACCTGGTGTCAGTATTTACAGCAGGCAGTGTGTGCTGGAATAGTTTATGGGGAACGTGGCCACACTCCAGTGGGGTGTGACTTGTTCGGGCTGGGGGCACAGCCAAAATAGGGTAAGGGCCCCCTAGAATTTTGATTGGCCAACCCATGTCATGTCATTCCACTGTGATTATCTACGTGCCATGCCAGAGGTAGGTGGAGTTTATGAATAATCAATAAGGGTTGTGCACAGTTGTGACAGTAATGTTTTATGCAAACATTTTGATTCTATTGAAACATTTACTGTGACTTAAAACATTTACTTGAGTCCTTCAAAACAAGTATATGAGCTGCGTCTTTGTTGTTGCTATTTCTGGGGTAGAATGGAGTAACTTTGTGGATGGCAGTGTCGGGGTTAAAATGATTTATCTGGAAGGGAGGGATCAACAGAAAGTTAATGAACATCTTGGCTCAACAATATCTAAAAAGCTAAACATATAATACAAGTGCTCTCACTGTACCCAGGGGGTTGATTTTTTTTTATATATTGTGCCTGTTCTTACTTCATTGAGAATTTCTGGACTGCAAATAAGGACATGTTTGACATGATTGACATGGCTGCACGTCCACACAGAGCCCTGATTGGTCAGGAGGCCTTAAGTCCCAACTCAACATTGCTGCTACATTTGTGAGTAGGATGAACTAAATTTCAGCTGAGGCAATGCTCCAGAGACTCCTTTGATAATCAAACATGGTTTCATCAAATTATTTCTGTCTAAGTAGCAGCATTATATAGATTTTCTTCCTTCAGTGTTATTTATAGTAACTGCTTATAAGGTTGTTCCACTGAAGGAATGTTAATCTAATTATAAAAACATTCTTTAAATAATCAGGAACAAAAAGTCTGCAATAAAAACACTAACCTTATGTCAATGACGTGCTTTTATTTTGTGTTGGCCATATCAGGAAATCTGATGTTTTCAGAAGCACCAACATGACACAACTTAAGAGTTTAAAATACAAATACTGCAACAAAACAAATACTATATAAATGCTTACTCCACTATTGTTATATTATGACTTGGCACAGTGCATACTGTTATAGGAAATTACCAACCCTGGTTTGGCACAGCTAAGGAAACTTGCCCATGTTGTGGAATTATAAAGAAAGTATACTATAATTGAAAATTAATCACCAAAATGTACTTCAAATGTGTTAATAGTTTGGTTTCAAGCCCATTATTAGGGAACATAAAAACAGTATGGCATCTGAACAATCAAAGCTTCATTGCATCACCTTGAACATAGAGTTATGATTGCAAAGAGGAGTCTCCATGATCAAACTCTTCTTTGTGATCTGTTTCCAGAGTTTAGGAGACATTTTTTTCCCAATGATTAATGACATCACCTTGATATGAATATCTCGGTATATTGGCTCCATTGTGTTTTTGGGTGATATGTTTTTGAAGATTAAAGCTACGAGTAAAGTTTGGACGGAGAGTTGAGAAGATTAATGGTAGTGTTTGGGGGATATGGATTGTTCTGTATTTATCTATGTTGTGTATTGAATACAAATGTGTGCGTGCAGCTTTGAGATAAACGTCCTTAAGTGGAACACCTCCACTGTACACCATGTGTATATGTGGACTGTGTGTCACTGTACTGCCTGCAGGAAGAGACAGATGTCCCACACCAGGAGTGATAGCGCCTCCAGTGATAGTAGCACTCCGTGGGGGTCTTTAGACTCAAGGGGGTGCGGAGTTGGACGGGTATAAGTGAGTGGAAAAGTGTGTGTTGTGATTAGAAGCAGACGGCCCCTTCTAGGCTCTTATCAGCTGCAGCTTTTCAGTTTTCCCTTACTCCCCCTCTGTCCCACTAAAACACCTACCTTTGTTCACATACTCGCTCTCTCCGCTTGACCTAACACGGACAGTAAATACCCCTCGACACTGCCCACCCAAAGTCATAATGACCGTGCTCGCACTCACACACTAAGTACACAGTAAGGCTAACACTCTCAGGGCCTCATAGTGGACACAGCGGTTAAACACACACCCTCAATCACGTCTCTGTCAAAGGCAAAATACACGGAGAAGAAAGGCCATTTTTAGAGAAGAGATAGAGCGAGGGGGAGCATATGGACTGACACAGAAGAGGAGAAAGAGGTAAAACAAAAGAAGTGCAGAAACTTGATTGACAGACAGTATATCTTGCAATTATTCCCAATAAAGGACCCATGTTTTGCTTATATGAGCGATATATGCTCTAGTGTGTCTAACAAGTCTCCTCCACATGATAGAGAACTCTATGCACAAGCATTATCATATTAACAATGTCACAGGGTCTGCACACTTCCATCTATGCATCATCAACTGCCTACGCCTATCCCTCACACCCATCACAGCAGCCAGCCTACTTCACCCTTTGGTTACATTCCGACCCTCAGAAATCCCACCATTAAGTTCAACTTCTCGCATCATCACTCGAGCTCCCTCCATTAATCACATCAGTCCCAGATCTTGCTTCAGGGCCATCCTAAACCTCTGCACATCAACACACACTCCTGCACACTTAGGTCCTCTTCTTCAATCCACCTCCCTGTACAGCCTGCTTTCCTTTCCACCATGGGATCGGGAGCCTTCAGCTCACAGTCTCCGAAATTCTCTCCCTCCAGATATTCATAGTACTGACTCTCTTTCCATCTTCAAATTTGGTAGAAAAAAAATCCTATTTCTAAACTTGCATACTCAGTCTGAATGTTTGGATTTTGGCCGTGTAACCTGGTGTTTTATTCACTGTTCATTTTTAAAATATACATTTTATTTGTTTTTAGCTCTACCTTGTAGGGTGACCTTGGTTGCTGTGAAATGCTTACAATGAGTCTGCAAAATCTGGAGGTCTCCCTCTTTCCTGTCTAAAATGTCTCGTCAGTGCAGATCAGTTCAGAGGCATTGGAGTGATTCCGGAGTCTTTGACAACATGGCACCAAGTAGCACTGAACTGACCGAGTACCAGAGAGCTGATATGTCTGCCAATTAGGGCAGACTGGGCCCACGTGAGGAAGAGGCTGGAGTTCTAACAGAGCATCTTAGACAGAAAAAGGGAATACAGTTGGATCAGAGGAACTCAGTGTTTGAAAACAAGAAGATTTCTCAGCATAATCAATACTGAACATAATTTAGTAGTTATCAAAAATGAATACGAGAACCAAAGGCAAAACATCATTTCTTTAATATGTATATTGAATAAATGGCTACCAGGTTCACTGTTCCCCTGCCCTTGTAGTGACATTTTGCCTTACAAAGACAACTCTAAAGACAACTGGGGATCAGAATTTATATCAATTAACAAGTAACCCTGAAGGTTTACTTCTTTTATACATTTAGTGGATTTGAGGGAGAAAATCCGTCCAAAAAACTCAGACCAAGGTCAAAGACTATCGTAACTATATGCTTTTGTTATGTAGCCACTTGCAGTGATAACGAATTTGTACAATTCATGCACAAGCTTAAAAGGTAGCAGCAACTCTTTAAAGGTAGGGTCTGCAGGATTTTCCTTAAAAACACAATATCAGCATTTTCAGGAAAAATCCCGCTCAGTGGTTTCCTACTGATCTCTACTGATGTGTGAAAGTGTCTTTGTTTACCTCAACCCCCACTTTAAAAGTTCTTCATATGTTTTTCTGTCTATATTGGTATGAAAATGTTAAACTTAAAAAAAAAAATCCTAAAATAATGTGTCCAAGGGTTTTGACGTCAACAGAGTAAGGTTGGGATAGGGACTGAGACGGATCCAACCCTGCATTTTTCAATACCCAAAAATCAAAAACACTTTGCTTATCAGTGCTGATGATGCTGTCTCGTTCATCTTAGTGACATAACATTATTTTAAAGCCATGTATCAGTTCTTACAGGGGAGGGCAAGCTTCTAGCACATAGGCATTTTACATTTAATTAGACAAAAATGTCAACTTTTGACGAATAGCCTGAAAAATAAATCTAAAACTCTGTGAATCCTGATTATAAAAAGAAATTTCAGAGACTTTAAGAAGATGAATCATTATTGAATCTGGTTATTGATACAATTTTTTGACTTCCTTATGGATTCCTGTGATTTTTTTGTATAGACATGTACAGGTTTTAATGGTGAACAATGGCAAACACATGACACTTTTGATATTTAATGCTGCACTGCATAGCCTGTACTTCAGTGAGATGCCGGTGTTTTCACACCTGCTTTAAACCACACTGAGCATTTGCATGTTGTGTAGATTTGTGTAAAGTTAAGCCGCAGTATTGTTCACCACTGTTTTCTGTCTGCTGTAACATCTTTGATTTCTATGTTATCACTCATGCTAAATGGCTCTGATGAGACCATTATGCTGTTGATTTGTAAGGCATGCAGAACAAAGTAGAAGGAACTGATAAGGAAACTGTTCAGCATGAAGTCTTATGATTTTGATTCCTTGCGCTCATTATTATTGATTCCTTTTTATTCCCTAGTATTTTTATACAGTCTTTGTTACTGTGAGGGCCCTGGTCTATTTTCACCCCTAGTTGGGTGTTGGGTGAAATCTCACATGGAAAACGTAGATATGTGCACACCAAAAGTATTTCCCTTCAAGAACTGAAGTTGAACATATGTGACGTTTCAAGTCATTTGGCTCTTCATTAGACTACAAGTGGTTAGTGAGTTGCCTTTTTCGAAAAAAACGCAGGTAAACATGTTTTCAACATAACAATGTTGTGTATACACGGCATATACTTGTAAAAATATTGGTGTTTCTTCGTTCTGTATCAAGTGATGTACTGATACTTGTCGTTCTTCACAGTTAGGATATCAGTGCACACATTTAAATAGGGACATTAATGTTCTCTCAAAATTCTGTTCCTGATCTGCTGGTTATAATTTATACTCAAAATTCCAGTCAATGTAGTCCGTATAAACACTTGCATATATTTTTAATTTAGAGAGACATGCTGAGTTTAACTACTTGTTTGTCTTTCAATTGGCACCTCATTAGATTGTGATGAGCTCTAGCTGGGTTTGGTAAAGTGTGTAGCTGTGTATACTGAAAACGACAACTCACTAATCACTGTGTAAGTCTGGGGAAGAGCTGCAGTGCTTGAGATGTCACTTACTTATTTTCCAATTACATTCTCCTTTTTGGTTTGCAGATCTTTTTGTGTTTTTCCACCTGGTCTGTGTTAAAAACAATGTGGTAGAAGGTATCCAAGACCACCTCAGTATGCAATGTAAGCATGTAGATATTATTCATAGTCATTACATTAAGCTGACACCTTACACTCAGGATAACCACTTGTTATCAAAACGTCTATGTCTGTTCTTCATGCAAGATATAAAAACAGTCACTGAAAGAAAATAAAGCTGAAGAAGGTTGTTTTGTTTGTAGCAGAAAGAAAGAAAAGAGTCTGTAAGACACATTGTGAGAGGGCAGATGAGGTGGTCCTCCTACTGGGCTGTTTGGTGAGACTGGAATGTTGAGTTGTCTGTTAGCTATTAACACTCTGCCCAGTGACCACGTTGAACGGGTCATCGAAAAAATGTCTCATTATTTTCAATCCCTCACTTACAACAAGAACAAACTAATAAACACATATGTTCTCAATGACTCTTCGAGGAAATACCAATAAATTATCAAAAACTGGAATTTATACTTTAAATGAAGACCATCTTTTGCTGAAAATGGTAATTTTCCTCTACTTTGTACATAGAGAGCTTGCACATGGCATCACCGTCAGTGCAAATGAACATAACATCACTCACTGAGGGGCAATGAGCACAGACTGACAACAGCAACATGGAGGTAAGCAGCCAAATCCAACTGAAAAGCTGCACGTTTTTTTGCTGTTAGTATTAGATAATGTTGATCATGGGCCATTTAGATCCTTAGCTGATGTTGTTGAAACATTCTGAGCCATAATTTCAGTTTTATAATGAAGATGATACCTGTATACAAAGGTCCAAGTACTGCTAAATATGAACATTGCGTCTCTCTGTGTCCTCTAGATTCAGGTTTTGATAGTTTTTTCCATAAAGTCAGACCTCAGTTACTTAAATGACGTAGCACTGAGGAAAACAGAACATGTTTTCATGCTACAAACA
This sequence comes from Scarus forsteni, assembly GCA_036419115.1. NCBI lineage: Eukaryota > Metazoa > Chordata > Actinopteri > Labriformes > Labridae > Scarus > Scarus forsteni. The sequence continues at coordinate 4,932,561 of JAZDUH010000043.1, forward strand.
ACATAAAACTTGGAGAAATTTTATAACAATGGCTAGTTTTGTAAAAATGTTGAAAAAATTAAGTCCATAGATTTAACACAAATTGATGAAATATTAAAATGGATATGGCTTTTATTTGACCATTCATTTAAGCTATTAAACAAACTATTTTAAACAACGGTAGGAAACAGCACTTAAATGGATGCTAAAATCAAACGCTCAGAGAATGACCGGGCACGTGAATCTCACTTTGGATAAACACAAAATCATAGATACAGATTTAGAGTCACTACGTAACTTCATATGGATCCAAAAGTTTATAAAGTAAATCAGACATGAATGTGCATGTTAATTAATAAACCGTATTAAAAATAATTAGACTTTCTGAAAATGACTTAAAACACAGCACTCTTTAGATGAATTAAAACATTTCACTGTTTCTTACCACTGTTATAAATAACTTTAATGTTGTTCTTGGCTATTCAGTGAGTGAAACTGCCAGTCCTTCGTACAAGTTGTGACATTAAAGGAGACATATCATGCTGATGCATGATTTAATACTTACATATAATATAATAAATAAATAAACAAGACCTTACACCCCCTTAATTTTCAAAAAATGAGATATTGTATTTTTTCTGATATCCTAGAACGAGATTTGATGCCTCTGAAAATAGGTCATTGCAAGATGTCCGCGAGATTTCAAACGTCGTGACGACACGAGGTACATTTCTTTTTCTTGGAGTAATCTGATAAAACAGCTCCTCCTCTGTGATGTCCGTTTGCCACAAAACCGTCACCGAGGAACACATCCACCAGCAAGGGTATATAGATCCCTTGCTCACACTCACTCATTACCAGCTCTGGCCTGTAGAGGGACTCAATACACGGTTGCTGCTTTGAGCCTGCCGGAAAATACAGTAGAAGAAGAAGGACAGGCTGGCTCTACCCCCGCTAGAACTGACCAATCAGAGCACAAAGGGCTGAGACGTTGTGAGGTAACTTTAGGTCAGCCTTGAGACCGAGTGCTTCAACGTGGGCTTCATAATGGCCTAAAATGAGGATTTTGAGAACACTATTGTGGGGCAATGAAGGAACTAAATGACTTGTACTGAGGGCAGAAATGCTTTACAGGCATCCTAGTCTGGCATAGTGAAAAGGAGAAACAAGCATGATATGTCCTCTTTAAATTATGGAAACTGCAACCCATAACACTAAAAAAATGACTTCTCGCTGGAGGAAAATTTTATTTGTTTCTTATTTCACCTATCTTGACCACCGCAGGTACTGTTTGGTGTTCGCCAGCAATTTCACTGGTCTGATTAATTTTTTTACCTGAAAGTGACATCTTTACAAAACAATCAGTCATATCTCATTCAAATTATACTGAAAATGAATGTCTAGAACTCGCCAAGCTCAAGAAATTCATGAAAGCACAAAACACAGCTTACTAAGTGTCCACACAAGAGTGGATGCAACCCCATTGGCAGTCACAAACACACCTATTCAAAAAGGTGACTTTTAGAGAACAATACCTAAGAGCCTGGCTCAGGAAAAGCAGGATTTTTTAGACTTATTTCTTTTTGGCACTCACTTGTATGGGGAAAAATGCTCACAGACCTTTGCACAGAAAGGCCAAAGTAATTAAAGGTCAGGATGTTTCCGACTTTTTGGAAGCAACTTTTGACAAATCTGTTCATCTACATTAAGAACAATGTGATTAACAAGGAGAGTGTGTTCATTCTTTAAAAAAACATGATGTAGAAGTCTAAATGGACTTCAACTTTGGACTTTTAGTCAATAAAAGCAGAAAAGGCAATTAAAATGTGTACATATCCAATTCTAGAAAGGACAGGAGAACTTGTGAGGGTCCCTATTCAGATCAGGAGCTGAAACAGAACCACAGCTGCTTCAGGACCTACTCTTTATGAAAACAGGAGCACATCATACTGCAGCAACACTACATGTTTTCACAGTGCATTATCTTTACAGTCATTTTCCTTTTTATGCCCCTTGTCAAATACAACAGAGTGCCATGATCCAGACAATGCAATGGTCTGCCATGTTGAATGTTTGACTGTGATGCACATGCAAACACCACGTGCTTTCATTGGTCAAATGTGGGCATACTGTACAGAAATCTTTAAAACAAATCATCGTGGTCCAAATAAAAGCTGCAATTTCATTATAATCTTCTATGGCATGGTGTGTCAGATGGATCGACTAGTAACAGGTCTGAAAAAGCAGATATACATAGATTCTTAGATTTGCTTTGTATACTGCATGCCTTGCAATATCGTTTTTTTTATGTATTTTGTACCTTTATTGATAGGAGAGAGACAGTGGATAGGCTTTTGAAAGGAGATCAGAGAGTAGGGGAAGGCACTCTGCAAACTGGCCACAGGCTGGATTCGAACCTGGACCGGCAGAAGCAAGTACATGGGACGTGCATGGTTGCTAACCACTCCGCCAAACCAGCACCCCATGCCTTGCAATATAAATATATATTAGAAAGATTATAACATCACTCAGAGGATCCTTTGGGGTTTTGTCAGGGAATGGTTTCTAGTTTTCTGGTGTAATTATAAAAGAATAAGCATCTGAATAATTATATGATGACATTTCTGCTGCTTGTTTGTTTTTTATCCACCCTGGAATGCCGTATCTGTGTGGACAAAATGCTTACACGATTTTATGGACAACCCCGAATGTCTTTTTGCCCCTTAGTGTTGATATGTGTGTTTTCATCACTATCCGATTCAAGGAGCAAACTTTGCATTGACTGTCTGCGAAAATATCAGTTTTAAAATTCTAAAACGTAAAATGGCAATCGTTTGAAGCTTTGTCTCACTTTGCTGCACATGCAGGAATATGATGTATTACTCAATTTAAATGCAAAACTCAAGTATAACCAGACGGCTGACTTTTCAAGCTAAAAATAGGTTTGCTTTAACTTACATTTAAATAATTCCCAAGTGACCTTGATGTTTTACACAGACAATGATGATATAAATATCTTATCATTAAGCTTTAGCATAAGAAAAAAAACCAAAGAGCTGGCTTTTCTCATAAACCCAGAACAAAGAGAATTTATCTAGCTTCACTAAGGAGGTGTGGCTCAGAAGAGTCTTTAGGGATTATTAAAAAAACAGCTTGAAGTGATTAAAATCTGATAGAGTATAGCAGCGCCGCAGTTTGCAGCCCAATGCTCATCCTGTGAGAATGGCACTTTGCTCATTATCACCTTCAACAATCCACCGTCTAATTTCACACTCCTGGACCTCGCTGAGCACCGACGCCCCTTGCGCATATTGGGTGCAGTCTTGCACACATGTACCTGCAACTGCTATATTCACACATCGGGCCATGTTTTTTTTTTTAAGTGAACAAAAGGGACACACCCAAACAGTTCCGATCTGAGGAAATCTGTAAAACACACACACATGCAAACACACAAAAACACTGATGCCCCTCTAAGCCTCAGATCTGCCCATCAGATAAAGTGGATCCTCTGACATGGTACGACATGCAGGAGGAAGCCAGCTGGATTGCCTCCAGCTACGAGAAAACCCTCTCTGTGACCAGGCCATACAAGTCGCAGTCCTTCACAAAAACAAACATCAACATGACCAGCCAGACATACATATCCAATTTCCTCTGGCTTAACGTTTACAGCATATTAATCCAACATTTGATCCTTTGCTGAAAAACCCTGAGCAAGCCAAACACACAATAAGCCCTCCAAAAGGACGTGTCGGCAATATTTACCCACTGGGGAATAAATAGAAAGCAGGCAAAAAAACATGAGAGGAAGAGGTTAGGGACAAAACGGAAAGGCCTATGAGACAGAGAAGAGAAGCCTCACTGTTTTTTCAGCTTTCAGCTATGTGTGCACATCCACAATGCCACAGAGACTCAAGCTGACATTTGCTATGGCTTGGCTGAGCCCTTTTGTTTGGGGCTGGATATTGTCGTACTGTTTTAGTATTTCGATTTAATTTGTTTCAAGGATTTTTTTGGAGGAATCATGTAACGAAAGGATAAGGGTCCAAACAGTTGCAAATCAAATACTTGCGTCCTGTACTTAAGAAAGTGCGATGCACAGGTGTACACATAATCCATTTTAAGCGCAAGGCCTGCTTTAAAAATCCTGCTTGAAATGTGCAGAAATATTATCAGCAACATGCACTAGTAAAGTAGTCTTTTCCCGCAGAAAAGTGCTGCCTCTGACTGACATATTTTTGGTTATTACATTATTATATGTATAACACCCTGGCATCCATGAGTAGGCAGATTTTTACAATAATAGCTTGGGGAGGTAGAGCTGCTTTAATAGCCTCTTTTGGGCTGGAGGTTTCCACATCTACAGAGATGTTCAATCCAAAAGGGGGCACACAAGTAAGACCTCAGAAGTTAGATATAAATGATTTGCTTGAAAAGAAGAAAAAAAAAGCTTCTGTCCTACAATTTTGTGTTAATGTTTCTGACTTGTCTCTGTGATTTTCTCTTACTGAGGAAATTGGAGTAATACCCTGTCGAGAGAAATGACAAGGTGCCAGCTGCTTTTTTTGTAAAGAGTCACAAGTCAAAAATGTTTGGAACTCTATTTTTAAGCATGAGGTGCATTCAAATCACGTGTTGTTTTGGGTGGAAGTTTATTTTCTACAGAACAGTCAGTTATTTATTCTTTCAGATAGAGCTGGTGATGGATAAGTCCAAAGTACCACATTAAAAAAAATCTATCCTTTATTCTTCTTTTTGATTCAAAAACAACTTAAACAAAAGCATTCTAAACATGTTGTTGGTTACAGATCACATGAATTTAGAATTCTGGTTAGTAAGTGCTTATAATGAATGTGTGACTTACGAAGTCTTTGGGTGTATTGCTCCAGTCCTCTCACAGTTGTAAATGATGAAGCTCCCAGATACAACAGATGTACCATTCACTTTTATCGCCACAGAAACACTCAGATGATCTGGAAAAACAAAGGCGAGCAAACAACACCGCATGTGTCAACCACCCGAGACGTTATCACTGTCATAACACAAACTAGACAGCAAATATCCTCATGCCACACTGACTTTGAAAGACAAAAGGGGAAATTACATTTGTTCCTATACAGCTCCGAAAAATGCTTCACATACTGTGGCTATATTTTTTTTGTGTAAAGAAATAAGGCTGACAGCAATGGCATAGAGCCAAACACATGCCTTTGTTCAGTCTCACCTGTACCAGGGGGGATGGGTTGGTAGCTCTCCCTGGGGAGGAGGGGGCAGGTCTGAATTTGGGCAGGGCCGTAGTCCAGGTGCACCGTGGCAGCTGTGGAAACGCCGGGTGCATATTCACACTCCACCCGGGAGCCGACCAGATCGGGGACACTTCCATTTATCAGAATGCCTACATCCTGTGACAAAAACGTATGAACATGAACATAAAGATCAGTAGGCCAACATCTTAGAAGTATTAACAGAGAAAAGCACCGTTTTCTTGCTCACAGTGGGGAGCAACATTCATACCACTAACACTAAGCTCTTCTTTGTGTAAGAAAAATGTATGCTAAATATTTTTAAGTCAAAGTCATCAAAAATGACTCATTGTATTGGCAGATATGAACACTTGTGCTCATCTTCACAGGATTGATTTGAACTTTTCTTTGTTTCTAAAGCTCTTAATGGCTTCACCCCAGTGTATTCAACAGATGTTTGGGAGCCTGGTAGAACTCCGAGGCCGTCAGACCAACTTTTGCTGTAAGTACCCAGGTCAAAGTGCAAACACTGGGTGACCATGCCTTTTCCATTGCTTCTCCCAGGCTCTGGAACAACCTCCCAACCAAAATGAATCTTAATTCTGACCTGGGTCTTTTCATAGCTACACTGAAAATACATTTATTTAGGATGGTGACACTTTTGCTTTATTAATTGTATTGTATTTTTCTATTTTATAGCTTTTTATTGTTTTATTTATTCATTTTAATTGACTATTGTAAAGCACTTTGATTTACTGAATGGGTTGTTGGAAAGGGCTGCATAAATAAAGAACCTTTACACTTACATTCACATTTATATCTTTGTTGTTAATATTACAGCCTTGTACATCAGAATGAAATCTGAGGATTTTATGCATACCTGTTGAAAATTAAGATAACAGAATGCCAAAAATAGTAATTAATAGAATTAGCTGGTAGTCATACTAGTCTTTTTGAATCTGTTAGGACTAAAATTTAGGTAATTAGCTTTCATTCACACCCTCGCTGACACTAGTGTGTGTCTGGGGATAGATCAGTCATTAGCTGTTGTCTGACCGTTGCCAAGTTTCTGTTATTAAAAGGAAATATTAACACCCAACCAGTCTCTGGCTAGCTCTCAGGTGGCAGGAAGTATTTTTTTATTCAATTTTTGCTGATTAAATTAGTGATTTTTGTTTCTGTTTGTTAGCTCGACTTTGCAAAACAATCTCAATGAATGGTTAGGAATCAGGGAATGTTGGTTATGTACCAGTAAGAAGTGATTGGATTTTGGTGGTGAACTGAATCCAGATGCAGATCCAGGAACATTCAAAATAGCTTTTAACCACAGAACAACACAACATTTCTACAATTCTGATAATAATAACTGGGCTAACAATGTCAGAAACACCTTGCCACAGGTTTGAATTTGGTTTTGCAGTAGTCAGTCAGCTTTCAAGAAGCTCTTGTCAAAACTATTTATCCCTGGATCAGCCTCTGCTCAGGGTAAGAACAACTCTCCATGCAGCAGAGAGGGGAGATGTTGATGGCTCATCTCCATACTCAGACAAGACAAGGAAAAACCATGTATCTGCCAAACTTTGTTAGAGTGTAAGCTCAATATTCTTTGTAAATCAGACCATGAAACGGAGCAGACAGCAGAGCAAATTTGCATGATTTGTGTTGCAGTTTACTACTGGAATCCATTTGACTTAATTCATCACTCAAGCATAAACTTCACGTCCTAATGTGGACTGGAGATTTCATTTTTTGGAATTTGCTGCTGGACAACTGAAAGAGGGCCATCAAGAAACCCTTTCTTTCTAAAATGTGTTGCTGTATCTCAAAAATAATTTCTGTTCCTAATGTTTAATATCACTGTTGTCTTTGTAGTTGCTACTCAACTGTGATACAATGATAAAACCCCACATGTATAACTTACAATCTGGAAGTCAGCATGACTTGTAAAATTATTTGAGCTTCCCACAACTTGGCATGTTATCAGCAGAAATGGCCTCTGTGTAAACAGGATCAATTCTAATACCATAAACATATGCTTGAATCAGACCTACTGTTGGTCTTTTGGTTAAGACAAATTGCACTAGCATTACTTCAAGTTTGTGTAAGTGTTCAGGCAGAAAATTAGATGAACAAAACTATGAAATGAAGAAACAGATGGCAGAGCGCTACATTCACATCTAAATCTGGATCTGTGATAGAGAATGACAGACATATAATGAGAAAAATAACACCATCTGACATGAATGCATTTCGGGTAAATCTTTTAAAGGTTAGAAAAGTCAGTGTGAGAGGCCTTTGATAAAACTGTTAAGCAGTGCTGAAGAGCATCATGACATCTGCAGCGGCTCAGCAGATATGGGCTGAAGTGGCCAGAGACATGTGCTAACATGTCTTAAAAAATCCTCTCCATTGTTTGGTGGAATTGATCATTTCCTGGCCAAAGCCCTAACTTCCTGCCTGCTGCTTCCTGTTTGGAGAGACAACCTTGAGCTGCGCTTCCTGTGAGTCTGAAGGATGCCTGTGAGTCTGGCAGCCAGTAGATCTATTACAGCCCAGCCAAACTGACCCACATTACAAGCAAATATCCTCGATTAATGAACCAATTAATGGCCTGTCGTCTCTCAGCCTCGTCTAATTATGAGCTGTAATTAAAGGTCAAATATTTTCCAAGTGGCACAATTCAGTGAGCTAATTATCACTATGTTATTATGCTTCTTTTACATGATATACAAACTGGAGGTAATTATTAAAAAACAACAATTTACATGTCATACCCGGACCACGGTGCAGGCACTCTTATGTGTCAGAGTATCACATCCTGCCAGTTTGGATTAAAATCAAACTACCGTGTGTTATGTTTATCACTCTGTATGAAAACAGTTTATCTTTGTCATATGAATAATAAAAGAATGTATGTGATCTTATCTCATGATGCTTTCAGCTTAGTCAAAGTGCTCTGAGGTACCTTATCTATAACTCAACTTTGTTTTTGCCGGAGGAGCTCTGTCTCTACTGTGCCTCTGTAGTCTAAAGTTCAACTTGTGTTTCTCCGTCTGTACAACAGTCACCTACAATACAAATAATATATTACTACATCTATTTAAATATTTTATTTCAAATAAGAAATTAAAAAGAAATGCTTAAAAACTAACAGTTACAGGGGAACTTTTCACACTATCTCTTAGAAATTCAAAATTATTCTTTTCTAAATAGGGAATCTCTTTAAAGTATTCAGTTTCACAGATTCGACCTGTTGGCTGCTTCTTTTAACATCTCAACGCCTGAAAAGGCAGCTTACAATAAAATCTATTATACCTATGGTCACGTTTTACAGGTTTCTATAAATTCAGCATTAAAGAGGTAAAAAAATATGTCAACACAAAATAAGACAAAGGTAAGGGAGTAAATGGGGGTTATTCAAATGAAAAAATAAGCTTTATGGAGCACATTGGTATTAAACATTGAGAGAATAAAACCTTGGTGAAAGCTAAATGCTTCTTGTTGCTCCATGATTGTCCTCTAAAAAACTTATTTAACCATATTGTATGCCTATAGCTTTTATGTATTTTTCTGACCATCCGTTTATTCTTGAACAGTGCATGATTCTATTAAATTTAATAAGAGCAATCAATCTGATATTTATCTTCACACATCTAACCTATGTCATGTTGTTTTTACTCTACAAATGGGTAGATGCCACTTGATGTGTAGGGTGCTAATGAGTTCTGTATTTTGAAAAAGTAGATTCCATAAAAATGATTCAATTGAGATTTGCTGGCTAAAAAATCAAGGACATTTTTTGGGGGTTAAAAGTGATTAGATTAACACACAAGCTAATCAAAATTAAATTAATAACTAAAAAATATCCAAATTCTAAATATCAAATCAAAAGCTTTCAAGTCTGCACATCAGAGAAGCCCTGTTGTTTCACACGTATACTTTAGAATATCGATTTTACCAATGAAAACAAGATTTCTTTTAGTTAAACATTTAAGATGTAATTTCTGTTAAACGTTATCTGGAGATAAGTAATGCTGGGGTTTTTGTTATATTAATTAAATTGCTCTAATTTCTTGTCCAAAGTTGTCAAACATTTTAGAAAGTTGACGCTTTTTGTATACCACATGCTTAGAGCTCTACAATACAAGTTGTGTATTATTTTAGCTTAGTCACAAACAAAGCAGTAACACTGATAAAACTGAGTTATTTTACTGTGGTTACACTCAAGAAAGCTTATAAACATGTTAATACTCTTGTGCATCACCTTGCTATCTGTTTCTTCAGCTGTTTGCAAATATGTTCATGAATTTTCTTAAACATCTTGTAATCTTATCTGACTGCAAAGGGCAGAGATGGTGATATTAGTTAATGGTTTTCTATAAGTCTTGACCTGCAAAGTGATTTAAACTTCTCATATTTACACAAACACAAAAATTGATGGAATCAGTCACTGCAAACTCCCTTTCTGGGAAAATATTTTATCTGGGGTATGAAAGTTGATTTTTACATTGTATAATTTATTTTGTTATGTGTCAATATTAATAATGTTGCTTATTAGGGCATGTATTTAGTTACCCTGTACAGATTGAAAAAATAACAAATATCCAGGAAGTGATTATGATGACCTGGTAATGAACTATTACAAGATAATACTAGAATAATATGGAAAAATCAAAATGTTGTATCATGGCAACTATGCTCTGATCATAATAACCTCCACCATATTTTTGCTAGAATTTGTTAGTTTGTTTTGAACAGAAAACTGCAAAATGTATGACCAGAACTTGATGAAATTTTCAGGATAGGTCAGAAATGACCCAAGGGCCAATGTATTAGGGTTATGGTTGTGATCCATATCCAGATGCAGATCCAGGAGATTTTTTAGGATTTGTTAGGGACTTGTTGACATTGTGAGACTGGGAATTTCTCCACATTTTCACAAATAACTTAAGAAGTTCTCATAACCTTTTGATGCCGTTTTGAGGCCATGTTGGTCATGATGCAAGTGACAAGACTTTGGTGGAGATCTGAATTAATGCAGGATTTTTCAACAAAGATGTGTTAACAGTGCAGGATGAAGCCTCTTTCCCTTTTTTTTTTACAAATGGAAATGCCTTTGCTGAGGTTTGTGCTCTTGGTGTATTTCTAGTTGTTCTAATCTTACAATCCCAAGAAAATTTCTGAAAAAAAAACTTATAATAACTCTCAAAACCTTGTGCACTGATGTAAAGGAGCCACAACAAGTTATTGCAGCTCTCATCTAGAAACAGACGCATCCTTCTACCTGACAGTAATAGAATTGTTCAACTTAATATTTATTCTCGATGTTTGTTGACTGACATTGTTATTTCTTATTTCACATGCTTTTCTGTGTCATGGTTTTTGTGGTATTGTTATCTGCAAAGTAAACTGCCCAGTGGTGAAACTGAAGATATACTTAATAATGACTTAAATAAGAGGAGATCTGGAGAAAGCAACAAATTATACTCTTTAACCAGAGAAAACTCTCCCTGAACACCAGCCACTGTCAAGACACACATGAATTATCGGCAGTAAATGGTAAAAGTCAGTGCTCAGACTCCCAGGAGAGAGGAGAAAAAGCTATGTTAAACATGCAGTATCACGCTGTGCCCATTCTTTTTATTCACAGCTGGTTTGGTGTTTTACAACCAATGTCATAGACGTAAACCAAGCTCTAAGCGTCTGGGTTGCAGAGCGACTAATGACAAAAGCGAGGCGTGTGCAAATCAGTGTGTGATGTGAGGGAAGCTGGTATGGTAATATTGTTAGCAAACAGCTGCTTATTTACATATCTAACAGATGTGAGCAGGTATTGTTACTCCTTTTAAGTTGGGATGCCACCTGATGAATATTTCACTTTGTACTTCAGCTCTGTTTTTAGTCTCCATCAATTACTTAGGGAAATCTATTTGACCAAAAAAGCTCTTTAGCTGTTAAAGTCTTTACCTTTTAAGCAGGCTTGCTCTCATTGTCCATCTGCTGTTTGGTGCTCAGCAGGTAAAGAACTGAACCCCTAAAATTGCAGTAACTGTTTTATCTCGTCATTTGGTCCTTACCGTGCACTTTATGAGGAAAATGGGGATGATAAAGCAAACACTGTAGGCACGACTTTATCAGCAGAGCAATAATAATAGTGTGTATAATAATAGTGAGAGGTGTCAGGTTGTGAAGGTAGTCATGAGGCGTCCGGATTATTCTGCTATAAATATGCTGCCCCCATAGCATGACGCAGAACAACTGTAACTATTTGTCTCTTGAAATTGGTGTGAAGGACAACAGGGGGACGGAGGAGAGTTAATGATACCTTGATGTCTGCAGAAATGCTGATCTCTGGGGGGGTTAGGGTCATGGATGGACACTGCTGTGGGCCCTCACTCATGCTGATCCAGGAACGGGCTGACAGTCCGAGGGCACACTCCTTCTGGATGGTACAACTGGAAAACAGGACAGGAGAAATGGAGAAGACATGATATTAAACAAAGTCTGTTTGAAACAGTTTATTCTAAAGTGGTCTTGACTCAGGACAGAGCACCACCTCCTTAATGGGAAAATTTAAACAACTAAAACTGTTTTTGTTTGGATGGATGGATTGAACAAAACTCTTCACTGAACAAAGAGACAGAAAAAAAGGAATGCTTATATGTTTTTTTTCTGGTTTGATATGCCCACCTTGTTTCCTTGAAGCATCATCTATGCTGTACGTAAGAAAGTCTTGCCTCTAACCCAAATGCATTTGATATGTCTTCCTCTTATGACGGACTAATTCTATGGACAACAGGAAAAGTCCACAGCATTGGGACTTCTCTCTCATTCTGTCAACAGTGTCCATGGGTTTCTTTAACAACAGACCTCACCCTCTTTTCTAAAAGGCCACCGCAGTGAGTCATATAGCTATAATTAAAGTTCAAGCAGGAAGGAAATGGCATACTAACGTACTACATACTACAAACTCATGTGTATATACTGTATACTACATACTATAATTTGATTAGGATGCCAACTGTTCACATTGTAGTATACTACTAAGTTTCCCATGATGCATTTCAAACCTACGATGACAAAAATCAGAAGCACACCAGGCTATCAAATATCTCTGTTGATTCGCCACATTTGAAAGTTCAGAGAGCATTTTAGGTGGGAAAGTCACCACGTAGAATACCAAAATGTGGTCATTTGAGCCATAAAATGCACGGATACAAATTTCATTTCGGTATTTCGGACATTCCGCTATGCGCGCCATTATGCAATCGAAGAAACTTCTGGTCGGCTCCAAAACAAGAGCCAATTTACAAAAGCGTTAAAGAACTAAAAGGAGTTCATAAAAGATGCGTTTATTTTGAAAACGGGAAGTTTGCTAGTGGCCGATTTTTAGCTGAATGCCGGTCGGTCTTGCATGGCGCAATGCATTATGGGGCGTTTGAGTGTGACTAGTATGCCCATCTCGCATACTAAATCTTTTTTCCGATATAGTATACATCCGGGTATTTCTCGCACACTCAATCATTTCATACTATCTAATGTGAACACTACATACTCAGTTTGACGTCACACTTAGTATGAGTAGGACGTTAGTATGCCATTTCGGGCACAGCCCTACATATTCATTCAGTCCTCTCTCATTTATTTCCTGCACAGGTGTCAAATCATCAGTTGATTGGGGGCGTTCACTCACTTCACCACTGAGCCAACCAGATTCTGCCGCAACCTGTCTGGCCAATCATCCTGCTGCTGCTGTCATATTTAAGTTGTGTCTTTGCTACCTCACAGCCCCACGATTAATACTCAGAGAAGGAAACCTCTTCTAGCTCATTCATTCCCTGTTTTGAGACTTTCTGGCATCATGGCTCACCACTGTCAACACCACCTGATATCGCAGATGAGGTTTCTGGTACTCATCAAGAAAGTCCATGGCTCACTTATCAGTGCCCCAAATGCATCATTTTATAATCAGAGTGCATGTCAGCTGCCGTCCTCCACCTCATTGTGTTCATTCATGCCAAACAGTTCCCCTGTATGATAAATGCTCACTCAGGTGAAAAGGGAAAAGTCCTCTAAAGTTTAAGAGTTGCAAAGTTTATCCAAAAGTTGAGGAACTCTACCAGTGATTTAAATAGATTTATGCCAGTAGCTGCTGGATCATTAAAATTATTGCATTTATGTCCTGGACATGCTTGATCACAGCCTGTAGAGCGAGTAGTCATGTCAAACCAAACAGACACGTTGGGTCTCATTGCAGTTCATTTAGTGACTCATACTGGATGACGTCATGTCAAGTCATGCAGCCTTGGGACATAACAGGTCACTTATAAATGTCAATTAGTTATGCCAGGCCAATTGTGGGGTCATTCTGATCTTGTAAATGTTGGTCATTAAGGGTAATGTTGCTGATTTTCCAGACAGAATAAATACAACATTATTTTCTGTATCTAATTTAGTTATTTTTGTAGAAATCTGCTCATGTGAGAAGGTAAAGCCTGCCTCACTTAGATGTCTGTTCATCTGCCAAGGCAAGGCCTTCGTCTCTAATGTCTGCTTTGTTTTCTGTTCTTCTTTTGTTTTGGGGGGAATGTTATCTCCCATTCTCTCCCAGTACCCCTGAAGTACACCAAAACATCACAGTGGAGTCTTATGCGCCAAAGAGATGTTAATCACAGAAGTCACTGCACTTTTTAAATCATATCAATTTGTAAAATAAATAATTGCTCACTCAAATTTGATCTTTCCTGATTGAGTTATGACTGTTATGTCAGCAGGTCAAGCCAGTAGACTGAGAGTGGCAAACCCAGTGCAGAGTGTTGACAGCAGAAAGAACGCAGAGTCACTGAAAATGGAGCAGAACCAAGCGGTAACCTCAGGGACTAAAGATATCCATGTGGAAGTGCCAAAACCTGTAGTTCCCTGTGTGTCTGTCCAAAATTATAATACCTCTAAGTGCTTTCACTGTACAGGGTATGATTTTTCCATATCGTGCCCATTTTTTTAAACTGTAGATTAGGAGCATGATTCACATGGCAACAAGTCTTGGTCAAATGGACTTAAGTCACAGCTCAGTACAGTTTCATGTGTGACAACGTTGAGCAAAAGTTCAGTTGAGGCGACAAACAGCATGGCAGGGTCCATTGCTGACAACATTACAAAGGCTTCTTTGATAATCAAATGACCAGAGTTGCATGGCTCCGTCCAGTTCTTTCCACATTTCAGGATCAATTCAGTCTGGGCCCATGTGGGGCCAGGGGCCTTAGAGTGAAAGGTGCTCCAACAGAGCATCTCAGTAAGAATGAAAATATCGATGGATCAGGGTCACTCTGTATGTAAAAGAATGGCAGTTTTTTTTATAATAAACAATTTTTAATTTAATCTTGCACAGAACAGAGCTCATGCTAAGCCCTGACACATCTCTGTAGCTTAAAGTTTGTATAAAATAATGACACTTTGCAACATTTATTTAAAGGTTCACATTTGGGACCATTTAAAACAGCTCATCAACCTACCTTTTTGGTCCTTATCCACCAGTTGAGAGCCATGGTGTAAGAGACAATTATTGTCTGACAGTGCACCTATTGTCCCTGAAACCTTATCAGTTATTGGTCAACAGCCCAGTGTGTTTATGTAAGCTTAAAAGGTTGACCTTGTCTCCTCTGTAAGTAGAGGACAGACTTTCTTGTTTCTATTTCATGTCTGGACCTGAAGAATTTCCACCATTGGATTTCATGGTCTGTTTCCCACTGATTTATGAGGTGCTCTTGTCTCCTAATGCCATACTCAGACCTCGGATGTCAGTTTGTCACCTCTTGACTCTAGGTCATGCATATTGCTATGGCAACTCATCCTGCAGACGCAAAGGGGGACGTTGCAGATAGCTGAATAAGAATACAACTGATTCTTGATTTGTGTGTAACCACGATGCATCCATGAACGTGTTTGTGTAGACACACAGAGAGCATAGAGTGTGTAGTGCCCATCTGTGAGTATAATGAATGTCTGGGACAGAGGAATTGTAAAAGGGCATTCAACAAGCAAGGTGGCCTCATACTCTGACTTCTGCTTCACTAATGAACTTCAGTGACTGCTGGCACAGAGTTCAGTTCATCTGCAGTGCAGACAGAGAGGACAAAGTGACCTTAGAGTAACGAGAAACCAAACAGGCCACATTTAGCAACGTCCCTACATGCCACATAATGAGTTGGCACATCCCACTTCCCTTTCACACTTCCATAGCTGTTTTAAATATAAAATGTGCATCTGTGCAGCCGTATGCCTCTAAATGTTAGTGTTTGTGCCTGCAGAGTGAATGTCCAGATTCCCACTGGCACTGAAGGACTGAGCGAGGCCATGAGGTCTGAACTAAAAATAGTACTGAATGCCTCTCTAAGCCCAACAAAAATCCTGTCCATACAAACAAACTCATAAACTTATGAACACACTCAGCAAACTCAACAGACACGCTACATTAACAATCTATCTAATACACTGGAATGTAAAATAGCTTAGATGGTGATGGAGTTTTAAAAGTTGTCCTGTTATTGCTGACCATATCCCGAAAAACTGTCTTGCTATCAAAAGACTCGTGAGTTTTACCAGGTGCAATGTTTTTGCTGATTTTAAGGTGTGGGTTTGCTCCTGACTAAAATGTACTGCAAAATAATTTACAACATATTCACACAAAAATTTGTCAGACATTAATGATGCAAAAAGGATGGCAAACATATTAAACACAAGTTAGCATCCAGCACTGTCACCTTAAACTAAATAATTAAATATCAGTAAAGCAGGGGGAAAAATCTGCATGTGTAAATATAAATTTGAATTGAAGATTTACAGAGCATGGAGCAGTGAACCGGCCAATCCAACAGCACTGCCTGACTGTTGATTGTCAATCATTACACGGCATTGTCAAATGCTTGATCCTGATTGGTCAATTACAACATTCTACGGTCTGTTATTTCTGGATAGCAGACCGTTGTTAAAGACGCTTCTGATCAACTCGGGCGAATCACGTCATGTCGTATCAATCCGCAGAAAAACGTTTATACCTGCGGCAAGACATCGTTAATTTTTCCTCTAATTCTGGCAGCAGCAGCAGATCGGGTGAGTGCCTCTCTTGAAGCGTTAGTGATGAGATAATATTGAGAGCAGTTGTAACGGTGAAAAACTGTTTCTAGGTATGTCAGCTGCAGGGCCGCAGCAGGGAGGAAATATGGACATGAATGAGGACAGAGACATCAGCATCAATATTCCCAAGGACGTCCCATTCACCTTGTCCCACATCACAATCAATGGAAACGTTCAGTTTAATGTGAATTACAAATAAGCTAATCTTCGCTTCAGAGTTACCGTTGCTTTCCGTTACTGTTTCAACCGTAGAAAGGAACAGACTATTTTTTCAAGCGGATGCAATGAAAACTTTTAATAAAATCATATTTAGATAAGCATTTGATGTCAAACTTTGAATTGAAGATTTACAGAGCGTGGAGCAGTGAACCGGCCAATCCAACAGCACTGCCTGACTTATGACTGTCAATTGTAGTATCCCGCAAGAAAATGGAGGACAGGCAGATCCCCTCTGTGGAAGCATGCTGTGTGTTTATAATGTGCAAAACAGCTGTCCCACTCCTCATCCATGACATATCTGCAAGCCTGTTTATGAGCCTTTAATCCAAGTGAGGTGGCAGTGGAGGAGCACCTCATCAAGTGCCCAGCCCTGTACGACCACTCCCTGCCCTCAAAAGCCTGTTCCTTACTTTTTCTTTTCTGAGGTTGTTACCTTTTACCACCTATCAGGCCTCTCAAAATCTATGCTAAATAAGGTAGTTTGAAATAAGGTAGTTTGAAATAAGCTGACTTTAACAGAGGCCAGACTTTCTAACATCTTATGATCACACATTTGATGATAAGCCTCTTTAAATGATGGGCTGTCTGTAAAAACTTTACTTTTATGTTATTGTAATTAATACTGAAATTACTGGAAAATACAGTTGTTGCTACAGTGTTGTTTTTTACTCTTAGAACCCTTCTGTTTTTCAATACAGTCTGGCTGCCAGTAAATTATAAATGTTATTTTCCAAGTTGTCTTGGTCTCTATCTGACCTACAAAAGCAAAAGGACCATTGGCAGAAAAACAGAGTATTTCTATTAAATTATTTTAAATGTTTGAAATCATTGCCAAAACAGATTTTCAATAAATGATATATTTAATGTTATGCTTCAAAACATGATGGTGATATTTCTGTGTGCTATAAATACATACACAGTCAGCAATATTATTGAGTATTTTGTTTAGACTTTTGTACGTAAAACTGCTATACAAGGTGTTAGCTGCAGACTAATCTTATTTACAGTTTCCATACATTCATAGATTCCCAGTAAGGGCTCGATTTAGAGATTAGATTAGATTAGATAGTATTTTATTGATCACTTTTCAGGTTGATATCTCTAATGTGACTTGACACACAGTGAGGAAACTAAACTCAACTCAACTCAACTGACCTTGGTAGGAAAGGTCTTCCTCTGTTGTTGGCAATGGGAAAGTTTACATTGCCACTTGCATGCACCTATACTCATGTAACCAGTGTCATTTCGAGTGGATGTGACATTTCAACATTAGATTGATATTTTTTGACAATGACAGAAAACATCAACTGATCTTTTTTTTTTTTTTTTTTTTACAAAAATCAGCTGATACTGATCATTGGCCGATCTATTGTAGATTCTTCTACTGAATAGTATCAGTGTTGTATAAGGGATTTAAAGTACCTACAAAATAATATTAAAAGTAAAACCTGCATTATTCTGCAGTTAAAGAAATGTTAATAGCCACTTTGAAGAGATGTTAAAATAAAAGCTAGTGCTGCAGCCCAAGGCTGTATTCAATGGTAACTTCTTTGTTCCTAAAGTCTTTTTGCCCTCCAGGCTTTTGCCTCTGTAATATGAGTGAAAACTATTAATTGCTTGGTCTATGAGAAGGAACTAAAATCAACACAAATCAAAAGTTCCCGTGAATAGCGTTAAGTACTGGTTTTCTCATTATATCCTCTAATTACAAATGAAAGGTGTGTTGTTTATACAAACACTGAATTACTCAGCAAATCATATGATATTCCTTCTTTTTTTCTCTCCCTAAATTTATTCATAGCCTACCTGTTAATTGAAACAGCAACTTGAGCAAGTGCGGCACCTGCCTCTCGACAGCACGCCGACTTTTAAATGTTTCAAACAGCAACTTTAAATAACCAGAGTCAACATATGCAGCTAAAATATGCCCAGAGAAAACTCATCACCTTCTAAGTGTCTGCATGTCAGATAAGGTGGCAAAGCAGTGAGAGTGTTAAACAGCAGGAGAACATATGAGCTTCAAACACACATGCACACGCACACACAGCCAGCGCAGTCCCTGTCAGACACGCACATGAAGATAAGAATGATAATTTGTGGAAGGCACAGACTGCACATGACGCATAATTTGATTCAAATAAAGATATTTAAGTGCCTTCTTGTGACATGTGGGAGATTAAGCAGGCTCCAGTTTGAAAAGAGTGATCAAGGACTGGGCTTTATCTCTGGAGGAGGAACTAGCACTCTTTATTTCAGTAGACAATAAGGAACAGACGAGTTTTCGGGCTTTCTTTACATGCAGACATGCCGAGCAACGTCAGATCCATGCATATAATCAAACAGACGCCCACAGAGACATTGGCGGCCCCACAGATTGTAAGATAGTCCTCCAGAGCTCCTTTCATTTTCCCCCTCTGCAGTTGTATGAGACAGCGTGTTGATGGAGGAGACCATCCACCCCCACACATCAACCCCCTGATCCCCCAGGCTCCGAGGCCACAGCGCCTGCCCAGCGGCTGGCATGACTGGCCAAAGAGTGCATCAAATACACATACACACGCATGACATCAGCTCCCTGGCCTCTGAGAGCCAGACAGCGACACACACTCATGCTGACACTTACACACAGGCGTACACACTTTGACATTTCCCTGTCAAAAGAGCCAGTGTGCGCTCTCCCTCCCACCACCATCATCACAATCAACGCTCCTTTGTAGAGGGAGAGAGACGAGGACAAGGGCACTGGGGGAGGAGGAGACGAAGGCTAGTAGTAGACAGAGAGGGACGGCTAAATTCTCAGAGCTACTGGAAAATAAGAGGGCAAGAAAAGAGGGGTAAAAAAGAAGACAGGGAGAGAATCACAGGGGTAAAAATGATGCAGTGAGGCGAGAACAGCGCTGGGATAAAGAGACATCAGATAGATAAATAAGTACAGGAGACAAGGAGTTGACAGCAAGACAGCATGACCACTCTAACCCATGGACACATGGGGTGAACATTGGGCCCTGACCATGTGTATATTGGTAATTTTGAAAAAGCAGCTATTTCTTAATAATTTGGTATAATCACAAATATAACTATAGGTCAGACTTAGGAGAAGACCTGCAACTGTGAGGACTTTCAATCACAGTGTTCATATGTGCACAGGAAAAAGTAATGAGCTTGAAGAACAATTTACAGATTAAATTTCTTTTGAAATCAAAACAGAACGTTCCCTTTTAATGTCTGTTATAGAGCGAGCGGTGCAGGATTGATATTTTGAGGCCAACACAGAAGTTAGGAATCACGCTGGTTTCCTTGACTAAAAGCCTGTGGGATTTTTCAACGTGGATCACACAAGATCACTCTTGGATCACTGCTAAAAATAAGGTCTGTAAAACTTTGATGAAACTTAAACATCCAGTGCTTTGGAATAACCTTGATGAACAAACTAGCTTCATGATTTCTTTTAAGTTAAATGTAACAGGCAAAAGTAAAAATCTAATATTAAGCAACATGGTTGTTCAACTTCCAATCAGTTATAACCCCAAGTCGTCTCTTGTTTTAAGATTTCCTCTTAATCAAATGACCTGATCAAGTTGTTCCTCGTGATTGTGGAAAAGGTGTATGAACTACTGGTTATTAAAAAAACAACCACAAATGCTTGGTTATTTTACCATATACCATTTATGTAATCCCCTGACAGCAGTCAGTTAGCAACCATCCATTTAAACAAATAACAATGGTTTAAATTTCATTAAAAGGGAAATTTCAGTTTCATTTTATTGTATTTGATTTAAAGTAAACTCTCATATATATGTATGTTCATCATGAACCTTATTTAGGTATTTGTCCATTAGGCTTTTTTCAAACTCCCCTATACTTTTGACTTCAAGAACCAGCAAGTGCTAAGTGCTAGCTTGCTTTGAATTTTTGGTACTGACGTGACACTGTTTTCTCCCCACTGCACCTGCTCTGTTCTCGGATTGTTCACGTCATACCAAACCTTACTCCTCTCCTTTCAGCTATTATCTCTCCTAAATAATCTGAATGTAAACTCTAATCTGCATAGAGCGTTTCATCACCCTATGCTGTTTTCATGGCTTGTTTCCCTTCAGTTGCAGAGTCTGTGGCAAACCTCTGCAGATATGAACTGCCCAAGCTTTCACACTGACCAGTTCCAAAGCTGGTCTGTGTCTCTGTTGCTAGACTTTAGGCTAGTGCCTGGTATCTCTCACAACCCCAGTTCAAAAATCTCTTACTACCCATTTTATTATCACTACTTTTTTTGCTCCTTAAAGGTCCCATGATCAGCAAAATGCAGTTTTCTTTTTTAAATGTTGTTAGAAGGGGTTTGGGGGCAAAAGACCGACTACGACACCTTTCCTAAACTCTCAGTTCTTCGGGAAATTGACTATATACCTCTTAAAAGAAATTGCTCCTTAAAACGATTTGTTTTTTACTTCCTTAGGTTTATTATGTAGTGGCTATACAGCATCTACCTACATCATTATGATATCATTATCATAGCCTCCTGTAGCCTCCTCACCCCCTCACATCCAAGCATTTCCAAAGGGAAGGGAAAAAGAGCTGCATCTGAACTTCTACAGCAGGGTTATTCAATTAGAACTTCAGTTGGGCCAGATTTCAGACTTAGGACATGAGCTGGGCTGGATATTTTTGGCAGACAGTGAGCAAAGTTAACCACTTAAAAGAAACACGAATAGATAACAAACACACTGGATGTTTATTTATTTATTGCCACATCCAAAATGGCATAAACTTTATAAAGAGCAGTACTTAAACTAAACTTCTGCTAAAATACTGTTTCTTTAAATTCTACACTTCAAACAGATAACTTCAACAAAATAGTGCAGATTAAAAAGATAATCTTTTGGTCACATTTGAAAGTGCATTAAAAGTAACTTGCTTAATAGCAATCTTCAGCACGTGTTGCATTCAATGTCTGTAATAATGTTGGAAGTTTTGTAAGACCTTGTTAGAATTTGTGAATGTTTTTTCTGTTGTTCTCGCTGGACCTAAGTCCCAATTGCTTTGATTTTGGGCCACTCGAGGGTTGCTTTCGAGCCACTAATGGATGGGGCTGCTCTACAGAGACATGGTGTAAATGGTCATAACACCAGCTCATCTCTGAAAGCCAGTATGTACACATTATAAAGCTACTGACTCAACGTCATCACAAAACACAATGTGCATCTGTTGCACTGAGAAAGTATAAATAACTGGAAATCTAATGGATACTAACTTTTAGTGATATGGGCTTTTACTTAATGGTAACAAGTCAAAGCTAAAATTGTGTAGGCTAATGTGTTTTGGGATTTCGTAAGAGTTTCTAAGAGACAATCACGTGGGCAAAAAAAAAAAAAATGCAGTGAAGCAGGAGAGAGAGAGACTTGGATGAAGAGACGACAGATAGATAAATAAGTAGAAGAGACAGGGAGATGACAGCGAGACAGCCTGACCGCACATACACACACTGACACACACAAACACACACAAGTCTCATCAGTTCCACTCTTCCAGCTCTGAATGGCCCCTGGCAATGCTAGAGCCTCCAGAGCTGCAGCTCAACTCATCACAAAATTCACTATCTCGTCAGATCTGTTTTAATCACCAAGCAACCGACCAACTGACACACACACACACAGACACAAACAAACACAACCCGACACCACACATATTCTCCAAAAAAGCCAGTGAAGGCACAGCCAGAGAGCTGGTCCTGACAGAGCCACATTAATCACAGTGTATTCTTGCTTGCTCAGAGGGACAATTCAGCCAACTTCTCTGCCCAGCGCTCCTGGCCTGATACCCCCTCCTAAAACTATCTCAGAGAGGCAGGGGACCGCTCCGAACAATGATGTAGCTCCCCGATCAGAGGCCTAATGAAAAGCAAATCAACTCTCACTCCATCCAACGGCAGCCTCCCAGCTCCCCCCCCCAAAAAACTCGCTCTGCTCCTGCCAAGGCTCATCCAGCCGAGAGATATTTTGAAATCGAGTAAGGGGATGATGAAAACCAGCGCATGGGTCTCAGCGGTTTTATTGATTCAAAGGCTTAAAACGACAAGCTCAGATCATTTTGTTAAGCCATCAATCTTTTATTTCGATGCTTCAAAACGTGCATTAATTTCTATCAATCATTCAAATAAACAGCTGCAAATGGATCGATGCTGAGGCGGTGGACAATCCTGCATTTTGTCGACAGATCACGTCAAAAAAGCATGTTGCCGCTTGCCTGAAACCACAAGATCTGACAGTTTGTTTAGATTATTTGTTTAACTGGCAACCAAGGAGAGCTAAGAGGGAGGGATGAGTCTGCGTAGGACAAATAACAGGAATGATGGAAAACCAATAGACAGAATACCAATTAATTAAAGCAGTGTGTGTCAGTGTGCCCGTGTGTGTATTTTATACCGATTCTCCAGAGTACACCAGCCACAGTGGGCGTCGCCTGCTCCCAAACAGTCACCGCAGCTCCTCCACTGGTCACACTCTGCCACCTTCACCCTAAGCATCTGGAAGAAACAGCATTGATGTAAGAGAGGCACACCTGCAGACTGTGCTGATCTGAAAAATGGCAAATCAGCTGAAAATCGTCTTAGCTGTCATGGGGGCTTTTTTAAGGAGTACTGTTACTGGAAAATGTGTGCATGGGCTGCGCTTAATATTGTAAACATGTTTGTGCTTGATATTTTGAAGCTTATTTGAAGCTTATTTTGAAAAACAATTTGTTGCTTTAAATCATCTTTATTTGGCAACCATGTAATTCAGGGTTTTATTCTGCTTGGCTGATTTTTAGTTAGTTAAGGACAGAAGTTCCCAAAAATCTGGCACCTATGGGGACTGAAACTGAAAAACACACAGCAAATTGAGGAGTTAAAATTTTGATGTGGGCTAATTTTTAACAAGTGCAGACTTCATTGGATCAAGTCAAATCCCTGAAAATATACTCTCAGTTGAAAAAGACTTAAAAACAAGCGTAAAATGATGTTTCAGTAAATCAAATCCATCGGTTTCACTTCAGGATGTTTAACGTTCAATTTTCACTGTGAACTCCAAACCTGTAAGTGACACTGTTAGAGTCAATCATCCTGTCATTACTGGATATGAACCAACGGAGCCTCAAGCCCATATATTGAAAACTGCTTTGCTAACAAACAGGGAAACTTTATTCCAGACAGTTTTCTCAATTAATTTACAATAAACAAATACAATGATGTTTACACTTTGAAGTGTTCATTTGGAGTTAGCACCTAAAGAGGTACAAAATATACTCTGAGAGAGTATTTTTCTAATACGACACAGAAGTATTGGTGAAAACTCAAGTGTTACAAAGTTTTACATTTTAAATCCAAAAGGAATTGACAATTACAACTGATAAGAGTAAAAGCACCAACTCTCTAAAAAAAGAGTGTAAACAACACTTTGTGCTGTGGACCAGTAAGAAGTACACATTATTTTTTGCTGTGTAGGGCTGAATAATATTGGTAAAAAAAAACTACTATGGAAGAAATTATTTAAATAAAGGAAACTATATGAGACAAATGTCTGTTTTAATTTTTATTCATATTTAGCAAATTTTATAATTTTTCTTATTTGAGTCACATTTAACTTTGTCATCCAAACCCTGTCCTTCATGGTGAGTCAGAAGGTAGCTCACAGGGTTAAAGTCCCAGCTGTATTATCAAAAGGCCTATTTTCAATGAATTATAACTTGCTGTATATGGTTGTCAAGTGAACTAAAGCGCCTCACACAACCACTTCAATGTTTGTACATGATGATTTAAGCTTTTTATACAATCTTGACCATTCTAAGGCCAAAATAAAGTTATTCAGAATAATATTTTTTGTTTTCACTTCATAGTTACTTTTCCCCCCTAACTTTTTCTATTCAACAGCAAAAATCAAGGTTAGACTGTCTGGTGATAACAGAGAGTAAGAATATAATTAATAGCACACCATTTGGTGAATTATTCAGAGTTTAAGCCCCTCAAGCCAGCCACTGGCTCCATTTATCAAGAACAAATTTAGAAGAAAGAAATGTCTTTAACCGAAAATAACTTAATGTACATAAAAACCAAAATACATTTTCTTCGTATGTGGTTTCTTTCTTTTTGAAAAAAATGTAATATGTATCACTCCAGAAAAAATTATTCCAATGCCTTTTTTTTTTTCCTTTTTTTTAAAAATGTTTTCCAGTATTGTTCAGCCTGACTCAAGAATGCCTCTTTTATCTTTGCACCATTCCTCTGCAATGACCGCACAGTTCAACTCGGGCCCATGCTAACTGGTGTTACATTGCAGTCTTTGAATGGTCCTTCAATTGGTTTTTATTTGAGACATTTTTGCTACATTAGACTTGATACCACAGTGAAAAGGGCATTCATGAGAACAGTTGTCAGTTTCTATCTTTTTAAACAACAGAATCTACAGGCAACAGATGGTCATTAATCAATGTGATTGCTCTTTAAAGTGTCACAAAAGGTCTTTTCCAAATGGCAATTTTAAGCACATGAATCTGGATGAACCTGATTCAATGTCTGTAATTAGGCAGGTCCATCTAGCCAATCTTCAACAACTGTTAGTGGCCCAAAGGAGCATAGCCCAATCAGAGTAATTTAGAGCCGGAAGAGGTAGGGTCTGTTAGAGAGATGACAGCACAAAGTGACTACACTTAATGAGATAAGCATGGATGCTAACAGCGTCAGAAGAAGTTTTATCAGATCTGGACTGCAAAAACAACACAACAAACTTTTTTATAGTAAGAACATTTTCCCTCAACTACAAACATGTTTTGGCATGAGTTTGTTTTACAAAGTGGCTAACGTTCTGTCTGTCCTTTATGCTACTACATTATGTGATTGGTCCATGATAAATATGATTGACAGAACATTGATTGATTGTCCAATCACCATAATTTTTAAAGGTTATGCCCATTCTCAAACACTCTCCATGGGCTCTTATTTTCCCAAATGGACAACTGAAATATATTGAACGCTCCTTTTGGTGTGTCGTGTTATGGTCATTTTCTGGTTTGCAACACTGAAACCAGCAAAAAGTTAAACACCTGCCAAAGCAGAACCGTGCAAAGCGTGCATTGACAGAAATAATATTGTTGCACAGTGATGCAACAAAGACAAGGCAGCAGAGCACTATGAATTATTTCAATAATTTCAGTCTACCCATTTACACTGTAAACAGTTTGTGAAACTGTCTCTTTGATGGTGTGCATTAACTAACCTAAAAGTTGATTGCATGTTTACAAAGGGCAAAAACATGAAGAAAGCATTCTCAGAAATGCCTGCCTCCGTGTGCACAAAGCTTTAGTATGATACGATGAGAAACGTTGGAAACTTAGCACCACAGCAGGGGTTTTTTTGCACACCAAACGAGCTACTGAAGGCTCAACCACATCCTGTCGTAAACATGACATTTATCAGGTGCTTTGGTTTCATATTGTGGCACCAGCACTGATTTAGGATCTGTGTACGAGAGAAAAAGTACCTGTTCAGCTATACTGAGGTGAAAAGAAGTCACTGGATTTGAAATAAGGCCTGATTGATGACATGAAAACATCAGTGACAGAGCTTGACAGAGAGTAAACAGACACATTCTTACGTGGTGAGAGGTCATCAGATAGAGAAAGTTTCTGTCGCTAGGATCGAAGGTCATGATGTGGTGGACGGCCTCGCCGGCTGGCAACCTCAGCATCCACTGATTGGCCAAGGTCATGTTCGCCCTGAGGGTCAGCTGTGGGAGAGACAACAGAGATAGAAAAAAGATGGATCAGGTGCAGAATGACACGATCGATATTTTCTCAAGGTTGTTTTGACATTCTACCCACGTTTATACAAAAGACATCCTTAAAAACGTTTCTCTTTTTTGTTGATCAGGCAGCTCAGTTGGTGAATATTCAGGGCCAGGCGTCTCACACTGCAACACCTCAGATGAAGCAGCTTTTTTTTTCAATTCCTTCACCCGTATTTGGCAGCGGTTTCGCGCCAGCAATCCACATCATGATCACTGCTGGAACTTGGAGGCGACTTCAGCCGAGCAGTAAGGTGTTTCAGACAGATAAATATATTCTTAAATGTGGAAACTTCCCTCCCGCTGCACCAAAAACTCTCACTTATATTGGAATGAATGTACATATAGGCACAACCATGAGCTACTAGATTTTTATTAAATATTTAGAATTAAAGCACATAATTTCTTCTTAAAAAACACCCTTAAGTATATTTTAGTTTGTCTTTCTGGTGCAGCATTGTGCCTTATCTTGTTTTGTTAAGCACTGATTAATCTACACCCAAGCCTTCCTACGGCTTAAGATAAAACGAACAAACAAGCACGTGAACAAACACACACACACTGATGTGCATGGAAAAACAAGCTGCATTAAGTGAGGGAGACTTCCTGTCACGCAGACGGAGAAAGCTCTCATTTTGGTCCGGCTTTCCTCTCAGGAAGAGACATCCTGCCATCATGAGGAACTGGCCAACTGACCGGCATCTGGTCACAAGCACAGCCTGTGTCACTTCTCCATCCGCTAATCACACAAACACCCTACACACACATTTACCCATCACCATTGCCACCCACTGAGAAGTGCTGATTAATGTCAAACTAAGACAGAAGCTTGGTAAACCATTGGCTGAGCATGTGATGAGAGGCATTATCACTTCCTACAGATACCAAGACTGTTTTTTATAACACCACCCATCTAACAACGCACACACACTCTCAGTACTTGGAGATAGTAAGCAGCTGTGCCGCATCTTTACCCCTTCCCCCAGTGACTCCAAACACACATATAAGCTGTGATCGAAATTGTTCACTCATTCACTCACTCACTATACCCTATGTAGTGTAAATGAAATAGTGGACTACATAGGGAATGACCAAACGACATTTCGGACACTACACTGAAATTTTCTAATGGTGCATTCCAGTTGTACTCGGAAGTTGGAATTTCCGAGTTCCGAGTAGGAAACTACAACTGGAACGCCCCATGAGGTCGGAATCTACTTCTGGGAACTCTGGGAAACCTCAAATGGATCGAAGATGGCTGCCCCTAGTGTTTACAGTTATTAAGACCCTGTAATAATCAGTTTAATAGCACTTCTGTCTAGTGTGTGTCACTCTAAGTCAGCTGTATACATAGTATTGTTAGACTTATATTTACAAAAATTCTGCCATAGTGATAATCACATTCTTCATGTGATATTTGTGAACAACAACGCAGGGCGTGCTAACAACGGCTAACCATAGCCCGGTAGATTGGCATGTTTTTCGACTTCAGCTGGAACACTGATAAGTCGGAGATGACGTCACTCCCAGTTCCCTGTTCCCAGCTCCGAGGTTAATGGGATGCAGCATTAACGTTGTAGTGTCAGCTGATGAGCCGGTTATTCCTGTGATGAAAGTGGACGCGTCAAAATTCACATAAACAAACTGGGTACTCGGGAGGATAAGTAGCAAATTTCGAAGCTGTTTACAGCCGCTAAAAGACATTAAAGAGCTACGCTATGAACATATTGAAGATACTTTAACGTTTTTTTACATTTATGAATGAAAGCACCGCCTAACGGCCTTCCTTCTCTTCTTCTTCTATGGAAAAACACGACCGCATTGCATTGTGGTATACGGGAGTACAATATAGGGTACATCGTTTGTACACTCACTTTTGCTGTGCATTGAGGGTATTTTGTAGTGCACTATATAGTGGATTAAATTAACTGCTGAGAATTCGAACAACACTACAAAATGGCGAACACACTATATAGTGCACTTTATCCATGGTAGTGAGCGATTTCGAACACAGCTATAGAGTTACTCATTCATTAAAATGGTCAACAGACTATAGCTTGTATAGAACTTTTCTGCCAGTCTGACTAACTGAAGCGCTTTTACCTAAGGTTACATTTACTTATTACCACCACATTCACACATTGATGCCCATGGATTATATAAAATTTTCATTAGAATTAATGAGGTAGCAACCTCCAGGGCTGGAAGAGAAGGCCATGGGGAAAAAACAAAAGCTGTAGTTCCTAAGGTGTCCACTTGAGGCTGGCTGCAGCAAGTTATGATCGTTAGTGGAAAACAGATAGTTTTTATGACTGAAACATCTTTACAGCCCAGTTAAAAATGTCTCTGATCTAAATATAGAGTGCAACTGTGTTCTCACTGTGAAGGAAGTGTTTTTTTTTATATTGCACCCTTTTTTTTTCTTTTTGAGGATATCTGGTTTTACAAATAAGGGACACAACTGGCATGAAAACTTGACCATATGAAGGCACTATTGGTCAGATCTGGTCTCAAATCCTGTTCTGACACAGCCTCTTCCTGTGTGAGTAGGTTGAGCTTAAGTTTGGTTAAGACGGTCAGTAAAGAATGACAGCATCCATGACACATCAACAACAGTCCCAAGGCTTCTTGGACAATAAAACAGCTAAGTTAACATGGCTTCATCTAGTTCAGTGGTTCTCAAATGGGGGTACGCGTACCCCTGGGGGTACGTGGAGGTATTGCAGGGGGTACGTGAAGCTTTTCAAAATATCTTTAAAAAATCAGTAGGCTCATCCTAGTAAGTCTTGGGGAAAATTATTTGTAAAAAGTTCGATAAAATATAAATGTGTGTTCATGCACTGAATTATATATTCAGTATTTAGTTTCAATATCCTTTAAAATAAAACTGACCCCCCACCACCACCACCAAGTTAGTTTGACCCACTGACCCAGTGCACTCGTCAACGACCTGTCGTTATCGGATAACACTGTAACTCTGGAGACGTCCTAAAAGAGGTAACGTTAATTTTTTTTGTGAGCAAATCTTTATTTATTAAGTTAATTTATTTTTTAAACAAAATATTATTTATTTATAATTAAGTTATAGATGTATTTCTGTTAACACATTTTTATTATTTATATATATTTTTTATTTTGTACCATTACAGAGACCAATATAAATTAGCAGCTTTTGCATATTTGAGTTTTGACGGTACCACCAGGAAGGTGGTCACCGTCTTCTGTTTTTTTTTGTTTCTAAATGCTGTTTGAGGATATCTGTATTTGTCAGGTTCACTGACATAAGTTGTTTGGCTTTAATAAATCAGACACTGATTTTTACAACACTGTACCTCTTTTTTCTTCCAAAAATGTTTTGCCCGTGTCAGGGGGTACTTGACTAAAAATATATATTTCTAAGGGGGTACATCACTGAAAAAAGTTTGAGAACCACTGATCTAGTTCATTCTGCAACCTATGACATTAACAAATATCATTTATACATATGTACATGTCACTGATGCAGCAGTGACAGCAAAATGGGAGAAGTGTCTTGCCCAAGGACAAGCATGGTGTGTTCACATGCACAGTTAGATTAAGCTTTCATAACAGCATAATTAGGTAGTTTAAAGGCCTGCATCAACAGCTGTTGTCACTGAAACCAGATGAAGACCAGGATATGTTGGCTTAAAAACACAAGTTAAATAAGTTTCATTGTCTCTTGACTGTTCAACAAGACTAAGGCTACATTTAGACAGACACTGACTTAAAACGCAAAGATTTTTCCTTTGCGTATCGAAAGTCGGTCTGCGTTCAGAAAGACAAATGAAACCACTATAGTGTGCATGCCGGAACAGTAGATGGCGGTGTAGGTTTGCAGAGATGCAGCGCTGCTACAATACATGTAAAAAGGAGATAAACTTTTCAGAAACAACAATGGCGAGTGGACGCACAAAGACACAGGAGTTTCTTCGCTGGACAACAAATCAGTTCGGACAACAAATCTGACTGGATTTGTAGCAACCTCCAGGGCTGGAAGAGAAGGACAACAAATCTGACTGGATAGTTTTGTCTGGATAACAAACCAAGCACGACAAGCGGCACACATGTTACTTGGTAGACGGCCGAAGCTGTTGTTGTTCCTGATATGCATGCACAGCCTTAATGTGAAAGAGTGCTGCGCATGCAGTGATGTCAGCATTTCACCCTGAAACGCTCTGATACGGGTTTACACAGCGTTGCATGGAGAGCGTATTGAAAACTCTCCACTCTGGAGCCTGGTTTCAAAAGTTTCCAGATTTATGTAATCCGCATAGAGTTCCCATGTAAACGCAAGGCCAAAACACAATGAAAATATCGGATTTGGCAGTTTTAGACCTTATGTAAACGGTCCCTAAGGCCAAAGGCTGAACTTGTTTTCAATGACAGCACTGGGAGGGAAATAGCAAAAAGTAGTTGATGCTAAGGTGTTTTGTTGTTCAGGGTGCTGAGCGCTGATAACTGTACACTACACTGGTTTTTCACATAATATTGGTGCCTGTAGAGCAGAAAGTGGCAGCTGTTAACACAGGCCCTAACTGAAATATTGTTCTTTCCCAGAACAGGGCTAGGATCAGATTCATTAACCAAGGCACGCCCAACTCTGCTACAGTAGTTGGCGAAATGTAGCCCTATTAGCTAGTTTCTTTGGACCATTTTACTGTTGACATGAGTAACAAGTTTACAGGCAGCCAACTGGTAGCCACTGGTTTCTTTGATACTATTACATGGGAAATTGTATGGCTGTATCATTTAAAAAAAAGTGTTGAGAAAGTATCACAGTATCAATACTCTTTCCTGGATTTTCATTATAGTCCTCTTGTCTCCTCCCACATCTTCATTCATCTACATCGCTCTAAAATAACATGTATGAAAAATGAAATATGAAATACTCTACTCAGGGTGAAGTGAGATGAAGGTGCAAGCTGGTACCATCATTCCTGGCTTCATTTCACAGGTTTATTTTTGTTTGCTTTTGCTATTTTAACAGTATTTATCAAGAGCAAATTATGTAAAAACAAATTAAAACATAATGTGGTGGTAGGATCCCACAGTCATCATCCTCGAGGAAAGGAGTTCAGGATAAGTCCGAAAGCAAGAAGCAGCAAATAAATCTGTGTTTTAAAAATGATGTATTGCACTTCAACTTGTGCTTTAATAGAAGGGACCCGGCTGTCTCTTTGAAGCGGAAAGTTGTTTTTTTAAAGGCAAAAAAATAAAATTAAAGATGACCAAATGTACTCAGGCATATTGGATGGCTGTAATAATATCCAAGTGACTCACACAACTTTTCTCTATGTGTAGAAACAGTTTCTAAAATTACTACACGATTTTATCAAACAAAATATCCCGCTTTGAACAAAGACTGTGTTGCCATTTGGTCTTTTAAAAAAATTCAATTTTTGCAGCGCTCACAAGAGAGATGTATCTGAATGAATAAAAATATGAGAAAATCTCACTCTGTTTTAGCAGTCTCCCCCTAGTCCAGAACAATAAATATATTGGCACTGCTCCAGATCTGTCAGTTTTAATATCATCACAGATACAGCACAGTTGTATTTTTAGCAATGAGTGAAGTGTGCGGTCATGACATGTCTACCACCACAACCGCACCCCTCCAGTGAAAGTGACCAAAAGTGAAGTGTAGATTGTGTGTAAAATACACAGACATAAAACATAAATTCTTTTTAATTGCCAACTTTTTTGCCAGGTCAGCAGAAGGAAGGTCTGGAGTAAATTGCTAAAGAGGGGCAAATCATCACCTAAAGGAACCAGTCAGGATTACGTTAATGATTTATTTTCTCACTTATAGTAATGCTAAAGCAGAATAATTTGGGGTGGATATCTTTTAGTGGTAGGCATTCTTGATAGCTTGAGAGGATAGCCATCAGGACTGATGTCACACACTGGTAGCACAGTGCAAAAACCGTTCCTTGATTGATCCTTTTTAGAGAAAAAGAGCATTGATTATGTTCACTGGCTAATGCCATAACACATCTAACACCTGTACTATTTATTTCCTTTGCTACAAGACAAATTTGACAGCTCTCTTTATTTATAGTTTTATAGTTTTTAGCATAACATGCTAACACCATGTTTGTACCTAATAAACTTTCGTTAATTAAAATGGTAATTATTTTGCAACAGGATGCACTATTTGATGTGAACACAAGACTACAGAGCCCTATCTTACAGATAAGATTCAGATTACAGATCAGATAAGTTACAAAGACACTTGTAACCGATGTCTTCTAACCCTGACGAATGTTTGTATCACTGTAACACTTCTTTTAATAAAACTACTGCCCAAATACACTGACGGAAAGTGGCAAGTGACAGTAATCCTGATATTACCATCAGTTAACATTACAAGTTAGCTTATTACTAAAAAGAATTCTTCATTTTTCACTCCCTCAAAGAGCAAATTATTGACTCAAGTCCATAAAAAATATCCAAAACTGCCCATATGTCTGTGGATTTTATCGTGACAGTGGTGTAGGGGGATGGATTCCCCACTATCACAATATGTAGACATACCTTGAGTGACATTCTTGCAGAAACGCATCAGTTTTTAATAAATTAAATACTTTCTCTGATGCTATACGAGGGGCCAAAATGTCTATAACTTTTTTTTTAATTGATATCACATTTTTTTTCTGCATTTTTTTGAGTAAATGTGTCTTGTTTTGTAGATGTATCAATTAAAAATCTGTCCAGGAGCTTCAAACAGTACACAGTGCTCGAGTACAATGTTTTTATCCTCCAGAAACTCCATAAGTTCATGTGACTCAAAGCTATTATTTTGGTAGGTTGGCATCAGAGCCACATCAGTACCAAATTTTAATACCAGTTTCTTCATAGTGAGGATGTGGTGTGGCACAAATGTTCAAAGAAAGGGATGCAAGGATGCAAGACACTGGAGACAATGGTAAATAATGTGATTGCTTTTCTGATGGACCTGTACACTGCAGAGTTCAAGTTTATAGCCTGAAAAATAAATGACTTAGTGTAAGAATGTCACAATAATCAAAGAGCAAGCTAGTCGCAGCATAAATGAAGCTACAAAGACGTGAGTCAAACACACACAATCTCCACAGAAAGAAAAGATTTACACCAATCCAAGGAAGTGAAGGTAACTTTCACATTGATAGAAACTCTAATTCAAAGGTTCATTGGCTCTAGAGCAAGGCAGTTCTTTTTAAAGGGGTTGGTGTCTCAGGGTCTGCATGTAAATGCACTGACTCAAACAATCATCACCCACTGGGCGTTCTGGTTAATATAAAACCAAAGCAGACAGGGGCTTAGTAAACCATTGGCCTAACCAGTGATGAGAGGTATTATCTTTTCCTACAAATATCACTACTGGTTTTTATAACACCCCCAAACCAGCTACAAACACACTCTCTTATTCCTTGGAGATGGTAAACAGCTGTGTTTCCCCTGGTGACTACAAACACACACAGAGGGACACTGTGGTGAGGAGCAAGTAAACAGCAGCCCACACACCTGGACAGGAAGCAGAATAGGGGCTGAGAGGAGGAGAAATAAGGAGAGCTGCACCTCCAGGTCACCAAACAAAACACCTGCTGCACTGGCAGGTCACTCTGACTCCTTTCTCTGTCTATCTGCCTGCAGATGAAAAACCCTATTCAAGCGCTGAGTACTCAGCTGCTGTGCGCTCGTTCTCTCCCTCCATGTGTGATGTGTTTATGTGGTGGCATACCTAACTGTAAAGGAGGGAGAATAAAGAAAGAGGTGGGGCAGGAGAGAGAGAATAAAAAAAGAGAGAGAGAAAGAGAGAGAGAGAGATAAAGTCTGTTTGCTAAATGAATCAAAAGGGGCTTTTATATCTGAGCCACAAAAGAGGAGACAATGAAGCCATGAACTGGGAGATGGAGGAGTGGATGGACTGAGGGAGTAAAAATTGGACGAGAGTGAGTGAGATAAAGTGTGGACACTGCGAGAGGAAGCAGAAAATGGAAGTCAGCTGTAATGGGGAGGGAGAGACTTCATTAAAAAATGCATGTAATTACAAATTACTTCACTGAGGGCTCTCTCCAAGACGGCAACAGAGGCCTAACTTAATCTCAACCACTGTTCCCCTGTGTTTAGTCGGAGCCAAACTCACAGTCAGAATCACATTACACACACTAACAGCACCATTAACCTCTGTAACAGCTCTATCCTCAGGGCACGCAAGCAGACGCAGCCACACACACACAACAGAAACACAATAAAAGACACAAAAAAAGACACTAAAAAGCACAAACTAAGTTGCTGCCCAAGGTCACGGAAGCACCACGTACGATGCCTAACACGGTCGGTGCGCAGATACTTCGAGGACACACACGTATAGCACATAATCACAGGGTTCATCAGGGTAAACACGTGAAATCACCGAACTGATCTGGTCGGCCTGCAGTCAAAGTCAAACACCTAAAAACACAGTGAAACCTGCAATCATGCAAGCACACACTCACACAAGCTAAATGATGAACACAGCTGCTTACACCGCCCCGACTATTACTGCTCACTCAGCAGGGGCTAAGACACGGAGAGGGCCCAGGGGTGACATTTGGTTATTTATTTATTAGCTTTAATGTTTGTGGAGGTTAAAGGATTATGCAGTGCACAAACCCCAGTTCCAATTATGTCAGAACATTATGTAAAACGTAAAGAAAAGACAGAATTCATTGATTTCAAAACCTTTTTGACGTTCATTCACTTGAATACACTGCAGAGATGAGATATCTAATGTTTAAACTGATAAACTGTTTTTTTTCTCATAAGAGTTCAATCATTTTGAATTTGATGCCTGCAGCAAGTTTCAATAAAGCTTTGACAAGGGCAACAAAAGGCTTTGAATGTTGAAGAATGCTCAAAAAATGCCCATTTAGAACAGTCCATGGGTTAATTGGAAAGAGGTGAGTGTCTTGATTGGGTATAAATGGAACATCCACAGAGGGCTCAGCCATTCACAAACAAGGATGGGCCTTGTGCAAATAGTACAATAGTTTAAGAACATTTCCCAGAGTACAACTGCAAGACATTTAGGGATTTCATCATCTAGGGTCCATAATATCATCAAAAGATTTAGAGAAAGTTGAGAAATCTTTGGACATAAGGAGCAAGGCCGAAAACCAACATTGAATGCCCATGATAGTCGTCCCTCCCGCACTAAATAATAAACTGACATCATTCTGTAAATGATTGTGTTTTGTGCACTCAGGAACTACAGCAAGTCAAAGCAGTTTGTCGCTACATCTACAGGTTGAAGTTTAAGCTCTACAATGCCACCAAGTGACACCTTTTCGGGGATGTCTCTGCTTGTATCAGCGGGACAAAGTCAAGCTATATTCTGCAAAGGGTGGCTTTGTAGCAAAAGAGTGCAGGTACTGGACTGGCTGACCTGCAGTCCAAATGTTTGGCACATTATGATGCACAAATATCTTGTTTTTTTTAAAACAATAAGACTAACGAAAATTTCTGATGCTTTGAACAGTAAGATACCTGCCTTTATGATGAGTCAGATTGAAAAAAGAAATTGCTAAAGAGAAACGGCATCCTGTTTCGTAAAAGTCATTACTGCAGCAGCAATCTAGTGCTCCATTCATCGTGATGTTGGTACAAAAAATGCAATGCTTGAAACTGGATGAAGTGTGCATTTTTACCTGGTAAATTTTTCATATTTAGACTACAGTTAAGTTTACACTTTTTATGTCAGATATGTATATACTGCACCTAATCTGTGAAACACTGTGC
The DNA here is from genome assembly GCA_036419115.1 of Scarus forsteni. Taxonomy (NCBI): domain Eukaryota; kingdom Metazoa; phylum Chordata; class Actinopteri; order Labriformes; family Labridae; genus Scarus; species Scarus forsteni. The sequence continues at coordinate 4,968,727 of JAZDUH010000043.1, forward strand.
CTTCTTGGGAATTCATACTTATACTCAGAAAAGCCATATTGCTCTGCTATACTCTGGCAAAACGGTAGTTGGCAGTGTGATCAGTATTTTAGTCATGACACAAGAACTCATGGCAGCAGAAGCAAAATGAATGACTTGATTAAATAAGAAGCAGTTTTCTACAATGCAGTGTTGACAGAAAAAAAGAGAGGACATATCTGAGGAGTTATTCATTCAGTTGAAGCAGAAAGACATGAATTGTTTGGTCATTAAACTAAATTGGACATGAATGAGGGAATACACATCTAATTAGGGATACAGGGAAATGGATACACCATATCTCATTTTATGATATATTGATTAAAGGTTGCCTAGTACTGATAGAATTTATTGTATAAACTTCCAACATTTAATTAAGCTATTGGCTCTAAGGAATTACAATTACTTTTTAAGTCAACACAATTATGCTGTTGAGCCAGCGCAGCTGAGGTCAACAGTGGTGACTTTTATTGTGAAGGAGAGAGTTAGGAAACAAACATGGAGACAGAAGGAATGCACTGTCAGCAGGTAAATTTATTGTGTGGACTTTCATTGGATTTCTGAAGCCATTCTACTGCATTAAAGTATTAAAAAACACACCTGAGACATAGACAGAGACTGCAAGTCACTTGGTGATGTGCAGCGGACCAATCACAGGGCTTGTAGTCTCCATTTCTTTTAAAAATGCAGTTTCTCTTTGGGGGATTTGCATGTCAAGATACAAGCATAGCCCTTTGTGTCAATTTCAGGCTTCGTAGACCCAGAGTGTACAGTACGGTGTATCTTTGACACTGATGTATAAATCAACCTTACACACCTCGTTAATGTTGTTGGGTATTGTTTCAACTGTATATGTCAACCATTTCAATATGGCCTCTCTCTCAGCATGCTACATTGTTACACGTTTCAGTTTACTGGCATAGATGCAAGGGAGGAAACAAGCGGAAGACCTCCAACAGGGTGGTGTTAATGTAAAAAAGGTACCTGCCCTTATGTAAAACAATAAAGTCAGTTTTAGCTGTTTTTGGCACACAACAGAGGAGCAGCTTGTGGCGCTCCCAGGCAGAGTTGCTTCTTAGCTCGTCCAGTCAGCTGTGACTGGAAATGAGGCTGAGACAGATTTAAGGTATGCCCCTAATTAGACAGAAAAGGTTTTCACAAGCTGGACCTTCCACAGATGTCGTATAGACCCAACAAATGGTGAGACTGAGTCATGTGCCGTCAGCCGATGTGGTTAAACAGCTCCGTAGTGATCAGTCAGGCAGTGAGCAGGTCTGAAGAACATTAAAGCGACCTGATTAGGACGACTTAATGGGCTGTGATGGGTCACTGATGAACCGAGGGGGCGACGCGGCTGAGAACGGAAGAGATGAAAGCCCACATTCCTGTTTGCTTTGTGTTTCATCACACACCTGAACTCTGTTTATTGAAAGACTGAGGCAGCCACATCAGAGCAACACATACGTAACTGTTGCGGTTATAGTTTTTCCACGCTCAAGGGCTACATCACTAATAAATACAACAAGTACATCCATGGGAATTGAGAATAGGTGCGCCTGAGGATCAAGGCTGTGTCTACACTACTTTTGACTGGGCTGGGGGGCCAAACTGAGGCTAAGTCTGTCGACATAATGTTGAAGGAAAATAAGATTTTGAACAAAGCAAACAAGCTTAAATTGTTTTATCACTGAATTTCGTTTGGCTTTGGGTTCACACCACAGTATTTTAAAGTAGGCTACAGCTTACACCAAGGAAGGTCTGCCCTAACACAATTAAGTTACATCCAATGTTACAGTGTCATGCCCACAGGTAACACTTGCTTGTTACTATTTCATCAGCAATAGTAACAAACAAGCCTAACCTGACACACCAGATGGACAGTATATTTCAATAATACAACTGGGAAAGAGCCAATAGAAAATGTTTGGGAATGGACAGAACCTTCCAAAGGCATATCTGGCAGGACAATTGTTCAGTCAACCACATTCATTACAGGCCAATTAGATAATGTAGTAGGAAGGTGCTATTGTCCCAATGTGAAGGACAGAACAAGGGCCACTTCATGAATTAATCTCTTGGCAAAACATGTCAGAGGTGGAGCGAAAATGTCCTTTCTATAGAGAAGTCTACAGCATTGTTAATTATTTTTCATTTAAAATAAAATTGTGGTCCAGGTCTGATAAAACTGTGTCTGAAGCTGTTAGCATGCTAATCTCTCTACAAGCAGTCACTTTCTGCTGTCCTCCTGTCTCCCACCTCTTCCAGCTTCAAAGGACCCTATTTGGGTTGTCCCGCTTTTGTCTGCTCAGAATCACTGCAGATTGCTGTTTGGTAAGATGGATCTGTCTAATTGCAGACATTGAATCCTGCAGATCCATCTGCACTGCAAAGTTAAAGCAAGCTACCCTATCAACAAAATGACTTGTGGTGAAAAGAGAAAATTCAGGGTTACTTGAAGTGGGGTTACTCAGGCCCCATCATAAGTAAATATAATTGTGAAGAAAGCAACTGGTCGACTTTCAGCCTGGCAGCATGCTAGCCAATACATAGCAGTCAATGGTACCACTGAAAGTCTCATTATCATCCCACATTTTTGGGTAAAACTACACAAGAGCTATGTTGACTCAACTAGACACTACAGTAAGATATTTTTTTACAGCATTTCACTTTTCCTTGACATAACTCGTGTTTGGTCCTGTACTGCGATGCAGCATAGGGGCTATGTATCCTTCCACCAACAACTGGCTTCATTAGCTGTTCAGGTCAGGGGGTTGCAGCATGGTCAGTAAGCAGTCGTTAGAGCACAAACTGATATATCTAACTCATCTAAATATTTAGAGGATGGGTTGCTCCTGTATGTCTAAAAACAGGCAAAACAAACTCTCACAGTACTGATCAATTGCGTGGCATGGGCAATTATGAACTTTGGCTTGTTGTTTTGAACGTAGAATTCAGAATTCGTCTGCAACAACAGAACACTGTGTTTGCAGTGTCAAATTCATCCATCAGGACCAGGAGGGTCCAGGAGAAGCGTTATTACTTAGTCCTACTCCAGACAACAATGGGCCTCTGGGTTCTTAGACACTGGCTAACAGTTCATGTGTCTGCACCACCAGGTAACTTCAATTCTGATCTCCTGAGATCTCCAGTACTTAAAGAAATCCTCTTGTACCCATGACAAATGGTATATAGTCACCTGATTCAAAATACCTGATTTGTGGTTCAGTTTGGTTGAAATTAGTGTTACTTGTTTCCTCTTGAGACCAAAAACTGATGAGAGGTAAGTGGCACTGATGGTGGAGGATTACATTTCACTTATGTCATATCACACAAAAGCTCTAAACACAGGGACTTTTTCAAGGAAAAGTTCAATGCTGTAAAGAGTCTTACTGTACTGTTGATTGAGCCAATGTTCTGATTTTGTAGTTTCACCCTAAAAGTGAGGTAATTATCAGGCTTTCAGTGAAACCATGTTTTGCTATGTATCACCTAGCATCTGTTACCGGCTACTTCCCCTCAGGGCAGTGCTGGCCAGTAGCTTTATTGGCAGTTTTATCAACCAGTGTGGGCCTCGAGCAGCCCAACTTCAAAAACCATTCCTTTGAAACTGGAGCAATACCAGGAAAACAATCTAACAGATGAGCTTGTATAACAAAAGTTTTGCACCAATATGGCAATTAACCCTGACATGGCATAGAACATAACTGACAACATCAGCTGCATGAAACTATGAAAATGGTGACATCAGTCCTCTTTTGTTAGTTAGCGAGAGGCAACATCATTTAGCTCACTCTGTAAGCAGTACACATGTAAGAAGCTTGAATATTTATCAGAGTATAATATTAAGTACCAGCAGAGTTTTGATGGGCTGTATTCAACATTTGGGGAGTCGGTACAGTTTGACAGTGCACTTGGTCAGTAATCGGGAGGTTGCAGGTCAGGGCAACACAAGGCGATGTGTTCTTGGGCAAGATACTTAACCCCAAGCTGCTCCCACTGCTGTATCAGTGGTGTGTAAATGGGCATGAAAGGGTGTGAATGTGTTTGAGAAGTCAGGAAACTTTTTTTAAAAGCGCTATATATTCTCAAGTTCATTTACCATTTAATCTAAAATGACTGAAAATGTGCCACAGAATGGTTAAGTTTACCTTTGTCTCTGTATCTGTCCTGTTTACTCTGAGTGTATCTGTTGAACCGAATATGATGTATTACGCAATCTTTCCATTCCAGTTGCAACTGAATTAGTGTGAGTGCAAGCAAAAGAGTGACAAGGAAGATTATGGCTACTGGCCCTGGTGTGAGTACACTCTCAATTTAAAGTTGATTTATTCCTCTGCGTCAAAGCTAGGTAGTGACCTTGCTTCTAGGTTCACACAGCCCTGAAACAACGCAGAGTGCTATGTGCAAAGTGTGACCTGCCCATCCTTTAGGAAGGGACTTCATGTAGAGGCTTCCTTTAAATGGTCCACTGCACAGTACCAGGTAACAGCCAATCTCTGAGTATGTCTAAGATGTATTTTGTGAACAGTAATGTTATAAAATGACTGAAGAAGATGACTCAACATGCTAAATTTACTTTTCCATATATTAGAGGTGTATCTCAGTACTTACAGAGGCTTAATGCCCATCCTCTACATCTGATTTAATAGTCTTGAATTTGAACCCCAACAATGTCTCCTCTCATCTTGAATGCACCCTTTAAAGTGCATTGCAGAGAAACATAGAAACACCAATGCACAGCACAGATACAAATGTTAAAGACAGCACCGGGCACCGCACCACGGCATAGATACAGCATAGCTCTGATGTACAGGCCTAAGTCCCATCCCTAATTAGCCTGATAACCAGATGCTGTTAGCGCTTCATGTATGTTGGTATGTAATTGTTTGTCTGTGTCTCACCTTGCGAAGTCGTCCATTGCTTGTTCCCAGAAAGACCACAGTATGGTTGTGCACATTGTCCACAGAGACTGAAGTCAGACCCGTGTACTCAACCAGGGGGAGGGCCCTCAGAGGCCTCCGTAGAGCCAGTGGGTGCTGTAGGTGGGCCGCGCCGCAGTCCAGCTGCTCTTGCTGCAGCTAGAACACAGACAGAACAAGGGGGAGATCAATGCTCATCATCAGCCCTCATATGGAAGCAGTGCGTACTGATTAGAGAACAGGAGAGAACAGAGAGCACAGCGTGATGAAAGCAAAGTCAAAAAACATGAGCTGATAGGAGCTATCACAACCATGCTGCTCATTCTTCCAAATCACATTTTAGACATCTCAGAGAACACTTGAAAAGGGCTTACAAGGGTCTTCAACACTCATAAGGCTTTGCTTTTGTCAAAACCTCGGCGGGCAATGATAAAACATTATTGCCACGCTTGGATGAGCAGCAGGACCTATCGGGAATTCTCTGCATATTTTAGAGCATGCACAGGCGAAAGGGAAAAAAAAGAAGAAGAATTAAGCACAGTGGATATTTGTAGAGTCGTTTCCCACGGGCCCTTCTGCTTGCGGCCTCATCTCTCTTATCATAAATTGCGTCTGGCTTTCCCTCAGTGCTGGCCTTCAGACTGTCGACTACAAACAAGATCACATTTCAGCAGCCATAGCAACACAAATGCAGAAACTTAACAAAGACTAACTTTATTCTGTGAGCGGTAAGTAGATTGTGTTACAGAGAGAAACGCTTTCAGGCCAGGCGGCTGTCTATCTCAATTGAGATAGTATTCAGAAAACTAGTCACGGGAGGAGTGGCCCTGGGGCCACAGACGACAAGACAGTGCCAGGGAGGAGGGCAACTGTGCGACCTGACAGCAGAACGGCCGCGGGACAGCCTCCTTTGACCTCCAACCTGTCAGTCAAGAGCAGCACAGTGAAAAGCAGGAATCTCAGTGCATTCCTTTAAATGTGTGCAAAGCTCTCCTTGCCATGGTTATCACACACTATCAGTATAGAGGGAGCAAATACAGTGTGCCACGCCGAAGTTTCCTTGGGGGCAAATATTTAGTCTTGGTACGCTTAACACAAGAATATCTGACCATGCGTCTACGACAGAGGCCCTCCTTATTCTCTATAGTGTTGTGTTTAATGTGCGGTCGAGTTATAGTGAGCAGCATACGGTCAATAAGAAAGACACGCTCTGATGAAAGACACAGTAAACTATTGACCCCGTCCGCTCTTCATATTTGCAAAGACAGGGAGCTGCTGCTGGATGTGAGAGGAGTCTCACCCTTCCCATAACCCCCAGCATCGCTCCCAAGCATCTCTTAGCTATCATGACCCCTGCTCGTGACATGGGATAGACCCTCAACCCATGGCATGATGCCCTTGGGGCATATAAGGGTAAATGCTACATGAAAAAACTATAACAGAGATACACAGGAGTAATGAGGGTTTTTTGTTTCATTTCTAGGGTCAGGTCAACTGTGAGGGTATCGGGCCCTCATTAATCTGAATCAGTGATTTATTTCAGAGACTACACTCAGGGGGCCTCGGGGGCCCAAGGAGGACATAGATCTGCAGGTTTCATTTCAGTCCTGCAAAATAGGATGAGTTTCAATTTTTTCCATCTTCCCTACAACAAAGGCTTTTTTGTGTGTAAGAAATGTTACGAATTTTCTCAAACTAAACTCCATACAAAGAAAAACAGCAATAAAATTAATTATACGCCTACTCACTCTCTCTTGTAGCACTTACTGTACTTTGACAAAAAGAAATGCATGAAATGCTCTATTTCAGGTAATTACCGGCAAATGAAAACTACAGAATCCTTTTCTATACCCCTTTATCCCTTTCAGGGTCAGGGGGCTATAGCAAGTAAATGTCCTTATTTTTTTCTCACGATCGAAATAGATAACCATATTTTTTCAGCTGAAAAACATGCATAACTTGAAAAGCATTTAGAGAGCGCAGACCTCCGCCAGCACCACAGTCCTCTCCCATATTATGATTTTCACCATAAATATTAGTACTACCTTTATTTCATCTAAATATTTAGATTCCTTGACCATGAAAACAAACCATTTGCAACTAGATTCATCATGATATCTATTTTAGTTCAGTAGTTATTCACGAAAATTGCATTTTTCGCCGTGGCGGATCCAGATGGTGATCCGGATCAACACCAAAATCAAATCAGTTCTTCCTTTTCCCATGCTGAACATTTCCTGAAAATTTCATCAAAATCCATCCATAACTTTTTGAGTTATTTTGTTCACAGACAGACAGACAGACAAACTCTCCTGAAAACATAACCTCCTTGGCGGAGGTAATTATCTCTAGATTACAACACAATCGAGTCACGCTCTTAAAAAAATAAAACAAAAACGGGTTGTTGTCATGGAGAACACACTATAATGTTGTGTTGTGTGTCTGCTGAGGGCCCCCAGAGAAGCACAGTGCTATCTTTAACAGGGTGTGACAAAACTTAACAACAAAACAAATTTGTTAGTAGTAAATCTGCAGAAATAAGAAAAGACTGGAGGCTCCGAGAGGACACATATCATCAAAAGCTAGTCTACTCCATTTTCCACAATAACACATTTCAGTGATTTTTCTGAAATTAATGAAACTTTTTTTTCCAAAGAAAACTGAGTTAGCTGTCTCTAGATACTGTAGCAGCACAAACAAGTTTCACAAGCATGGAAACCATTAAAAATCATAGTAATTATGAAAAACAAACTAATAGAAATGTTGGACTGTAAGTTGCTCTGGGCTCAATAGACATTCTGGAGGGACTCTATAATGGCTTCTTATGCAATAATTATGTATGGAGCTCTAGGAAGTCATGCATCTACAGTTTTTACAGTTTGTATCTACAGAATTCAGTTTGTAATCCTTTTCCTGTTGTAATAAATACTTTTCAGGCATTTTCACAAGACCACAGATACTTTACTCTTTGCACTACAAAAGTATGTGCACTGTCTCTTGATAGCAGTAGAAAGTCAAATTCTCATAGAGAGACTTTAAATCACTCATTATTATAGTGGGTGAATACAATTTGAATGTACAGTATGTTTGCATAGGATATCCATAGAAACTTTGATGGTACTAACTCTTCTATGATGAAATGTAATAAATAAATTCTTTATTTCTGATAATTATCAGTAAGACAGAACACTAAAGAAGCCCCAATAAGACCTAAATCCAATTCCATTTTACTTAGTTTTCTATGAAAACAAACATGATGCAATAATGCTCTCAAGATCACAGAAAATGTACCCATCTTCACTTTAAATGAAGAACAGTTTTGTAGCCCACAGGTGTACATCTGAGGTTGTGCAGTTTATCCACTACTTCCATGTAGTGACATGATGTATAGCAACATGCTTTATTTCTAATAAACCCCTTCAAAATAGTTAAGTTTACTTTTTTTATAACATGCAGAAAACTACAGGAGAAAAAAAATTAAATACATTAAATTATATGCAGAATTCAAACCATTTAATTATGAAAAATGGCATGTTGTCATTCAGATACATATCCAAAATAAGTGGGAAGGAGTATCCACTAAATAATTCCCACCTCTTTTCCGATGACAGGCATTGACAGGACTTATCCAGCCCCTTGTGAATAAAAACATACCTAAGTCTATAGCCGGATATTTCAATAGTCTTGACAAAAAACACTATTACTGTAAATGCAAACTGTCTTTGATTACACTTACACACATTATAAGGTTTTGTGTATTTGCTACAACTTTACATTCATGTCTCAAAAGATTCATAGCTTTAAAATGGGCTTCACTTACAAATCAGATAAGTAGGGATGTCACAATCCAATACTGATATTGGATATCAGTCCGATATCAGCAAAAACACAAATAGGCTACTGGATATCGCCCTGCATTTAAAATTTCTGATATAAAAAACTCCTATACAAGTAGTCCATTCTAATTTGTTTATTTTTATTTATTTCAGTTTTAGAGTATGCTTATGTTTAAATTAAACACATTTTACAATTCAAAAATAAATGTTTTTTGTTTTCATTGGATTTATTGAGGTTACTTTTCAGGGTCTACTAATTTTGATTTTTTATTTAGTTTATTTAATTGTAGTATAGTCTTATGTTTAAGGATGAAATTTATTTAACCTATTGGTTAAAAACAAATGGCACAGTTTTTCTTACCTAATATTGTTGACTAACTGTTCTCAGTTTGAGTAATTTCACTTGATCAAGCCTTTTCTTACAGTCCATACTTCTAAGTAAGTTTCAAAACTATGCATGATTCCTGCTGTTATCCTATTGGATTGATGTCAGTATCGGCCAATATTCAACGCTACAATATTGGAATCGTATCGGAGGGGAAAAAGTTGAATCGGGACACCCCTACAGACAAGACAACTAACTAATTAAAAAATAAACACAATGGCCACCCAGACTAACATAGGAAACCACAAAAGTCCTGGACAGACATTCATCCTTAAATCCAGTTCTTACACTTTGTGTTGTTGTTGTAAAAAATGCATTTCAGATAATCATACTAAGGAGATTTTTCTATGAAAACACTTTTTCTTAGGACCTCTAAAAAACAGAGGTTGAATTTTCTTGAACACGGAAAAATCTTAGAATTTGTGACTTTAATCAAATTTCAAATACTCAGCATTCTGACATAAATCTATGAATTCCAAATTTAATCTCAATTCACTCTCAAGTTTCTCAAAAAATTCTGACACTATTCCCCAAATAATGACTTTTTCTGCAAATTCTGACTTTGTTCCTACAACTACGACTCTTTATATACTCGGACTCTTCAACCGTCATTCAGACTTTTTGAAATCAACATTCGGATTTAAACATCAGATTTGGAGACAAATCTGATGTTGTCCACAGAAATTTGACTTTATTACCCCTGTTCTAACTTTTTTTCTTACAGTTCTGACTTTGATCCTCACAGAATTTAGAATTCAATCTTAGAATTCTGAATTTAATCACAAAGTAATCACACAGAGGTCTGACTTTGGCTTCTTAAATTCTGATTAAATTCTCAAAATTCTGCCTTGTGTCTCAAAATTGAGTTTAATTTCTGAAATCTAACGGCTAGAACAGAATTCTGATTTTAGACAAAGAAAATTTGCTAAATTCTTACATTAATCTCAGAATTCTAACTTAAATCTGATAATTCTGACTTTAACCACAGACTTCTGTATCAAAGCTCACACTCCTCACTTTAATTACATAAATTTTGAATTAAAACTCATAATTCTTTAGAATTCACAGAATGCTGACTTTGAATAAATAAATGAGAAAACTGACTTTAATCACAGAAAAATTTCAGAAGTCTTGCTTTGATCAAAGAATTTGAACATTAATCAGACAATGTTTACTTTCAGTCTCAGATTTCTAAACAAAAAATAATTTTTGAGTTTAATCACATAATAATTTTTCAAATCTCAGAATTTTGACTTTAAACTCATAGACTTGACTTTAATCTTAAAATTCTGTCTGTAATCTCAGATTAAGGACTTTAATCTCAGATTTATACATTTAACTTGATAATACTGACTGTACTCTAAAAATTCTGACTTAATTTCAGTACAAACTCAGAATAGTGACTTAATAATGTAATTCAGACTTTAATCTCAGAATTTGACTTGAAATTTCGAGTTCTGACTTTTTCCGCAGATCTCATTAAAAAACGGACACAATTCATTCTCAAGTTTCAAAATTCCTGACACTATTCCCCAAAAAATGCCTTTTTCTCAAAATTCTGACTTTTTCCCTACAACTATGACTCTTTATAAACTCTAACTCTTCAACCAGCTTTCAGACTTTTTGATATCAACATTCCGATTTAAACTCAGATTTCATTCTAATGTTTGTCCACAGAAATTTGACTTTATTATCCCCATTTTAACTTTTTTTTCTTGTAGTTCTGACTTTTATCTTCACAGACTTAGATATTCAATCTTATAATTTTGATTTTAATCGCGAAGTAATCACACAGAGGTCTGACTTTGACTTTTTAAATTCTGATTAAATTCTCAAAATTCTGCCTTTTGTCTCAAAATTGAGTTTAATTTCTGAAATCTGTTATCACAGAATTCTGACTTTAGTCAAAGGCAAAGAAAATTTGCTAAATTCTTACATTAATCTCAAAGTTTTAACATAAATGAAAATTCTGTCTTTAACCACAGACTTCTGTATCAAAGTTGTACTTCTGACTATAGTCAAATAATTTTGAATTAAAACTCATTAGAATTTAGGCTTTGAATTAAAAAAAATCAGAAGGCTGACTTTAATAACAGATTAATCTCAGATTTCTTACGTTAGTCAGAGAATTTTAACTTTAATCAGACAATGTTTACTTTCAATGTCAGATTTCTAAACAAAAAAAATCTGAATTTAATTACATAATAGTGTTTCAAATCTCAGAATAACGACTTTAATCTCAGATATCTGATTTTAAACTCACAGAACTGACTTTAATTGAAGAATTCTGACAGTAATCTTAGATTAGTAACTTTAGTCTCAGATTTATGACTTTAATCTTTTGAAAACTACTTTAATCTAAAAATTCTGATTTAAATTTCAGAATTCCGACTTTAAACACGGAATAATTGCAGAATTCTGGTTTTCATTTAAGAATTCTATCTTTAATTTCAGTAGGCTATAATCTCGGAATAGTGACTTAATAATGGCATTGTGACTTTAATCTCAGAATTTGACTTGAAACTTTGAGTTCTAACTTTTTGCACAGACCTAAAAACAGATTTTTTCATTGGCCCTAATCCATCATAAATAGACATGTCTTGTCGTGAATGTGGTAACTATTAAGCCATGTTACATGACCTTCAGCATGCAGGCTAAACGTGGGTCAAGTGGAGCGACCTTAAATAACCTGAGTGAAGTCAGCTCATATTTAATTTTCCATTTCTCCCTATCAAAGTTAATGGCGTGGAAAACAACGAATATTAGTCTAACTTCATCCCAGGCTGATCAGCTGAGTAGTTTACTTTTCTGTCAGACTTTTGGGGCATATTAACAAGATAAACTACACTCTGGAATAATAAGCTAAGTTGAGTTAAACTAGTTGAGATCTAGCCCAATGTTGAATGTTTGCTGATAAAATGAAGTATAAAGCCTTACCTTCAGGCTTTTCTTGATGCACGCTGCCCCGGAGCCCTGGATGACGCTGTCCAGCACCTGCACGTCGCTGCTGGGGAAGTTGGAGCAGCTGTTCCGGGCCTGTCGGATCTCCTCCTCGATGTCTCCAAACTTGAAGGCGCACAGAGCCGACTTTCTATCTGCCTTTGAAAACACCCCAAACAGATACGACTCCGGGCTCCCGTCCTCGCCCTGGATGTCCACGGGGTACACAGACAGCAGCCGGTTGTAGATGTTCCCGTTAAATCCGCACTGGAGGGGCATCTGGATGTAGGACTCGGTCAGCTTCCTGCTCTCCGGCCCGGTGGGCTTTGGGGGGCTCTCGGTATCCAGACAGATCCTGGAGAGGATGCTGTTGGGCAGGCTCTCCTTGTGGCCCATTTTGGCATCATTATTAAAGGCGATGTAGGAGTAAGTCTTCTGGATGAAAGCGTGCACGAAGTTCAGCTTGTTTTTGGTTTTGACCTCCTGCTTGATCTTGAACACGTTGTCCTCTGAGGGGTTAATGTCATAGGTGAAAAGTCGGGATAAATCCTTGATATTCAAGGAGCGGATAGCAATCTCCGGTGTGTTCTCAAAGCGCAGGTCCTCCTTGCTGTGGTTTTTGGGGAAAAATTGGGTGCCAGCCCCAGTGTAAGTCGCCCCCACCAGCAGCCGGGTGTTTCCCCCGTGGCTTTTGAAGATCAGACCCACTGTGGACGCGTTTGGATGATTGGCAGCGATGTTGAGCATGCTGGGGAAAATAGTCTTCTCGCCCTGAGGTGGGAACTCCACCGCTATCTCCGAAATATTCTCCATCCTCCGGAGCTCACAGAAGCCCTGGTACACAGATCCACACACCACCAAGACCCCCTGCTCCCGGTCCAGCTTCAGCAGCTTGTTGTAGTTGTCTGTGAGGGATTTGGGATGCTCGCACGGAGCCTGGGGCAGCTGTGGCGCATGGCACAACAGGTTGTCCTCCACCGGCCCGGTCCTCTTCTGCACCTCCATGGTCAGGGTCCCGTTCAGCTGGTACACCGAGTTGACTGTGGCAAGGTAAACCTTTTTGGAAACCGGGTCCACCACGAAGTTATTGGTGTGATTTGGAGACGCGAAAGCCTGTTGGATGTGCAGCGCGCTGGCACTCCGGTGCGTCTCCAAAGCCAGGACGCCGAGGAGCAGGAGAGCAGCTAACTCTATCGAAGGAGGCATTTTTCCTTCTGACCGGCTTCCGCGTGTTCTGTGCCGAGGGGTGCATTGAGCAAAGACAAAAATGTGTGTTTCTTCCTACTGCGACAATCCGAGAGGAAAGGCTGTTTCCTGCTCAACGCCTAAACCCAGAATGACGCGATAAGCGAGTCGTGCTTCCTTTTCTGGCTGCCTGCTCGCTCTGTCCCTCTGTGCCCACTGTGCAACTCAGCAGCCTCTCTCACACACGCTGAGCCACAGGGACGACCACATTTAATGACATTTACACAAAAACCAATGTAAGTCATGCTGTTAAATTGTTTTTTCTTTCATGCGTAATCCTTGGACAGTGTCACACCCGAGGAGCTGATCTGTTTGGAGACATGAGTAAGTCCGACTTACTCTAGAATTCATTCATAAATAAAACATCACTGAAATACACATTTAAACTGAGTTTGAACTCAGCTGAGAACAAGAACATCTGAGCACGAGTCCTAAAGTGTGACACTGCCCCCCTGTGATGCCACCCAAACAAAACGCACCATCTGCTCTGATTGATCCTTTATGGATTTAGCTCAGTTTGATCATTTATACACTGTATGGCTTCTTAGGGGCGTGATGGGGGGAGAATTCAGGGAGATTCAAAGGGCTCGTGACTTATAGGGGCCCCAAAAGTTTCTAAGTCTTAGTAACATTTAGCCATTTAAGATTTCTATACTATTCAGTTAGAATGAAATTTTCCTTCATCCGCCATTTGTACATGGCTAAACTCTCATTGAGAGACAGTTATATAAAAAGGTCATTTGGGACATATGGGATAATATGAGCGTTATTGAAAAGCATGTATGTAAAACATTTATGTAGTTTAAGTATATTCTGCATAGCATTTAAATATTTTTAGAATAAAAAGATCAGAGTTTCATGAAGACCTATTATAACTTTTAAAACACATTCAATTTTTAAATGATTCAAATTCCAGAAAGACATAATAAACTATAGTTCAATTTAGTATTTCTTGTATAATATTCCACTAAAGGGGGGTTTACCCACTGTTGGAAGCTTATATCTGCAATTGAACAGGTCAACTTGGCTGTATGGATGCCATGCGATCCGTTTTTTCCCCATGAAGCCCTAAATCTTTTGCAATGCCCCTGTGGCTTCTAGTTGCAACCATACCTGCAGCCCATCCACAGTTAAGAAAAGTATGTTTTAAGGGAAGACAGCATTAGAAAAGCCTAATTTGTATGAATGAACTTCTGTTTTGTTTATACCTGAATTACAATGAAGTTGGGACATTGAGTAAAACTTCTATAAAACAGAAAAAATGATTTGCAAATCATTGTCAACCCATTTTCAATTGACACGACAAAGGCAAGATATTTAATCTGCAGAATGATAAAGTTTTCTTAGTTCATATATTCACTCATTTTGAGTTTAATGCCTTTAACACTCTAAAAACAACTGGGACATAAGCATTTTGACCACTGTTGCGTCGTCTTGCCTTTTAACAAAACTCAAAAAGCATTTGTGAACTGGGGACAATAATCGCTGATGCTTTGTTTAATGGAATTCTCTAAAATTCTTGTTGAGGTTCAACTGCAGTTGCTCAACAGTCCAAGTTTTCCATTGTCGTATTTCAGGCCTTATAATGTGCTACACATATTAGTGGGAGACTGATCTGGACTGCAGGTGGTCCAGTCTAGTACCAGCACTCTTTAACATGAAGATAAGCTGTTGTAGCTAATGAAGAATGTGAAAGCATGGTTTTATAAGATAAGCAGGGATGTCCCAGAAAAAAAAAAAATCAGATGGCAGTTATGCTGCTCTGTAGCCTGTATGTTCCTTTAAACATTAATAGTGCCATCCCAGAAGTTCAAGTTACCTGTGCCATGGGCACTAACACACCCTCATACCATCACAGATGCTGGCTTTTAACTTTGCGCTGATTATATTCTGGATGATGCTTTTTCTCTGAAGCCAAAATGACACAGTGTCCATGATTTACAAAATAATTTGAAATGTGGATTAATCAGACCACAGTGCATTTTTCCACTTAGCATCAGTTCATCTCAGATGAGCTCAGGCCAGAGAAACCAGCAGTATGTCTGGGTGTAGATGTATGGCTTTGGCTTTGCATGGTAGAGTTTTTGTAATGAGCGACTGTAGCTACTGTGTTAACTGACATTTTTTTTCCAAAGTGTTCCTGAGACCATATGGTAATGTTCTTTACAGAATGATGTTGGTTTTTTAAACTAGCGCCCCCTGGAATGACTGAAAGTCACAAGCATTCAATGTTGTTTTTTGGCCTTGTTGCTGACTTGCAGAGATGTTTTTATGATATGATGGATCCCTAAATTTATCTTCATTGAGAACCGTGTTCTTAAACTTTAGGACTATTTGCCCACACTGCTGGTCACAAAGTGGCAAACCTCATCCCATCCTTGATTATGAATGACTGAGCCTTTCAG
Source organism: Scarus forsteni (assembly GCA_036419115.1). Classification (NCBI taxonomy): domain Eukaryota; kingdom Metazoa; phylum Chordata; class Actinopteri; order Labriformes; family Labridae; genus Scarus; species Scarus forsteni. The sequence continues at coordinate 4,984,475 of JAZDUH010000043.1, forward strand.
AGATTCTCCTGTTATACCCAATCATGCCACTGGCCTGTTTCCATTTAACCCACTCACCTGTGGAATGTCCAAAATAGATGTTTTTTTGAACACTCCTCAACTTTTCCTGTCTTTTGTTCCCTCTGTCACATCTTTTTGGAACAGGTTTTGGGCTTCACAGTGAAAATGAACAATTGAAAAACACAAAACTAAAAATGAAAGCTAAGTTTGAACATGAAGTATCTTGACTTTTTAGTGTATACAATTAAGTATAAGTTGAAGATAATTTGCAGTTCATCGTAACTTGTCTTTATGTTTGACAACTCGTCCAAACTTTATCAGAACTGGGGTTCTTGTTGTGTGGTGTCTTAGGTAGAGACACCTTTCCCTTGTAGCCATGTGTCCTTAACACCGTGCCGTCACTACCATAGAAAATGATTTGTTTTTATTACATGACTGCGCACCGTGTGTTACTCAGCCATTTTAAGAATGCATTGATATAGGTTGTAATGTGAGCTCATGTGACCATCATCTGTTCCTTTGGAGAGTGGGCCATCTGATGAATCTCCGCCCCTGCACCGTGGTTCCGCTCCTCTCGGGGTTAATGAGGGGTCACAGTCCCACCTCCTGCGCTCCTCAGTCCCCCCGGCTCTCAGATTAGTTCTGCAGATCCGGAGGGTTCGGTTTTGGGCGCATACGGCACGGTAAGCACCGTGAAAGTGCTACCAGATGGGCACATCAGCACACCTTTCCGGGCTCTGACATTCACATCTATCCCACATAGCTTTTCTTGCGCGCTTACCTCATAAATATTCAAGCGCAACACATGCGCCCCCCACTCAAAAATGCACGAATATGGTTAGCATTTTTTGTCTCTGGCTGGTGCGTGCATATGCTCACATCTCTGAATAGAAATGAATGATCTAGTGGTGTCAGACACTGCATTAATCAGTTTGCCGGCGCGCCCGAGAAGTGTTATCTCTGAATACATGCAATAATTAAAGTTGATGCCAAATCGTGCGGAATCGCTCCTGCCTATTTACTGCGGGCTCCTTTGGGGACAGAATTACTCTCCCTCTCTTCCTCCGTCGCCACTCGCAGCTTTCAGTGGACCAGATAAGTGCGCTCCGTGTTTACCTTGGCGCGCAGCCATGCGCATCAAACTGGCTGCGTAAAAAGAAGGAAGGCCTCTGATAAGGTGTCACATAATGACCCTACAACTGCAGGACAGCCTGACCACCACGTGCGTGCACGCAGGAAGGCCTTGAGCGGAGGGGATAGGAGGAGGTAGGAGGATTCTAAGGGCCCATGACTGATAGGGGCCCCTAAAACATGATAGATAGATAGATACTTTCTGAATCCCCTTGTGGAAATGGGGGTTTCCAGTAGCAACAGCAATGGTAAAAACAGTCCAGGTCACGAGCCACTGCCTTTGATCAGGGTGTTGTTCAGTCTGATGCAGTGGGAACAAAGGATCTCCTGAACCTCTCCGTCCCGCAGCGCAGTGAGGTTAGTGCATCTATATTTTACAACAGATTTTTTTAAACATTTCTTTACCCTCAATGAAAAAAAAGAGTTTTCTTTGCTTTCATTACAAAAATGAGTATTCACGTATCTCTTGCATTCGCATTAGATACCATTTACATAAAAATAGGCATTTTGCATTGACGTTTGAATATTTGTCTTTAAAATGACAGATTATGGAGTCAGACAAATGTATAATTTGCAGAACTTCAAACCTTTGGCAGCGTTAAAAGATTCGAGATTTGAAAAGGTTGTTTATATCTGAAATCCTTGTACCACCAGGTCTTTTCCTTTTTTATTTTTCAGTCTGAATGTTTATAGTTAGAAATTCAAGCAGCACATCAACGTGGTCATTTTGGATCAAGTTAAAGACTTTTTTATGACATTATGGGCTATCACGATATTTATGCTGTTATTGTGCCAGATTGATGTAATAAAAGTTGTATGATCATAAAGACAAAACAATAAAACAATAAGAAATTTAAATAGTATGGTTCTGTGATGCCTTGGCAATGAGGATATCCAAATTAAAGAATGTAAAAACCCCTACAGAAAAAATCAGTTCACATTTTTACACTTACTTCTTAAGTCATTTTTGTACATTCAGTCATTTGCACAATTTTTGGAAGCATTTTGTCCCAAATGTTACAAAAGGGCTCATAACATTATCTGCACTTCCTGATGCCTTTTTTCTTTTGGCTGCTCCTGATTTGACATCAAGACACTGGAGACATTTGATTGGTTAATAAACATATGACATCACTTCTGAGTTTTTCCTTGAAAAAACTGACCACAAAATTACCAAATACGTATGTAGCACCATCGGACCAACAAACACTACCCTTAACAGCCAGATGAAAAAAATCTTATGATATTGTTGACCTGTAACCTTCCACAGATTCACATAAGAGTGAGGGCCACACCTAGGGCCCTTTCCCAAACCAGCTCTGCACTGTTCATCAAAGCATGCATCTGTCAAGCAAGTAAAGAAATAGATTTCTAATGCAATGTAATGTTGTTGCTTAAAATTATTATGGCTAAGTTTCTCTTTTTAAAAGCACACAGGGGCGCTACTAGAACATTTTAGGCCCCATGGAGAGATAACAGAACGGTCCCTATCCCAAAGCAGTTCAGCATAGTTCTCAAACTAAGCACTTTCAAGCTTATACATTAAAAAATGTTACTTTTTCTGGTTTTAAGACACAAAAAAGCTTCACACAGCTGAGAAAACATTCTACATCTAAAAGTAAATTAAACTATGTACTACAAGAGGCTTTTTGGCATGTGGAACATTTCAAAAATTCGTTTTGTTTTAATTGATCTTTTTCTTTTAGGCCCTCATAAACTGATAATTTTGGACCCTGTCAAATGCGAAATAGACATTCGTCTTCAAAATTAAATCTTATGTCTAAGATCCAAGTATTATAAAATGCCATTCAGACATTTGGATATATGTAGAGTGCATGGAAGAAACTTTTATCCACTAATTAGCTGTTCTGAAATATAAACTTCTTTTTATCAGAATTAAGTGACTCAAAAGATGTCTAAACTCATGTTTTTGCAAAGGAAAATAACACAGTGTCTTTGTAAGTAAAGAGTAAGGAGATCTTGAAACACTATTGCAAAATTCTGCTGATATAATATCTTAAGCAGCCCCTGTCATTGATGGGCCCTTGAAATCTTATAATGTTCCCCTATTCAAGGCCCCACTGTGTAGGGGGCCTTGAATGAGGTCCAGCAGGGACAAACTCAGCGAGGGTCGGAGCTGTCAGCATCAGATATCAGAGCTGAGGCTGGTTTATTTCTGCTCTGTTACACACCAAAACTCCAGAACCAATGTGTGAGTGAATAAACATGGGTTAGGCAGATTAAAAGTAAGGGGGACGCGGTCTCTGCCGTGTTTCTGATGAAAATAAAATCCCTTGTAGCTCACACTTTGGCAGTGATGCTGTGGTTCAAGGAGGGACCTTCCACCCAGCCTGTTTCCCTCCTGATAACGGGTGACAGCTCCTTGTGATCAGACCCCCACCTCCCCCATTCGCACCATCCAAAGCTCACCCACAGCTCCTCACAGCAGAGCAGCACCCAGAGGACATTCAAGGCGAAGGGCGCCATCTAGTGGTCACATACCGAACCTACAAGCGCTGACAAATGTGTGCGCAGAGCAGAAAGGGAAACACTCCAGACTAGAGCTGGGTAATATAAGGCGAGAACTAACCTTTATACTTTTTGACCTAAAGCCTGGACATGTATCTTAAATAAGTCTCTGTAAAGTGATCAGAAATGGCCATCCTAATACCAGAATTATAAACGACGACTGACTTGAATGGGCTTTAATAATCCTAAAATACCAACAAAACAGTTTTGATACCATTGCAGCTGAAACATAAGTCTTGAACACTAACTTGAATAACCAATATTGATAACTTAGTCACATAACCTGCATGCTGGAGGGCAGAGGGACATAGCATTGATTTCTGTGGGAAGCTGCAGTACAGGTTTTTAAATTTGTAACTCTACAAAATGACATGTACCAGTATGTAGTCCATGAAAACTGAAAAAAGCATTATGTACGACGTAAGCTTTAAATTTTGGTTCCTTTAGACTCTTATAACACTTGGGGCAGTATTTATATTAGTATATCCAGCCAGATCTTTGCCCATTACTTATATTTAAAATACCATAATGATTAGAGAATCCTACCCCTTACACCACCCCCAACTGAGAAATCTACTGACACATTGTTGTTTTTCATGTTTATGGATAAATAATGTTTTTGTTTAGTGAGTGAGGTCAAGAAATTCTTCATCAAAGCATTTTTTAGCAATATGCTTACATTAGCTTGTTGACTAATCTTAGTGTTTGGTTGTATGAGGGTCATTATCAGCTGAGGTTTTCAGTTAGTATTTAGATTGTGGTTGATTAGGCGTCTGTTTGGTGCTACTGCCTTTGTAGTGAAAAATAATCTTTGTAAACAAACCAAAAAAATGGCTGTTTATTCCCTCACTTAATAAAGCAGAGGTGTCTCTTGCCTCTTGATGTAACATTTTTACCTTAATTATAAAAAATGTAAGCAAAATACTGGTAACATATCCACAAATTAGAAATAAAAATTGAAAACCAGTTAAGAATCAATAAGAAATCCCTCCATGAATCACGATCAGTCCTCCTGCTTAACAATTCCCTCATCAATTCTGGACACTTTGCTCTGCATGTCTCACAAATCAAGGTCATCAGGCTGTCATCAGAGGCAGTCAGCAGAAATGACAAAGAAGAAGTGTCACCACATCCACCATAATGAAAGGTAAATTACACGATATATCCAGCCACTAGATGAAGCTGTTGGACGTCCCATTGAGATGCGACAAGAGATCAATCAATTATTCCCCACAGTGGAAGTTAAAGGGGAGGGAGCATGTTTAAGGATGACAACAAATGCTTTTATATGTTGGCAGCATTTGAAAAAGTGGATGTAATAAAGACAGTGCGACACGTTCCTCACTTTCGCTTCACTGAGGAATGCTGGGCTTTCTTCCAAGAGAGGATTTTGGACATTTTTTGGGGCACTAATCACAAATTGAGTTTTGTTCTACCTCATTGTAAAGGTAATTAATCAGATATTCCAATGATATGAAATACGATAGCAATTGGTGTTATTAAAGGGTAGAAGTAATCAACAAAACTTACAATTCTTTTTTTTTAGTTTAGTCGTAATAACTTTTGAATTAATCAAGATGTTAATCACCTGTTAAAGCTTTACATTTCAAACAGGTAATCTTATAAAAAAGCATAATACTGTCAGTGTTGTTTTTTAACCCATGTCATTTTACTGAGATTTCACTCTATTCTGCTGAACCTGGCAACTGATTATGTTTAAAATCTATAAAACCTACCTATAGGTATGTAAGGTGAACATTAGCATTGTTTTCCAGACAAAGAAGATAAATAATACCAGTAAAAACAATTACTTATACCTTAAACCTCAATCAAAAATGTTACAAAATAACATGTTAAAATTTCAAATCAGGACATATTTCCCATCTCTATTACAGATACCTATTTATACACAAAAATAAAAGTTCAAAAATGGCTCGTGAGTAAGTCAGGAATGCACTTTATTTATCCCACACTTAGAAAAAGGACATCAGAAGGCACTGGAGTGGTTGAGCACACAACCCGACATCATTGGTGTTACTGCAAGGTCAGGCTAAGGTCAAAGCTGAACTGTTTTTCTTCATCTTTAGGACAAACAGGGATTATTCCAAAGCAGAATAAACTCTCCTTATCCCACCGTGGATCACTTTCTTTGGAGTGACACCCATTCAAAGTCTCAATCAAAGGTTTCTCCAGCCTCAGCCTGACCCGTGTGTGTTATCTCGCCGTGTGCTGAAGTGCAGCTGTACAGTTCAAATGGTCTCCCTATCTGTTAGGAAATCAGCCTCTCAGCTTGAAATGCAGGGTGAACTATTAAATGTGCTGGGTCATCTGGTCGTGTCCTTGAGACAGAGAGAGAGAGAGAGAGAGAGAGAGAGAGCTGTACTCAGAAGGGAAAGGTGCAAAGACACCAATCAGGAGTCAATTTCATATTCAGATAGTTACTCCTCTCATAGACTTTCCTTTGGAATCATAATGCCTCTCACAAAAATACATTCTTAAGATCCAGGTGAGACAAAAGTGACACATTTGAATAAAAGCAAGACCTGGATCTGGACCCTCAGGGTGCTCATGCATCCCTGGGTGGACTGCGGTTTGGCACTGGGTGATAACACGAAGAGATGGTGTTTCGATAAAAAAGACAGCTATAGAGCGCATACACATGGAGAACGTCTGAGGAGGATCACAGCGAGCCTCTGACTGGTGCGGCAGTGGAGACGACTTGCACTGTGGATATGAAGCAGCAGCGTCCTAATCTGAGAGGAGCTGGAGAAGCGGCAGTGGTCTCTCCTTCCTAACCTGATCACATGGAACACAGCCGAGGAGGCCGTTATCCTTGCAAATGGATTTTTCTCGGACCACGGCCTTTTGTCATTGCTTTTAAAAGCAGAGTTGGTTTGTGTGGTTTTCAGAATGAACTCATGCAGCATTGTTGGCAGCGGCTAAGCAGTAACCAGATGTGTGTTTCTGGGGCGTGTGGCCTCCATTTTGACTTCATGCCTCACAGATTATCTCCCAGCTGGAACAATTGTTTAGCTCGAAGGGTGAGATATTAAAAGCAGATCATCTTTTCCGTTAGAAATGGTCGGGAAGCACAAAAACTCTCATCATGACGCACTAAAGGTCACAGTCAGTCATTCAAAATGTTCAGTCGGAACTCATTTCATCACAGCAAATAAAAGAGAAGCAACTCTCTGGAAGGTTTTCAGCCATGGTTCAAGTCTACCAATCACAGCTAGGTAAGAGTTCTCGTTCTACAGGCAATCGACCACTTCATCATGTCTCTAATATTAGACTGGGCTTCTACAAGGAATCACCAGCCCAGTTTCCTGACTAAACTCCCCCTCCCTGTACGGTGAGAGGAGCTTAATGCTACATGGTACTGAATAAAATAATGTTAAAATAAAATATTATTAGAAATAACATTAGAATTGATTAAACCCTAAATATAAAACAGAACAATGCTGCATTTTTTTGAGGTGTAGCAACACAACAGTTTATGTTCAAAAAGGTAAACAGTCTTGTCCTTCCTAAACGACAGGCTCTTGGCAACTTGACTCTGTTTCGTCCTCTTTTCTTGATTCAACAGTGTCCAAAAGTGCTCAGCCGAGTTTTCAGTGCACGGCGACACAGCCATCCTTCACAGCTACACCGTCTTCAAACTTCCTGCAGACCGCAGCTACAGTCAACATCGCCTGGTATCATCAGAGCAACAAGTGCTGGCGCCCGTCTAGTCATCCCGGAGGCTGCAGGGCCCGGTGCGTGTACCCTGAGAGAGCGTCCCAGTTCCTCCAGAGGAAGGCCAGCAGGAGGATGAGGAGGAGGGTGGAGAGCGAGCGTGAGCGGGTCTTCATCAGGGGTACCACGCAGTTGGCCACGGTTGAGACGAAGACCAGAATGACGGCCATAAGGGCCAGCAGCACATTGATAAGTTTTCCCAGGAGGGTCCTGGCCGTGGCGTTTTCCAGCCCCTCCAGCTGGACCACCTGCTGTTGCTGCTGCTGGAGCTCCATCTTAGAGATCCGGGTCTGACAGGCCTCTAGTGCCTCCTGCAGGGGATAGAAGCAGAGATCATTCAGTAATGTCACCCATTTCACATCAACAAAATCTAAACCCAAATATATGTTTCACTTTTGTTGCTCTTCACAAGGCAAAAACAGGTTTAATGATATATGAGCACACGTTCAGACTGATTTAAATTAGACGGTTTGGCTAATGCTCAGTAAGACAAATGCAGGTTATTTCACACAGGCTGACCTCCAACTGAACATCTTACAGACCTCTACCGCCCCCTTCTGCAGGGGAAATGAACTGCAGCAAGAGGAAAGCTCAGTTGTGAATACATTTAGTGAAAGCACAAGAACATGACCTAAATATTGACACCTTTACAGACAAGAGTGAAGGCCAGGAGTAATCGGAGTCTTCTCCACGGAAGCGCACATGTTTTGGTTATACATAGAAGCAGATGGACAGACTGGCTTTTCTCCCTCATGTCTCTGTATACACTGTCAACAAGTACAATGAGCTCATGCCTTCAACGTCTTTAAACTTGTCTAAAAAAATGACGTCTTGTCTTAGCAGCTTGAGTCAGCTATCCACTGAAACAGAAGTGGTTTTGAGAGACACAGCTCTTTTATTCTGCAAGAACTGTTACAGTAGGACTTCAGATGACTGGACTCAATACTGAGGGCATATTGATCTAATTTATTGAAGCTACACAAGTAAACTAGTGACTCGTGACACACTTTGAATTGATTTAACTCCATTAAACTATAGTTTGGAACTGGTTAGCAGAAGCTTCTCTGCTTAATGTAGTGGCCTCTATTAAGCTTGCTAAAACCTCAGAATTAAGATTGGCTAATGGAGGGAGTTCATTTTATTAAAAGACAACATTTAACTGTCATTTTGAAGATTTGAAGACAGATGAAGTCACAGCAGCATTTCTTTACTACAGAGATACAACATAAAGACACAGATTAGTACAATCAAAGTATAGTATAGTGCAAAGTCCTCCTTCAATATATTTTTTGTGCTAAAAAAGATGTGGAAGGAGAAAACCTGTTTCATTCTCTTAACTAAAGATACTGTTCATATTTTAAGGTGGACATGCAGAAATGTGTGTTGCATCATTATGACACACAAATATAGCAGCTGACCCATTACACAAGGCCAGTATGTGAGGCTAATCTATTGGTTGTAAATATCAGCAGCCAAGACCAATAAACACGTTTCAAACAATTATCTACCAATTTCATACCGACAGATTGCATATAGTTCTTTGTTTGAATAAAAATTATGTTGAGATGTGTTAATCTCTCTATTCCTTGATTTTTGTGGATAACTTGTGGCGTCATGCCATAGATATGTCAAATAAATGAATCAGCTTAAATTCACTAATAAAATTTTCACCTTTCCACCTTGAAATAGTGTTTGGCATATTTTGTTTCTATTCTAGTTTGTTTTTGCTCCATCTCCTGAAGCTTTTCTATTATGTTCTTTAAGTAAAACACTTCTGCCTGGACACACACAAGAGGGGTTTTAAATCTCAAAGCTGTGGGAGTCCACAGACTTTAAGATCAGAACAATTCAGATAATTTTTAAGCATGATAATTCTCTGGCTGCAGACAGTGTGGGGTTGTATAGAAATGTGCATAATCAAATGTGACTTCAGAGGAAAAGCAGATATGGAGAATGAAGACCTACTGTGTCATATTTTTCTTAAACATTTTAAAATCGCTTTTCTTGATGCCATGACTTCACAAACTAATCGTCATTCTTAATATTCCACTTGGCTTGGTGAACAGTTGCGTTAACATTTGCTGCCCTGTTCGTTTTAAAGTAGAGAGCGTCTTGTTGGTCATGCACCGTGCTCTGGAGGTTTCCATGAGAGGCAGTTAAAAATGTCGACCGTATGGCTGGATTAAGTCATCTCAAGCTAATTAAAATGCGCTTTCAGAGTAAACTGAATTTGAATGAAAATGATATTGAATGGCCACACATGACAAAGTTTTATTAAAATGATCACTTAAAAATCGTATTATTCATCATCTATTTATTATAATCTCCACAACAGGAAACAACAGAAATCACATTTAAGACACAGCTAAAAATGTAGACCCTTTAGTACAGTGCAGAACAAACTGCATCAGCATGGGTATTTATATGTTTTTACCATTATATCAAGGATGTTCTTTCTTTAAATAAGACTGTAATTTTACTGGAACATAAAAAGCCAGACTGCTAAATATTAAATATCAAACTATGGCTTCAATGAACAAACCCTGATGGGGACATGAGAAAGCACCCACATGTTATGGACTAAATCCCTTTTAAAGCTTATTGTTTAAAGCAACACAATGCTCTACAGTTTAATTTCACAAGTTAAAACAAGATTATTTGGACATGTTATGGCTTTTAATTTCCAAAAACTAATTATAGGGACTTTATAGGGATCTGTAAGCACCCTGGGAAAAGAAAATCACTCCTTTGAACAGTGTGATCTTTGTCTGACAGCTTCCTTGGCCTGTGCTTGTTTACTTTTGGGGAGGGTGTTTTAATTTTTGTTGAAACTGTAAAAGAACCTTTTTGTTTGTAATACCACTTTAATCAGTGCAACTCTATTGTTTACTGGATGTCAAATTAAACATTCAGCATGGGTACAAGGTCCATTGAGCCCAATGTGATGTACTATGTTTAATATCTCCAGTTATATAGAATCTACATCTTTGGTCTGATCAATCAATTTGTGTTAGTGAAGTGCTAATGCTGCGTTCCATTAACCTTGGAACTGGGAACTGGGAAATGGGAGTGACGTCATCTCCGACTTATCGGCGTTCCAGCTGAAGTCGGAAAAAAACATGCCAATAGACCAGGCTATTGTTAGCCGTTGTTAGCACGTCCTGCGTTGTTGTTCACAAATACCACATGGAAAATGTGAATATTAGTATGGCAGCATTTTTGTAAATATAAGTCTAACAATACTATGTATACGGCTGATTTTGAGCGACACACACTAGTCAGAAGTGCAAATAAATTGATCATCACAGGAGCTAAATAAATGTTTATACTGGGGGCAGCCATCTTCGATTGTCAACTCGGGGGTAGCGAGGTTTCACTGAGACCTCGGGGGGCGTTCCAGATAAAATTTCCTACTCGGAACTGGGAAATTCCGACTTCCGACTATAACTGGAACGCACCATAAATCATAACACGTGTCATCACAAGACGATTTACGAAAGATTAGGTCAATGCAACACTCATTATTTTTATTTTAGCACTATTTTATATGTACGCATCTATATAAACACATTATTACTGTTTTATTTTTAGTTTAGTTTTAGAGAGGTGTAGAAACATAGACAGGCAGAGGAAAGGGGAATAAAATGAGAATCCAGGACAGTGTTAAATTCATGGATGCTCAGTTCATAAATTTGTCCTTATCCTATTTCTCTGTTAAATATAAAGCTTTAGAGCATAACCCCTTAACTGGAGGCAAGATGCTTTCAAGACGGTCCAAGACTTTTATTGAATTATACCAAGGCCAAATGCTAAAGACTGTGGGTGTAATTAAAATGATGAGCACGCTGTTTTAAGCCAGCTGAGTCTAATAAGACACGAGAGCAGAGATAAAGCTGTCAATTTCTGTTAACAATTTTAATTTAGCTAAAAACTCAGAAAATTCTGATAAAATTCAGGTGAACTACAAAAAATGACACGGGCTGATATGTTATTAAATCAGTATCAGATAAACTAAAAGCAAGACTTTCAAATGAAGTGTGGTCAGGCTTTGGTCTAGGACAGAAATTAGCAGCTTTGGTGACAAAGAGGGCCACGGAATTTATATTCTTGCTGTCAGAGGGCCAGATTGTTCAAACACTGAACTTCAGAGTGCTTATGATTCACTGTGGACATGATATCTTAATGTTTACAGTTTTAAACACCAGGGAATTAATGAAGTATCTGCTTATGATTCTGTCTGTGTGACATGCTCAGTGTGCTTGTTATCATCGCCCTCACAGACCTGTATATCTCTGGCTCTCTCATATGACTGGTAGGCGATCTTCTCCTCCATGCTGGCCAGCTCCTGTTTGAGGTTGAGGATCTCGTTCTGGTGAAGTTCTGTGAGGTCATTGAGCTGCTCCTCCAGACGTTCACACCTGAACGCGTGCACACACACACACAAAAACACGTGAGAGTCTCATAATTAGCTTAGACACATGCAGGAATTAGGAAAAAACCAAAGCCATCTGACCACATGGCTCCTGACTGAACTGATGGATGACCTGACAAGATTAGGACACGCTTACACATCTACTGATCCAAGCAGCCAATCAGGTACAGGCAGCAGCATGACACTGACCAATGGGAGGTAGGCAGCAGGGAGAGAAGGATCTATAGCGGAGTTTACTCAGACAGGGGCTAACACTTGGATGGACATTACTAGACGACAGATAGATAGATAGATAGATAGGAGTCATGTGTCTCTTAAGCTTGTTTTCCTTAGTAATTAATTCTACTAAATGTTCTTGGTGAGAAAAGTGAACACAATATTTCATGGACACAAAACATCTAAAAGATCAAACTCTCAATAACCCCTCCTGAGACTTTTCTCTAACTGTTTGACAATTAAGAAACACACTGTAGTCCAGGATTTGAGTGGAAAATTAAAGTTTAAAGCTTCAGCAGTTCCCACACATGCTTTTATTCTTAAAAAGACATCTTTTATTCTTAGCAGTTATATTAATAAACTCACATTTTGAGGTTTTTTTTTTGGTTGTGCAAGGGATGATTTAAGTCCCTGGGGAGCCATTTAGGAACATGATTCGTTTCAAAGTTTTTATTCCCATGAGGTGTGTTATAAAGGGCTCTGCTGTCATACCATGCTTTAATTAGAGAACAGAGAGCTCTGATGGACATTTTTGGGAGAAAAATCCTCATGTGTTCCCTAACGTAACTGCCTGCCTTACCATTGTCCTGCCCTCTTAATCTTAGTGCCCTCTTGTCAAAACATTACTAAGGAATGTTGGTGTTTTTTAAGGCCAGCAGCCCCCAGACACAGAGACACTGAAGTCACTTTTCACTTCTTCATATTAACCTGTTTAAATATACTTCAAAAACAGAAGTAAATATGTTTTTATTGGGGATGAGATTGTAAAATATAAAATATATAATCCAATTTAAATTAGAAGTAATAGAAGAAATACCAAGAATATTTCATTTACTCGACTATAATACAAACTATTACAGACAGTGTGAAAAAGATGTACAGCGACATGTGCGTTAAAGACTCTAAAGCTGCGGAGATGAGCTGTGGACAAAGTTGTAACATGTATTTGTTGCTGTAGATGGCTGTTCCTTATTTGTCTGGTTTTCAGGTTTTCAACACTGTTCTGACTTGGCAAACTGTTGACAAGTGCTCTGCTAATGCTTGATTAATGAAGGATCTCTTCAAAGGATGTAATAACAAAATATGATCATGAGCGCAGCATAATGATGGCAAAGGTTGAATAACCCCAGGGTTACAACACAAATGTTCTTAACACAGGCACTTTGTTGAGAAAAGGGCAACTCTGTAAGAATCTTAATGAACCATCCAGTCAAGAAAAAGTCATTCTTTTTGTAATTTAAAACTAAAAGTGGATTAATTACACAACTTTCTGTTGCAAAATAGACTGTAATGTAATGCTAGCATAAAGTTGCATTGGTGAAAATCTTATTTACTTGTGCCATAGGCCTTGAGCAACACAACTTCCAAAATTCCAAACTATACCTTGAAGATAACATTCCTTTAAGGCTTAATGGTACTTAAACATGTGTGAGATGTAGAAAATGAGCATGAAAAACACTGTCCTGACTTTGTACTGACAGTTGTCTGATATGAAACCTATTTTGTGACAGCGTAAGAGGCAGCGTTGGGCCATCAGGGCCAGCAAAGCCCTGTCCACGTTCAGAATCAAAAACATACACAGTAGTTTATTAAACATGTGTTTCATAAATACTGAATTTCTTAGACGGCACTATTACTATTATTCTACCAACATTAAATATGTTGCCACTCTCATCTTCAGTTTCCCCACTTCTAGTGCAGCTCATTTATATCACATCTTTCATTCCATCAGATTTCCTCCTCCGTGTTGTTTCCAGGTCAAAAAAATCTACCACAGGGCCTTCAAACATCCATTAAATCCCTCTGCAGTAAAGAAATTTGAGGGCTGCATTGTTGTGGTTTTCAACAAATCAGATATTGAGATAAACAAAAAGGTCGTAGTCTTTGAAACAGCGGGGCTTTCAGCAGATTATGAGACACACTGGTGGCCAATCACGGTGAAAAGTGTTCAGATTAAAAGATTAATGTGAAGATATTCATGGCGGTCCATTTTTTGGCTAGTATAAATATTCTATGTGGTTCAGAGCTTTAACACATGATGACGGGAGGAAGAAAAATGTTTGTTTTGGATGTACCTGCAAACTCTTCTTAAAGGAGAACTTTTAGGAGGGTATAACATTTCATTTAAAAAACTGAATCCCCTCACCAAGGCAGCGCAAAAGCGTAGCATTCTGACAAACATGGTGCTTTAAAAATGTTGGAAAGAATGAGAGGATCTATAGCTTCACAGGCTGTGCATGCAGGATTACAGAGCTCCACAATGAGCTCATTAGCCTCTATAAAGAAAACAAGACTTTGGACTTTGTCATAACAAGCAGCTTTCGCAAGTACGATGTGTTTATGTGCCTTTATTAATGTGTTTTCATTCCTTTCGTAGTTTTGCTGCTTTTAAAAGTCAATATTTCTTCTGATGTAAATAATGTTTCTGCCTCTGCAGCTGAAGGTATCACATCATGGGTTGTGTTTTAGCAAAGGCTACACAGCGCAGAGGAATGTTTAATTATATTATATTATTAGTTTTACAGTTTGGACTAACTGTGATTTGCTTTTGTTACAGCGTTTATAATATAGAGTAGAACTGCATTCTTGATAGGTTTATTATTTTTTATGTATCTGTAATAACTTTGGTGGCCTTTTGGTGTTGAGCATCAGGTGTCCATGGTCTAGCAAATAGAAATAATACATGTCCTTTCTTACTATCATGCAGGTCATAAATGTCACCTCTAAAGCAGTACCTTCACAGTATACGCATAAATAGAATGACATTAGGACTGATTACTATGTGAAAAAGATGGCTTTTTTCATAAGAAGCTTCTTATGAAAGTCTTTCGGACTTTTAGGGGATTTCTTGGGCTTAACTAATAAGGCTTTAGTAATGCTTTAGTCATGCACAAAACACAAGTGCTTCCTTTCTCTGTGTACCTGAAGCGCTCCTCCTGCAGTGCTTGCATAACAACAGTGTAGTCTCTCTGATAGTGGCTCTTCAAACCATCCAGGCTCTCCTCCAGCCTCGACTGGCCCTCCCTCAGCTCCTGTACCTCCTGCAGCAGTATGTCCAGACTGGAGCTTTGGCTCCTCTCTAACGTGTTGCCCTTAGAACTAGGCGGACCTCCGGGGGCCCCTGTGGTGCTGTTGGCCCCCGCGGAGCCTGACGTAGCACTAGAGCAGTCATCCTCGCTACCGTACTTGGGACTGGGCTGCAGGTGATGCCCAGCACTCCCCAAGGAGCGCCCGCCGGCCCCTGTCACAGCTTCTTCCACAGAGGGGTCATCCAGAGAGTCTTTGAGCGAGGGGATGTTGTCGGCGCTGCCAAATTTGTTGCGGATGAGGGAGGCGATCTCGCGGGGTTTGGAGACAACGGCCCCAGCTGCAGAGTGGGTGGCCTGGGAAAAACTGGAGAGTCCTCCCTTTACGCTGTCCACCACGCCTTCGCTGAAACCGGTGACTTTTGCTCCCACGTCCTTCAGGCCCTGCTGCATGTCCCGTAGAACATCTTTGGGCTGTCGAGGGATGCCGTTGTGCTCCACCTCCCGCAGCTTCCGATGATAGTGCTCCAGCTTCCTCTGCAGCTGCTGGATGGTCTGTGCGGACTTCTGATTCTTCTTCTCAAAAACCTGATGGTAACAGAAACTTCAGGTATTATGCTGTAAAAAACATTTTCCTTCAGGAACAAACAAGCTAAACAAACAGGTTTAGTGTTGCTGCACTGATTAATAATTCCAGTGTATTTTCTAGGCCCCTGGATAAGCTTTGAAAATTTCTGCTTATAAAATGTTTCACAAAGTGACAAAGCAACTCCTGCTACCTGTTTAATGCGTGTGCTCTGCTGTTTGTCAGCATTGTTGGCCAGTTTGAGGTACTCTGCCACGTTGTCGTCCCTGGCGGTCTGCTCGATCTTGATCTGCTCTGTGAGTTTGAGGATTTTCTGCTGTAGCTGGGCGATGGCCTGCTTGGTGCGCTGAGGGTCTGGGGTGCCATCCTCACTTCCTGGGTATGAAGTATCTGCCCCACAAGATACAGCCAGGGGTGTTTGGCCCAACCCGCTCACCTCCAGCCGGTCAATCTGGTGTAGGCGAGAGGAGGGGGGGAAAGGAAAGAGAAAAAGGGGGGGGGGAGGTTGAAGGAAATAATGGGGAGGCAAAATAGGGAAGAAAAGTGAGTTGCATATTTCAGGTTTTTTGTCTTTTTTGCTGACAGACACAGAAAGAGAAGAGCTTCTCCATTTCTGCAGCCAGTCGCCTGGAAAGAGGGCAAATCAAGTCAGAAGACAAAGCCACTCGCGGTCAGTTTCTGTAAAGAGGAAGATGACAAATATTTTTTTAGATTCTGAGCTTAACAAGGAAAAGAATGTGAAAGGAACAGACTGTTTGTAATTCTTTGCACACACCGAAAGACAAATTGTGATGCCAGAACTATCCAAGTCTATCTTCCTTTGCGAGAGCGGAATGACAAAAGTCTCAGCCTAATCTATATCGTTGTTTGTTCAAGGAGCAGCAACACAGGACAAAGGTAGCAGGATATTAGATTTTTGTTGACAATACCTCTACAGTAAATTTGTCACTGTTGCTGTTCAGATGGAAATCTGGTTTTAAAAATATGATACAAAACAGCTGCATGAAAATCAAGACACTATCTAAATGGGGTTTTCCTGTTTTTTCATACACTTAGATAAATTCTACCTGAGAGAATAATGAACTCAAAAGCTTTAATCACACACAGTGGATGTGATTTATTACCTTTAACAATTCAGGGGAATATAAAAAACTCTGATGAAGCTACAGCAGGGATGACAAATAAATGACATTTAAGAAACAGAGATAGATTTTCCTAAAAGGGATAGGGTCAGAAAATGTTCTGTTTTATAAAAAACTGTGTTGAAATTGATGCCAGATTTACACGTGGTAGAATGTACTTGGTTAGAATAACCAACAAAAGATTATAAATCAAAATGTTTAAGGGTAAATGGTGAATTACCTTTAAAAGAATAAAATAGGTGGGGTCACCAAACACTACGAACAGTTTGTTTATATCCACCTAATTTCCCACCAATCATTACTTTGATTAGACATTAATCTGAGGCAGAGCACAGCCGATGTGTCCTTCCTTTATAATAGCATTTACATTATCAATTTAATTGCATAGTACTGGTATCAGAAATCTAAGGATGCCTGACAATACTGATATAATATTGGTATCAGCAGGTAATAGATGAAAAGTCTACTAGTATGTATTCACATAAATTGACTTTTCTGCTTGTATTTACAGCCACATACAGGACATATATAACTTAAATAAGCCATAATATCCTCTGGATGTACCACAATGCCCACCCAATCATGACTGAATGTCCCTATTAAAAACAATACACTATGATTTATGAGAAAACAAATGTTTTTTCTCATCTAACATAAGCAGACAGGTTCACTGAAGGTCAGATGACAATTTAAGTATAGCAGAGACTTGGTGATCTTGACAGAAAAATGTATACCTATCAGTATAGGCTATTATGAGGAAGGACATCTCCCTAAACCTTTTTCCTAAACATCTCATACTGGGCAGTTTCTTTCTTTTTAAATTGTATTATTATTTATTTTTTTTTTTTTTTCTATTTTATTTTATTTTTTTTAATGTAAGCAAGCTCCTTCATACAGCATATATTTACCCATGCATTGGCAATGTTTCAAAAAGTGGGTTGCCAGCTCGTTTCACTTTACAAAATGCTCCAACCACAGCAAAATGATTTGCAAAATGTTGAATTATGATTACTTTGACCTGTCTTGCAATCTAAATAAGATTTGTTGTAAAAAAGGTTAATACATTTTTTAGCTCATTATTTCCTCTTAATTGAAAATATATTAAGTGGTTACAGAAAATTTGTGATTGTTTTTTCTAAACCAAATTAAAACAATGTAAATTCTACCTGTGCATAAAAAACACTGTTGCATGATATTATAATGGTGTTTTGAAACATATCTGACCTAAAAGGATGTATTGGACTTGCGGTAATCTGAAAAATGCAGTGGATCACACAGATATTGCATGCCAATTACAACTGACTATTTAGCCGTACCTACCAAATATCAGCATTTGCTCAGCTTAGATGACGTTCAATATCACTTTTTATTGAAATTATGATTTAAGACTATTAAGTTGCTGTACTTTTAGAAAAACCTACTACAGCAATAACAACTTTTATTGTTATAAGTATACTATTTGAGAAAATACGTTTTTCAATCTATAGGCTAAATGTTAAGGCCGATCATGTCGTAAAATTAAAAACAAAACAAAAACTTTCCACTTTGTGTCTGTGACCTCCACTTTTGTGGCATCAATCAGGTCTCAGTATTGAATGTGTTTTTTGGCCGGAGTTTGTTTTCCTGATACTGCAACAGTCATTTGAGTTTCTTCATCAGCAAAAAATGGAAGAATCTGCAGATTTGCAGAATCTGATCTGACAAAGTACTGCACAAACTCAGCCAAACAAAATTTACTAATAAATACATGCAACACAAAGACACAATTTATTGTATTTTTAAAAACGCTTATCCAGTCATTTCTAATCTATCCACCACTTAGGCTGTTAAATCATAGAAGTAATCTGAACCCTGTGTTTCCCCATGTTTCTATGAATCCTTAAGATAAGACTTTGGTGCACACCCTCAGCCCCATGTGCAGTAAAATGTTCTAATCAAAGAGTGTGAACAGAGAATATGCATCTAAACAGAGCAGCACACCAGTGAAGGTCATAAACCAAAGGATAACAAAAGTGGAGCAAAAGGGCGAAGATATAAATCAGACACACCAGGTGAAACTGGCATCAACCACCAACACGCCCCGGTGGACCTAAGAGGTTTGTCACTCCATAACAGGTAAAAACACATGCACCGGAGGCTCACCTGCATTTGCAACAGCATGACTAATTGATGAGTGAATCCACAGTCAACAACGCTAAACCACAACACATCCGGGAGAAAAAGTAATAATCTGCTCCAAGTTTCGGTGCTCTGTATGATTTCAAGCAAATGTAAGGCACTGATTACCAAGGAGAAGCTCGTTTTGGAGTCTACATCCATACTGCAGACCAGAGCTACCTGTAGATGAACTCAGATCTATTGTTTCATGACAGGTTGAACTGCATGGATCATAATGAAGACTAATCTTAAATAACCAATTGAGCCACTTTCTATGTGAATTCATGAAGTTCTCTTAAGAGACCAAAGTAGGTTAATTTGAGCTGACAATAACAATAGTGCTGATCAAATAAAAGAAAGAGATCGGAGAGAATAAAGCCCAAACGCATCCTAAAAACCCGACAAAGCCGCTCACCTTTCCATACGTCAAACGGAGAAACTGTTCCCAATGCATGTTTCTAAATGTGGAGGTGAGTCCAGTAGTTTCATCTGTTTGTCGCTTTGGTTTTAGTTGGACAGCTCAGTATTAAATCCCCGCGCCGACTGTTCAAAGTTTCAGTAGACCGTCCTGTCCCGTCTCTCCCGCTCCTTGTTGAGAAAGTTGCAGCGCACCTGAAACTCTCGGTCGGCTGAGCGCTAAGCCCCGCCCCCTCCGCCCTCTACAGCTGAGGGATGACATCATCCTCTGAGCTGCCCGGCACGCAGCCGTCAATCAAGCTCACGAGGACAGAAATAGCTGCTTCGTCAGAGACTTCCGCTTTTCAAGTTCACAATCAAAAAACAAATCAGACAATTAAGAATGACTAAGACACTTACTCACAGGTTAAATCTTCTCAACACATATTTCTCCTTGCCTTTTATTTATATGGCTCAATAACTGGATAAACACATAAACAGGAAATTTAGCACGTTAAGTGTAAGCGGGCCAATTAGAGTCTTATCTAGCCTGCTCATACTTTATCTCCCTTTACAGTTAAAGTCACAGATTTATCCAATTAGTAACATGGGCTGTTGACTTTAAAGTTCATATATGGCTATTAAAACTGCTATAATAAAACTGTATTGATTAGTAACATATTTAACCTTGTCACATTGTGCTGGTTACCTGTCAGCAAGCTGTGGTATTAAGCTCTGTGGAGAACAAAAAAAATATGAAATTTACATGTTCTGTTCGTTGTAATAATCTTAACAAACTAACCTACATTTCACATGTCTAAGATTAAACATAATCTGCGAGAGTGAAAAGATATTAGTAGAGAAACTACAACATGGCTGTTCGGCTGGGAGGCAAAAGATTTCCAATTTATAATGTTTTGTTGTACCTTTTTGTTTGAGAGTTTCCTCAAAAATCGAATGACCTGATCAAGTTACACCTCATTATTGTGTCAATAGTGTACGAAAAACTGAATATTAAAAAACAATCAGAATTGCTTGCATTGGGTTCCCTGGCCATTATTGCAGTCCATTTTAGCAGTTAGTTAGCAACTTTCTTCAACAGAAAAAATACTTTTAAACTCAAAAGCAGGCAACATCTGACACAGTTTATTATTTCCCTTTAAAAAATAATTTTGTGTGTGTGTGTTCACCACAAACCTTGTTCCAGACAGTGATCTGAAACTGGTATTCTTAATCCCTTTTACTCAGGAAGTGCTAATGCTAACCCAGTTCTGCAATTTAGCACTCATTACTGAACCACTCTGGAGCCCATTCCTCCAAAAATATACCCTTCATTTAAAGAAAATCATCAACATGGCACATACTTTTGTCATGGTCAAATTTAAACGCAAATTTGGTGAACACCGGAGGCCATTTCTGTAATCATTATAAAGTCTGATTTATGCTGGATGAATCTGCGAGTGTCTGCACAGCTATCAATGCTTGTGTGGTGCACTGTTTTGGTTCAGTTCTTTACTCGTGAGTTTTTAAGTGAGATTGTGAACTTGATAAATATTTGACAAAAGGGCATCCAGGTATATTGCTCTCAAAAGACTTGGACTGTATGAAGACATGAGAGCACAAATACATTCATATCTGTTCATATCTGTGTATTTGTGCTAGGGATACACAATATTTAGCTATTGTGCTAATTCCGGCATATTTACAGTGACGTGTATAACGAAATTGTTGATTGATGTTCACTGTCCTAATCAAATAAATGAATTGAATAAAAATAAATAAATAAATAAATAAAATTTATCAGACCTATATAATATCAGCTGATTTTGGGGAAAATGACATGATTTTTTATCAGCCCGATATGTACATTTTATCCGATAAAAAGATCTGCTAAATTCATGAAATTGGGTAAAATGTTTGCAGGTCGTATAGCCCCAAAACGAGCCATGTCCTTCTCATTCCGACATCTGTCGCGCCTTACTAGAAGGACCCAAGCCTGTCCCCGTCCCCGCCAGACCAAAAGTGAACATGGCTTCACCAGTGTAGGTCATTTTTCTCAGTGGCACAAGCTAACACCAGCATTTCTGTTTGCAAAACCTGTTTGGTAGGAATTCTGAGAGGAGGATAGAGGACTTTAAGTTTTAAGTTTTAAGCTGTAAGAGCTCACCTGAAAAGTCGCCATCGTGGCCTAGCAGTGTTGAAAAATACGAGGCTAAAACAACAACTTGTAGCGGGGATGTCCCTATTCAGCATGTGTTTGAAAACTGTTAAAATGTTTTAAGAGACGTTGAAAAAGGCTAAAGCCATTAATGACAAAGTGATGGAGTTGATAGCTCTCGACAACCAGCCTTTTTGTCGTTGAGAGCGAGAGAGGATTTTCGCAAGTTAACAGCACACTTGAAGCCATGATATACCCTCCCAAGCCACCGCTTCTTCTTGGACGTGTTCATCCCTGCCTTCTTAGGTATCATTGCCACACACATCCATAACTGATAACATAACACAAAACAAGAATAGACTACACTTATGTTTTACCACAGACATATGAACATCTGACGTTAGTCCAGTTAGCATGCTCCCCTTAACAGCTCAGTGGTTGTATCAAGATTTTAACGTGTTAAAAGATTACAAAATATGAACTTATCGGTTATGAGAAGCAGGAAATTATTGGTTATGGGTATCGGTTGAAAGTTTTCATTTTGTGCATCACTAATTTATGCTCTTGTGTCTTTATCAAAATGCCACCCAAAATTTAAGGCCCATTTACAGATAAAACAAAACGTATCTTTATGGTCTTACGTTTCAATTATCAAAATCAGGAACCCAGTGTTGTAAAATAGTCATGGGCAACACAAGTCTTGCTATCAGAAATGTGAAGTGAAATCATGTCATCAAGAGGAAGAGGCTAAAGGGTAGACAGGGAGTCTGGCCCACATTAACCCTGGTGACTTTATCACCTCTCTCTCTGAAAATGTGCCAGGCAATAGAAAGGAGCAGCAGAGGACAAGAAAAACCAGTTTGACATCCCTGCACAACACACTTAAGCCAGGGGCACATTCCTCTGCAGTGGGAGATACAACAGATTTAAAAATCAATTCAAAGTTAGCAGTCAGTTTATCTTTAAATTGTACTGTCCTTGGATTACATCATTTCCTGAATAACTGACTAATGCAAGACGAGTTAGTCAGAGTTGTTTACAGTAAGTCTGACCATACATTTTAATCCCCGTGACGGGCTGGTCGAGGTGACCAAATGAATCAGAGAACTAGAATAGCCTGCTGGGCCGGCGCGGTAAAGAACTAAGAGGTGACGCTACAGAGCAGCACCTGGCCTGTTCTCGCATATTAACATAGCAGTATTAATAGCTTTGTGAGGTAGAGCATGTATGAAATGCTTACTGTATTTCATGCATGTGACAACTGTGGGGATTGAATGCAAAGGTTCCCAAGTCTGGTCTTGTCTTGTCTGCCTAATCAAGTGTGTGCCTCAAACTAAACTAATAGATAAAAAGGGCGAAGGTTGATCTAGATAATCCCTGAACTGGAATGCACTGCAATAGAGAGGAGATAAAGGTTTGAAATATTGATAATGAGAACTTAGCGACCTGCACAAGCTGGTACCAAATTAACACCCCTATATGATCAAAATACTCACTTTTTCTTGAGTTTCATACTTAGGCAGGCGAACAAACCACAGCTCCATGGACGGCTCTATGACTACGGCACCATGAGTGCAGAGCTATGATCAGACCATCACTGTTATGCTACCACACATAGCAAAGTAATGTTTCATCACCAGCTCTATGACAGGGATCAAGAGTTCCAGTTACTGTACAAACTGTCTGTGAGATCAGTATCATCCACTAATGGGCAGATTTTTTTTCTGTGACTAATCATGCTTGTAATTAAAGATGGTGAGCTGAGGGATCAGGCTAATTTCCCAGGGTTAACACAGCCAAACATGTTGATGTGCCCAGCCACTGAGGCAAGAAGTGATCGGCATTATTGGAGTCTGGGAGAGGCTGAATGTATCAGGGTTTGTAATTGGGAGGGGGATTGGGGGGGGGTCGCTGCTTGATCCCGCTCTGATTAGCAGTATGAAACCAAAAGACGGCCACCTGGTCCTGCCCTCTGCCCCTGTGGCTCCCTGCATACACACACTGTTAATGAAGGCTACAGAGTGGAGAGATAATTAGAGGGGGAGGATTTTTATTGTGCAACTTCAGAAACTTAAAATTATAAGTAGAGTTAGAATTCAATAAAAATGTTAAAATGTCAAGAATGTAAAAATCTTAAAAAAAAAAAAAAAACGGACAATGAACGAACAATAAAATACAACTGAACAAGTAGAGACGCTATTATCATTATCAACTTGTTGGTCTATCTGTCTGTCTGTTTTATGGACCTCTGAGTTTGTCAATACAGTAATGAGAAAAAGTGTGTGTAAAAATTAAAGAAAAAGAAAAAGATGTCTAAAAGGAAATACAAAGTTAAAAATACATAAAATAAAGTCATATAGTCATATACAGTTTTGATCTTTTCCCTCAAAATATCAGCTAATTCTTGTCTTTGTTTAATATTTTTTATTCTGTCACTTTACCTTATTTCCAACATAATTTTTAACATTAGATTTAGTTTCTTCATATTTTTCTCTCACAACTCAGAGGTTTTCTCTCTCCAAAAAGATTTTAAATAATTGACATAATTTTTTTCTAAACATTTTGATTGATTTACTCTTGTGAACTGTGAACGTTACTCTTAAAGTTTTTAAAACTTATTTTCTCATTTATGTCTCACACTTTTGTTTTGTTCTCTAATTTGATTTTCTTGTCAAACAAATATTGACATTCAATTGACAACAAATTTTGAACATTTTTATTCATTAATCTATGATTTTCATGTGGATCTTAACATTAAAATAGTTTTTCAATATTATTATTATTATTTGCATTTTAGCCAAGTATTTTATAACAAATGTTCACTGGGGATTTTCAACATTTCTGGTCATTTCGGTCTTCAGTTAATCATTTGGATTGAATCTGGAAACTGTTATTCACACAATTATTTACATTTCAACAAAGTTTCCTAAATTTTGAATTAAAATAACCCTTGGACATTGACAATTTAATTTTAGTGTTGTCATTTGAACTTTTTTATCAAACAAATTGAACTCTTAACATCATTTTCAACACTGGGGCTTTGTTTCTAAACTTTTCTGACTTACATCTGTGCATTAAACTTCATAAAGAAAACTATATTTAGACATTTTATTTGCCATTTAGACTTATTATTTTACACTTAGCTGTTATTCATTTCAAATAATCTTTTCTGGCTGATTACTTGGCTTCATTTTGAAAACTGTTTTTCTGTGTCATATTTACTTTTACAGCATACACATGTAACTGATCCACCCTGATGTACCATTTGACAGGTAATTACAGTGCAGCAGCACCTGCCGCATGTAAGCAGGAAAATTGTATCACTAACTGTTTTGCTCAGGTTTTGCTTGTTATTGTCCAACAATGTCTCCTGGTCTTTGGCATTTTATCATACAGAGCAAGACAGGAAAAAAAACTCTTTTTCATCCAACAGCTTTCAATGTTTTTCCCTTTACACACTCCTTACTGTCCCCTTTTTAACTATTTAATCAAAGCGCATATTTAACAAATATTTATTTTTTATATCTGGCCCATTCTCCACTGAGAAAGTCCCCCCCACCCTCATGCATGTCCCAAACTGGGTCTTCCTGCTGGTGGTCTGGTTGTGCAGCAGCCTCTGGTCCATGTAAAGCAGGTTAGAGGTGTGAAGGAGAAACTCCAAATTACCTGAGAGATTCAATAGAGGCATTGGAGAAACTGTGCCAAGCCTCAAAACACTCACACCTAAAGCCATGCATTGCACACAAGCAGGCATTTAGAGAGCATTAGCAAGCTAATGTTGTTAAATATGCATCACACATAATTAGATACACACAACAAGAACAGCTTGTTCTGCCCCATCTTAATTTCTCTCTGCCTCACAGGGCAAACATATGCCCCACATTCCTCTCTACTCAATGTAGCCTGTAGAACAGAAAACAGAGTAATGCTATCACGAGACCCTTCTATATTTTAGAGAGATTTTACAATCCTCTCTTTTCCTTCACAGCAGCAGTCTCCTGTCTTTGTTCTTAGTCCTGTCTAATGTGTGTTTTATCAGATGACCCAGGTAAGTCAGGCTCAGATGTTCTGATAATTATGGATACAGACACAGGCTTAAGATTACTATTACACAACCAGAAATACAAGACTGTCAGAATTTTTGGTACTTTGATAGTTTTGGAGGTCATGTCTTTAAAATTACGCACTCTCTGTCATATTCACCATAGGTAGTACAGCACTGAACAGTACCAAACGTTGAGCAGAGAGTGGCACAAAACATGAATGAATACATTCGAGATAGAAAACCAAACCTCTGTACAAAATTTAAAGTGCTCAAATACCATAGAATTTTTAAATCAAACATAATTTTCACAATTTAGAGAGTGTGCAGAAATGTAGATGTCCTTTCATTTGATTACTAAAAAAAAAAGAAAAATTCAAACTTTGGATGCCTTGATCATTTTTTAAGAGTGGAGGGTAGCATGATAGTGTATTAATTTTACTGTATCGTATCATAGAATTGGAGGTGGAGGGTTAGGGAAGGAGGTCATTAGGAGGGTAGTTAGGTAGGCAAATATGTAAGGAAGGTAGGTAGATATGTAGGTTAGCTGTTAGATTGAGGGAGTGATTACAGGTATGGAAAGAGGGTTGTATGGTAAGTTGGTTAGTAAGTAACAATGGTCAGATAGATAGGTTGGTTAGAAAGTAGTTAAGTTTCTAGTTTTGTAGATAGGTAAGCAGCTAGGTGAGTTAGTTGGGCTACACAAAATATTACATATTATTTTCATAACTTTTTACTGCAAAAGTGTGTTAGCTATCATAATCAGTGGGGTTACTCAGGGGAAAAGGGCTTGTCAAATAATAACTTTAAACTTGTTTTTTTCTGTTCTTTAGTACTTTTAAATCCTAATTTCACAAATAACACTAGTATAGGTCTAAAGTGAATATCTTACCAAAGAAACATTCATTTGGACACTATTTGGCATGAAAGACGTATCACACAAATCGGCCTTTCGAACAAACAAACAAATAAAAAAATGTAATGTAATGTACTACACAGCAGGATAAAAAAGGCAATATTATTCAGCCCAACTAGCTAATTAGTTAGGTAGGTAAATAGATAAAGCTGTAGGTAGGGAATGTAGGTGGGCAGCATGAGCGTATAGGTAAGGAAGGGCGGTTGGTTGGCTAGTAGGTGAGTTGGTAGTTAGCTATAATGTGTAAGTTTCTATGTAGGTTAGAAAGGCGTGTTGACTGAAATGTACTTGAGTTATATGTTGGTAGGTAGCTAAGTGAGTTGGTCAGTTGGGTGAGATGGTTGTCAAGAGGGTAAGACTGGGAGGAAGGTAGCTGGATTTATAGATTAGTATGGTAAGTGGTAGCTCTGTGTAATTAATCTTTTTTGTTATCATGATGAGTCTTTGCAACAAACACACTTACAATTTGTATCCATCCTTTTTTTTTATTAGGTTTTGTGGTATTTCTATAGTCATGGTATAACTGGACAATAGAGACTTTGTGGGGTCTGAGCTAAGACAAGGTCCCAGGTTGCTCCTTCAAATCAACGCCCCCGCTGGCTGCCCCCTCAACCTCCTTTTGACCCCGTGTGATCATCTCTGTGTTTGTTGTAATAAGTTGCTCATGTGCTGAGGTGTTTTTTTCCAATCCCACACTGTGCTGCCCTGACAGGTGCCGAGTTTGGAATTGTTTTTCCCCCTCTCTTTTCCTCTTGTTTTCTTTTCTGAAAACACTTTGAGTTAGACATGTTGAAGGAAAAGTGCTATATAAATAAAGTTTGATTGATTGACTGACGAATGGCTGTGTGCTACCTTTAAATTTGTACATACTGATATATTTGAGAGTTTCTTGATCTTTTTTTTGAGATAGTATGGGTTAAAGAACTCTAAATTGTCCACTCTTTACCTTTTATTAATTTATAGTATTCACTTCATGTTCACAGTGTTGAAAAGATGTATCGGACACATCGCACATTTCTGTCCTTAGTGGTTCTTGTGAATGTAACTGATCCAGAATCACAAAAGTGCGGTGTCAAAGCTGCTGTATGTTAGATTCATCAAAGAGAGCAGTGATCAGGCACATCAAAGTGCAAATACAGTGGATATTGTAAGTGGTATCAACATTAAATGATTACTGTTAGAAAGTTTGAAACTCTGGTATCATGGCAGCCCTAATGTACACAAGATCTACTCAAGGCTGACTGGATTTCAAGCTGTATTTTCACCCCAGGTTGTTGCTTATTGTTTAAAAATAATGATGTTTTTACACCATATCTCTAAAACTAAACATTCTCATAACATTTATTATGTTAAAGACTTAAACTTACATAACATACTTTAGAGTATTTAGCCTAAACACTGCTGTGAAAAGCAGAGCACTGACATGTTCTGTGATTGTTTTGAATATAAACAGTCTTGTCTGAAACTCTTGTTGTCTTGCCCTCTTTTGTTTTC
Organism: Scarus forsteni; assembly: GCA_036419115.1. Lineage (NCBI taxonomy): Eukaryota > Metazoa > Chordata > Actinopteri > Labriformes > Labridae > Scarus > Scarus forsteni. The sequence continues at coordinate 5,012,435 of JAZDUH010000043.1, forward strand.
TTTTTCATAAACTTTGGTCAAGGACAATAGCCTACCGTCTTTAAATGTGTGTGAAAAGTACAGTACCTTACTGGAAGTTAAGCCTCGCATTCCTCCTGAGTGGGCTGTGAGCTGCCTGTCATGTCCGCTTGTGCAGCATGTGAAGCTCTGGTTTCACATGCAAAGATGCAGGAGCAAAATCTAACCTTCTGTGAAATTTGTCCTGCTCTACATCTTTCTGATGACGACATAATCGTACTTACAGAAAAACGTGTTGTGCTGTTTAGCAGACACAAGTTTAACAGCAGCTAGCAGAGGTGAGCTGTAGCCTCGGTCTGCAGAAGCCAGCATTCAGAGGCAGGAGCTTGGACCCATGGTCGACGTTGAATTCAAATGGAAACAAAAATTGAAAATAAACTCTGTGATCATTCCACCAGTAAACAGTCAGTTTTGCACATCTTAGCTGTTTTCTCTCCATTTATACCACCTCTATCTCTCTGACCTCATCACCCATCAGATATCCATCCAATCATCTTTTCTGACTGAACTTCACACCCCTGATTACTCAGTCTGATCTTTAACCCTGCAGTCTGAGGATCAGAGAGTGGCTGTCATAGTGACAACCTGACAGTACTTAGTGATCTTGAGGTCTTTCTTCTGAGAGATAAAAGTGTTTCAAGTGCCCCTGATGATATGTGGTGAAAGTGTAAATGGAGATGACATAAGCATGCAGTGAAGACTATGTGGGTTTGCAGCTGAAGCTTTCAGGTTTTTGTGTTTAAGAAATATCAGTGCATGTTACGAAACATCTTAAGGGGTTGCTAGACTGATAATGCAGAACTTTCTTTTCTGTGACAGATTTGCAACATCACAAATAGAAAAAACAGATCAGCATAATTGCTGTTAATTTGAGGTCCACATGAGGCCTGCATTATGTAAGAAAATAATTAAATGTGTAACTACTTGTTAGAAACCAAAAAAAAATCAGCATTAGTTATCATTCCATTTCAGTTGTCTATGTTGTTCCTTAAGCTTAACACAATATCAGCAACACATGTTTGATGCTGCAGGAAAAGTGTTATTTTCACTCATTAAACTGCACTGACTGCTGTGCCTAAGCCTAGCATTTATGTCCACATGGCCCATGAATAGAGAAGCTGATGTGCGAGAAATAGCCAGTCATGATTCAAATGCAGCCTATGCCCTTTCCTGCAGGTTTCCCCCCTCTTTCCCTCCCAAGTTTCTGATGCGATCTATCTCTCAAATCCAATAAAGTCACAAAAGTTTAAGAATAAATCTGTTTAAAAAATGGCATCCGAAGGTAGTGGATAATTGCCTCAAGTGTCCTCTAACTGCAGCATTAAAGTGAAAGAACAAACAAGTAAATAGGCACATACTGGCTTAAAAATGAGTCATAAATATTGAAAATATATATTTTTTATATGTTGTGACAAATTCAGAGTTTCAGCTGCAAAACTTTTGACAATACTACGATAATGTGTATTTTCAAAATGTGGGAGACCACAGTCATCAGAGGACAGGCTAAATTTCTTTTCAAAGCCTGATCCTCTGAATTCAAGCTTAGATGATTCAAAGGTTATACACCTGTCATTTAGGAACCGTTTCAGTTATTCCCACATTAACCAGGTTCTGTTAAGTCTTAAAGAGGTCATATTTTGCCTTAGATCAGGTTCATATATTCATGTTTGATGACAGCTAGGGTACATGCATAATCACTAATGTTAAACAAAGTGATGCTGTATCCTCTATATGTCCTGCACCTTTAATGCTTCCATCCCACCGTTAGCCCTGTCTACTCTGACTGGTTTACAGGTCTACTCTGTGGTGACTGGTCAGTTTAGCACTGCTCAGCGCCACGTTGTCAGCTACACCGCATTTGTTCTAATGTCTTCCCAATGGGCTTGCTACAGTGAGCCGGTGGGCTAAAACTGACACTGAAACACTGAAATGAACCCATGTCTTTAAAAAGCTTCTGCATTGAAGTGTCATAATCTGGTAATTTTCAGAACAGCAAAAATAATAAGTGAAGCAAAAAATAATCTTTTACCATACAACATCCAAAAAAACTGTGAGAGGGAGGGTTATAAAAAAAATAATTTAAGAGAAGTTTTACATTTACGGCGACAAAGTTCAAGAACCACTATTAAAAGTATAGGTGTTTCTGTTTGTGAGGTTAAACCATGAACTTGCCTTGAAGATGTGGTTAAATCCAGAAAAAGCTTATGCCACTTCAAACATAGGTTTAAAAAAACAGCGTTGGAAGGTAAAAAAGTAAGAGGAAGGGATGTGTTTTTCAGAGTTTTGATTAGTTTTCTTGAAAAAGAGGGTTGAAAAAAGCAATTTAAAGTCTTAAATCTTGAACTTGAGTTGGGTTTAAGGTCTCTCAGGTGCAAGTCCAAATCAAGTTATGTCACCTCTGTGTGTAACTTAAGTGTAACAAGGATCAAAGTCTCTAAGAGACCCCATCTCTGGATTTTATTGGAAATACAAGTAAGTGTGAGAACATGACCTCAGAAAAGACAAATATGCAGGATGATCAATGGTGATAGCTGGATGTGCTGGCATACATTCTGTTTAAATAAGAGCACAAAACAAGACCAAAACTGGGGGGAAACCCTTATGTTTATAGTTGTAAGCTCCAGGAGAATGGCTTCCTGGTCAGCCAATGGTTGTGTTCGCTGTCTGGGGCAGTCTGAATTTGAATCAAAAACAATTTACAATATTAATGATTTTCAATGTTTTAAATTGAGGAGGCAAACAGTGATACAATCATTTTTTTGACACCACACAACTGAGGTTTTATTGGAGAAAGAATCAGTTGTGACAAGTCTCAAACTAGGTTATGACCCTCCCATAATTTCTGACGGGTGCAAATCAGGTCCAAAATCAGTCTTAAAAGCCTCGAGTGTAGCTAGTTTTTGTGGCACATTTATTGCAGGCAGTCATTAAGAATGCTATTGGAGATAATATTCAGAGTGCAGGCATGATACCTAACCTAACTTCCTCATAGTGTCAGTTCTCATAGAGGCATGCTAAATTAGGCAGAGCTGAACTTGAATGACATAAGGAAAGTGTTTTTGTAAATAGAAATCCGCTTTTTGCTGCTATTAAGGGAGATCCAATGTGGCCACAATGAGAGCTTTTCACCAGATATTGAAAATTACATAACTTCTTGTTATGCTAGACTGGAGTCAGTTAACCCAACACATGCACTCATGAATTACCACAGGGCACAAAGTTGCACTAATGACCATGTATGACAAACAGGCACACACACACACACACACACACACACACACACACACACCCACAAAGTTACAAAAGCACAAACACCTGCCAGTGTGTTTGTAAAGGACTTCAGAGTGTTAGCGAAAGCCATTTGTGTTCACATTCAAAAGGAGTAAACACGTGAACAGCTGAGAGGTCTGATCATGAGAAAAAAAAGAATTAAGGATTTTCTAAAGCCGAACAGTTACAACAGAGACCTTCAGTCCAAGTGATTTCCAGACAAATCCTTTTTATACAATGAGGCTGCTCTCCACCCAGATTTTTGGCAAACAAGTTTTAGAAATGCTTCTGTGTTTCAATTCATTGTATTCACAATTCAGTTGAATGCAGATAGAATAAATTATGAATAGGGATGTAAGACATTATTGGCATATCTTTACTGACAGACAATAAACTTAATGTGAACATTTCTGTCAACATTATAGCCCTTTATATGAGTACTAAAAGTTTGTGAACTTTTTGAAAATCTTGTTTTTATAGGGAGACTTTATTCCAATTAGAAAGCATGAAAACAAGGCCAACTTTCTGTTAAGTTTTTTGAAATAGTAGATGATCCTTGGTCTGACTGTTAACCTAGTCACCTAGACTCCAAGTTACATACACAGTTACAAATAGGGCTGAACAATATATTATTTAACATTAAGCAACTATATACAATTGGACATGCAATGTAAGTTATGAAACTCAAAGCACGTCATGCTGCCATTTGTGTGTTGTTTGATGGAGACCAAAACCACATTTGTTCTTGTTTCCTTGTCTTTGTACAGTAAAAGCCATAAGATATCATCACATCAGGCTTACTCAGAGACTACGATGCATGCAGAGTCTGTATGTCACAGATATAACAGTGTTACCATTCAAAGAGTGATCATGTCATTTAGAGAGCCTTTAACCTACATTTCAAAAAGAAAAAAATATCTGTAAATAGCCCATGAAAATCACAATATATATTGCAAGATGAAAACATGTTGTAACAATTTGTTGAGCCCTACTTCCAATATAATCTGTCACCATCAACCTGGTACTAGCAAGGAAGATTGAAAAAAAAACTTCAAAATTTACACTTAAGATCATCATAGTAAAAGCACAGTGATGCATTATATACCGATCACGGGACCATAGCACAAACAAACTGAGGTGAGAGCCAAACGTTTGCACCAATTGGAGCGAACTGTCATAGTACATTGTGTAAATTGTGTATATATACATAGGTGAACACAAGAAGTGGACACAGGCTTAAGTCACATAAGTCAAAAAAAATGAAAACAGAAATGATGACAACATAAATCCGACACTAAAAAGGCTGAAACTCACAGTGGGAGAGGGGACAGGAGAGGTGTCAGCAGCAACCAGGTTGAGGATGACCTCCATAGCGGGGAGACGCATGCGTGCGGCTTGGATTTCGTTTGGCCTGTCTATCTGTTTTTGTTTCCCCTGGGAGATGACCACAGCCAGGGGAGAGGGAGAGAGCGAGGCCCTGCAAGAGCGCCCATCACTCAGGACAAACAAAATCTACTTGACTCTAAGTCCATTGGACAAAGGCTCCACTTGAAAACATGAAAGCAGAGACTCTTTGGAATCAGAGGCTTGATTGAATATCCAGAATCCATCGAGAGCTCAGTCCGTCCAGTTACAAACTCAGACTGTTGATGGCTGCAGAGTTGAGCGTTGAGAGTTTTTTTCTGTTGGTTCACGGAGCAGCAGCTCCTCAAAGCCCATGAATACGCCTCAGTGCTGCTAACACACGCTCCACTGTACACGGAACCAACAGAGCGCCTCTGAAGCACACATATGCGCTTGGACAAGCAGAATTCCCACAGACAGCTTCCAACAGTGGGAGAGCAGAGATTCCTCAGGAGCAAAGGGTCTGTCAGAAAGGGGGTTTGGGCTGACGGAGCAGGAGACGCAGTTAATCTGATGAAGGCTGGCAGGGCCCGTTAGACACACAGTTAAAAAGGAGGAAAGGTTTACAGAGGAGTTAAGTGTTCAAAGAGTCCATTAGGGATAAAATCCTCAGAGGGAGAGACCCAAGACGGATGTGAGGAGAGCGAGGGAGCTGAATGTAAAAAAAAAAAAAAAAAAAGAACCCACCAGGAGCTGTCACTGAGAGGGAGACGAAGGGAGAGGGAGCAAAGGAGAGAGGGGTTGTGAGAAAGCTTTGTGAAGGGCGGGGGGAAAGGCTTTCTTCTGTTGGGGATTCTGGGCCAGCTCAGCTGTGAAACAGTGGCTAGCTGAGGCAGAAAGAAAGGGAGAGAACCTTGCCCTCCCGCCTCTCAATTATAACACAGTTTGATTGTCGCAGCCAATCAGTTTCCAGAGTGATCACGCTGTAATGAGTCACCTTCGGCTGCCCGTGTGCATCCATAACCACAGTCAAATTGAGCGTCTCTAAGGAGAAATATCAAGCACCCACTGCCTGAACTTAAGTGTTTGTTTTAACGTATCAGCAAAGACAGAAATGTACAAGACTATTGCATTCATATGCCTTGTTTTAAATAACACAAGTATAAGCCAAAGGTCATATTTTACTCCTTTTTTTCTTGCTAAAAAGTACCCTCATATGGATATGGCATGCCTATAAACTCCTCTGTTTCATCCCTAGTCATAACAGGCAATTAAGAGTGAATAGCTCCACTCCTCAAGAATTGGAGGTGGCTTCAGCTTTATGAAACTTTGTGAAACTGTGTTCTAATGTTTACTGTGGCTGCACAGACATGTGCACTTGAGCCACCCGTGGACTGAACAGCAGGCTCAGGGGAGTGTCTTATCTCAGGGAGGTGGCTTATCTGTAGGGGGGAGTTTTGAAACAAAATTCTGAAGCTTTTTTTTCCTGAAAGTTAGAGCTAGCAATAAAGGGAGGAAAGAGATTTTTCCAGTATTGAAGAGGGTAAGTTGTTGACAGGCCATGAAAACATACTGCTTTTTTAAGCACTACATTTTAAGCAAACTGGAGTAACAGCGAGATTATGAGAAAACAGCAAAATTGACATATAAACATCAGTTTACAACATCAGCCTGATGGCAGATTGCTGTCTACATTGAAATAACTTCCAATATTTCCACTGTTTTTTGAAATTATGGAGGCTCTGAGCATTCGTTTTCTTGTTATAGGTCGATGTGCTTGTCGGAAACTGATGCAGAGTTTAAGTGGCTAGAAAATTGACTGGCTGCTTGTTTCTGGGTTTTGTGAGGGTGATGTAAAAACCTTAAAAAACACTTGAAGCACCTCTGCCAAGACAAGCCGGACACAGCTCGTCTTTCATTTTACAACTTGTGAAATAGAATATGATTAAACACATTTACTTTGTATATTAAAATTTATATTTACTTGGACACATTGCAATTCAAATTTCAATAGAATTATGCCATATAAATTAATTAAAACAGTTTTAGAGACAAAGTTAAACAATTTGTAGATTTTGTCACACAGCTGTCACTGCATCTCAATTCAATGAGATTTATTTTTGTGGGCACAAATGTCATAATAATTATGATCTCAATATCAAGCAAATTAATTGTGTTAACTGTTGTTTATACATTACCAAGCAGGGCTAGTAAATAGTTACTTTCCACCCCTGCAGATTGGTCCATTCCCCTAACCCTACTATGAAATACTCATGCCCTGTCATTCAGAGTTATTTTTAGTAACAAGTAGAGAAAAAAACTTGCACTCCTAAAACAGTCAGATTTCACAGATTACACGGTCATATGACCATTACAAAGCCACCATTCAAAACTGTATATGTAAGGACACATGACAGCAGCCTCAGACTGCGTCACTATGTTACTCTTTTTCTGATGAAAGGAATGGTTCATCATCTTTTGGCCTACTTTACAGCATTTTTACAGCAACAGCATGTGATCACTTTCTCACAAAGATGCTACAAAAGTTCATAGGCACCGTTAACTGTGATGAACTCGGAAACATCACAGTAGATGTTTTTAATTCACCAAATAAGAAAAGAAATACATAAAATCCTGGGCTACAATATGTTGACATTTGTTTATTCATGAATTAATTAATTCACTTTTGATCACCCTAGCTGTACCCAAACACATGTGGATTCAAGTCTGACAGCACCCAAACACGCTGCTTCATAAGCTCCAGCACATTTTTTGTCAGAGCAAGTCTCAGTTTCTTTGAAGCCATTACTTCCTAAAGTGTACAAACCAATTCGGCGGAGAGGCAAAGCAGGGAGCCAAGGGGGTACAGCAGGACAAGGGCTATTAAAGACTTCAGTGCAGAGGCCGACAAGAGGGAGGGGGTGGGGAGAACATGAATACAAGCTTTAATGAGGGAGCAGGAGAAGTTGGGGGACCAGGAGGGACAAGGTTAAAGCTGCTTATGTAAGAGCATTCCTGACTGGTTCAGATGGAAGTGGAAGTATGTATCATGGAAGCTGATTTGGACAGGCTCTGAGCTTCGCTGGCTTACTTCGCACAGCTGTGACTGTCGCCTGCATAATTTTATTAAATAATTGTTTTGTAATGCTGGTTACCTTTTATCTGAACACTGATACTTCTTTTCTGATTCTGTCTGAAAAATACAGATGTGTTGGACCGAGGGTTGGGATCTAAAGTATAATGCTGCTAAGATACACGTTTGGATGTAATGTCTCCCCAGAAATATCAAAGATAAATGGGTGGCATTTCACAGTGCAATACAATGCGATTCACACCCATATTACCATTCAGAGCAATTGAGCACGATCTAATAACAAAATTTATGTGGAGATGTAAAAGGATACTGTGCAGTTCAATTAGTTTGATTATTTATTTACCAAGTAAAACCAACACTTCTCACAAACTGGCTTTTGTCTCAGAGCCTGAGTGTCCGTTTTAAGTAACTTCTTTCATGAACTATGAATACAAAGATGTCTTTTAGCACTTGCAATACTTTGCTTGCCATGTTTGGAGCTAGCAGCTGCAGGTGAATCAAAGCTGGAAGCAAGGAAAGGGGGGGCGCTAGCAGACACCTCCATGACAACACCCTGGCACCGTTTCTAGTGAGTTAAAAGATTAGCCATACTGCTCTTGTATTTCACAGCAGTGCAGCACATTTCGCAAATTGCATCTGTCTTGTAAAGTCGCCCATCTATCCTGTTAAATCTGTTGTGTTGCCAAACTTTAGATTTAAAACTCGGCGGAGGATGAATTTGCTTAGCGTTCAACATGTTTAGTTACCTTACTCCTCACGCTCCCCTGACTACACATATTTATCGGCGGTGCATGAACCACACTGCATCCGCCGAGCTGATAATTTAGTTCGTAGTGTAATGCACCCAAAATGGGTTGGTAACACTTATCAATAAATGTAGAAATACAAATTATGTACTAAATAAATCAGATTGTATCGATAAAAAAGTTTAATAACCGATGCATCTGTATATGCTTCAAAAATTGCATACAATCTCAGCTGCTCTACCCGCATCGTGCATGTGCATGACCTCATATCGATACCTATCGGTTCATCTTCTCATCCCATGTTGATACTGATATCACAACAGTGTCAGATATCAGTACCCGTCCCTACTGACTACAGGTCATCATCCATTGGGGGAATTAAATGATGCAAAGCTTTTCAAAACCTGGACTAATGCAGATACCGATGCTGAGGATAATATTTTAGCCTGTACCTTCCCAGATTCTGATGTCATTCTAATTACCTTTATCGGTGTAAATAATTAACACTGGCAACATTCTCTCCCATGTTTGAACATTTAATTGAATAATCAAGAGTTAGTTTTCCAACATATCAACAGGTAACTGAAATAACACAACAGATAATTATCGGAAACTAACATCAGTAAATGCCATGTTTATTTTCAGATGGCTGCTGTTTGTAAAATGTGAAAAAATATCTGCTGATACCATGTTAAACCAGTGCATCTGTGAATCTCCATTCAACTCAGTGATGTGAAAACTTAGTCATATCTGTGAAACCCCCAAACATCACACTAAAAGGTTTGAGAATATGAACAAGGGGTGAAACTTGTTACTTAGCTTGGTCAAAAATCAAGCAAGAACAATGTCTGTAAGAGATAAACAACTTGAGTTGTTTTCTTACTGATGTCATTGCTGTCAGTCATTATTCACTTAGGGGAATCCCACACTAGCTCCACACCAACAAGCTCCTTTCAGACAGGAATGCATGACTATCATTCCTCGCCCTTGCCTCTGTGTGTCATTCTGGCCTGAGGTCCAAGTCTCCTATGGTGGCTGTGTGGCCCCCAGTAGCTCCGGTCTGTCCAGGGAACTTTAATCTGTCAGGGTGCCCCAGGATGTCTTTTCAAACTCTCTGACTGCATTCCTTTATTACATATTTTAAATAGCAGAGAGGCTCTGCAGTGACAACTTCACCGAGGGGGGTGTACTCAAGCCCTGACAAGTGACAAGTTGGAGATATCTGCTTCAAAGAGAGGATGAACTTATGATTAATGCATTCATTACTCAAATCTAAGGAACAGAGGGAAAATAAGTGACTGCCATCGGGTTTTACAAAGCAGAATCTAGACCAGTTTAATGGTTTAGGGATACTTATGGTCAATTAAAACGTCAAAAAAATAGCTCATAGGTCCTTTCCAATCTTCTTTTCCATGTTCCTGATAAAAACTGTCGCAGGGTGAAGGCAAGTCGGAGTAAGGTGACAGGAAATGAGAGGTATGGAGGAAAGAGAAGGTATGATATGCAGGTATGATAAATCTACAGTTAAAAAATACACATTACAGCCAGTGTACTTCAAGTTGTTACACATTAAAAAATATTAAATATATTTCCCAACATTTTTCGACCCTCGAGTGAAGCCTTTTGAGGTATAAATAAACCTAACCCTCTTTCACAGATCATTACTTTCTAAATCCCAGTTGTCTTAAGTTTGATGAAAAAGAATGGTTTCTTTTGGACATGAGTGGTCAATCTTTGATGTCTTAAAAAAAGAAGTAATCCAGCTACAAAACTCACAACACACTAACCTCTAAACTAACAAAGCAAGAGCATTTTGAATAGAGTGATTGTTCAATTTCCTGGACAAGGGTTGGTTAAATAACAGAGTATTAATATTTATATGTAAGGTGACAAGGTAGTTTAGAGTAATGGTGTATGTAACCTGCTCTACTCTTATATTTATCCACATAAATAATAAGTTTGACCAAATGAAATATTATTTGGTTCTACATTCATTCAAGTTTACTATACTCATGTTTCTAAAGCTGATTCTTTTAGGGGGGTTGCTATTGATTCTCAACTGGGATTATTTTTTGATTCCCATCCTCACTTCAGACCAGGTACCACATGCTGAAAACTTTGCTAACAGTGATTTTAAAATTAAAAATTTGACAGTTCACTCATCTGTTTATGCTCACATGAGTGAAATTCAGCAGGCTTTCAGGTGCATAATGTCTGTACTCTAACAATTCATGATGAATGATTAAATCAAAAACAAACTTCAGCAGCAGCCTAAATAGAAACTCAGGGGAATCCCTCAGTGTGAGTCAAAGTCCAGCTCCCTCTTACAGAGCAGTTAACTATATTTGCTGATAATGTGTTATGCATGCAGTAACAAAATAATAAAACTAGAATCCCATCTTGTGTCTCGTGAGTTTTAAATAGGCCACCTGTAGTAAATCAGTGGTTCCCAAACTATGGCCTGCGAGTCAATTGTGACCCTTTTTACATCTGCAAATGCAATAAGTATTGGTTTAAATCTATTTCATACAAAATATCTCACCCCACCTAAAATATTAAAGAGAGGAGACTCTAAGCCGGAGTGTGGTATTATTCAGCAAAACAACAGCAAACTTTAGAAAAAAACTCTTCCTTAAGTGGCATCACACCACAGTCACTGGGAAGTACCTTGACCTAATCTGATGAACAGATCACATGCATTTTGATCAGGTCCTGCAGGGACATGACCTGCTGGGCTGGTGAAATATGATGACAATGTACAGCTCAGAAAAGACGACAGGAATGTCAGTAGGACTTAAGAGTACAATAGTGTTGTTTGATTTACAATTGAGGAACACCTATTGTGATTAAAAAAGCATTATCTCTAATAACAAAGGCAGTGTCAGATCCAAAAGGTCTATTAAAGAAGTATTCACGTTAAAGGGCTGAAGATGTCATCACAGATGTGGTTGTTTTTCTGCTGTCAGGAATGTTGTCAGGAAAGTGAGAATTAATTTATGAAAATGGCTTAAGACTGGTTTTCAAAACATAAGGCGTGCATCCCAAAGGGGTGGGGGTGGGGGGGTTAAAGGGAGTTTCAGAATGAAAAGCAGACCAGCAAATTAAAAAAAATATTCTGAATGGCTGAATTCTGTTATGTGTTGGGCAAACTGGAAACACATCTGAGGAAACAGCTCTTGGACTGAATTTAAAATAGAGAAAATAGACTTAAACTCATTCGTCCTTGCTGAAGACATTTTATTGTCTGTTCCTTTATTATTATTCCAGTTCTTTAGCCTTGTCAGCTTGCACTATATATTGAAAAACCATGGATCTCGTCACTAATAATTTACATGTAATCATTCCCCTTAAATGTTTGGACCCCTGCGCCATTACCAACCCCACACGTGGATGTCCTCTTTCTTATTTTATCTGCTGTGTAAAGGATCCATAGTTTACAACTTTTCAACGAGTTTAAGCTGGTCCCAGATGTCTCCAGTACATATTCTTAAAGTTTTGTGCCTAAAATCCAAAGAGATGTGAGATTCTGCTAAGCCTATTAACCCCTTTCCATCATCCCTGCTCAAAACAGAGGCTGTACCAGTGTACATGATCATCAACTGTGTCTGACAGCTGCCTCTCAGGAAGTAGATGTCACCTAAGCTTTCCAGCTCTGTGCTCTAATGTTGACTGTAGCCGGACATGATTAGTCTGCTGGAGAAAGATGTGGGACAAACAAGCACATGGCTCAGGGAACGTCTCCCAGCCAAGGGAGGTGGCGTATTCTCTTATAACAGGATTTTTTTCTGAAAAGCAGAGGAAGCAGTTTAGAAAGAGGAGAGCTTTTTCTATTTTTTTGCATGTATTTTGTGAAATAAATAACCCATGAACCACTCTGAAATCCTACTTGTATTGATACTGTTTAAGTTGATGCTTTTAACGTTTGTTTAGCTTGTGTTTGCTTTCTCTGTTGACTACATGGATTTTTTTTAGGGTAAAACACATAAGTATAATCTGAAAAGAGAAAAGTTGATGGAGTGGAGGAGGTAAATAATGCAGGGAGACGGCTGGAGGAAAAGGTAAAAAAAGACATGTTTCAGAGAATGCTTTACACTCTTAATGAGGTTGCTTAGTGGCAGCTACTCTAGCTAAGTGTTGATTTAATTGCTGGCTATCAAGATGCTTCCAAAACATTATGTGAAAACACCATATGTTTCTATTTTGAAAATGCAGGTAGTCTGCTGCTTGGACTAAATGATAATATACCACAAACAACCAGGACTGATGTTTTCTCAGCCTAATGAGAGAGGCAGCAAGATTTTCATAATACATAACACTCATTGTCATTCAGAGGACAGAGTCTGGTGCTGAACTGAGGCCAGGCGGGTGTTCGACAGCCAAAAAGTTTTGGAAGACTTCACAACAGAAGGGAAACAGGATGGCTCTGATGGTGACTGAGGTGGGACAGCTAAAGAGATGTGTGGAATAAACCATGAATAAAGTGACAGTATGATATAAAAATGTTACATATTTATGTGTAGGATTAGACCAAAGCACTGGTCTGCACCACAGGACCCAACATGTGACCATAAATTGTGAGGGGTTTATGTTGTGGTTTGGGGGTGTGAGAGGTTACGTAAAGGCAGAAGAGCGAGAGCTTTGTCTGCGGGGACTGGGGGTAATTCAAGCCTGAGAGAGGAGACAACCATGACTCGGGGCTCGGGCTATGTTGTACAATACAGCCCCCATAAAAAAAAAAGAAGCCTTCTGTGCGACCCGGGCTGTCCAGATCTCCCTAGTCTCAGTATGGGTGTAATCAATGGCCCTATTAGCAGTTACATAAAATACTGGGCACTTCTTACACAGAGGCCATTATGACAGGGGAGGTCAGAGGGCGTGGAACATCTTTTTAGGCAGCTAAAACACTGGCAGCTATAACAGCCAGTCAGGAAGGAAAACAAACACATGAGGATAATGATGCCATAACAACATGGACATTCCCTGTCTGGACATGAACAAAGTGAAGATTTGCAAACTCTTAAGCTTAAATGACCACAAACTGAAAAATATCACAATCACAGCATTCTACACAGCAGAGATGTCCAAGTGTGACTAATTCAGCAGACACACTTAGCAGGTTTGATTAAGTTAAGTTTTGTGTATCCACACTGTTTATTCAATCCAAATCTTGTAAAGTGTTTTAGTGTTGGGTGGTAAACCAGAACTAATGCTGTCACTAGTGTGTTTTCTACCTAAGAGAGGAGTTTGGCAACAGCATCACAATGGTGCACGTTTTGCACTCATTGTTGTACACAAGCTGTGTCTACTATGTTAAGCTACCAGCCACATTGGCATGAATTTAAAGGTAGTGTTAAAAAGGGATATTGAGTCAGACTGCTTAGTTTGAGCTCAACCTTTTACATGTGTGATGTGTGAAGAAGCACTATGTGTTTACAATTAAAGTAAATGATAGCACATCACTGTGGTGAACATATGTACCCTCCTCTGCAGGACTGACCCCTGAAATCAAATCAATATCAAGTGAGATTATTCACTTTGCAGAGTTTATTGTTGGGGTGTCTGAGGATTTGACATACAAGAATAATGCTGGAATAATATTATACAGGTTGACCAAACACAGTGCAGAATTGATTTTTGTAGCTATAACAGCTTAAAAACTGCTTTAAGGTGTTTTCCAGCCAATGTCCCCCTGATCGGATACGATTTATGACAGCAGCCAAGACTCTAACTGTGGCTCAAGAAGTGTATGAACACACTGCAGCTCTGAACACTTACAGAAATATGTTAACCATAGCAGCTACCATGATAATGAGCATGTACTTTCTGTCAAGTTCAACCTGTGTTCGTGTTACTGTTGACAGCCAAACCAGGACATTATGTCATTCTAGCTGCAGCTTAGCTCAAGTGAGGGTAGAAAGCACACGCTTAGTTTCAGTTAAAACAAGCTGAGGGTACATAGGTCTGCTCTTCCAGTCTTACTATCCAGATGTCTAGATGATTAAGGAAAATATTGAATGGATAGTGTTTGCTATGTAAAAAGCTGTTGTGCTCAGTTTCAATTGTTTATTAGCGTTTCCTCACACATGAACTTGATTGTTTTGTACAAATTACAAGTAAATTGATGGAGAATCTATTCTAAGGCTGTTACCTTACACTCCATGTGCAAATATTGTACAGGGGGGTTAAAACATGTTTTCGTACTGTGAATATACAATCAAATTGACTGTTACACAGTTCAGCAACACAATAGAGCACCTGAAACAGAAACTGCCCAGTCCTACAGAGGGTGCTCCAAGCACAACCTGACTGTATATCAAGCTCTTGATCTCAACATCAAGAAAGTACACCTTAAGAAACTGGACAGGCAAAGCCACTCCATGGAAGCACTTTAGACTTCACACTGCTGGCAAGGGGCAAGAGGTGGGGTATACCCTGAATCAGTCGCAAGCCGATCACAGAAAGAGAGACGGACAACCATTTACCCTCACACTTATACCTTAGGGTAATTTGGAGTCACCACTCAGCCCAATAAGCACTTTTTTGGTTTGCGGCAGAAAGCCAGAGTACCCAGAAAATGCCCACGCATGCACAGGAAGAACATGCAAACTCCACACAGAAGAAGCTGTTCTACTAGTGGATTTGATATATGTATATGTATATGTATGTATACGTGTAATTTCACAGATGTATATATTCATATATGTGTATGTGTAAAAAATGAGCATGGCTTTGGCCTGCTCTATTGTAAAGTGTCTTGAGATCACACTTGTTATGCATTGGCTCTATACAATAAAGATTGATTGATGATGTGCAATGCAGCTTGCTTACTCCTCATCCATGACAAATAAGCAAACCTATCCCCCACCTTCCACCTAAGTGCAGCAGTGGAAGAGTGCTCAGTGTGTGTGAATGTGTCCTCCTTGGCAGGTCCTCATTGAGGTGAGGAAAAAGTCCATCACAGACAAGATTGCAAGTTTCATATGCAAGGCCATGCAGCCCACTGGTGTGGCCTAAGGAGAGGTAAATAGTCAGATTAAATGGAAATGCCTCATTGCAGCTGGGGTTGCACAGCTATTTGGTTATTAGAGTGCATGATAATAACCAAATTTGATTTTTTGGCAAGAGACAGCCTCATCTGTTCTCTTGGAAAATAATGGAAAATAGAAAACTTTAATTATTCATGGCATGGGGACCTTTGTTGATTTATGAGTCAGACCAAATTCAAAGTCCTGGCAGGTACATGGTGGGTATTTGTAATGCCCAGCTTATTCCAAATCTGTGGGACAAAATCCACAGAAATATGAATTTTCTGGATGATTCATTTGGATCAACATCTTGAAATTGGTTTTAATTTGCAACCAGCACTTTGAGCTATGGTTTCTATGTATGCAGAGTTATTTCATCATGTTTCCCTCCTGTTTGTTTTTTATTCATACAGTGAATAGGACCTCTCAAAACCATGTGCCTTTAGATAACAGACAACCCACAAATGCTCTTGATGAAGCTGTATCCACAACTATACTGCTTTTCATTAGGTATGGATCTGTGGAGGACATAGTGTGCTGTATGTGGAGAAAAGCGTGGGGTTTGGAAGCTGGATGGTTTTGTGTGTACATGGAGGAACATAAAATTTGTACATGCGAATAAACAATATTTATTCATTGATGGCTGTTTTTGTTGGGGCTGCCTGTGTGTTCAGTTCACCACATCCTGGTTATGTAATAGTGAAACAGAAAGGGCAGCAGCCCAATATGTAGAGTTGGTTTGGCTGAATGATGTACAATACCCAGAGAACCACGCAGCAGCATGCAGGCCCAAAAACACTGCCAGCCTATTCATAAGCAGGAAGATCAAGAATCTCGAACAAACAGTCCCCCATTTTTTGGACATGGACGTTTATTTGTTTTGGCCCCATTTCAGTTTTCTTGTTCTCTCCTCCAAAACCCCATACCAAACATAGTGGCCCCACACTGAACCCACTATCTAGCTTGAAGCTGTCTTACTGGATGTAGTTATGGTATGGAAGCTGTTTTGGTAAACATCAGAGGGAAAATAATGAAGAATTGCACTTTGGTTATAGTGCTCATAACTTGTATGGTTCTTATGACATATGAACAGGTTCTTATTGTGCTTGAGCTTATTAAGCTGTTTTGGTGTTTCTAGGAGGTTTAAATTTTGCTTATGTTATTGTGATTTGTTCTCTGTTTGTTCCAGTTAAAGCAGTTATTACGATTATTATAATGCGCATACAGAAATTCCTTAACTAACTATTAATAAGCAGTCAGTGTGCTAATGGTAAGCATGCCAATAAATTAATAGTTCACAATGCATGTTTTGATCATAAATTAAGGAGTTACAGAGTATACTCTTTACACAGAAAAACTAAAAGGTGAGCAAAAATTACTATCACAACCAACTCTAGCATCAATCCACAAGGGGGAGTTAGAGTACACTGTGTGCCAGATTCTATAAGGACAGATGACTCTGCTCTGTCTCTAACAGCAAACATTTCCTGACAGGTTTCCTGTCAATAACCCTTCAGTTTTATTGCATTCTTTCATTATCACTCCCCCTCCTTACAGACATGCAGCCTGTTATGTAACGTAATGCAAACCTTATGTGCTACAGAGGTACACAGGTGCCTTTTGGGCAATTTCTGAGAACAGGGAGGATATGTGAGGGGGTTGTACAGCAGACATAGTAAAATAAATGGCTGGCGGGGTGTACCATAGTGGTTTTCATCATACATTAAAACACAAGTATCATGAAGATTCAAAATCGAGGCAACTGGACTGTGTTCAGTTACCTCGATTTTGAATCTTTAAGATAACCATGACCTGGATGAATGAGAATCTACACAGACGTGTTAAAACACAAGATCATATGAGAGATAAGTGGGACTTAAGAGTAGATAATAAATGCTTGTCAATCAAAAGAAAATGTATTTCAGATACAAATATAAATGCACATTTAAAATATGTACATTGACAGTCAATCCAAGTACTTGTCGCAACAAAAGCATTACATTTTGTTTTGGTGATCTTATTTCACAATAGAAACTGAGCTTTTCTGATCAGATACAATCAGGAAAATATGAATAAATTCCAGAATTGCTGTGAAATAAATGGAGTTCAATTGCAACAACATTTTTGGCTGAGCACAAAAAGGACAGGATTAAGCAGTACAGAGCCCAATGCCATGTTTCATTTGTGTTTTTTTATTTATTTATTTATTTTCAAACTGCATATTTTATTACTTTAATTCAATGCATGATTTATAATGTTTAAAATGTATTACATGTACATAATCCACGTGTAAAATTAATGCACAGAAGTGCCTACTGATCCTTATCTTGATATCAATCAAAATAATTGTGATTATGATTCATGCCACGATGGAGCTGCTCTAATTCACAGGGTTCATTCTGCCTGACACACATAAGAATGAGCATAATGGTTCTCGATATCAAAGGAGAGAAAATATGATGGTCTCAGGAGATTGGGTTCAGATTTGAAACGTGTGTCCATGTGGGTCTTAAGTGGGTCAGTGGAGCAAGGCTGAGCTCAGCGATCTATAGCCTCATCCATAATTCATCAGTCACACAAATGATATAGACTGAGCAGGGAGTGGCAGGGATGCGAAGCCTGCTCTCTCACAGCCTGTCTGACGGTTTTCTCTGCTCTGTCTGCTGCCCTCTCTTTGTCTGTTGGAGTGAGCAATTTCCTTTTGAAAACAATCTCCCCTAACCACCCTGATATGAGAGAGAGAAACAGAACACAGATTTTCATCAAGGTGCACAGTTGTGTATTTTGACAAGGCCAATTATATTTTTTCAGACCTCATGCTGACAGCTGCCTCGGTCTAAGCACTGCAGACTCAGGAATTAGCTCAGCCAGAGGACAGTTTCTGAGAAACAGAGATGTGGGTCAAGGTTGACCGGAGCATCAGTGAGCGACCAGCAAAATATGTGGCAATCTTGCAACGGCTGAGAAAACAGCACAACACGTGCATGCTCGCAATAATGTTCCCTCTTACTTACCCACACACAGACACACAAAGCTGAAAGAGGAAGGACCAGCTGCAGGCCAAAAATAAATTCACAAAGGATGACCCATAGTGACTCAGTGCTGACATTAACGTACACAGAAATGCATATGATCTCTTGAATAGACATGTTGACAAAAAACTCACAAGGGTTTACTTCAGGGTAAAAGCTTGACCATAAATAAGAGACTAAAATTACCATTTCAACTATCACATTAATTAGAGCTATTAAGGTGAAGTCAGCTGGTGTTATTCAATGTCAAAGTCACCATTAGAGGTAGAGCTGGTGTAATAGACCAAATACTAAACCTCCCTAAAATGAAGCTCACCGACTTGACCATGATATACATCCATGTATCCAATACTGCTTATCCCTTTTGGGGTTGTGTGTGACTGGAGCCTATCTCAGCTAATATTGGCAGAGTACACCCTGAAATGGGTGCCAGTTGATCACAAGGCCACAGTGAGAGACAGACAATAACGCACACTCACCGCTACAGGCTATTAAGAGCCACCATAAACCAAATAAGCATGTCTGTGGTATGTGGGATTGTACAGGTCATTCAGTCTCTAGAAATGAGTGTGTTCCTTTAAAGCAACAAATAAAAAGTGGTATAATCCCATGTGCTATAAACTAAAAGTAGGTGAAAGACTCATTTCACTAAAGTATTGTGGTATTTGGCATGACAATATTACATCGATTCACAGGTGCCATGTTTTGATACTATTCAAACTCTATCAATTTCCAACATTTCGTGAGGCTAGTGCTTCAGAATAAATAAAATCAATCACATTTTAGGTCCACATGGTAGTGCTGCTGAGTCAGGTCAGATGGGTGGTGTTTATCGTGCGGAAGAGTTAAGATGTAAACAATCACGGCTGCTGAGCAAATTGTGCCACAATCTAAGGGGCTAGCAGCTCTCTTGAACAGCTTTTCCCCTCCATTTTGTCCCGAATAATGTAATGGAATGAAACAAGAATATATATATGATTAAGAAAAAACCTTTTTAGCTGCTGGTTTAAACAAAATGACTACTCAAAGACAAAAAGTGACAAGTGATGTGATGCATTGTGTTGTATGCAAGGACGCAGCAACAAAACAAAAAAGTACAAATAAAAAGGTGCTTAAAGGTGTAGTCAGCGATCTTCTAATCTTCTAATCTAATGCAGTATTTGTCAAATTCACCGTATTTCTCCTCTCCATCCACAAGATGTCACCACTGACAGCATGTTGACAAAAAAGTCCGGTTTCGATACACAGCCTTGGCTCTGAATTTCAGCAGGTAAATAGTGTGGCTCGGGCTGAGTTACCAAAACAGGGTACACTTCCGGACATCCAGGGGGCGATCATACTCATGCGCAGCTCAGACGGAGGGGGGAGGGGGAGTAGTTGGTTGTGTAGCGTACGCAGTTAGCGTAAGAGAGAGATACAATATGTGCAGTAGCAATGGCTGAAAAACAGCCCAAAAGAAAAAGGTCAGAGGAGCAGAAAGTGAAAAAGAAGGGCTATGACCCGGGTCAACATTGGTGTTGCTTTCCGAAGCTGGAGGGAACTCCGCCAATTGAAAAACCTGAAAACAGACGCGGATGTCGGCGTCTGTCTGCTGGATAGGTAAGCAACATTAGCTTTGTGGTGCTCCACATAACAGTAACAGTCGTCAGGCATCCATTTTATTGTCTAATCTGCCAGAATGTACTGTTGTCGTGATGTCATCAATATTGTCTGTCGAGTTGGTTGACGAGTCAGGGTTACCTTAGCTACGTTGGTCAGCTACGCAGTTTCTACAGCTGTTTCCATGACGATGCACGTCCATCAGCTTACGGGGGTGGAGCCAGGGGTGAGGTAAGAAGGGAGAGGCGGGTCTAAATTTGTTTATAAACAACCTCTCCACTCGTATTCTCCCATATCGCTGACTACACCTTTAAAAGCTCAAAGGCCAACGCAGTAAGCTGGAAAAGGACAAATAAACTGTTTACTTACTTTTTGCTTCATGGCTGACTACAGTTTGGCCTCTGTGCTGCCTGCTAGTCTGTGGTGGTGATTTATGTTTGCTTCCAGTTTTTCGCTGTTTTGACTCTAGCAAATACCATTGAACCACACTGATGCATGTCAGAAGATGGTTTTCTGTCTACCCTAATTTTTAATCAAAAACATAGACGAATCAAATGAAACTCAATGGTTTCCCAGCCCTATACCTTTAAAACATAGATTGGAATTCATCAACCGTGGCAGACTGACAGACATCAGACTTTCACTATTAACACATTTTAAATGATAAATGACTAAATTTGACCAGTGCTTGCTTTGACATCTATTAATAGCGACACAGTAGCAGGCTGAGCTGCAGCAGACTCCTTCCTCATTCAGAGCCAGATTAGGACTCTATAAAACCCACTTAGAGGGAAGAGCAGCTAAAAACTCACAGCTTTATCTTCCTCTCTTGTTTCCTAGTCCCTGTTCATTCTGCTGACACCCTCTGACAAACACACCTATATGTGTTCCTATATTTCAATCAACCAACACCCTCCCTCAGTCCTTCCTCTTACAGTATCACATCCGCCTTGGTGGTTTCACACTAACTGTTTGTGTCGTTATGCATCAGCTAGCTGGGATGTTTGTATCTAGGAGTGTATGTTTCTGGTTGTGTACGGAGTTACCGCTGTTGTGAATGCTAATAGCAGACAGCCCTGAGTAAGGGCGTTGGCCTATATATGTAATCACAAATGAATATTCAAAAGCCTAATTAAACAGGCTGGGGCTGGGCTTCAAAGGGAGCTAAAACAGTTGGGCGGAGAGCTCAAGCGAGAACCAAAACACACACAAATGAACACACAAAGGATGCATACATATGCTGATCTGCACACAAAATATTAACTACTGATTCAAGGCAGCGGGGTGTCACAAAACATTTAAATCCCATCTGTTAACTTTGTTCTGTTCATTCTTTTTGATGTGGAAGACAAGTCCCACAGAGGTGTGTTCACTGTCAAGCGCAAACTTTTCTTCACTGATGCTGCAACGCAATCCACAGCTGTCTCTGTACGTCATGCTGAGGACTCCATTTAAATGCATCGCTAGAGAGAAAGGAAACAGCGGGGCTTTTTGAGATCCAAGCAACTGGCTGACATTGTACTGTGTAGCCCCTGCCATTAGCAGTGCTCGACAGCTGATAAAGCATCGCCTTCAAGGTTTAGAAGCATCAAAATCAAACAGTATCAGGCGCGTAAGGCAAAGTGCGTAGGAGTCTAATTTTAGAGTGCACTTTTGCTCTACAAAGTTGGGTTTTTTTCAGCAGAGGGGCTGATGAGGTGGTTGTGAGATCAGATGATGAACCTGTGAGCATTAAGCCGGGCAAAGCTGCTGCCGCCCCCTTTGAACATCAACCTGTTACCATGGAGATGAGCAAACCAGCTTTGCTGCCTGAGCAGCGGACACAGATGAGAGGGAGAGGGATGAAGGGTGAGAGAGAAAGACTGCCTCTAAGACATGCAGCAAGACTAACAGTGAAGGTAAAGGAAGGAGGGAAGATAGTCAAGGGACAAAAAATATTTGAAGTGAAGCTCAGATTGAGACTTTTGTTTGAGGAGGAAAATCTGTCTAATCCTGCAAGCAGCCCCATACGCAGTTCTATAAATCCTAGGGGTGCCAAATTATCGCGTTAATCCCAATTAATTAATTACAGTCGCAATTAACGCATTACGTTTTTTAATTGCGTTCATCTCTTTTTAATCTCACTTCTATGTTTTGTTATTTTCAGAGGGCAGAACCTTAAATACCAGAGCAGCTGGTGATTAGATCAGTCTGCTCGTCACACTCTTCACAGACCAATCACATCAAGCCACAGTATGACGTAGCAGCTCAACCTCTTTTTAGCTGTTAGGTCAAACTTCATGACCTTTAGTCCTTAGACCATTGTCTCATCTTACATAGAATTATACCACACAGATGTGTCATCTGCTTCTTATATGTGACATGAATCTCATCAAGGACAAAAGCCACCAAGTTCTCCCAGTTAACTTCTGAGGAAAGCAAACTTCATATCGTAGGGTAACCATGACTACGGCATCGTTCATACTGCATTTCCGCGTCTCTCTATGTGTCCCAGCAGTGGGTAAGAGGAAAATCATATTTCAGCTTTAAGTGACGTTCTTCGCTCCTCTTTTAAAGGAGAAATCAAGTCCATTTCTGATAAAACTGAGGATCTTGCTGCATTCATGGAGATCACTTTTACATGCCACTGTTGTTTTCAAACATGCAGTCACTTCCTGTTGTCACATAGCAGCTCCGCCTCTGTCCCCTGATTGGGCCGTTAAAGCTGGAGCGTTTATAGGCATTGGGCTTCCTGTGCTAGTGTGCTTTAGTTTTTGGGAGGAGGAGAACAATCTTTTGATTTGCCACAATAATCTAATGAATTTCAATGAAAATACCTCAAGTTGAGGCTTTTTTCAGCAATTTTTTAATTGAGATTAAAAAACAGATTGTTTATATTAATTAATTACAGGTCATAATTAAATAATCGCTCAAATTTTTGAATCCACTGACAGCAGTAATAAATCCAAAGTGTCAAAATTGTAATCTAAATTACCTTGAAGCAGTTATCTTTTGCTTTAATCTTTTTTATATTTATTCAATTTTTATTAATGCTAGTGTAAGTTTACAATCAGTGATGTTCAAAAATACTGAGTACCCTAATAGTGTTGTTTTCTTTTTCTGTCTGAAATTCTCTGTAGGAGCTCCTTCCCCTTTCAGGCTTCCTTCACCACGTGGTGAAGTAAGAGGGAACACACGTCAATAACTCTGCATTTATTCTAACACCTAAGTGATACAGATTTCTCTAAATTTGAAAATTTCAAAACAAACTTTTTGGTCATGTTCATGTTAGTGCTTAAGCACACGGAAGAGACGTTTTAACCACACTAGAGGGCATATAAAACTAAAGTAAAATCACAATATGGGCTCCCCACAAAAGACTCACAGCACAGAAAAACCTGTCGCTGATGAATCTGGAAAATTTCGAACAAAAAAAAAGCCATATGCTTCTTTCTTTAGTTCTGTGCTGTTAACCATTACTGACACTGTCACTGGTATTTCTGAGCCACAAAAACTGATTTTCCGACACCACCATCAGTTGCTAACACATGTACAGAGGCTGAACTAATGCCACATTGATAGCTAAAAACTTAAAACTAGCTTTAAAGGAGACAGGTGACCTTTGTTATTATTACAGTTATTTGTTAAAACAGCTGAATTTAAGCCCCTTATTTAACATTTGCCTTTCAACACTTAAAGAAGAATGAGCCTGAAAAACTCATATTGACTGATTGGCCATTGGAGAGGCCAAATGGCTGTTATATGTTCAAGACACTTTTGTCTACTGAATACAAAGTGAACATGAGGTTATAATTTTAAACTCAGTCAAAATTATTCTCTTGTACACAACTGCTGTGCTTGCAAACTGAGAAAAGTGAATTTCTTTTGTCTTTTGCCAACTTGATGCCTCTAAAAATTCCAGCTGAGTGGCACTCACATTTATGTTAAGTAGTTAGATCACAACCTGGGTACAGATTCATTTTAAGTTAGAACAGTTTTAAATGTTAAGGTCACACACTTAAGTCCTTTTCAACAAGTTTACACTGGTACCAGATGACCCCAGAATATACTTTTAAAGGTTTCTCTTTAAGATTATGGATTCGGGGGAAACTACTTTATCCGCTTCTCAACAGAATGGATAAAGTGGAAGTGAGACATTGGGGATTTTTGTGATAATTGAGGGTTCTGTAGACAGGCGAAGGACACACAAAAACATTACAACATGTATTTAACAAAACGGTTGCACCACAATCCACAAAATTTAACTGTAATTCCAGCTGAGGGGGCTTGGTACATGACTAGATCTGTGCCTAGTGTAAGCCTTTTCCATATTTTTCATGTTAGAAAGTCACAATTTCACTCAGCAGATGCTTTTGTTCAAGTGGTATACATTTGAAAGTAAGTAAGCAAGAATCTAGACTGAATGGAGCAAAATTAGTACGCACAACAAGCTGCTTCATGGCTGGCTGGACACAGGGGCTTCCACAGTAGTGCTAGAGGCAGTGCTTTTGCATGTGACGGTCAAATTCGCAAAAGAAAGTAAAACTTCCTTCCAAAGATCCCTAATCTGGTCTGGTACCTCATTGTGGCTCACAGCCTTAACATAACTTCCAGTACAACCATCTAAAGGGCCATATACATCTAAGGTGCAAACACAGAAACATGCTATACATCAATCCTCTTGTAACAAGTGGTGTATTGAGCTGAGACATGACGGGGTAGGACCGGAACAGTCGCCCCATTGTCTTTATCCAGTTGATAACAGTTTTTGTTGTTCTGATCAATAACTGTCTACCAGCTACACATTCACCAAAGGTGCCCAAACAGCAGAGTTTAAAAACACTACACTGTAAACTCTACACAATCACTGATAAAGGAGAAAAACTCAGAAGGGATTGGTTCTGTTTATCCAAGAAGAGGCAAAGGGGACTTCCAGGGAAAAAAACAGGAGGGGAAAATGACTTTAGGGTATCTAAAAAGCACAGACAGAATTCTACACAGCTGAGAAGGACCAACACCTTTAGTACATTTATTCTTTCTCTGATAGTTAAAACCTCAAGTCGCACATCAGTCAAACTTAAGAAGTCAGGACTGGATATTTCCATCAACAGCATCACAGCCACAAACTGTGCTGTAAAAATATTTATTACAGGCTGTTTAACAAATGGAAGAGGACATAACATCACCACTGGTGTAGAGTAAGAGAACACATGCTTCCTCATTTCCATACGCCCCTCCCTCACTCTCTCCCTCTCCAAGAGTCAATCGAAACTAAGTTGTTTGATTAGACACAGGTTTGACTGCATGATCTGATGACTGCTTATTAAATAACAAGTGGTCCATCTGAGTTGGCTGGTAAGATTTGACTTTATAGTTTTAAAAGGAAGAGTTATCAGGCTGGGCAGTAAATGGCAATTACATTTTTGTTGCGATATGAGCTTCTGCAAAACACACACGGTCAAAACCTGGATGTATTACATTAATGCAAATGTGTTTTTTTAAAGCATCATCGGAGTGAAGCAGCCACTAAATGTAAGTGTAATCCTGTATGTTGTTCAGTCAGTAACACTGAAACCAGCTAAAGTAAAGCAACATCTGCCGCAGCAAAACTCTCATGTACATCAACTGTAGAAAGTAATCGGAAAGGATTATTTTGAATAATGTTGTCAGTCTGAGGAGAAATCTGCACAGTGTAACATTATAGGCCCTAAAATGGTGTTTTCACTGTCCACATGGAGACGCTACAAACAGAGTTTCTGAAAATCTTCACCCTTGCAGGAGTTTTGAAGTGACTCAAAAGGCCGTCTGTGTCTGGACAAAACATCAAAATGCAAATAAAAAGCTGTGTTTTCAAAAATGTGCTATGTAAGGATCGGGTTAGTGTGTGGAGATGAGGCCACTCTCATGAGGAGCCATCAACAGCCAAAAGACACTGGAGACAATGATAGACGGGGGGGATTATGCTAATGTGCTTTTCCATACATCACCATGTCATCGGTTTATGTTTCACATTATTAATCTGAACCACTGACAGTGAACAGCAGTGTGCTAGCTAAGGACAACTGCAGCACAGTCTTCCAGCAGAACTAGCTGGTCATGAGATATACAAAGCTGCATGACCATGACTCAAAAACACACAAACCCCACTGAAAAGAATGTTGGTATCCAGACTATCAAAAGGCTGACTCAGAGAAGGAGGTTATATTAGGATGAAAAGGCCTAATTGACAAACTCTGGAGCTTTTTGAGGTTATGCGTTAGAGAAAATATTGGCACTGCGGGGGAAGACACAAGTAAAAAAAGATTTGCATCATTGTTACTGTAAACTTTGTTGTCAGAGCTGATTTACATTTCCTGTTAGTGTGACAGCATAATGATACATGTTTAAAAATTATATTACTACAGCATTGCTTTATCTAATACAGAGAATAAATATAGAAGTACAAAACAACTAATCATAATTGTGAAAGTCATTCTATGTTAGGGATGGGAATTGATATGATTTTATCAGTACCGGTGCTTCTAATCGATCCAATTCTTCATCGATTGCCTAATTGATTCCTGCAGATTTTCCAAGTGGGCAAATGTTGGCCTGTAGATTTTTTGTGTCAACAATGTCAAACACATGTCACAGCATAGATAACTGCGTCTGCAAGCTGTCGGTGTTTTCACTCACTTAAGGTTGTGCAGTTGGCGCCTTTTGTAGAAATTTAAGCAACAGTTCTGACACTTCTGAACCCTGTCAGTGGAAGGAATTGACAAGGTAATTGATTAGCAAAAAGACTCATGATATCAATTCTTTGATGGAGCTGTTAACGATTCTCAACTGGAATTGGTTTTTGATTCTCATCCCTATTCTCTTTTATCTTAGCACTGATCACAGAAAGAAAAGGTTCTGCATTGTCCCTTTTCTCTGTGTCTTTCTACACTCTTTTCTGAATGATGGAGATAGACTGATATCCAAAAAATAATAATTACGGCCATAAGCATGTGCAACCCAGGTTTACAAAAATGATGTGAAATAGCCGTCCCCACTTGTCTGTGGAGATTTCACAAATAACTCAATGGTACTAAATTAGTTCCAGGACAAGCGACAGTGTCCTGCTTCAAAGGGCACAAATGTGCTCTTCAAAGAGCAGCCAGCAGCCTGGGGAGCAGAGAGACAATGAGAGCACACTGATGAGGATGTTGAACTAGCAGGCAGGAGCAAGCCCCGGTGGACGAGGTGATGTTCTGTACCTCCCACTGACACCACTGTGTCCTGCTCTATCCTTGGCATAGCAGGGTTACCAAAGAAATCAGTATCCATCATGAGAAATGGAGAAACTGTACATGTTACAAAACTATCTTTTATATGCATGCAGACTGGGATTGAGGTTGAGGTTTCAGTGAATAAAGAAAAAGTGTGTTGATCTTTCCTTCAATCTGTTCAACAAAAAACAGTGCATACTTTAAAATACAGAAAGTAAAAGTCAGACTACTGTGTAAAACTTGAATTCAGACACACATCAACATATCAGCCAAGCTACAGTCATACTAAATATGATTTCTTTCAGTTGTATTAACACATCTTAGATAACAATGTCTTTGTCTTCTTGAAAACAAAATACACACTGTATCTTTGTGGATGTGCTGGCCTGTCATCCATAATCTATCACAGAATCAACTGGTTGGTTTGGCTTTTGAGTAAAATAAAAAAGCCAAATTAAGCAGTTAAATAGAAACTGTGAAGCATACCACTCATTCAAAATCAACTTAAAATCCCTGACTAAAAGACAATCAAGTATACAACCACATTATGACTGAATAATGCTTTTGTATTTTATATACTGCTGTCCTGTTTTAAATAATAATATGTTGACTATCATAGGTCTGTGTTTTATGTGCTTCTGGATGTGTGATACTGATCATCTGTTTTAGCTTTTGCTTTACTTAATTCCGTCTTTCTTTAATTTTCATATGTAAGGTGCCACTCTTGATCTATTTATATATCTGAACCTTTGTGTATTTCAGTAAAGGATTTGGGGGCAGCCAAACAGATAACTTCATCTTACTTTATAATTTCTAAAATAATCAGTGCCTTCTCTCTTATGTTTGTCTCTTCTCCTTGATTTGTGTCTTTAACTTTATTCCAGCTCCTAATTCAGAATTCCTGATTCTAATGACTCTCTTATTTTTTAAATTTTACCATATAACATGTTTGTGCACTGTGGACTGTTTTCTTCCCGTGGATGATGGAGACCGTTGGCACAATTTACTTACAGGGTGCACAGTATGTTTACATTTGATTCCATCTATGTACATTAAGAAAATTCAAAACTGAGAATAGGATCAGGACACAAACCTAAAGCTCCCCGTATGTTCAGCACTTTCCCTTCATACATTATTAATAACCTGACCTTTTTCCTCAGTTGACTTTTTTCTTTTTTCCATCTCTCCTTGGCAATTAGTCTAATTAATTCAACTGTAACTGTGCAAAAATAGGCAGCTAGAAATCTAAAACTGATGAGCATGAAAAGGTTATGTATTCAGTACTGTGCTTGTTTCTGAGAGTATTTTCAGCTTTGACCAGCACACAGCTGCATGACTTCAGCTCAGCAGGGTGTTTGTCCTCTGAAATGAGTAAAATTTGAGGCATCTTGTAATCTTTGGCATGGAAACCAAAATACTTTAATGGACAACAGAAGATTGTGGAGGAGGACAGGTGAGCATGTGGAGATGTGGCCTGAAGTGAAGAGACTGGGTCATCCTCCCCATGGAGACAAGGTCAGTAACCGTTTGCAGACAGGCCCTGGAGGAGGTTTTGTTCTTCACAAATAAACAGTTTCAGTCTCCCTTACATTCAAAAACCGTACACTTAAAGATGGACAGCCTAAGGGCCTGGTTGTTTTTTTTTCAATCTCAACTCAATAGCTTATATCCCAGCAGAGCTTTTACCCTCAATTCCGCAACTCCAGACCCAAACTAGTCTAACATCCAGAAAATGCTGCACCTTGCAGCCATCAACCTACTCTACTGGGTTTTACTCCTGTCTTCATCCCCGTAAGAAGAAAGAAAAGACCAGACTTCATCAGTCTCCAGCAGACTGGGATCATGCTTCCAAGCCTGTACAGCCAGACTGTGCCTGAAGGTGCCATGTGTGCATTTGTACACAGACATGTTGATGCTCCGGGCCACATGAGCATCCACCAGCTCTGTGTCAGAGAGCTTAGGATGAATAAAGTGGGTGTAGTCACTCAATCAATTAATCAGAGGCTAATCCCACAGGCTGAGCACCAGCTGCAGAACAGTGGGACAACAGGAAAAACATGCATAATTTGAAAACAACCCCTCTGCCCTCTTTAGCAGCACTGCCACCAGGGGATAGACATATCACTTTTATGGACATTATGGGGCACAGTAACCCGTCTGTTATTGCAAATGAGTCGTAAATGCTCCCCGATCAGCCGTAACTGAACAAAATATTTACCAGTCATTACATCTCTTGGTGACTGCTTCAAACAGCATTAGCAGGCGGCTCTGTTCTGCCGTGGCACGAGTTACTGTTTAACTGGGGATGAGATAAAAAAGAGCAAAGAGAGACCACTCACTTACTGTATGTTTGACTGACCTTGAAGTTAATAAAACCTTACATGGGAAAAGGTTGAATTAAAAAAAACTGAGTACAATGTTTTATGCCAGGTGTGGAACAAATACAAATGTAGTACAATTGCTTTGATTAAAATTGACTAAGGCTCAAGAAAAAGTAGCTCTCCACTGTTTTATGTACTCTTGTGTGTGTGGTGCAAAAAGGACAACAGAGTAATAGGTCAACCTCTTATTTGATTTAGTATGTAACAGAATAGTTCCAGGAACTTTTTTTCAAAATGATACATCATCACTGAGAGGTATTTTTCCCTTGAATATCCTACATATATTTAAAATTTGAAAGTATAAGAGAAAACGAATTTTGAACACCTTTTGAGTCATAGTTTTGCAAAAGCATGCAACATATATATAACTTTGCTGAGAAAATCTGCCTGATTTAATGTCTGTAATCTGGCAGATCCATCATTCCAAGATCCAATCTATAACAATACATGGTTCCTACAGCTCAAGGCAAGTTAAATTCAAGACTTTTTCAGACTTTTTTAAGGCCGTTTGAAATCAAATTTAAGACCAAGTTGACAACGAACCACAATTGAAACAAACAAACAAAAACACCACATGAATTACCTGGGTTAGAGGCAATTTTAACCCAATGTTTATTTTAAATAAAACATCACTTTAATCTTTTTTTAACCCTGTTTTTAAAACTTTATGCCTATTTTGCCCCCATTCATCGTTTTTGGCCACTGTCAGAACCACTTTTGGAAGTTTTACATGGTTTTTGAAACTTAACTTCAAATTCAATTCCCAACTTTGCTGCCATGATCAATTTTCCACTTTTGGATTTTTTGGCCAATTTTTCCCCATTTTTTTTCTCTCTCCAGGCGCTGCAGGTAGAACCAAGACATGTGTCTGCTCTAAAAGATCCTGGTACAACCACATTACCGTTTGTTAGTTCCGCTATTGTGATTACACGATGTTGCCACGAGAGTAAATTAGCGAATTATTTTTCAAAAATAGATAAATGTTACAAAATCTTTTTTAGTTCAAACTAACATAAATCTTACTAATGTGTTCAAATTTTTAAGACTTTTGAAAATTGGATTTAAGACATTTTAATGCCAATTAAGGCCTTATTTTTAGAATAATGAATTCAATGCCTTTTAAGACTTTTCAAGGATCCGCGGGAACCCTGCAATAGTGAGCAGCAAAAAATGGGATGGCCTGATAAGTGTCCTTTGGGAAGAGGTGGGAGCCTCAAGTGAGATGACAGCAGGAAGTGACTGCTCATACAGAGATTAGCATAGATGCTAACAGCTTCAGTAGAAATTTTATTAGATATGGAGTTCATTTCTTTATTAAACGAAAAACAACTAACACCAAAAACTGCTCAATAGAAAATATATTTTTCTCTTCACTTTTGATTTGTTTTGCCTTGATTTGTCTATTAAGCGGCTTATAATCTGTCCTTTAGGCGCTTGTTACTGCTGCAGTAGCTCCTGCTTGCTTACTTCAATCAACTGGCCGTAATGAATGTGACTGATGGAACTATGGTCCAATCACCAGCCAGATATGCTTTGAGGTTCTGCTCATTCCCAAACACTTCCAGTGGACTATTTCCCAGATTGTCTGTGACATACAGTATGTTGAACGGTCCATCTGACATGCCAGGTTATTACCTCCGCCAAGGAGGTTATGTGTTTCGGGAGAGTTTGTTTGTCTGTCTGTCTGTGAACAAAATAACTCAAAAAGTTATGGATGGATTTTGATGAAATTTTCAGGAAATGTTCAGCATGGGGAAAAGGAAGAAGTGATTCAATTTTGGTATTGGTCCGGATCACCGTCTGGATTCGCCATTACGAAAAATGCGATTTTCGTGAATAACTACTGAACTAAAATAGATATCATTATGAATCCAATTGCTAAAGGTATGTTTTCATGGTCAAGGAATCTAAATATTTAGATGAAATAAAGGTAGGACTAATATTTATGGTAAAAATCACAAATGAGGACGAGGACGAGGACTGTGGTGCTGGCGGAGGTCTGCGCTCTCTGAGTGCTTTTCTAGTTATTTATAAAAATGATAACTGTTCCACTGGTAAGTTTGCATTTCCCTTTGATACTCACTGGAAACAATTTAACAGTTAAGGTAGTGGAGGTTGTTAGTTGAGGAAGTCATGCTCTGTTTGCCCTAATCAAAGTAATCTCTCATTCAATAAAGTACTTCTCCCTGTAAATGTTAGACAACACAGAAAGGAATGTTACACTATAAAGACATTCACAGAGACATCAGGTTTGAAATGTTGTCCTCATTTGTCAGTTATAGGTGTTTGTGCTATATTTGTATGACTGAATACAAAGTAGAGATGACAATTTTCTGCTAATGCAGATATGTTCTAATAATATCATGCATCTTTTTCTATACCAAGTCTATCTTTCTGTCAATAAGATGCAGAGTTAGAGCAGTGTCAGGTCACCCAACTCAACACTGTTAAGATGTATACAGAAAACTCAATATTTGTATATGTGAAGAATAAGCACAGCAATAATAAGAAAACACTGAAGCTTAACTCTAAATATTTTAACATTTGCCATTATCAATATAATGTCCCAACACATTTTTAACAGGAAATTTAAGACATTTAAGACTTAAAATGAGAGCTTTTAATACTGCTTCTATACACCGTGCACATCAAATAATTCTTTATAATATCACATGTACAAGCAACCATACAAAAAATACTGCATTAATTAGATGGGCCAGTTTTGCTATAGATTGTCCCAGTTAAAGTGCCATTAAAATGTAAGGCCTGGGGTGCTGGTTTGGCGGAGTGGTTAGCACCCCATGTACTTGCTTCTGCCGGTCCGGGTTCGAATCCCACCTGTGACCAGTTTGCAGAGTGTCTTCCCCTACTCTCTCACCCCCTTTCACAAGCCTATCCACTGTCCCTCTACTATCAATAAAGGCACAAAATGCCCAAAAAATACATTTAAAAAAAAAAAAAAAATGTAAGGCCTGTCAAAGGTAAAAACAAAGACTCTTAGGGGCTGTAATGTAGTTATATGCCATTATTCATTTGAATTTGGGGGCAAAAATTCTTATCAAAACTGTGCTAAGCATGTTCAAGTTGAATATATGTAGCACATCAGCACTGGGTATCTGGAGCAGTGAACTATTTGATCCAAAACAGTTGCTCCCAGTATAACTTAACTCCAAATGCACACATGGTGCTCTTGTTATTCATGAAAAATCAAGTGAGGTAGATTTCGAGGAAATTCTCAAAAAGTTATGAGCGGATTTCAATTTTCAGTGAATATTGGTCATGGAACACAAAAGAAGTGATTTGATTTTGGCAGTGATCCTAACACAGATGTGGATCCAGATACTCGTGAAAGATTTTTTAACTTTGCAAGATAGAGCAGTTTTCCACATTTCACTGATAATTCGACATTTCTCGATAGGTCTTGATGACATTTCTGGGAGTGCTGGTTATGGCACAAGGGACAACTGAAATAATGTTGGTGAAGATCTAAATCTAAAAGTTGATACAAATGGATGCTAAAGTTTTTTCAAGGATTCGTTAACGTTGTGAGAAAGGGCAGTTTTCCACATTTTTGACAATAACTTGGCTGATAATGGTGATGCATTGGCAGAGGTTTGTGCTCTCAAACCACTTCTTTTGGCAGAAATTTCAATGTTTTGAGTTTGAAGCTTTTCTCTTATGCTGCTTTTGGCAGAGTCTTGTGCATGGTGGCATTTTCACTCAATTTTATAGAGGACTACAAGTTCTGTAGTGCTTTGCTGCTGTTGTGGTACAACCTGAATATTAGTGTGTGTTCAAAAATGTCTAAATCACATTCTGGGGAAAAGCGACATCTTCAACTTACATTTTAAATACTTATCCTAATGCAAGACTTTTTGATGACCCTGTAGTCATTTTCTTTTCGAAAATATAATCAAACTTTGCAAACACTCTGTCTCAATTATGTCCAACATTAAGCCATTACTGTTTCAGTCTCAAGTTTGGTTTCAGTTTCATGCCCTGTGATACTAAACTTGGCATCAGTATTGATTTTAAAATTCAGACACTGTGACAGTACTCGGTGATAGGGTGCTCAGATGCATAAGAGAAGCAGCAAGGCACAATATATCCCAGAAAAAAATATGAAGTACTTCAATCAAAAGTGCTCAAAAAGTACCAGCACACACAAAAGATAAACTAAACAACAGTATTGTGAACAAACTCAATGTGTTACTTTCAAATGGATATACTGTATGTCCTCTCTATAGCTCTTAAGTCCACAGCTGTGGCTGTTAGCACCTCAGTATTCTGAGCAAAGCAATGATTATGCAGCCAAAAACACAAACTCTGACACAAAACCACACAGCTGAAAGGACAGGAAGATAGAAAGGTGAGAACAGAGGAGTAAAAAACAAAAACAAAAAGCTCTGCCAGCAGCATAAAAATGAACACCTTTGGCCATGAATGGAGCTACTACATGGAGGCTGAGAGACACAGACGTGGCTTCATGGATTAAAAAAAGCTTGTTGGGTTTAAACCTACCTTGGAATACTGTCTACGAAGACTGAAGCGTTGCACCATCCTGACTGACTGACTGCTGCACCCACAGCTGGAACCCCTGCTCTACTCCTCTCCACTGATATCCCTCAAAAGTACACACATCATTCACTGTACATTCACAGAAACACACACTGAAGGCACACACACTACCCTCCTCTCCAAACACTCATGAGCACACACATTTGTAGTCTGCGTCGCTTCTGTCTACACCATGCAAACACAACGGAGGAGAGGGAGAAGGAGACAGAGGGAGAGGGAGAGAAAAAAAAAAGGGAGATAAAGGCGGCTCAGCTGTGTTGCCCTCCGCTGATCTTCACAGAGATCCCTCAGCTCTGTCTCCTTCTCTTGCACACTGCCAACCACACCACATGGCTGTCAGGAGCACAAATGAGCTCCACACACACACACACACTGAGCAGGCAAAAACAAGGTCTTGTATTCGCACATGTACACACCCCTCCACATCCTCTTTTCACACACGGCCGGTGCCGGGCTCATACTCATCCAGGACGAGACAAGGTTGCCTCGTGCTTCCTGTCAGTGAGCCAGAGGGTGGGGTGAGGATGAGGTGGTGGTGGAGGAGGGGGACATGGAAGGAGGTGGGACCAGCTGACTGTCTGTGCTGGTTCCCTCCAGGGACAGAGAGGGGGGAAAAAAGCAGGAAAAGTCAACGTGGAAAATTGCTGAAGGAGGAAAAGAGAGGATATTCGATGCACAGTCAAAAAAGAATCTCCCCTCGACCCTCACAGAGCAAGATCTCACACACCCCTCCAAGGTCGACCACGCTGTTACCATGGCAACCAAAAGCAGGGCATCGTTGTGGGCGGCTTGCCGCAAGTTTCGGGGTAACCACAGCGACTGCTTGCATGACCTGCATGACATTGCTGTGTTGCCGTGCAGAGATGTGAACCTGAAATGGGTGTGACAGGCTGACTCTGTCAAGGACGAGCGACGGAGCTCTGAGAGGTTGATGGAGGTCAATCATGGCACCAGGAGGAGCGGCACACAGACTTCTGGCACTCTGCGCCGCTCCTTTGCTCACATTAGGGTTATTTAAACTGCTTGAATTTAAGCATAGAAGAGTTCATACAATCATTTCAAAAGGAAAAAGCTGTCTGCTAAAAAATATACATAAAAGCTTTTTACTTCTCTGTGTGTGATAAAACTTAGATAGAAGGCACACTGAAGTCAAAGCCTGCTGAAGCCTACAATACTCATGTGATAATGCAAACATGGCCCCAAAATGAACCAAGCCTCACGCTGCAAACAACAGAATAGCTGATCAAACAGCAAACTCTGGTGGCAGACAGAACAAACTGCAGTCTGAGATGGCTGGAGTGCTCAAGAATATAAACCTGGGGTAAAAGTGAGTTCTTTGAGTGCCAAGAGTTTGCCATAAGCACAAAAACACACACTGCACAAGTTGAAGAATGTAACCCCGAGAGTCTCAGAAGGATTTCTGAATTCAACACTGTTCTAACAAAGTCATGCAAGGTTTTGAAGCTGTTTTAGAACGTTCATACCTATAGCTTTTACAAGGGTACCATGCAGTGAAAATTATAACGTTCAAAACTAACAAAAGCAGCATAAAACTTAACCTGACACACCTGATGGGCCCTTCAATATCTGTGACTAGTCCTGATAACAGGCAGCTAACCAGGCAGGTCCAGCAGCCACGCAAGGTTACATCCAACTCAATCAATCAATCAATCAATCAATCAAAATTTATTCATATAGCACTTTTCATACAAAAAAATGTAGCACAAAGTGCTTTACAAACAGACAAATGAATTAAATGAAGGATTTAGAACCCAAACCCACTCCACCCAGCCCCTGAACCCACCCACACAGCAATCCATACACAGTGTTGATAAAAAAGCATCATAAACAAAAGACAATAATAAAGCACACAGCTGTACCCAGTACGTACTGAGGAAAGCCATCTTGAAGGTTTAAAAATGAGAAAATACTGGAGGTTAGGTTAAAAGTACAAAATCAAATATATCATGAAATAAAATAAGACAATTTAAAAAAAGAAGAATAAAAAATAACTTGAAATTAAGTTAAAATATACATATATATAATAATAATAAATAAATAAAGAATAAAATAGGAAAACTAGAAAATAAAATAAGGAAAAATAGAAAAGATTTAAAAAGAAAAGATAAAAAATAAGATAAGATAAAATAATAAAAAGTGGCCTGTAATTAGAATAAATAAAAACACTAAAAGGTAATTCAGGTAAAAGCTCGACTAAAAAGGTAGGTTTTGAGTTTGTTTTTAAAGACATTAACATTAGGTGCAGCCCTCAGGTCTACAGATAGGCTGTTCCATAAGCGGGGGCCATAGTAGTAAAAAGATGCCTCACCGTAAGTTTTTGTTTTAACTTTGGGAACTGTTAACAGAGAACTTCCTGAAGACCTGAGGGCTCTAATGGGCTCTTACGGTAAAAGCACATCAGATAAATATGAAGGACTAAGACCATGAAGAGCTTTAAAAACCAGTAAAAGAATCTGTTCCAATACGTAATAAACCTTGGAAGCTGCATAAATAACATTACAACTAAAACCCTGCTTAACTTTTTGAAGACCTGAACTGAGAAAATTTAACATCAGTCTATGCTCTCAGAACAAGGTTAGCTACAGCTAACTTCATATTGGTACAAGACAATCAAACATAAAAGACAGGTAATGATTTCTACATGGCTTCAGTGCATCATGTTGCTTTCACAGTTTTTCTTTCATTTTCTGCGAGAGCCGGTAACAGTGACCTCTTCCTTTGCTCCAAAGCAAATTTCACTGTCATGAATTAAAGGGACTGTGAGGAGTTTCTTAGTAATTACAAAAACGTCTCACTTTTAGATATATGCCTGATCGAAATACACACTTAAAGATGAGTTTTATAGCATCAAAATAGGTTATCTATAAATGCTATTCCTTGGCCTTCCGGTTGGGTCGAACAGGGCTAGACTGGCCTGGATACTCAACTTCGGGAACAAGACAATTAAAAATAGAGCAAATTTATATTATATGGATACGTCTTAGTGCACTGGGCTGTAATTAGCCATATATAGCCGGCTACAAAACTACGATACTAAGTTTTCCAAAAATCGCTTGTTGTCACACATCAAAAACTACCACTACGTAACTAGAAAGAGATACATTACCTCGTCGCTTTGCATCCTTTAAGTTGATGAAAAAAGAAGTTGTAAAGCAATGCAGAGTTCTGAGGATGGTCCGAGCTGCATTTATCACAAAAAACACACGCTTTGGCTTTTGGTGCATTCTAGTTGTAGTCAGAAGTAGGAATTTCCGAGTTCCGAGTAGGAAACTGCACTGGAACGTTCCCCGAAGTCGGAATTTCCTCCTGGGAACTCAGTGAAACCTCGCCACCCCCGAGTTGACAATCGAAGATGGATGCCCCCAGTGTGAACAGTTATTTAGCTCCTGTAATAATCAATTTATTTGCACTTCTGACTGGGGTGTGTTGCTCTAGATCAGCTGTATACATTGCATTGTTAGATTTATATTTACAACAATGCTGCCAAAGTGATAATCACATTCTTCATGTGAAATTTGTGAACAACAACACAGGCGTGCTAACAACAGCTAACAATACCCTGGTAGATTGGCATTTTTTTTCCGACTTCAACTGGAACGCCGACAAGTTGGAGATGATGTCACTCCCAGTTCCGAGGTTACTGGAACGACAGTCGCCGCGCGTGCTCATGGGTAGCAGAGTCTTAATGTCGCCGCAAATAGATTCTCCTCATAGCACCTTTAAACTTAGAATGATGAATGGACGGGGATGCACTTCAGAAAATTCCACTGTCATGTAAATGTCACATAATAGTCATATAAATCACATGTAATTGTCACATGAAAGTATTTTTGATCAAGTTACCCTTTGTCAATCTATCATCTAAAATTTGAGATCGCTCACGAGTATAGGAAGAATATTTAAAGGTCCAGTGTGTATTATTAAATGCTAAACGAAAAAAATATAAAATAACAGACTTGGTAAAAATGGAATATATTATTTTAAAGTGTATTTAAAGTAGTTTCTAATCAGCCTTAAATAATTATTGTTTTGTTTTCGTTACCTTAGAAAAAGTCATTTATATCAATCTAGGAGTGGGTCGCCCGTTTATGGGGGGCTCCATCTTGCGTCGCCATCTTCTCCACCGTAACCCAGAATGGACAAAAATACGCTTTCGCATTTTTTTTCCACCCCTACCGGAAATGCACAGTTGTGAAATAGACGAAGAAGAAGAGAGTGATTACCAAGCAGCTGTGCTAATACAAACAAACATGGAGGACCACATGTACAATTTACCATCAGTGGAGCATGAATCATTGTCAAAGAAACGAAAACGCTATGAAGCCAAACGCAATCGGGACAGGCTGAGACATAAAAGACAGGGTCAACATCGGCGCTGCCTTTCCCAGATGGAAGTCCCTGAAGGATAAGTTTGCAGACAGATGCAGAAGTTGCCTGTTTTTTGCTGGACAGGTAAGACTAAGTGTCGAATTGTACTCTTATATGGAGCCGAATTTATTTGTTTACTTTCGGGAGAAGTCGGAGTAAGACGCAGAGAACGTATCTGCTATGAGAGGCTTATTTCACGGCCACAAGCAACTTTATGTGGACAGAAAACATAGGCTCATAACTAAGCTATATAGTGCTGTTGATGAGACAGATATAAAGATTTTCACCGTACTCCTTAATTTTATTGTTTGCTCGTAATTTGTTATTTAGGAGCACATGTACACATTGGTAAGGTGTATATTTTAGGACATCCTCGGTCTCTGGAAAACCTCTGTGTCATTTCTCAGACCAAACTGCATCAGAAAAACCCCCCTCAATAAAACCTCCGTCAGATAATACAGCCTCAGGCTTCAAAATGAAAGTCATCAGACAAAATACTGGAAAAACGGACTCAAATTAAAAACAGCCTCAAGTCGTTACAATATCATTATCATCGTCATATCTTATATATCAAGTCATCTTGAGACGGCATTCAGCTAAAAATCAGCTACTAGCAAACTTCCCATTTTTAAAATAAAAGCTTTCTTCATTATCTCCTAGTAGTTCTTTAACGCTTTTGTAAATTAGGCTCTTGTTTTGAAGCCAACAGGAAGTTTCTTCGATAGCATAATGGCCCGCTTAACAGAATGTCCGAAATACCGAAATGAAGTTTGTATCTGTGCGTTTTATGGCTCAAATGACCACATTTTGGTATTCTACGTGGTGACTTTCTCGCCTAAAATACTCTCTGAACTTTCAAATGTGGTGAATCAACAGAGATATTTGATTGCTTGGTAGCTGGAAACACTCGTTGACGACGCCATGTTGAAAAACACTTTTATTGCTTGGAGGGCCACCGTAGCTCAGGGCTTCTCCCAAAGGGAGGGGGATCGCCGGAGTAATGCAATCTCAAACCTCACCTTTAGATGTCGCTAAAAACTACACTGAATTTGTAAAAATCTAGATCACGACTATTAAAGACTTTTTAAGGATGTGCAGTGACCCTGTGTAAAAACATTATCATTACCCTTCCCTTTGAGTTCTATGAGCCTTATAGAATGAAAGTACAGGAAAACATACAAAACCAACACTGACTCTATTTTTAAGCAGAAGGGAGCAGTAGGAAGTGGTAATCTAACTACTTCCATGAAATAACAACTCATCATTTTCATGTCCTCAAATTAATTATTTCGGAAAACTGAATGGAGAACATATTATTAAAAATAATAAAATTAAACTTGCATTGAAAGAAAATTTAGCGTCTAAAAAAATCCAAGGAAAAACAGTATAAAGAGAAGATGTGTTTCTACCAGAGGGGTTAACTTGTGGAAACAGCTGAGAATCTACTTTAGACTCACTTAAATCATGATACAACTGAGGGAACAAAAACATAAAGATCCGATATTAAGATTACTAAATATAAAAATATCACAACTCCAGTTTACATCCTACTTATACTACTGCAATGAAACTTAGTTTCTGTTTTATTCATCCAAAATATTTGAAAGTAGGGCTGAACACTAGTGTTACCTCATCATAAATCTCCATCTCATTGTCCAGTCAGTGTCATGACAATAAAGTTGGTTCTACTCTTTCTGCTACTGTAACTGTAATGTGCACCTGTGCATGATCAAATCAGTGGGCATGTAATATTGATCACATGGCATGAAGTGAGGCACGATGCATTTATGTATTATTTAATGGAAACCAAAACCACCAGTATTCTCATTTTCTTGGTATCTCTCAAACTAGAGATACCAATAATCTGAACCAAATTATAACTAAAGCCTCGTCTTAAAATGCTAACAAATCCTCACAGAAGTCCTGGATCAGTGTTCAGATTACATCCAAAATCGAATGACTTCCTTCTTGTGCTGTGACTAACAATTGCTGAAAATGTCATCAAAATTCACTGGAAACTTTTTGAGTTATTTTGACAGACAGACAGACAGATGTCAGCAAAAACATAACCACAATGGCAAAGTTAATAAAAGCCCATCAGATATCACTATGAGGACATCTACCATCAACCAAACCATGGTGCTTAAGTTTGTGTGTTTCCTTGACAGCAGTAATGAACTGAAGATCCAACTTAAAATTTTGCATATAAAAAGAGTATTCCCTTTAAAATACCGTAGTTTATATTGCAGGATGAAGAAAAATACAGTTTCTTTTAGTCACAATGTTGTTCCGCTGTATTTGAAAATGTATTTGTTGAGCAATGACATGATCTAAACCAAACCCAATAATTCAAAACGCGCCTTGCTGAAAAAGTTTTGCAAAAAGGAAAGGCATAGCAAGCTTGACTTCAGCCAGCTTCTTTTTTATTTTATCAATCCCTCAGACTTTTTCAAATTTGTTTAGAAGGATGATCCTTCATTTTCTAATAAAGGTTGTATAATATAAACTAAACTAAACATATTTTTAGTATTTTTTTTCAGTCATAATTGAGTGGATCAGGCTAAAGTGTGTGAGACAGCAGGAAAGCTTGTTTACAGATAAACAGCAGGAGGGGTTACGTCAGTGGGAAGATCAACTTCAGCTTCTGATTGACACTTATCTGACAAACAAGGCCTGTCTGCAGCAAAAGGCTAAAAGAAACACATCGATAAGTCTGTGGAGCTGCCGTCACTTACCCTGTCTGTCTCCTCTGTGGACTGGTATCCTGATGACAGCACCACGTCCCCTGCGGTGTATCCAGGAGTGGGGCTGCTGGGCGTGGTTTCCGTGGTGGAAGAGGAGCGTGGACGGCTGACGTGCTGCTGGGGGTCGTGGGTGTTGCGGCGGTGCGGGGCCTGAGGACTGCCTCTCAGTAGAGGGTCGCGGTCTCCGCTCCCGGACCCGGAGCCCTTACTCCGCCGGCTCTGCAGGCTGGTCCCGCGCCTCATCGTGCCCACGGCGGCTGAGCCCTGCCCAGCTGCGGAGGGAACCAGAGGGGCAGAGAGGGGGTCAGAGTCAGGACAGCCTGGGGTGTCCTCGGAGGCGGAGGGGGAAGCGCCGCCTACTGACTTTACAGAGGAGGATGAGGAGGAAGATGAGGAGGGGATGGCAGAGCGGGAGAGGCGTTTGCGCTGCTGCTGGAACAGATGTTTAAGTCCCTGGCCAAGATTTCCCATGCTCTCCCTCGCGTTTTGGCTCATCTTAAGGAGGGCGGGGGGCTCGGACAGAGGAAAGGCCTTCTTCAGCCCTTGGCCTTGTGACTCCCCTGCCTCCTGTCTTTCTCCAGCACCTGAACTGGGGCCCACCATCTCCTGCCCCCTTTGACTGTCATCCCCTTGCTGCATAGAGCTCATCTGTCTCTTACAAACAGCAGAAAAGTCCTGTCCTATCAGAGCATCTATTACTATTACTATTACCTGTCTGCATGCAAGAGATAAGAGGTGGGCAAAGAACTGAACTACAGGAGGCTAGAAAACAGTTGAGGGAGGTAGAGAACAGTGGGATGGAGGGTGGATCAGCTCAGTGGTGGTCAGAGGGAAGAATCCAAAGGGGGAGCATGCATCTTTGACTCAGGAACAAGTAGCCATGCTGGTCTAGTACAGAGAGAAAAAGGACTATGAGAGGTGGAAACCATAACTTCGTGCAGTGACATGCAGTCAAGAGCTTTCACTTTGAGGGTTTCCCATACAAACATGACACTTGGGCTGAGATACAGGGGTGACCAATACTCCAGATTAAAACGTTCAAATATTCACCATAATTACCAGGGAGAACATGTTTTTTTAATCAGCTAATTTACAGTTCTCTTTAATATGTGGAGAATGGACTAAGTGCTATCTCAGACAGGAATTAAAAACCATACAAGCATAATATTGAGCCACCTTAACAAGTCAATGAAGTGTAAGAATGTTAAAGTAAAAATATGACAATGAAAAAGCACAATTTGTGCTACATTTTCTTGTACGAAATGTGCTATATAAATAAATACATTTTGAATGATTAATATAAAAGACATTAACAGAACATGATCTGTATTAATATTACAAGCAATGTGACCTACAAGGTGCTCTTTACAGCAGATGGTTGCTCAGTTCATCTTTATTTGTATATTGCAAAATCATAACAAACTTTATAAAAGAGTATGTTAATGCAATACTCTTCTTCCATTATGTTTTATCTTATTTGTTTATTTTCAGCAGAGATGTAGAGAGGATAGAGAGGCAGGACTAGCATTAGAATTCACAATACTGATAATGTATGGACATACAGACTGTACATTTGTCCTTATTATATTTCCCTGTTTGGCATAAAGTCATCAGAGGATCACCTCTTCAGATGTGACATCTCGTTACCATGAGGGTCCCCTTCTCTGTGTGCTTATTACAGAGTTATCAGACATAACATCTATGGGCAAAGAGATCATTCTAATATCATCATTAACAGCTACAATGATCACAGGTTAAGTTTTCATAACACCTGTAATGTTATTTAAGAGGCTTTATTGAATGTACTGCTGATGAACACCATCAAAGAACGTAACCCCATCCCCCCCAAAAAGCAGTGAATTTAAAAAATAGCCCGTGTTTTGTCTTAACTACAGTTTGTTTATGTGATATATATGTATACAATCATGAAGGTTCAAGCAGCTCCAAGTTTCACACATGTGCACTCTGATCCAGCTGTTCCTCAGTTTCTCCAAGGTCCACATGTTGGAGCTCACGTCATTTAAAAGCTCCACATGTGAGCCTCGTATGATCTGAATAGTTGATTAGTCTTTTCTATAGTGATTGGTCAATTTATCGCTGTATGTTGGCAAGTACTTTAAATCACTATAAAGCACATTTAGTAGGGCTGGGACAATACGCTTTTCTCCCGATTTGTTTTTTAAGTTTTTTTAGGTGCCGATTCGATTTAAAATGCAATTCTACGATATTGCCGATTTTGCAATCTTAAGTTGGCTTTATTAACACCAGCAAAAATGATGAACAATGATGATGCCTACAGACTATATCAGGAAAAAATACACATCACATTTGAGTCAGTTTTTAGGATTTATTCAGCAATATATTTTAACGCGCTGTTTATGCTCCCTCTCCAAAAGACTGGATTGCATTTAAACGTGGTTTACTAACACAGACTAAAATGAAGCATTTTAAAATTTTGACCAAAAATCCGATTAAAAAATCTTCAAACAAAATATCCCGCTACTCATGTGAATCGAGTTTTCCTCCCACCTCTAGCATTTAATATAAAAACACATTTGGGCGCTTTTAGCAAAAAGGAACAACTCTAACCACCAGCATCAGCCGAGTATGATAAATACTTCGGTAGGAAGCCCTCATTTTGAATTTCATGTAAATTGTTAAAGCTGTGAATAAATACTAATCTAAATGTAGCATTATGATCTGCAGGCCAACAGCAACTACTACACTCTGATGTAGGGCTGGGAAATATATTGATTAAATCCATTAATTCAAATTATTTTCTGCAGAACATCTAAAAATTAAAAATCTAGATTTTGTTCATTCACTTACTTAAATTGTAAGTAGCTGCAAAGACTGAAAAAAAATACTCAAACCTTATAGCTTTCAAGATGGTGGCTCAGTCAGGTTTTCACAAGCACTTTTATAAGCTTGTATTTATTTTTTTTTAATTAGATTAAATATTGATCAGAGAGAAACATGCTAACAAGCTGTGAAAATCCACCAGCTCTCAGTGTTTATGAAGGCAAACCTGCCTGTTAGAACTACATAATCAACATTTTATGACACTTTAATTTTAAGAGGGAAATTCTGATTGATTTAGGAATATATTTTGACAACATAAAGGTAAAATT
The DNA here is from genome assembly GCA_036419115.1 of Scarus forsteni. Taxonomy (NCBI): domain Eukaryota; kingdom Metazoa; phylum Chordata; class Actinopteri; order Labriformes; family Labridae; genus Scarus; species Scarus forsteni. The sequence continues at coordinate 5,057,015 of JAZDUH010000043.1, forward strand.
GATTCATGTCATTTTTGTGTCACTTGGACATTTTCTGCTTTGAGAGGAAAAGAAATGATTACAAATTTAAATTGAGTTTTGTGGAGGAAAAGATCTAGGATTTTATTTTTAGGCCATATCGCCCAGCTCTACTTCAATGTATGCAATTTAGTGCAACTATCAACAGGATGCAGATCAAATAAAAGTCATTATTTAAGCCTGGTTTGGACATGCCTGTAAATCACTTTATATCCAACAGGAGGATGTTTGAACAAGGTTCGTGCCACAAGCATGATAAAACAGCATAAATGAAAGAAAGTAAAAGTAGATGCATGCAGGCTGGGAAATTAAACTGCACAAAGGCAAAAACGAGCTGGTAGAGTTAAGGAAAGGATGTAAAGAGGGAATGAGCTAGTGAGTCACATCACAGGCAGAAAAACCCACCTACCATCAGTCCAGCTGTCAGCGTAGTGTGACTCAGAGTAGTGAAGAGCCTGAGCAAATGACAGAAGAAAGAGTGGAGAGAATAAGTTTTTAGATTCAGAACATCAATCTCAAATGTCATTGCTGACCTTAGTATGGAATATCTGCATATAATCAATGATCTTTTTCTCTCTGTGCATTCATGACATGCTGGATAATGTTTGGCATAGCTTGTGTTTGTGTCCTTCAGGAGCTCATTTATCATCCCCAAAGGAATCTCATACTTATCCTGTAGTGGTATCAGGAGACATGGGTTTCCTCAGTGTCAGAAACACAGAACATAATGTATCACAGCCTCCTGCAGCTTTGCACATAGCATGGACTGAATCTAAGACGGGCCCCGCGACTGACAGAGCGGTCACCTGATAAAATATGAGCCGTCTTACTCGAGAGGAATTCTCATTGGTGGAGCGGCGATCACCTCAGAGAAGTAACCACAGACAGACGGATGGGCAGACAGACAGGCAGGCAGCCCAAGCCTCCCTGCTGCATCAACAGCGGCTCCCATTGAGGGGGAGCAAAACAAGCAAGGCAGGAACACTCGGAGCCCTGGGGAGGGGTGGCTACATACTCAAACTATATTCCTCCAGCTGCACTGTCAGAGCATGAAGAATAACAGCGCTGGACGGAGAGGCACGCACACTAAAATATACAACAAACCCAGTCATAACTAAAAGAACACAACCCAGGGAAAAAAAACTGGAAGGCTTGACTCAGATTACTATGACTGCTAGCTGTTGTCGAGCATTTTTACCACATACAGATAACAGGAGCATGAAACTCCTCACAGGTGAGAAAGTCAGTTTACAATGACCTCTCTGTCTCAGGTAGGAAAAGAAAATTGATGCGCTTAAACACATTGACACAGCAGCACTTTTATCTCTCACCAGGCATATCCAAGATCTGCTCGCAGGTTTCCCACACATTGACTCAGGCAGGCACATTTACAGCCTCTTCAGTACATATGTTTCTCATGCTGTTTTTGAACATTTCTCAGTTTCCTGTAGAAGCTGAGCTCCAGTGGCAGGAATATTACTGTGATGTTTTAGCACAAGTCTTGACTGAAGGAGCCATGATCAATCGAAATCCAATTCATATCAGACAATGTTTAAAAATGCATGATCAGCTAGTCATAATTAATGTCTGTAGCCACAAATACAATAATCGATGATGGGTTATGTTTTCGCCAGGGTCTGTCTATTTGTTTGTTTGTCTGTTAGCAAGACTACGGAAAAAAACTGGATGGATTTATGGGAAAATTTTACCAGAGGTGAAGTTTGGTTCAAGGAAGAAGACGTTACATTTTGGTCCAAATCAAAAGGAATACCAAATTCAAAAAAAAAATACCAAAGGTCTGTATCACGTTGAATTTGTAAAAATCCTATCTCTGCCATTTCTCGACTGACTTGTTTCCAATTTCACAAGATAATATGGGGTCCATGTCTCTATCATCAAGGCAATTTTCATCTGGATCCAAACCAGTTATGGGAAATCCCATTGATGATATTCAATAATTCATACAAAATCCAAATATTAAGTGATGTTCCCAAAACGTGTGTCCATACAGGATAGCAGCCTCCATGTATGTGCTGAGTTTGGTCCGGATCCTGGCACCATTATGATGTGGTGATCCAGAATTGTAACTTTTACAGGGTTTGCGGAAAAGCCACTGCTGGAACGAAGATTCTTGGCGGAGGTCTGCGCTCTCTGAGTGCTTTTCTACTTACAAAATCGGTATCATAGATAATGGCCTAAAAAGTTTATCACAGTGGAACATTCTTGCTGACAATTAACAACACATAACTTGGACTGCTACATACCTTATATAGGGTTGTTCAATATGACGATCTTAAATTGTGACAAACTAGAATGTACGGATGATCTGCCAAAGTAAAAGGTTGTAAGTTTTCTATGGGGCTCATTCTATCTCCTGTAGTTCCATGCTCCGGCTCTTTCCTCACTAAGAAGCAGATGTGTGCTAAAATAACCTGAACTAAGTTTTAGTCCATAAAAAGAGGAGCACAATGGTTATATGGCACAGCTGTACATTTTTTCCACACCAACAGAATGTTAAAACATTTATTCGCACAATCTGCTCAAAACAGTTTGAATGTGTGAATGCAACCCAGCAGACACTTAAAAACAGACAGCATCCTCAACAGACAATGTCAGTTGAATCATCCTCAATGAGCAGAGTTATTCCTCTTTTTATTTAAGTTACTGCCCATGTTATTCTACTTTCCTTAATTTCACAAAATTATTAACAAAGCCCTTTCATTATGCATAAGAATCACCTGTGGCAACACATACTTTGGGTTCACTTATGAGGGTTTTTTCTTGAGGAGGGCAACCACATCTGAAGAGATTTAAGGCTACGTTTACATGGATACTCCTGCCTTAAAGACGCAAAGATTTTTCCTTTGCGTTTTAGAATTCTTCTGCTACAGACGACGACGCTCGGAGACGAGTTAATCCGCTGTATTATGCATGCCGGTTCAGTGGATGGCGCTGTAGGTCTGCAGAGAGGCAGTGCTGCTACAATACATGTACGAAGAAGAAAAACTTTTCACAAACAATGGCGAAAAGACGCACAGACACGCAGGAGTTTCTTTTCTGGACAACAAATCAGTTCAGACAACAAATCTGTCTGGATGGTTTTGACTGGATAACAAACCGAGCACGGGAAGACGCTCACACGTTACTTGGCGGACGGCCAAAGCTGTTGTTGTTCCTGGTATGCGCACGCAGCCTTCATCTGAAAAAGTACTGGGCATGCGGTGACGGTGGTGTTTCACCCTGAAACGCTCCGATGCGGGTTTACACAGAGCTGAATGGAGAGCGCTTTGGAAACTTTCCACCCTGGAGCCTGTTTTCAAAAGTTTCTGTTTTCAACAAGTTTCCATGTAGACGCAAGGCCAAAACGCAATGAAAACTTATCGGATTTGACCGTTTTCGGCGCCATGTAAACGGCCCCTAAGTCTCCAAATCTCTGTTTCTCACCCTATATGAAAGTCAAGTATTTCAGTTCTCCATGCACTGACTGACTAACTGCTCGAGGCAAGCTAAAGTCATAAGTAAGCTGTAAGTTACATGCCAGTTTCAATATGCATATATATGCATGCACTTTTTATAACAAAAAAAAAAACATGATTGTATTGGTATTGGTCAATCTCATAATTGGGACCGAGACAAATATGAAGTAGAATATTTCAAAGTACAGGTTCTGCAATTTTGTGCCTGCCAATGAGTACTGTCAAAAGAGCAGAAACAGCCACAAACGAGGTCCAAGGAAAAAATGGTGCACAAGTGAAGTATGGTTCTATGGGAGAGATCGGTTAGTACGGCTGCTGGATGACAGGAAAATCGATAATCTTGGGCATTTTGTTTGATCTTGAGCTAACAAGAATTAAACATGATTACTCAGTGATTTAAAACATAACCTGTGCTTAAACTTGAACGGTAAATATACTGCTCTGACAAGCAGTCACAGCTGTGTAACAAAACTGTTTGAACAAGGGACAAGCAGCATGTTTGAAGAGGTAATGAAGAAGCCTGACGCTCCCTTTTTTCTTCTTATTGCTATGTGTGTTTCAGAGATGCCATCGAAGGCAGCACCAAGTGTGTGATGAGAGTGGAAGACGTTTAGATTTTAAATGGGTAACTGACTAGAAGACAAATGTTTTTTAAAATGCAATTGTTTCATAGAGAACATGTTTAATGTGAATTAAATACACAGTCTATTAGATGAAGTGCCCTTGTGTTTAAATAATAAATAGGATTAATATATGATGTCATTATTTTAGCCATTACCATATTTCTAATAACTACATGAGATGCAGTGTGAACGTAACTTTTCTTTCTTGATGATCTTCTATATTTTTTACCTTTTTCCTTCTCTGAACTCTCTCTGAACCTCCTGTGTGACCAAGATGGATAAATACTGATGTGAACATACTGTATGTTACTTAATCAGGTTACATGCATACTGGATTTTACATGCACTGGTGTACCTTCACTCTGAGACACTGAGGGGCATTTTTCTGGCAGTCACAGTGAAGTGTAACTGATTATGATAAAGCTGTGTGTTTGTGTTGTGTTGGGAGCTGCTGACAGGACGGGTAGACTGAGGTAATCCTGTTCTGAAGCTGGATGTGAACCTGCAGCCTTGTTCCGACCCTGGTGCCCATCCCTCCCTCTGTGTCTGCAAATCCCCTCCTTCATCCCCGGACTGATCCCAGCGCAGGATTGGATGTTGTCTTGATTGCCTACCGTTTTTTTTATTCAAACTAAATCCTCTTTCAGGAGCCTTCAGAGAACAGAGCTTTATTGTCAGAGTTGTTGTGTTGTCTGGTGTGAGAGCTCGGCATCTTCTTGTTATTAAAAAAGGGCTTCTGGATTCGTCTTGATGAGGGATTGACGCAAATGAGGCAACACCAGATGGACCCTTGAATGATGGGCACAAAAAGAAATGGTTACAACAGTGCCAAAAATAATGAGTGTTAAAAAAATAGTGTTTGTCTGATATCAGGTAGTTAGTTGAAAATCCAAACACTTAACCACTTAACTGAAAAAAAAAAAAAAAACTTGCGTTGAAATAAAGAAAAGGCAAACCCCACTTCTTTTTCTCCCAGCTGAACTTTTAACATGGTTGCTGCTAGGCCTGTCAGCAAATCAATAAATCAATTAACCAAACGTAAATAAAAATGTCCTTGATAAGTTTGTCGGCCTCAATAAATTGACACGTACATGCATGTGTGTTTTCCTCCTCTCTTTCTACCAAACAGGCTGGATGAGAAGATGGTTTACTCTGTGTCTCAACACCGGGGTGCATTGGTTCTATAGTAGATTTAGCGGGGTGAGCATCTGTCACTTATTCAATCTTTGTGTGTGTGGGGGGGGCACTCGCATGTACACACACACAGAGCTGAAGTGAGCGTTGTGAGGAGTAATGAGGAAACAAGCACTAATATGAACAAAGGCACGAAAGCTACGGTTCCAATGCCGGCTGCCACAGTCCAAGTGTGAGAATATTTTGGTTTCAAACAGGATGAACAAGGTGTGAGCCCATAAACACTGAAAAGCCAATATGTCGTATTTGTTTGAAATTAGTGGCGTTGAAGAAGGGGAGGTGCAGTGGAGCCTTCGTCCTTGGAGTCGGAGCTTACTGAAGCGATGGTGCACGCTCACAGACAGTGTTGTTTGCTACATTGCAAAATAAATGCAGCCCTTCAATACCATTGAAAAGCCAGCTATGTTACAAACATTTGACAGACAGTACAAATTGACTGGGAGAACATAAACCAAAAACAATTCCTGAACTGTATAAACTCCATTTTATTTATTGTTTTCCTTGTTGTGTGTTTTTATTTGAGTTTTGTTTTTTGTTTTCTTTACAGAGACAAGGTCCATTTTTTATTTTTTTTGATAAGTATAATTATTTTTATTTACATGCAATTTCTCCCAAAAGAGAGTCCATTTCATTTTCATTGTTTTTTTCCCTCTTTTTTGCTTGTTAAATTTATTATACTGTTTGTTTAATTTATTTAAAAAAAAAGCTCTTGACCTTCCAATTACAGTTAAATACTCTTAAGAAATTAAAGTTTTTGTTTTTGATTCAGTGTACTCACTTTATTATGACGTATATTATAATTACATTAATGAAAAAAATCATGTTTCAAAACAATATTGGCAATAATATCGTTTACTGACAATCATTTTTTGGACAATTATCATCCAGCAAAATTTGTCATCTTGCTGCAGCCTAGTTGCTGCAGACAGTGAACAAAACAGCAATACTTTGGTGATCCTCTCTCCACTTGCTCCTGGGATAAACCTCCAAAACATGCCAGCGGATGGATTTATTTTTGTGTATTTAATCCCTGATGGTTGCTGAAACAGATGAGCGATCATCAGTGATTAACAGGTGTCAGTGACAGCCAGGGTCAGCAGCCTCAGTGAGTCAGCATGTTTCTCAGAAATTTCACAACACTGTCAAAGGTGAGTTACAAATGACCACATGAACAGCGGCGGCTCTGGAACTGCACCAACCCTCGCTCATACCCTTGCACACACAGACACAGACAAACACACATCCTTAACCTTACACTGGCGGCTCAATCGTCTGAGCTGAGTCGACATTCACCCAGTTCTGCTGTTATAGTCTTTGACTGTTTAAACGGAAAAGATGGTGGGAGCCTGAAGAGCTGACGTGCCACTTTACTACACTGACACACTCATAAGGTGGATTTCTGACTCCAGTGTCCAGTGTGATGACGATTTTGGCGACAACGATTAAATTAACCCAATCCTTTGTGATAATTCCATTTAAAAAGCGATCTCTGCTGTGTGTCTAATCAATCACTTTCTCAACTATCAGTCAACCTCCAGGGGGTGAACGCATAGTTAGCAGAACAACGGAGCTGAACCTGTCCTTGATAATTAATTACTGATTTTATTTTTTATGTAACCTTCATTTAACCTGGTTTGCCCCATTGAAATCAACAGATCTCTTTTTCAAGAGAGGTGAAAAGAGATCTTATGTCACTACAGTTCACTAAAATGCATGTATGTCGAATGCCTTCACTCGACTCTCAAGTCAGAAAATTTAGACAAAGGGTATTTCTGAACAAAAACCTGTAGGCCTAAACCTAATGTTGCCTTTTTCTGTATACGCTGGAATTGTTTCTATTGAGTTGCACTTTGTGACTGCACTCTGTAATAGCAAATTTATTCTGTTAGCTCTTGGTAAATTATAAATTCTTGGGTAAATTCTTTATTTTTTTTTGTACCATGTATTCTTTTTTAAAGTTCATTTTGCACTGAAAACTGTCCACATTTTGTTTGTTTAAAGTAGGGCAATAAAAACACAGATGTTTGCCTTAACATGATTAATGATTGGGATTAATAAATAGGATTGCAATATTGATCAAAATAATCATGATTACTATTTAGGCCATAATCATGTGGCCTGAACACCCAGTTGCATTTACAGATGCAGCCACTTAAAAGTCCCCCTTTCTCTGTAGGGTCTTGGCTGGTCCCTGGCAGGTTCATGACACGGCCTGCCCACCCTGACAGTTACAAATTGTAAACATTAAGCCATGTATCAAAGGGGCTCTCTGTTTATTTCAACAGCTGCTCTAACGAGGACGTACTCAAAGAGCAAAAAACCTCCACCAACGTTGCTCACATACTGCTGTTATGTCTATAATTAATAGTTTCATGATGAAGCTACCATCATAATATGATTTCTTGGCCCTAAAAACCTACACCTAGAACTCAGAACCATATTGATATCATTATTATTTAGGCAGCAATTGAGCAAAAACAATTATTTGCTAATGGTGGTTATCTGGATCACCACCAAAAACTGATCATATTTAAGCCATGACCAACATGTTCTGAAAATTTCAGCAGAATCCATCCAGCAAACAAAAAGACAAACATGTGCCAGCAAAATGAAGAAGCAAAAGGTTGAGGATACAGAATTATGTCTGGAAAACAGCAACTTATGTACACACCCTGCAAATGCATCAATGTGTCTATTTTCAGTAGAACCTGAGAGTAACTCCAGAGGGAGAGGAGGGATGGGGGACTTCCAGCAGCTGGAAGTTGGCAGGAAGCTGGCTAGGAAGGGAAAATTAAAGTGGCCAGATCCACAGCAATGTAGGTCTAACTGATATGTTCTTTTTCAGATAACATTTATAATCTCTAACAAAATGTAAAAGAAAAGGATCAACAAGTGTAATAATGGATGTTTCAACATTTATCAGCAGCTTCACGCTCTCAAAATTATCCTAAATTTAAACACCCTTGGATAAGATTTGTAACACACTATTTCATCAACAATAAGCCTTCACGCTATGACTGTACGCAAAATTCTTGTGTCAATATACTGTTGCATACTCCTAGTTTGTTTATGGAATGATTTAAAATCATTGGAAGTAATTAGTCTCATACTTGGTGGTGGCAGCTGTAAAAAACACCTTTGGTATTCTAGCCAATGATGCTGTTCACACAAAAAAGGAAGTTGCCATAGAAGTCAAACTAAATGTGCAGCGCATGTTGAAAATCATGCTACTAAAAATGATGGCCTTGACCAATTCTTATAGTGTCTTGGGAAAAAAAAATATGGTACATCGTGTGTTTGTGTTTTGAGAAAACTTCTGTTACATTTTCTTATATGTTGTAAAACGTACTTCTATTACCTCCGCCAAGGAGGTTATGTTTTTGAGGTCTGTCTGTTTGTTTTTTGTTTATCTGTTGGCAAGATTACCCAAAAACTACTGGATGGATTTATATGAAAACTTTTACCAGAGGTCTGGTTTGGTCTAAGGAAGAAGCCAATAAATTTTGATGCTGATCCAATCCAGATTAACAACACAAAAAAAAATTACATTTTATAGCTGCAAATCACATTCATTTACAGCATTATGGGAATTGTAGTTTATTTACAAAATTATGTTGAGTTTTTCAAGCCCATGTCACTACATTCCCCAGCGTCCCTTGCAATGCCAGGGGAGGAGTTCTCAACGTAGAATCAGTTTGCAGAGTCCTGCTCACAGACACAGCAAACAGGAGGAAGAAATTTCCGATACAGCCTCTCAATCACTCGAAACAAGGCTGCTGATAATGTCAAAACAAACATAGTCCATCATAGCAGAAGTCTGTGTGTGTATGTGAGTGTATCAACATAAATCCCATATTCGACAGAGCGACATGAATCTGTCAGTACCTTCCCCTGGTGTGCCGTCACACCCATCTTGGCGCAGACGGTCTACCAAATTGTCAAATTGGCTGCTCATGGCGGTACGCCGGACGAAATCAACACTGCGTGGGGTGCGCCAGCCTCTGCGCACCCTGTGCCTCCTTGCGCTGCGCCACGAAATTAGGGCCCAGTAGTATCCAAATCACCGCCTCTGTGTTGAAATTTGAAAGCTCAAAGGTTGTGCAGAATATAGTTAGCCTGCTCCCATATACACTCTTGTAAGGAGTTAATACAGCGTGAATGAAAAACCTTTGAGTAATGCCAGTGATTAGTGCTTTCAGCCCCCACACGCTTACAAAATGTTGTTAGAGGCCGAGGTGATTTAAAAGTGGTACACACATTACTGTACTTACTTTTTTGAAATGTTTGCAGTCATTTAATAAATGTCTATGAATATGTCTATATTTTTTAAGTTTTTCATTACATACCTTACAAATCTTGTCATTCTGTTGCATCTGATTGTAAATGGACTGAGAAATATTTGAAAACCATTTTATCCCATATTTGTTCACATTTACACAATGCCATTTCTTCATGGAGAGTAAGTACATCATTTTGTAAGCTTTCTACCACTTTTTTCTTGATATTAACAAGCTCTGATAGCTCTGGCTCCCTGTTAATGTTCACTGTAGCTTTTGAGATGGAAACAGCTGCAGTTCATTCAAGCAGAAGGATTATATTAATGAAGACATGCTGCTGTGATGTTCAAATCAAATCCATTATTGTTATTGAACAATAATGGCTATCAAATGTGATTATTCAAAAGGGGATTAACAGTCAGACAGCTGAAAAAGCTACAGCAGCAAAAAGACATCTGCACTCTGCCATGAGATAAACTGCATATTAGTAGTGTGGTCGTACATCTTATATCAAGAAAATACCAAAATGATGCATACAGTTACTCTCAGAAACAATTTCATGATAACCTTCCTTCTTTTCTATTCAGTATTATGCTTCTAAAGAAATCAAAAACTACGGCCTGACTGGACCTAAATATTTCCCTATATAGTGTTAAGATGGATTGCATTATACAATAAATTCTTCTGTGAATAAGTACAAAATGGCTGTCAAATCCTAAAAATTCCATTAAATTTGGCTCATAACTTTTTGAGTTATCCTGTACACTAACTAACAAACTCACAAACACAGGCAAAAACAAAACCCCCTTAAAACTGCTATTCAATTGTACACCCCTTATAACAACTGAGCAAGAAGATATCCAAGAAATACAGGATGAATGCAATTTTCATTATAGAAATTTCCTGCACTCTTTGATCACCTGTCAACAATTTCCCAAGAAGAAAAATTAAATTAAATGATGTTGAATGATCTTCAGTCAGATGTTCAATCAAAAGAACAAACACTGACTATATCCACAGATGCTCATGTTCCTGTTAGCACTTTTTTAATCAAGATTAGATCTAACATATATTCTTATCTGTTTGGCTAAAGCTATGCACTCCCCAGTGGATAAACATACAAAATCACTCAAGATAAACTATATAGAGCGCTGCAGGGACAACATATTTCTGTGGGTCAGTGTCAAAGTTAGCATTGTGCTGGCTCTCTGGAGCGAAAGCCTATGGGATTTTTCACTGTGGTCTGGTATCATTGCTGATTAGAGGGTCTGTAGTGACCAAAACATTTATTAAACTTACACGTTTGTTTCTTTGTGACAATCTTGACAAACTGATCAAACTGTTTTTGAGGTCTAACATAAACAGCCAGGGTAAAAGCTAGGGATGGGAACTGATAAGATTTTATCAGTACCAATGCAGTTAACAATCCTGCAAATCGATCCAATTCTTTAACGATTCCCTTATCGATTCCTGCAGATTTTGTATGTGGGCAAATGTTGGTCTGACTTTCAGCAACAACTATGTCAAACGCATGTCACAGCATAGTTAACTGCTTCTACATGTTGTTGGTGATTCCACTCAGTTAAGGTTGTGTAGTAGGTGCAATTAAAATTAAGCCACAATTCTGACGCTTCTGAACCCTGTCAGTGGAAGGAATTTATAAGGGAATTCTCAACTGGAATTGGTTTTCGATTCCCATCTCTAGTAATAGCTGTTATCGAGCTATATGAAACTACAACATGTTGACTCGACTAAGAAGCAATTACAATACTTCCAACGAAAAACCTCATGTTGCAGCCTTGACTTTGAGAATTTCATCATGATTGATGGGCCTGATCAAATTGATCCTTGTGGTTGTAGCGATGTTGTGTGATTTATTGATTGTTTAAAAAATGGTCAGAAATGCTTGTGTAAGACTGAAAATGGGATATGCTAAGAATAACCAAATGTTTACAAGTAAAAACACTTTTAAAGACATGTTTATAATGATTTACGATGTAGACATAATTTTAGTTTGTTCTTAGGTTATTGCTGCACTGTTGTTTACACATATCAGTTTACATTAATGTTGATATGCTGGTATGAGGTATTGCACCTAGGTGGCACTGCTGATGGAGGAGAGAGACAAGAGAGAGCAGAGAGGAAGTAGAGAGGAAGAAATGAAGGAACTGTTCTTGGCGTTGGAGCTCACTAAAAGTTATGAGAAAAGCCCTGAACCTGTGTTGGACTGATTTATTTCTTCACACACACCCACGTAGCTTACACTTGCATTCGAGTCCAAGCCATTTTTGTGGAACTTGTTCGCAGTTTGTTCTTACAAATACTTTAAAATTCAAAAGTTGGCATTATTTTATATTTATATTTCTGATTAACTATTAAAGTTAGGGATGCACAATTTTATTGGTATTGGTATTTATTTTATCTATATTGGCCGATATCAGTGTAAAAAGTTGAGTACTGTATCAGCCGATATTAAAATTTTTGCAGGTATTCACAGACGATATATCGGCCACACATATCCGTCATACATCAACTGGGATTTTGCCAAATTATACAAATGTTCAAAATTGATGCACCTTCTCATCACTGCTTGGGTACATTTAAATACTGAGGGTTTCATTATTGCAAGACATAAAAGCTGTTTTTCTTGTTTTACATCTGTTCATGTGATAATATGCATTAACACTGAAAGAAACAAGTTCATTTTTATTAAGAACAGAGCTTGTGCTCCTGACCTGAAATAGAAGTATCAGTATAAGCAATAATGAATCAAAAAAATATCTGTACATTGGGTCACAGAAAAAATCCAATATTGTGCATCCCTAATTAAAATCTCTTGTGCCTGCGTTCATCATTAACCCTTTTTCAGGCATGCATCTTTTGTGTTTTCTATTCTCACACATACTTATGAAACTGGAAACCAGAAAGTACAAAATGCTAACCCAAAAGTTTTTGGTCTAATTCCTGCACCACATTACCTCTGCTAACACTGTTTTGCTCTGTACCTCCCTCTCTCTCTGGAACTGTGGAACTCACTCCCACCGGACCTCAGAAACCTAGAAAAATGGCATACTCTCCATAACCTCTGTGTTCTATTTTAACTAGATGTCACTCTTGTCGGTTGTTTTTATTTATTTTAACTGTGTTTTTAATTACTCTGTAAAGTGTCCTTGAGTGTTCAGAAAGGCACTTTTAAATGAAATGTATTATTATTATTACACTATATGATAACATATCGGCATATGTCAAAACTCACATCTTGCCCAGCCCTATCATAAAAAGAGTTAGCGATAACTCCATTATAAGAGGAGGTCAATCTGGCCTGTGCTCTTTGACACTGAAGCAGACATGTTGTTGTTCAGTGCTGAACATACAGTCATTTAACTCAAAGCCCGCTATAGCTTCAACAAGCCACAGCAGTGTTTCCAGAAGAGTCTGAGAGCTGGCGTGGGATAGACCACTCTTTGTTCCCTCTGAGCCACACACAGGCCCATCGCTGCTCTTTGTGCTGCGCCTCTTTCACTGACAGACACACATCAATAAGAGGGGAATTAGGCCAGAGAGTTCTGGCAGCGCTGTTTGTGTGTGAGTGCACAGATACGCAAATGTGTTTGGATTTTTTTTTTAACCTGACAAAGGGTAGGAGAAAGGGAGATACATCTGGAGTTATATTGTGTGGATAAGTGTCCATGTGCACATAGTCTGTTTGTGTGTGTGTGTGTTGTCTTTGTCTGATGGAGACAGAACCATATCTCACTCAGCAGCTGCATAATGACAGCATTTGCAGGAAACAGGAACAATCGTTATTGTATTTATGTGTGTGTGTGTGTATATGTGTGCTCCAGTGTATGCATGGGGCAGGGAGGCAGAGAATAGTACATTTATGTCATCTCTAACAGAGCAGGAGATGACTTCAGCATACTGCAGAGAGTTTGATAAGAGACTCAGCTCTTTGTATCAGACTGGGAGTAAGTGAGAGAAAGGAGATAGAGGGTTACAGAAGGAGTGAGCGAGGTTAGACTGGATAAAAAACAAATCTGTCCAAGGGGGTTTTCTGGCCTGGCTGTGTCAGGTTCAACTCAGAGCGTGCCTGAATTAGGAGGTGAATGGCAGGTAGTTCCCTGACAGAAGCGGGCACAACGCCCTATTGTGCAAGATGAAACCCACAGAGAGGCCCTGGTGCCAAAGTTGTGATCAGCTTTCCAGGAACAAGACAAACCACAAGACAAACAATCATTAACTCACACAAAGCAAACAAGAAAATCTATTTGTGGTTTCCCTTATGACACCACAGAATTTTAATCAACCTGAAAAATGAAGACAGCCAGGAAGACTTTTATTTATTGATATATGCTCAGAATTGTACTTAAGTGGCCTCAATAAATCTTTTAAAACAACCCTAAACTTTGTAGAAGCTGAAATACAGTGTTTTTCCTAAGTGATTTACAAAGGAGAACATCCACTTTTTTAATTACTAGTACTACCCACCTCTTTAAGTGTAAAACCAGTAAATGATTTGAAAATCAATGTCACAGAAAGTAGGAATATGCACGAATTCTGTATTTTTACACAAACAGAACATCTGAAATAAACTTTGTGTTATGAAAGTGTAAGCCATATAGGATTGTATTTCTGACAGTGTTAGATGGGATGCTGCAACAATTAATCAAAAAGAAAGGCTAAACAACAGAAAAACCAACCGGTATGTTTTTTCCTTTTAATATACGAGCTACGTGAGTCTAAGCTGTTTGTTCAATTTTTTTGTCTCAATGTTGCATTTTACATTTCAAACTGAAACTCTTTCATTACCATGATCTAGTTTCGGTTAATCAGCTGCACCAAGTGTGTGCATGGAGTTCATGGAGCAGGAAAGGAAAAAAGCAACAGGGTTTTTATTGATTTAACTTCAGAAAAAATGTTGTTGCTTATTGCTTGATCATTACAAATCACTAACAATAGAATTAATGTTCGATCTTCATGACAGTAGCTGAAAAGCTCAATGCTGAGCAGCCTGTGACTTTAGCCACCAGTGTGTACCTACAGCTGTAAAATTACAGTGGCATATTACTGGTGGATGTGGCGTGAAAATCAATAAAACACAATTTTTGCAATGTTTGGTGTGGTCATAGTATATTGATTCAAGGCCACAAAGTACTGATGTTTGTAATGTGTTAGTTTCAAACATTTAAAAAAAGTTTTTTGATTTACAAATCAGTTACTCTTTAAGTCCATACGGTAGTGCAGCAGGTGAGGTCAGCAGATGTAATGTTCAAAGTGCAGGAGAGACTTAGCAAACAAACATGGCAGCACAGGTAAGACAAACAGAATGCATCGTCAGTATTTAAAATCTGCTGTGTGGACTTTATTTGGACTTTTGAAGGGATGTAAGAGATGGACATGACACGGGGGATTTGTAAGGAGAGACGCATATGAATAAAACACTGTGGAAGTACGATTAACTTAACTTGGCTCCACGCTGGGAAAGCCAATGACTGCACGCCACCAGGTCACTTGTGATCTGCACTTCTCAGTTTCCGCAACAGTTTCCTTCCTCCCCTTGTGATTGCATCTGCAAAAGCCCTTCCTCTGTGTAACCTGGATCAATTAGATCAGTGGTTCTCAAACAGAGTGCAGTGAGGCACGTCTAGTGCCACATAATTTACACAGCCATGTGCAATGCTGTGTTAATACTACTGATGAATGAGTTTTGAATTTATACTGAATTTGAATGTTGCATTACTTTGTTTTTTTTTAATGTATTTTGGGGTATTGTGTGCCTTTATTGATAGGAGAGAGACAGTGGATAGGCTTGTGAAAGGGGGTGAGAGAGTAGGGGAAAACACTCTGTAAACTGTTCACAGGCTGGATTCGAACCAGGGCCGGCAGAATATGTACATGGGATGTGCCTGGTTGCTAACCACTCCGCCAAACAAGCACTTTGTTTTTAAATTACTCACACAGTTATATGTGATATTTTACCAGCCCTTTGTAAACAAAAGCAAAAATGTAAAGCAGAATAAATAGAATCTATAACACCCATTAGGGCTGGGCAATATGGCCTAGAAATAAAATCCCTGATTTTTTTCCAAAACACTTGATTCACGATTTTAATTGATTTTTCCCTCCCTAAAAGAAACAAAACTCCCAGTAACATAAAAATGAGACAAATCAAGTTTTGCTTTTATGCTGTCTAAATGTTTCCCTCTTAAAGCCAAAGTCTGGGTCATAAAAGGTTGATTATGTAGTTTAAACGTAGGCAGGTAAACAGGTAACACTAAAAGGCTGAGGTATTTTTACAGAATTAGCATGAAACTCATTGTTCAATATTTAATCCACTTAAATAACAAATACAAGCCTCTAAAAGTGCTTGTGCAAACCCCTATAAGGCCGACCATCATGAAAATTGTAATTTTTTTCAAAAATTGCTACTACTTACAATTCGACTAAGGCAAGAAAAAAAATCTGGATTTTTATTTTTTTTAAATCTTCTGCATAAAATAATTAAAATTAATTGATTTAAACGATTTTTTGCCCAGCTCTAACACCCATAGAAGAGACTGTTTGGCAGAGACATTCATTTGGTGTGGCTCAAGACTTTCGCTTCATCTTAGGTGTGCCTTGAGCAAAATTGGTGTGAAAATCACTGACATAGATAACCTTCTTTGTCACAACTGATGACATCATCACTTAAGTCAAAATTGTTCTGATTTCTAGTTTTGTCATAGGGAAGTTTGTGTTTGTTGAAAATTCTAGAGACCACCTACGTGACCAGCTGACGAGGGGAGAGCAGCACAGTGATGATATAGCCCCTACGTCGCAATACACAGAAGTTCAACCCACTATTTTTTTCTTAACTGAAATGCTGTTTCTTACTGTACTTCAAAAACCTGAACTATTATTTAACAACAGGTTTACATTTCAGCATAATCTCACATCAACTAAATCGATTTCTAAAATCTGGGCGGGACAATGTGTCTCACAGTTGGAAATTTGCAGGACATTTTCAGTTTTGCTGATGTGTGAAAGCTGTTCAAGACTTACATAAACATAATCACTACAGATGAACTTTCATGTGTTACAAGGTTGTAAATCTTAGGGGGTAACATCAATTGGAAAGTGTGCAAACGTCAACAGCAGACAACACTTAAAAGCAAAACTACCCAAAGTTAGAAAGGTGTTTTCTAAGGTCGTGGGTTGCATATGATGCCAAGCAAGGCTGTGCACAGTCAGGAGAGGCCATGTTAAAGGAACACCTTTGTATCTGTGCTCAACACCACAGCAAGTGTCCTGATGAATTATTTACTGTGTGCATAGGACTCACACTGATCCATGTCAACCATAGATACAGCAGTTGTGATGACAATGTTGGTTCTGACGTCTTCTGCTATAGCTAGTAAATCTGTTTTTTCATAAAGGCATCTTAGGTCAACATGTGGGGACATGAGCACAGCATGTAATGAAGTTTCAACCCTGTGAGGGCCTTTTCATTAATAACCTGATAGGTGTTTAACTGTGACCAGGCCTCAGACTTTGCCAGTGAAGCTCATATTCCACCAGCTCTGTCAACAGACTGGAAAGCACCTACACACCGGCTGAAATCTCATACCAGAGGGTGTGTTAGAGGCGCACAGCCATATGGATCGAGGGATGGAATGTGTGTTGGGGTCAACAGACACTCTGTGCTCTGAGAGGGACACCTGCCAGGTTATCGGGCCAAAATGCATCCGGCCTCTTTGTGGTACTAGCAAATGAGAACAGTATTATGCAGGTACGATATAAATCATGCACATCATCACCTATTTAAATAACTCCTGTGAGCTCAGGTAACCAGACACCTCCACAGTGCACCAGGGGGTTAGTGAGGATCAGCACATCCAAGCTCTGGTCTTTGAGCTTTTACTACGAGCATGGTAATGGGCTCAACACGTAAGCTATGGGTCAACAATTTTAAGTCTGAGCTGAGGAATGACCCAGACTGAAATAAGGTTAGACATGGCTCCTGACCTCCAAACGTCCCCGTCCACCTTCAGAAGTTCACTACAGAATACCTGAACATGGAAAAACGAAATGATCACTGAACATATGGACTTTTCTCTAGAAGTGGCCCGTGCAGGCATCTGACGATAGTGTTCAGACAGGCTTGAAAATAAAGAACGTATCCTGTGAAACTATGCCTGGACCTCTGCCCTGTTTTAAAGTGCAAGCTCTTGTGACCCTTGCTTCTCTCTCCCTCTGTCTTCAGACAGGAAGGGAATCAGAGGGAAGCAGGGAGCTTGTTGCTACTAGAAACCACAGCCTTTTATAAAGGAATTTCACCTTCATTCTGGATGTGTGGGAGTCAGTCCTACTCAAGAGAAGAAGTGCAGTCTGTCCACTGTTACAGCAAAGAAAAGCATGATAGAAAAGACAAAAAAGACATTACCTCTTGAAATTTTATTGCAAAAAAACTAGCTACAGAGTAGAAGTATGCTGATTGCATCAAATTAGGCTACAGACACCTCTGCATCCCTGTGGATTTTCCAAAAGCAAAGCTTTACAGGAGCAGGAAAAGGCTGACAGAGAGTCAAAGACACAGAGGGAGAGATAGAGACAGAGGAAAAAGGAGGAAAGGAAAGAGTGTTTCCTCCCAGAGATACAAAAACTTCCTCTTTTGTTGCTGTTGACCTTTGGAACAGTGTTTGAAAATGTATCCAGATGGCTTATCTGAACCCCATATTGAACACTACAATGCATTTGTTTGAGGGGAAAGCTCTGCTCAAGTGTTTAATAGCCTGTTATCTCACAGATGGATGTGAAAGCGCTACATAATGGTCAACGGATGGTTTTAGGGCTGGGAGGTTTATTGAGTTTTGAAAAATATTGATACAATTGAAAACAAGATGAGTTAGGCAGCATTATGTAGATCCATGTAGATAATGATGCTGAAAAAAATAAATAAGCCACCATTAAAATGCAAATGCTGAGAATACCAACACAGATAGCTAAAAAAAACTATGAACTATGAGTATGATGAACACTTTCCAACTTTCACACAAGTGCCACAAAGTGCAGTTTGATGACTCAGTAAAAATCTAAGGCCTCATCCACACGAAGACAAACCGAGGTCTAAACACACACGTTTTTTGCCGAATCTGGGTATCATCCATACGGCATTTTGGGGGTCTGCACACGATCATTTTTAAAACCAGGTTCCAGAGTGGAAAGATTTTGAAATGCCGTATACCCAGCTCCGTGATTACTGGCTCTCTGCAAGTTTTCAGATACGCTTATGTCATAGTTCCATATCTTCACTGACACGCATGCGCCACAGGCGGCAACAACAACAACAATGGCAGTGTACGTGAAGCATATGTGCTGATGAAGCTAGTGACCCTACTATCCCTGTTGCAGCAAAATCTCCTTCTTCTCAATCACCACTGAGTTAAACAAACAATTATCGAGGACACATGACAGCTCTTTATGATAACTTAATAACAATCTCTGTTTACAACTTCTGCCGCAAGTGCGCATGCCCACTGTTTTTTCATCTGTTTCCGCTTGTTTCCGTCACATCATTACAGCGCCCCTAGAGGTCTGGCATTAGTTTTTACAGCATTTCATGCGTATCAAGTGCATTCATATAGACCCACACATTTTCTGAGACGCCTTCGTCTTTATGATGATCGTTCTGGAAACTGTTAAGCGTTTTGTCTTCGTGTGGATGGGGCCTAAGCCGCAGCCCCCCACCTCAAGCTTTTGTACCCCTCTCTACCAAATCAATCCTACTTCAGCCTTCATTAACCATTAAAATATTTATATAAATATGGAGTACTGCCATTCAGCTGAAATATATCCAGGAATTAATTGCTGTGCATATCGCCCAGACCCAGTTCTAAGACATGATCCATATCAATAACAGCCGTACTCTCTGCATCACATTGCCAAAGGAGATATATGTAGTATTACATGATATTAAAGTTATAAACATTTCTCGCTTATCAAGCAATAATGAGTTTAGAGAGTCCACCAAAAGATTTATGCACTTAAAGGTCACATATTTAACTTCATTCAGCATGTTTGATTAGTCTCAGATATGCACAGAAGAGTCTGTTAAGTGTCTAACCTTAAGAATAGGGATGGGAATCGAAAACCAATTCCAGTTGAGAATCGTTAACAGCTCCATCAAAGAATCGATATCATTAGTCTTTTTGCTAATCAATTCCCTTATCAGTTCCGTCCACTGACAGGGTTCAGAAGCGTCAGAATTGTGACTTTATTTTAATTGCACCGACTACACAACCTTAAGTGAGTAGACACACCAGCAACTTGCAGAAGCAGTTATCTGTGCTGTGACATGTGTTTGACATTGTTGACACTGAAAATCAGACCAATATTTGCCCACGTGAAGATTTCCAGGAATCGATAAGGGAATCGTTAAAGAATTGGATCGATTAGCAGGATCGTTACCAGCATTGGTATTGATAAAATCTTATCAATTCCCATCCCTACTTAAGAACCAACCTAGCAACTGAATTCTGGCATGTCTAGAAATCTCTGGTTCAAGCCTGCTTAGAACAGGCTCTTTTAACGTAGGGCCGGTGCTCTCAGCCTCATTTTCAGACAGCTTCCTGCCAGAGACTGATGTTGCCAGGCAAACAGCAGTTGAATTTTATGTCTCTCTGTTATAACTGCGAATCATCATCATCATTATACATTCATTATAGTTCACTGAAGGTCCAACTAGGGGCAAGAGTTTGAAATTAGCATTTACTATAAACTCTCTGTGCGGCACAGATTCATGCTCAATAATGAATAAATCGCAACTGCATTAAATAAATAAATTAAAAATATATCATCAAGAAAATGTGAGCATATAGTCAAGAAATGGTGCCCTAGCACTGACAGAAGCCAAAGACCGGAAGAAAGTACCCTTGTAAATATGAGCAAGGTCATCTTCAGGTCTGTTGCTGACAAAACAAACAGCAGAAGTCCCGCCTTCACTTGATTGTGACTGGCCTGTGAGAGAGTTTTTAAACTGATAAGTTTTCACTGAGAGGTGGTAGCGTGGCACAAAAACTTTGCTGATGTTTAGAGCATTTTTTTCATTCAGTTGGGGCAAAATTGATTTTGAATTGAAAACAAGCTACCAGCACAAAAAACTCTACCTGTGGAACATGACCTCATGAGTTGTGTCAGGCCTGCCAATCTCAAAAGGTGTATTTGATATCAGGATTCCAGCGCTGTGCTCTAATGTTTATGGCAGTCACAAAGACATGTCTAGACATGTACCTTCCACTGAAGCCCATTTAACTCCACGCTCAGGTAAGGTCTCCCATCTGGGGAGTTAGCATACCCCAACGCCATCGTCTGGGTATGTTTGAGCACACATTTACTGAAATGAGGAGCAAATATGAGAGGGGATCTTAATTTCCTTTGTGAAAGAAGAGCGGTAGGGCTGGACATGGACACAAATTAAAAATAAAAATAACAAAAAATGTATTTTGCATAGTAAATGAAAGACTGGTCATTATCACTTTTGTTATTATTATTATTATTATTGCAGCTTGTCTGCCGGAGACAACGCATCCCACCAATTGAACTACAGAGCGGAGGGGATCTTACCATAATTTCCTATGTGGAAGGGGAGTGGAAGGGCTGGACATGGACACATTTTTTGTTAAAATAAAAATAATAATAAAAAAAGTGTATTTTGAACAATAATTGAAAGATTTATTATTATCATTACTATTATTGCAGTTTGTCTACCAGAGACATAAAGCCCTATACCAGCTGAACCACAGAGCAAAGGGGTTTTCACATTAAGCTTGATTATTTCATGCCACATCCAAACATCGTTGCTCCACCCTTCTCCTCTCTCCTGCTGGCCTGCTCTTACATTGGTAGTGTCTTTCTCTGCCTCAGCAAACTTGGCACATGAACACATCCTGATACAGTAGGCGGCCATATGCATGCAAGAGATACACAAGTTTGCCAACAGAAGACAGAGGTTACCATAGTAACCACTCATTTGTTTTCCTTGCAAACATATTATGCTGCCACTGAGAATGTTTGTAATATTTCTGATCATCCAATAATGACATTGTTCCTACTTACAACATCTTGATCATAGTTCAGAGCGAGTATTTAGCCTGTTCTGCATTGTTGCAACATACAAAAGATATTTAAAATTAACTCTGCAAACTTACTGTTGCTGATGAGTAACCCATACTAGAGCACAATGGTGTTTATAATGTCTGCATACAATACTCAAGTACAAATTAATCATGACTGTGACCACCTTTACAACCAGACTCAGGCACAGAGTACGTTAAGTTTGTGTTCATGCTAATAAAATGAACCGCACTTTGACTTAATGTTCTTTCAGATTAGTATCAGGGTCACAAAAATCATTATTGTCACTTTACAACAGAGGTCTTACCTCTTACATAATATGTTTAATTGACTCTTTAATGTACTCCACGTTATCCATGTAATCCTTCGTATGCAGCCTTGTTGTGCGAGTTGCATGCTTCTTGTACAAACAGCCGATTAATTAGCTCCTATTACAGCTTTGCACGTATACTGGCAAGCTGCGTTAATCTTAGCATCCAATCAGGGATAAGCACTTCTCTATCACATCTGATGTTTCAGTGCTACAAGCCAAAATAACAACATCCCCATCAGGCAACTCCATCTCTAGAAAC
Organism: Scarus forsteni; assembly: GCA_036419115.1. NCBI lineage: Eukaryota > Metazoa > Chordata > Actinopteri > Labriformes > Labridae > Scarus > Scarus forsteni. Next base: position 5,079,286 of record JAZDUH010000043.1, read on the forward strand.
CACCAAGTTCTGTTTCGCAGGCATCGTGTATGAAAACACAAACAGAAGCACAAACCCAGCACACTTGTTCAAAGACTCCTGGCTCTGAGCTTGGCTTCTACCAGGGATGGCACAATGTGAGTGCAGCGAAAAACAGGAGGAGGAGGAGAAGAAAGAGGAGGAGGAGGAGGAGGGCAGCGTCATCGTGGTGGTCTGACCGTCAGAGTGAGACATGAATGGCTGTGTTAGCAGTGCCCTGAAGGGGCAGCTGAGCTCTCAGCCATTTAGCAGAGTATGCTGAACAGATATTAAGATATATCATATCGTATAGGATCCACTATGCCTTATGCATGTGAATGTTCAAGCATAAAGAGCTGTGTAAAAACAGTCATAATGTTTTCAAATGGATGAGAATAGTGAGAGTCTTAAAACAAACCTTCAGTCCATGATCCCGATGTTACAACAGATTTCGTTCATCGCAGAGGAGATGATAACCTGCCTCATCAGGCCTCCAGCTCTGTGATAAGGAGGAGAGAGAGGGAAATTGAAAGTGTAATCTGCTAAACGCTCTGTTGGCTTGTTGTACTCACTGCTGTATGCCCGAGTGTGAGCCTCTGCCTGTCTCTGATGATAATAAAATGCACCTCTCTGAAGCGCAGAAGGTATCAGATTTGATGAGGCTGCAGATCCTGATATATCCTTACAAAGGCTTTAAATGGCATAGCCCATTAGACTGCAATATATGGGTTAGTCTTAAATAAACCCTGCCCAATGGGAATTAAGAACTGAGCAAGCTAAAAGCAACTGGCAGAGCCACTTCAGCAGCAGAGGCTTATAACATGACACCATAGCCTGGTAATGAATAAAAAAGACAAGACTTGTCATAGGTATGCATTACATTGGATTTTTGCCAATATCTGATTGGTTAGTTTTTCCAAACTCACTGTTGCCAATACCGTTTTTTGCTGCTGAGAGCACAAAGTCCCTCTTTAACTCGAACTGAAAAGTTACTCTGTGTGTGTCAGTTTATTTGTGTTGAGAAAAGACATGAAACAAGAAAAACATTCAATTCTCTAATAAATACAATTTTAGATTTATTAATATAGACATTTGGTGATTACAAAGGGAAGAAAACATTCATATATTCTCACAATATTACAGTCAAGATATGTGATATTAATCACAAATATATGACCTGTTAATAACAGCAGACATTTCATTAACTGCAGGAACTGATACTTCTTAAGCTAATATCTGCTGATACTAATACTGAACCATATAATGCATCCTTAATTGACTTAGTTGGACATTGACAAGGAAGTCCTAAATCAAATTTGAAACATATTCCATGACCGTTTAACAAACGTACTACATTTGTGCTTAAACTTTTTTATTCAGACAACTTGAGCCTGCTTTGTAAAATAAATTCAACATGTTGTATGTACCTGAAGACTAAAGGTGTGTATTGGCAAGAATCTGGAAATTTGGTAGGTATCACGATGCAGAGGCAACAACAGGATAGCTCATGATACATTTTGATACTGTTAGCAGGGTGATATATCTTTTTAACCCTAATAGATAAATGTACCAAGATAACATAACTCAGAGTAGTGTGTAGATGATTTATAACTGTCATTAATATGAGGCATAGAGGACACGGATAAGAATTGATTAGATTTTATTGACACCAATGCCAATAACCATTCTGCACATTAATTTGATTCTTTGACAATTCCCTGAATGATTCCTGTTGATTTTCTGTGCGGGAGAAAGTCAGCCAATATAGGTTTTCAGTGTCAACAATGCCAAACACACAGCACTCCTGATAATCAATGCTGTGCTGCATAGATGAATGCTTCTGCAAGTAGCTGGTGTTTCCACTAGGGATGGGCCGATACACTTAAACTAATGATACGCTGCACCTCGATATGCCCGGGTCACGATACGATACGTCATGATACAATATCAAAGAAGTAAAAAAGAAAAAATATTACTGTGTAATTACAACTTATTTGTTTGAGTTGCACACAGGGAAACACAAGGCCTAACAGGCCAAACACAAGCAATAACACTCTCTCTAACCCTAGAGAGATTAGAGAAAGTGTATGCTAACGAGCGGTAGGCTCGTTTTCGCCGTCGTCTTCACATTTTAATGGTGACGCTGAAGGTGGTGGTTCATGTTTGTTGTGTTGGAGGCAGTTTACGGAATGACAGAATAAGAAAGTTTACACAAAGTCTTAGTCTTGTCAGTTACTCTATTGTCGCCTTTGTCTTTTTTAATGAGAAAGCCAAAACACTGCCAGACAGATGCCTTGTATCCAGGCGGAGCGTCCTCAATTTCGATCTCATTCGACTCCATCCTTCGGCTTTTTGGATGCAAGGTAGTTGGTGCTAATGTTTGTTGTCGTCACTTCTGGTCACATGCGCTATTACCGGATGTGACGTCTTTATTTTGCGATCCATTTTTTTCAAGCTCGATGCATTTCGTCACGTACTGTATCGTGATATTTTGCCAAACGATATTTCATCCCATCCCTAGTTTCCATGTACTTAAAGTTGTGCAGAAGGCATATTTTCTGTCAATAATCAAGCCACTATTTTGACCACTTCCTCCCCTTATCTGTCATAAATTTTGGACTCCACCATTACTACTCACTTAGTGAGAGTGTGACATGTTTGATTTGAAAGACATGCAGAACAATAAGCAAAAAGACTAATGATACTGATTCGTTGAGAGAGCTGTTATCAATTCTTGACTGGAATTGGGCTTTGATTTCCATCCTTAAAGATGGATGAACTTAATTATCTGTCCAAGCAATAAAATGGTAAATGTAACAGAGAGATGGGGAGTCAAAGCGGCTGAATACTTGTTGTCAGGTAGAGGCTTAAGTACAGGATGATAAAATGTCCCCAGTTTCTGTGAAGTACTCACCAGTAGAGTAGTGATATTACGTTACAAAGCATTAGAACAATATCATGCAGTAAATATCATGAAATATTAGTATACTAAGGTTTTCACACCCCAAACACAAACAACATTTTCTTTGCAAGAGACCAGCATTTTTTCACAGAAAACTTTTAAAGTTAGGACAAGGTCACAGAGACAAAATTATGTTATAATAAAGGAATCCAGCAGTAAACTTAACACTTAGAATATTAATAAAATAAAGACTTAAATAAAAAGTAGGCTAAAAACTAACATAAACTTGACATCTGTAAGTAAACTGTCAAGGACTGCAAAACATAACTACTCATCAATACAATTACACATGCTTCTTTATCTAGTCAGTCATGAGATGCTTAATATTGACGTGCAAATTTAATTTAATTTTCAAAATGTTAAAGTTGGTTAAGGATTTACAGATGCATATTGCCTCTTTTAACTATTGTTACAGTTGTCTGGCAATTTAAATATAATTTCAGTGATCCAGACCGAGTCATGATGTTTTCAGGACTGTCAGTGAAAGCGTGATTAGTTTTGTCATCATTTTTGACCACAGAGCTCCACAGCACATCACTGTCAGTCGTCGGTATGTTATGCTAATGTGACACAGCAGGAGATGACATGGAGCGACCGTTACTGCAGATTATCTAATATTCGTTAGAGAGGAAAAACAGAGCCTCAATTTACACTCTTAGAAATTAAAGTAATGACAGGCGAGCCTTTACATATGTTATACAACCCCTGAGGATAAATAAATACAACAAAAAGTTTGTGAATGGTTGAATTAGTGCCAGTAAGTGCTGTCAGTGAGTAGCAGCAGAGTGTTAACACACAGGTTGACAGTCCCGTTAGTGTGTCATTGTACACAGCTGCGGCTACTACGATGCAGTATCAACACCGACACTTTAACAGCTCCTCCTCACGGCACTAACGAACTCTTCATATTCTACACACATCACAACAGACGCTAAAACAAGCCCCTACATGACACTTAACATGTAACTGACACTTACACAAGCGAGGGCACACAGTTGGAGCCGACACAGACGTTGAGCGAGCGGCCGTACCCCTCCTCTGAGTGCCATCTGCCCCACGGTCCGGAGACCCGCCTTGTGCTGACGTCATGACGCACAACGTCCCTTAAAGAGGCTCGTGCGTTCAGGTTTCAAAACATCGAGCATGGTGAACAAAATGCAAACCCCACGTTCTGGTATTTTTATAATAGAACCACGGGCGCTACCAGAAATTTTGGGCTCCATGACAGCTCAACACAGTTTTCATCTATAAAGCAGGACATTTTATAAAGTCTCACAATTTATAATCTCCAATGGACCACTACAATTAAATAACTTCTTTAGATAACTAAGTTATGTAAACGAAGACATCAAAAAGCTTCAACAGGAAAGAAACACTCTTCAGAAAAAAATATGGACTGACAGGTGAATTGAAATTTGTTCCATGAAGAAGTTAACCCTATTTTGTCTTTTGATCCGTTTACTCATTTTAATATTATTCATTTTTCAATGTTTTTTTTTCACGTTAAATACTTAACTGCATGTGTGTATACACTAGACATATTTTTTTATATAAATATCTATATATCTTTTGAATATAAATTTCTAGATATTTGCAGATAAGTGCTTGAACAATCTTTATTTATTTTCACAGTTTGGGGGAGAAAGACAGTCACTTACAAGTTTATCCATAATTTAAAAATATAAAAGTTTTTCAAAGCAAACCTTAAAATGATGCTCCAAAAAAGAGCCAGGACCAGAGGTGTCCAAACTTCTTTTTAAATGACTAGTAAAAAGATAACATAAGGCTGGCCAAGCAACTTTGATGCACTCCAACTTTTTAAGTATTAGTCAGCAAAACACTGTAAAAGTAGCCAGTACCACAGCTCTCCATTTGTGACTTGACTCTGCAAATAGCCAATTATTATGGAGTAGAGGATGTCCGAGGGGATTTCATGGTTTTGACTAGATCTACACATGCTGGTAGCAGAGCTCCTTCAAGCAAGGACCCACGTTGTGGCTTGTCTCCACTTTAAGACACAAAACAAAAGCAACTTGGTCAAAGCTCCTATCCTACATCGGACTATGATATGAAGCTGCTGTACTATTCTTTATTTATATAATAGGGTGTTGCAAAAGAAAATCTAGTTTATATTTATTTGTCAACATTTTGCCAATTTAAATTGTCACTTAATTGTTACCCCAATATAAAACTATGCAGTACAACCCATACAGTCTTCAGTTTTACATCCTATCCAGGGCAACTTTTAACTCTGGACTTTGCTGTTGGCCAAAAAAAAAAAAGACCATGGGCTGCACTTGCCCCCCTGAGCTGTAGTTTGAACATATTTACAAGTGATGGTGGTCAAGCTGCTGTAGACATAGTAATAGCCAAAGAGATGTATTAGATTTAATCTGTAAACCTGACTTGCAAAACTGATTCTTTTTTCAAGTTCTTTAGATCCTCAATTGAGTTCACCTTTTCTATTTAGGCTAGGCTTGTTTTCTTTTCAAACAAAAACTAAATGAAAAGAAAAAAAGATTAAAAAAAGAAAGTTCCCTTTCTAAGGTCTTCTTGGTGATTAAACATCTCTGAAATTCAGTTTCTTGAAATCATGGTGAATAATCTAACATTCAAAGACAAAATCCAGTTTGACAAAACTCCTGTAAAATTTCTGCATTTGACTGCAAGTCCCACATTTAAGTCTCATAACTTTTACTTCTACAGAGAAATGTCGTGATCTAAAATGTTTTTTTTACTTGTGCTCTGATTTTCCTCCAGCAGATGGCAGCATTGGTGCAGACATGAGAAATGTGGCAGCATGCTGATATCTATCACAGCCAGACATTTTCCATTGAAACATGAAATCATAATGGGCCATCTTTGAAGAAGTGGCGAGACCTGACAATTTTCTTGGCCCTGATCTGGCAGTGGCTCAGGACTATGTCCTTGACAGACAGAAGTAAGGCTCTGGTGTCCCTTTAAGCATAACAAACATAAACACAGAAATAATCCTTTTGAAAAAATCACAAAGATGATGCTGTCAAAGTTGTGTGACGGTGTGCTTCAAAATGCAAATAATGCTGAGAGCAGCCCGTAACATCACAGACCAAACAGATATTTTTACCTTAGTCTTTTCTCTGACAAGGTTCAAAACTCATAAGGGGTGGGTTAGCTGAAAAAAACCCCCAAATGATTAAACAATGAACTCCAGTAACCTCTCCAGCTTTAAACCTTTATTCAAACATGAGAACAACGTTCGTGTGTGTGTCTCTCACTCTGTGTGGCTTAAACTTAACATGATATTTAGACATAAAGAAAAAGCCTTTATTGGCATATATAGTGAAAGGTAAAAAAAAAAAAAAACCTCTTCTGGAGAATTTTATTTCAGCCTTAATGTTTCTCATTAGATAATGAAAGGAAAAATCTACTGGCAAAGGTAATTAACTTCCAGAAGATATTATTTCAGATTCAGCTCTGCCGTGACGGGCTAAATGTCGCACAAGCCATTTGCAGCACAGACTTGTTGATTTTCGGCACTAAAAAGTGAACAATTTTTACATCCCATGAAAACCACAGCAAAACAGAAATAGTGAAGTGGACCTTTGTGCAAAATTGTTGAAATAAATCACTTAACTCAGCAGAATATACCAAATTTTAACCTCAGGTATTACTTACTGTAATATTAATGAATATCTATACCCCAAAGCCAGAATAAATAGGTACGTATGGGTAGTTTTGTGTATTTTAGATGTATATGGATCAATAGTTCTGCTGTTTCCCCCATCTTCATCAAAACATCTGCAACAAGCTAACATTTGTTCATTATTCTATCTTTTTATAGCAGGGATGGACAACTTTGGTGATAAAGAGGGCCACATAAATGTAGTATTCTAACTGCTAGAAACCTAAAAAATCAATAAATATACATACATTTAAAGTAGCTCATGGCCCTTTGAAAAGAGTAAAGGTGACAATGCACATGGGATTTTATGGCATAATATATCAATATTTTATTGTTTCAACCTGTAGCGCCAAAGTTTAACTTAAACAGACAAAACTAACTACAATAATTTCATGATTACTGTCCATTAACAACAGTATTAGGAAACAACAGAAATGTTTAAAAAACCTGATGTTGTTACTGCACAGGTGGCACAGTGCCTCTGCAGGTCATGTGTTTGCCTCAGCAAGAACATTGCTGGTTCAAAGTCCGTGTCAGTGATGGCCAAATGAAGTTTACATTTTCTCCTCATGCACACATAGATTCTCTCTTTGCACTCTGGCTTGCTCCAACAGACCAGAAAATCATACGTGTTAGGTTAAATAGTGACTTTGGATTGCTCATGATGTGAAAACTTTATTGAACTTGTTCATTTCTAAATCTTAATACTCTTTTTAATATGATATAAATTGACTTAGGGGCTGCATTAAGTGAAGTGGATGACCATATGTGGCCCCGGGATGCCAGTGGCCCATCTCTGATTTATTGTTTCAGGATTGCTGTCAGCTGTCATTTACAGTGATATAATTTTTAAAAATCAATATCCTGATCATTTTCACACAGATATCATGACAAAGAGGAGTCCTTCCATCACTAATAACATACAGGAACAATGGAGCATCTGACAGCATTGAACCACAATTTACTTTTTGTGTTTCTTTCTGCAGTGGGCTCTGTAGAATTATGATACAGGTTTGTCTACTTATCAGAGTATCTAATAGAAAAATAAATATTTTATTCAAAATATAAAAATTAAAAACCCACATGGACTTTCTCACAGTGTAAAATCAAGTTTGTCTTGCTTGCTGCATTTCATGAAAGCTATGAGTCGGAGGCCACATGAATGTAATAATTTGAAATATGTTCTTGTGTTTTTATATTTACATTGCATAAAAATCTTCTCTTAAGGCAGAATTCGATAAATAATTATAAAGGTAATAACGTTTTTTGGCTTATCTTAGGACCCCTGTCAATCATGGGCCCCTTGAATTGTCCCAACTTTTCTTCAGATGATGCCCACTCATGTTTCACTCTGTTTATTTTCCCACCCTGGAGGAAGTCATCATGCTACACTAAAAATAGTTGAATCAAATTCCTCATTAGGGTGGCAAATATTGTAAGTGACCTGATAAATTATTTGTGCCATGCTGTCAATTGCTTTAATTGCTAGATTAAAATGTTCCATGATAATTAAGTTATGGAATTGAACCAATTTGAAGTATGAATCACCAGAAAGACTGTATGTGGAAATGAAATGTGTCTGCTCTCACAGATGGCAGCTCGACAAAAAATCAGTTTTATCAGGTTTGGATGTTCTTGTGCGTCTTTCTGCTTTAAAGGGCCATAATGCTTGCACAAGAGGTGTTTACAAAGTGCAGAGCTGCACAGTGAAAACACTCAACTGACAAACATCCCTTCTAAATGAAAGAAAAAGTAGTTATTACTGTAAAAGAGCTAAATGGATAATGTGCCACATGATGTGATCAGGACCGTGCTTCCATTTACTGAAGAACAAATCTTACACACAAGCAGACACAGAGATATTACACGCCCTACCTACAGCAAACACACACATAAAGCACACGCTGGCTGTTTCCTCTGCTCCCACGGTGGAGCAGAGGATAATGGGAAAGATTAGTGTGAGCGGCTGATGCCTGGCGACCCTTTCTCAGAGAGAGCGTCAGACAAAGATGCTGGCTCTCAGTGGCCCTCGCCAATTAGAACATCCACTCCATAAGCCTGGGCCTAATTAAGGGTCCAAAGCATGGGAGAGGAGGCGGGCACGCAGGGATCGATCTACCAGCCGGGTGAGGGCACAGCTGGGGGGTTGGCGGGGGGGAGGGCACTGGGAAAGCCTGGGGACTGAGGGACGATATCTTCCTTCTCTATCATCCAGAGGCATCCCTCAGGGAGATCTGTCTCCGTCTCAGTCTGTGTTCCCCTGTTTTGACCTCTCAACACCATTATTCTCACATGTAGTAAATTGTCCTCCATCTTGATCTCCAAACTTATCTGGCTGATGTGCATCAATAGTGCAAAGCTCGAGGTGGACGGTTGTTTTAAATCTCAAGCTTTGTTATGTCAAACTAAGCTTCAGGGAAATGGAATTTTTTAGCCCTCGCTCTTTTTTACAATAATCCTGCAGAAGGGATAATTGTCTATCGAGCATGGGGGCTACTTCAATTTCTGCTTTGGATGTTGATTTAAATGAGCACTATTGCATGAATGACAGGTTGTTTTAAAACCTGAAGATTCAGCTTCATTTGTACAGTAGCGGTTTATCAGAGGGTGTTGTATGAGGGGATTAATTTCACGGATAAAGTTGCTGTTATTTTAGTTTTCTATAAGCCATTCATGCTGAGAATGTGTTTCTCAGGAAGACACCATTTGTCTGCTGATCAGACTTTCCACAGAAATAAAGGTATAAATATTTTTGTTGTAGTCTAAAAAAAAACTCTTTGGTCTACAAATGCTATGAATGACCTTGGTGCCTGTGTGGCACTTCTTCTGGTTCATTTGATGATGAGTTGTTATGGCCATTCAATTTGTCAGAGACACTCATATTGTTGCCTTACTCTTTCAACCTACCTTAAAGGGCCATATTTTATTGTTCACCTGACCAAATATGTAGTAAAAATATAGTTTTTTTACTACATATCTTTTTTCTGAGTCATAATATTGTGACTTTTGGTTAGATATTTTTCATGGCACCAATAAGTCTTACATTGCATTGTATGTTTTGTGTTGTATCATTTCAAATTGTACTCATTGTATTGTTTTGTTTTTCAAACCATATCAGTTTTTTCCTCTCTGGATTGCATTGCATCGGATCATCGTGAATTGTATGGGCGTAGGTTTGATTTAGACATTGGTGGGGACATAAAGTACACTGAGACAGCACCCCTGAAAGTTGATGTGTTTTGTATTTATGACTGTTTTCTAATGTCATGTAGAGCTAAACAAACAAACAAGCAAACTATTTTATTCAGGAAAAAACTATTCTTCCGGTATATTATTCACCTCCGCCTGTCCTCCTAAATCTCTACTGTCTGTTCCTTGACACAAATATATTGATGCATGACACATGAACAGAGGGACAATTTGGGACAGTATACAACAAAAACCATGTTGTTAAAAAGTCATGTTATTAATCTGAGGTTTTATTGTATTCTTTCCCCACAAACTTTTATTGTTGGTCTTAAATGGTTGCTGCCATTCAATACAAAAATAATACATGGAGAATAAATAAAATATCTCTTTGGCATTTAATATAAGCATTTTTTTAGGCATAACATTACATACTATGCTTGTGTTTTATGTTAGGGCCATGCAGTAGTGGCATAATATTGATAGGGATGTGTCCCTAGCGTCCCTACCCAATTCTACACCCCTGGGCAAATAGCATGATATTGTAGTGTGAAGAATTGAATTGTATTGCATCCTACTGCGTTACATCATATTTAATTGAATCATATATCATACTGCACAATATTGCAGAATATTGTACTGCATTGTATCCTGTCGCATCTTATCATAGCATGCTGAAACACATCGTATTGTATACCAGACAATTGCCTAAGTCCCTCTGATCCGAGTCCCAAGCAAGTCTCTAGTCATTTGATCCGAGTCACAAGCGAGTCACAAGTATTTTCTGTTGTGGGCAAGTCGAGTCGAGTTGAGTTGAGTCGAGTCACAGGTTTTTCGAGTCGAGTCGAGTCACAGTTTATGATGGGTCGAGTCCCTCACTATTGGTCAGTCCACCCAAAAAACACTCAGATTTTTATCTTGAAGAGAGAAACCTTATCTTCCCACACATACAACACACGTACACCCTCTTTACTAATGTTAGCTTTACTTAGCTAACGTTTGCAGGTTTCACTTACTTGGCCTCATTTGTCCTCAGGTGGCGGATAAAGTTTGATGTTGTGTCCTCTTTTTCACTTATCAAAGCGTTGCCGGTCGTGCACTTGGCGTGTCTTTTTTTTCCATCTGATTGAAATTCTTTATATGCAAAGAAAATAACTTTTGGCACAGAAGACATAGCGGTTCCCAAATTGAAACCTGCATTCCGCGCACCCTGCCCACTGATCATCACTGTGTGGTAGGAACGTATGTGTGTAGTACTGTGTCGTGTGAGGGACAATAATAGGTGACGGACAAGTGTACTGTGCATGGAGCATCAATAAAGTGAACCTAAAAGGAAAGAGCGGCGTATATCTCCTGTGCGGCTCTTCATATAAAGCCTGAGTGCGTGCAATTTTCCGAATCACGTTGTCTCAAGTCAGGTCGAGTCTGGAGACATTTTCTCCCGAGTCTGAGCGGAGTCTCAAGTTTTTACCTCCCGAGTCCGAGTCGAGTTGCAAGTTGTCTCATTAGCGGCTCAAGTCGCCACGAGTCCAAGTCCCTATGACTCGAGTCCAATAGTCTGTTGTATACCATCTACATCTTGGATTGTCTTCATTGGCTCTATATTTACTCTAAAATTTAAGATTTGAGGTTTCAGATTTTGTTAAGTCTTTAGAGGATTTGCACCTCATTACATCTCTGAACTTTCAGGTACACAGAACAGCTTCTTCTTGTCATCACCAATGCCAGGGTAAAAACTCAAGGTGATCAAACTTCTTCTGTTCTTCGGTTTAGCAAACCCACTCAAGTCAGAATGTCCCCCATCTTACCACTTTTAAATCTCATCTTAAAAACTATTGTTATTCACTGGTTTTGAACTCAGAATGAAGTTGTGTCTCTGTCTTGATGTGGTCTCTGCCATCATTTTTTTATTTATTAATATTTTTAAAAAATATTATTATTATTATCATTATTATTATTATCTTCTTTCATTTTAGCTCATTCAAAGTTGTTTTTATTGTTTGGTTTCATCTCTGCCTTGTGTTTTTTTAAATTTTCTGACTTTATCTCTGATCGTGGTCTCTGTTCAGCACTTAAGCACACTTCATTGAAGTTTTAAAAAACTGTGCCATAGAAATGAAGTGGATTGGATTGTATATTGTTTTGCATTGATTTTTTTTCATTGTATAAAAATAGTACATCATATTGTATTGTGGATATGACACTACGCAATAGTGATTCCCAAACTGGGGTATGCAAAGTGACATAGGGGGTACACGTTAAAGTTCAAACTGGCAAATGTTTGTATTGTGAGATTTGATAAAGGTTGTGTTGGGAGAGAAGCTGGAGGCTGGATTGGTGAGGTATCTTGGAGAAGGAAATCTGTCTGAAATATTTAAGATTCTGCTCCCACCTCCTCGATTCTCCTCGGAGGTGGGAGTGGTGGCAGGCTTACAGACACATTTCTTTTTCAAGCTGCTGTAAGTGTGTGAGAGTAAGGGGTACAGTATCTGAAGGGGTACAGGTTGTGAAAAGTTTGGGAACCACTGCTAAACAATATGTGTTACTGTGTTCTACATTGTATCAGATCATATTGTATGCATACTGAACTCTGTTGCAAAAGATTAGATAGGGATTAAATTAGGGTACTTTCTCTTTGGGGAAACTCCCCTAGGGAAATTAAGATTATAAAGCAGTTGAAAAGAAGATAGGAAGATATATAAAAAAGACAGATATTAACAAAAATAAAATAGCACAATTCTATCCTGTCATAGTGCTATGTATGTAACACATTACGATAACACACGTTGTTTTGTAAGACATTGCATTGTATCATATAATATCATATGGTAATTGAAATATGATGCATTGTATTGTTATGCACTATATAACAGTAAATCATATTGAACTGTATTTCACTGTAAAGCCTTACATGGTATTACACTGCATTACAGTGTGCTGCACTCAAATATGTCTTAAAGCAATCTCACCTCAGTATTGCTTTATTTTGTCTTATTTAATTGTATTATGTTATGTCACATTGTATCATACATCACATCTTGTTCAGACTGCATCATCATACATTATCCTTTATGTATCATAGTGAAATGTACTGTATTGACTAGTTTTATGACTACAGCAATTCAAAATCCCATCAGCTCCAGCTTTGATTAGGTTTTGTGGGTAATGCCGTCTAAAAAATTAATCTGAGATGTTGAGTCTGGCTTTTAAACATCTTGTAAACATTACCATCCTTGCATTCGTTCTATCTGTGTTTTTATGCAGAGGCATTTCTGACTAAATTCAAACTTTACAGCATTATTTCCATCACAGTTGACTCCATCTCTGCAGACTATAAGAACTGACAACAAGAATAACACAAAAGATCAAAATAGCAAAATAAGTCTTCACTAGATTTGTCCGTGTGGCCCTATTGCTGCCATGGGGCTGTTTGTGAGACCACATGCCTCTTAAGTGTCATCCATGGGCACATTAAAAAGCCTGCTGTTGTCTGAGTTGTTATATTCCTTCATTAAAACGAACACAGTGAGTGTATTTTCCTTCAACTGCGACTCTTCCTCTGTACTAATAAACCCAAGTGTGGATGTTGGCCTAGTTTATGGCGATGGTCAATTATGCTACCCCAGTGTACCTGTGAAACCATTTTCAGGTGTTTTCTCCCACTTTTCATGACAGTAATGTTCTAAAAATACTTGCAGGGAACAGTTGTTAGAGAGCAGTTTTGATTTTGAGATGGGAAATGGGGGGAAAAAAGTACACGTGACAACATCTTTATCTTTTAAAAACACTGATTCTTGGACTTAGAATATCATCAGACATCTGTGAGCTCCAAATAAATTACAGCTCTTTGGGCATACTTTTATCGTTTTAGTAAGACTAATTTGAGCAATAGGAATACTTTTACTCAGTAGTCTGAGAGAGAGCACACTGCTGCCCTGCCTTTGATAAGGTTAAGACCTCATGTCTCCTCCTCTGTGTTTCTGCACCTGTACGGTGATCAGCATGCTAATGGGACTAGGTGTTGTCTCTACATCTGGATTAACATTCAGTGGATTAGACGGCATGGTGACAGCTGTTCTGGCTGGAGAAAAATATTATAATGAAAATGCCTCAGCCTGTTCTCTTTAACTACTCTTTACTTTAACTACTCTTTAACTATTATGTCTGTAAAATGAATTTAAGTCTTTAGTAATGGCTTGAGCAGTATGCCTATTAGGTCATTGGTCAATCAGTAATTGGGTCCAATTATAAGATTATCAAATTTAGCACAAATATAATTTTAAGGTTTCTCTTTCATGGCAGTACACGGTGCCACTGAAAGTCTCATAATCAATTCACATATGAAAAAAATACTTAAATATCCAAGTTTGCTTCACAGTGCGCCTAAGTAAGATTCTTTACAACATTTTACTTTTCCTCGACAAAGCCACTGTGTTTAGAACTACTTAATGTTGGGTTGTAGGGGTATCCCTCCGCCATCAGCTGGTCAGCTCATTAGAAGAAACATAAGCACTAACTTCACGGAAACTTAACAAAAAGTGAGTAATTTTGACCCTCGTAACAACATGCTGTTAGTAATGGGTACAAGAAGATTTCTTTTGAACTGATGCCTGGACCTTTCATCAGAACTAAAAAACCTAAACCAATCTTTTCATTACCCTACACTTTTCAGTCGGCATGCTCTCATTGGTTTTTGAAGGTATCATGTTGTAGGCAGCAGGGGATCCAACCAACATTGAAGTGGTAAAATAGTTGTGTATTGGTGGAAAACACCCCCCTCCCTGCCCCCCACCCATCTGGTTGAAAGTGACAAATTGTGAAACGTATTCATTATTATTATTGTTGTTATTATGATCATAAATTTACCAACTTTAAAATGATCAAATGGAGAAATCCACAAATTGGATTCAAGAGTCAACAACAACAAATGCAACTACCACAATGAGCTCAAAGACAATAACAACACAAGACAAAATCATCTACAGTATAATAAGGAAAAATCTCCAAAGAGAGAGACCTTTATCAAGACTCCTGCCTATGTTTGAGCTTTTGAGAAATATGTAAAGCTTCAGCACTCAAATCCAGATTTCGCTGTTGCTATTGAGGCAACTCGACAACTTGAAAGTGTTTCAGAGATGCTGATACACCAGGAGCTTTACCAACCAATTACTTTACATTCTATGTGCATTTGAAGACATAAATGGGGTCCAAAATTCCCACAGAGGATGAAAACGTCATTGATAGTCGTGAATCAAAGACAAGAGTCTTCTGAGATATTTTGAGAAACGCTGTGAGGATGGGGTCTAATTGCTTTTCTTTGAACCTAATTTACAGCCACAAGCTTGAGTGGGTGTCCTCGTCACTTGGGGATAGTGGTGGGCTGTGGTACAAATACCTAACAGTACAGTGAGTCATGACTTAAATCATACCTCAAGTTGGACAAGAGGGAGATTTATTCATGAGATCCGTGCAGACAGGCAGGAATCTTCATCACGCTTCACATAAACAGGAAAGATCTATCTAAGCGGACATTTTCAAGTCAAAAAGCAAACAGGTGCACCTTAAGATGTGTTAGCATTGATTTACTGAACAACATTTGTTTGTTTAAGCTCTTAAAATCTTGTTTCTTAGGTCCATAATTGCTTTAACTGTCTTTTACTTCTAAGTGGAAAGCAAGCATAGGAATTGTAAGTGTGTGTTACAAGGAGCAGCAACAGGCTGCATTGATCTCACATGATGTAATGAGAGGGACTGTTGGAGAACAGGAGTGATCCATATGGCTCAAGACCAATATAATGAACTCTGGTGTCAAAGCAAACAGAGGAGTCCAAGCTAAGTGTGATCCTAATTGTTGATAAGGTTTGGTCATTTTATTGGATTAAGTGCCTGATTCATCTTGTATGGATTATTCAAATCAATGAAAAAGACAAAAGAAATGGACAGGAAGAAATCAACAAAGGGCCGAAGTTAAATAAGTTTACATCCATTTAGTTATTAGTCTTTTTACTGTAAGAAATGTGTTGTTGCAAAGGGGAAAATGTTCTTTAGATCCAAATTTAAAATAAACAGAAAGTATTTGACTTGAAAAAGACAGGATGAAAAGGAAAGATTGATAGGGGCTGCCTTTTTCCAGGCGAGTTATTTTTAATGATCAGTTGAGGGTCAGGGATAGCTGAATTTCAACACCTCTTTGTCTTATTATGGCAAACAAGGCCACACGCTCCTTATTACCAGTTATCAGACTGGGATTAAACACTTCACTGAGTCTTCAAAGAAATTTTGCCTAACTATGAGGATGCCATCTCAAAAGCCATGGTTCAGTTGAGCTGTGACTCCTCAGCTTTAAATTGGCTAAAATGTACAAAAGCAGGTAAGCTGTGTTTAACAATCTTCCCTGTGACTCATCACTTACTTTAAGTTCCCTTCAGAGTACATTTCATTTTATTTACAGGAATTCAAGGGAAATAGTGCAGAGGATCCAGAGGTGTGTTTTACTAGTACATTTACCAATTTAAAGTAAAGGGATATTTCAGATAGCAGGCCTCTTTACTCTGTTTCATCTGCTGAAAAGATAGTGTGAATAACATACTGTATGTATTTGGCAAACCTATTAACCCCATTAAATCATCATTCATACAGAAAGCACACAGTAAGACTTAAGGGTGGAAAATAACACGGTTTTACTGATACTAATGCCATTAACGATACTGTTTGTCGATCCAGTCCTTTAACCATTCCTTTGTTGAAGCCAATAAGACCAAAAGGCATTCATGTAGAAATATGCACTCTTTATTCTAATCTTTTAATTTGCTTTTGTAACTAAAGTGGCATCGACACTAAATCTAGTCTGTTTCATTAACAGCTAAAAACTCTTCACGGGAGCTTTAACAAACAAAAGCTAATCTTACTTGAACTAAGTTAATTAAAATTCTCTATGAATGGATTTAATATAAACACACTAATTAAATATTAAGAAAATGAGCAAGGTTGTGGTTAATCCTTCAGCCTTGTCCACCTTACAGTATTTGTGAGTCTCCAGGGCACAGGCTGACCAACGTAATGTGCTTTAGTCTGTGCCAGCCAGATTTCCTGCTCTCTTAGCTCTGTGCTAATAGGACATGCCACTTTGGGCTCAAGTCTTATTCTGTCTTATTAAGGTTCTTGTCTGAATTCTTGCGAGGCCTTTTTAGGATATAATAGTGTGAGCAATTAAGAGAAACCTTGACGTCTGTCTGAGAGGAGGGCTTTTCTGAGGTAATACCAGAATCTTAGCTGTAATATGCACCTGTCAGACCACTACAGCTACCGGACGAGCTGGGTGCAAAGCAAATTTGCTGAGAACTGAATGGTACAATTTTTTAAAAATCTGTACTGAAATGAGTGTTAATGCTGACTTTTTGTTTTCACTCAGCATTATTTGAGGGACAAGTACTGTACTTTTACCTTCACAATATTTCTGATTAGAGATAAAATTCATTTTCTATGTTGCATTTGATTATCTGGTAACTTGCTTATTTGCCACAATATCCTAACATAATGGTATGCTGCTATCATAAAACCATGATGTTGTAAAGAACTACATTACCCACAATTCTGGCAACAACAGTGTCTCTGATTAATGATGTTGTGCAGGAATGACACCATTGCTTAACCTTGTCATGCAGATGGATCTGTCTGATTTAACGTCTGAAGTCAGGCAGATCTATCTTCCCAAGCTCCATTCTATCATTATAGTGAGTGGTCCATAGCACCCAATAAGAGTCCATTGAAGCAGAAGGAGGTGGGAGCTAAGAGAAACATGACAGCAGTTAGTGACTACTTAACCCTTTCATGCATGGTGCCCATTACAATGGACAGATGTTTGGGAAAATTTTATACCATTTAGGTTGCAGTGCCATGTCCAACGACCAGGTGGCACACCCCCAAGCTCCTGCCTCAAGTTTCATAAATGCTTTCTTTGCGTGTTTTTGTCATGTTGCACGATGAACCAGAAAGGGCAGACAAAGGGCGACTTGCACCAAGCCCTTTAGGAATAAGTGGTAAACCCTTCTATTCTCAAAGAATCAGATAGATTTAAAAAATATATATATACCTTCAAGTTTAATAACATATTTGGAACATTTTTATGCAGATTTTGAAAAGACTTCTTTGGTAAACTTTTTTTCTGTGACCAAAAATTAATCTGTCCACTCCACTGGGTCTATATAGCATATTATTATTACAATTGTTATATTTAATTATTATTATATATAATTTGTAATTTAAGCAGATTGTGCTTTTAATTTTATTTACTCTTAATTAATGTCTGGAAAACATGTGTTTGTGGATCTTTAAGTTCCATTAAGAACTTAAAGATCATTGTGCCATGACTCCATCAAAATTTACCATTTAAAAGATGACCATGGTTTTTTAACTTGTTGGAAAGTAAAAACAAACATTTAAGTAAGAATTCCCCTATGATTGAATAATTCATGCATGAAAGTGTTAACCAGAGATTAACATAGATGCTAACAGCTGGAGTAGCAGTTTTGTCAGATATTGACAGTGTTTCTTTATTAAGTGAAAATAATGTCAATACTTTTAAAAGGTTCTGCCCATTGCCAAACACTTCTATGGGCTCTTACCTAGATAGATAGTATATCGAACGGCCCATCTGGCATATAGGCCAGTCTAGAAATTATTATTACTCTGATTCTCTAAACAGGAAGCATCTTTATCCTCCAAGATTTTTGACTGTTGCTAAAAATAAGGTCTGTGTAAAAGTAGGTTCAAGGAACATACACATTCGGTTTATCAAAACAGTCTTAACACAAAAGTATTACTTTAACTTAACATTAGGGGCCAACCATGCAGGAACTTGCAGCTAGAAAAGTGTTGCCAGTAAGATCATTGATTCCTTATGTAACTGTGCTGTGCTAATGAGGTTGTGTGTTTTTTCAAGACATAGCAGAACAGAACACTTTGATGCCACTTCATGCTTAAGCAGCCACAAATATAACTGGAGACAGGTAAGGACACAAGTGTAGGTGAGCCGTTATGCCCTGTGTAAACCAACTAAGGTTTTATAGAAACAGTCACACCACACTATACTTGTAGGTGGGGTAACAGCCTGAATACTAGGAAAATTCTGGTTTTAAACTATCAAGCTGACACATCTGTCCAAAACATCATATTATGTACAAAAAAATGTATGTACTCAAAACCTCCTCTCTTTTGGCATTTCCCCTCAACGTGTCAAAGAGTAAAGCAAAGCACTCACAAGTTCATAGTTTCTACTTGTTTAGTCAGGCTGCTTGTTTGTATGGATACAGATCTTCTGTGTGTCATTGGCCCCTTTGGCTGTGATGGACCTACGACATGGCTGACTATCTGTAACATTACATTGGTTTTATTGTTCTTGGAATTAACGCCCAAGTTTTCTTGATGTCACTCATGTATTATCAAAAGAGGTTCAAGGATTTAGACCATGAACACATAAGACATATAAATTACGCCCATTAAAATTTCCTTACCTATGATTTACTGCTGTCCTTGTAAAGCACTTTGTAACTTTGGTTTTAAAGTATAAATACAATATTATTATTATTATTGTTATTATTAGTAGTAGTTGTAGCAGTAGTAGTTGTAGCATTGTAGTTGTTGTTTTTGTTGTTGTAACTATTATTTTCAGCAAAATTCTTGAACATTTTTTGTCACAGATACCTACAAGCACTTATGCATCTGCTTTGGAAATAAATAATAATAAAAAAGATTAATTATGTTAATTTTTCAACACAAGTATTCCATACCCTAAACTCTAGCAATAGCTTGATTTGACCAGTTGTATTACAGTAATATATGACCAGCATATATACTCTGAATAAAGTAGTATGGTTGTTTATTTTGTTAATGACTGACTACAGGTTTTTCTACTCTTAGCTGGACCACAACAAGCAATATTTCAGTATAAATTCATATGTGAGAAAAAATGTCTTCATAAATAGAAATTGCCCTCCTAATCAGAAATTATGACACCATTATGAAGCCTACAGAGCTGGTGTCTGGCTGTAATGAATGTGCAGACTCACTGTCAGTCTCAGTGAAAGAGACTTCAGAGAAGGTGGATATCTTCTCCAGGAATCTCAATTATTCTGATTCATTCTGAGGCAACACTTGGCAAAATTCTGTGAATAAGTCAATGAGAGGAGAGACCTTGGGCTTGTGCTGTCTCTGCACCTTTGCAGATCTTCAGCAATTCAGATGTTTACCGTCTCTTGCATACACACATTCAAAGACACACCACAAAAATACCTGCATATGGTTGCAGTCTCACACACAATAGATCCGTAACATACAGTCACAACAGTTCTGACCTTGCTCTTGAAATCAGTTTAGTGCGTGCGGCGTTCATTGCCGTATCACTCACTCAACAAAGCTAAATGTTTGCCACAGTGTAATCGTGCTCTCCTCTCTCCTCTAGTGTCCTCAATTAAAGGGATGCAGATCTATAGCGGCTTAACACGCTTAAGCTGTCCTGTCTTTAGTTGTACAGGTGGTCAGTTAACGTTGCTCCCAAAGTCCCCAGAGGCAAATTCCACCTAGTCATTGAAATGCTGCCACAGGTAGACTAATGGATGTCTGTTGCAGGTGGTTATGGGTTTGCTTATGTCATCTCTGTTTGCAGATAGAAGAGGGATGGTTAGCAGGAGACCGACAGCTATGTGGGATGTGGAAGAGAGAGCACACCTAAAAGTAAGAACTGTTACTGAAGTTTTACTGGGAGACAATCAATTCATCACCCCAGTGAAGATTGAATGGATTTCTTTCCAGGCTGCACCTTCAAAATGGGTATGGATTGATAAATGAATGATAGCTGAAACACATAGATGTAGAGAAAGTCAACATTACTGTGAGGATGATAACAATTGATGATAATTGCCAAGATATAGATTTTAAGTTTGTTAATTTATTTTCTTTTTGTTCAAGTGGGTAAGTCATATGTTTTTGTTCTTTTATGTGCTTTAAATGATGTCAGAAGGTTGCTTGGGCAGCAGAACATGGCACCTTTTACAAAACTCTCTTTCATTAAGTAATGTGCAAAGCCTCTTTTAAGAAAGTGTCCCTTAAAACACTGTTTTTCCTTTCTGGGGTGTCAGGATTTTTCCCTTTACAGTCCTAAGATTGGTCAGTAGCACTTTCAATCCGTACCAACACCTGACATAATTCAGAATAGAGATGATGAGAAGCAGCTGGATGCAATCAAGTACAATTTTACTTGCAGCAAGAAGAACAAAAATACAGAGTGTCAAACAGTCGAAACAAAGATGCCGAACTGAAGCTAATACAATGTCTTTTCTCTTTTATAAGAGTGTGTGTGTATGTAACATGTGGGGGGGTCATGAGGTGAAGTGGCCTTTGCACAGGCTCCTTATCTCTGTGCCGGTTGGAGCTGGTCTCGAAGATGCACCGAGTTTCGGACAGGTGATAAGAAGGAACAAGGACTGCACAAGGTCACGTAGTGTGTGTGTGGGGGGCTGAAGAATGCATTTGTTAAGTAATGACTATAAAACAAGATTAGGACAGAGTCAAGAAAGCGATGTTCAAATACATAAAAAGACTATATACAATATGTACGAAGGTCAAATCAATACTAACATGAGGTTTCTGTCATAGCTATACAGCCTCCACTACATGTGTGTTTTCTTCATGCCAGAGGTGGACATCATGACTTGAAAGTCCTCCGTGGGGCCATAACTCCTCCTCCTTTCTCCCATCAGAGTCATTTGGAAGAGCCAATCAGAACAGAGCTCATTATCAAAGTCTCCTGTAGCCTCCCCATCTCACCAGAACCAAGCATTTCCTAAGGGGAGGGTGAAAGAGCTGCTTCTGATCCTCTATAGAGATGACAATTTTCATTATCTTATTCAACTCAACTAAAGGTGACCAGATTTTCAGACCTCAAAATAGACACTTTAAGCTTATCATAAACCAACGTGTATTAGCTCAAGATAGTAAAGGACTTTTCAACAGTGCACCTTTTAAAACTACAAAGCAGCATATTAACAATCAAAACTTCACATCAACAAAACTTGCCATTTAAAGATGTAATTGTAACATTATTATTTTAACAAAATCCTTATTAATATTATCTTTTCAACAGTGATATTTAAGTTTTTTTTTCAATATTCTAACAAACCCACAAATGTTCATCTGTTAACAATGATGTCATCTTTTTCATAATTCATTCATTTTCCTTTTTGATTTTTTGACACAGATTTAAAAAAAAATGTTATCATCTAACACTGGTCTTGGTGTAGTGATATTTAATCATGGTCATTATTCTTTATGCATCTTATATCATGTTGTCAATAGGAATAACTTCTGATGAATGATAATTTCTTAATATTCTGATTGAACATGTTTTTTTTCATTCTTAGTTCTGGGTTGGGATTTCATTCCATGCCTTGTTTTTCGATAATGCTTCTAATGATAAATGACATTATTTTTTTATGAACATATGTACATGCAAACTCAGGGTCACATTCATTAGCAGAACAACTGGATGTTAGTGTCACTTGCTTCATTACAACAGCGCAACTTCCAGTTCGTGCCTCGTATTTGCTAGTTTAAATACAACATTATA
Organism: Scarus forsteni; assembly: GCA_036419115.1. Lineage (NCBI taxonomy): Eukaryota > Metazoa > Chordata > Actinopteri > Labriformes > Labridae > Scarus > Scarus forsteni. Next base: position 5,101,717 of record JAZDUH010000043.1, read on the forward strand.
TGTCTGCATTTTCTCTGTAGAGGATCAAAAATTACCTTGTGCTGTGACTGCAGCACAAGAGAGAAATTTGTCTCTCCTGAAGCTCTGGAAAATACTGATATCCTTTCTGAGGCTCGATCTCTACCTGACAGTATGCAGTTGTTAGTGTGGTAAGATGGGCAAGCTACAGCAGCATTGAGATTGATGCATAAACTAACCAATCAGCAGAAAGAATTAACTGAAGATTCTACTGTTTCAATCTGCAACATTTCAAAATGAGGATGATTGAAATATCTACAGCCAAATCAGTGTTGCTGGCACTGTAAATTGTTTTTCAGCTGGTTAAAACAGGGACAGGAACTGTCCGAAATCAGGACATACTGGTGTTTTTGGGATATTAGTGGGGACATGTTACACTAAGGCCTAACAGGACCATCCTGTTAAATTGGGACATCTGGTCACCATTATGAAATTCTTGCTTAACAGACACTCAAGACATGATGTGAACAGTTGAACACACCAGGGCATGGGACCATGAAAAGTGTCACTATGTGGTACTGTATTGGATGCTACCTTGGCACGGTCTCTCTTGTAAAAGACATTTTTAATATCAGTGGGACTTTCTGGTTAAATAAAGGTAAAATAAAATAAATAAAAATGCAAGAATTTGCAGAAGATACGAGGCAAGGCAAGGCAAGGCAAGGCAAGGCAAGGCAAGGCAAGGCAAGTTTATTTGAAGAACACAATTCGTACATTCGGTAATTCAAAGTGCTTTACAGAACAAGACAAATGCATATAAAAAATCATTATAAATGAACTTTAAAAGAGAAGAGTGCAGATAAGATTCTATCAGTCAAATGCACAGTTAAATAGAGCTGTTTGGAGCCTGGATTTAAACATTGTCAGAGTACAGGCCTGTCTAACATCTTCAGAAAGACTGTTCCATATCTTAGTTGCATAAAACTGGAACCCTGATTCCCTATGTCTAGTCCTGACTCTGGGCCCCAGCAGGAGGCAGGTCCCTGAGGTCCTTAGAGTCCAAGATAGTTCATATGACACCAACACTACACGCTGGTATGCTATGAAGCTAATTTTTTATGCCACCAGAAAACAACTTGAATACAAAACATGTCTGCAGGTCCTTTGTTTAGAAAAAAAGGTGTGGGTTAGCTGTCTGGAAAATTAAGTGTCTTTAATTTGTCTTAACGTTGTTGCACATTTATACGTCTCCATATGAGGAATTTATCAGAAGTTAAACAACATCATGGCCTTTAGCTCACATCTTTTTCTGAGTTTGCTCTCCTCACATTATTTGTCAACTGTTCACATCGTCCCGTATTATTAAGGGAAGTAATATATTTGTATAATGTTGGTTAGAATACCAAAAAGATAAATAATGAACACTTTTTCCAAGTTTCTCAGAGCAACCTTGCAGAGTAGTTGGGTAAAAAGACAGTGATGCAAGTTAACATGAAATATTTATGCTGCTCCTGTCCAAAACTGTTTTTAGACTATGTTAAACTAAATATTTACTTTAAGTATGCATGGACATGTATTTAGTTGTTGGTTGTGCCTCTGACTGAAAATTTTAGCTACATATTTTGGAGATATTTGTCATAAGTACAGATGAGGTGATAGGAGACAGAAAATTGGACCTCCTCACTGTCTCCTTATACATAAACACTGAGAGTTCTGTGCAACAAAATGAGCAATCTTGTTGTCATTTGCCCGTTCTGTTCATTTATTCATGAATTGGCTCCTTGAGAGGGCTGGGGGAGCCATCGGCACAGAGATGAGTCCTTTAATACAGAAGGGCCTGCTGGGAAAAGCAGACAGTCAGAACGACAGCAGCAGGTAGAACATTACTGAGGCCCATTTCTGCTTATATAAGAATCAGCCTGTGGAAATGGAAGAGGCTTGAACTGTTTCAGAGGCAGTGGAGGGAGAACAGTCAATGAACTTGAGCTTTTTTAGTGCTTTCCTATCACCTGGCTACTTTAAGCACATCTACACCACAGGTTGCTTTTACCCATTCACACCACATTCAAAAATTGATTGTTCAGGTAGAAACATAAAGTGTCCAAAAGTAGTCACATATTTACACTTTGTTGTGCACTAAAACCTGTTACAATGTCTGGCTAATAAACAGTAAGACTGCGCTTATGAGGATAAAACCATTTGCTTCACAGTCACACCAACTGTTAAATATGAAAGGTTTGGTATTTCACAAATAACTGCCGCAAGTTTCCAAAAAGTGATGTCTCAGTTCACTTTTGCAATTGAAGAAAGTGAATGTGTTTTAAATAAAGCTTTAGAAGCTGGTTAACTTAAAAAAAGTTGAACATATAAACCTTTACATTTTTGGTGAAATTGAACAAAATAGCTGCCAAATCTCTTTGTGTATTAACTAGGGTGTATGTTAAAGGGACTGTGAGGAGTTTCTAAGTAATTACAAAAAAGTCTCACTTTTAGATATATGCCTGATCCAAATACACACTTCAAGATGAGGTTTATAGCATCAAAATAGGTTATCTATAAATGCTATTCCTTAGCTTCGCGGTCAGGTTGGACAGGACTGGACTGGCCTGGATACTTAACTTCGGGAACAAGACAATTAAAACTAGAGCAAATTTATATTATTCGGACACGTCTTAGACCATCGGGCTGTAAGTTAGCATAAATAGCCGGCTACAAAACTATGATAATAAGTTTAGCAAAAATTGCTTGTTGTCACACATCAAAAACTACCGCTACGTAACGAGAAAGAGAAATTACCTTGTCGCTTTGCATCCTGTAAGTTGTTGAAGAAAGAAGTTGTTAAACAATGCAGAGTCCTGAGGAAGGTCCGAGCTGGATGCTTTATTAGCATCACAACAAACACATGCTTTGGCTTGGGTCACGTCTTTTGGTGCGTTCCAGTTGTAGTCAGAAGTAGGAATTTCCGGGTTCCGAGTAGGAAACTGCTGCTGGAACTTCCCCCGAAGTCTGAATTTCCTACTGGGAACTACTTCCTACTTGACAACCTAAGATGGATGCCCCCAGTGTGAACAGTTATGTAGCTCCTGCAATAATCAATTTATTTGCACTTCTGACTGGGGTGTCGCTCTTCATCAGCTGTATACATAGTATTGTCAGACTTATATTTATAAAAATGCTACTATTGTGATAATCACATTCTTCATGTGATATTTGTGAATGCAGCTAACAATATCCTGGTAGATCGGCATGTTTTTTTTCCGACTTCAACTGGAACGCCGATAAGTCGGAGATGATGTCACTCCCAGTTCCAAGGTTACTGGAGCATAGCATTACAACAGTCGCCGCGTGTGCTCATGGGTAGCAGAGTCTTTATGTTGCTGGTAATAAATTCTCCTCATAGCACCTTTAAACACTGCATGCCACAAGCAATTGTGATTGAATTGCACAAAAGATTTCATGCAGGCAGAGAGGATGTCCAAGATAGTCCATGCACATCAAAAACTTCTCAAACCATGCAATAGAGAGAATTTTGAGACACAACGGTGTACAAGTATACACAAGATGGCATGGAAAACTATAAGATTGCTATAGTGAGAATTACAATCAAGGGCACAACCCAGGCTTTACAGGAGGACTTACATTTAACAGTGTGCCATTTTTAATAACTGACATGGATCCAAATGAAAGGTTGAATTTATAACTCCAGCAAGAACGTTATTGACACGGTTGTAGTTAGGACCCAGAAGCAAGTAGTAGATGCAAACAATGAACAGTCTTTATTGACAGATATTCAAGGAACAGTTCAGAGCAGGGATTGAACCCACACACTTAGGGATGAAGGGCGAGTGCTCTCCCAGTTGAGCCACACAGGAGACGTTCGTATAAAGGCTCATGCAGTCTTTACAGGAGAGAGGCTGCGGCTTGAGCGGGGATCGAACCCACGACAGCAGAATCTGAAGACGGACACTCTCCCGACTGAACCAGACAGGAGATGTTCAGACAAGGGCTCACACAAACTTTACAGGAGAGAAGCTGAGGCTTGAGCGGGGATCGAACCCGCGACAGCAGAATCTGCAGATGGATGCTCTCCCAACTGAGCCACACAGGAGACGTTCAGTCAAAGGCTCACGCAGTCTTAAGAGGGAGGTGGAAGAAGCTTGACTCACTCACAGACGAGCAGAGGCATTCAGGAACACTCGGAGAGGTGACTCGGGCAAACTCACATTGTCGAAGACAGGCGGGGGTTCAGTAACCAGGCAGACCAGCACGGAGTGGGACTCAGGCAGAAACTCAGCGTCGAGGACAGGCAGGGATCAGTTACCAGGCAGACCAGCACGGAGTGGGACAGGCAGAACTCGGCGTCAGAGACGAAAGCAGGATCGATAGCCGGGGACTCGGGCAGGCGGGTGAGTGCAGGACAGAAGCTAGTTGATACCTTGAAGTCAAGCCGAGGGTCAGGCGTATGAGGCAGAGTCAGGGACGAAACTTGTCGGCAACGGGTGATCAATCCGAAAAGCAGGTCTGGAGTGCTCAGCATGAGTGCAAAGACAGTCTGACACTGACTGTGTGTGAAGCTGGGGTTTATGTAGGCGGCCTGATTGCAGCAGATGAGGTGCAGGTGTGAGCAGGAGCACAGGTGAAGTGAGTTTGGGCTGATTGAGGCTGCAGCAGGAAAGTGGCAGGCTGCAGATGAGACTGAGGCTGAGACTGAGATTGTGACAGTTATGTTTTTGGCAGGGCTTGTTTGTTTGCGAACAGGATAACCCAAAAAGCTTGCGATAGATATAAATGAAACTGTCAGGAAATGTTATATGCAGCACAAGGAAGTAGCGATAAGATTTTTGTGATGACCTGAATGCAGATGCCGATTCAGGAATTTTTCTAATTCTATATTTTTACATTGTCGGGTAGTTTTCCACATTTTTGCTATTAAATCAATAAGCTCTCAACTGATTTGTCTGACATATCAGGGAATGTTTATCATGCACAAGAAAAAAAGGTGATCAGATTTTGGCGGTGACTCAAATTCAGATAGGGATACAAGAATTTTTTTTTAGGATTTGTTATCAATACAAGTAATTGAAGTTTTTTACATTTTCATTAAAAGCCCAAACGTTTTTAACAGATTTTGATGACCTTTTCTGGGGAATGTTGGTCATGGTACAAGGGAGACATGAATGGATTTTGACGGTGAGATGTGAATACAGGAATTTATGGAAGGGTTTGTTAACTGAGTGAGATAGGGCAGTTTCCTACATTCTTAACGATAACTCACTTGTATCTGAAATGCCTTGGCATAGGTTTGTGCCCCCCAAGCACTTCTAAGCAGTAATGCAGCAGTACTTCTGTTATCTTTCTTTCTATGTACTGCAGTAATTTAATGAACTTATGTGCAAAGAGGAGAGAGTGTTATTTGCAACATTCATCTTTTGTTGCATCTTCACTAATGATTGGTTTCGAAATAAAATATTTCCCTTGACAGCCATGTTTGCTAATGTTAAATTTTTATGCTCTCTATCACAATATTTGTTTTCCATTAATATTTCAGATGTAAAGCACATGGTAATGACTTGCTGTGTGCCTTCTGCCAATGAGTGAGAGACAGATAGCAGGATTGTTTGTGGGGAGGAAAAAAGGTGTGACTCCCCTCTCACTCTGCTGATTACAGCTGGAGAGGACTCTGCGGAGTTGTGCTGCAAGTTCCTGCTGCCTCAGTGTTGAGTGTGCCTAATGCTCTCTCCTCCCTATTAGAGCCCACCGCACTGCCGCCATCTCTCTCCTTTCCCCCCACACACACAGAAGAAGAGAAGGAAAGAACAACAATCCCTTGCCATCTTTACCTCTAATCTTCTCCTGCACATGTCACAGTATTTCCTCCAAACAATACAAGATCCCGCTCGGCAGCCCCTGGTCGTCCTGTGCTTAATTTAAAGCAATATGTGGGTGGCAATTGCTGTCAGCGAAGCCAGATAATTATTGCACGTTATTGCAGCCTATTACATGTAAACCTATGGCTACCTCACACTAACAGCAAACACCCTCAATTACTGCACACGTTTGCACAAAAGGAAACTTTCTTCAAACACTGCAGCAGAGGCTAAAGGCTTAAGATCAGTGCAGCTGCACCGTGCTTTTATATGTACATGTAAGGACAGCTTTATGTTTGTATTCAGTGTATGTGTCACACCTCTGCTTCAAAACACAAATCCTTTCTATAGCCAGTATGAGACCAAAGGCGCGAGGTGCATTAGAAGCACATTTCCATTTGGCATACACACTGTTAGCAAGAGCAGCAACAAGCATATATCATGTCGTAGATGTCACTATTATGTCAGAGAATCTGCTGTCCTTTTTTTCTCTGCTTTGAATGCTGAAAAAATAAAAAATTTAAACCACTGAGCCTGCCCTCTTCATTCACTTCTCAGGCTATACATGCTGAGACTCTGTTGGTATGGTGGTTGAGGAATTTCTTTCTTCAGACAAAATATTCAGCAGCTGGTAATGAGTTAAGTCTGAAAAAGCTGCTTTCTTTTAGAAATATACACTATAACCGGTATCAATCCTTTCCATTTTAATCATTATATACTACTTAATGAAGATTTGGAAACATTACTTCAGTTGATTACACTTTAAAAATGCCAATTTGTATTGTATTTTATATCGTTGGAAAGCCTGATTTATCTCCTTATCTGTAAAATGTTGAAAACTGCCCTGTCTCACAAATTTGACAAATCCTGTATCTGGATTCAGATCACCAAAATGAAATCATTTCTTTCTTATTCCATTACCAAAAATACTTTAAAAAATCCATTGGATCTTATGAGATAAAATCTTTCCTCTTTTGAATGCTGTGTTTTTTTTCTGTAAAATCTGCTTCCAAAGTGTTAATCTGCATTAAAAAATGAATATTTAAAACAACCTTACGATGCAGAATGAGTACAAACTTTCTCCTGCATTAGTCTCCAACACTGTTCAAACCCATTTCTATTTTTGTCAGCAAACAGGGGTTGTTGTTTTTGTGTGTACTGTTCTTTCTGAGGTTAAGGGTGTCTATAGAGAACCCATTTGGGGCCGGTGAGTCACCACGACTGTCAGCCTGGCTGCTTCTGAGCTCCATCAGCATGGAGGCAGCCGGGCGGCCGGTTGAGGGCAGAGGGACAGTGACAGGAGTGTCTGACAGGCAGTTTGGACATGTGTCCAGGGAGGCAGGGGGTGATACAGGGGGCTTTCGACTAATCACACAACAGCATTATTTCTAGACTCCTCCTCTCTGATAGTCAGGTAAATAACTAAGGAAACGGTGTGTAGGCTGTCAGGGGCATGACATACATGTTGCTAAACACATTAAGTGAAAGGTCAGATTGAAGCTCCTTTGAGGAGTTTTAGGTGGTTGTTTAAGTGAGTGATAATTAAAGTGATGTCACAGAAGCACTTCCAAATCAAACAAGACCATCAGCAGCAAGGTTTCCTGTTTTTCTCTCTGGCCTGAAATGACAAGCAGGGGGGCAAGTATCAGATTTAGGACCTACTCAAACCATGCATCAACACCTTAGCCTTGCAGTGCAGACGGACAAGCCTGATTTAATATCTGTCAACAGGTGGATTCATCTTGCTTCATTCTACAACGACTGTGAACAGCCCAAAACTCACATAGAAATACTATTTAATACACCGATTTCCAACCTGAGGTCCAGAGGGGCTCACTCGGCTCTGTTGTCTAAACTTGGTTTACATAAAATAAAACAACAATTTACTTAGTGCATACTTTATAAAGACATATTCACACATAAAATGTATATTAACTTAGATAGAGCAGTGCTGAGTGATTATCAAATTTTACATTTTTATGAAAATATGTCCCTGGTGTTAGTTTCGCTGTGTTCAATGCAGGTTGATATATCTAGGCACTGTCTGGAGTAGCACTTTAAATTTTGTTGTGTAAATACACTGAATTAAATGCAATGAAACAAAGCTTCTAATCTAATCTAAAGTGGAGAAAATCTACTAATTATAAACAGATGACTTACTGAAGATTTAAAACATTCACTAATGGAGATGTAATGCATGGGTAGCACACTCAACTTAGAAGAACTATGGCCTTACGAAGCGTGGTGCTGCTAGACAGTGTAGAAATGTATGGTGAAATCACTTAGCAAACAACATACAGTCCTACTCATAAATATTGGCACCCATGAAGTTTAAGTACACAATGTGACAGTACAAACAGCTTCTTTACAAACCTCTCTAACTTTTCTCTGCATCACTTTATCAGACTCAAACTTGGCAGAAGCAATGTTCACATATTAAGTTTTGTAAATTATACTTCATTAGCTACTATGATCATGTAGTCATATTTAGATTAGGCAGTTTTAATTGCAACCACTTGAAGCCTACAAGGAAAAGAACACCCTACCAACAATTAAGCATGGTGGAGGTTCCATAATGGTTTGGGGCTGCTTTGCTGCATCGGGTACTGGAGGCCTTGACCTTATCACAGGAATCATGAAATCAGAGAACTATCGAGAAATTTTAGAGCGAAATGTCCTACCCAGTGTAAGAACACTTGGTTTGAGTCGAAGATCGTGGGCCCTCCAGCAAGACAAAGACCCAAAGCACACATCCAAAAGCACGCAGGAGTGGTTGAAAAGGAAAAAATGGACTGTTTTAAAATGGCCAGCAATGAGTCCTGATCTCAATCCAACTGAAAATCTTTGGTATGGCTGAAATCTGCCATTGGGGAAAAGAAACCTGCAAATGTTCAAGAGCTTGAACAATTTGCATTGGAAGAAGTGGGAGAAAATACCAGCTGAGAAGTTCAAGAAGCTTATAGATGGCTACAAGAAACATTTGGAGGCTGTCATCAGTGCCAAAAGGTGTGCAGCAAAATACTGAAGAAGGGTGCTATTATTGCTGCACATGCTTTTTTCAGTTCCCTCTTTGAAATTACGATATGTAACCTGTAAATTTTTTTATTTTTTTTGTGCAAATATTTTGGACCTTCAATTAAAAGATCCTAATGACATGAATTTGGAACATTTCAATTTATTTCTGAAGATATTGTTAAAGTAATGAAAATAATGAAGGGGTGCCAATAATACTGAGCAGGACTGTATAAGGTGGATGCCATTTTGCACCTGGTTTCGGTACCATCACACCATGCCTAGAGGCGTCCTTTTACCCCCTTAAGGACACCTTAAGTCATACAACAGATGCACAGATGCTCGCTCTCACACAAGAATGAACTGAAATGAACTGGACCTCATTCACCAACGGAGATGAATTCAGCTTTTTCTGAGGTAAGGTCAGCAGAGGTCAACTCTTGCTGGCATTTACAACATGCTGAATCTCGTGCCTGAAATTTTTATGCATGCATAAAATTTGTCAACACACCAACAGACATCAGTGTTGCCCAACTGACAATAAATTAGTTCTGTGTGACCTGACATAGCTTGATGTTTCCCTATATGTTACCTTAATTTTATCAAAGAAAACAATTTAGATTTGTGTTTACTTTGAACAGCAGTGCATCATTTTTTTGTGTAGGTCCCTGGAGATTGACTCTTCCTTGGTAGAACGAGGGCAGAAACAAAAGGTCAGGAATTACTGACAAAATAAGTCCAAGTTGTTGAGTGTTGTAAGTTGACAGTCACTGTCAGCTGTAGGCTGTCATGGGGGATGTATTGTTAAAGGATAAGTTCGGTTTCTACAGCTTTCACATTGTTTATAGAATGAATGAGAACAATATACTCACCCAGAAGGCATTCCTGATCCAAACAGTGCTTCGGGAGATATTTAGATCCAAAATTGAGCGGCAGACATCCGTATAATGGTAGCATACGGGGCGTGTATAGCACCACTCCTAAAACTGCATTAATCGTCCAAAACCTCATTAGTTTCACCAATATTTCATCATGGTCCACTCACGCTACTCCTCCAAGACAGTCCAGGGTCGCTCCACCCATGTTTTTGTGACTGTGCTGACCTCTGAACTGAAAACATTCTTTACTCATGCGCAGTACGGCTCATTGTTTCAGGGGCGACCGCCGGCTACTCAACAACTTTCTTCTTCCAGTTTTGTGCAAAATGGACGAATATCTATCGGATGAAGATGTTGTGGACGAGAACTTTGAATATTATGGGTGTCCTTACAGTTGAGACTGCGCCTGCGCGACAGCCGTAAACAAAGTCTTCAGTTCAGAGGTCAGCACAGTCACGAAAACATGGGTGGAGCGACCCCGGACTGTCTTGAAGGAGTAGCCCGAGCGGACCATGATGAAATATTAGTGAAACTAATGAGTTTTTGGACGATTAATGCAGTTTTAGGAGCGGCGCTATACATGCCCCGTGTGCTACCATGATACGGATGTCCGCCACTGGATTTTGGATCTAAATATCTCCCGAAGTACTGTTTGCATCAGGAAAGCCTTCTGGGTGAGTATATTGTTCTACTTCATTCTATAAACAATGTGAAAGCTGGAGAAACCGAACTTATCCTTAAATGAAAAGTATGGGTGTAACAGCTAAAGTGAAGTCAACTTGCTATCTGATAGCCCTGTAGAGACAGAATATTAAAAGTGTCAGCACATCAATTGGTCATAGTCAAAAAAGCAGAGGTTTTTGGTATTTTTTTCCCAACCGAACCAAAATGAATAGGATTGAGGATATCAAAATTAACACACACACACACACAAACATGAGAAAAGCTTTAAATAAGGTATGATACCTCGGTGTCAAAAATGAAGCCAAGTAAAGAACAGTAGGATTAATTCCTGTTAAGCCATTTTTCTATAACAGTCATTTACTAAACCAATAAAAGAGAATCTAACTTAAGTGAGATCTTGAAAAAAATACGTAATCTCAGCTCTCCAACACTCCAGTGACTGTTGAGAAGTCAATCACAATTTTTTTTTAACAGGGCGAGAATCAATCCCAGTGGACCTGTGCCGAGCGTGGCCTTGGTGAACAACTGGAATCTTCTGTACTCTGAGCACTGGACCTCATCACAAAGCTATTATGTGTGATCGCCAAGTCCCATAAATTGCACAGAATCAACTTTCATGCTGTTGAGTTTGAAGGTCCAAAGATCTTATTTACCAAAATGCATCATGTATACTTTTAAGATAAAAAATAAAGATTAAGTTAGAAAACACAAAACATGGTAGAGAAATTTGTGACAGGATTTATTATGAATGTGATTTCTGACCTTTTATCCCACATACAAACAAATGCATCATGAAGACAAGAGAATAGGTCAGCCAAGAGTAAACAAGATACCACAGACAAGATACATTTTGGGCATCATTTTGATCCAGCAGATTGATTCTGGTGTTATTTAGAAGCTGCGTTATGGGAGAAAAAAGAGGGAAAGTCCTGTTTTAGTCAGAGCATCAGTCTGATAAAACAGCACATGAGCGGCGATTGGAGCAAAAACAAAAGCTCATGTGTCACTGTAGAGGGGGGACAAAAAGGAAGCCACCCACACCACAATCACCACTCCATTATGTTTCCTCTCCGGCTCCTTTTACTGAAATCAGCTCACTTTCTGTGCAGCTCAATAGTGATTCAAGACAAAAACAAAAGGGCCAAGGTGAAGCTGGTGAAAGGATCCCATCTGTCCACCTTTGTGAGGCTTCTCCCTCTTGACTTCCTGTGTGTAGCATCCCTATTTGATTCAACAGTTTGACTTGTCTAAATGTGTAGTCTTTTAATTCTCTTTGAAGCATTCTTGTTTAAAGTTTTATTACTTAAAGAGACGCTGCAGGTGGACCATTTCTCCAAAGGCCAGCCATAGTTTCATTCCTATGTGCCATTAGCCGCAGCAGCCTGTCCAGTTTGCTCTCCATATTTTTAGCTGTTTTTTGTTTTTTTTTTTCCTTAATTTTTTAACAATTTTCAAAAGTTTTCCTTTTTTGATCCTTTTCTGACCGCCCTGCACTTCTTATTATGACTCTTTTTTCTTATATATCCTATGGATATCTTTTTCAACCATCATTGCTGCCAGGAGGCATTTCCGAGGATACCAGCAGAGTGTTCCTTTTTGAAAGATGCCACCAACTGCCAGCTTCATTATCATCAGCTACCAAGAGCCAGTTTCATCAGATATTCAAGGACCAAGGACACATCCAGGATTGAAAAACTGATCAGGAGGGATTGCTCTGTGGTTGGCATGAAGCTGGACTCTTTGCTGACGGTGGCAGAGAAGAGGACACTGGACAAACTGCTGGACATTCTGGATGATGCCAATCACCCTCTACACATGGTCATCAACAACCAGATGAGCCTGTTCAGCGTAAGACTGCTCCTCCCCAAGTGCAGGACCAACAGACTGAGAAATTCCTTTGTCCCTCAGGCCATCAGACTGTATAACTCCTCAATTGGGGGGATGAGGAGTAACAGGAAGACAGAGGATGGGAAGGAGCAGCAGCAGCAGCCTACAAGTATTATCTTTTATTTATAATATAATGCAACTGGAATCATAATTTCCCTGAGGGAGTTCTCCCAAAGGGATTAATAAAGTACAGTCTAATCTAATCGAATCTAATTAATGGCTAAGGCAGAAGGTGAAATGTTAAAGGGTTGCCATTCGTCCCACTGCCCCTTCTTCTTTTGTGGATGCAGTTTCTCAACAGCATCTCTGAATTTTTTTGACATTGACACACCAGATGGACCGTTCAATATACTTCCCTAGTCTATCTAGGCAAGAGCCCTAAGGTGTTTGGGAATAGGCACAACCTTTAAAAAGCATATCCAGCAGGTGAAGCAGGTGACTGAACATTCGTTTTGTCAGTCGCATCCATAATGGACAAATGTCCAGTGACATTGAGAATAGGGCTGAACTTAAATCACTTCTTCAAACAAACTCTCTGCATAACAAGTGCGAAGTGGAGTGAAGATATCTTTTCTATACAGAGAGGTTTATAGAGTTATTTGTTTTTCATTTGATGAAAAAATGTGGTCCAGATTTGATAAAACTACCACGAAAGCTGTTAGCATCTATGCTAATCTCAGTACAAACAGTCACTTCATGTTGTTGTGGTTGTAGCTCCCACATCTTCCTGCTTCAAAGGACACCGATTGGTCCATCCCAATTTGAGCCTCTCACAGTTGTTGTAGACTAGAGCTTGCAAGATAGATCTGCTTGATCACAGTCATCTTCCTGTTAGATGACCCCTGACTTTCATATATAAAACTTTAAATGGATTTTCTTTAAACTTTGCATAAGTGCCCAGTCTGATTAGTGAATTAAAGGTCAAGGCCTCTGGGTAATTTGGCTATCCCTTTGCTTATGAACTCAAGTCTCAAGTTTTTCTTAAAACTTGAAACAAAGCTCCACCTACATTTTAAGATAAACTATAACACTAAAGAGGCCATGTGTCAACTGTCAAGGCCACGGCTTTTTGTGAGCATCCTTTGCTTGTTAACCTGCAGCATCTGAAGAAGACTTTGCAGAAACTCTGAAGAAAAGATAAAATACTTTGATTCTGGAAATAATAAGTCAAGGACCAATAGCTCCATGTTTACCCATTGCTTATATACGCTATCTTGGTAGAAATCAAGATGATTGTTCGCAAACTTTGCTCAGATGGACATGAACATATCTGAAAACATATTTAAAGGTTCCACATAAACTATGAGCTGGGGAATCATAAACTGCTAACACATTGCTCTGTTTTAGGACTCATAACTGCATCACTTTGTTCTATTTATCAAAATAACCACACAAACAAAACTGCCAGAGTCAAGCTAATTTTGGAGAAATACCGTTTGACCATGTTTTAAGGACACAATCTTAGTCATGTCAACCCCTTGCCTACTGAAGTGGTCTTTTCAGGCCATTAGTTGTGGCCTTCTGATTGGAAATACTGCCTCTTACTAGGGGTGTAAGAAAATGTCAATATTTTAACACTTACTGCTGCACAGTACTGTATTGATATTTATGGTGTTCTATCAGTGTTTTATCAGTTAATAATTTATGGAAATATGGGAAAATTGAGTCGTATTGTAGTTCAGCCTCCAGCCAACAGTTGGCAGCAGATCTTCGGCTATTAGTCTCCATAATTTATTATATTTATTTCTGTCACTAGCACAGATTTATTCTTTAAATAAATAGAACACTGATAGTAAAACGCATTTAAATTCATATAATATTCTAGGTTCTTCACACTATAATACATTTTCTAAAATAGACCACCTAGTAAAAAAATTGTGAAGTTCTGGCCACTTATTTTTTGCACACTATATCACAATATATCACATCATTACCCTATTATTACCCATGCAAGTGAGAGTATCTTAGCACCAAATTCTTATACACTTTCCCTTTAACATTCTGTTTTTGTGAACCTTGCTGTGTTCCCAACCTATTTGCACCACAGCCCAGCTTTATGTAATGCAATGTTTTCTCAGGCCGGCCTTCACAGAGGAATGGGACGACAACCACGGCAACAAACTAACAAGCTGTTCATAGTATAGGCCTATCTAATTATAATGCAGGTTTAGAGGATGCCATGGGCCTGTTTCTTAACCCCAATTAAAGAGACATGCGCGGGCACTGGCTTTGTTTTTATCAGCTGCTTAAGTTGGCTGAAAGTCATCTGTTGACACGGTAACTAATTAAACCAATACACCTTTGAGTTAGGAGGAAAGTACTGCAAAAACAGTGTACATAAGGTGCTGACTGTGTCTGCTTAGTTTGAGTTGATCTGTTATTTATATTGATTGTTGACAGATACTTCATTAGTTTGTATTTCTGACCTGAATGTAAGCAGAGGCAGATATACGAGGATTTGATCATCCTTTCAAATGAAACACTCTTAATTCTCAATTATTCAACATTAAACAGAGCTCCCCAACCAACTTTAATATCATTGTTTAGTGTTCTTTTCTTGGAAGGTATGTTTCTCCCTTAAACAGGCCATCATGAGTTTGACTTTGCATCTCCAAAACAAAGATAATTCAAATTTGACTTGATTAAGGTCAAAAATGAAAATGAAATGCAATTAATCACTGAAAGGTTTAACAAGTTTTAGCTTAAATGAGTGATTGTAAAGACAGAGTAAGGAAACACAACTAGTAAAAACAACTTGGTGAAGATTTTTGTATAGTTCATTTCGAAATTTTACTTGTAGCTCTTGGACAAAAGGCCATAACTATTAAGACTCATCTTGTTGACAATGTGGCTCTGATCAAAAAGCATCTTCACCAGAAGCTTATTTTAGATGTCTGCTGTTGCTAAAGGAAAAAATCTTTCACAGGAATCAATAGTTTGGGGTGAGTCCCAGACAGAAGTGGTGTTTTATTACATTAATCAACATTTTTAAGAGATACAAATAATAATACTCCTCAACAGGGAGTGATGAATGCAGCACTATTTTCAGCTGTTTCAGATCTCAAAACATTTAATGACAATATACCTTCTTTTTTATTGGTCCTGCACCAGTTTTTGGGAAAAAATATCAGAGACAGCTTACAACTTATATATATTTTATAGCCTCTCAGTTCAAATTGAAATGCTTCACCTTTTTTGAATAGAGTGTTAAGCTTAAGTCGTCTGATGAATACTTACCTGCCCTCTCTCTGACTCCGAGCTGTGCAACTCTGCTGGCATCTTGAAGAGCGGTGACACGAGGTCAGTCACAGCAAAACACATTTGTCTAGACTTAACATCAAGTATTTGCCGGCTGACCTTTGCATAGACTCCAAACATGAAAGAAATATAGCATGTCTTCATCCTCGCAGACAATTAAGCTGGTGGAATAGATGACCCTGTCAGTGCTACTCTTTCAGTCCCAGGAGACAATAGTCTTGTCTCAGATCAAATTGACACAACATGGTCCAGATTCAGATGGAATAACAAAGCTGACTGACATGACAGATCTGGTTAATTGAACATAGCCCATTAGTAAAGACAAAGCAGAAGAACATCAGTTGTGACAACCTAAATAGGCTGTCATTTGTTCCTTTTTTACTGCAAACAATGTTATTAGATACTGATTCAAAGAGTCTTTCTTCAGGGGAACAGTCAAAGAGGATGTGGAGCATTGTTTCACCACGTTAGCTTCACCAAAACTGACAGAGGAGACACAGACGTCCCCTCAGTTGTCTCCAGGGAATAGGTCAATGAGAGAACCACCACCTGCTGCAGCCTGCTATCATAGCAGGGCTTTTAAAGGTTTAAAAGGTTGGACCAACTGTCCAAGCAGCATCTTTAAACTTGAAACCTTGAACAAGTCAGAGGGGTAAAGAAAAGTCAAGTAAAGTTTCAGGGCATGTGAAATAGAGTGGAACTTTTTCAGAAATAATGGCATTAATGAACTGGCAAGGCTGTGTTAGGGCTGGGGAACATGGATCAAAAGTCTTGCTGAATGGTGACATACAATACAAAAAGTCCACATAGGCCAATTGTTACAAACACACTTTTATTCAAAGCCTCTAGCACGTTTTGAAAAAAAAAAAAAAAGGCATTAAAATAAACTACAAGTCAGGCCAAAAGATGTAAATTATTCTTTCACTGGCTACCACATACCCATTTAAGTGTTGATAAATGCAAATAAATCATAAGCGATTTGCGTGGCAGCAACTCAGTGCATGGACAGACATAAACATGATGAAGAGGACCTGCGGAAGCTTAAAGTAAGTATTAGAATAAGAAAAACTTTGAATATGGCATGGTTGCTTGTGCCACATTGACGGTCTGAGTGTTTCACAAAGTGCTAAACTGCTGGGATTTTCATGCACCGCCATCTGAAAGGGTATACAGAGAATGGTCAAGAAAAAGGAAAAAGTCCTTTGAGTGTTGGCTTTATAAGTAAAACTGTCCTGATAGGTCTGAGAAAATGATTCAAGGTGATAGAAAGGAAACAGAAACTCAAGCTGGGTTTCCATTACAGTTTTTTGCAAAATAAAAGCGATATTCCTAAAATTTCGACAAAATATATTTGCGCTTTCAACGTGTTTCCATTGAAAGTTGTTCTAGGCAGGAGTGTCGTAACTCTTGTGAAATAGCATCCCGCGAGATTTCACTGCAGGAAGATGGACGCATGAATAAGGCTTGTCGAATTCTTTCTCCCTCATTTCTGTTTCTAGCTCCTTATAACACTCTGCATTCCTCTGTTGTTTGCTGAGTAGTATGGCAGTTGTGGTTTTCCTGAGAATAATGGCAAGAAAAGTCTCTGTCTCCTCCTCTGTCTAAACGTACCGGGCCATGTTTACTCCGAGAGAAGTGATCATAAGACCAGGTATGTCACGTCCTGGAAAAAGTGTTTCCATTGCGCTTTTGCGATACATTTGAATATCGAAACGTCTGAAAAACCACCTCATGAAAGCGTAAAAACTTTTTAGCAATACTCTAGTGTGTTTTTTTTTTAATTCAGGTGTTTCCATTACCAGCGTTTTATTGCACTATTTACATTTTGCACATATCCAAGGGTAATGGAAATGCACTTTCAAATAACCACCATAGTAGCACAGCATCTCATATCTTAAAGTAGGACAGCAGCAGCTGGACACCTGGTGCCCCTCCTGTCAGCAAGAGCAGGAAACTGAGACTACAGATTGTATGAGCTCTCCAAAATTGTACAATAAATGTTAGAAAATGTTACCTGGCCTTGATTTTTCCTTCAACATTTAGGTGGTAAGGTCAGAATTTTAAGTAAACAACATAAAAGCATGGATCCATCCTGGCTTGTATCAAAGATTCAGGCTGGTGGTGTAATAGTGTGGGGGACACCTTTTTGGCACACTTTGGGTACCAACTCAACATTACTGACATGCCACAGCCTACCTGAGTATTGTTGCCTACCATGTCCATTCCTTAATGAATATATTCTGATGGCTTCTTTCAGCAGGATGGTTCTCCATGCCACAAAACTCAGATAATCTCAAAGTGTTTTCTTAAACATGACAATTGTCTTCATTGTTACATTCATTGATATGTAGCTAAAAAATTTGCAGGCATCATGCAAATATGAATGGAAATCTCTGGGAAACGTCTTCAGCACCTTGATGAATTGATTCCACAGTGAATTCTGAAAGCAAAGGGGGTCCACTGGGTACTGATTAATTGTACCCAAAGAAGTTGTAGCTGGGTGTTTACAAATTTGTCCCAGGGCCAGAATACAAATCAAACTACCAACTAATGCTGAGATGGAACACAGCTGGGCAACATGGGCAAACCAATGCACAAGATGGCATGGAGCACCACAGCCTGGACCCAGAGATATAAACCTGGCTTTATCCTCTTGTGTAAAGATGGGACTTTGGATAAACTATTCTTCTCACTGTGATAAAATGGAAAGGGTTGTTGCTGATCCGATGTGGGATGTATTCTTTGCTCATCCAGCCCACCAATCGCACAGCCTCACAGATCAATCACGACAGCAGACATAAATAGCTGCTCACACTCTGCTCTTCTAAAACACAATCAAGCAGTCCTCAGCATGCATCCCTAAAGTCCACTACCTTATTTATGCTTAATAAGGCTGCAACAACAATTCAGAGAGCTGTGAAAGTGTTTATCTTATTAGTGTTCTCAACTAAGATAAATGCAATGGAGGGAAAGACAACAAGACAATCAACTTTTAATTGATATACCATTAGGTGGAAACAGAGAGCAACATCATCATAACTTTAAAATTACTTTGCAATCTTCCTGCTTTAGGACCAATACACTGTATGTTCAATTTATTTTTCACTTGAAAGCTTCATCATCTCTTTGTGGCTAGAATCATTTCCTGTTCTTGCTTCATGTATGTCTCCAGTTGCTCAACAGTCTAGGGTCTCTGTTATTGTACTTTGAGCTTTATAATGCACCACACATTTTCAATGGGAGACAGTTTTGGGCTACAGGCACACCAGTAGTACCCACACTACTGGTGTGAGTATATCCAGACACGCACTTGTGGACATCAACATACGCAAACATACACACCTGCGCCCACACACACACACATACCCACAACATTCATATGAGCTGTCATAAAAGAGAAAAAGAGAGACATGGCTGTGCACCGAGGACTAAGGTAAGGAATAAGCTACCTTTGGGGGCCATCATCACTGAGGAGGGCTCCCGGCCTACGAGGAGCGCAGCCAGAGACTTCCATCCTCCCACACAGACACAAGGCCCCACAACACAGTGCAGGGGCCTATGGCCATGCAGGCGGAGCCATCCCCCAGCAGCGGCCCCAGAAATGGACCAGGAGGAGCTCCTAGTGTGGAGAGCCGCCATGAGGAAGCACTGGAGCTAAAAACCATCATACTAAAACAATAAGAAAAAAATATAAGAAAAGAAGAGAGAGAAAATAAAATAAAATGGTTAAAAAAAATAAGAATTATATATGATAAGAAGTTTGACTAAAAGAATAAATAAGTTATAAAGTAACAGAAGAGTAAAAAATAAGGAATAAATAAGTCGATCAAATCAATTAAAAGCTTGATTAAAAAGGTGGGGGGTTTTTAAGTATCAACAGTTAACTTGCACTTGAAATTGAGGGACAAACTATTTTAACTGACAATGCTTTCATTAATATTCCTGAGCCAACATGGTAATATCTGTTAGAGAATGATGCTATTTGCATCAAATTCAAAATGAGTTAATACGCATCTTGTCTTTGTAGTGTATTCAGTATAATATAGGTGGAAAAGACTGCATAGTATTACACACAATTCTAATTATATTACCAAATGTCTCAACTTCATTTGAATTGGGTTAAATATCATTTGTCCCTAAAGAGAAAACAACATGGCAGATGACTTGAACACTGGAAAAGATCCTTTAATAAGAAAAACTCCAACAGGCTTCAGACTCAGTGACCACAGATTAGCTATAGAGATGGGTTGTCACAAAAAGAGCTGGCTCCCAGAGGACAGACTCTGCCCCCACTGGGGTATCAAAGAGGTAGAGACATAGCTCCACTTCTTTAAGAAGTCTAAATATCCGGCTGTAAGAGTAACACCACTCCCAAATAACACAGACCCCCCCAAGAGTTTGACTGATATATTTAGACAATTCCATAGGTTTTTTGGGGAAATGCAAAACTATGACACAATTGCAACCAAATAAATCAAACTGTAGAAGGACCCTAGGACAAGTGGCACCTGAATACACACAAGCACAGTCCACACTTCTTTTCATCTTTGTATATTCTCATTTTTCATATCTCATTAGTTGTAAACCTTTATACCATTACTATATATATAGTAAATGTCTGGTATAGTAATACCATTGCTTTTATTTTTATATTAATTTATTTCAGGTGGAATGCTTTGGCAATAATAAGTAAAATCATCCTAATGAAGCTCTTCGAACTGACATAAATTAAATTGATGGGGAGTACCAAAGACTTACATATATTGTCTCACAAAAACACTGAAGATCATCAGAAAGTGGTCAGAGGTTGGGAACTGGAATTTCAGATTCCTCAGTTATTTATAATAGTATTGTAGTCATCTGTAAATTAATAGTGAGAGGGAAACTTTTTTCTCTATTCTTACCCTGACCTTTTTAGTAATGATTTGATTTTACCAGGGGAAAACTAGCAGCCTGTGGTGAGCTGTTTTTAGTAAGATCAGATATAGCCACAAGCCCTCCCCTGCCTCATGCTGACGCACTTGAGTGCAAAAACTATTTACACCCTGGAAGCTCCTCACAACCGTATTGATTATTTTGCTTACCTTTACTTCTGTTTATCTGTCTGTTTTTACTTAAATTTGTCCCTTACTCATCTTGGTCCCTCCAACCTAAATGTATGACTGCATTTTTATCAGATATTGGAACTTTCCATAGTATTAAGTGAAGTAATCACTACTCTAATGTGATGGTTTGCATGTGGCAAGAAATGAATGTGTGACACTCATGAAACATACTATTTTGTTTTAAGTGTAACTACAGCAGACTTGCACATCCCATGGATTTGACATTCTCTAACAGCAAGGGACAGATTGGTGTAATTCTCCTTTTCCCTCCTTCAAAGGCTCAACAAGCTGCAGCACGCCCTGGAGATGTGCTGGCTTGACACGGCAAAATATGTAAGAATAGTTGGTTTTCACTTAAGACTTTTGAAAATTTCTTTAGGTTTCAGGCAGATTGGCCCCAAAAATCCAACTGACCTGGTTGTTCACACATGAGCCCCAAAGCAGTTGCTATCTCTGTCGGGGAGGAGAGGGGGATAATTCCAACTCAGGCAAGATGAAAAGAACAAAACAGAAAGAGTGGATCAGAGCTCACTATACCAACCAATGTCAGGAATATGTGCCTCAGAGAGTGAACACTATAGCTAATACTTTAGTCAGCTACACACGTGCCAGGTACTTAAAGAGATTTTAAAGTGGGGTAGCGTGAAGTCAATGGCACTTGTAAATATAAATGGCCAATGGTACTGCTGAAAGTCTTGGAATTACCAGACTTTTGTGGTTAAACTACACAAAAAATGTGCTGAGCTGTGCCACTGCCACACATTCAGGCTCATGGCATGTGCCTCACACCCCATCACTTTAAACATTGCAAACTATCTGTTAAGGGTACACGTCCACTGTATCCAGTTTCAAGTTTATCACAATTCACACCCCTTCCACGGTCACCCTCTGGCCCGCACTCACACTGCAACCTGGCGTGATGTGTTGAAGCCCACCTCCTTCAACCATACCAGGGTCATCAAGGTGCATGTCAGATACTCACACTAGACAAATTAACTTACCTGAAGTAACGGAAGTAAAGGTCATAGTTGATCAAACGTTGATCATAATCACAGGAGAAATTAAAGCCGTTTAGATGTATTTCCAGGAGTTTTCTGTGCAATCAGCACATTTAGCCTGAACATTCTGCTCACTCTACCTGGAAATGGGCACAGGGTTACCAAAAAGTTTTACAAGCAGCTGTGTTTCCCAGACATAAACTCTCATACATAATTCAAAGCAGAAACATTCAGACTCATTGCCTTTCTGATGAGCCATCTGAAGATTGCATATAAGTGTTTTTGATGAGAGTGAGTACAATAAATACAATATAACTGCTCCATCCATGGCAGAGGAAGATGTCGATGTGGAAGA
The DNA here is from genome assembly GCA_036419115.1 of Scarus forsteni. NCBI lineage: Eukaryota > Metazoa > Chordata > Actinopteri > Labriformes > Labridae > Scarus > Scarus forsteni. The sequence continues at coordinate 5,123,719 of JAZDUH010000043.1, forward strand.
CAAACACATTAGCATGTTGTTGCATTTACATTTAGAGATAAATCTGCTCTTAATAAGCTTTTGATGATATAATAAGCCACCTATTATTCTATCATCCTGGATAAACCAAGCTGAGGGATGTTCAGAGCAGGGTACTGGAGAAAGATGACCTACTGGTCAACTACGTGAGATTGATTTAACATCTATGATGGTTAAACACCTGCAGCTGTAGCTCCTACAGAGTGATACAATGAGGCAATATTGGGAAACAGTCTTAAACATTACCAAACAGGCACTCAGACATACAAATCAAATTGAGGTGGTTTAGCAATTGGTCACTCTAAAATGCATCTGAACTGTTTTGAGATAATCTGAATCAAAAAGTACAATCAAGAACGATCATTAAAAGTTTGAATATTGTATGGGCATAAAAATGCTAAAATGCTCATTTTTTTCGTTAAAAATGGTGGACTCATAAACACTGACACAATTGTAACCAAAAAAACCTTTATGGCTGTTACTTTGTAACATCTCAAACCGCTGGATTCTTGACTTCTTACAGACACCAGGATTAGATACCAGATTGATACCAGAGACGAGTGAGTTCTGGTGAGATGGAGACTTCACATAAAAGTTTAAGACAGAAGGCTATCTACTAAGTGTTTCTTAGTCCACATGGTAAGATTCTTTATAGAATGATGTTGGTTTTCAAAGCAGTAGAAAGATAAAGTAGACACGCACATCCTATGTAGGTTGCTGGATCCAAAACATTTCATGAAAACCTAAAAGACAATCTGCGAGGGGTGGAAGGAAAAATTTATTCACATTATACCAGGATTTTTTGTTTGACGATTTTTAAATCCAAGTTTTTGTTCAAAAATCGTTTTTTTTTTCCAAATTTAAATGCTTCATTTTAGTTTGTGTTAATAAGGCACTTTTAAAGGCGCAGTGTGTAGAACTTGGCATTTTAGCGACATCTAGCGTTCAGATTCTAGAATGAGCCTAACCATAGCCAAAACGTCACATCGCTGAACAACGGAATCCTGTGAAGACCAAAAAGGATCCTGAACACAGCACACAATTTGTGTTGTGTGTGTTTATACACACAGTTAGAATCCCGAGGACAGAAGAACAACTTTCTAAGCATACACTGCCATCCTCTCCTCTTCTTCGCCTGCATTCCAGGTAGATTTCAGTTCCGGCGGACAGATTCGTGCTTTGTTCTTTTTGTCCTTAAAAACCACCCGTAGACAACACGGCGGATCAATATGTCGGCCTACACGAAACAGCAGCCCGCGGTAATGTAAACTGTTTTATAAAGATTTTTCTAACTAAATAAAAATAAAACAAACGTTTTTTGGGGATGATTGTACTCCTATTTTGATGGACTTTACATACAAAAAGAAACGTTATCTCCTATATTCACCGTTTCTGTTTGGCAAAAAGGGGTGGATGTATAAAATGCCACATTTCTACACACTGCACCTTTAAATGCAATCCAGGCTTTTGAAGAGAGAGTGTAAACAGCTGGTTAAAATATATTGCTGAATAAATCCTAAAAACAGACTCACATGTGATGTGTATTTTTCCTGATATAGTCCTGATATCATCATTGTTCATCTTTTTTTCGCTGGTGTTAAAAAATCTAACTAAAGATTGCAAAAATGGGCAATATCGTTGAATCGCAATTTAAATGGAATTGGCACTTAAAAATCCTTAAAAAAAATTGAATTGGGAGAATAGTGTATCATCCAAGCCCTACAATCCGCACACCAAAACAGAGCTCCCTTGAAAATGTTTTATTGAATATTTTTTTTATTTATCTCCTCATTCTCTGGATCCTTTTACGATACTTTGGACTTTAGATGATGAAATCCTGAAATTCTTCACAATTTTATGTTGAGAAATGTGTTCTTATACTGTTGGCCTATTTACTGATTCAGCTGTTTACAAAGTGGTAAACCTCACCTCATCTTGCGTATAAATGACCGAGCCTTTTGTGGATGCTTTTTTTGTACCAATCATGAGACTCACCTGCTTAAAAAAAAATCTGTTTAGCCGTAAAATGTTCATGGCTGATGTTTTTGAGCATTTCTCAACTTTCCCAACATTTGCCCAAAAAACAATAAAGTTTATTTGTTTGAACATCTTGTCCTTCAAGTGTACTCAACTGAATATAGGTGAAAAGGATTTGACAATCCTAGTATCCTGTTGTACTGTTTTTACAATGTCCCAACTTTACTGGAAATCAAGGTTTCTATCTATCTATCTATCTATCTATCTATCTATCTATCTATCTATCTATCTATCTATCTATCTATCTATCTATCTATCTATCTATCTATCTATCTATCTATCTATCTATCTATCTATCAGTTTGTCTATCATGGGCAGAAATAACTTGGTAGTAAGATTTTTCTCCCTCTGCAATGCTCTACTTGGGGACTCTGCGGAACATCTCTCCATCAAATTATTTTCCCTTTCATCACTCCTGAAGAATGAAATATTTAAATTGTCACATCTGCCATTCCAGCCAGGCGTGAGACTGAAAGATCAGCTCAATCTAGCACGATTACACCCGGTCCCAGACTCTACCTGAGCCCTGATGGAGGTATGCGGGGACGAGGGCCGTCAGACATGGAGCAATAGAGAGAGGGAGCGCGATGATAAGTGAGCTGTAGCATGTGGCAGTAGAGCACTAATCATGGTCTCCGGCTGAAGAAACACACAGGCGCCTCGCAGCTTATTGAGAGATAATGGGATTCTCAAAGCAACCGACACACGGCTAAAGACAGAGATGAAGTTTGGAAATAAATAATGCAAAAAATCGTCTTCTTCTTAGCCATGCATCCACACTTCAAGTCAGTGTCAGGTGTGATGAAAAATGAGTAAATAAGGCATAAGTCAAAATGGGAGCTGCTTTAAGGCTTCAAATTTAACAGTAAAATAACTTGAATTACTTGAAGCAACTGGCCAAAAAAGGTATAAAGGCACAGCTGGTTTTATGCTGGCCTCTAAATCCATTTAGCTTCTTGAGTGATCAGGGTGTGTAGTTATTTCATAAACAGCTGCTGGGCGCTGCTGTAAAATCCCCCACTGTGTGAGCCCTTTAGGAACCCATTTTGATACTATTGAGAGCAGAGTTGGAAAATATACACTCAGTGAGGTTTATTGTCCTTGTCCCTTAACCCCTTTTCTTAAGTTTACATCTGGCCACCACCAAGCGTTGCAGCTAAGGCATCTTTAAAATACATTACACACATTGTTGATGTTATGTATTCTGTAAATATTGGTTGAGGCAAACAGTAAAAACCCTCTTGAAAAAAACACGAACAGCTATGTAGCACTGAATCTGAATGACAAAGACGAGGATTTGAAATACAATGAATTATATGTATATATAGAATTATACAGCCACATTTAAGTAATGGCAGAATTTAGAGCTCCTCCTGCTGATGGGCTGCAGTTTATTTCAAAAACCTGCTCCTCATGCTAAGAGGTGGGACATGCATCAAATTGAGCTCTGTCAAAACCAGTATCTTCTTTATATTTAGCAATTCTGTTTATTTTTTCAGTTCATATGAACTAACTGGTCATCTGCTCTTGTGGTCCCCAATCTGTTTTGTCCCATGGCCTGGTTTTATATAGGAAAACTGAGCATTTCACACATGTAACCTTCATATTATTAAAATAAAGTTTTGGTAGTAAATCCCTGGCATGGTTGTTCACGGGCATACCCCGTTTCCATCAATCACATTGATTATGGGCCAATCAGATAATGGAATAGACAGGTGCTATGGCCATATAAAGGATAGGATGTGAGCCACTTCATTAAACAAACTGTCTGCAGAACAGGCCAGAAGTGGAGTGAAAATATCTTTTCGGCAGAGAAGTTTAAAGTGTTGTTAGTTGTCTCTTTTCATGTAGAAAGGAATGTGGTCCAGATTTGATAAAATGGCTCCTGTTGCAGTTAGCATCTGTGCTAATCTCTATACGAGCAGTCACTTCCTGCTGTCATCGCGCTCATAGCTTCTACCTCTTTCTGCTCTGACTGGGCCATTCTGCGTTAGTTAGATCTAAATTGTTGTAGATTGGAGCTCGATGACATGGATCTGTCTGATTACAGATTAAATCAGGCAGGCTCATCTGCACTGCTCAGTTACACCTGGGTAGAGTCTGGATAATTTCAACAGGTTGTAAATGGTGGGTTTTAGGCTCGTTTCTCAACCCAAATATAGAGGCATTCATGAGGACTCATTTTGTTTTCATCAGCTGTTTAACAATGACATTTAGCAATGCAGTCTCCTTAAGGCCATCAGCTGACATAGTAACAAATTAATCTGCTATACCTTCTGAGTGTCGAGGAAAATGCCATGGAAATAAGTGTGCTTACAGTGCTGACAGTTTTGCCCATTGGATATCGATCCAAGCTGTTGTCTCGATTGATTACTGATTTGTAATTTGCTAGTTCTGATCTCTGAATTGTTCAATCTCAGATCAGAAAGTTGAGCACAGGCTGAAGGCTGAACAATATACATACATATTTATGTATATACTGTATATCATCCTAAGAATTCTTCCTTCTCAAATAGATTGCACGACAGGAAAAAAAGTGAAATAAATAATAGTAGTAAAAGAAACATACAGGTTTCTCACACTTCTGTGTACATATTGACACCTTAGACTGGAGGAGTCAGCACTGAAAAGTCAACAGGCAGGACATCCGACTGTGACAGCAGGATGCATCCAAGCAGAGCACAGGACTGACAGCACGGAAGCAGACGCCAAGAAAAACGAAGGGACACAAACAAATAAATAAACAAATGAAAAAGTGAGTGTGTATGGCGAGATAACCCCGTCACCCAAAGTGACATGGCCCTGACAGGGGTCACTGCGGTGGGGGGTGAGTGACAGTGCACAGGGTGAGCTAATAGACATGGTTGACCGGGAGTGTTCGTGTGCCTTTGTGCATTTGTGTATGTTTGTGTGTGTTTGTGTAAAGGGAGTTTGTCGGGGGGGGCAGGAAGCTATATTGAGCTGCAGAGGCCAGCTTGCTTTCGTTGTCTTGCATATTAATTTCATGTTAACTTTCAAGAGGAAGCTTCTCAGCATAAACTCTTTTCATGAACGTTATATTCATACTGACACATTTCTGTCTCCTTCAGTTTATCAAAAGTGAGTGTAAAATCATAATACCTTGTGAGAGTCCTGGGATACTGCACTGCTGATGTTATTTGGAGTAATACAATGCACAGAAAGGAACTGGCTGTTTGAACCTTAATGCTGATGTTGTGCCCCCGAAGCTGACTGCAGCAAACATTAAACTTTCAGATAAAATGTCAAAGACCCCTCAGTCCAGCAATTCTTGTCTTCAATATTCAATCAATTTGTTTCCACAGCCTGCACCTTGGGCCATTCAAGGCACACGCCATTTGATATATTAGGTGTTTTTGCCAACTGATTATCCACTTGAGGATATTTCTGCCATTTATCTGACTGTGTTCAGATCTTGCTTTGTGATTTGTTGATCATATTGATTAGACAGAGGTATCAAAAAAGTATGTATCAAATATAATATAACAGGCTTTAAGGGGTTAAATACACTTCCTGTGAGCAAGGATATTGGAGAAAAGCCACAGCACGGTAGTGATGCTACACAGGTGTTCTATGTGGAAATGCATGGTAAGTTTAAAACAGACATGGTCTGTGACTTTCTAGATAGTCCTTTTGATAGATGGATTAATAGGTAGATTATTGATCCCAAACTGGGAAATTCTTTTTACTATGACTGAGACCACTGAACGAAGCCACAGTTGTCAATAAAACTGTTGAATATGATCAACACCGAGTAAGTGTTTTATCAAATCAACAGTTATGACTTCCTGACTTTTGTGTCACTGTGCGTGTGCTTGCTTGTGTGTGTGTACGTGTGTGTGAGGGTGTGCATGAGTGGCTGTCTCTTGGGGGAGCACATGGACATATGTGATCTAATGCTTTGAAAATAAAATCCAGCTTTATTTGTTTTCATCAATAAAATCTGAATAAATTGAACCAAGACATGTGTTTCACTGCAAATGGGAAAATCATTGCAGTTAAAATATAGGAGTACAATACTGTCCCTGTCGAGCACAGACCTTCTATCCCCAAACTGCTGCTTTCCAGTAGATTAAAAAATGCTGTACTCCTGATTACAAAAGTTTTTGTACTTTGATTTTGTTACAATTTTATAAAACCCACCCAACACTATCAAAGTTACAGATAGAACTGTTTTATACATATATAGATAGGAGGTATATATATTACTTACTTATCCTACTGTTATCTTGCAAACATTAAATATAAATATCACAGTATAAAAACTTTTATACTTGAGCTATATTCATTTTATAACAGTGTAGAAATAGCTTGATCTTATTGACAGATGTATTTGAGAATTCTAATAGATGTATGTTCAAAGTTAATTTTAAAGTTTTAACAAAGGATACGCAAAATAAGGCCACAGAGGGATAGGCCCTTAAGAATAAAAGTGTAAGGCTGGAGGCAGCTAGTGACACAAATGAGCAATGACAATAGGGTCACAATTGAGCCAAAATAAAGACCTGAATAGGGATAAATACTCAGAGTAGATCTGTCATGAGGCAGTCAAATCATACTCTGATATGAAATTTAGGTCAGTCTGATACTTAATATAACACACAAGTGAGTAAATCTGTGTCAGTCCAATTCAGAAGTGGCTCTAATACTGAGGTGGGATGTGAATAATACTTGAGTTGATCAGAGTAAGAGTCTCTCAGGGGAGAAAATCTCAAACAATTTAAGTTTAATCAAAAAATGATGCAGGAAGTCAATTCCTCCTTTAAGTTTATCACTTTTGCTAAAGTTTTCCACTCTTGATTTATTTGAAATCATTCCTCATATCCCTCATTTTTTTTTATTTTTGAGTTACGTATAGGTTTGTGATGTTCATGGATGCATCATGGAATCAAACTTTCAGAATTTGAGGGCATATCTACATCTTTAGGAACCTTTAAATCCCCAGTATAGGGAGACTGGGGGTTACAAAGGCACTGCTGAGCACTGAGAACTGAGGTAAAGATGTTCATGAGAGGTCATGTTGAGGCCTGACATCAAACTCAGCAAGCAAGGAAGACGGACTGGGTATGCGTGTTATAGACAGAAAACTGGATGGGGGATGGGGGTTCCTGATTTATCCCGGAGTTTCAAATACTCGAAAACCACTCTGGACACTGGTAATCTTGATGTCTGATTTTAAGTATTACACTGTTGCCTAAAATGAATTTTAACATTTCGACTTTGTATAAACCTCCCCCATGCTGTGCATCTTTTCATCAGAATCAGTTGTTGAACTTTGAATGGTTGCATTAAACCATTTTTCTCCAAGATTTGGCTCGACAAGGGCAAGTGACACCCATCTGCAAATGAAAAAGAGGGAGCTTGCTTTGAAAAGTCTCCATGCAAAATTGTGTAGATATCTAGATTTTTAAGGACTTTGAAAAAAGGGTAGACTATAAGTTGTCAAAGAACTAAGAAAAGCAAAGACTTGACAAAGTTAATATTTTAGTCAAGGGGAAACAGCTCATCTCTATGGAGACATACAAACAAAGTCACTAAGATAAGTCTAATCCAAGAAAAGGCTCAATGCAATTAGATTTAAATGGTGGAATTAGCTCTGAAAACATGTATGTTACAAATGCATGAAATGCTCTCTACAATCAGCTACTGCAGTGGGGTAAACAATGGAATGTAAGCCACTTCACAAAAAACGTGGCTTATTTTTTTTTTTCATCTGATGAAGTAATGTGGTCCAGAACTAATAAAACTGCTATCTCTGAATAGCTCATAGCTCCACCTCTTCCTGCTCTAAAAGACTCTGATTGGACCGTGCTGCTCAGGGGCCACTCACCCTTTTTAGATTTGAGCTTGAAAAGATGCATCTGTCTGATAACAGACAATAAATCAGGCAGATCCATCTGCATGACAAGGTTAGTCGATCTTAATGTGTCCTTTTGTCAAGATACAAATCAAAAGCCTGTGCAGCTGCTCCACGAGGTGAATCCATGTGCAATGAAGAAGTCATATTTCATCTTAAACCAGGTGCATAAATTCATTTTTGATGACGACTACAGTATATTCACAATCCCTCATGTTCAGAAAACTTTTCTGTCTTTATTGATTGAGTTCCCATGATACAGCTGTATTGTCAATCTGTCTGAAGGGCCAATCACATTGAGACAAATTTAGGCATGTCTGCAAAATTTTATACTATGGGCATTTTGTCCACACATATCTGGCATTTTGGGAGCCTGAAGATACTCTTTTTTAAATGAATCTCAAAACACTATCACAGCAGAAAACAGTGTTGCTCATACTGCAGAAGCTAATGAGGCTGTACTAGCTTTAACTCTTTGACTTCCAAACTAAGAAAAACATTTACAACAAATTATTTGTTGGTAAAATTGTTTTCCCTCCTCTTCATTTAGTAACATTTCAGGTTTTATTTTTCAAATTAACCAATCGGGAAGCGTATGTATTGGTCAACCAGCTGGTTGGCTTACCTGTTAAGGTTGATGATGGGCATGAAGAGAATTAAGTCATTTCTGCAACATCTTTTTTCATATGAAAACATTACAAAGAGAAAATCCTCGATATTTAGTGGCTGACACAGTTATCTAAGGAATCATAAATGCATTTTTTAATCACATTTATTTCCTTCAACTAAATGATGTTTGTCAGAGGATCTGGAGAAACGTGAAAGATTTTTCCTTACTCCATTGTATGCTTTTACAGTTGGATATCTGAGCAGCAATGATTCACTTCCGATTTTTTCTAGTTTTGAAACAATTACAATCATGTACAGCAGCGCCACCTATTGGAAATGAAAAGGCATTACAAACACTATTAAGAGAGGTAAATAAGGAAAAAAAAGACAAAAATGGGCTTTCAAAACTTTAAACACAGTGGTAAGGCAGCAAAGTCAACCACACGGTTACACTGCCAGTCAAAGAGTTGACAATAAAATCTTATACTCTTATACAACCACTGTGAGCAACAAGTAGACACGAAGAACATCATACGCCAGTGTTTCTTTGAATCTTACATGATTTATGCGTATGCTCAGTGTCTTCTTCTTTGATTCTGATGTATGCCGGCTGCAGCATTACAGTGCCACTTACAGGTCTGGCATATGTAGTATGGTGTTTTCAGAGTTTTCATGTGGGTTGACAAATTGCTTGTACCAAAGTCCTATTTACAGAATTGTTTTGTCGCTGTGTGGCCTGAGATTTTAGAAGTCCTTTAAGACTCCCCTCCTCTCGTGGGCCCAGTCCACTTTGATTGGTTGACCATTTTTTTTGTTGGGCGGGGGGAGCGGAAGGTCATAACCCCACAGACTTTTTGTCATGTTCATAGATATGCTCTATCACCCCTTTGGAACATGTTAAAACATTTAATCTAAAAATGGACTCTTTAAAAAATATCAGGGCCTATTCTTTTAACCACATCCTTAATCATTTCACTTGTCAGAGCTCACACTGTCCTTTCGAGCTGAGACCCACCGAACAGGGTTTCCTCTGGGCTTAATTGGTTCCTTTGGACATGTCGTTACACACTCAGCCTAATAGGAGTGAGGGGGCATATATGACATGTGTTAGGGGTCATACAGGTCATATGTCTAAACTGAGTCACTTTCTACTTTTCCCCTGGCATAGCGGAAAAATGAAAATCACAACATGATAAAGAGTCATGGCTCACGAGGAGCTGCTCTACCCTCTAAACACATAATTGAACAGAAGAGTGAAACACTGATCTTTTTTGTTAGAACAAAACCATTTATCCTTCCTTTGACAATGCAAGATTTCATACAACGGGGTTGGTAACTTTTCATCTCAAAGTAAAAAATAATGACGTTTATGAAGGCATTCTTAATGATTTCCAACGTGATATTGACATTTTGCACCTCGAGCTCTGTAGGAGTTGATTTTAGGCTTGAAGTATTGAACATGACAGCATGTTGAAAGCATGTAATTAAAGGATTACACAGTCGATTCAATTCACGGCAACATTCACCAGTGACTAAGTGTGACTAGCAGGAGTTCAGCCACACAGAGGAGGGTTTTGACAGCATAATTCCACACAGTTGGCTTTGGTGTGGATTAAAAAGTCTCATTCTTTAGTTCAGTGGTGCTTTACAATAGCAGATTTATAGAGTGATTTTCCAGAAAATGTCACTTGTATCGACATCCACAGCCTCTAACTTTTATCAGTTTAGCCCTGAACTTTTTTTAAGAGACGTGCCACCCCTCTGCATATGTGAATGTTAAGATTTGGCTTAGAGGTTAAAGCTCTAGAGATTGGGGTGCTGGTTTGACGGAGTGGTCATCTATACATACCTCTGCCAGCCCAGTTTGCAGTGTCCCCAACTCTCCCTTGCCCTCTTTCATGGGCCTGTCCACTGTTGCTCGCACTCTCCTATCAATAAAGGCACAAAATGACAAAAACAGTCTTTAAAAAAATGCTCTAGAGACTAACTTTTTCGGCACTCCTGTTGACTTGAGTTTAGATCAGGCCCCAAAAATCCAGGCCAACCCTATCTGAGCCAATGGATGTTCTGTCTGTGCCTAGTCTCACATATCCACCAAACTTAAAATTTAAAGCTCAAAAACCAATATCACAAGCGAAAGCCATTCTTGCTAAGAAAAGTTAATTTGCTGAAGCCTTACTAAGTGTGTAAGTATTTCCTTTCAGTCTAAAAAAGTAAATAATAAGTCTGGTCTGAACTGCAAGTAAATTGGGACAGATCCCCAACCTGACAGTTTCAGTCCAAGGGTCAGGCCTGTTTCTGGCAAGGGTAGAAAATCAAAGCTTTACTATGGACAAACTGTAGCCTCTTTCCACAAAATAATCTCTTTTTTATATTCAAAGTATCACTCTTTGTCCATTAGCACCATAGAAAATGTTACACAAAGTGTGTTGTAGCTACATGCTATTTTCTTCAGACATTTACCATGCGGCAACAGTTCCATAACCCGACACACTAGCTGAACTTTTTCATATTTTCAAGGAACATATTCAAGTCCATCTGGGGAATATTCCAGATGGAAACAGATTTGGAGAGGCAGAGACTTTCAAAAAAACTTGAAGGTGACTATATTTATAGTACTGGCCAGTCAGAGCCCTTCTGTTCTTCTCCCTTTTTGGGCAGCTGAGCGACACTCGACACCATAGCTGCTCTATCCCTAGCTTGTAGCTTGCAAGATGGATCTTCCTGATGACAGACATGGAATCTTGAAGTTCTAGCTCTTTTGCAAGATAAGCAGTTTCAGGTAGGGATGCACAATATTGGATTTTTACCAATATCCTACTTGCCAACATTTCCAAATTTATTTTCGCTGATATCAATATCAATACTTTGTGTCAAGAGCACAAAATCTCTACTTTACTGACATTGGCCTGATTCTTTCACGGTTACAGCCCATTTGTGTTGAAACAGAAGTGAAGCAAGACAAATTTTTAATTTATTAAAGTGGACACTGATTGATGATAAAGAAACCAACAAAACAAAGTTTTCATACCTGCTGATGCCAATATTTTAGTGAGCTTTACAGGTAAAGATCTGCCATTGCCATTACTGGTCGGATAATATCTTGCATCCCTAGTTTCAAACATTGAAATTAAAATAATATTTTATAATTATTTTGTATTTTTCTACTTTACTTCTTTTCTGTTATGTAACTTGTCCTGTTATCGGTCTTAGTCTCTGTCTGTATTTGTTTGCTTTTGCAATAAAAAAAGAAAAGAATAAAACTAATCAGTATCTTTTCAGATGGTCTAATTTGCTTTTGCATCTCATAAAGAAGCATGCATATTGATGTCAGCCTGTTCTATCACCGACAGAACATGAGCTCTGAAGGTTTTACTCCATTTCAACAAGTATACACTGGTCCAAAATGTACGTAAAAATATTTTCTAAACTTCCAGCAAAAAAACCCGCTGAGAATTTGGAATGCCTATAAACCTCTCTGTTTCAGCCCTGCTTAGAACAGGTTGTTTCAGTGTAAGTTTTCATGAACTGCGTCTAAAAGTGGATGTAGTTTAAGTTCTGCAGATCTTTGCTCTAATTTTACTGTGTCTGTAAAGATATTTTTTATTCAACTGGGTTTGATTTTAGGCTGAGCTCGGCATTTGTCTCCAATCTGAGGGAGATGACATTTCCCCATAAGGTAGAAATTATCGGTGACTGTTTGATTTTCTGACAGATGGTGCAAAGCAAAAGCAGGAGAGGAGGGTTTTTTCAAATTGTGGGGGATGTGAAGACAGACCATGGACACACATTTTCCATAAAACCATTAAAAAGTCTTATTTGCATACCATGTGACCTTTAATATCCAAAATTAAAGCAAGTATCCAACACTGGTACACAGACATCCCCCCATCCAAACAAACAAACAAAAAAAAATAAGCGGAAACCAAATTTTCTTTATCAAAAGACATTTAAGTTCTAAACATAGGCAAAACATGTCAGTGTCATGTGGGCCAAGAGACAAGTTGTTTTTAAATGTAATGAAGCTGATCAAAAAGAATTATCACATTGCCAAATGACCAACAAAAGTGAACAAAACTATCAGCACAAGCCCTGATTATGTCTAAAATTATCAGATCAGTGCCTCAAACTCTGCACCATGCTGCAGGGTAGACTGACAAGAAAAAGACATGATCAATGAGGAGATGAAAACATCTTTTTCCTCAGGGGGGAAACCAAAATATACACCAGATGAAATTCCCACAGAAAAACCTCAACTGTAACTGCAACAGATTCTTTTCTTTTCTCTCACTGATTCATTTTAATTTCAGAGTCAAAGAAAAAGATTACACTGTGGCGTTTTTAATAACTACATTTAATTCAGCACAGACTTCAAACCAGCAACTTAACTGCCATTTAGAGCCTAAATAAAAAGTGTTCCCTCACATTTTGCAGCTAAACTTTTATACAGAGAGACATAAACTTCTTTACTTCTGTAAAGATCAAATATTGTTTTCTCAGACCTCAGTCAAGCAGAAACAAATGATCTATTCATTTTAAAACTCCTATGGGACCCAAAAGATTGCAACAACTTTATTGACCCATGGAGACAATGTGGGACCTTTTCAACTGGGTACATTCAGTGCTTTCTTTAAAACATAGTGATGCACTGATGGTAAAAATCATGGCAGATAACAATGCCAAAGTTTTGATTTCTTCTTTTAATATGATTCTGCCTGATCCAATGTCTGTAATTTGGCAGATCCATCTTGCCAAGCTTTAATCTACGACGACTGAGAGAGGCCCAAAGCGGGACAGTCAATAAATGTACTTCAGAGCAGGAAGAGATTGGAGCTACAAGCAAGAAAACAGAAGGAAACTACTGCACAGAGAATAACAAAGATGCTAGTAGCTTAAAGATGCAGTGTGTGTAGAATATGGCAGCATTTCGCCAAAAACAAACACAGTGAATAGGCAAGGCAAGGCAGGTTTATTTGTAGAGCACAATTCATACACAAGGCAATTCAATGTGCTTTACAGAACAAGGAAAATGCATTAAAATCACAATAAAAAATAAAACAACATTAATCATTATAAAGTAAATCTAAAAAGAAGAGTGTGGATCAGATCCTTTCCGTGATATGCACAGCTAACAGAGCTGTTTTAAGCCTATTGAACGTTGTCAGAGTAGAGGTCTGTCTCACATCTTCAGAAAGACTGTTCCAGACTTTAGCTGCATAAAACTGGAACCCTGATTCTCCATGTTTAGTCCTGACTCTGGGCACCAGCAGAAGGTCGGCCCCTGAGGTCCTTAGAGTCCGAGATGGTTCATATGGCATAAAGGATATAATGTTTCTATTTGTATGTAAAGTTCTTCAAACCAGGAGTACAATCATCCCCATAAAATGTTTGTTTATTTTTATTTAGTTAGAAAAAGGTTTAAAAAATGTACAATATATTACCCAGGGCCACGTTCATGTAGGCCGACATAACTATCCGCCATGTTATCTGCGGGTGGGTTTTGGGGACAAAAAGTGCGAACGCGATTTTACAAGTCTGGTCACTGGTCCTGAAATCTACCTGGATGGCATGTGGCATCTTAACTAACCTATAATCTATTAAAATAATAGCAACAAATATGAATTAAAAAACCCTAACCTTGTAACTACTGTAAATGATGCCCTGTTCACGATCCGTTTTGGTCTTCACTGGCTCTCATCGCTTCGTGATGTGATGGATGGGCTCATTCCAAAATCTGAGCACTAGATGTCACTAAAATGCCAAAGTCTACACACTGCACCTCACAGGCATTGTTTATTGAGAGTGTTAGTGCATTCTTTGTCGCACGTTGCATGCCGCACAACATAAACCATGGATGCAACTTTGACCTCACAGAGGAGATATTACAGGACTTCAGACGGCAAAAGGCTGAACTGCATGTGCCGTAACAGCAGGGATAGCAGCAGAATGCACAGAGCTGTCCTCCCCTGGACCGGGGATTTAGACCAGGGGAGGACGGCTGCGTACTGAGGCTGGAGTCAATGGAGGAGAGATTGAAATTGTCACTGCGCCTCGCCATTTAAAGGCAAGGAGAGACATTCATTTGATTGGTGAAGGTTACACTCAGCTGTATTGAATCCTCTCATGCCTTCTCTCCTCCCTTGCTCCTGTGGGAGGGACGGAGGCACTGGTGCGTCATGGTACGCCATGCAGGAAGCTTGCAAAGTGCACTGGACACACCCTGTTGGCGCGGCGTGGCGCAGGCACGGCGCGGCGCAGGGCAGATGTGCCATGCCTGTGCCTGGTCTATGAAATTAGAGCGCTTTGTGTGTAAATATTTAAAATGACGCAAATGTAAAGCCATGTGCACTCAGGTCGAGAGTCATCATCCTTCTCTTCTGTATCCAGCATTACCACAACTAAACTGAAACCGAAGTGCTTGACCTTATCCACATGGACATCTTATCCTCTATCAGTGAGACGTGTTCAAGTACAGGTGCAACAATGACATTCAAACTAACCACACAAACGCTGTTTTAGATCAGATGTTGGAAAAAACTGTTCATCTGCCAGTTTAAAGAGACAAGAAGTGCCTTTATAAAAGTGAAGTGGAGTATTAATTTTGATTTATGTCTCTGAAATGTAGTGGAATACAGGTACAAAGTTTCCCCAAGAAACAATGGTTACACCAAGTGTTCCAGAGCTCAAACCTCCACCAAGGGATTTCCAACACTGTTGGGTAAATTATTGTCAAAAAGGTGGAAAACTGCCCTATCCCAGAACGTTAACAAATTCTTCAAAAAATTCCTGGTTACGCATCCATATTCACATAACCACCAAAGTTAATTCTCCCTTGTGACATGGGCAACATCCCTTGAAAATGTTATCAAAATCTTAACTTATTGGTTAATCCTGTTAACAAGCATCAGCAAAAACCTAACCTCCTTGTTGGAAATAATAAAAAGTATATTCAAGAGCTGTGTTTTTTCATAGTACTTAAGTAAATTGACTTTTTTTACTTGCTTTAACTGTTCCATGGGAGGCATCAGTATCATTATTTACATGGCCAAATAAAAGCTCCTCACATGAGCTTTAAAGCTCGGGTCTACGATCTGAAAACCAGTTTGGCTGTTGAGACAGATTTGAAAAACGCAGCCTGCCCCCCCTTCACTCACCCCTCCCCTCCGTGTTCCAAGATCCCGCCCCCCAGCTCGTGTTGCCTCCTAACAACACGCCCCCTCTGACAGAGCAAGAAGCTGGCCGGCAGAAAATATTCATTGGCATTGAAGAAAAATGAGATTTCTCATAGCTAGAAGTAACAAACACGACAGTCACCCCCCCTTGTAGCACACAGCAGTAGCCATTTCAATTGGGCTGGCAGCGAAGCGGGTCTGGCGTCGCTACTGTTAGCCGATCAGAGCAGTATATGTATTATACGAGGGAGGAGGTGGGGAGGAGGCGGGACAGTGCGGAGCAGGGGAGACAGGGGATTGGAAGGACTCATGGGCAATCCGAACCGCCATTCCTGGCGGTTCGGATTGGTCAACTATTATGCCGCTTTGCAGCAGATATACTGAATGGATTTTTTTCAGTCTTTTTGGTCTTTATATTGCGTAGATCAAACCATAGGACCATAACGGCCTTATAAACGGTGTTATTAAGATGTACCAAGCTTCCAAATCGTAGACCATAGCTTCAACAGATGCAGATTTATTTTTGATCATTTGCTCCTTTTGTGATTGCTTGAATAACATCATCTTATTATAAATTTGTTTTATCTTGATTCCAAAACCCTCTGATTCAGATAAAATCAGAGTAAAAAATTGTCCTTATGAGTATGGCTCTGTCTAATGTCAAACCAGAGCATGTAGTAGAAAAGTATTTCCATAATAAAACGCCAGAGTCCTTGATCATCCATTCGAGGGGTTTACTTGCAGGTTTTCTTTGCATCACAAAACTGTGCAATAAAATAATGAAAGACAAAATCTGTACCCTGTGTAGACCTGGTTAAAAACTATTGTGCACTCCATGGTCTGCAGGTGTACGAATTACTTAGTGACAATAAAGAACTATTCTATTCTATTGTATTATATTACACAAAAAACCACATGCCTCACGTCATGTCTCATACAATAAGAGACGTGCAGTAGTTCTTAGATAGCTTAAAATAAACTTTTAAATAAAACTATACAACTGTTAAATTTCTCCAAATTCTAATTAGAACAAATAACAATAAATTATGAATTATTTATCAAATTACCTGTAATGTACAAATGGCTCTAACAATCCTTACATTAAAAGTTATGTATGAATGCAAAGAACTTTGTAATTAGTGTATAGAGATGCAAACACAGACATCAAATCAGATTTTTTTTTTAGAGATGCATAAAACTGCATTAATATTTCAGAAAACTGTATTTTTTTAGAATGCCTCAGGCGTTGCAAAGTTGCCTTTTCTGTGTGTTTTGAACTCAAATTCATGTTCCAAAATGGCAGTCCTCAGTTTCAGCCTATGTCACACTGAGCTGTGTTGCATCGTGACCTGAGTGCTGCAGTTTTATCCAGCAGATCCACATGGATTCTGCTCCCTCTCAAAAGTCTTTAGCGTTGGTTATATGACAAACATTTCTTATCTCTCAGCAGCCCTTTCTGGCGCCCAGTTGGAGACCTTGTGATTTTATTTAAGACCATTAGCTTGTTATCTGAGGGGCACACAGCACAAGTTATTATTAAAAAGTCTCCAGTCTGCCATAAAACGAGAATGAATCAAACAATACACGTACATAACACTGGATAAGAAATCTTGGGACTGAACAAGTGACTTGAGCATTACGCAACACCAAAAAGACTTGTAAAATAATCTCATTTCTCTTTATGTAGCATCCTGAGAGGGATTTCTCATGTTGAGCTGTCTATTTGTTTCTCAAAATGATTAAATAAGCAGCGGCCCCAGCGGGACGATCATCCACCACGTCCAGTTGCGCACGACTCAGTGACATCAATGGAGACGAGGGATCCTGAAAAATGACTTCAGCACATTTGTGACGACAATGTCTAGCGAGTATAAAAGCTGAGGTGGGGAGATCTCCGCTCATACCTCCAGACTTGGCCTTTACGGGTCAGTAAGCACTGCGAGAGACTGCGAGGTCCATACTGAAAAGCCTGAGCGAGAGGAGCGTTTTTGGAAACATCTCTGGTGAGCATGGCGCACTTCAGCATTTAAATGTCAAAAATTCTGTTGTGTTTCTCCTGCTTTTTAGTATGACTTAGTGCTTGGTCCAGATGTGCAGCAAGTTGACAATTTTGAGATTTCCATGCAACATTTATGTCAGTTCTTCTCGTGCGTAAAATGCAGTCACTACTGCAGTGATGTTCTGAGATGGTAACGCACATTGACTTTTTCAATCATTTACAATCATTTCTAACTGAGCAGACTCTTGAAGTGCATGTATTCATTAAAATATTGCAAATTAAATTAAGATTTAATTTAAAATTGGACAAATCATTCATTTTAGCCAGTAAAATTTATTCTCAGATATCCAAGGCTCCAGAAATGTATTGTTGCAATAAATCTACCTTTGACTATGTTCCATTTTTTTCTAGACGACTATCTTTACCATGAAGCCGACATGCCTGCTCATCCTGGCTTCTCTCGTGGTCTGCAACTTGGCAGTGTGTGTGGGTCAGGGTCTCCCCGCTGAGGACGACATGGACCGAGTGACCATAGACGACATCATCCTACAGAGAGCAGAGGGTCTTGTGTTAAGATCCATCCTCAATAAAATCCAGCAGGAGGACGAAAGAAACGGTGAGTAAATTGAGCGCATTTATGGACTTTAACAAGAGATCCACAAATTACCTATGTGGTGCAAGATAAAGCCATTATGTGCCTTTATTTGGTACTTTGCCGAACCCTATGTGGAGTTTTACTTTCAGTTGACTTTTGTTTCACCAAAATGTAAAACCAGAAGTCTGGATTGTGGTTAAGTCGTTAATGCCGGTCTGAGCTTTGTGCGTAATTTAAGATCCCCTTCAATGAATGCATTGATCATAATTCAAAAATTGATTTAAGACGTGTGCCTTACAAAGACTTAAAATAAAAAGGTTCTCTTTCAAATTACTGTGTATGATTTGACATAAAAAGGTTCACATTCAATTTACTGTATTTGACTGAAACCATTGACAGGCTTCGTGCGCATTTTTACGCACGGCACAGGCAAGCCTGGGAAGCAGAGATAGTTGTGAAAATCATCAGTTTTCTTTTTCTTTTTTCCAGATGTATCTTCTCCTCAGGCAGCATGGGTTTCAAAACGACAGCACCCAGGCAAAAGGTACACAGGGGACTTGGAGAAACGGCAGCATCCAGGGAGGCGAGAGGAAGACGAGGATGAGCAATACTTGGATGTTCAAAGGAGACAGCACCCAGGAAAGCGCGAAGATGTCCTGCACTCATTCATGGAGCTCCAGAAAAGACAGCACCCAGGAAAGCGCTTCGCCACTGGACAATTTTCAGAAAACCCCGTAACCTTCCTAAGTGAACTTTCAAAACGTCAGCACCCGGGGAAGCGCTATCTGGTGCTGCACAGCAAGCGCCAGCACCCGGGAAAGCGCGAGCCCGCGGACGAGGAGAGCGAGGGGGACTTTGATGTGGACGCAGATGGAGACGAAGACCTGGCTGAGTTGGAAAAGCGTCAGCATCCCGGAAAACGGTTTTGGGACATGTCAACTCCGGATTTAGGCACAAACAGTCCCTGTGATGTGTTGGAAACTACGGGCTGCAGCAAGACCAATTTACTGCTCGACTTTTTAGACAACATTAACAAGAGCCACGCTGAGGAGAAGAGACAACACCCGGGGAAAAGATTTGCACCCGAAGAGGATTTAGTGGAGGAAGAGTAGGTTTAACTGAAGTCCGCTGTGCGTTACTGTTGTATTGTAAACTAATAAAGGTGTAAAATATGTGACCATTATGAATTATTAAAAATGAAAAAAGAAAATTCATCGTTGAATCTCACGTGCAACGGGTTTGCTTTGGCATATGGCCACCGTGCCTTTTGCTCAAAACATCAATGCTGTTTGTTTCGTTTGGAGAGCTTGTGCGTAAATGTCCACCGCCAAAGTATACCGTTGTAAATAAGGTTCTCAATAGTGTGCTTGCACTGTGTTTACCTTAATTAATAACTGATCATTACGAGGAATATGATTTGTTTCTTTAATAAAGCGCTCATGCTGATTTTCAGTTTGAAATAAAATCATTAGTTCAGGTTTTGCGATGTCGCCTCTGTGAGGTAACACACGCTTGTCTGTCTAATAAAATATTACAAATCAAACAACAACGCACATCAATTCATTTCCAATCTGATATGTGTGTTTTTCTGTCTAGCTATGTAAAATATAATGACTATAACACTAAAAAGAATGTGTCATGGATTACTTTTTCAATCATTAATGCATTTATTGAGTAAATTCGACCCAGTGCTGTCAGTTAAAAGCTGCAGTCACCAGTGGCAAGGAAAGTTTATTGGCCATAGTTTATATAGCACTTTTCCTACAACATATGTAACTCAAAGTGCAGTGTTGGACAATATCACGCAGTGGTTAAAAAGGCATGTTGCTTTTGTTAGTAAAATGTTTTTTTCAACCAGTTGCATGACCTGGTAAGAGGGGCCCCCCTATACAATAAATTAGGGTCCCTTAGGGCCTTATTGGTTAGCTCAAATGCACATGGACATCTTCTTGATATCAAATAGGGCTTAAGATTGGACAACACACTGGTCAGCAATCATAGTTGCAAATAAACATCAAATCAATCACAAAGAACTAAGACAAAATAGATCTGGTGAGTAGTTTTTGGCTGTTTACCATAGTTATTATTGGATATTGTTGCTGTTGACCACATTAAATGACCCTATTTTTTCATAAAACAGTGCAATTGGTCAGCTTTCATGTTGGTGCATTTATAGTTTTTGATTACTCTTCATTAGGATCTCCATTAGCTTTGGCAAATGGCCCCACATACTGAGCCCACAACACACTTTAAACAAATAAAAAATAAATGAAAGCAAAACAACTCACTAAAACAAGTTACTCGGGTTTTATGAATTCTTACTCAAAATACTAAATTAAGGCAGCACAAAATATATTAATTTAGTATTTTTTTTTCCCTCAATATTTGGCATTTTGGTGATGGGAGGTTTGTGCCTGACAGCAGCAACATGTTTACTAAGTCACCAATTCTGCTAAAGGCTCATTTGCTTCCCACTGTTTTTAACACCATTACAATGGTGGCTTCACAAGTTTGAGGGCTTTTATATACCAGATGACATTTCATGTTTTCATCATCATGTTAACCTAATTCCCGAAATAATTCATATTTTCATTTTTTCTGAATAGAATCAGTAACTCTGAAGCAACTCTGCATCCAAAGAAGCCAGGTCACATACTGGACCCCAGCACAGCACCTGCTCCACATAACTACACAGTCCCCAATAACCACAAGTCCCATTCATCCCAACAGCATGATATCAGTCCTGCTTCACTGTCAGCTCGCAGCTCAATAGGAGACGGAGTGTGCCTGTCTGCTTTCCGTCTCTTTAATTGGGCTCATTCCATCAGAGCAGCTGTCTATGCTCACACCTGATCAATATGCAAAGTATTTATGAAGCATGTCACGTGAGTAAGAGCTGGAGGATTTATGGAGAGAGCACCAAACAGCCCCCCCCCCCCCCACACACACACACACACACACTCACAGACAAACACATATACACCATTTAGCTGCCGCATTATTGGTGTGAGTTTGTCCTTTTGAGCTGGTAAAAATGCTTTTTAAATAATCCACGGTCTCAGGTGAAACGCAAAACAACAAGTTGGACAGCAATAGTCATACCACATCAACACAGTCAATTATCAAACCTAACCGAACATACGATGAACTATTTCACATATCAGTGGGATATATTTCATTGTCCTGAAAAAATGCAGACTCTTTCTACAAACATTGGCAGGTGACCAGACAAATTGTTTGGTGTGTTACATTCATTATGGGTGTAACACACCAAACAATTTGCCAGTAGGCACCAGTATAGGCTGGTGTCCTTTGGCCATATCGTCATGTGGGTTAATCAGCCCAGGTGCGCACAGGAGGGAAGCAACACGGTTTTTGACCGTGCCGTGGTTTGTGTATGGTGGATTTGGAATATTATAACAAATGAATTTATGGAATACTGTCTTAAAATAAAGAGCACAAAGGACTAAAGTGTGTTTGGACATCTACTTCGTTCATTGGTTTTGGTTGGCACACTTACGCACGGGACGCGTTCAAGCCCTTCAAACTACTGTGCGCCGATAGTGAGAAAGGAAGCCGCTATAGGTCAGATAGAGGTTTAATCACTTCTCACTTTAGACACAACAAACCCAAACTCACGGGGGTACTGCCTCTTTGTCCCTAAAAGGACCTTGATAAGTCCAGTAATCTTTTTACCAGGAACAATCAGTTTGGCTTGAAACCTTACAATGAAGATCTGTCTGATGGCAGACAGAATCTGGCGAATCCAGCTGCTTTGCAACGTTACATCAAACCAGGGGAGGAGAACTGTGTTAGAAGGTCCCATTCAAGTCATTCCCAACCCCAAAGTGCCAAATCCTCAAAAGAAATGTTGGACACTCCTAAAATGACAACCACAATGCTTAAAATTCCCCACAGAGGCCGAGTCTGCTCTGCTTGGTTGAATAGTTTACTCTGTGGTGAGGTGAAGTCATGTTGCATCAGTTGTTTGATTATCAATTGAGCCTAAATGTTGATGCATTGTAACTCCAAACTATATATCACCTCAACCTACCTACACAGGAGGAGGCTGTGTTGAGGTGGGATTAATGGTCATCTGACCAATAGACTCCACACAGATGTTTGAGTCATGTCAATCAGGTCTCTTTAAAACCACAATTCTGATGTATTGGGTGATGTATAGATGTATGATAGTTCAAACAGAAGCTGTTCTCTTGAACCAAGCTGTAAATATGTCTGTTAAGGTAAAAAAAAAAGAGCATCTGTTTCTCACACACAGTCATATCACCTCCGGAGCTTAATAGCATGACATTCTGTCAACGATCTCTGCACTGGGCCCTCCACTCAAACTGATGTATAAAGTATTGTGGGACTTCATGGCAATTTTAGGGTTCAGGGAAACAAGTTGTTTCAAGTGGAGGAAGAAGTCATGTAGAGTTTTATTTTCTGTGCATAAAAGTACTCTATCACATGGATATGACATGTTACTTTGGTCATTTTCACAGCAAGAAGTCCAGCACTCAGGTAATCATTTAAAGTCCCATTTCTTAGTCTGTTGGAAAGTTACATAATGTCCATGGTGTCCTATACATTAAGGGCTTTAGTTAAGTTGGATTAAAAAATGAAAAAAATATAGTTTCTGTCGAGAATCAGATGCAGCCATTCTTCTGTGGAAGTGCTCAGATCTACAGGTGGCTATGATAATGAGCCCTGCACTGATTGGCTGCCCAACAGAGGTCTAATGGGAGTTGGAGGACAGGTTACAGGTCATAGAGCAGGCTGTCTGTCTGTGACCAGCAGAAAGCACGCATGTAGGCATAGGAAGTTACTTTTTAAAGTAATGTTTCTGCTCATCACCTGTTACTTCCTAAAAAGTAACTTGTTACTTTACTTAGTAACCCTCTATGGAAAGTAACATTTTATGTTACTCGTTAGTTTCACATTACATTTACATGGTTGACTTTGGGCAAAACCTCATATCTGTTTCTAAATGTGTAGGCCTACACAAAGCTATGGAGGACATAACAGGTGTTTCTTTTGTGCTCTTTGTTATGCAAAATCATATCACATACTCTGTGGAATGAGCACTCCTGTCCAGTGTTTATAGACTTTTCTTCTGAAATAAGCAACCGGGTCAATAAAAACAAGCCCAAAACAAGCAATCTCTTGCTATTTCCTTTTCTAATGTCATATATTACTTTTTGAGACAAATCTACATAAAATTAGTTTTCATTTTTGTCTATATTACATATCAATTTCACAGTGCCAAGCAACTAATTAAACAAAGAACATCTTTTATAATAAGCAGACCTTGCAACTTTGGCTCTGGCACAAACACTATATGCGTGAGAGTGTTTGGGGGCATGCGCGATAACCAGGAAACGAGGAATGGGAAAGTACAAACTACTGACTGCAGTTGTGTTTTGTTGCATTGTGGGGAGCTGGGAGATAAATAATCAGGGGGGATTAACACGGAGAGAAGGGCCCCAAATCTGCACCTTAGGAAACAAAAGGCCAGGCAACTGGACTCGAGTCATAGGGACTCGAACTCGAGGGGACTTAAGCTGCTAATGAGCCGACTTACAACTCGACTCAGACTCAGGAGGTAAAAACTCCAGACTCGACTCGGACTCGGGAGAAAATGTCTCCAGACTCGATCTGACTTGAGACAACGTGATTCGGAAAATTGCACACACTCAGGCTTTGTAAGCAGAGCCAGACAGGAGATATCCACCGCTCTTTCCTTTTAGGTTCACTTTATTGATGCTCCACGCACATAATAAATCCATGTCCATGCACAGTACACTTGTCCGTCACCTATTATTGTCCCGTACACGACACAGTACTACACACATGCGTTCCTACCATACACCCGCTTCTGCTACAGTGATGATCAGTGGGCAATGTGCACGGGATGTGGGTTTCAAATTGGCAACCGCTATTTCTTCTGTGCTCAAAGTTATTTTCTTTGCATATAAAGAATTTCAATCAGATGGAAAACGAAGACACACCAAGAGCACGACCTGCAACGCTTCGATAAGCGAAAAAGAGGGCACAACATTGAACTTTATCCGCCACCTGAGAACACATGAGGCCAAGTAGCCTAAGTGAAACCTGCAAACGTTAGCCAGGTAGCTAATGCTCCTGCCATTGGTCAATATGCCAGGAACGTTAGCCCGACCTGTGGTCAATATAAAGCTAGCAAAGCTAACATTAGTAAAGAGGGTGTAGGAGTGTTGTATGTGTGGGCAGATAAGGTTTCTCTCTAGGGACTCAACACGTCATAACCTGTGACTCGACTCGACAAACCTGTGACTCGACTTGCCCACAAAAGAAAAAACTTGGGACTTGCTTGAGACTCAGATCAAATGACTCGAGACTTGCTTGGGACTCTGATTGGAGGGACTTGGGCAATTGTCTGCAAAAGGCCAAAAAACCCCAACCTGTACCTGCTACGTGGAGATTTGCTCACGACTTTAGAGAAAAACAGGACCACAGACGCTTCTAACAAGCTGACTTGGCAACGCTGCTAGTGTCTAATGCGGACAGCTAAGAAGGCAGAATCGCTGTCAAATCTGTCCGTGGGAAAAGTAACACATTATAAAAGGAACTACGTTTTGTTACAACATCTTCATCAGTAGAGCTTTATTTTACTTTTTACCCGAAAGTAGTTGCGCTTTACACACAATACTGGTGGAGGGTGTATAGCTATGACATAACAAACACC
This sequence comes from Scarus forsteni, assembly GCA_036419115.1. NCBI lineage: Eukaryota > Metazoa > Chordata > Actinopteri > Labriformes > Labridae > Scarus > Scarus forsteni. The sequence goes on from JAZDUH010000043.1 coordinate 5,148,751, forward strand.
AGGAAGTAAAAACAGAGCGTTTACAGCAGGGGGTTTCTTGAAAGAGCAAGAGTGCATTTCTTTAACAATCATGCTCTTCTGTTCCCCAAGATCCTTCTGACAACATTAGAAGCAAATAAACTGTTTTTGCAGGACATATGACTTTAAACTGACAAACTTCTTCAGATAGTTGTGTTTAAGAGAAAGTTTCTGTCGGCTTGATGTAAACTGCTTGACAAGTTGAACGATTTTAGAGGCTTAAGATTGAACTTACTTTGATGAAGACAGTCCTCCAAGTTAAGAACAACATTCACGCCGTTAAGGAAGAAAGAATAATAAATATACTAACCATTTTGTTTAATGTTCTCCCCCGGTTGGCCTGTGTTGCTCGTGTTTGGTGCGGTTTGTCCCTCATGTGCTCCCGTACAGCCTGGATGCCAATCACATGACCAGGCTGGGCTGTTGCCCCTGCAGCTGATGCTGTCGAGCTGTCAAAAAGAAGTAGCCCTATCTTACGCCCAACACTTTTTTGTGATTATTAATTCCCTGTAAAAACCACAAAGGGTCTATAGTGGGGTAAGTATTTGTATTTTTGTAGCTTAAAGTTAGTATTGCGATCTATTTAAGCAGAAAGTTGGAGAAACGATGGCTGAAGAGGCGAGACCTGTAAGCTAGCACGAGAAGCTAATGCTGCAGTGTGTTCAGTGTAACGGCGGCTATCGCTAGCTTTCATATAAACAAGCTAGCTCTGCACATTGATGAGTAGTTGATGAGTAATAGATCATAACTTTTCAATGGAAATCAGAAAATTGAGTCCGAGTTTTGCTTTGATTGCTGGTTTCTGACCGGGTGGCCAGAGTAACGTAGTTAGTGTTCAGGGTTTGCACCACATTAGCTCACTTCATGTGGGGGTTGACAGCATCTTTGTCTTTTTATGCCAGCCTTTAATTGTGCTACGTAGTTATAACAATGTGCATGTTCACTTGCTTTGTTCATATCATCTCTTTTATGGTTGTTAGCCTTTCCTGTGAATGGATTTAATGTTCAACCTGCTTACTCCTGTGCAGTTTCAGTCAGAAACAATGAGTAAAATCAAGATCTTATTCCGGAATAAACTACAAACTCACAACCCATTTAAGTGTGGGTTGTGTGTTAAATAAAAACAGTACATTTATTTGCTCATCATCATCGACCTATATTCAATAAATACCTTACAGATAGGATTTGTCTTCACCTATAAACATGTAATATGCAGGCTTTATAGAGACTCCAAAACCGCAGACTCAGCACCCTCAAACACACACACCCTTCAGCTGCAGCAGTTTAAGTCTGAGTTTGTACTTTTAAGTTGGTAAATAAAAATGCTTTAAGTCATGGTTTCAGGCAAAATAGCAGTTTGAACTTTGTGAATTGCATTAATATATTTTACATCTAATGAGTTTCCTTTAATTTAAAAACTTGAAGAACAATAAGTTAGGCAGCAATAGTTGGACAACATCTGCACAGACACATACCAAACCTAACCTGACACACCAGACGGACTGTTTCACATATCCATGGAATACATTTCACTGGTCCATCTGAGCAACATCCCACAGAAAATGACTGGGAAGGAAAAACCTTACAGAAAATCACAGAGGAGATGGAGCAATACTCTTTCTGTCATATTCATTAGTGGTCGGTCAGAGGTGTTCAAGTCACTTCTGACTTTGAGCACAACAAACCAAAACTCACTGGGGTACTGTCCCTTTGTCCCTAAAGTACCCTGAGAAGTCCAGTTATTGTTCGACCAGGAAAAATTACTTTGGCTTAAAGCTTTGCGAGGTAGATCTGCCTGATGACAGAAACTGAATCTGCCCAGCTGCTTTGCAAGTTTGTATAACATACAACCAATGATTTCTGTATAGTGTTGGACTGCTCTGTTTTTTTACTTACATATATCTGCCGTAACTGTTTCTGTTGTATTTCTTCAATTTGCCTTTATAGATATTTATGTCACTCTGCAGTTCTGCTTCTAAGGTTCTGTATTACTAAACTTTATTTACCTGTCTAAGTACTTAATTGTTTTTGGAAAAAGAAAATACAAAAATTAACCTTACTTCCATATGATGGAGGTAATTAAACAACTGCAGTGGGTTTAACATGCTTGTCACTTTAGACCTACGGAAATTGAAATCATGTTTTTGTGGATAAACAGTCTGCATTCTGTTAAATAACAAAAAAACGGATAAAATTGTCTAAAGGTGCGTACACACAGCACGCGACTTATACTACCTCGGCGATCACTCTCCATGCAAAGTCAATGTACAGCCGCAATGGGGCGGGGCTAACCCTCCCACGATGCAACAGCCGCTTTTCACACTACCACATAGTTTGTTGCGTGATGTGAAAGTAAAAAAAAGTTGATCAATCAGCAGGTGTGTGCATGTTTGATGGTACCCATGACAGACAGGAAAGCTGTGTACGAAATCATCCACTCATTCTCTCACTCACTATCCCCTATGTAGTGTGAATGAAATAGTGGACTACATAGGGAATGACCAAACGACATTTCCGACACTACACTGAAATTTTTTAAACGTTGTAGCGTCAGCTGATGAGCCGGATATTCCTGTGACGGAAGTGGATGCGCCAAAATTCACGTAAACAAACCTGGCACTCGGGAGGATAAGTAGCAAATTTTGAAGCTGTTTACAGCCGCTTAAAGAGCTACACTACGAACGTGTTAAAAATACTTTAACGTTTTTTTTACATTTATGAATGAAAGCAGCGCCTAACGGCCTTCCTTCTCCTTCTATGGAAAGACACGACCGCATTGCATTGTGGTATACGGGAGTACAATATAGGGTACATCGTATGTACACTCACTTTTGCTGTGCATTGTGGGTATTTTGTAGTGCACTATATAGTGAATGAAATTAACTGCTGAGAATTCGAACAACACTGCTGCACGGCATCAGCTACAGTGTTTTGCGTTTGATAAGTGAGTGAAAAGGATACAGCTGGAATAATGTCTGCTTATACATCCTATTATATGATACATGATTTGATCGCGGTGAAACTCCCGTGGACGGGACGTCACCGAGCGATGGCCGATGGCAACAGTGACCAAAATGAGGTATTTATGGACACGCAACGATACATCAGTGGGTGACGCGATTTTGGTAGCTGGGTCGCTTGCAGTGTGAACACAGCTTAATAGTTACACAAGGCTGCTTTTCTTACCTCATTGGTTCACCTTGTTCCTGTCTCCCCTAATCCGAAATCAACTTCTCATCTGTTTCCTCGTGAGTTGTGCTCCTCTTCTCTCCTCTCTGCACAGTTGTTAGTGATTGAATGACTGCCTACTGATAATTACACATTACGCTGGTGATGGTAAACTTAATATGTTTGCTTTGTGATTAGTTAAGAGAATTACCTGCGTGTCCTGCTCACATGTCCCCTCCCATCAGGAGACTGAGGTATAAAGGATTAGACAGCTGTACCACTGTCATGCAGAGAATCACTTGTCCACTACAGCCACACGATTGTGTTTCATGTCATTTACTTCTCATTGGAAGTGTTCTGGACCATGGCAGATGGTCTAAGTGGTGAGGGGCTATGCTTGGAGATGGGCCATCAAATAAACGATTATGGAAAAACTGAAATGAAAGCTTGTTCAGTGATAGTGAAAATCTGATGTTCCCTGATGTTATTTCACTGTATATTCTAAAAGATTTTTAAGAAGCGTCACGTTTTTATGCTCTGCAGTGTCTCAGGACTCTCCCTGGCATGATGGAACTTTTACGGGATGGGTTGCACACCCTATGACACGTGCACCGCAGGAGGAATCTCCCACTTTACAACACAGTCAACAACTGTCATGGCTTCAAGTTATCCATCCCCCTTTGAGGGTACAGGTGAAGTTAAGGAGGGATTTCTTTGCCCGCTGTGTCTGAAGGACCTCCAGTCATTCTACCAGCTCCAAGATCACTATGAAGAAGAGCACTCGGGAGATGACCGCCATGTGAGGGGGCAGCTGAAAAGTGAGTTTTGTGAATTTTTACTCATGTTGACACTCAGATTTTCCTGTTAAATAAGTCAACCATGTACAGAACTTTTCTTTATGTTTGATTTAGCAAAAGAGTAGAGTACATTTTGGTTTGGATAAGGGCAGTGCAGTACTGAAATAGAATAGTGAACTGAAGGTGGTGGGGCACTTAATGGGCTCAGCTCTCTGATTTGTACATCATAGTTGAGACTTATATTTTAATAAGGTATAAATTTAGTGGAAGATTTGATAAGCTCCAGCAATGTAATAATAATACATTTTATTTTTAAAGCTTCTTTCATGACACCCAAGGATGCTGTACAAACTTTAAAACACTAAAAATACCTAAAAAATATCAGAGAGCAGCGGCAACCAGTCATGCCCACATCCACTCACCAAGGGGTTGCCGAATAGGAGACAAGAGGAGAGCAGAGGTGAAAAAACAATTCCAAACTAGGCGCCTATCAGAGCAGCACAAATTGGGACTGGAAAAACCAATTCAGCTCATGAGCAACATTTATTAACAAACACAGAGACAAGCACTTGAGGACCAAGAAGGCGTTGAGTTGGAGGGGAATGTCTGAGAATGTCTGAATGTGTGCCATAGTGGATGTGTATGCATAAGCATGTGACCTTGACTTGACTTCAGTCCTGCTCATAGTCTCTACCGCCTGATAACTGATGACATGGAGAGGCCTTGGGTTTTAAGACATTAAGGAATAATTCTGGGGATCATTTGAAAGAAGTCGCAAAAAATAAATGTCAAACAAAGTATACTTTACAGTATTAAGTGAAAAATAGAAGCCTAATGTTTTGTAACGGCGTTGTTGTCAGTAGTATTGATAGTTTTCACATAACAAGTATAAAAAAGTTGTCAGTCTTAGTTTCCTAATATTATTTATGACATTTTTTTTGAATGAAGACTTATTTTCATTTGTAAGCAGTCAACATTGAGTAGACAAGCCTGAATTACATGTCCAAAGAGATCTATCTCAGAAAGAAAATTCAGGGAAGAGCAAACAGGAGATTAATGCTGTCTGATGCTCAATTGTGTCTGTAAGTTCAAAGACATTAATGGGATACAAACTCAAATATTACTTTATCAAATAGAGTCACGTAAAGCCTTGCCAAAATGGACTGCATAACTACATTGATTATATTTATCTAGGTGGACTACCGGGGTTTAAATCCAGCCTGAGGTCCATTTACTGCAAGTTTTTCCTCATTCTCACTCTTCTGTCCGAGTCTTGGGTATTTCTGTTATCAGTAAATACCAAAAAATACTCAAAAATACTATTTAAAAATAACCGCAACCTGAAAAACTGATTAAAAGGGATATTAAAGAGTGATTCTGATCCATTGGTAAGTGCTGTTACGTAGCTAATAGTAGCTCATGACCTCCAGTGTTTTAATGATACAGAATTCAGTGTTATTTACCCCCCAAACAGTGGAATCAAACACATTGAAAATGCATAAACTGCTGGTACCTCTGGAGGTTTTTGGCCAGGAAGAGATGTAAGGGGAGTCTTGGATTACAATAAGTAACATCTATAAAGTGACATTCAGGTAAAGACTTGGCAGTGATATCAGTAAAACTTTAGTTGTTGTGTAAGGGTCCTGTGGGCCAAGAACTTAAAGTTTACATGTATATCTCAGTATCTGTTTTTCATGGGTCGTAAACATGTGTCCTTTGTCCGAGATGAAAATTCAAGCAAGTGTGCAATGCTCTATGCAGTGATAAATACTGACACACCTTTTCCTCTCAAGCCCCCTGCACTGGTCAAATGACTGAAAGCTATCAGCCAGCAAAAGGACACAGAGCCTTGCTACTTGCATGCAATTTCCAGACAGTGACCGTACAACTGATGCCACATGATAATAGAGCAATATTAGACTTAACATTTATAATGATAAGAAAAATTCTTATGTAATCAGCATCAGTTTATGTTATGTCTTTTTTGTGATGATACAGAAGGTGAAAGCTGTGGTCTGATTTCCTTTATGCACAGGTCTGGTTCAGAAGGCCAAAAAAGCCAAGGACAAGCTGTTGAAAAGAGATGGAGAGGACAGACCAGATACAGGCACTTATGAGTCCTTCTACTACGGCGGAGTGGACCCCTACATGTGGGAGCCTCAAGAACTAGGTGAGGAATATGTCACTGTTGGAGTAAACAAGCCTTAAATCCCCAAATTGCAGTTTTTTTGTGAAACAAAAAATGCTGTACTAATGAATGAATAAATGTAGTACTGTCCTGGTTACAAATGATGCTTTTGTTCTTTAATTTGGTTAAAAATAAATATAGTACTGTCCGGGTTTTCATAAACTCACTCACCAACATGGAAGGTGACCAACAGCATTGTTTATGAGGTAATAAAAGGAAATCATCAACAATGGAGATATGGGTTTTTGCCTGACAGCAACAATATGAGAAAACTCCTCTCCCCTTTTTTTCTTGCCATGTTATTTTATTTAGGAAAGGTAAAATTATAACAGCAAAGCCACATGTCTTACTTCCTCCTTTTCTTGTTTGCTTTTTAGGAGCGACCAGAAACCATGTGGATTTCTTTAAAAAACACCGGGCAGCCAGGATAGATCACTATGTTATCGAAGTTAATAAGCTCATCATCAGACTGGAAAAGGTTTGCTTATTATCACAAACAAACACAAATTCTTTCTAAGGAAATCAAACTTAGCACGAGCCTAACTTTGCTGTCTTGTTTTTCAGTTGATGTCATTTGACAGGAGCAACTCAGATGCAGCCAAAATTAGAGGTTTGTCTATCGTTGCTCAAGTCTGATATACTTCACTGTAACTGATATGACGCCTAAAATATTTCGAATGACGATGCTATTCAATCCTACATTAAGCCATCGAGAAGTCAGTGGTTTCATGGGTGAACGACTCAGATGTCCCGTTCTGTCCCGACTGCGGAAACAAGTTCAACATTCGGAACAGAAGACACCACTGTCGTCTCTGTGGGTCCATCATGTGCAGGAGGTGCATGGAGTTCATTCCCTTACCACTGGCCCGTACGTATGCACAGAACTTCCCTCTTAGAAGAAACAATTATCTACTAAGCTGAATTTGATCTATCAGTTCTGTAAAATGATGCCTTTTCTCGGTCCACAGAAAAGCTGATCAGTGGAACAAGAGAAGCCCTGTGTGCCACTGGAAGCCCTGGTCACTCACAGTCTCCCCCAGCTGTGGGTGGTGGGGGTGGTGGTGGTGGTGGGATGGGCTCCAGGAGAGGCAGCATCAGCAGCCTGAGTAGCGTCACCTCCATGTTGGAGGAGAAGGATGATGAGAAGATTCGCTGCTGTCACCACTGCATGGACACCCTTCTGAAGAGACAGCAGAAGCTGGAAGAGAAGGACCATGTACCAGACATTGTCAAACTTTATGATGTAGGTAGATCGAACTTATTTTAAAATGAGAAGACTCTACTGGTCTCACCGTCTGCCTCTCGTTATGCCCTCATTTAAATTACAAATGGTTCTGTGCTTTTTTTTCAGGCTATATCCCCTCTGTAATTTACTGTATTAAATGTGCTATTTCCTGTTGTTTACTGGCTTTAATTTGTCATTCTGTCAGAGGCTGAGGATGTGCATGGAGAAGGTTGACGAAAAGGCTCCTGAGTATATCAGAATGGCTGAATCTCTCAAGTAAGACATTTGCACTACTTCTACTAATACTACTACAGTAGAGCATTAGTTAATACTTAACCCATCATCTATTGAAGCACAAGAAAATATTTTAATTTCATTTACAAATTGACCATTCCCGGTTATTGATGAATGATTGTCCTCAGGACATACAGTAACTCTAGATACTTTTCTTAAAGAGCCCATATTTTTTCCTTAATTCTGGTTCAAATATTCAATTTTGATGACTGTTAGGTTATGCTAACAAACACATTCTGGCTGAGAGACCCTGCTCCATCCAGGCTCTCTTCCCCATGTGGGCCCAACTCTCTCTGATCTGGTGATCAGTCAGTTCAGTACTGCTTGGTGCCATGTTGTCAATGACTCTGTTGTCATTCTGTGACGCATGCTCTACACAAGGCTTTTTGGTCTAAGCACATGAGCTTAAACTGAAGACAAAATAATGGTAGGATGTTACACTGATAAGTTTCTAAGGCTACGTTTACATGGATACTCCTGACTTAAAGACACAATGATTTGTCCTTTGCGTTTTAGAATTCTTCTGCGTTCAGATGACGACGCTCGGAGACGAGTTAATCCGCTGTAATGTGCATGGCGGTTCAGTAGATGGCGGTGTAGGTCTGCAGAGGTAGCGCTGCTACAATACACGTATGAAGAAGAAAAACTTTTCACAAACAACAATGGCGAAAAGACGCACAGAGACGCAGGAGTTTATTTTCTGGACAACAAATCAGTTCGGACAACAAATTTGTCTGGATGGTTTTAAATGGATAACAAACTGAGCACGGTAAGACGCTCACACGTTACCCGGCGGAGGGCCGAAGCTGTTGTTGTTCCTGGTATGCATGCGCAGCCTCCATCTGAAAAAGTACTGCACATGCGGTGACGCCGGCGTTTCACCCTGAAACGCTCCGATGCGGGTTTACACAGGGCTGCATGGAGAGCGTTTTGGAAACTTTCCACCCTGGAGCCTGTTTTCAAAAGTTGCCGTTTTCAACAAGTTTCCATGTAGACGCAAGGCCAAAACGCAATGAAAACTTATCTGATTTGACCGTTTTCGGCGCCATGTAAACGGCCTCTAAGACGGGATCGGTGAATGAGTATTTTAAGGCAGCTACAGGAACTAAAAAAGGGGAGAGGGAAAGGACAGAAGAACCAACTTTTATTTATACAGAGTTATGAAGTTCCACCTTGTTAGGCTTCATTTTGAAAGATGCAAGCCACTTTAAAAACACACTAATTTTTGTATTCAAATCATATTTATCCATGCAAAGCTACCTAACAGTAGTCTGTTGTCTCACACAGTCATTTAGTCTTAAAAATCCACCAACTTAAAGAGGGTGGGAGACTTCATCAAAATCCATCTGTTTTTTAAAAATGCTTATCCATTTGTGGGTCATAGCAGGCTAAAGCCCATCTCAGCTGTCAGTCGAACCAGCAACTTTTTTATTGTGAAGCAAGAACACTGCCCACTTCACCACTGCACCACCATGCAGGCCTTTCTCACAAAATGCAGTGTAATGAGTGTTTGGATGCTTCAGCTCCGCCAACTCATGTTTTTTTTTTTTCTTTTGTCTAAAAATTGTCATCATTATAACTTCCTATTAAAATTTGGGAATGCATTTTTTTATTACCAAGATAAGAGTACTGAAAACTCACCCATAGCATACACAGTTGTAAATGCTTTCTGAATAAAAAGGTTCATCCTATGTTTTTTAATAATTCTGCTGGTTTTATTTAATGATGGGTTTATATTTATAAATCAGTGTTTAAGCCAACTTTAGAGTTAATAGAGCTGTAGTTTTATGTTTAAGCTTGTCAGCGATGTATGACCTTCTGCACTTTGTCTTTAAAAGCTTATTGACTTTTGCATGCATGCTTTCACAGTGCTGGTGAAACTACATACAACCTTGATACGGCTGGTGGACTGAGACTGGAGGTGCAGAAATACTATGAACTTATTGACGCCCTGAGGTAGATGTCACCTGTTAAAAATGACTTCAGATCTGAGCTCAGCTCCTCTGTTCTGTTTGTCATAGATATCTGTTTTTTTTTTCTCAGTAAGAAGATTTTAACACTAAATGTGAAAGATGATCCACCACCGCATCCCAAGTCCCTCCAGCTGCAGAGGATGGTTCGCTACACAGCTACACTATTCGTCCAGGTGAGACAAATTTCATGCAGTTCAAAGATTAAGAAAGGTCATGTTCACTCTATGGATGTATAAATATCTTTTCACTTGACCCCAACATTTTTTAAACAATCTCTCCTTTTTCCTTCATTGCATGAACTATCTTTCTCAACAAGACATTCCTAAAACTATTTTGGTTTCTAGCTAAAAATACAACTACGACCTGGCAGGTACATGACAGTAAGGTGTTCAGTAATCAGATTCTTATACCCCTTTCAGACTGGCCAAAAAATCTGTTTGAACCCGGTAACAAGCAGCTCCTGTCGGCAGTTTGAAAAGGTTTAATCGGCACTTCGACCCGGGTCAATTAACCCTGCATGTGTTATGAGTTTTTATCGGCTCGCCTCCAGTTGACTTCAGTGAGAACATCACACCTGGGTCTACCCGCTAATTTACATCATGATGTTGCTGTAACGTGCCGACGGCGTAACATTGCGCCCATCTCCTCCATCTGCGAGTTACGAGACTCTTTGATATCTAAGCAACAAATTCCATCCACCTTCGTATCCTTAGTGCTCGAATGTTGTTCAGTCTGCGTTGAGTTTGTGTGTTTTTAAAAAGGGACAAAAGTACAAAATACAGAAAACAGCTGGCCAACGTGTCCACGGCTTACATGCTCCTTACTATTGTTTACATGGGCGTGTTTCGGCACGCTGATGATGTCGTTAATGTGATGACATCAGCTTGACGCACCAGAGGAGAAAAAACAGCCATATAGCTTGTCTGTTGCCAATTAGACCTGGGTCTGCTGGCGATGGGAAAGCAGTCCCTTGGGGATTGTTAGCGGGTTAACCCGCAATGAAAAACTTGCGTTGACCCGCTAATCTTAGGCCCCATCCACACGAAGACAAACTGAGGTCTAAACGCATACATATTTTGCCGAATCTGCGTCTCATCCATACGAAGACGGCGTTTTGGGGGTCTGTAAACGATCATTTCTGAAACCAGGTTCCAGAGTGGAAAGATTTTGAAATGCCGTATTCACAGCTCCGTGATTACTGGCTCTCCGTCACTTTTCAGATACGCTTACGTCATAGTTTTATGTCGTCATTGACACGCATGCGCCACATGCGGCAACAACAACAACAATGGCAGCGTACTGTGTAGCATATGTGCTGATGAAGCTAGTGACCCTGCTATCCCTGTTGCAGCAAAATCTTCTTCTTCTCAATCACCACCAAGTTGAACAAACAATTATGGAGGACACATTACAGCACTTTATGATCACTTTATCACAATCTCTGTTTACAACTTTTGCAGCAAGTGCGCATGCCCACTGTTTTTTCGTCTTTTTCCGTCATATTGTTACAGTGCTCCTAGAGCTCTGGCATGTGTTTTCATGCGTATCGAGAGCATTCATGGAGACGCACACATTTTCTGAGACGTCTTCGTCTTTATGACGATCGTTTTTGAAACTGTTAAGCCTTTTGTCTTCGTGTGGATGGGGCCTAAGTGTAACAGCAGTATTATAGTACATTTGTGGGTCAAGAAAGGGGCCGAGATGGTTTTCATTGTAATTTGTAATGAAGGTGAATGTTTTATAACAAAAAATGTTGTCACAGTGATCTTGACACCTGCAGGGTTCCTGCACACTTTAATCAAAAATGAAACTGGAGACAGTATAAGATCCTTTTAGAACCCAAACTTAAAAAACTAGCACAATATTTGCATTGTGTAGCAAACAAAACAAGCATCATTTATGAAACTTTATTAAATGAAATGTTCAGAAATGCTAAGTTGTAGAATTCACATTATTATTTTTCAAAACACAAAAAACAGGATGCAATATATTGATGAAATTACAGCATTTTCAGTTGCATTGTTTTGTCAAGATTGTGAAAGTTGCACAGGCAAGAGTAAGTGCTCATGAGTATATGAAGAAAAATGATAAATATTTGCTGCCCACCCAACACATAGCTGCCATATTTTCACGTAGTGTTAGTGGAAGCAGCAAAACCAGAACAGATTTGATAAGAACAGACTCTGGCTCCATTCACTCTAAAGGCTAAAGCGACTTAAGTTTTTTGTTTTATGTTTTAGACCAGTGTGAAAAGAACAATTTAGGTGAATCTAATCTCTTCAAGGGCCACAACTCAAATCAGTTAAAATATGCCTCTTTTGTCATGTGACCTCATTCTGAAAAGCCAAATGCAAAAGATTTTTAATGACAGACTTAGATTAAGTTCTTTGTCTTACACTCATTGGCCTTGAAAACAGTCATAGCTCCTGTATATCGGCTGGCACAAAAAACTCCTGCAAGTCAATCTACACTCAGAGTTCATGAGTGTACTCATGCAATCACCTGCAGATACTCATTCTCAATCTCAGACTAGAGTAGAGCTGAAATAAACTAGATCCAAGACAGTCTTAAGTATAACAAAAAATCTTTACTTGATATTTTAACTGAAGAGCTTCCTCAATTAACAGGAAGACCTCTGGAATGAGATACTTCTGTAATATTTTCTACCTGTGTGCGCTGTTATTTGCTCTCATTCTTCACAAACAAATATGTGTTTATGTTGGTTTATTTCTGACAAATGCAGCATAAAATGGCCACAGTATGAAGTGCTCCTCCTTAATATAAATGTAAGTCTAAATTTACAATTTCTTTGTTTTTGGAGGAAGTTTATAAGGTTCTTCATGACTCCCGCACAGAGAAAATGTGCAGATACAAAATGTTGGAGGTCTTGTGGTGCTTTGAAAGCAGATCATTTCTACATCTTTTGGGATTGCCCCATGATAAATCAATATTGGATCGAAATTTAACATGTTGTCGAGTAAATGTTGAATGTCAATGGTCCATTAAGTTTTGAAATTTTGTATCTGGGAAAGATTGATATTTTACATTTGAGAAGAAGGAATGACTGTGAAATATTTAGAACTATGCTTTTGGCTTGTAAAAAGGCTGTCACCAGGAGACAGCGGACTGATTCGGGCTTAGGGGAACGAATTGCTGGATGTTCTGCTCAGTGCATATAACATGGAGAAAATAGCTGCATCTGTTTGACTGGAAATGACAATTTTAGAAATATATGACAAGGACGGTTACCGTACATAAGACAGTATAGATCAGACTTTGTATAGAGGGGTTAAAACTATCAAAGCAGTATTTTACTTGTATCTCTTTCACATTCTGATGGACATGTATAAGAGTATGCTTAAATATTACATGCATGTTGGTGAGACAGCAATTGGGAGATCTTTCTTTTACACCCTAGTTCAAGGCCATTTTGTTCTCTTTATTTGTGTATCAGGCATCTTTGAACTGGATACATTGTTAGCATAACCGCAATTTGGAATTTGGTTTGGAGCTATTTGTGAATTATGTATTGTAAATGCTATTTTATCATGTGAAATGTTATCCTTTGAAACTAAAATAAAATACAAATAAAAAAAAAGATAAATACAGGTCTGTTTAAATGGCTTGTTCTCTTTTCTTTAATCCACTCATTTCTTCTGTCTCATCTATTTCAGGAGAAGCTTTTAGGTCTCATGTCTTTGCCCACAAAGGAAAAATATGAGGAGCTGAAAGAAAAGAGAAAACAAGAACAAGAGAAGAGACTTCAACTAGAGAGACTGGTGGGATTTCAAACCCTTACTTTGGTGATTTTCAGCAGTGCAACAGCCTCCTAAATGTCTGACGTTTTATTTCTAAACAGGCAGCACAGGAGGCCCAAAGGAGGAGGCAGGAGTCTGACCGGCACCGTCCATCTCCGAACACAAACGGAGAACTACCACAGGCCCCCAGAGCTCCACGCATGACAAAAGCTGGTGGCTGGCTGCCCTCTGCCGACTCTGCCCATGCACGCTCAGAGCTGGAAGACCCTCTGCTTCAGCAGATAGAGAACATTCAGTCTTTCCTCCGTCAGGCACGAGAGGCCCAGAGGACGGACGAGGTGGCCATGCTGGAGGAGAACCTGCGCCAGTTGCAGGACGAGTATGATCAGCAGCAGACCAGCCTGGCCATCACACTCTCCCAGAAGCTGGCTGAAGAGGAGAGCCTGCAGCAGGAGGAGTTCCAGCGTCTGGAAGCCAAAGAAAGGGAGGAGAGGGAGCACTGGGGTCCAGCTGTGAGCTCCACCCAGCCTTCGACATGGGAGAGGTCTCTGGATCTCAGTCCAGGAGGTGGTTTACAAGAAGATGAGGACACCGCAGCAGAGGAGCTGACTCCAAAAGGCGAGAGGAGCGCGTCCCCGCTGAGAGCATTTCCTCCACTCACAAGCCAGGAGGAGTCGCCTCCCAGGTTGAGGAGCTTGGGTGGGCACATAACTCCCCCTGGTGGTGAAGGACAGAACAGCACATCTCTCAACCCTTTTGATGAGGACAGTACACCCGTTGAAGAGGATCCATCCAACCCCTTCTTTGAGGAGATAAAGAAGGAGCATCAAGACGAGGCCAATGGGAAGAAAGAGTACAACCCATTTGATGAGGATGAAGATGAAGGAGAGGATAAACAGGCTGATGCTGTGCCTGGCAACCCTTTTGAAGAAGAGGATGACACTGACGCAGGTAACCCTTTCCTGGGGACCTCAGATAATTCACCTGAAGTCTCAACCAATCCATTTGACGGGGATGATGACGACGAAGCTTTGCCAGACGTGGACATGATAGAGGAGGAACTGCTGCTGCAGCAGATTGACAATATTAGAGCTTACATTTTCGATGCAAAGCTCAGCGGTCGTCTGGACGAGGTTGAGCTCCTGTCAGAGAACCTGAGAGAGCTACAGCACACCCTGCAGGATCAGAAGAGGAAAAAGCACTGACACCTTTCTCACAGAGACGCCCTCAAACCTGGCCACTTGCAGAGTCTAGAGAGACGAGAGATTTTGTCACGACCTCGTGGATCTCCAAAATGTAATGTATTTGGGAGCTGAACGGACTCTTATCATTCCCATACAGAAACACCTTACTAAATCACTCATTCCTTACAAACCCACAGAGGGCTGGCACCTACCCCGCATGCACAAAGTAAAAGCACTGCAAGACAAAATCCATTTGTAGTGGGCGGGCATGTTGCCGATACATTTACTCTTTTAAATGTGTACCAACAGGAACCGTGGGAAATAGATGAATACCACTAAAATGATTGTTTTAATAAAAGAGTCAGATGATTTTTTGATTTTGACTCTGGACTGTTTTAAGTCATTAGGGTCTCTGACAGAAGCTCTGAAAAGAGGCCGAGGTAACACAAACTGATGAGGTGATTTTTGCACATTTCTCCATACATGTGTCATGAAAATGTCTCCAGCTAGATTTTTAATCTGGTTCAATTCAAGATCCTTGACCCTTTACAAAGCACTTTTATAAAGTTGCAGGACTCAAAAAGGGTCAAAGCAATGCAGCAAAATGAGAGCAATGACTCTCTGTATTTCTTTCTCAAAAGTGTTTACGTTAACCAACATTAAAAACATTTACGAAACCGGCCAAAAGCGGAGGGAGGGATTCTGTCCTGCAGTTAATGAGTTTAAACTTGCCGTCCTCAACTCTGACTCAAGCTGACTTGGGTGACGTTTCTGTGCTAATTTGAAGTGTAAGTGTAAAATCCCAAGTGCTTTTTTTTAATTGTGTCCGACACTTTAATTGTGTTGTCTGACTCGCAACTTAATGGTGGAAAATAAACAGTTTTTCTGTCTATTGAATGAAATGGCCCAACACATAAACCATGTTTCATCTGGAGTTTAAACAATCTAAACAACCACATGAGGCAAGCCATAACAAACAGTGAAAATCCACATTTAGACACAGTTGGAGCACCTAAAGGTCCCATATTATTGAATAAAGACTTAATCTGTTTTCTGTTTAAAATATGTGCCCATTACCTCTCCACACCCTGTCTCTTGGTTGCTTGATACACATTTCAGAAAATGTGCTCAAACTGTCAGTTTGAAAAGTTTTCCCCTAATGATGTCACAAGTGTGATACACCGTTAAACCCAGAAGGATAGTACTTACTTGACAGATGTTTTAGCAGCCAGAGTAAACATTAGAGTACGGCGCTGGGAAGCTAAAGCCCAGTCCACTTGTTGAGAGGCAACATCAGACACAGCTCACAAGGATTTACAAACAGACCAAAACAGCTCGTTCAGAGCAGGTTTAAAGCAGAAGGCTTTATAGTTGTGCTGAAATCCAATTACAAAAAAAAAAAGACAGCATAAAAGAATTGAAGGAAATGTTCTGTAGTTACCTGAGACCAGCACACACGTCTGGGGGGTCATGTGTTCGAGGAAAATTGATTATCAAACACACTTTTTAAGATTAAGCGAAAATTATTTAGTAATTTATAATCCTTGGGTACTTGTTTCAGGGCAGGTGTGTGATCGGTGTTCAGTATGGAAGGAAGTTTAAAGCACATTTAACACAAACAAACCATTCTCATGACCCATGTTGTGATCTGTACTCATACTGACTGACTGCAGGAAGTTGTGTTTTTAACATAAAGTCATGTTCCAAGTGTATTAGTGAAGCTTCCAGCAGATATTGAACAGGTCTTTCTTATTAACTGATGTTTCTTCTATTTTGTTTGGTAAAGTTGCAGAACCACTGAATTTGTGAGTATAAACACTTTGTCGACATGGTTCAAACTAAATCTAAGCTGGTTTGTCTCACATCACATTGGCAAGTTTGTCCTAATTAATATTTTTTTTAGTTGTCTGCCCGCAGTATGCCAAGTGAAAGAAAACAAAGCACGCCCTGCTGTGCAGCCCTTTAGGTTTGACCTGACTGTTTACAGTGACTCTCCTGACCCAACAGAGCCCTGTGTTGCATGATCCTCGTGTCTGTATTTGACGTGCTGTTAGACGCTAATCTTTATTCTCTAACATGTGTCCCTGTGTTTCCTCCAGCTTTATTTTTCATACTGCTTTATCATATCTGATCATGCCTGTTCAGTGCTATCAGACAACATTTGTATCTTTCAAGAATCTATTTAAAGCACATCCATCCAGCAGTCCCCATGAACATGAACATGAACAGTGCTGTTTTCACACTCACGCTGCTTTGAGCCTGGAGGCCAACAAATGTGAGATCACTATATTGTGCTTTGTCAACATCTTTTTTTTGTTGAGATAAACTTACAACTTAGGTCACAACACTCAGATTATGATTAATACTAATTTATCAGATAAATGGACACTACGCTCATACATACCAGCAAGTATTATTACTAACAGTGCTGCTAAGTCCACACATGAAATTGTCAGTCTTTTCTTGTCATTAAGAAGATACACATCTGTCTTCAGTCCTGTCAAGTATTTTGTGACATCTGTCAAGCTCAAAGTGTTCATCTTTGACATTCACATCTGATTTTGAGCAGAACATGTGACACTGTAAATTTTCTGTGGCATCTTGTAATTAAAGGAGCTTCTTAATGTGTGTTAGCAGTTGATTTTTGCTAATAACATTGATGTCATAACTAAATGATTTGGCAAATAGATCATGTTAAGAACATAATCTCTCCACAAATAAAAACATGTCTCTTAAGAATGGTGGTGCAGCTTGTTTTTTATATTATGGGTCCATGTAAAACAGCATCTAAAGAAATCACAGCCCACGATTGTCATAAACTACAAATGTAATACAGACATATACAGTAGCTTTTCACATTACTAGAATGATAATCTTATAATTAAACTAGAAGTGCTCTAGGACCACAAAGCTCCAGCAAGTTATTGTAAAAAATGTGGAAACCTGCCCTGTCTCATACTGTGAACAAATCCTTAAAAATTCCTGGATCAGCATCCAGTCATTCAAATTTTGTGAGCACAATATTCCAGGAATATCAAGTGTTTTTCCCCTCAATTTGGCTCAAACCTAAATTTAACTTAAGGGTGAGCTAATCAGATTTGGAAGTTCAGAGGACATTGAGACATTACATGTAATCGTTATCAATTCTCAAATTTTAAATATCAGTGACTGAGAAGGAATGAAGAGGCCACAAACAGCCTAAAATTATACTTTTAAGGTATTCCACGTTATGATCACAAAAAGATAATGACCCAGGTATTAGCTTGATTCTACCTTTCCAGCCAATTATTTGAATGACCTAAATATTAGACCCATTTCAGGCCATAACTTTCACACCACACCAAGTGGCAGTAACCCCCCATTGTGAACATTACTGAGACAGAGTGGCCCCTTTGCTCTATCTCCAGAGGTAGTATTATAGGCTGAATATTTGGGACTAGAAGTGCTCTAAGAGCACACACCTCCCCCTAGGCTTTTCTGAGGGTCTTAGCTGGGTTATTCTGGAAAATGTGGAAAACTGTTAACAAATAACTTTTAAAACCAGAACTTTTTGTACTGAATCTGAGGAACACTGAAGAACCCAAACGTCCTGCAAAGCCAAAGGAGAGAATCAGTAATTGCAGTATATATTCAGCCTAAAAAACAGGTGGGTTACATATTTTCATGGTATTTCCTTCATATCTAATAAACGTTCCTCTTTCTCTCTAACCTTTGCTCAGCCAGTAAGCTCTCTGTGTGTATGCTATAGTTCACCGTCACGATCTTCACTCGGTTTTTAAAGATGATGTCAACTTCTAGAGATAATCCAGAGTCCTCCTGATCAGAAACATTTGACAGAAAACTGCAAAAAAAGGAACTTGGAATTCACCCTGGTTCTCTGAAACATGAATGAATGCTTAATACTACGCCAGTCTAGACTGGCAGAAAAAAATGACGTATGCTCCCTAAAGGAGGGAATTCCTCCTACTGTAAAATCATTTCTTTTGTCTAAGTAAGCACACCTCTCACTCCAGACAAGGAGGGTGGTCTGGTGAGATACCTCACTCATGTTTCAGAGAACATGAGTGAGTTCAGGGAACTAATTCCTTAACCTAAAGTTCTCTTTCAACATTTGTTTCAGTATCTCATTATGGAACATAGACTCCCATACTAGTTAACTTTCCTGAAACCAGCTGTTTTCTCTATGTATGCTCATAGTGCCCATAACAGGCAGAGCACATTGAGCCCTTCATGCTCCTGTGAGGGGAAAAGAGGAGGGCAGAAGTCTGACAGCTCAAAAGGGCAATAAGACACTGCTGGTTGAAATACTTTTGGTACGAATGCAGGGTATGGTTTCAAAAGAACCTTTAAATCCTCATTAAAAAATGCATACATAATGGGTTACTGAAAGTGCATGATGTCGCTCACGCGAAAGGTGTTCATGACCGAGCATTGAGCACCAGTGTTAAGTCTCACAGGGCAGCCAAGTTCATCATTACTGGTTGGAGGCAACAAGCTCTTCTTATGAGCTTATGAACCAACAAATGAGAGGATGCTGACCTATAGTTTCTCCTCACAGCCTATGTGGCACACTAATATAGCAGCCAGGTTAACTTTGACTGAGGAGAAAGACAAACCTTTGTCCAGTAACTCCTGCAGAAAAGTCAGAATAGCAGGAAGGGAGCTTTGAAAAGCTACTAATCCTACTTTAATGCACCAATCCTCAAACGCACAGCACTTACCATCATATGCAAGACACATGGAAAGGGCCCTACCACTCTTAATTGTAGTGACGACATTTAGTCGGAGTCCAGTGGCAGTTAGGTTTAACCTACTTGCCTGTTGAAACTTGCATTCAATGAAAATATCTTTAAATTAAATTAAATTAAGATTTAATACCATTTTTGAATCCAAACTAGATTTTCTCGTGTTCCTTTTCAGGTCAAATTTTCATTTATGTGGTCTGCGTGTGCAGGATGTGTGTTCACCTTACATCAAGAGGGCTGCTGGTTCAGCCAGAAATATGCATGTTAATTTAATTGGTGACCCTAAATTGCCTTTAGACATCAGTATATGTATGCAAATGAATATTTGTTCATATGTCAGCCATGTGATTGGCTTGAGATCAGTTCAGGTAGTGCTGGGACAGGCTTCAACCCCCATGACCCCGAACAGGAAAGGGACATAGATAAAGGATGGATGTTATGGTCTTTGAGTAAATCATAACAGGAGTTCAGGTGGTGGACAGACAGTTTTATTTTCAGTTCATTAAATAGTAGATTCCATAGATTCAATTTACATTCTTCAAAAATCTCTCTTTTACATCAACAGACAACCACAGAACAGACAGATTGACAAGGCTGACACCTTTTTTGAATCTTATATATAACCCAGATCACCAAAGCTAACAAAACTCACTTAAAGTGCTTAATTGTATAAACATTAAAATAAAGAAATCTGTAAATTAAATACATGTAAATGTGATAAAAGATTATATTAAACTTCAGGATCTATAAATGGGATTAAACTGCTTAATTCTTAAGTCAGGAAGTGTTTGTAAAAAAAGAAATAACTTTTGACAGCAGATTTGATGCACTTTTGAAATCTAAATAAAATAGCAAAAGCAAACTTCTCAACCCTGACTTATATAGTGCTTATTTTTAATTGGACACTTTGACAAACACGATTTACTCTTTTTTGTGCAAAACTTGATCATTTAGTATTTAATGTCACAGTGTAAGCTGTAGTACTTCAACTCAAGCAAGGGACCAATATTAAACTTCAGAAATAGTCAAAAATAAAAACAGATTAAAAAAGCAACCAAAACTAGGGCTGGGCAATGAATCGAAAAATAATAGAAATCGACGTTTAGTATGGAGTAGTGAGAGTGCCAAATTACAAAAATAAATCTATAAAAGAATAAATAAATAAATGAATAAATAAAATAAATTATATAAGAATCCATAAAAGAAAAGGCTAATAAAAGTAGAAATATAAAAATAAATAAATAAATTATATAAGAATTAGGGCTATCACTTTAGTGCATTAATTAGATTAATTAATTACAACGCAAATTAATGCACTCAAAAAATTAATCGCGATGAATCATAGCACACAAACATTTTGATATTGTCCAGCTGGAGGACCCGTACATGGCAGTGGCACGTCACTTCACACATGCGTCTCTAGTCAAACCAAACAAAGCCCAGGTGACAACAGGAATGGCATATTTAAGATTTAGTCTTATTTTATTTTTGAATGTATTTATCTATATTTGTACTACATTCTTTAATAATGCATCAGGCCTAATTGGTTTGCTGGATGTCCTCGACCTTTTTCCTTTTTTTGAATTTGATTTATGAAACACAATTAAAGTGTAATTTGAGTTGCCTGATTGAGCTTAGAATTTTCTGGACAAGACGCCCTGACTTTGGTTTTATTCAATCACCAATAAAAATGTAGATACACAATCTTCTCTTCTTAGTGTTTTCATTTGATGAATCATCCACTACAATTTTGTTATGTCCTCAAATTCAACTTCTTTATGTGGGGACTTTAAGCAGATATGAGATTAAAATGCGATTAATTAGATTAATTACAAATCCTGTAATTAATTAGATTATTTTTTTTAATCGCCTGACAGCCCTAATAAGAATCCATAAAAGAAAAGGCTAATAAAAGTAGAAATACAAAGATAAATAAATTGTATAAGAATCCATAAAAGAAAAGGCTAATAAAAGTAGAAATATAAAGACAAATAAAAAAAATAAGTAACAAATAAATAAAGTAGCTATATAAAGTGATATTAATCAAAAAATAAACCCTTAAAAGAAAAGGCTAATAAAACTATAAATATTAAGACAAATAAATAAAAGTATTTACATCACATTATAATGTCACTTTAAAAGTGAAAGAAATATGCACAGAAAAATATGCGCAGTAGGAATGTGGTTGCCTCACAAGCACAGGAGGAATCCCAATTGAGAAGAAACATCGATGTCTGTGTGGGTCAAAGCACACATAGTACCAGCACCTTCCATTACGTCTTCTACCGTCCCCAAAACATATTCTCCGTCATAATTATGTTGTTCTCTAACTTCGACGAGTTCTTCTGTCAAGTTTTCCGCCGCCATGTTTCTTCTTGATTGGGATTCCTCCTGTGCTTGTGATGCAACCACATTCCTACTGCGCATATTTTTCTGCGCATGTTTCCTTTGCTTTTAAAGTGACATCATAATGTGATTTAAATACTTTTATTTATTTGTCTTTATATTTATACTTTTATTAGCCTTTTCTTTTAAGGGTTTATTTTTGGATTAATATCACTTTACACAGCTACTTTATTTATTTTATAAGCACTTTTCTACTTATTTTTTTATTTGCCTTTATATTTCTACTTTTATTCGCCTTTTCTTTTATGGATTCTTATATTATTTATTTATTTATTTATTTATTCTTTTATAGATTTATTTTTGTAATTTGGTACTCTCACTACTCCAGAGTTTAGACCCTGTAATAGAAGTAATTTTACTGAAGTTGATTATTTTGATCATTTTCCCTGAGTAAGTCACGTGACCGCGCCCCCTTCATACAGTCTTTGTTCACTTTCACCAAGAGTGAAGGACGCGCCACCAACATGGACGAGACAAGTGCCAATCTTAAAAGGACCTTGTAACCAAGAAAACTACCGTCTCTGTTGTTTTGGCACATTTTAGATTCTGTGCAGAGGACATTGAGCAGAAAGAAGTTAAGTGTAAATACTGCAGGAAGACCGAGCCGACGAACATCGGTATCTCCACTAATTTGTTCCAGCATAGCATAAAATAATTGTTCATTAATCTTAATCCAGGTAAGAGCTCAGTTAATTGTAATATCAAGATTAGATAATATTGCCCAGCCCTAACCGAAACCCAAAGTGAACATATCACCGAAGAGGGATTTGTGTAAAAAATAAACAAGAAACCTGAGTGTGTACTTTACCTAAACTTATCAATCCTTTGGAGGAACTCAAAGTACCTTCTTTTTGGCTTAAATACTGAGTTGTGTATACAATTATTGATACTTGTCTATGTTGTGCTTAACAACATATACCTCATAAAAAATACAACTTCCCCAAACTTATCTCGAAATCAACCATCCACCAAGTGTTATAGATCAGTAGTTTTGCTCCACAGCTCACTTAAGAATCTGTCTTCTTGCTTTATCCCCCCCGCTGCGTCTCGCCGTACTCTTTTTCACAGGAGTCAGCTCAGAAGTTATCATGTCATCGTCCTGCACGAGAACAAAAGCAACATACAGAGTTTGAACCAGAGTAGTGTCAAGTGTGCATGGAGTACTAAAAGGTAAGCAGAACTGCAATACACTAGCTCATAGAGCTGAACTTAAAACGAAGGTTACGTATGTAACCATGGTTCTATGAATCCTGGATGACCGCCAGAGGCGGTGCTTCAAAGCACTGGATGACACATCGTGCATGCGCAGGTTGAGTAGTTATACCAACAAAGTCATGTGTGACCCCTGTTGACCCAGACTACTTATTCTGGTGTCATCAGAGGATCTGTTCCTGCAGAATCTTCTCCCGAGCTCACGTGATTCTGAGTCACAGAATGCTCTGTCAGTCATCCAGGATTCATAGACCCGTGGTTACATACAGAGGCGTAGCTTTCCATTAGGCAAGGCAGGCAATTGCTTGGGGCCACCAAGCTAGTAGGGGCCCCCAGAGGGCCAACACATTTGACACAAACCATATATACTTCATATGAGCAGTGGCAGGTTGCAACGACAGTTTGATGTCTCAAATCCCTTAAAGGGGCCCCTTGAGCCAAATTTGCCCCTCCCCCACCTGTTGCACTCCAGAGTCGGAGTGAGTGAGAGACGTGAGTGAGGAGGGAGCGTGTTGGAGCGTGCTCCTGTCTGATCGCCCAGACTCTGTGGTGTCAGGTTACAGCAAGGAGCGATAAGTTGTAGCGGAGCTCTGCAGAATACGTCTAGAGACTGTCAGATAATTCATAATTAAATACAATTACAAGTAAAACAAAGTAAAGTTTAATATAACATCTATATTTGTTCAGTCCTTTCTCCTGTTAAGGGGAAAGTTTCTTGGTCACGCAGGTACAGAGATGACTGCTCTCACACTCACTGAGGACAAATGAGCCAACAGACAGCCCCCGACTGAACATTAGGGTGGGCTGTAAAAAAAAAGCTAAAACTAGAGGAAAAAAAAATAAAGATAAAAAGTAATAAATGCTCTGCCCTTAAAGTCCTTTTCATAAATTGGTTTGAGAATTGTTTTTTATTATTTATCTTAGTTTCAGTTTTGTAAATATTGACTGTAGCGTGTGAAGTCTAATTCTGGGTTCAAATTTATTAGAGAATAAGTCCATCCAGCTAAATGTTATGTTGTTGGTTGTTAAATTATGGTTATTTATTTCATTTTCAGCTCAGGATTGCACATTAGCTCTTATTATTTTTAAATATTTTATTTAACTTGAGATGTTTGAAATATTAAATTTCAGTTCAGTACAGCACTTCAAGCACTTTTATTTGGAGATGTTTAATTCTGCTTCATGTTTAAGCTTAAATTTGTAAATTGTATTCAGTGAAGCACTTTAAACACTTTTTTTTCTCCAAATGGATAATTTTGCTTCAAATAAAGACAAGTATTTCTTTACATCTTATTCTTGTTTAAAAAGCATTTACATCATATAAAAGTTATGGACAGTGATAAAATGGTGGCCTTATGGTGTTAAAAGGGGACACTGAAAAATTTGGGTGCACCTAATTTTTGTGCTGGTGCACCTTGAGAAATTTTTTTAGGTGCACCGTTGCAACCAACTCAAAAAGTTAGTCGTGAGCCCTGTTAGCAGTATTTATATTTTATTTTTGACTCAAAGTTTTGACTTTTGCAAAGAATTAAGGACAGTTGTAGTCATTGCACTTTATTTTTTATATTTCATAAGCAATTTTATTGGTTTGAACAGCTTTAATATTGGATATATTTGTTTTAAGAAATGTAGATGTGCACTTTTGATTTGCCTACAGTGGACACAGAACTTCAAAGGACACTATTTTTCAGTTTTTTATACCTTTTTATACTTTTCAGTTGTGCACTTTTAATTACAATTTGAGATAACAGACGTTGCACTAAGGTAACCCATGGACATATTTTCTAGGCATCTTTCGACTATTTTATTACAGTGTTTTGTTTTAATAAAAGATTTGATTGTTTTGCACAATTATTGTTGATTGTTTTTGATGCAGATGTTAAAAAAATATAGATATTAACTTTTTTTTAACCCCCCATGGGCCCCCAATCCAATTTTGCTTGGGGCCCCAGGGGACCCTTGCTACGCCCGTGGTTACATACGTAACCTTTCATTCAATTTCATCCTTCTTGACTGCCAGAGGCGGTGCTTCAAAGTACTGGATGACCTTATGCCAACATGGTCATGAGGAATCACCTTACCTAATGCATTGCATTGAGGCTGAAGGAGGTGTCAAAACAATCCCTGCCAGTAAAAAAACGAAGCACAGATTGTCTCCAGGGGCACATCCTGGAGAGCTGCCCATGACATGTAGATAGCTTGTGTTAAATGGCGTCGCACACCAGCTGGCCAAATGCGCCCAGCTACCTAATACACATGGTTTATCACCTCCACCATTCAGTGACACAACCGCTGTTTAGAGGCAGTTAGCCCTTTTCTTGGGCCACTATGACACACAAATAATGGTCAGATCTACGTATACCTGCTATGCTGTCCACCTATGCTCTCAGAGCAAGTACTGGACATAGCAGCATCAACCTGTTGACATTTCCCTCAGATAGAGGGTCAAAATGTGCCAACTGTATTGACTGGTCTAGATTCGCATTTGATACGATCTTAGGTAACAATGCCGCATTTGGCCACAAGGGGACCCCAGAGCCATCTGGTGCCCATCTTAGACATTCAAGAGCTAAAAACAAAACGTGGAGTTCCCTAACAGGCTTTGCTGTGATGATGGCAAGGAGAAAGGAAGCCTTGCCCCTTACCACTTTGGCACTCCAGTTGGTAAGGGCTCAAATGGAGGCAGATAGAGATGATCCAGTACAAGGAGCAGGTCCCAAGCCAGTACCCTGAGCCCTTGGAGGGGGACTGAACAGCCACAGCTCCGATCAGTGATCACAGGGCTACTAGCGAGGGGCTTCAATGTATCTCAACTATCCAACACCTGCGAGCGAGAAGATGTGAAGGAACAGATCCTCTGATGACACTGGAATAAGTAGTCCAGGTCAACAGGGATCACATGTGACTTTGTTGGTATAGCTACTCGACCTGCACATGCACGATGCTTTGAAGCACCGCTGCTGGCAGTCAGGAAGGATGAAAAAGAACTTGATGTGTAGGTGATATAAACTGGGTCATAATAGTTTTAAACACCCGAGGCTTTTATTCAACATTATATCAGAGTTATCTTTCAATGACTACAACCGAGTGATTCAGACTTTCATTTCAGTTTTATCTGGACTACTGTTATTCACTTAGTCAGTGTAAATCAGGCTTCCATCACACGTCTACAGTTTGTCCAAAATGCTGCTGCTCATCTTTTAACAGGTACTAGTTAGCTGAACATATCACCCCTTGATCTCTCTTCATTCTCATTTATTTTAGAATTCATTTTAATATTTTGTTGTTTGTTTTTTAATCTTCAGAAGGAATTGCACTTTAACACATCTCTGATATTTGTGCATCATGTTAAGAACTTGTCAGTCTGCAGAGCAGCTTCTTCTTGTCATCTATGAGGCAGGCCAAAATCCTATGGGGGGCCCCTGGGCTCTGTCGCAAGCCTAGGTGGCTCTTAAATGTATCCAGAAAGATGTTGAAGTGGATTCTGACTCTTAATGAGGGCCATTTCTATGCTGTGGCTGGGATGGAAACCAGACTGGAATGTTGTATTTTAATTTCAACTTCTTCTAATTGGTTATCACTGTGCAGAACTTTGGTCAACTTGAATCTTTTTTAAAATGTGCTACACAAATAAAGTGGATTGAACTTGAATCAATTACTTTTGTTGAGACATGAATGAAATAAAGAATGAAAATGAAAATGAAAATGAAAAATGAATGAAATGAATAAATAAATAAATCCAGCAAAACTGAAACTATGTGGACACTGACCTTCTGGGTCACAGTTGAGGGTGTATTGAAAGTTTTAAGGATTTTGATGAAGACTATTTTTGACTGTGGAATATCCAAACATGATTGATTTTTTTGGCCACAAGTTCCACTCTGTCATACAGTACTGCTTCAGCTACTCCTCAGAAACTTCAACTACGAGGGTGTGCTTCTCCAATTTTTGTAAATATTAAAACCAAATGAAACATCCTGACTGTAATTTTCACCATATTTCACACCCACAAGTGGATCTTGTGTAATTTTTTTTTTAATTCTTGAAAGTCCCTATGGTTCTGAGATAAGGGTTAACTCCCAACCAAACAATCTGCACCTCCAGAGACAAAGGGTCACTCATTTGGACACAGAGTCTTCTTATCATGGTAGACACTCTTGCTGCATTTAACTGTAAAATTCTTCACATGTAGCTGATAATGTTACCTGAGACAGGATGAACTTTTTATTCTTGCACCATTGCTTAAACTGCTCCTTGGCTGCCTCCAGACTTCTCTCATCTGTTTTCTTGCAGTAAACCCTGATCTTCTGTTCAGCAAACTGCTCAGGAAGAAGTTTGGACACCTGAAAACAGAGAGGAAAGTACAGTTGCATTTGATACACACAGTGAAAACAGCAGATATGGATAAAGCGAAACATTGAGAAAATAACCGTATTAAATATGTGGCAAGTCATGAATTATGAATAGGGGTAGGAATTCTGGGATTTTACTGACAAATATTGTGATAAATTTTCCTTCACAATTTTTTTTATCAATTTTCTCATCTATTTCTGTAGATTTGTTGAATATGGAAAATAAAGGCAACACAGGTTTCCTGTGCCAACACATATAAAACAAAAACACTGCTGTTATTTAGAGCAGCTGTGTTTCCACCCTTGCTTTGTATCAGCACATGGTGCTATTGATGCCTTTTATTGAACTAAGCCTTGTTTTAGGTGCTTCCTATCAGTCGAGATAACTTCATATTCTTCACTGCTCACTCCTCCCACCCTCACCATGGACTGTTCTCCCTGCTGGCGTCTGGAAGAAGGTTTCGCAGCATCTGCTGCAGAATAGCCAGACTCAGGAACAGCTTCTTCCCCCTGGCTGACAGGCTGCTGAATGCCTCATTACCCACCCACACCTACACTGGATAACCTTGGACATCTCTCTGTCTCTGTCTGTCTCTCTCTCTCTCTCTGTCTGTCTCTCTCTCTGACTGCTGAGTGGTGTGCAGAGTGAGTGCGCTGAGAGTGATTGTGCGTTTTGTGATGTTTTTCTTCTTAATTTTGTTTTTTTATGAAACAAAGTTTAGTGTAGTTGTAATTCAAGTTAGTGTTTTGTTAATAGTTTGGGGATAGGTGGTGGTAGGGGAGGACAACTGGGCACCATGCCTGTTGTCAGCGGGTTAGCTGAGCTTGAGAAGCTAACACACCGGCACGCCGTGGAGGTCTTACCTGGTGCTGGCGCATTGGTGGAGGAGGTCAGCTATGCTCTGGGTGAGGTGGTGGGATTTGAAAGCGTAAAGTCAGCCTCGAGGATGAACAGTGCTGTAGTGATTTTCTTGGATGAGGTGAGTAAAGTAAAGAGGGTAGTGGAGTCTGGCGTGGTCATTAAGGACACGTTCACTCCGGTATATCCCCTGGTGAGCGTGGCTAAAAAGATCACCATGTCAAATGCTCCACCGTTTATAAAAAATTATGAGCTGATAAAAGCTTTGTCAAAGTATGGGCAACTTCTGGGCTGCAAATCGCCGAAACTCAAACATGTGTGTCACCCACGGCAACTTTTCATGATTCTTAAAGACAATGACAGCCACCTGAACCTCTCTTTAAGTTTCAAGATTGAGGGATTTAACTATTTGGTTTTTGTTACATCTGACACTATGAAATGTTTTGGTTGTGGGGCTGAGGGACATCTTATACGAGCTTGTCCTGAGGCTAGGAAGGAGAATGCCGGGGCTCTGGGCTCAGAGCAGCCAGCGGGTGGTGCCAGGGATCCAGGATCGGAGCAACCAGCGGGGGGTGAGAGTGTTGCGGGGGCTCCAGGATCAGAGCAACCAGCAAGTGGAGCGAGTGGTGTTGGGGCTTCGCGTGCAGAGCCTCCGGTGTGTGGAGTGAGTGGGCAGCAGAGCAAGAAAACTGTTGTGGGAAGGGTTAACATTAAAGGAGACATATCATGCTGATGCATGATTTCATACTTACATATAATATAATAAATTTGAAAACAAGACCTTACACCCCCTTAATTTTCAAAAAATGAGATATTGTATTTTTTCTGATATCCTAGAACGAGATTTGATGCCTCTGAAAATAGGTCATTGCGAGATGTCCACGACACGATGACACGAGGTACCTTTCTTTTTATTGGAGTAATCTGATAAAACACTTCCTCCTCTGTGATGTCCGTTAGCCACAAAACTGTCACCGAGGAACACATCCGTCCAGCAGCAGTATATAGATCCCTGGCTCACACTCACTCATTACCAGCTCTGGCCTGTAGGGGAACTCAATACGCGGTCGCTGCTTTGAGCCTGCCGGAAAATACAGTAGAAGAAGAAGGACAGGCTGGCTCAGCCCCCGATAGAACTGACCAATCAGAGCACAAAGGGCTGTGACGTTTTGAGGTAACTTCAGGTCATCCTGAGATCCGAGTGTTTCAATGACAGCTTTATAATGGCCTAAAAAGAGGATATTGAGAACGCAATTGTGGGGCAATGAAGGAACTAAATGACTTGTACTGAGGGCAGAAATGCTTTACAGGCATCCTAGTCTGGCATAGTGAAAAGGAGAAACAAGCATGATATGTCCTCTTTAACCAGCAAGGTACTATTTATGTCGGGGAGGGGAGCGGTGACAAAGTTAGTACATTAAATGCTACCTAATGGAGGTATGTGTTTGAAGAACAGAATATTAATATCAGCACAAGTAAGAGAAAGAAATCAGATGAAAAATTGCGGGGGGGAGGGAAGGCCAGGAAGGTGTTGCAGGACCTCTCTTAGAAGGAAGAGGAGGTGGAGACTAAGCTGACCCCCTCTCAGAAAGACAAAGTGACTCTGTATTCTGCTGGGAAAATCAAAAAGTTTTTAGCAGAAACCAAAGGCCAGTGGGCGGTAAAGGTAGAGACTCACTTCCCTGATTTAAATGGCTTTATTAGCTCTGTTAATCGTTTTAAAAAAGAAGAGGATGTTTGAACAGATCAAGAGATATACAGACTGAAAAAGCTAGTCACAAAGGCTAAAGAAGCTCTTATCAAGGGTGATGAAAAATTGTTTTTATCATGGTGTGTTTTTTATCCCCTGTTTTTATTTGTTTTGGGTGTTTTTGGCTCTTCATGAACATTTCTATTGGCACTTTAAACATTAATGGAGCTCATTCTGACTCTAAGAGAGCATCTCTGTACCAGCTGTGTCAGTTTAAAAAGCTGGATGTCTTTTTTATACAAGAGACTCATAGTGACCAAAGAAATGAGGGGGACCGGAGGAGGGAGTTGCCAGGCCAGGTTTTCCTCAGCCACAGATTATCCAACAGTGCTGGGGTAGGGATATTGTTCTCCAGGTTTTTTAACTTCCAGTTTGTAGAGGTGCATCAGGTCATGGAGGGACATATTTTAAAGGTTAAAGCAACATATGAGAATGTAAAGTTTGTATTTGTGTGTGTCTATGCTCCTGTGCTAGGCAGGGACAGAATGGTATTTTAAATAATCTGTGTGATGTGGTGGGTGGTGTGGAAGAGGGTTTTTTTATTCCTGGGGGGTGATTTTAACTGCACTGCTGATGCAGGTATGGACAGAAATCACCTGGAGCCTCATCCTGCCTCGTCTGCTCGTCTGAAGAGACTCATAGAGACCCATGATCTGGAGGATGTGTGAAGGGGACTGAACGGGACCACCAGGTAGTACACCTGGTCGCACTGCAGAGACAATAGTTTGTCCTTAGCTAGACTAGACACATTTTATTGTTTTAAACACCATTTTAGCATTTTTAAAAACTGTTGTATTGTCCCTGTAGGTATTTTGGACCACTCTCTAGTCCAATGTGACTTTTTTATCCAGAATGTGAAGACGTCCAGCGCCTACTGGCATTTTGACACAGCTCTTTTAGAAGATCGTGCTTTTAAAGAGGCTTTTAGGTTTTTATGGACTTCACATAGGGAAAGAAAGTCTGTTTTTATCAGGTTTTAATCCAACGATTCTGTCGACAGTATACTCGCAATGTCACCAAGCACATCACGAGATCCCTTCAGGACCTGGAGACTGAGGTACAGAACCTTCTGGGCTGTACAGGAGAAAGAGGGCATGTTGAACCCCCCAAAGGAAGAAGGCTGCCATAGTCAACCTGCTGGTCACCACAGCACAGGGGGCGCTGGTCCGCTACCGCTACATGACCGCCTCCATGATGGAAGCCCCATCAAAGTTTTTTTTCAGCCTGGAGAGCAAGAACGGACAAAGAAAGGTCATCCACAGCCTGCGCACCTCTGACAGGTTCACCATCACAGAGACCTCCAGGATCCGTAAGCATGCCACAGACTTTTACAGAGACTGTCCTGGAGTCCGTCGAGGGCCGATTGAGGAGGTGGAGGTGGCTACGGCCCCGCATGTCTGACAAGGGGAGGACACTAGTCATCGATAATCTGGTGTGCTTCCTGTGGCACAGGCTGGCGGTCATAGACCCCCCCTCTGGCCTGCTCTCACAGATCCAGGTGGTTTTAATAGACTTTTTCTGGGACAGACTCCACTGGCTCCCACAGGCGGTGCTGTTCCTCCCTGTAGGGAAGGGTGGACAGGGGCTGGTGCACCTGTCCAGCAGGTGTGCCGCCTTCAGACTGCAGTTCATCCAGCGGCTGCTGTATGGATCCCAGGACCTGGTCTGGAGGCCGCTGGCTCGGCTGATCCTGCAGCACGTGGGCGGCCTGGGTCTGCAGGACTCTGTGTTTTTAATGGATTTTAAGACTGTGAGTGTTTCATCCCTCCCTGTTTTTTATGGAGGACTGTTTGGAGTGTGGAAGCTGCTGTGGAGGCAGAGAGTCCAGCAGCAGGCCTCCTGCTGGCTGAAGGAGCTGCTGGGCCGTGGAGACCTGCTGAACGCCCCCCCCCCCCGGGCAGGAGTAACTGTGACAGAGGCCCTGAGGGTGGCGGGGATCACCACGCTGGGACACTTGTCTATGGGATTTTAGCAGTGAATGCTTTTATATCGGTTTTAAACTCTGCGGTCCAGAGCAGCTGTCCATTCCGTGGGGCAGTGGAGACCATCATCCACTGCTTTGCTGAGTGTCCTCGTCTGGGTCCCCTGTTCTCTCTGCTGGACTGTCTGTTCAGCAGAGCTAATGAAACTTTCTCTGTAAAAACTTTTATCCTTGGCTTTAAGTGTAAGAAAGCTCACAAAGAGAAATGCCAATTGCTGAACTTTATTCTTGGACAATCTAAGATGGCAGTGTATGTGAGCAGGAAGAAGGCGTGGACTGTGACGTGGTGCTGCTGCTGAGCAGGACCATCAAAGCCAGAATACTGATTGATTTCAATTTTTACAAAGAAAAGAAAGATCTGAACTGTTTCATTAAAACATGGACCTCAGGTAATGTCTTGTGCTCAGTACAAGAGAATAGTGTCTTGTTTGCAGATCAGCTGGTCTGATCTGATAATTCAGAGGTTTTTTAACAAATACATTTATTAAAATTTTTCTGAAATGTACTGATGTTAAAATGATTTAATAAAGATGTGTTGAAAAATCTAAAATCTCTGTCTCTCTCTCTGTCTCTCTCTGTGTCTCATTCTCTGTGTCTCTCTCTCTCTCTCTCCCTCCCTCTCTCATCCACCCAACCCCACACTCTAGATGGACAATATCCCCAACCGACTTTTTTGATGTATGTGCAATATTTTTGTTTTTATCATGGGACACTTCACTCTAGCTCCTCTGTTTGGTTCAGTGCAATATTTGTTCTGTTTATATAATGGCTGATTCTTTAATCTCTCACAGTGCAATACACTTATGGAGTAAATATTGTGTAAATATTTTGTCAATAGTCATAGGTCACTTTTAGCTGCCAGTGTTAAACTTTATTTCTTGCATAGCCCTTGCTTAGCTTTTAATTAAGATTTCATTTACTGCATGTTTCCAGATTCATATTGTTATACTAACCCACTCATTCATTTTCTTGACGATATAACTTTGTGTTGTTACAATCCAGGAAGCCAATGCAATGAAATTTCATTCCTAGTGCACTGCTGTCAACAAAGGAAGTCTAAGTCTAATTCTAAGTGCTATAGTTCATGTTGACTGAGCAAGTGACACTGTTTTGCAAAGGATGTAGAATAGGGAATAAGGGAATACAAAAGCATAAAATTCCCAAGACTTGTTGGAATCAGTTCTGAACAACTGGTTTTAAATTCCCATCCCCAAAAGCAATCAGGCTATACATTCTGCTGATCTGCAGCAGTTCTGACCTGATCCTTGGGAATCTGAAAAGCTTTGGTGGGGTCATCTTTGCAGTAGAAGCGCACATTGTTGATGGGGTCCTTTTCCTTCATGCCATAGTCCATGGAGATGGCCTAAAGGCGAAAAAGTGAGATTAATTGGCACAGATGGACACAAAGATTGAGGTCTTATCATATGGAAAAGGATTGCAAACTCACCCTTACTACAAAATCCTCAGGCTGAAGAAGGACATCCGGGGGGCTGTTTTGGTGGACATGACGAGCCAACTCTTTTTCCCATTCTTCAGTTATTTTCTTGTGGATAAAAGAAAGGCAAGAAGGGAGGAGGATGAACATATACCTACATATATAAAGTCTATATACATATATACAGTTAATAAATATATATAGGGTGACATAGAGAGACAGACAGCCATTCACACTCACACTTATACCTAAGGGCAACTTAGAGTGACCAAGTAACCTCATAAGCATGTTTTTGGTCTGTGGGACATAGCCGGAGTGCCCACAGAGAGCCCATACGTGCACAGGAAGAACATGCAAACTTCACACAGAAGTCACACAGGGCCCTGTCTGGCCCAGGGATCGAACCGGGAACCTTCTTGCTGTGAGGCCGAGCACTACCTGCTGCGGCACCTTGCTGCCATATATATATATATATATATGTGTATATATATAGATATATATATATATATATATATATATATATATATATATATAATATATATATATTATATATATATATATATATTATATTGTACTTATTTACATTCCTGCTTGCTATGCATAACTGTAAAAAACAAAATGTCTGAGATGTGAAATTGTGGAGGGTGATGCTTTAAAACTTTTTCTCTATTACGATATTCTTTGCTTTTTGTGGCACAGCATGTGAAATTATGTTCAAGTGGTTCAAAACAAAAAAGGTAACCATCAAAGCTGAGCTTTAGAAACAGCATTTAAAACATGTGAATACAAACCTGGTTGACATCTATGGGTTTGTCTGCCTGTGTCTGACCCAGACACTTGTAGAGGCGTCGACACACAATGTTGTGGAGAATTTTCCTTGCTTCAGCCAGCTCTGCAGAGGAGGAGTTGAGTATCTGCTCAAACACACTATCTGAAAGTCAAAACATTAGATAAGACAAAGAGACAACATTCGTCATTCAATATTTATATTTGTATTCATTTGTTTAATTAACTCTTGAGGTTCAGCTTTACAAACTTCATGGTCTGAATTTGCTGTGCAGATGATTTCGAGAGAAGCAGAAGAAAATAAACTGTAAAGCCTATAACTTAAATTCTTACAAATAAATTTTAAGAAATTGCATTTGAGTCTCACATTGAAATAAATGAACATTCACTGTAATTTAAGTTTACAACATGACATAATCCTTTTTAATTGCTTTATCAAGAAATGTTCGTACATATATGTTAAAAAAACAAAATCAAAATATAAAGATTGGATAATCTAACTAATCTTTTGCTTACATGCTTACAACTTCTAAAATGTCTAAAACTTGCGTAATTTAATACAAGTAGATTGACACAAACAGGCAGCACCAGCACATCTGCTTGCATTTGGTTTGTTTTAAGCATGACCCTCTTTAAGAGTAAGCTGTTGAAAAAGCAGATTTTGACCCTTTCTTCCAATTTGGCGAGTATCAACAACGGCTTGGCAATGGTGTTTAGAAATTCAGGCAAAGGCATGAAGGGATGTACATGTTTACCTTGTTTAAAAAAAATTAGGATGACACTTGTATATATTCATGGATATCTTAAAATAAATCAAGGGGTTCTACATCCCTGAATCCTTTGTAACTTTGTTATATTGGGTGATTTTGCACAGGTCTGCTTCTTTTAGATTCTGAATTTTTCTTTTTGGCTGATGTTTGGTAATGGGTTAGGTTAAACAAAGGAAAATGGACATGCTCAAGAACACAAACCTCCACCAAGGCATGTCCGACATTGCTAAGCATGTTATTTGTGGAAAACTGACCCATCTGGTGCTGTTCAAAAATACCTGAATATTTCATGGATCCACCTCCAGATTTGGATCACCACCAACACCTAACCACTTCTTACTTGTGCCATTACCAACATTCCAAAAAAAGTTATCAAAATGGGTGATTCTCACGAAACTGTCCTGACTTTTGTAAAAACAATTTTAGGTCAATTTTGCTAGTTTTTTCTCTCATTAGTAGCAAGCAGAGTCTCAATTAACTGATTCAATTAGAGTGAGCAATTAATATATTTTTTTAAATACATTTTTATAATGTTTTATTGTGTCATCGACCAAATAAGTTCATTACCGTAAAACATTTTCAAGTGATGATAACTGAATATGTATGAAAGGTAGACTTCTTATTTTTTTCATGCATGTTCTACTAATAGTTCAGAATAGCCACATAGTGTAAACATTCAGATAAATGTTTATAGATATAATTTTAGTTATTATGTTCATTACCGTAACAAAATTACATGTTTTATACTATTTTTTTTCCTATAGTGTAAATTTTACAAATACATAAAAAATGTAAATCTAATAATCTTAGAAGACTTGACAGTCAGTTCCTGTGCAAACATAAAACTTGAAGTTACTACTCATTCCCATCCAATTATTTACATATACAACAAGCTTTACGGTAATGAAAAGTTGTTACGGTAATGAAAAGCTTTGTTACGGTAATAACCTCACATAGAGGCCATGTTTTTGGTATTCACAAATTAGGTTATATTGTATATACTATTGTTGTTTAATTATTATTTATTTATTTATTGTATATGTTATTGTTATTATTGTCTTATTATTATTATATATTATTGTTATATATTGGTTACATACAAAACCCAAAACCAGTGAAGTTGGCACGTTGTGTAAATCGTAAATAAAAACAGAATACAATGATTTACAAATCCTTTTCAACTTATATTCAATTGAATACACAGCAAAGACAAGATATTTAATGTTCGAACTGAGAAACTTCATTTTCTTTTGCACATAATCATCAACTTAGAATTTAATGGCATCAACACATTGCAAAAAAGTTGTCACAGGGTCATTTTTACCACTGTGTTACATCGCCTTTCCTTTAACAACACTCAGTAAACGTTTGGGAACTGAGGAGACCAATTTTTGAAGCTTTTCGGGTGGAATTCTTTCCCATTCTTGCTTGATGTACAGCTTAAGTTGTTCAACAGTCCAGGGTCTCCGTTGTTGTATTTTACGCTTCATAATGCACCACACATTTTCAATGGGGGACAGGTCTGGACTTCAGGCAGGCCAGTCTAGTACCTGCACTCCTTTACTACGAAGCCACGCTGTTGTAACACGTGCAGAATGTGGCTTGGCATTGTCTTGCTGAAATAAGCAGGGGCGTCCATGAAAAAGGACGTTGCTTGGATGGCAACATATGTTGCTCCAAGTTACCCGTGCCATGGGCAGTAATACACCCCCATACCATCACAGATGCTGGCTTTTGAACTTTGCGCCTATAACAGTCCGGATGGTTCTTTTCCTCTTTGCTCCGGAGAACACAACGACCACAGTTTCCAAATGTGGACTGGTCAGACCACAGAACACTTTTCCACTTTGCATCAGTCCATCTTAGATGAGCTCGGGCCCAGTGAAGCCAGTGGTGTTTCTGGGTGTTGTTGATAAATGGCTTTGGCTTTGCATAGTAGAGTTTTAACTTGCACTTACAGATGTAGACGAACTGTAGTTACTGACAGTGGTTTTCTGAAGTGTTCCTGAGCCCATGTGGTGATATCCTTTACACAGTGATGCCGGTTTTTGATGCAGTACCGCCTGAGGGATCGAAGGTCACGAGCATTCAATGTTGGTTTTGGGCCTTGCTGCTTACGTGCAGTAATTTCTCCAGATTCTCTGAACCTTTTGATGATATTACGGACCGTAGATGATGAAATCCCTAAAGTCCTTGCAATAGCTCGTTGAGAAATGTTGTTCTTAAACTGTTGGACAATTTGCTCATACATTTGTTCACAAAGTGGTGACCCTCGCCCCATCCTTGTTTGTGAATGACTGAGCATTTCAGGGAAGCTGCTTTTATACCCAATCATGGCACCCACCTGTTCCCAATCAGCCTGTTCACCTGTGGGATGTTCCAAATAAGTGTTTGATGAGCATTCCTCAACTTTCTCAGTCTTTTTTGCCACTTGTGCCAGCTTTTTTGAGACATGTTGCAGGCATCAAATTCCAAATGAGCTAATATTTACAAAAAATAACAAAGTTTACCAGTTCGAACGTTAAGTATCTTGTCTTTGCTGCGTATTCAATTGAATATAGATTGAAAGGGATTTGCAAATCATTGTATTGTTTTTTTTTATGATTTACACAACATGCCAACTTCACTGGTTTTGGGTTTTTGTATATTCAATAACACATTTCTTACAATTGAATTGCAACTCTATGTGTTTTCTATCTCCCACTAGCTGGCACTCATTTATTCTTTGGCCTAATCTCAAAACACCCCTACACACACACAGTTCTAACCTTTCTAAAAGGTCTGGATTGCTGCGAATCTTTGCTTATGCTTATGCACCCCTGCCTTCATAGCTTCTCTGGCTGTTTCTTTTCTGCCACATCTCCTGATCTTCATTACAAAAGTTATCCAACATTATAGAATACCGCCCTTCTTGATAAGTATATTTCTAACAATTCCTTACTCCAAATGTATCCCTGTAGCAGCATTCATTCTCATACTGATTAGCTACCTAGCTAGCTGTAGCCATTTTAGCTAATTTTGTTTTTTCTTTAAAATTCATATAAAAAATTACAAACATGAACAGCATGCTCAGAAATAGTGATTTTTCAACTCGTCTCAGCAAAATGAAAATTAATGTGGTGTTCAGCATAGTTTCCTGAGCATTTTGAAAAAAAGTAAGTCTGTAATCAATTCCTGTAATTTTTATGATTTTTTTTAATGAAAAAAACTAAATTACTAGCTAAAATACAAAAATAGAAATTTATGGAAAAAGTTTTTAATATTTCTGTTAAAAAAAATCATAATTTTAGAGAAAAATGGTAAAATTTCAATAAACATTGGGGATCCCCTTGAAGTCACTCAGGGACCCCTGGGGGTCCCCGAACCCCACTTTGAGAACCACTGCCCTAGAAAACCGACCATAAAATTTAGAGCCCTGGTTATACATATATAATAAATTACCATAACACTACATTTCATTACTGTAACAGCCTTGTATATGTTACGGTAATGAATGCAGAGTGTTACGGTAATGAATGGCAGTCCCATGCTGCTAGCAATAATTAGTATAGCTAGCATGACTCAGCAGAAATATTTTCACTAACATTTTGGCTCTATAAAAGTTACTTTTCCATTGAATATAAAATAATTATCTTCAAAACTATTTTAAATATACCCTGTTATGGTAATGAACAGTAGTAGCGAACCGAGGGGTGTATATAATTACAATCTTTAAAATATCTCCTGGAAGAAATTGAAAGATGATCTTACCTGGTAGCCATTTTGCAACTCTCCTCCACACATCATGGGACAACAAAACTTTATTTATTGGAATGCAGGGATTTTAATGGAGCCAAATATCTCTGTTACGGAAATGAATTGCTCATGCTCTGGACACGCATATTTGGCCCCAAAAATAATTATTCACAAATAGTTGGTCCAAAATGGTAACACTGCTAGTTAAAGGATATAACCCCAACTATTTTTTGTATTTATATGCATATTAAATTATGGGGATGTATTGTGGTAATTTTGTGTTTAAGGTAAAAAATAAAAGTCTGGACATGTTACGGTAATGAACTTTTAGGTTGAAATGTTGTCATAAAATATAGAGTAAATCCATTAAATGCAAAGACAACACTAGTTCTACAATAAGTACATACCATAGTTTGACATATAATACAAAAGTAAGATTGTTTTAGTAGTTTAGTCTATCAAATCCTTACAGACATGACAAATTGCAATTTCGTGAGAATCACCCAAATATGTCTTACGTTATACCTTTTTGAGCATCCTGTTCACAGTCTAGCAAATAAAGGAACAAAAAACTAATGCTGGCAAATCACAACCTCCTCAGTGAAGGGAAAGACATTTAATCAAACTTCACTGAGCAGGAAGTGATGTTTTAATCCAAACTGCTACTCCATTGACTTATAAGTAACATGTTAATTAATTTATAAACTTACTGCATCTTTTTCTGCTGATCTCTTCTTTAAG
Organism: Scarus forsteni; assembly: GCA_036419115.1. NCBI lineage: Eukaryota > Metazoa > Chordata > Actinopteri > Labriformes > Labridae > Scarus > Scarus forsteni. Next base: position 5,188,128 of record JAZDUH010000043.1, read on the forward strand.
TTTCTTTCTTTCAAGTGATTCAACACCCTTCAAGGGATTAGCTAACCATACCAATGAATTTGCCAGATTTAATGTCAGTCATCAGAAGATCCATCCTGCAAAGCTTCTAGTCAAAAAATGACCAACCTTTAGAGCAGGGGTCGGCAGGTAAGTTTGGCCTTGGGCCAAAATTTTTCTGAGCAACTGAACGGTAGGCCAAAACATCACATCGATCAGAAACATGTTTCTTTCTCTCTCTCTTTAAAAAAACAAACAAAAACATTTTCCCTTTATCTATAGGCTACTTTTATATCGTGTGAATACAAAATGTAGTCTAATTTAAGAAAGAATTTGTTTTAAATAAAGTAACTTTATTTCTCAGGCTATTAGTGTGTTATTACTGCTTCAGCTCCACTGTGGCTGCGTTATAAAACTGCTTATAATAGTAAGTTGGTGATGATAAAGCTGCTGTCTTTAATCAGTGACTTGTTACCCAGACTGTCTTTTAAGTCATCATGAATGTGCCATAGCCAACTATATTTTCCCCCCACACATTTAATAAAAATGTGAGTAGTTCCATTTTGAAAATAACTACTTCTTTGAGCCCAGCTAACGCATTTTAAATAAAGATTTAAAAAAAAAAAGATTTTCCAGAAATCCAACAAAAAAGTTCCCTTTTCAGCAGAGAAACCAGAGAGATGGCTTCTTACTTGTAGCCCCTTATGGTTTGAAACGTCCTCTTTCCATGTGCTTCCAAACTTTTGCGTTCTCTGCTTCGCTTCTCGCAAGCCAAATGACTGATACTCTGCATATATTGGGCTGCGGTCGAATAGTCACCTCCTAAGCCCTTTCCTATCTACTTTTCCTTCACCCTGATGGAAAACGTCACGGGGTTAAGGAAAGGAGAAAGGAGAATTCAGAAGGTCTTAGGAAAGGAATACTGCCGTGCAGAGAGAATCCGACTACACTTACACTACGCTACGTCATCATGTGACGGCGGATGTTACTGCTGCAGTGAAACTACAATTTTCCGAAGGTGGACTACAAAAGATGCATCATGCATCATATATCATGACAATGTTGTTCCTTTCAGACAACATTGAACATAATAACCTGATAAAAATTACATTTGCATAACCGAAGTTGGAAGTGAGGATTTTAATAAATCTGTCCTCTCATTATCAACATGAACACCAACCAATGCATGAAAATAAATGAAATGAACTGAAAGAAACGCATAAATTGTTAATACCACAATCTAATGGTGCACACATTATTAATACTGAACCAAGATTAAAAGCTTATAGATTATAATCAGCATCAATTGTCTCATATCCTGCTTGTATCAGAGAATCAGACTACTGGAAAGTTAAGGCAGGTTTTGGTAAACTTTAGAAAGAATCGAACAGCAGTGATAACTCAGATGGTCTGTGTGCTTCGTTCGTCATTATTCGGTTGAATTCGGAAGCAGTCGGAATATGCGCTGTTTATAAAACCTGTTGCCGCAGACAATTGTGGGACAGAATAATCTCCTCTCCTTTCGTAAAGGATGGTCCGGTGTATCCTATGCTAAAGGAGATAATAAAGGAAGCACTGAGCCACCTTTCCTATGCATTTAAACTATTCGAACAGCTCTAATCACAAACTACTTCTGGTTAATTTTACTCCGTTAGGAACCTTCCTAAGCAAAAAGGACTTTTCGACCGCAGCCTAGAACTCGGCACACGCCACTGATTTCACAAACTCCTGAGAAGCTGAGGAGCATGCAGATCGCAGTGGCTTGTGTTCGTCCAAATGGGGGTGGCTGCTGATTGATATTTTCAGTGGTGCGCGCTGTGGCCACTGGCCGTCTAGGTGTGCTGAGCTTTCCCAGCTTCCCCAATTGCCAGCACATCCCTTTCCCTTTTATATCAGTTTTTCAATTTCATCTGGCGGGCCAGATAGTATTGGAGACGGGCCAATTTTGGCCCGCAGGCCGTTAGTTGCCGACCACTGCTTTAGAGCATCTCTTTCAGAATAAAGAAAAAGGGACTACAAGTGTGGATAAGTTGGGCTGAAAGTCAGCGGTGACTGCAAGCCTCTGACTGTCTGATAACGTATATGACAAACTAAACTTTTATTCCATCACCATCCAGTTTTTTAAAGGCTCAGCCTGCCTCCAAATCATATTTGTGGGATTTTTTCCTGGATGGACTTTAATATAAACAGTCCACCAGGTGGGTCAGGTCAGAGATGAGCAAGTATGTCTTGTTTTCTCTAAGTGGGCAAACAGAAGGAGTAATGGCCTTAACCATTGACCTAAAAACAATAATTAAAGATATCAAAAAGCAAGAAATGAACGTGAAACCCAACAGCCTTCAACTTTGATCATTAATCTCTCAAATTTGATCAGGTCTACCTGAGTAAGGGGGAGGCATTTGTGCAAAGTTTGAAGACAATCCTGAAGATGTGGGACAACAAGCAGCCATGCAGTACTGCAGAATATTAAAGATACTACTTGGGATGGAAAATAATAAGAATATATTGATATCAATTCTGCTTATAGATCTGATTCTTTATGCAATTTCTTTATGGATACTTGTGAGTTTTCTGTGAAAAAAAGAACCTGAACAATGTCAAACACATGGCCCTCCACACATTCAGTTCTATGCTGCATAGATGAATGTTGCTGGTGTTTCCACCTTGCTTTTAAATATTTTACTTGTAATAAAAAAACAATTGCCAAAACAATGAAAAAGAAACACTATATTGTCCCCTTGATGGTCGTGATTGCTCCAAGTGGGTCTTAAAAAGGCCTTGAAATTAACTCAGTATTCTTCATAACCAGACAAAAAACCCTAAAAGGAAGTCAAGTATTATGTTATCAAGTCAAGTGACAACGTCCACAGACCTGTCAGCTTTGAGTAGGCCTCCATGTCGTCTATAGCTTCGGAGAGAGAGTACACCTTCCCTCCTGAGCCTTGAAACTCCATGTGCTCGTCTGCTTTCAAAAAGGCTTCTGTGATCCTGGTAAACCAAACCCAACAAATCAAAGCAAACACATGAAAGACTATAAGAAAACATATTCAAAACAATACTTTGGAACTACATTAGCTCTCCCTTTTAGGAGTCACCACCTTATCGCGGTTGGGGGGTTTCGTGTTCCAATGACCTTGGGAGCTATGTTGTCAGGGCTTTATGCCCCTGGTAGGTCACCCAAGCGACCAGGTCCTGGGGGAGGGGCCAGTCAAAGCGTGGCTCGTAGACTGTTATGGAAGGGCAGACCAAAGGGCCTAGCTTTCCTTGCCATGGCGTGGGCCAACGAGGCTCCCCTCTGAAGCCAGACTTGGGGGCGAGCACCTTGTGCTAATGCACCAAACAGCAGTTCAGGGCATCCACCTTTTTTAGACTCCCTAGACGGGGTGCTGGAGAGTGCCCCCTTTAGGGGACTCCCTCGTTCTGCTGGGGGATTTCAATGCTCATGTCAGCGATGACGGTGCGACCTAGTGGAGTGTGATTGGGAGGAACAGCCTCACTGATCTGAACCCGAATGGTACTTTGTTACTGGACTTCTGTGCTCAATACAGACTGTCCATAACAAAACACGATCATCAAACTGCAGCCTAGGATGTCCATATGTGCACTTGGCACTAGGACACCCTAGGCTGCAGTTCGATGATTGACTTTGTAGTCGTGTCATTGGACTTGTGGCAGCATGTCTTGGACACTCGGGTGAAGAGACGGCCGGAGCTGTCAACTGATCACCACCTTGTGATGAGTCGGCTCCAATGGTGGGGGAGGATTCCCCATCAGACCTGGCAGGCCCAAGCGTGTTGTGCAGGTCTGCTGGGAACGTCTGGCAGAGTCTTCCATCAGAAAGGGTTTCCACTCCTACCTGAGGGTGAAGTTCTACCATGTGGTACATGGTAGAACTGAGTCCGAGTGGGCCTTGTTCCAGGCCTCCATTGCTGAGGCAGTTGATCAGAGCTGTGGCCGTAAGGTGGTCGGTGCCTGTCGCAGCGGCATCACCCAAACCTGCTGGTGGATATAGGCGGGTTCACAGGCAGGCCAAGGATGAGATTCTACCCCAAGTGGAGAAGTTCAAGTACCTCAAGGTCTTGTTCACGAGTGGAGGAAGGAGAGAGATCAACAGGCATCAGCAGTGACTCTGCACTGGTCTGTTGTGATACAAAGGGAACCGAGTCGCAAGGCGAAACTCTCCATTTACCACTAGATCTACAGTTCTATCCTCACATCCGGGCACAAGCTGTAAATGACAAAAAAAAAAAGATCACAAGTCCAAGCTGCTGAAATGAGTTTCCTTTGCAGGATGGCCAGGCCTCTCCCTTAGAGACAGGGTCAGAAGCTCGGTCATCTGAGAAAGGCTTGGTGTAGAGCCACCGCTCCTTCAGGGGGCCGGATGAGGTGGCTTGGGCATCTGGTCAGGATGCATCCTGGACGCCTCCCTGGTGAGGTGTTCCGGGTATATCCCACCAGTAGGCAGCCCCGGGGAAGACCCAGGATACACTGGAGGGACTATGTCTCTCAGCTGGCCTGGGAATGCCTCGGGATCCCCTGGGAAGAGCTGGACAAAGAAGTTGGGGAGAGGAAAGTCTGGGCTTCCCTGCTCAGGTTGCTATGTGACATGGCCACTGATAAGCAGAGGAAGATAGATGGATGGGTAACACAACATTTGCTACTCACATGATCTCTATGATGTTGTTCACTTTATGCTGGTAGGCTCTTCTGTGGAGACAGTTCCTGGTGTAAAACATGTCGTACAGGTTGTACGCCTCCTGTTCAAAGAAATCACAATGATCAGTCTGCATATGTTTATGTTTTTAAAGTTTTTATCAAATAAATAATGAAATTTTGATAAATAAGTACCCCAAATGTCGAGACTTTACATTCTTTTCGAACAGACATATGTCTTACTCAAGGATAAATTATTTTTTAACAGAAAAATCATATTTTACCTGGTTCATAATCGATCCATTAAATCCAAAGATCGATCTTTTAACTTGGGTAGCTTTTCATCATTGGAAGTGCAGACAGCAGCCAGTGGTATCAACCCTGCTAGTCTTGTGAGATCAGCATTTAGCGCTACTTTTTACTGAACAAGGTCTCATGAGATGTTACTGCAAACAAGCATGGTGGAAGCACTTCATGTGCACCACCGGCGAGTTTAAAGGCTGATGTTTGGATGTGCAGTATTTTGGATTTAACAAGCACGAAGGAAAAGATGAGTTGGACAAAATACAAGTCATATGCAGAATATGTATTAATGTATAACCTTAATATAAGATCAATGTAACTGCTTTGGGTTCAGTTCTTAGTGTCAAAACAATTTTAATGATGTACCAGGTCAAAGGGTCACTTTTTAAATTCACAGCATTATTTTAACTGAGATATCCCAGACTGAATAAATATCAAATTGAATCGTGAATCAAATCGATTTGAGACCTTGTAATATTGAATCGAATTGATCCAGAAAATTTGAATCAATACCCAGCCCTAGTAAAGACCCCACTAAATGTGAATCATATAGACCCATTACGCTTTTGAATACAGACCTGCGTATACTTACAGCAATTTAAGCAAGAAGAGCTGATACAATTCTAACACAAATAATCCATCCTGACCAAACAGGATTTACCACAGGGTGATACTATGGGGATATTATCCGCAGACTTCTATATCTAATAATGACCCACCTAAATGCCCTAAGAAAGAAGCAATGATACTCTCTTAAGGTGCCCAAAAGGCTTTTGACTGGGTCTCATGGGCATACCTGTTCCAAACACTAAAACATTTTCAATTTGGACCCAAATTACTAAAGTGGATTTGAACACTGTATTCCAACCCGCAAACAGCTGTCAAAGTAAGTGCATTTATATCAGATCACTTCAGCCTTGAAAGAGGGGGCAGGCAGGGCTGCTCCCTATCACACCTGTTGTTTGACATTTGCACTGAAATGTTGGCTCAGCTTATCAGAGATGACAGCAATATAACAAGATTGACAATAGATGGTTAACAACACAAGTAATCATTATACGCCGATGACATACTCCTCTATCTATCCAATCCTATAACTACAAATCCTCATCTAAAAGACATTATCTCCCTATATGGGTTTTATGTTTTCTATAAAGTAAATGTAGATAAAACTGTGGCTATGGATATAAGCTGTAAAATAACAGAAATGGTTTAACTTCAGAGTGGATTAAATGGCCGAAAGACGGCATTAAGTATCTTGGCATTCAAATCCTTTTTCACTTGAAAATGTGTATGATAAGAACTATAAAACAATATTACACAATATTAGTAAAGATCTCGACTGATGGTCGTCCCTCCCCTTGTCCTTGTTAGGTTGCATAGAAAGTATACAGATGAATGTACTCCCTAAACTTCTCTTTTTGTTTCAGATTTTTTCTGTTGATATCCCCAAACTCGAATTTGATAAACTGGACAGACTTATTTCAATGTATAGTATATGGCAGAGAATCTGAGTTGAACATAGATATCTCGAGATATATCCTACACTTTTGCGACTGTCTCACTTCATGGCGCCACCCAGAGTCCGGAAAGATATTTTTGAAGCCCTTAGTAATATATTTCATCAGAATCTTGCAATTGATCCAAAAGAGGCTATACTCAGCCTAACGCCTATAGGCATTGAGGGGAAAGCAAAAAAGTATCTACTACGCATAGTAACAACAGCTGCAATAATATGCAATAAAATTAAATGGTTAAAATCCGATTCCCCATCCAACAATATGTGGATGGAGAAGGTTCGGAAAATCCAGGACATGGAGCAAATGACATATTCTTTGAGTTTACAAAGAGAAAGTGTTGTTGCAAGGTGGAAACTTGTTGAACCCATATTAAAATCATGAACAGGTACAAGCACAGTTTATGAATACATTCACATGAACTTCACTAACCCTTTTTTTCCAACATATATGTTAAAGGAGACATATCATGCTGATGCATGATTTCATACTTACATATAATATAATAAATTAAAAAAAAAGACCTTACACCCCCTTAATTTTCAAAAAATGAGATATTGTATTTTTTCTGATATCCTAGAATGAGATTTGATGCCTCTGAAAATAGGTCATTGCGAGATGTCCGCGAGATTTCAAACGTCATGACGACACGAGGTACCTTTCTTTTTATTGGAGTAATCTGATAAAACACTTCCTCCTCTGTGATGTCTGTCAGCCCCAAACCCTCACCGAGGAACACATCCAGCAGCAGGGGTATAATGCTGCGTTCACACCGGACGCGAATTGGCGTCAATGGGCCAGAACGCCTGTGGCGCTGCTATGCTGGACATTTTGACAAGCTGAGGGACGACGCGCGTCCTGGCACAGGTGCAGTAGAGAGCCGGAGTTTGTCGGACTCAGTGATAACCCGTGCTGGCAAATCCAGCTGGAAACGAATATTTACAGAACTTACCTTCAAAACCTGTCTCCTCAGCGACTTTCTCCCAAGCCTGCTCCTTTTTGTTCCAGTCTCTGTAGAGTGCACACATCGAGTAGTTTAGCTCCGGATGATAGCAAACAGTGCAGATAAACCTCTCCTCCATCTTTGAGAGAGGGTTTGAGCAGGAGCAGGAGACCGGGGCGTCACACGTCATCAAATCAAACCTGTCTGTCTCCTCGGCGACTTTCACCCAAGCCTGCTCCCTTTTGTTCTGGTCTCTGTAGAGTACACATGCCGAATAGTATAGCTCCGGATGATAGCAAACAGCACAGATAAACCTCTCCTCCATCTTACAGAGGGCTTTGAGCGGGAGCAGGGGGACGTAGCGTCATACGTCATCAAATCAATGACGTCGGGGGGGGGGGGATGTCATCGCTGATTGGCTGCCGCGCCACAGCTTCAAGCGAACTGGCGTCGAAAGTTCAATATTTTCAACTCGAGCATCGAGGCGTTGAGGGCGTCAAACGCCTCAAACGCGCCGGACGCTCCAAACGCGTCCAACGCGCCGCCCGGGGCGAATCTGCGTCAAGACGCGCCTTTGCATTGATTTTGTATGTAATCTCGATGCGCCTCGAGGTGAATTCACGTCCGGTGTGAACACACCATAAAGCTCCCTCGTTCACACTCCCTCTTTACCAGCTCTGGCCTGTAGGGGGACTCAATATGCGGTCGCTGCAAAACATTGAGCCTGCCGGAAAATACAGTAGAAGAAGAAGGACAAGCTGGCTCTACCCCCGATAGAACTGACCAATCACAGCACAAAGGGCTGTGACGTTGCGAGGTAACTTTAGGTCATCCTTGAGACCAAGCGTTTCAACAAGCGCTTCATAGCGGCCGAAAATGAGGATATTAAGAACGCAATTGTGGGGCAATGAAGGAACTAAATGACTTGTACTGAGGGCAGAAATGCTCTACAGGCATCCTAGTCTGGCATAGTGAAAAGGAGAAACAAGCATGATATGTCCTCTTTAATTAAATTATTCATCAAATTTTTCCAGTGTGTAGACCCTTGAAATTATCTATAATGTATACATCATATACCCCAATGTCTTTTTTCAAAGAGAGAAAAAAAGAACAATCATGGAAATACATGTATAACTAGTGTATTTGAAGTGAGATTTTTTATTCAATAAAACAAAGATAAAAGAAATACTTAAAACCATCAGTTATTATCACCTTGTCTCTGGAGCAGATCTGCTTCTGCCCGTCCACTTCACACACCCTGGCAAACTTCAGGAAGCGGCGGTAGTCGAAGTTGTTTTGGATCCCCAGGTGGTGGCAGTCCCTGCACAGAGAAACAGAGACATACAAAAAATGTCTCTTAGGAGGTCACATTTGCTGATGTCGTCTCTTTTGAAGTGACATTATATGTGGAAGATGAAAGTGTTCACGCTCCACATAATTGTAATACCTTAAAAGGTGCAATGTGTAGAAATTGGCATTTCAGTGACATCTAGCGTTCAGATTTTGAATGAGCCTGTGTGTTAATAAAACATCACATCAGTAAGTGGCAGGAGCTGGTGAAGACTAATAAGGATCGTGAACAGGGCATCATTTATGACGTCTTTAAATAAAAACTACAAACTCATTTTCAGGTTTTTCGCCAGATGAATAAAAAGACAAAAAAAATTTCAATTTTCTTTCTAACACAGATTTTCATTGAAGTGTTTAACTTATTTCTCTTAACCAAATAAGGCAAATACTTCCATCGCTGATAAGGATAAAACAGAATTAGATTGTAACTAGGCCTGTGCTCAAAATATTGATACAACAAAACATCGTCATGCACTCGCTTGGGATACATGTATCGATCAGATTCTACAGGATCGATTAGGCTTCAGTGCTTGGACAGTTGTTGTATATATTCTTTGGGTAATGTTAACAATGGCACAGTTCAAAGTTGAAGCCAATCTACATGATGAAGCACATGCTCCAAATTTAAACTTAGGTGTCTACCAAAGTTTGAGGACCTGAATTAAAGTTCTTAAGTTGTAGAGTCATTTAAAACATCCTTGTTCTTTTTCTCCTTTGAATAAAAAAACAAAAGTTGCTGGGAATTCGAGAGGGGTTCAGCTGCAGACCTTCACTCTCAGCCGGCCAACGGCTGCTCCAGTGTGAATTGGAAGCCACCTCCAATGTGAGACGGAGGTGACGTAAATATAATAATTATAAATAACACCGGCGTGTTTGCGCCACCTCCAGTCATTTTAATGAGTGACGGGCGGCGGACGGGAAACAGTCTTAACCGCGGCGGTAGGACAGAGAAGCGGTTGGCGCCCACGTCAGTGCGCACAGATTTTGTCATAGAAATCATATATGTGTAATATATAACGTATACGTATAAAATATGTATTATAAACGTATGATATATGTATATAATGTCTATAGACTGTGCCCTGCCGCACAGAAACTTTCTAGCAGCAGCCGTATAGTCGCAGCCAATCACATCTGAGTAGGGAGAGAACCTGGAAATAGAAGACTTCACGGGTCAAAACAAACATTAAATGAGCTCTACTAAGCGGCTCCACCTTCATATACAGATAATCGGCAGAAAAACTTGGTATGAGACAGCATTTCACGTAGGAATGTTTGAGGAGGGAGTGTTATGAAGGACTTTTGGGCTCTGCTGTGACGTTCACCGAATCACCTCTCCGTCACTGCCGCCTCGGACTCCATGCTCGTTCCGGGGTGGCAGCAGACACTTTAAAAACGCTTTACGTTTAATGGACTCATCCAGCAAGGGGGCTGTTTTTGGGGTTGTTGCCGTGCGGCGGTGTGAAAAGGTCTTAACTAATAAAACCTAGAATTGATGCTGCCTTTGTCCCCGTGTTACAGTTAACTTTGTGTTTTTTAATGTAACACGACAGACGAATCAAGTTACCACGGTAACCGACAACGCTGACACCATTTCCTTCTCACATTGGAGGTGATCATGACGTCACTTCCTTCTGACAATGGAGGTGTACAGTCTGCAAGCTAGTCGGCTGAGAGTGGAGGTCTGCAGCTTTACTATCTTGGGGAATTCTGTTAAAAGTGCAGTCAATGTTCACAATTTATGTGTATGTGGATACATATCGTATTGTGGCCTCAGTATCGGAATACGTATCGAATCGCTGGGTTACTGGAAATACCCAGTCCGAATTGTAACCCACTTAATACTATTCTGTACTATGATTTAGTCATTGTAAAGTATAAAATCTGTATGAGTTTAAAATAAAGGCTATCAGACTGTAGAGGCACCAATAATCGGTATCAGCCTCAGAAAATCTGTATCTGTCAACCCCTAGTTAGCAGATCAGTAAACCAGCCCACCTGGCGAAGTAGTCCATCTTGTCCACATCGATACCATTCCTTTTGTTGGCTACAATTTCATAGAGGAAGGACTTGGCTTCTGGACGCCCTTTATACGGCCACTGTGAGGGTGACAAAAACAACAACTTTGGATCATTTTTATTGGCTTCATATGATAGTAGCATAGAACTTTAACTACACAGCTAAGAAATATAAGGAAGTTTCATTAAAGACAAGATAGAAAGCCAAAAACAAATTGAACATACTATGTACAAACATAAGAATGATGATACACACTCATGAGACTTATGAACAACTGGTCCTGTTTGAAGATCTGAATACGAGGCAAAGGCATCACATTTTCTCGTATTCTTCTCCATTTAATCCTGGTCTTCAAAATACCACACTGTCAGTCTACACAGGGTGAACAGTGAGCTGGCCATTACCCAAATTTCCATCTCTGGCTCCATCCACCCAATTTCATTTTAAATCTTTTGTGGGTTTTTGTTGTAACTAATTGTGTATTTCTTCTAGATGGGCATTACATAAAATGGGAGGAAAAAGAAGGTCCACCACAAAAAAGCAGGCTCCATGAGTATTATAAATTTGACTTCCTGGGATGGACAAGAACACAAAAAATATTTTAGTTTTAGTCTAATAATTGTGTCATTTTAATTTAAAATTATTTTAAAAAACCTTTAAATTAGATCTTGAGGTCTTTCAGCAGAAACATACAGGAGTGTTGGTGGTGCTTCAAAGATTGTCTGTAGTGAATTTTATTATAATAGTGTATTTGTAAGCACATAGAGGAATTGATCAACAAAAGCAGAACCAAGTGTTACCTTCTGGTCTTGAACTGCACCAGTGTCCAGTGGTCCAGCGATCAGCTCCTTTATAAAGTCCAGGTCCTCGGACAGCTCCAGACCATGCTCCTTCATCACGTGCTTCAGGTTATTGACTTCCACTAGGTAGACAAACATGTCCAGAGAGGCGTCCTCGTGCTGCCGCAGAAACAATTCAAGTTCACAAAGGGGAGAATGATATTCATGTTTGACAATGATATCCCTGTGACAACCTGAACTCGAACACTGGGGGGCGTAAACCTGATTACTTGTCTTATCTATAATGACCTCCTAATTGCAGCTCAAATTACACAAGGATGGTGTTCTTTACTGTTCTTATCAGTCATGTGTCATTTAAGACTGCACCGCAGCCTTTTATTGCAGTCATTATAGCCTAAAACCAGCTGATTTCCAGGAATAAAGTCTGGGAAGAAATGATAAAGCCATACTTTAAAACCACTATAACCATTATAACAGAAGCAACCATATTAAAATGATCTGAAAATGTATGGCAGAGTTGAGTCAACATTTCCCTAACAGTCATAAAGACCACTATGTCAGCTGATATAATCTGCCTTAGCTGGATGGTGTTAGTCATGTCTGTCCAGCCCCCTCATGGTGATTTAAATTACAGCTTTTTGGTCTTAGTAATTTGGTACACAAAATTACAATCTAATCAGCATCTTAAATTTTTTTGCTAGGTCTTTTTCAACAGTTAACCTCTGTGTCCTGTTCATGACAAAATGGGGGAGAAAAGCTGTTAACAGACCAACAACATATGACTTTAAATAAAACAATCAAAAATCCCCAAAAAGTGTTATCAGTTTTCTTGTTTCCTTATTTGTCTGACCAGGCTATTTGCCATTTCTTTAGTTTATGGGGACAGAATTATTGATGCCTTTCAGGTGATGACTGATTTCTAACCAGCATTCTCAAGATTTCTGTATATCTTGGGTCCAGTACCCCAATTCGGTGGGCCACACCCTTTTATATTGGAGTGACTGGGACTTTTATACCTGACTCTGTTCTCATATCAGGCCACCTGCATAGCAGGGTCCCCATTATATTGTCATTTTTGTGCATTTTATTGTAGCCATATTGGTAAGCACTGTGTATGTATTTATTTTATTCCTATATTATGTACAGCTATACAACTTTGGGATGGGTGGGAAATGGGTTGGTGGTTATAACTGGCACATTTAATGGGGATGATTTCGATGTGCTCTTTTATATTTCCTTGTTAACTGCCAAAATTATAAAACAAGACAAAACAAAACAAAAAGACCTCAAAAGACTGATTTAACCGAGCTGAGATGAAGTGGATTTTGCTCTTCTACCTTAGCAGTATTAACATAATTCTGAGGAGACAAAGTGATGCTAGAATGTGTGTAAGCTAAAAAAAAGACTACCTCTATTGATCAAAATGAAGAAGTTTATTTTTATATCAAATCTGTACTGTACTCATCAGCTCACTCTCTATACCTGTCCAGTCCAGGTACAAGTGACATCTAAATTTTAGGGTTTCTTACCTTCCACTTTACATCAGGACGTGCCCTGGGGATGAACATCCCATCATACATATGAGAAAATGGCCCATGTCCTAGAGAGGAGAGGTTATAAGAATCAGCATTAACTTTGTGTGACTAAACCTTTGAATTTCCTTCTCTTTTCACTGCTCTAAAAAAACTTAAGTTTAAAGAAGAACAATTAAGTTTCACTTTCAATTCTCTTCCAGCCAACCCCAACAGCAATCAAAATGAAACCTATTTGACGTGTTACTCACCCAGGTCGTGGCAAAGTCCAGCGATCTGCACACAGAGGATGTCTCTGCGTGAGATGAGGAGTTCAGGCTGCCTCTCATTGAGAGCTTGAACAAGTCTTCCTGCCAAGTGACACACCCTGTATCAGCAAATAAAGAACAAGACAAAGAGATGATTAAGGTTACAAAATTCAGAGAATATTAAAGATGGAAACTTTCCTCAGGAAATATGTGGTAATAAACAGAAGAAGTAGTATGTAAGAAACTGAAAGTTGGACCTCAACAGATATCTTAAATATAGCTGAGAAATATATTTGATTATTTTTCATGACTAAAACAACCAGACTCCAGTACAGTAGAGAACATTTATGATATTTAGGGCTGAAATGATTCCTCGGATAACCCCGATTATTAGATTACAAAATATCCTTGGGGCAAATTGTGTGCCTCGAAGCCTTGTTTAATATAAAATTATAGGCCCGACATATAAAATATATATCTGGACTACTATACAGTGCACGGTGTTTGACACAGACGGTCATTTCTGTGGCACAACGCGCCTGCTAGTTTGTAAAATCGTGAAGGAAGAGAAAAGAGGGACAGGAAGGAGAGAGTCCGCAGAAGAAACTGCAGAGAGTGTCCCAAGTGTGTGGTCACTACAAGAAGGGACGAAAAGAAAACACAGTGCAGTGTGTATGATGTCAAATGGAGTTAGCTTAGCACGTAGCTTAGCATGATAGCACGTCGTCAATGCTGCAGCACGTCAACAGTAAACATCCGGTCTGTGCGTCAAGTCCGCAGACCGAGACAACAGGATGACACTCATGATACATCAACAGAAGCAGCTCATGTGATCAATAACTGAGAAGTGGGCTAGTAAAAAACCTACTTTGATTATGGCTCTGTGTAAAGGCTGGTTCAGAATGTAAATCAATGCGGAGGCTACTTGCCCAGAATGATGTGTATTTTGTTCACATACTTTTCACATCCAATAACTTTACATTTTAATTTGATTGCAGGGAGTAGAACAGGCAACACTGGCAGTAAGTAGAGGAAGCAGGTGTATGGAATGCTTTCATATGTTATAAAAATGTACATTAGCTAGTTAAATTATCTTAGTATCTAAGTATGAGATTATTTGGTCCTAGAAATAAAGTAAGCAAAATAAGATCATCAACATGGTACAGTAGGAAAGGCAATAATTTTGCAAAAAGAGATAAGCATGAATACAAATAAAATGAAAGTAACCAAACTTTAAAAAAGTACTGAAAAAAGCAAGAGATGGCCGGGAGTAAAAATAAAAGTATAGATTTTGATTTTGAGATCCCATTTATGCTCAGAATGTTCAAAATAAGAAAAACAAGTTGTTAATTTAAGTGACCTGGCTTTTCTGTTTTGTGTGTTACTAATAATAATAATGCGTAGTGATTCAATGTAAAAAAAAAATAGCAGGGAGGGAGTGCAATGTAGCTGTTATCCGACTACTCAATTAATTCCCAAAAACTTGATAGAGTAATCGATTACAAAAAGAATTTTTAGTTGCAGCCCTAATGATATTCCTCAGTCACACTGATTCCTGCAGGGGTCTGAGGCTGTGCCCCTACATGTCCTGTGCAGTCCTCCATCATATGACCAGATGATGACATCTCTAGACTTCTGACAATGCATTTTTAAAGCCAGGACACTGCTGAAGCAACATGTTTAAAGTCAAGTTGAAACTGATTGTTCAATAAAATTAGAAAAACTTGATGAAGTTCCACTTACAAATAAATCTGTTGAAGTGTCACGTTTTTTTTAATTGGACTGTTTTGCATGGATGTTCATATTTCTGTGTGAATATGATACAGTTTGTTTAAATTATCCCCAGTTTCCTGTTAATTCCTATTAACTCCAAAAATCTCCTTAATTCCCATTAAAAGTTTCCAGTTGGAATATTTCCAAACGTTCTCACCTTAACTTCCCAATTGAAAGTTTCCAGAAAACCAGAAATTTTTCACCCCTTTGCATTCCTCATGTCAATTATCATAAACTGAGTTTTTATGTGGATTTAACTCTACAGCACAGCTCTATCAATCAAGTATTACAAAGTAAATGAACTTGGATCAAACAAAATGAAAATACTGCAGGCTGATCTCCCTTCTGCTCTACCTAAAACACAATAAATCAGTTACTGAGAGATGATGATTTTACTTTCATCAGTTTTTAAAGCTTTACATGGTACCAGACTACCTTTCAGAGATGGTTCTAGTATATGAATCAGGGTGGCCCTTGAGGTTCATTTCTTTCTTCCAGCTGTTCACAGAGCACAACTTAAGTATTCGTTGATGCTGCTTTCAGCTGTTATGCTCCACAATGTTGGAGAAAATTCTAGAGGATCTGAGAGTGTGAAAAAAGTTACAGAAATCTTCGAATGAACGCTTGAAACGTAGTTATTAAGTTTAGAAATAATTATTCATCAGCATGCCTTTAACTTTATTCTCCTTATAAATTTAAATTTCATAGTTTGTTCAAAGTATGTTTTATCATGGTCATATAAGTATTATCTTAATTTGAACATGTGATCATTTTAGTTTATATTCCTAATTTAGTATTTTAGCGATGGTTCTATGTTTTAATGTATTTATTGATTTTTCTTTTTGTATTTCTTGTGTTTCATGACTTTTAAAATTCAACTTGATTTTATTGTTATTTTATTGAAGCTACTGGTGAGCATGACTCTCTAAGTTCTAAGATACATGTATTATTTGGTCATTTTTTTGGCCGTCAAGTGTAGTGTTAACAGACTTGGAAAGGGGTACAGAAAGCAGAGGAAGACACACGGCAACTGGGTCTCAGGCAGAAAATGAGCCCAGGGTGCACGGGAGCCTTTATATGTGGTACTCATGCTTGCAGAGGTGGTGATACTGGGAATGTATTGCAGCCATTTTAAAAGGGAACCTATGGCTGTCCTCCTCATTTAAGACAAAGAGACCACTTATTGTCCCTCACAGGCTTATTTCAGTAAATGTTAAAGCAATGCTGGCTCATGAATTGTCAAGATAAATCAGAATTAACAACCATTGTGTCAAACTGAAGACATACCCAATAGAGTGTTCAAAGCGGTTGTGAGAAGCTCCAGGAAATACAAAGTAGGTCCCTCCAAGCTGCTTGATGTATCGTAGTCTCTGGAACTGAGGCGTGTCGATGATTTTGATGAGAAGAGGGTGTAACTCCACGTGACCATGAATGGGATCATTAAACACCTGACAGAGGACATGAGACATGAACAAAAACACAGAAGCAATTCATCCTAGTTTATCAGTTTTATATGATACCTTACTTTCATTCTGATCTCCTGTAGCTAAAGCTCATAAAACAAAATGGGAAGAACTTGAGGATGTGCACACCTGTCAAAAAGGCAATGCCTTCTCTAATTAAACTTTTACAGAGGCTTCATTACTTGAACAGAAATTCAATTCTGTTTATCCACAGGAGTCACCACTATGTGACAAATGCCAGACATCAGCAGCTTTGTAGTATGTTCAATGATTCAGTGCATCAGGACTGATGCTTTTCAAATAACATCAAATGTTTAAAACCTAAATATCTATTCTCATCATTTTAGGTATATTAGATTATGAAATGATTTGACAGTGTGTAACGACGCTTCCCCTCCTACTGCTTGATTATAACAAAAAGATTAATATTAATGAACTGGAAAAGTGCTGCTGCCCCTACATCTGACATCTGTGACAAGACTCTCCTACCCGCACACTCCACTTAAGAGAGAATAAAATACACAACTTAATCATCTGAAATCAACTTGCAGGCCACAATACCTCTCTCTGTTAACTTTTAACCCTTTAAGAATTCACTAAATGTATTTTTTCTTTTGACAGAGAAAATAAAAGATGTGTTTTTTCTTCAGATACTAGTATTCTTTGACATGCCCTTGCTGATCATTCAATGATCTTCTGTATTTACTCTATTATGTCTTCTTATCTGTACAGCCTTGAGCACTTTGTTTGGAGACACAACATACCTTCTTTGGTTCTGCTGCTATCTGAAAAAGTTTCCTGAGGCTGTGAAGGATCTTCAGCCGGTCACCAAGGCACCTTTAAATAAAAATATAAATATGATAAGTTCTGAAACATTTAAATATCATAACTCATTCTTGTCCTTCTTTAGGCCGTTAGATGATCAGTGTAGGGGTGTCAGTATGTCTGTTTGCATGATTGTCTATTAGTGTGTATTTAGATTAGAAATACACCATATTGGACTTTTGCTGCTTTCCTGCATTGACAATTCCCAACTAATTTTTGCTGATACTGAATTTTGCTTGATGCATTTTGACTTGTTGTTTTCATTGTGACTCTATTAGTGTCAGGAACTAATGTGAAATGAACAAAAATGTAACTCTTAAAAAATGAAACATTCCGCTTTTAAATGTACCCATTTAGAGATAAGGTGAAGTGTTGGGGTGCATTTGTGTATTATTTCAGTTTTCTCCAAATTACCCAAAGGATATTTGATTTTAATTGCAAGGTTGATAAAAACTGTAAATGTTTATCACCTGACAGAAGTGCTGTCTCAGGTTTATACAAACTGATGCTTGCCTATATTCAGACTCAGTTTCAAAGGAACAGGACTTAGGGGTCAAGTTAGCATTTGTTCAATGTGAATACATTTGTATATATTGCTACAAATTCAAAGTCAGTCAGAGGAAGAGTAATATAATGATCAATTATTCACAGAGCTTAAATCACTTCCTCTAGTCTGGAGAAAAATAATCCCACTATCTCAGATCTCTGATGGCATAATTATGGGAAAATGAAACTTTATTTCACATGCTGTGTCTGTCCGCCACTCAAGTCTTTGTGGACAGAAGAGTGTAATTAAACTTCCACACTGAAGAATATAAATACCTATCCATGTCCAGCTGTTTGCCTGCTGGAGTTCGAGGCTGCACAGCTTCAGTAAAAAAGGCAGAAAGACATAGGTTTAGCATTTTTTTTCTGCTAAAAGAAAGAATTTCACAAATTTGAAAAATACACGAGCCAAGATGTTTATAATAGAGACATGGTTACCAGAGTATTTAAATTTTCTTGGCATGGAAAAATTGTGGATTTGTCTAAATGGTCCTAAATTTAAGACAGAGAAAATCTGGAGTCTTGTTTTGGAAAGTGTCACAGCACCACAAATATCATTATAATATGCCAGTAGTAGCTGGACCACACATTAAAAACATGTATGTATGTATATTAGATTTTTATGGAATTTAACTCTGGAGTCCCTTCTTGATATGTGTAGTTGTCAAAGTGTGAATGTTTTGTTTTTCAATTGCCTTTGTTTTTATTGCTTTGGGTTTGTTTCAGTATAAAATATTGAGCTAAAGGGGTGGATCAAATGAGTTCTTTTCCCTTTCAGACAAGGTTAGTGAATTGAGCTTTACTTTAATGATTGTATCTGTGTGCACGTGCATGCTTAGTTTTTGTGAACGTTAACATATCTGAGATTGATAGATCAGTTTAACTTCAGTCTTTCCTCACGTTTTAAACTGAATCAAACTAAACTAAACATCAGGAATCCGTGTATGGTTCATTCTTTCGTTTTTTTGTTTCAAAACAAAATAAAAAAAACAAAAAAACTGACTTGTTTTTTTGTTTTTCTGTTTTAAAACCCAAACAGAAAAACGGAATAACAGAAGAACAGAAAAACTTACTGTTTACTGTTCTGGTTTCAAAAATGAAAAAACGAAAAATAAACATATAAGATCTTGTTTTTTTCTTTGAGGGATATTTTGATATTAAACATGGATGATTTTGTTTTAAGTTATGAAACTGATCAGCGCACATTTGATGAATCACATAACCACCACCACAGATCTGTGGTGGTGAAAGAGTTTTAAGGCTGACATGTTCCTGAGCTTTTTTATAAGTAACAGATCACTGCACTCCTCATCCGCGCGCATTTGCGCACTCCCGTGTTTCTATGAGACAGCATCAGTCAGTGCACAGTCTGCTGCTGTCTGATCTGCTCTCAGATAAACCAAGAAATATCAGACCAGATGATAAATCGAAGTTCTTTTTCTCCCGCTTTTCCCCTGTTCCACACGCTATTAGTCTTTCATGCGTAACAGCTTTGCGCCTTTCTCTTCCGCAGCGCTCTCTCAACAGTAAAGAGCCATTTAGGATCATCAGAAATAAAATAAACCCATAATAACTTCAATGTTGGCTCACTTAATGTGACATCAGTTGTGAAAACACCAGGTTTCTTTGTGTTATTTAGACCCTCTTCACGTCAGCCTTAAAACTCTTTCACCACCACAGAAGCACTTTGCCCTGCTGAAAAATCCAGTAGAATACCATTAGGAAAAACCATTAGGAACCATTAGGCTTCTAATGGTCTAATGGACATGGTCATATGCAGATAGTTAGCTCTTCCCTTTTGTAAATGCAGGTACATGCAAAGAAGCACAGTACAATCCAACACTTTCCGCTATATTAAAGCCACGGTCTGCCAGAACAAGGTCACCGGGCAACAAATTTTTCAGCAGACCACTCTCTTCAGGTAATTGCTTGTCACTCACTCTCCCTCCCCAAGCACGAGAGATGTATGTGACATATCCTTGTGGTGCAATGCCAATGAGAAATTTGACAGTGTTGTGGTGTTTATAACTGGACCAGGTTTGTGCTCTTGCTAGTAAATTAGAAGGCCTTCCTATGAACACTTCGAAACAGTCCACAATTACTGCAACCTCGCATCCAAATGCTTTCCTAAATGACACTGGCATGGTAGCTTGCAACACCTCTCGCTCTGGCCACTCAATTAGAAACTCTGTTCTCGCATGAAGTATGTCAATCATCTTGTGCCAAATTCGAGAAGCAGTGGAACATGAAATCTTGAATCTAAAAGCCAAATCCTGCAGTGGAAGATTAAGTCTTAATCGAATTAAGACACAAATGAGCTGTTCAAATTTGGATAGTGCAGACAAACCACTTGAGGGGATGTATGGCTCACATAATTTAAACACCTGCATTAAAACCAAGACATTGGGCAATCCTGTGTAAAATTTTGTCTTCTCGTTGTTCTGAAAAGCCTCTGGATTAAACTCTGCATCCAGTGCTTTTTTCCTGAGATCAATCAGCTCCTCTGTTGAGTGACTGATGACATCCTGCATCTTCTGAAGGTCACTCATGGTCAGGTCAGTCTGGCATCCTACATCTACATAGAATATATTTGGCAAAGGGGATGAGAGGAAGAGAGAAAGGTTAGTTGTATTACTGGTATTTATGAATTGTATTAATCAAAGTGGTGGTAATAGTTTAGGATACATTCTGGGTTAAAGAAATACATAGATATGATATACATAGTCATCAAAATCGTTACTATAACATGGCTACATCAAACCTTGATGCATTATTTTCATTTACCTTTTAAGTGTTCTGATTCTGAGATATGTGAGCCCTCACTGAGCTCCAGCAATGCCCCTGTGGTGTTGGTGCAGGTCTCTTCTGCGTCAGTGTTGGTCATTGGGATTCTTATTTTTACCATAATCGTCCAGCCCTACTAGTTTCTAAACCTAGGATTTAGGTTTAGAAACTCACTCTGGCTTCCTGAACTGAGGCTTCTAAATGTTTTTCTTTATATAGACTGGTCCTAAGAAGAGTGTTAATTCATTTATGTTATATCTCTGACTGAAAGAAGTTTTTCATCTTTATTTTATTTATTTAGACAATGTAGACTGGTCTTAAGACAAATGTTTATTTTTTTGTATTCCTGGATCATAAAGAGATTAGCAGAAGTTTTTTTTATTATGAACTGGTAAGAAAAGTGTTACACTTAAATATAACTTAAGTAATGTTCATGTTCTTTATTGCAGCGCAACATTTCTTAATAAAATCCAGACGTTTTTTCTGAAGGTTTTCAAAACATTTCTTTAGTAGTTTTGAAATCCAAGGTTTGAACTGAATCGTGGGTTAGGTTAACCATTACACCCTTACTAAATTAGTGGTGGGATTTTCAATATTTGCAATTGCTCCAGTACAAAGCGAGGGGCTGCAGTGTGTATTCCGAACACATTGAAACAAGCTTTGGACCTGCAGTCCCTAACCACTGCTGCTAAAAAAGTAATGAGTTTGAATGCAATACTCACTGTTGTCTGAGGTCCGCTTTTTCTGATGTCACTAACTTTTTCAGAGATGCATCTTCTGACAAGGGCCAGCTGCTTCTCAGTGGTCTACTTTGGGTAGCCCAGCTTCAGCAGACGGTCCCTCAGGCAATCTATGACCAAAGACAAAGAGCTTAGTGACTCAGCAAACTACAGCAAAATTGCTGTGAGAAATAAATCAATCAATTTTGAGAAACCTACATACAGGAGAAAACATAAATGAAGTAACAGATGTTAAATGAACTATAGGCCATTGTTTTTCTCAATTGCTTACAACTTATTAGGAGGAAACCTCACCATGCCTGGAGTGTCCACTGAGGGAGAAAACTCAGGAACAGATCCACTGTGCCCTGTGAGTGGCAGTGCCCTGCATATACTGGACAACCTGGGTTGGGACCATGTTATTTCTTAGTCACTCTGTCATCTGGATGGTCCACTTTGCAGTTATTGGGGATTCTGCAACATGTCACAAATTTGAGAATTTTAAGGACCTGCAACACAGACACTTTATAAAGTGTGAAATCTGAGTGAGACAAGTTCAGTTTATTGCAAATGTGTCATGTTTCACATTTATTACAGATGATAAACTGAAAAAACAACACCACGGGTGAGCTCAGAGCTTATGATGCAGCAGCTGCCTGTCTATCTGAACTGCTGCAGGCACACAGGTGTGCGCGTGTATGTGTGAGCGTGCGTGTGTGTGTGTGTGTGTGTGAGTGGAGGGGGGGCTTTTTCGATCAATGGCCGCTCAAGTTGAACATTTTAAACTTTCAGCCGTTGGTCGGCGGGCACACAGCACAGAGAGAAAACACTGCAGTGTTGACTAGTCTGCATTCACTTTGTATTGACTGTGTCCACTCTACCGTCGTCTATATGGCACGGTCCGATTTAACACCATGTACTTATTTAACTGATTTAACTGGCCCCACCTCAGTCAAAATGCCGTTATGACGGGGGGAGTGGGAGGGGGTCTTGCCGCCATCGTTACCACCACTCGGAAAAGTAGAGGAGCCCGGTGAATATGCCGCATTTCACCAAGTGTATCTGTCTGCAGCTTGCAAGACGGAGGCGTGTCCTGTAGTGGGCGTGTCCTGTTGTGGGTTCTGTCGCGTAGTGGGCGTGTCCTGTAGGTTAAGGGTTAGCAGATGGGTGATGTTAGGTTTTATTTGTGTAAGATATTATAACATTAAAAGGGGAAACTTAGATTTAGGCACTAAAAGAGTGATGGTTAGGTTAAGGGTTAGAAGATGGGTGACGTTAGGTTTTATTTGTGTAGGTTATTATAACATTAAAAGGGGAGACTTCAGTTTAGGCACTAAAAGGGTGATGGTTAGGTTAAGGGTTTGCAGATGGGTGCTGTTAGGTTTTATACTGCGGTCACGTCAGCCGTCTCTCGATTTTGCGTGGTCAAGCCAGCCGCTCCAAAATTTTAAGTGCGCTATTATTACAGACTTTATGGCAAGAGCACAGAAACAAGTGGTAAAGTCGGTGATAAATTACAAGAGCGAGTGTGAACTTCCGGTTTTCAAAACAAATGGTGGTTGTGAAATACAATAAGATGTTATTCGAATAAATATGAGAACTACATTAAAATATAATGTTCTGATTTATAGTACAGAAAACAATAAAATTCATTAAAAATTATAAAAAAGATGTGTCCAAATGCAATAAAAAGTGGTGTGTGTCATAGAGCAGGCTTAGATCTACCATTCTGTGTTGATTTTGAACCACTAGGTCACGTGACCTGGTAGTTATTGAGCTATAATGCTCATATTTACATTATGAAATACATTAAAAAATTAATAAAAAATATGAAATGTATCCAAATGCAATAAAAAGTGGTGTGTGTCATAGAGCAGGCTTAGATCTACCATTCTGTGTTGATTTTCAACTACTGGGTCACGTGACCTGAGAGTAATTGAGTGATAAATCTCATATTTACATTATAAAATACATAAAAAAGTCATAAAAAACCACTTAATATCCAAATGCAATAAATGTGTAATAGATCTATTCTGTGTTGATTACAAAAATTCATATAAACCAATTTTATTGCATTTTGAAACATTTCATATTTTTTATGAATTTTTAATGTATTTTATAATGTAAATATGAGATTTATTGCTCAATTACTCTCAGATCATGTGACCCAGTAGTTCAAAAACAACATAGAATGGTAGATCAAAGCCTGCTCTATGAGACACACCACTTTTTATTGCATTTGGATACATTTCATATTTTTTATGAATTTTTTAATATACAATACCCAAAACCAGTGAAGTTGGCACGTTGTGTAAATTGTAAATAAAAACAGAATACAATGATTTGCAAATCCTTTTCAACTTATATTCAATTGAATACACAGCAAAGACAAAATATTTAATGTTCGAACTGAGAAACGTTATTTTCTTTTGCAAATAATCATCAACTTAGAATTTAATGGCAGCAACACGTCGCAAAAAAGTTGGCACAGGGGCATTTTTACCACTGTGTTACATCGCCTTTCCTTTTAACAACACTCAGTAAACGTTTGGGAACTGAGGAGACCAATTTTTGAAGCTGTTCGGGTGGAATTCTTTCCCATTCTTGCTTGATGTACAGCTTAAGTTGTTCAACAGTCCAGGGTCTCCGTTGTTGTATTTTACGCTTCATAATGCGCCACACATTTTCAATGGGGGACAGGTCTGGACTACAGGCAGGCCAGTCTAGTACCCGCTCTCTTTTACTACGAAGCCAAGCTGTTGTAACACGTGCAGAATGTGGCTTGGCATTGTCCTGCTGAAATAAGCAGGGGCGTCCATGAAAAAGACGTTGCTTGGATGGCAACATATGTTGCTCCAAAACCTGTATGTACCTTTCAGCATTAATGGTGCCTTCACAGATGTGTAAGTTACCCATGCCTTGGGCACTAATACACCCCCATACCATCACAGATGCTGGCTTTTGAACTTTGCGCCTATAACAGTCCGGATGATTCTTTTCCTCTTTGGTCCGGAGGACATGACGACCACATTTTCCAAAAACAATTTGAAATGTGGACTGGTCAGATCACAGAACACTGTTCCACTTTGCATCAGTCCATCTTAGATGAGCACGGGCCCAGCAAAGCCGGCGGCGTTTCTGGGTGTTGTTGATAAATGGCTTTGGCTTTGCATAGTAGAGTTTTAACTTGCACTTACAGATGTAGCGACGAACTGCAGTTACTGACAGTGGTTTTCTGAAGTGTTCCTGAGCCCATGTGGTGATATCCTTTACACGGTGATGCCGGTTTTTGATGCAGTACCGCCTGAGGGATCGAAGATCACGGGCATTCAATGTTGGTTTTCGGCCTTGCCGCTTACGTGCAGTAATTTCTCCAGATTCTCTGAACCTTTTGATGATATTACGGACCGTAGATGATGATATCCCTAAATTCCTTGCAATAGCTCGCTGAGAAATGTTGCTCACGCATTTGTTCACAAAGTGGTGACCCTCGCCCCATCCATGTTTGTGAATGACTGAGCATTTCAGGGAAGCTGCTTTTATACCCAATCATGGCACCCACCTGTTCCCAATTAGCCTGTTCACCTGTGGGATGTTCAAAATAAGTGTTTGATGAGCATTCCTCAACTTTCTCAGTCTTTTTTGCCACTTGTGCCAGCTTTTTTGAAACATGTTGCAGGCATCAAATTCCAAATGAGCTAATATTTGCAAAAAAATAACAAAGTTTACCAGTTCGAGCGTTAAGTATCTTGTCTTTGGTGTGTATTCAATTGAATATAAGTTGAAAGGGATTTGGAAATCATTGTATTCTGTTTTTATTTACAATTTACACAACGTGCCAACTTCACTGGTTTTGGGTATTGTAGTTTATTTTGTAAATATGAGCATTATAGCTCAATAACTACCAGGTCACGTGACCCAGTAGTTCAAAATCAACAGAATGGTAGATCTAAGACTGCTCTATGAGACACATCACTTTTTATTGCATTTTGAAACATTTCATATTTTTTATTAATTTTTTAATGTATTTTATAATGTAAATATGAGCATTATAGCTCAATAACTACCAGGTCATGTGACCTAGTGGCTCAAAATCAACACAGAATGGTAGATCTAAGCCTGCTCTATGGCACACACCACTATTTATTGCATTTGAACACATTTTTTGTATAATTTTTTATGAATTTTAATGTATTCCCAACAATAAATTTGAACAGTATATCTTGATGTAGTTCTCATATTTTTTCAATAACATCTTATTGTATTTCACAACCACTATTTATTTTGAAAACCAGAAGTTCACACTCGCTCTTGTAATTTATCGCCGACTTTCCCACTTGTTTCTGTGCTCTTGCCATAAAGTCTGTAATAATAGCGCACTTTAAATGTTGGAGCGGCTGGCTTGACCACACGAAATCGAGAGACGGCTGACGTGACCGCAGTGGTTTTATTTGTGTAAGAGAAACCACAGACCAAACGTTCTTTTCCTCTTATTTTTCGTCGTTTCCCTCTTATTTTTCGTCTTCTTCCTTTTTATAAACTTTTAACAGTGTCTCGCGTGGTTTTCCGTGATTTCTTAGCTAGTGGGCGTGTCGCGTAATGACGTAATGACTACACGACACGCCCACTACATGACACGCCTCCGTCTTGCGGGCCGCAGACAGACCCTTCTCCATTTCACGGGGTTATACTCGAGGAAAGTAAAGCCGACGTCAGGAATTGTGGTGAATCTGACTTTTACTCAGCTCTCCGTGAATCTAACTTTAACTTAACTCTCAGAGAAACGTTTGTTCGCCGTCCCGCCGAAGACCGTTAAAGAGCTGTGAGGGAGGGGTGGAAGCTCCGGCTGCGGCAGACCGTGTGAATCACGATATAGCCTACATTACACTTACTATTCGACGTCTAAACTTGTTTGGTAACTCGCGGTATTGCTTAATAATGTTCAAAAGCAAAAGAAACTTACATATACAGAGTTTTAATCACTTACCTTTCGCAGACACCAAACGACGACGGCTGTGGCACTGACAAACGTTGGCGGTTGTGGCGGACGTCAACGTCCGTGCGTGTGTGGCGTAAAAATCTGTGTTGCCAGATTTTCAACTGAATAAGCAGGCCGATGAAAACAAGCCCAAAACAAGCGACCTCTAGGTATTTTATTTCAATGTATCTTACGTTTTGATAAGATTAATTTAGATGAAGCGTGTTTTGATTTTAATTTACATTAAATTTGATTTTTACAATGATATTTTTTCACAATTGACTCCTAATTTAACATCCTTTTTTTTAAACAGAAGTGAAAGGAGGGGCTATTGTTGCTCTATAACTAAACAGTCTCTAATCTTGATTTTAGTAACCAAACAGACATAGTCAGGCCAAGTTATATGTTCATCCTCTTCAGCTTTGTTATCTTAAAAACAGTAATAGCTACATCAGAAATCAGTTTCATTCTGGTTATAAGGATTTCTTTTTGTTAGAAACGTCATTGTGCTCCTGTTTTCCATTAAAATTTACATTTGTGTCTGGAATGGGACAAAATAGTCACATTAGGAGTAGAGTGCGTATTAGAACAAATACTTCCTGGGTGAGGGTGCACAATTAAGACAAAAAAAATAGCAACAGCACATTTAGAATAAGTCCAAAAATACAACCCACAGCTTTCAATATTTACAAGCAAACCTTCAAAAAATGAAGTCCAAAGTCACTTATAATGTGTGGACCTGGCAACGATTTTGCCAGTGCACTCAGGGAAAGTGTATGGTAGTTAACATTGTTGACTTTACTGACTATCAGTGATTGTCAGCTGATATTGTTAAATCAAAGACGAGTAAAATTAATTGACAAATGATACATATTTGACTAGATCAACATAATAATGTCCAAAATGGCAATCCTTCTGATCCCTTTAGCCCGCGAAATCGTTGACCCAGTCTGCTGGGTCAAAATAATTAACCCAATCTTGGGTAAAAAAGACCCAATCTGCAAAAAATCTAGGGCTACCCAGAATATGGGTTGGAAAAATAACCCAGCAGTTTTAAGAGTGAACATACTAGCCTACACAAGGACCCACTAGAAATCACACAGATGTGATTGCTAAAGAAGGCTATAACATCTGTGTTTCTCCATCACATTAGGAACCATTAGAGACCACTACACCCTGTAGTGACCACCAGACCACTGTATAGTGACCATTAGACTGGTATAGAAATGCCAGTAGGAACCATTAGACTCCCGCAAGAAACCATTAGACTGGTATAGAAATGCCAGTAAGAACCATTAGACTCCCGTAGGAACCATTAGACTCCTGTAGGAACCATTAGACTCCTGTAGGAACTATGAGTAAAAGTCCTGTAGATTTGTGTCGAAGATAATAGCATCCCATTAGAAAAACAAACTGAACCATTAGGAAAGCACAACTAGCCATTGGAAACCATGAGAAACCACAAAACCATCAGGAACCATTAGAAACCAATAATGGTTCATGATGGTTCGTGATTCATCAAATAGGCCTATGCGCTGATCAGTTTCATATCTTAAAAAAAAAACCTCATCCATGTTTAATATCAAAATATCCCTCAAAGAAAAAAACAAAATCTTTAATATTTATTTTTCGTTCTTTCATTTTTGAAAACAGAACAGTAAAACGTCGTTTTTCTGCTCTTCTGTTATTCCGTTTTTCTGTTTGGGTTTTAAAACAGAAAAACAAAAATCAAGTGCGTTTTTTCGTTGATTTTGCTTTGAAACAGAAAAACAAGAACGAACCATACACGGATTATCAGGGTGTGAACACAGATCCATGTCAAATCCTTGTGCTGGGCAGTAATCACTCATTGATGTTTTGACGAGTAAATGACTTACTTAATGCCAATCTTCTCCAGATCACTGTCCTCCAGATACCTCAGAGCCACGCCTGTGATGTTGTGTGCTGGATATCAGAGGACACACATCATGTTCATGTTAATGATCTGGACGGCAGCTTAACTGTCTGCATGTTCAGAAAACTGACCTCTGAATATTTCCTCCCATTTCCCGAGACCCTCTCTCCTCAGGTATTGACAGGTTTCCTCTTCACCCCACTGTGTGTAGTCCGAGTCCTGCCGCACCGCTGTCTTCTTCTCCGGCGTCTTGAAGCTGTCATCGGGACCCAAAACTGCCGCCAACGGCCATTTGAGGTTGTCCATTTTTGATTATAAAACCTGCAGAAGTTTGACTTTATCCTGAGAGAAAGGAGCTCCAAAAGCAGAGCCGTCAGTGTGTCCACGGTCTTTTCATGCAGCTGATGAACAGCGCTGATACCCGGCTTTTGTATTCACACGGAGGGCATTAAGCTAGACCAACACTATGACAACATCCGGCTTCTGCCTCCAAAATAAAGGTCACTTCACTCCTATGAATTGTTTTTATTTTGCTGAACATAGCCTAAAGGTAAAATGCTGACTCATTTCTAAAGAATGCCTTTACATTAATAAGAAAATAAAACACAAGAGGTCTTAGCTGGATAAGATAGCATTTAGGTTATGTGAACTTTTTTTTTCCTGTTAGAGCTTATGAAATTCCTAAGTAGGCCTATGTGTTGTAAAATGACAACCAGACTGCAAAATGTCTCCTGAAATGTTTAATGCTGAATATCAATTATTGAGAATTGATATTTTAAAGTGACCCCCAGTTTATGAATGACACTAAGAAAATATTAAGGTGAAAAACATGAAATAACATTTTTTTTTTTTTTTGGAAAATAAATGTATGTCATGACCAAGCGAGTTTTAGCATTTAGGGCCTATAGCCTATCTTTTCAGGTCCCTCTCTACTGCACGTTCAATGTGGCAGTATCACTTCATATGTAGTTCTCACCATACAATGTGGAAAAAAATGTCAGAGAGAACACAAGGAACAACATGACCCTTTGATTTATTACAATAAGGATTGATTTCAGCAAACAAATATAACTTCTTGCCTCTATCGAATATGAAACATTCTTTTAGGTTAAGACTGCCTAGTCGTTCAGGGTGGCCTTCGTTAGATGATGGTTTTATTCGTTTTACTGCACAGGAAAAACATTAACTTCCGGTATAGTTGCTGCCAGACAATTTGACGGCTCACTACTCCGACGATTCAGGTAAAGGTGGAGCCGAATACAGCAGAGCAAATCAGACCGAGGCATGGGAGGAACATAGCGTCGTTTCCATGGCGACAGCAGCAACGAAATGAGGAGCAGCGATTTGACGAAGGACGGAAGTTTAATGTTTAGAATTTTAAGACTTACTACTTTGTGAATTTGACAATTGAGTCTGGCCTCTGACTTCTTTTTGGTGTATGGATAACGTAAGCTGTAAGGAGCTGAGGCCAAAGAAGTCCATAGGTTCAAGGAGTCTGGCACAGCTTTTGTAAGTTTAGAGGAGATACTGTGCTAATTAGTGTGAGTCTGGAATATGTGAACTACCCAGTAAGGCAGTGGTTCCTAAACTGGGGTACGTGTACCCCCCCGGGGGACGCAAAGTGATGTTGGGGGTACTTGAAAAACTGTCAGGTCTAAACAGTTGTTTCAGTAGTTCAAGTTTAAAATGGTAAATGTTTGTATTGTGAACTTTGATAAAAGCCTGAAGTGTTGGCAGAGAGGCTGAGGCATCTTGGAGAAGGAAACCTGTCCTGAATTATTTAAGATTCTTAAAGTAACATACAGTAAGTTCAGTCAGACAGCCTTTTCATGAAAGCTTCAACTTCATTAATGAATATGTTTCAGAAATGTACATTTCTTTTTCAAAAGTGAACTGGTGTTGCCCAATGACATTGCTGGTAAAAATCTATTTAGTTAGAAATAATTCACTTTAATAGATTTTATTTGTAAGTTATGCATGCAAAATGTGGGAGATGGGGGTGTGGCAGGTTTAGGTCAAGTGTCTGAAGGGGTACAGGCTGTGAAAGTTTGAGAACCACTGCAGTAAGGCAATATGTGCACCCCCCTCTATGTTGCTTCAAATGCCAGAACTTCGGGCATGTGGCAGCAGCCTGCAGAGGAAGCCAAAGGTGTGGGAATATGGAGGAAATGATGATTTTAAAACAATGTCAAAATGTGGAGGTTAAATACTGTAACTGTGGAAAACCATATGTCCTCCTTCAGAGGATGTGGGGCTGTTGAAATTGATCAAGTGAATTTAAAAGATAACCTGTCCCATGGAGGGTGGAGGGTATGGAAGACGAAAGTGTTTTTGTAGATGACTGTAAATTTTTTTTAATGTTTTTTATCTTATGATGGAATGCTTGGAGTTAAAAAGCAAATGGCCAAGAATTGAAAAGTTTGTAGGTGAATTTAGAAATCTCCCAGAGGTGATCTGCACCCAGGAAACATGGCTTAAACCTTGTTTAGTTTTTGTGATGTCTGGATATTTTGGGTTTCAGATTTGACAGACATGAAAAATCTGGAGGGGGTTATGCTACATTTGTAAGATCTAATCTACAATTTCAGAGGGTCTTACTAAATTTGGATTCACATTCTCTAACATTCCAGTGTTAGAAGTGGGGGTGGGTTTGCTATCACTGAATTTGAAAACGCAAAAGGGTTGAGAATAAATTTAAAGCAGTTACTGGTGATGAAAACATAATTGAGGAGGGCATAGACATAAGGAATGGAACTTTACAGAATTACAAAAGTGTGACGGAACTGAATGAAGAAAAGACATGTCTTTAATCTATACTTTTCTGAAGATCAACTGCAGAGAGCCATTGAAAGAGGGAAATCATCAGTTCCTGGAAAGGATGAGCTATGAGATTGTTCATAATTGAAAAGACAGAGTATTAGAAGAACTGTTAGCATTAACTAATTGTGTATGGGAAGAGGAGACTCTCCCTAGATCTTGAAAATAAGCGGTAGTGGTGACAATTCTAAAACCTGGGAAAGATGCCTCCAAAGCAGAATCTTATAGACCTATTGCACTGACATCAGTGCTCTGTAAAATCATGGAAAGGATGGCCACAGAAAGACTTGTGTATAAATTAGAGAAAGAAGGGTGGTTCACCTGCATACAAAGTGGCTTTCAGAGAGGAAGAAATACTATGGATTATGTGATCACCCTTGACACTTATGTGAAGAAAGCAATGATTAACAAAAAGGTATTTATGGCAATCTTTCTAGACATTGAAAAGACAACATGCTGTGTAAGGAGGGTCTGGTTATTAAACTCTATTAGGCTTGAATTAGAGGAATACTGCTGAATTGGATCGAAGACTTACGGCAAAACAGAGGAATTCCAGTGAGCATTGGAAACTCATTCTCTGAGGGTGTTTGAAAATGGTACGCTCAGGGGAGTTTGATAAGTCCGATGTTATTCAATGTTATTATAAATGATATATTTAAAGATATAGGTGTAGATTTTGGATGTTCTCTGTTTACATATGACAGTGCTATCTAGAAATGAGGAATATAAAAAATACATCTAAATAAATCCAGAGGGCTGTGCATAAAAGTAACTGCTTGGGGTGGGGAATGGGGATTTAAGTTGTCTGTGGAAAAGTTTAATATATATTTGGTAGCAAGATTGTGGGGATTTAAAATGTATGGGCAAACATTGTAAAGTTTCAAAATTTTAGGGAAATATTTTGATGAAAACTTGCTTTGAAAAGACAGATAGACCATGTTGTGAACAAATGTGAGAAAGTGATCAACATGATGCGCTCCCTGTCAAGCTGTTCATGGAGTGCTAAGAGAGACACCCAAATTATGATTTACTGAGCAATGATTACGGTTACACAGCCCACGATTGTCATAAACTACAAATGTAATACAGACGTATAGCTTTTCACATTACTAGAATGATAATCTTATAATTAAACTAGAAGTGCTCTAGGACCACAAAGCTCCAGCAAGTTATTGTAAAAAATGTGGAAACCGCCCTGTCTCATACTGTGAACAAATCCTTAAAAATTCCTGGATCTGCATCCAGTCATTCAAATTTTGTGAGCACAATATTCCAGGAATATCAAGTGTTTTTCCCCTCAATTCAATCATACCTTTCCAGCCAATTATTTGAATGACCTAAATATTAGACCCATTTCAGGCCATAACTTTCACACCACACCGAGTGGCAGTAACCCCCCATTGTGAACATTACTGAGACAGAGTGGCCCCTTTGCTCTATCTCCAGAGGTAGTATTATAGGCTGAATATTTGGGACTAGAAGTGCTCTAAGAGCACACACCTCCCCCTAGGCTTTTCTGAGGGTCTTAGCTGGGTTATTCTGGAAAATGTGGAAAACTGTTAGCAAATAACTTTTAAAACTAGAACTTTTTGTACTGAATCTGAGGAACATTGAAGAACCCAAACTTCTTG
This sequence comes from Scarus forsteni, assembly GCA_036419115.1. Lineage (NCBI taxonomy): Eukaryota > Metazoa > Chordata > Actinopteri > Labriformes > Labridae > Scarus > Scarus forsteni. The sequence goes on from JAZDUH010000043.1 coordinate 5,220,920, forward strand.
CAAAGCCAAAGGAGAGAATCAGTAATTGCAGTATATATTCAGCCTAAAAAACAGGTGGGTTACATTTTTTCATGGTATTTCCTTCATATCTAATAAACGTTCCTCTTTCTCTCTAACCTTTGCTCAGCCAGTAAGCTCTCTGTGTGTATGCTATAGTTCACCGTCATGATCTTCACTCGGTTTTTAAAGATGATGTCACCCTTCTAGAGATAATCCAGAGTCCTCCTGATCAGAAACATTTGACAGAAAACTGCACAGAAAGGAACTTGGAATTCACCCTGGTTCTCTGAAACATGAATGAAGTATCTCACTTTGCCCCCTCACACTGTCCCCCAGAAGCTGTTGAGCACTATGCCAGTCTAGACTGGCAGAAAAACATGATGTATACTCCCTTGAGGAGGGAATTCCTCCTACTGTAAAAGAGCCATACGGCATCATTTCTTTAGTCTAAGTAAGCACACCTCTCACTCCAGACAAGGACGGTGGTCTGGTGAGATACCTCACTCATGTTTCAGAAAACTGGAGTTAATTCCTGAACCTAAAGTTCTCTTTCAACATTTGTTTCAGTATCTCATTATGGAATATAGAGACTCCCATTGCCAGACAAGTTAATTTTTCTGAATCCAGCTGTTTTCTCTATGTATGCTCATCGTGCCCATAACAGGCAGAGCACATTGAGACCTTCATGCACCTGTGAAGGGAAAAGAGGAGGGCAGAAGTCTGACAGCTCAAAAGGGCAATAAGACACTGCCGGTTAAAATACCTTTGGTATACTACAAATGCAGGGTATGGTTTCAAAAGAACCTTTAAATCCCCATTAAAAATGCATACATAATGGGTTACTGAGAGTGCATGATGTTGCTAATGCGTTTTGCAGAGTAAACTGTTTTTAAGGAGAGTATTTTCAGCTCTACTTGATGTAATGGCTCGAAAGGTGTTCATGACCGAGCATTGAGCACCAGTGTTAAGTCTCACAGGGCAGCCAAGTTCATCATCACTGGTTGGAGGCAACAAGCTCTTCTTATGAGCTTATGAACCAACAAATGAGAGGATGCTGACCTATAGTTTCTCCTCACAGCCTATGTGGCACACTGATATAGCAGCCAGGTTAACTTTGACTGAGGAGAAAGACAACCTTTGTCCAGTAACTCCTGCAGAAAAGTCAGAATAGCAGGAAGGGAGCTTTGAAAAGCTACTAATCCTGCTTTAATGCACCAATCCTCAAACGTACGCCACCTACCATCATATGCAAGACACATTGAAAGGGCCCTACCACTCTGAATTATAGTGATGACATTTAGTGGGGGTCCAGTGGCAGTTAGGTTTAACCTACTTGCCTGTTGAAACTTACATTCAATGAAAATATCTTTAAATTAAATTAAGATTTAATACCATTTTTGAATCCAAACTAGATTTTCTCGTGGTCCTTTTCAGGTCAAATTTTAATTTATGTGGTCTGCGTGTGCAGGATGTGTGTTCACCTTACATCAAGAGGGCTGCTGGTTCAGCTTCTCAGTTAGGTGGGCATTGCAATTTGGAGTTTGCATGTTCTCCTCGTGCATGCATGGGTTTCCTCCCACAGCCAGAAACATGCTTGTTAATTTAATTGGTGACCCTTAAATTGCCTTTAGACATCAGTATATGTATGCAAATGAATATTTGTTCATATGTCAGCCATGTGATTGGCTTGAGATCAGTTCAGGTAGTGCCCTGTCTCTTGCACAATCATAGCTGGGAAAAACTTCAACCCCCATGACCCCGAACAGGAAAGGGACATAGATAAAGGATGGATGTTACGGTCTTTGAGTAAATCATGACAGGAGTTCAGGTGGAGGACAGACAGTTTTATTTTCAGTTCATTAAAGGAATATTACACCCAAAGAATGATATGCCTTAATTTTCTACTCACCCTCATGCTGAGCAACACTCTGGAGCACTTTTTTGATGTCTCAAATGTAGCTGGAGGTCCGGGGTGATTTTCGCTGTGAACAAACGTCCATCTAACAGGGGCAGCCAGCCGAAAAAAGGTCCATAAAAGTCCACAAAAGCGTGCCTATTTTCCTTCATACTGCTCGCCGCTGTAATCCAAGTGTCCTGGTAGTGCGTCCATAATTAATTAGCGAGGTCATTTAGTACATTTTTGAACCTAAACAGTGCTATAAGCGTGCTTCCGCAGTGCGTCTATCGTGCTCCTGCACTCGTGGCCGTCTGGATTGGTCTGCAGCGGCTTCGTAGTGCAGGGCATAAACGTCAAAAATTTACCATTTACATTCTTCAAAAATCTCTCTTTTACATCAACAGACAACCACAGAACAGACAGACTGACAAGGCCGACACCTTTTTTGAATCTTATATATAACCCAGATCACCAAAGCTAACAAAACTCACTTGAAGTGCTTAATTGTATAAACATTAAAATAAAGAAATTTGTATATTAAATACATGTAAATGTGATAAAAGATTTTATTAAACTTCAGAATCTATAAATGGGATTAAACTGCTTAAATCTTTAGTCAGAAAGTGTTTGTAAAAAATAAGTAACTTTTGACAGCTGATTTGATGCACTTTCAAAAACCTAAATAAAATAGCAAAAGCAAACTTCTCAGCCCTGACTTATATAGTGCTTATTTTTGATTGGACACTTTGATTAACACAATTTACCCCTTATATCCAATACTTGATCATTTAGTATTTAATGTCACAGTGTAAGCTGTAGTACTTCAACTCAAGCAAGGGACCAATATTAAACTTCAGAAATAGTCAAAAATAAAAACAGATTAAAATAGCAACCAAAACTAGGGCTGGGCAATGAATCAAAAAATAATAGAAATCGATGTTTAGATCCTGTAATCAAAGTAATTTTACTTAAGTCGATTATTTGGATTATTTTCCCTGAGTAAGTCACGTGGCCGCCGTCTTCGTTCACTTTCGCCAAGAGTGAAGGACGCGCCACCAACATGGAGGAGACAAGTGCCAATCTTAAAGGACCTTGTAGCCAAGAAAACTACCGTCTCTGTTGTTTTGGCACATTTTAGATTCTGTGCAGAGGACATTGAGCAGAAAGAAGTTAAGTGTAAATACTGCAGGAAGACCGAGCAGACGAACATCGGTATCACCACTAATTTGTTCCAGCATAGCATAAAACAAATGTTCATTAATCTTAATCGAGCTGAGAGATTCAATTAATTGTAATATTGAGATTAGATAATATTGCCCAGCCCGAACCGAAACCCAAAGTGAACATATCACCGAAGAGGGATTTGTGTAAAAAATAAACAAAAAAACCTGAGTGCGTACTTTACCTAAACTTAGCAATCCTTTGGAGGAACTCAAAGTACCTTCTTTTTGGCTTAAAAACTGAGTTGTGTATACAATTATTGATACTCTTATGTGTTGTGCTTAACAACATATACCTCATAAAAAATACAACTTCCCCAAACTTATCTCGAAATCAACCATCCACCAAGTGTTATAGATCAGTAGTTTTGCTCCACAGCTCATTCAAAAAGCTGTCTTCTTGCTTTATCCCCTCCGCTGCATCTCGCCATACTCTTTTTCACAGGAGTCAGCTCAGAAGTTATCATGTCATCGTCCTGCACGAGAACAAAAGCAACATACAGAGTTTGAACCAGAGTAGTGTCAAGTGTGCATGGAGTACTAAAAGGTAAACAGAACTACAGCAAGACTCTACAATACACTAGCTCATAGAGCTGAACTTAAAACGAAGGTTACGTATGTAACCACGGTTCTATGAATCCTGGATGACCGCCAGAGGCGGTGCTTCAAAGCACTGGATGACACATCGAGCATGTGCAGGTTGAGTAGTTATACCAACAAAGTCATGTGTGACCCCTGTTGACCCAGACTACTTATTCTGGTGTCATCAGAGGATCTGTTCCTGCAGAATCTTCTCGCGAGCTCATAGTCACAGAATGCTCTGGCGGTCATCCAGGATTCATAGACCCGTGGTTACATATGTAACCTTTCATTCAATTTCATCCTTCTTGACTGCCAGAGGCGGTGCTTCAAAGTACTGGATGACCTTATACCAACATGGTCATGAGGAATCACCTTACCTAATGCATTGCATTGAGGCTGAAGGAGGTGTCAAAACAATCCCTGCCAGTAAAAAACCGAAGCACAGATTGTCTCCAGGGGCACATCCTGGAGAGCTGCCCATGACATGTAGATAGCTTGTGTTAAATGGCGTCGCACACCAGCTGGCCAAATGCGCCCAGCTACCTAATACACATGGTTTATCACCTCCACCATCCAGTGACACAACCGCTGTTTAGAGGCAGTTAGCCCTTTTCTTGGGCCACTATGACACACAAATAATGGTCAGATCTACGTATACCTGCTATGCTGTCCACCTATGCTCTCAGAGCAAGTACTGGACATAGCAGCATCAACCTGTTGACATTTCCCTCAGATAGAGGGTCAAAATGTGCCAACTGTATTGACTGGTCTAGATTCGCATTTGATACGATCTTAGGCAACAATGCCGCATTTGGCCACAAGGGGACCCCAGAGCCATCTGGTGCCCATCTTAGACATTCAAGAGCTATAAACAAAACGTGGAGTTTCCCAACAGGCTTTGCTGTGATGATGGCAAGGAGAAAGGAAGCCTTGCCCCTTACCACTTTGGCACTCCAGTTGGTAAGGGCTCAAATGGAGGCAGACAGAGATGATCCAGTACAAGGAGCAGGTCCCAAGCCAGTACCCTGAGCCCTTGGAGGGGGACTGAACAGCCACAGCTCCGATCAATGATCACAGGGCTACTAGCGAGGGGCTTCAATGTATCTCAACTATCCAACACCTGCGAGCGAGAAGATGTGAAGGAACAGATCCTCTGATGACACTGGAATAAGTAGTCCAGGTCAACAGGGATCACATGTGACTTTGTTGGGATAGCTACTCGACCTGCACATGCACGATGCTTTGAAGCACCGCTGCTGGCAGTCAGGAAGGATGAAAAAGAACTTGATGTGTAGGTGATATAAACTGGGTCATAATAGTTTTAAACACCCGAGGCTTTTATTCAACATTATATCAGAGTTATCTTTCAATGACTACAACCGAGTGATTCAGACTTTCATTTCAGTTTTATCTGGACTACTGTTATTCACTTAGTCAGTGTAAATCAGGCTTCCATCACACATCTACAGTTTGTCCAAAATGCTGCTGCTCATCTTTTAACAGGTACTAGTTAGCTGAACATATCACCCCTTGATCTCTCTTCATTCTCATTTATTTTAGAATTCATTTTAATATTTTGTTGTTTGTTTTTTAATCTTTTGAATTGCACTTTAACACATCTCTGATATTTGTGCATCATGTTAAGAACTTGTCAGTCTGCAGAGCAGCTTCTTCTTGTCATCTATGAGGCAGGCTCTTAAATGTATCCAGAAAGATGTTGAAGTGGATTCTGACTCTTAATGAGGGCCATTTCTATGCTGTGGCTGGGATGGAAACCGGACTGGAATGTTGTATTTTAATTTCAACTTCTTCTAATTGGTTATCACTGTGCAGAACTTTGGTCAACTTGAATCTTTTTTAAAATGTGCTACACAAATAAAGTGGATTGAACTTGAATCAATTACTTTTGTTGAGACATGAATGAAATAAAGAATGAAAATGAAAATGAAAAATGAATGAAATGAATAAATAAATAAATCCAGCAAAACTGAAACTATGTGGACACTGACCTTCTGGGTCACAGTTGAGGCTGTATTGAAAGTTGTAAGGATTTTGATGAAGACTATTTTTGACTGTGGAATATCCAAACATGATTGATTTTTTTGGCCATAAGTTCCACTCTGTCATACAGTACTGCTTCAGCTACTCCTCAGAAACTTCAACTACGAGGGTGTGCTTCTCCAATTTTTGTAAATATTAAAACCAAATGAAACATCCTGACTGTAATTTTCACCATATTTCACACCCACAAGTGGATCTTGTGTAATTTTATTTTTTTTAATTCTTGAAAGTCCCTATGGTTCTGAGATAAGGGTTAACTCCCAACCAAACAATCTGCACCTCCAGAGACAAAGGGCCACTCATTTGGACACAGAGTCTTCTTATCATGGTAGACACTCTTGCTGCATTTAACTGTAAAATTCTTCACATGTAGCTGATAATGTTACCTGAGACAGGATGAACTTTTTATTCTTGCACCATTGCTTAAACTGCTCCTTGGCTGCCTCCAGACTTCTCTCATCTGTTTTCTTGCAGTAAACCCTGATCTTCTGTTCAGCAAACTGCTCAGGAAGAAGTTTGGACACCTGAAAACAGAGAGGAAAGTACAGTTGCATTTGATACACACAGTGAAAACAGCAGATATGGATAAAGCGAAACATTGAGAAAATAACCGTATTAAATATGTGGCAGGTCATGAATTATGAATGGGGTAGGAATTCTGGGATTTTACTGACAAATATTGTGATAAATTTTCCTTCACAATTTTTTTTATCAATTTTCTCATCTATTTCTGTAGATTTGTTGAATAAGGAAAATAAAGGCAACACAGGTTTATATGTGCCAACACATATAAAACAAAAACACTGCTGTTATTTAGAGCAGCTGTGTTTCCACCCTTGCTTTGTATCAGCACATTGTGCTATTGATGCCTTTTATTGAACTAAGCCTTGTTTTAGATGCTTCCTATCAGTCGAGATAACTTCATATTCTTCACTGCTCACTCCTCCCACCCTCACCATGGACTGTTCTCCCTGCTGGCATCTGGAAGAAGGTTTCGCAGCATCTGCTGCAGAAAAGCCAGACTCAGGAACAGCATCTTCCCCCTGGCTAACAGACTGCTGAATGCCTCATAACCCACCCACACCTACACTGGATAACCTTGGACATCTCTCTGTCTCTGTCTGTCTCTCTCTCTCTCTGTCTCTCTCTCTGACTGCTGAGTGGTGTGCAGAGTGAGTGCGCTGAGAGTGATTGTGCGTTTCGTGACCTTTTGTCTTCTTAATTTTGTTTTTTTATGAAACATAGTTTAGTTTAGTTGTAATTTAAGTTAGTGTTTTGTTAATAGTTTGGGGATAGGTGGTGGTAGGGGAGGACAACTGGGCACCATGCCTGTTGTCAGCGGGTTAGCTGAGCTTGAGAAGCTAACACACCGGCACGCCGTGGAGGTCTTACCTGGTGCTGGCGCATTGGTGGAGGAGGTCAGCTATGCTCTGGGTGAGGTGGTGGGATTTGAAAGCGTAAAGTCAGCCTCGAGGATGAACAGTGCTGTATTGATTTTCTTGGATGAGGTGAGTAAAGTAAAGAGGGTAGTGGAGTCTGGCGTGGTCATTAAGGACACGTTCACTCCGGTATATCCCCTGGTGAGCGTGGCTAAAAAGATCACCATGTCAAATGCTCCACCGTTTATAAAAAATTATGAGCTGATAAAAGCTTTGTCAAAGTATGGGCAACTTCTGGGCTGCAAATCGCCGAAACTCAAACATGTGTGTCACCCACGGCAACTTTTCATGATTCTTAAAGACAATGACAGCCACCTGAACCTCTCTTTAAGTTTCAAGATTGAGGGATTTAACTATTTGGTTTTTGTTACATCTGACACTATGAAATGTTTTGGTTGTGGGGCTGAGGGACATCTTATACGAGCTTGTCCTGAGGCTAGGAAGGAGAATGCCGGGGCTCTGGGCTCAGAGCAGCCAGCGGGTGGTGCCAGGGATCCAGGATCGGAGCAACCAGCGGGGGGTGAGAGTGTTGCGGGGGCTCCAGGATCAGAGCAACCGGCAAGTGGAGCGAGTGGTGTTGGGGCTTCGCGTGCAGAGCCTCCAGTGAGTGGAGCGAGTGGGCAGCAGAGCAAGAAAACTGTTGTGGGAAGGGTTAACATTAACCAGCAAGGTACTATTTATGTCGGGGAGGGGAGCGGTGACAAAGTTAGTACATTAGATGAAATCCTAATGGAGGTATGTGTTTGATGAACAGAATATTAATATCAGCACAAGTAAGAGAAAGAAATCAGATGAAAAATTGCGGGGGGGAGGGAAGGCCAGGAAGGTGTTGCAGGACCTCTCTGAGAAGGAAGAGGAGGTGGAGACTAAGCTGACCCCCTCTCAGAAAGACAAAGTGACTCTGTATTCTGCTGGGAAAATCAAAAAGGTTTTAGCAGAAACCAAAGGCCAGAGGGCGGTGAAGGTAGAGACCCACTTCCCTGATTTAAATGGCTTTATCAGCTCTGTTAATCGTTTCAAAAAAGAAGAGGATGTTTTTACAGATCAAGAGATATACAGACTGAAAAAGCTAGTCACAAAGGCTAAAGAAGCTCTTATCAAGGGTGATGAAAAATTGTTTTTATCATGGTGTGTTTTTTATCCCCTGTTTTTATTTGTTTTGGGTTTTTTTGGCTCTTCATGAACATTTCTATTGGCACTTTAAACATTAATGGAGCGCATTCTGACTCTAAGAGAGCCTCTCTGTACCAGCTGTGTCAGTTTAAAAAGCTGGATGTCTTTTTTATACAAGAGACTCATAGTGACCAAAGAAATGAGGGGGACGGAGGAGGGAGTTGCCAGGCCAGGTTTTCCTCAGCCACAGATTATCCAACAGTGCTGGGGTAGGGATATTGTTCTCCAGGTTTTTTAATCTCCAGTTTGTAGTGGTGCATCAGGTCATGGAAGGACATATTTTAAAGGTTAAAGGAACATATGAGAATGTAAAGTTTGTATTTGTGTGTGTCTATGCTCCTGTGCTAGGCAGGGACAGAATGGTATTTTAAATAATCTGTGTGATGTGGTGGGTGGTGTGGAAGAGGGTTTTTATTCCTGGGGGGTGATTTTAACTGCACTGCTGATGCAGGTATGGACAGAAATCACCTGGAGCCTCATTGTGCCTCGTCTGCTCGTCTGAAGAGACTCATAGAGACCCATGATCTGGAGGATGTGTGAAGGGGACTGAACGGGACCACCAGGTAGTACACCTGGTCGCACTGCAGAGACAATAGTTTTTCCTTAGCCAGACTGGACACATTTTATTGTTTTAAACACCATTTTAGCATTTTTAAAAACTGTTGTATTGTCCCTATGGGTATTTTGGACCACTCTCTAGTCCAATGTGACTTTTTTATCCAGAATGTGAAGACGTCCAGCGCCTACTGGCATTTTGACACAGCTCTTTTTGAAGATCGTGCTTTTAAAGAGGCTTTTAGGTTTTTATGGACTTCACATAGGGAAAGAAAGTCTGTGTTTTTATCAGTACAGAGGTGGTGGGATTATGGGAAGGTTTTAATCCAACGATTCTGTCGACAGTATACTCGCAACGTCACCAAGCACATCACGAGATCCCTTCAGGACCTGGAGACTGAGGTACAGAACCTTCTGGGCTGTACAGGAGAAAGAGGGCATGTTGAACCCCCCAAGTAAGAAGGCTGCCATAGCCAACCTGCTGGTCACCACAGCACAGGGGGCGCTGGTCCGCTCCCGCTACATGACCGCCTCCATGATGGATGCCCCATCAAAGTTTTTTTTCAGCCTGGAGAGCAAGAACGGACAAAGAAAGGTCATCCACAGCCTGTGCGCCTCTGACAGGTTCACCATCACAGAGACCTCCAGGATCCGTAAGCATGCCACAGACTTTTACAGAGACCTTTTTAAAACAGAGCTGGTGGAGGATCCAAAGCTGGAGGCAGAGTTCCTCTCTGGCCTTCCTCAGGTGGGAGAGTCTGGGAACACCCTCCTGACCAAAAACCTGGCTCTGGAAGAGCTCCATGTGGCACTCAAGAGCCTGGCCAATGGTAAGGCTCCAGGCATTGATGGCATCCCTGTGGACTTTTATAGCCTAAGACTTTCTGGCCTGTGGTGGGTGAGGACTTGATGGAGGTATTCAATGAAAGCCTCAGAACAGGACTGTTACCGCAGAGCTGTAGGCAAGCCATTATCACCCTGTTCCCAAAGAAATGAGACCTCCAGGACTTAAAAAACTGGAGGCCGGTCTCACTGCTCTGCAGGGATTATAAGATCCTCTCCAAGGCCCTGGCTCTCCGGCTCAGGGAGGTGATGGCGGAGGTGGTTCATGTAGACCAGACCTACTGTGTGCCTGGCAGGCTGATAAGTGATAACATCACTTTGATTTGGCATGTTTTGGACGTCTCCAGCTCTTTGGGCATCGACACTGGTCTTATTTCCAAAGACCAGGAAAGGCTTTTGATTGGGTTGAACACCAGTACCTGCGGAGGGCGCTTTCCGCCTTCGGGTTCAGCCCAGATTTCATAGCCAGGGTTTGAGTTATGTACCGTGATGTTGCGAGCATACTGAAGATCAGTGGTGGTCTGGCTGCTCCCTTCTGTGTCCAGAGAGGGGTACGACAGGGGTGCTCCCTCTCTGGGATGCTGTACTCTTTGGCCATTGAACCCCTTCTGCACAGACTGAGAAAAACTCTGAGGGGGTTGATTTTCCCAGGGTGTCCGGCAGCAGTGAAGCTGAGAGCTTATGCTGATGACATTATCGTGATTTTAAATACACAGGGGGACATTTTGGTTTTAGAGGAAAATGTTGAACTTTTTAAAAAACTATCTTCAGCCAAGGTGAACTGGACCCAGAGTGTGGTCTTTGCTACCAACAGGGACTCTCTGGGTGGGCTGGCCCTTCCAGGGGGGCTCCAGTGGACAATGGGGGGTTTAAAATATCTCGGGGGGGTTTTAGGGAATAAACAGTTTTTAAAGAAAAACTGTGTGTGTGTGTGTGTGTGTGTGTGTGTGTGTGCGGGGGGGCTGGAGTCCGTCGAGGGCCGATTGAGGAGGTGGAGGTGGCTGCGGCCCTGCATGTCTTACAGGGGGAGGACACTAGTCATCAATAATCTGGTGTCCTTCCTGTGGCACAGGCTGGCGGTCATAGACCCCCCCTCTGGCCTGCTCTCACAGATCCAGGTGGTTTTAATAGACTTTTTCTGGGACAGACTCCACTGGCTCCCACAGGCGGAGCTGTTCCTCCCTGTAGGGAAGGGTGGACAGGGGCTGGTGCACCTGTCCAGCAGGTGTGCCGCCTTCAGACTGCAGTTCATCCAGCAGCTGCTGTATGGATCCCAGGACCTGGTCTGGAGGCCGCTGGCTCGGCTGATCCTGCAGCGCGTGAGCAGCCTGGGTCTGCAGGAGTCTGTGTTTTTAATGGATTTTAAGACTGTGAGTGTTTTATCCCTCCCTGTTTTTTATGGAGGACTGTTTGGAGTCTGGAAGCTGTTGTGGAAGCAAAGAGTCCAGCACCAGGCCTCCTGCTGGCTGCTGAAGGAGCAGCTGGGCCGTGGAGACCTGCTGAACGCCCCCCCCCTGGGCAGGAGTAACTGTGACAGAGGCCCTGAGGGTGGTGGGGATCACCACGCTGGGGGCCCTACTTAATGCCACTGGACCAGACCTTCAGGAGGTGGAGGAGCTGGCAGAGGAACTCGCGCCCCCCCGCCGTACAAGCCTCCACTCTCCAAGCGAGTGGCAGACCTTCAGTGGAGACTTGTCTATGGGATTTTAGCAGTGAACGCTTTTACATCGGTTTTAAACTCTGCAGTCCAGAGCAGCTGTTCATTCCGTGGGGCAGTGGAGACCATCATCCACTGCTTTGCAGATTCATATTGTTATACTAACCCACTCAGTCAGTCATTTTCTTGACGATATCACTTTGTGTTGTTACAATCCAGGAAGCCAATGCAATGAAATTTCATTCCTAGTGCACTGCTGTCAACAAAGGAAGTCTAATTCTAAGTGCTATAGTTCATGTTGACTGAGCAAGTGACACTGTTTTGCAAAGGATGTAGAATAGGGAATAAGGGAATACAAAAGCATAAAATTCCCAAGACTTGTTGGAATCAATTCTGAACAACTGGTTTTAAATTCTCATCCCCAAAAGCAATCAGGCTATACATTCTGCTGATCTGCAGCAGTTCTGACCTGATTCTTGCGAATCTGAAAAGCTTTAGTGAGGTCCTCCTTGCAGTAGAACCGCACATTGTTGATGGGGTTCTTTTCCTTCATGCCATAGTCCATGGAGATGACCTGAAGGCGAGAAAGGTGGGATAAATCAACACAGATGGACACAAAGTTTCAGGTCTTATCATATTGAAAAAGATTGCAAATCACCCTGACGACAAAATCCTCAGGCTGAAGAAGGACATCCGGGGGGCTGTTTTGGTGGACATGATGAGCCAACTCTTTTTCCCATTCTTCAGTTATTTTCTTGTGGATAAAAGAAAGGCAAGAAGGGAGGAGGATGAACATATACCTACATATATAAAGTCTATATACATATATACAGTTAATTAATAAAGGGTGACATAGAGAGACAGACAGCCATTGACACTCACACTTATACCTAAGGGCAACTTAGAGTGACAAATTAACCTCATAAGCATGTTTTTGGTCTGTGGGACATAGCCGGAGTGCCCACAGAGAGCCCATACGTGCACAGGAAGAACATGCAAACTTCACACAGAAGTCACATATATATATATATATATATATATATATAATATATATGACACCTTGCTGCCATATATATATATATATATATATATATATATATATATATATATATATATATGTATATATATATATATATATATATATATATATATATATGTATATATATATATATATATATGTATATATATATATATGTATATATATATATATATATATATATATATATATATGTATATATATATATATATATATATATATATATATATATATATATATATATATATATATATATATACACATATATGCATATATATAATATATATATATATATATATATACATATATATAATATGTAATATATAGTACTTATTTACATTCCTGCTTGCTATGCATAACTGTAAAAAACAAAATGTCTGACATGTGAAATTGTGGAGGGTGATGCTTTAAAACTTTTTCTCTATTACGATATTCTTTGCTTTTTGTGGCACAGCATGTGAAATTATGTTCAAGTGGTTCAAAACAAAAAAGGTAACCATCAAAGCTGAGCTTTAGAAACAGCATTTAAAACGTGTAGATACAAACCTGGTTGACATCTATGGGTTTGTCTGCCTGTGTCTGACCCAGACACTTGTAGAGGCGTCGACACACAATGTTGTGGAGAATTTTCCTTGCTTCAGCCAGCTCTGCAGAGGAGGAGTTGAGTATCTGCTCAAACACACTATCTGAAAGTCAAAACATCACATAAGACAAAGAGACAACATCCGTCAATCAGTATTTATATTTGTATTTATTTGTTTAATTAACTCTTGAGGTTCAGCTTTACAAACTTCATGGTCTGAATTTGCTGTGTAGATGATTTCAAGAGAAGCAGAAGAAAATAAACTGTAAAGCAAATAACTTAAATTCTTACTATTAAATTTTAAGAAATTGCATTTGAGTCTCACATTAAAATAAATGAACATTCACTGTAATTTAAGTTTACAACGTGACATAATCCTTTTTAATTGCTTATCAAGAAATGTTCGTACATATATGTTAAAAAAACAAAATCAAAATATAAAGATTGGATAATCTAACTAATCTTTTGCTTACATGCTTACAACTTCTAAAATGTCTAAAACTTGTGTTATTTAATACAAGTAGATTGACACAAACAGGCAGCACCAACACATCTGCTTGCATTTGGTTTGTTTTAAGCATGACCCCCTTTAAGACCCCCTTTGCCAGATTAATGTCAGTCATCAGAAGATCCATCCTGCAAAGCTTCTAGTCAAAAAATGACCAACCTTTAGAGCAGGGGTCGGCAGGTAAGTTTGGCCTTGGGCCAAAATTTTTCTGAGCAACTGAACGGTAGGCCAAAACATCACATCAATCAGAAACATGTTTTCTTTCTCTCTCTCTTTAAAAAACAAAACAAAAACATTTTCCCCTTATCTATAGGCTACTTTTATATCGTGTGAATACAAAATGTAGTCTAATTTAAGAAAGAATTTGTTTTAAATAAAGTAACTTTATTTCTCAGACTATTAGTGTGTTATTACTGCTTCAGCTCCACTGTGGCTGCGTTATAAAACTGCTTATAATAGTAACTTGGTGATGATAAAGCTGCTGTCTTTAATCAGTGAATTGTTACCCAGACTGTCTTTTAAGTCATCATAAATGTGCTATAGCCAACTATATTTTCCCCCCACACATTTAATAAAAATGTGAGTAGTTCCATTTTGAAAATAACTACTTCTTTGAGCCCAGCTAACGCATTTTAAATAAAGATAAAAAAAAAAAAATCCAGAAATCCAACACAAAAGTTCCCTTTTCAGCAGAGAAACCAGAGAGATGGCTTCTTACTTGTAGCCCCTTATGGTTTGAAACGTCCTCTTTCCATGTGCTTCCAAACTTTTGCGTTCTCTGCTTCGCTTCTCGCAAGCCAAATGACTGATACTCAGCATCTATTGTCTCTAGGGCTGCGGTCGAATAGTCACCTCCTAAGCCCTTTCCTATCTACTTTTCCTTCACCCTGATGGAAAACGTCATGGGGTTAAGGAAAGGAGAGAGGAGAATTCAGAAGGTCTTAGGAAAGGAAAACTGCCGTGCAGAGAGAATCTGACTACACTTTCACTACGCTACGTCATCATGTGACGGCGGATGTTACTGCTGCAGTGAAACTACAATTTTCCGAAGGTGGACTACAAAAGATGCATCATGCATCATTTATCAAGACAATGTTGTTCCTTTCAGACAACACTGAACATAATAACCTGATAAAAATTACATTTGCATAACCGAAGTTGGAAGTGAGGATTTTAATAAATCTGTCCTCTCATTATCAACATGAACACCAATCAATGCATGAAAATAAATGAAATGAACTGAAAGAAACGCATAAATTGTTAATACCACAATCTAATGGTGCACACATTATTAATACTGAACCAAGTTTAAAATATAATCAACATCAATTGTCTCAAATCCTGCTCACGTCAGAGAATCAGACTACTGGAAAGTTAAGGCAGGTTTTGGTAAACTTTAGAAAGAATCGAACAGCAGTGATAACTCAGATGGTCTGTGTGATTTGTTGGTCATTATTCAGTTGAATTCAGAAGCAGTCGGAATATGCGCTGTTTATAAAACCTGTTACCGCAGAGAGTTGTGGGACAGAATAATCTCCTCTCCTTTCGTAAAGGATGGTCCGGTGTATCCTATGCTAAAGGAGATAATAAAGGGAGCACTGAGCCTCCTTTCCTATGCATTTAAACTATTCGAACAGCTCTAATCTCAAACTACTTCCGGTTCATTTCACTCTGTTAGGAACCTTCCTAAGCAAAAAGGACTTCTCGACCGCAGCTTAGAACTCGGCACATGCCACTGATTTCACAAACTCCATTCACCTGCGCTGCAGGTGAGTGTGCAGCCGAGGAGTGGGCAGCAGCTGAGGAGCATGCAGATCGTGGTGGCTTGTGTTCGTCCAACTGGGGGTGGCTGCTGATTGATATTTTCAGTGGTGCGCGCTGTGGCCACTGGCCGTCTAGGTGTGCTGAGCTTTCCCGGCTTCCCCAGTGGCCAGCACATCCCTTCCCTTTTTATATCAGTTTTTCAATTTCATCTGGCGGGCCAGATAGTATTGGAGACGGGCCAATTTTGGCCCGCAGGCCGTTAGTTGCCGACCGCTGCTTTAGAGCATCTCTTTCAGAATAAAGAAAAAGGGACTACAAGTGTGGATAAGTTGGGCTGAAAGTCAGTGGTGACTGCAAGCCTCTGACTGTCTGATAATGTATATGACAAACTAAACTTTTATTCCATCACCATCCAGTTTTTTAAAGGCTCAGCCTGCCTCCAAATCATATTTGTGGGATTTTTTCCTGGATGGACTTTAATATAAACAGTCCATCAGGTGGGTCGGGTCAGAGATGAGCAAGTATGTCTTGTTTTCTCTAAGTGGGCAAACAGAAGGAGTAATGGCCTTAACCATTGACCTATAGTTTTTAAAAACTATAATTAAAGATATCAAAAAGCAAGAAATGAACGTGAAATCCAACAGCCTTCAACTTTGATCATTAACCTCTCAAATTTTATCAGGTCTACCTGAGTAAGGGGGAGGCATTTGTGCAAAGTTTGAAGACAATCCTGAAGATGTGGGACAACAAGCAGCCATGCAGTACTGCAGAATATTAAAGATACTACTTGGGATGGAAAATAATAAGAACATACTGATATCAATTCTGCCTATAGATCTGATTCTTTATGCAATTTCTTTATGGATACTTGTGAGTTTTCTGTGAAAAAAAGAACATGAACAATGTCAAACACATGGCCCTCCACACATTCAGTTCTATGCTGCATAGATGAATGTTGCTGGTGTTTCCACCTTGCTTTTAAATATTTTACTTGTAAAAAAAAACAACCTAATCAATGCTCTTATGATGAAAAAATTGCAAAAACAATGAAAAAGAAACACTATATTGTCCCCTTGATGGTCTTGATTGCTCCAAGTGGGTCTTAAAAAGGCCTTGAAATGGGGTGCTGGTTTGGCGGAGTGGTTGGCAACCAGGCACCCCATGTACTAGCTTCTGTCGGTCCAGGTTCGAATCCCGCCTGTGACCAGCTTGCAGAGTGTCTTCCCCTGCTCTCTCGCCCCCTTTCACAAGCCTATCCACTGTCTCTCTCCTATCAGTAAAGGGGACATATCATGCTTGTTTCTCCTTTTCACTATGCCAGACTAGGATGCCTGTAACGCATTTTTGCCCTCAGTACAAGTCATTTAGTTCCTTCATTGCCCCACAATTGCGTTCTCAAAATCCTCATTTTAGGCCATTAACAAGGTCTCGTTGAAATGCTTGGATCTGAGGATGACCTTAAGTTACCTCGCAATGTCACAGCCCTTTGTGCTCTGATTGGTCAGTTCTGTCGGGGATTGAGCCAGCCTGTCCTTCATCTTCTACTGTATTTTCCGGCAGGCTCAAAGCAGCGACCGCGTATTGAGTCCCTCTACAGGCCAGAGCAGGTAATGAGTGAATGTGAGCTAGGGATCTATAAATCCCCTGCTGGACGGATGTGTTCCTCGGTGATGGTTTTGTGGCTAACGGACATCACAGAGGAGGAAGTGTTTTATCAGATTACTCCAATAAAAAGAAAGGTACCTCGTGATGTCACAACGTTTGAAATCTCGCGGTCATCTCGCAATGACCTATTTTCAGAGGCATCAAATCTCGTTCTAGGATATCAGAAAAAATACAATATCTCATTTTTTGAAAATTAAGGGGGTGTAAGGTCTTGTTTTCAAATTTATTATATTATATATAAGTATTAAATCATGCATCAGAATGATATGTCTCCTTTAAAGGCACAAAATGCCCAAAAAATATATTTAAAAAATAAATAAATACATAAATAAATAAAAGGCCTTGAAATTAACTCAGTATTCTTCATAACCAGACAAAAACCCCTAAAAGGAAGTCAAGTATTATGTTATCAAGTCAAGTGATAATGTGCACAGACCTGTCAGCTTTGAGTAGGCCTCCATGTCGTCTATAGCTTCGGAGAGAGAGTACACCTTCCCTCCTGAGCCTTGAAACTCCATGTGCTTGTCTGCTTTCAAAAAGGCTTCTGTGATCCTGGTAAACCAAACCCAACAAATCAAAGCAAACACGTGAAAGACTATAAGAAAACATATTCAAAAAAACTACTTTGGAACTACATTAGCTCCCCCTTTTAGGAGTCACCACCTTATCACGGTTGGGGGGTTTCGTGTTCCAATGACCTTGGGAGCTATGTTGTCAGGGCTTTATGCCCCTGGTAGGTCACCCAAGCGACCAGGTCCTGGGGGAGGGGCCAGTCAAAGCGTGGCTCGTAGACTGTTATGGAAGGACAGACCAAAGGGCCTAGCTTTCCTTGCCATGGCGTGGGCCACCGAGGCTCCCCTCTGGAGCCAGACTTGGGGGCGAGCACCTTGTGCTAATGCACCAAACAGCAGTTCAGGGCATCCACCTTTTTTAGACTCCCTAGACGGGGTGCTGGAGAGTGCCCCCTTTAGGGGACTCCCTTGTTCTGCTGGGGGATTTCAATGCTCACCTCAGCGATGACGGTGCGACCTAGTGGAGTGTGATTGGGAGGAACAGCCTCACTGATCTGAACCCGAATGGTACTTTGTTACTGGACTTCTGTGCTCAATACAGATTGTCCATAACAAAACACGATCATCAAACTGCAGCCTAGGATGTCCATATGTGCACTTGGCACTAGGACACCCTAGGCTGCAGTTCGATGATTGACTTTGTAGTCGTGTCATTGGACTTGTGGCCGCATGTCTTGGACACTCGGGTGAAGAGACGGCCGGAGCTGTCAACGGATCACCACCTTGTGATGAGTCGGCTCCAATGGTGGGGGAGGATTCCCCGTCAGACCTGGCAGGCCCAAGCGTGTTGTGCAGGTCTGCTGGGAACGTCTGGCAGAGACTTCCATCAGAAAGGGTTTCCACTCCTACCTGAGGGTAAAGTTCTACCAAGTGGTGGGGGAAGCAGGGGACACTGAGTCCGAGTGGGCCTTGTTCCAGGCCTCTATTGCTGAGGCAGCTGATCAGAGCTGTGGCCGTAAGGTGGTTGGTGCCTGTCGCAGCGGCATCACCCAAACCTGCTGGTGGATACAGGCGGGTTCACAGGCAGGCCAAGGATGAGATTCTACCCCAAGTGGAGAAGTTCAAGTACCTCAGGGTCTTGTTCACGAGTGGAGGAAGGAGAGAGATCAACAGGCATCAGCAGTGACTCTGCACTGGTCTGTTGTGATACAAAGGGAACCGAGTCGCAAGGCGAAACTCTCGATTTACCACTAGATCTACAGTTCTATCCTCACATCCGGGCACAAGCTGTAAATGACAAAAAAAAAAAACAAGATCACAAGTCCAAGCGGCTGAAATGAGTTTCCTTTGCAGGATGGCCAGGCCTCTCCCTTAGAGACAGGGTCAGAAGCTCGGTCATCTGAGAAGGGCTTGGTGTAGAGCCACTGCTCCTTCAGGGGGCCAGATGAGGTGGCTTGGGCATCTGGTCAGGATGCATCCTGGACGCCTCCCTGGTGAGGTGTTCTGGGCACGTCCCACCAGTAGGCAGCCCCGGGGAAGACCCAGGACACACTGGAGGGACTATGTCTCTCAGCTGGCCTGGGAACGCCTCTGGATCCCCTGGGAAGAGCTGGACAAAGAAGTTGGGGAGAGGGAAGTCTGGGCTTCCCTGCTCAGGTTGCTATGTGACCTGGCCACTGATAAGCAGAGGAAGATAGATGGATGGGTAACACAAAATTAGCTACTCACATGATCTCTATGATATGGCTCACTTTGTGCTGGTAGGCTCTTCTGTGGAGACAGTTCCTGGTGTAAAACATGTCATACAGGTTGTACGCCTCCTGTTCAAAGAAATCACAATGATCAGTCTGCATATGTTTATTATGTTTTCAAAGTTTTTATCAAATAAATACTGAAATTTTGATAAATAAGTACCCCAAATGTCGAGACTTTACATTGTTTTCGCACAGACATATGTCTTACTCAAGGATAAATTATTTTTTAACAGAAAAATCATATTTTACCTGGTTCATAATCGATCCATTAAATCCAAAGATTGATCTTTTAACTTGGGTAGTTTTTTATCATTGGAAGTGCAGACAGCAGCCAGTGGTATCAACCCTGCTAGTCTTGTGAGATCAGCATTTAGCGCTACTCTTTACTGAACAAGGTCTCATGAGATGTTACTGCAAACAAGCATGGTGGAAGCACTTCATGTGCACCACCGGCGAGTTTAAAGGCTGATGTTTGGATGTACAGTATTTTGGATTTAACAAGCACGAAGGAAAAGATGAGTTGGACAAAATACAAGTCATATGCAGAAGATGCATTAATATATAACCTTAATATAAGATCAATGTAACTGCTTTTGGTTCAGTTCTTAGTGTCAAAACAATTTTAATGATGTACCAGGTCAAAAGGTCACGTTTTAAATTCACAGCATTATTTTAACTGAGATATCCCAGACTGAATAAATATCAAATTGAATCGTGAATCAAATCGATTTGAGACCTTGTAATATTGAATCGAATTGATCCAGAAAAATTGAATCAATACCCAGCCCTAGTAAAGACCCCACTAAATGTGAATCATATAGACCCATATCGCTTTTGAATGCAGACCTGCATATACTTACAGCAACTTTAGCAAGAGCTAATACAATTCTAACACAAATAATCCATCCTGACCAAACAGGATTTACTACAGGGTGATACTATGGGGATATTATCTGCAGACTTCTATATCTAATAATGACCCACCTAAATGCCCTAAGAAAGAAGCAATGATACTCTCTTAAGGTGCCCAAAAGGCTTTTGACTGGGTCTCATGGGCATACCTGTTCCAAACACTAAAACATTTTCAATTTGGACCCAAATTACTAAAGTGGATTTGAACACTGTATTCCAACCCGCAAACAGCTGTCAAAGTAAGTGCATTTATATCAGATCACTTCAGCCTTGAAAGAGGGGGCAGGCAGGGCTGCTCCCTATCACACCTGTTGTTTGACATTTGCACTGAAATGTTGGCTCAGCTTATCAGAGATGACAGCAATATAACAAGATTGACAATAGATGGTTAACAACACAAGTAATCATTATACGCCGATGACATACTCCTCTATCTATCCAATCCTATAACTACAAATCCTCATCTAAAAGACATTATCTCCCTATATGGGTTTTATGTTTTCTATAAAGTAAATGTAGATAAAACTGTGGCTATGGATATAAGCTGTAAAATAACAGAAATGGTTTAACTTCAGAGTGGATTAAATGGCCGAAAGACGGCATTAAGTATCTTGGCATTCAAATCCTTTTTCACTTGAAAATGTGTATGATAAGAACTATAAAACAATATTACACAATATTAGTAAAGATCTCGACTGATGGTCGTCCCTCCCCTTGTCCTTGTTAGGTTGCATAGAAAGCAAACAGATGAATGTACACCCTAAACTTCTCTTTTTGTTTCAGATTTTTTCTGTTGATATCCCCAAACTCAAATTTGATAAGCTGGACAGACTTATTTCAATGTATAGTATATGGCAGAGAATCTGAGTTGAACATAGATATCTCGAGATATATCCTACACTTTTGCGACTGTCTCACATCATGGCGCCACCCAGAGTGCAGAAAGATATTTTTGAAGCCCTTAGTAATATATTTCATCAGAATCTTGCAATTGATCCAAAAGAGGCTATACTCAGCCTAACGCCTATAGGCATTGAGGGAAAAGCAAAAAAGGATCTACTACGCATAGTAACAACAGCTGCAATAATATGCAATAAAATTAAATGGCTAAAATCCGATTCCCCATCCTACAATATGTGGATGGAGAAGGTTCAGAAAATCCAGGACATGGAGCAAATGACATATTCTTTGAGTTTACAAAGAGAAAGTGTTGTTGCAAGGTGGAAACTTGTTGAACCCATATTAAAATGATGAACAGGTACAAGCACAGTTTATGAATACATTCACATGAACTTCACTAACCCTTTTTTTTCCAAGATATATATTAATTAAATTATTCATCAAATTTTTCCAGTGTGTAGACCCTTGAAATTATCTATAATGTATACATCATATACCCCAATGTCTTTTTTTCCAAGAGAGAAAAAAAGAACAATCATGGAAATACATGCATAACTAGTGATTTGAAGTGAGTTTTTTTTTTTTTTTTAATAAAACTAAGTAAAAAAAAATACTTAAAAACCATCAGTTATTATCACCTTGTCTCTGGAGCAGATCTGCTTCTGCCCGTCCACTTCACACACCCTGGCAAACTCCAGGAAGCGGCGGTAGTCGAAGTTGTTTTGGATCCCCAGGTGGTGGCAGTCCCTGCACAGAGAAACAGAGACATACAAAAAATGTCTCTTAGGAGGTCACATTTGCTGATGTCGTCTCTTTTGAAGTGACATTATATGTGGAAGATGAAAGTGTTCACGCTCCACATAATTGTAATACCTTAAAAGGTGCAATGTGTAGAAATTGGCATTTCAGTGACATCTAGCGTTCAGATTTTGAATGAGCCTGTGTGTTAATAAAACATCACATCAGTAAGTGGCAGGAGCTGGTGAAGACTAATAAGGATCGTGAACAGGGCATCATTTGTGACATCTTTAAATAAAAACTACAAACTCATTTTCAGGTTTATCACCAGATGAATAAAAAGACAAAAAAATCTTCAATTATTTTTCTAACACAGATTTTCATTGAAGTGTTTAACTTATTTCTCTTAACCAAATAAGGCAAATACTTCCATCGCTGATAAGGATAAAACAGAATTAGATTGTAACTAGGCCTGTGCTCAAAATATTGATACAACAAAACATCGTCATGCACTCGCTTGGGATACATGTATCGATCAGATTCTACAGGATCAATGAGGCTTCAGTGCTTGGACAGTTGTTGTATATATTCTTTGGGTAATGTTAACAATGGCACAGTTCAAAGTTGAAGCCAATCTACATGATGAAGCACATGCTCCAAATTTAAACTTAGGTGTCTACCAAAGTTTGAGGACCTGAATTAAAGTTCTTAAGTTGTAGAGTCATTTAAAACTCATCCTTGTTCTTTTTCTTCTTTGAATAAAAAACAGAAGTTGCTGGGTATTCTGTTAAAAGTGCAGACAATGCTCACAATTTATGTGTATTGGGATACATATCGTATTGTGGCATCAGTATCGGAATACGTATCGAATCGCTGGGTTATTGGAAATGCCCAGTCCGAATTGTAACCCACTTAATACTATTCTGTACTATGATTTAGTCATTGTAAAGTATAAAATCTGTATGAGTTTAAAATAAAGGCTATCAGACTGTAGAGGCACCAATAATCGGTATCAGCCTCAGAAAATCTGTATCTGTCAACCCTAGTCGGCAGATCAGTAAATCAGCCCACCTGGCGAAGTAGTCCATCTTGTCCACATCGATACCATTCCTTTTGTTGGCTACAATTTCATAGAGGAAGGACTTGGCTTCTGGACGCCCTTTATACGGCCACTGTGAGGGTGACAAAAACAACAACTTTGGATCATTTTTATTGGCTTCATATGATAGTGGCATAGAACTTTAACTACACAGCTAAGAAATATAAGGAAGTTTCATTAAAGACAAGATAGAAAGCCAAAAACAAATTGAACATACTATGTACAAACATAAGAATGATGATACACACTGATGAGACTTATGAACAACTGGTCCTGTTTGAAGATCTGAATACGAGGCAAAGGCATCATATTTTCTCGTATTCATCTCCATTTAATCCTTGTCTTCCAAACACCACACTGTCAGTCTACACAGGGTGAACAGTGAGCTGGCCGTTACCCGAATTTCCATCTCTGGCTCCATCCACCCAATTTCATTTTAAATCTTTTGTGGGTTTTTGTTGTAACTAATTGTGTAATTATTCTAGATGGGCATTACATAAAATGGGAGGAAAAAGAAGGTCCACCACAAAAAAGCAGGCTCCATGAGTATTATAAATTTGACTTCCTGGGATGGACAAGAACACAAAAAATATTTTAGTTTTAGTCTAATAATTGTATAATTGTGTCATTTTAATTTAAAATTATTTTAAAAAACCTTTAAATTGGATCTTGAGGTCTTTCAGCAGAAACATACAGGAGTGTTGGTGGTGCTTCAAAGATTGTCTGTAGTGAATTTTATTATAATAGTGTATTTGTAAGCACATAGAGGAATTGATCAACAAAAGCAGAACCAAGTGTTACCTTCTGGTCTTGAACTGCACCAGTGTCCAGTGGTCCAGCGATCAGCTCCTTTATAAAGTCCAGGTCCTCGGACAGCTCCAGACCATGCTCCTTCATCACGTGCTTCAGGTTATTGACTTCCACTAGGTAGACAAACATGTCCAGAGAGGCCTTCTCGTGCTGCCGCAGAAACAGTTCAAGTTCACAAAGGGGAGAATGATATTCATGTTTGACAATGATATCCCTGTGACAACCTGAACTCGAACACTGGGGGGCATAAACCTGATTACTTGTCTTATCTATAATGTCCTCCTAATTGTAGCTCAAATTACACAAGGATGGTGTTCTTTACTGTTCTTATCAGTCATGTGTCATTTAAGACTGCACCGCAGCCTTTTATTGCAGTCATTATAGCCTAAAACCTGCTGATTTCCAGGAATAAAGTCTGGGAAGAAATGATAAAGCCATACTTTAAAACCACTATAACCATTATAACAGAAGCAACCATATTAAAATGATCTGAAAATGTTTGGCAGAGTTGAGTCAACATTTCTCTAACACTCATAAAGACCACTATGTCAGCTGATATAATCTGCTGTCTGATGGATGGTGTTAGTCATGTCTGTCCAGCCCCCTCACGGTGATTTAAATTACAGCTTTTTGGTCTTAGTAATTTGGTACACAAAATTACAATCTAATCAGCATCTTAAATTTTTTTGCTAGGTCTTTTTCAACAGTTAACCTCTGTGTCCTGTTCATGACAAAATGGGGGAGAAAAGCTGTTAACAGACCAACAACATATGACTTTAAATAAAACAATCAAAAATCCCCGTTATCAGTTTTCTTGTTTCCTTATTTGTCTGACCAGGCTATTTGCCATTTCTTTAGTTTATGAGGACAGAATTATTGATGCCTTTCAGGTGATGACTGATTTCTAACCAGCATTCTCAAGATTTCTGTATATCTTGGGTCCAGTACCCCAATTCGGTGGGCCACACCCTTTTATATTGGAGTGACTGGGACTTTTATACCTGACTCTGTTCTCATATCAGGCCACCTGCATAGCAGGGTCCCCATTATATTGTCATTTTTGTGCATTTTATTGTAGCCATATTGGTAAGCACTGTGTATGTATTTATTTTATTCCTATATTATGTACAGCTATACAACTTTGGGATGGGTGGGAAATGGGTTGGTGGTTATAACTGGCACATTTAATGGGGATGATTTCGATGTGCTCTTTTATATTTTCTTGTTAACTGCCAAAATGTAAATAAAAAGATTTATAAAACAAAACAAAAAGACCTCAAAAGACTGATTTAACCGAGCTGAGATGAAGTGGATTTTGCTTTTCTACCTTAGCAGTATTAACATAATTCTGAGGAGACAAAGTGATGCTAGAATGTGTGTAAGCTAAAAAAAAAAAAAATATACTACCTCTATTGATCAAAATGAAGAAGTTTATTTTTATATCAAATCAGTATTGTACTCATCAGCTCACTCTCTATACCTGTCCAGTCCAGGTACAAGTGACATCTAAATTTTAGGGTTTCTTACCTTCCACTTTACATCAGGACGTGCCCTGGGGATGAACATCCCATCATACACATGAGAAAATGGCCCATGTCCTAGAGAGGAGAGGTTATAAGAATCAGCATTAACTTTGTGTGACTAAACCTTTGAATTTCCTTCTCTTTTCACTGCTCTAAAAAACTTAAGTTTAAAGAAGAACAATTAAGTTTCACTTTCAATTCTCTTCCAGCCAACCCCAACAGCAATCAAAATGAAACCTATTTGGCGTGTTACTCACCTAGGTCGTGGCAAAGTCCAGCGATCTGCACACAGAGGATGTCTCTGCGTGAGATGAGGAGTTCAGGCTGCCTCTCATTGAGAGCTTGAACAAGTCTTCCTGCCAAGTGACACACCCTGTATTAGCACATAAAGAACAAGACAAAGAGATGATTAAGGTTACAAAATTCAGAGAATATTAAAGATGGAAACTTTCCTCAGGAAATATGTGGTAATAAACAGAAGAAGTAGTATGTAAGAAATTGAAAGTTGGACCTCAACAGATATCTTAAATATAGTTGGGAAATATATTTGATTATTTGTCATGACTAAAACAACCAGACTCCAGTACAGTAGAGAACATTTATGATATTTAGGGCTGAAATGATTCCTTGGATAACCCCGATTATTAGATTACAAAATATCCTTGGGGCAAATTGTGTGCCTCGAAGCCTTGTTTAATATATAATTATAGGCCTACATATAAAATATATATCTGGACTACTATACAGTGCACGGTGTTTGACACAGACGGTCATTTCTGTGGCACAACGCGCCTGCTAGTTTGTAAAATCGTGAAGGAAGAGAAAAGAGGGGCAGGAAGGAGAGAGTCCTCAGAAGAAACGGCAGAGAGTGTCCCAAGTGTGTGGTCACTACAAGAAGGGACGAAAGAAAACACAGTGCAGTGTGTATGATGTCAAACGGAGTTAGCTTAGCACGTAGCTTAGCATGATAGCACGTCGTCAATGCTGCAGCACGTCAACAGTAAACATCCGGTCTGTGCGTCAAGTCCTCAGAGCGAGAAAACAGGATGACACTCGTGATCCATCAACAGAAGCAGCTCATGTGATCAATAACTGAGATGTGGGTGAGTGAAAAACCTACTTTGATTATGGCTCTGTGTAAAGGCTGGTTCAGAATGTAAATCAATGCGGAGGCTACTTGCCCAGAATTATGTGTATTTTGTTCACATACTTTTCACATCCAATAACTTTACATTTAATTTGATTGCAGAGAGTAGAACAGGAAACACTGACAGTAAGTAGAGGAAGCAGGTGTAGGGAATGCTTTCATATGTTATAAAAATGTACATTAGCTAGTTAAATTATCTTAGTATCTAAGTATGATATTATTTGGTCCTAGAAATAAAGTAAGCAAAATAAGATCATCAATATGGTACAGTAGTAAAGGCAATAATTTTGCAAAAAGAGATAAGCATGAATACAAATAAAATGAAAGTAACCAAACTTTAAAAAAGTACTGAAAAAAGCAAGAGATGGCCGGGAGTAAAAATAAAAGTATAGATTTTGATTTTGAGATCCCATTTATGCTCAGAATGTTCAAAATAAGAAAAATAAGTTGTTAATTTAAGTGACCTGGCTTTTCTGTTTTGTGTGTTACTAATAATAATAATGTGTAGTGATTCAATGTAAAAAAAAAAAATGCAGGGAGTGCAATGCAACTGTTATCCAACTACTCAATTAATCCCCAAAAATTTGATAGAGTAATCGATTACAAAAAGAATTTTTAGTTGCAGCCCTAATGATATTCCTCAGTCACACTGATTCCTGTCTGAGGCTGTGCCCCTACATGTCCTGTGCAGTCCTCCATCACATGATCAGATGATTCTACATCTCTGGAATTCTGACAATGCATTTTTAAAGCCAGGAGACTGCTGAAGCAACATGTTTAAAGTCAAGTTGAAACTGATTGTTCAATAAAATTAGAAAAACTTGAAAAAGTTCCACTTACAAATACGGCCTTGAGCAAATAAACAAGACCTTGCTCCCTGGCAGGCTGAAGCTCTGGTGCCTTCAGTTTGGTCTACTGCCCAGGCTAATGTGGCCTCTTACCATATATGACATCCCTTTCTCAAAGGTTGAAAAGCTGGAGAGGTTGATCAGCTCCTTCGCAAAAAAGTGGCTGGGACTTCCCAGATGCTTTAGCAACATTGGGCTGTATGGAAGAGGCATGCTAGAGCTCCCTGTCCCCAGCCTTGTGGAAGAGTCCAAGTGCTCGAAGGTAAGGCTGGAAATTACCCTGACAGAATCCCGAGACCCTTACGTAGCCCAAACAGCACCCACTCTGGCAACTGGAAGAAAATGGACCCCAACTGCAGCAACACAACAAGCAAAATCAGACCTCAGGCACAAAGACATCGTTGGCCTTGTGCAGCACGGCAGAGCAGGCCTAGGCCTTGGAGAAAGCAGGCCAGTGTGGCACAAGCCAGCCCCGGCTGAGCGCAGACAGCTTGTGGTCGAAGAGGTACGACGGCAAGAACAAGCAGCAAGGTGTGCAAAGGCTATCTCACAAGCCAGGCAAGGACAGTGGATGAGATGGGAGGGGGTTGAGAAGAGGAAGTTGTCATGGAGAGAACTGATGGGCATGGAAGCGTTTCACATCAGCTTCATACTACGTGCTACGTATGATGTCCTGCCTTCCCCCCTAACCTCAGCCAATGGTACGGCGAAGACCCCACGTGCCCCCTTTGTCCTTCTCCTGCTAACCTGAAGCACATACTGGCTGGCTGCAAGACTAGTCTGTCGCAAGGCCGTTACACCTGGAGGCACAATCATGTCCTGAGGTGCCTAGCTGCTACGCTGGAGAACAGGCGGAGAAAGATAAATGCTTTGCCTGCCCCTGCATCTCTTCCTGCATCAGCAAGAGCATTTATCCGACAAGGTGCAGAGCCAACCAAACTCCAGGCACCATCAGACACCAGCCAGCTTGGAAGGGCACGAGATTGGAAGATGGTGGCAGATCTGGACCGAAGGCTCTCTTTCCTTTCTGAGATCGCCAAAACAAATCTTAGACCTGACCTTGTGCTCTGGTCCTCCTCGCTCTCCACTGTGTACATCGTGGAGCTTACTGTTCCCTGGGAGGATGCTGTGGACGAGGCCTTTGAACGCAAGAACCTTAAGTACACAGAGCTGGCAGCTGACGCTGAGCAACGTGGTTGGAAAGCCAAGGTGCATCCAGTGGAGGTCGGCTGCAGAGGCTTTGTGGGCAAGTCAACCATCAGACTGCTTAAGGAACTGGGAATTCAAGGCCAAGTCCAACGCCAAACCATCAAATCCCCCTCAGGTGCTGCAGAAGAAGCAAGTAGGTGGCTTTGGGTGAAGAGGCGAGACACATCCTGGGCCCCAAAATAACGCCAGAGGCCTTCATAGTTCTGTACTGACAGACATCAGTGCAGAGCCGAAAGCAGAAGGGGGCGCACCTGGGACGCCAGGTGTCGCCGATGAACCTGCTGGAGGTGTCGTGGGCTGAATCATCGAAACACCGGTGAAGGCGGGTGTCCACCTGATGACCCCAATGAAGCTTTTGACCCCACTTCCACCCCACCCACTTTCCAGTACCACAGGTACGGAGCTACGCTTGCAACAACTTTGCTACCCACCATGTATAAGGTTCTTGCAATTACTTAAGGGATTATTCCACCCAGTCCTAGAACATAACTAAATCTGTTGAAGTGTCATGTTTTTTTAATTGGATTGTTTTGCATGGAAAATTCTAGAGGATCTGAGAGTGCCAAAAAAGTTACAGAAATCTTCGAATGAAAGCTTGAAACGTAGTTATTAAGTTAAGAAATAATTATTCATCAGCATGCCTTTTACTTTATTCTCCTTCTAAATTTAAATTTCATAGTTTGTTCAAAGTATATTTTACCATGGTCATATAAGTATTATCTTAATTTGAACATGTGATCATTTTAGTTTATATTCCCAATTTAGTATTTTAGCGATGGTTCTATGTTTTAATGTATTTATTGATTTTCCTTTTTGTATTTCCTGTGTTTCATGACTTTTAAAATTCAACTTGATTTTATTGTTATTTTATTGAAGCCACTGGTGAGCATGACTCTCTAAGTTCTACGATACATGTATTATTTGGTTATTTTTTTGGCCGTCAAGTGTAGGAAAGTGACTTGGAAAGGGGTACAGAAAGCAGAGGAAGACACGCGGCAACTGGGTCTCAGGCAGGAATTGATCCCTGGCTGCACGGGAGCCTTTATATGTGGTACTCATGCTTGCAGAGGTGGTGATACTGGGAATGTATTGCAGCCATTTTAAAAGGGAACCTATTGTCTGTCCTCCTCATTTAAGGTGAAGAGACCACTCTAAATGTCACTCACAGGCTTATTTCAGTAAATGTTAAAGCAATGCTGGTTCATGAATTGTCAAGATAAACCACAATCAACAACCATTGTGTCAAAATGAAGACATACCCAATAGAGTGTTCAAAGCGGTTGTGAGAAGCTCCAGGAAACACAAAGTACTTTCCTCCAAGCTGCTTGATGTATCGTAGTCTCTGGAACTGAGGTGTGTCGATGATTTTGATGAGAAGAGGGTGTAACTCCACGTGACCATGAATGGGATCATTGAACACCTGACAGAGGACATGACACACAAACAAAAACACAGAAGCAATTCATCCTAGTTTATCAGTTTTATATGATACCTTACTTTCATTCTGATCTCCTGCAGCTAAAGCTCATAAAACTAAATGGGAAGAACTTGAGGATGTGCACACCTGTCAAAAAGGCAATGCCTTCTCTAATTACACTTTCACAGAGGCTTCATTACTCTGAATAGAAAGTCTATTCTATTTCCTCAAGTGAGTCACCACTATGTGACAAATGCCAGACATCAGCAGCTTTGTAGTATGTTCAATGATTCAGTGCGTCAGGACTGATGCTTTTCAAATAACATCAAATGTTTAAAATGTAAATATCAAGCCTGCCTATTCTCATCATTTTAGGTATATCAGATTATGAAATGATTTGACAGTGTGTAACGATGCTTCCCCTCCTACTGCTTGATTATAACAAAAAGATTAATATTAATGAACTGGAAAAGTGCTGCTGCCCCTACATCTGACATCTGTGACAAGACTCTCCTACCCGCACACTCCACTTAAGAGAGAATAAAATACACAACTTAATCATCTGAAATCAACTTGCAGGCCACAATACCTCTCTCTGTTAACTTTTAACCCTTTAAGAATTCACTAAATGTATTTTTTCTTTTGACAGAGAAAATAAAGGATGTGTTTTTTCTTCAGATACTAGTATTCTTTGACATGCCCTTGCTGATCATTCAATGATCTTCTGTATTTACTCTATTATGTCTTCTTATCTGTACAGCCTTGAGCACTTTGTTTGGAGACACAACATACCTTCTTTGGTTCTGCTGCTATCTGAAAAAGTTTCCTGAGGCTGTGAAGGATCTTCAGCCGGTCACCAAGGCACCTTTAAATAAAAATATAAATATGATAAGTTCTGAAACATGTAAATGCCATAACTCATTCTTGTCCTTCTTTAGGCCGTTAGATGATCAGTGTAGGGGTGTCAGTATGTCTGTTTGCATGATTGTCTATTAGTGTGTATTTAGATTAGAAATACACCATATTGGACTTTTGCTGCTTTCCTGCATTGACATTTCCCAACTAATTTTTGCTGATACTGAATTTTGCTTGATGCATTTTGACTTGTTGTTTTCATTGTGACTCTATTAGTGTCAGGAACTAATGTGAAATGAACAAAAATGTAACTCTTAAATAATGAAATTTACCACTTTTAAATGTACCCATTTAGAGATAAGGTGAAGTGTTGGGGTGCATTTGTGTATTATTTCAGTTTTCTCCAAATTACCCAAAGGATATTTGATTTTAATTGCAAGGTTGATAAAAACTGTAAATGTTTATCACCTGACAGAAGTGCTGTCTCAGGTTTATACAAACTGATGCTTGCCTATATTCAGACTCAGTTTCAAAGGAACAGGACTTAGGGGTCAAGTTAGCATTTGTTCAATGTGAATACATTTGTATATATTGCTACAAATTCAAAGTCAGTCAGAGGAAGAGTAATATAATGATCAATTATTCACAGAGCTTAAATCACTTCCTCTAGTCTGGAGAAAAATAATCCCACTATCTCAGATCTCTGATGGCATAATTATGGGAAAATGAAACTTTATTTCACATGCTGTGTCTGTCCGCCACTCAAGTCTTTGTGGACAGAAGAGTGTAATTAAACTTCCACACTAAAGAATATAAATACCCATCCATGTCCTGCTGTTTGCCTGCTGGAGTTCAAGGCTGCACAGCTTCAGTAAAAAAGGCAGAAAGACATAGGTTTAGCATTTTTTTTTCTGCTAAAAGAAAGAATTTTATAAATTTGAAAAATACACAAGCCAAGATGTTTATAATAGAGACATGGTTACCAGAGTATTTAAATTTTCTTGGCATGGAAAAATTGTGGATTTGTCTAAATGGTCCTAAATTTAAGACAGAGAAAATCTGGAGTCTTGTTTTGGAAAGTGTCACAGCACCACAAATATCATTATAATATGCCAGTAGTAGCTGGACCACACATTAAAAACATGTATGTATGTATGTATGTTAGATTTTTATGGAATTTAACTCTGGAGTCCCTTCTTGATATGTGTAGTTGTCAAAGTGTGAATGTTTTGTTTTTCAATTGCCTTTGTTTTTATTGCTTTGGGTTTGTTTCAGTATAAAATATTGAGCTAAAGGGGTGGATCAAATGAGTTCTTTTCCCTTTCAGACAAGGTTATTGCATTGAGCTTTACTTTAATGATTGTATCTGTGTGCACGTGCATGCTTAGTTTTTGTGAATGTTAACATATCTGTGATTGATAGATCAGTTTAACTTCAGTCTTTCCTCACGTTTTAAACTGAATCAAACTAAACTAAACATCAGGAATCCATGTAAATCCGTGTATGGTTCGTTCTTTCGTTATTCTGTTTCAAAACAAAATCAAAAAAATGAAAAAACGGACTTGTTTTTTTGTTTCTCTGTTTTAAAACTAAAACAGAAAAACGGAATAACAGAAAAACAGAAAAACGACGTTTTTCTGTTCTGGTTTTAAAAATGGAAAAACGAAAAATTAAAAAAAATAAAAAGATTTTGTTTATATTCTTTCTTTTTGTGAATTTTGGCTATTGCAGTCTTGAGGAAATTAATGAAGGCGGCTTTTAACAGCTTTATATAAAAATAAGACAAATAACTCACACTGAAGGTTTATACAGACATGTTCCTGAACTTTTTTATAAGAAACAGGTCGCTGACGATCCACTGCACTCCATCTCGGCATTTCGACTTCGTGAGTGTATGAGACAGCATCAGTCAGTGCACAGTCTGCTACTGTCTGATCTGCTCACAGATAAACATCAGAACAGATGATGAAAATAAGCTTTTTTCCTCTCGCTTTTCACCTGTTCCAATGACTCATTTCATTCACAGAGCTTAAATCACTTTCTTCCGCAGTAATCCCACTATCTCATCAGTAAAGAGGCATTTAGGATCATCAAAAATAAAATAGCCCTTACCCATAATTACTTCAGTGTCGGCTCACTTAATGTGACATCAGGTGTAAAACACCAGATTGTGCTATGGGAGCTTCTCCAACATTGCGCAGCATGTTAATCCGTGTATGGTTCGTTCTTTCGTTATTCTGTTTCAAAACAAAATCAAAAAAACGAAAAAAACTGACTTGTTTTTTTGTTTCTCTGTTTTAAAACCAAAACAGAAAAACAGAAAAACGACGTTTTTCTGTTCTGGTTTTAAAAATGGAAAAACGAAAAATAAAAAAATAAAAGATTTTGTTTATATTCTTTCTTTTTGTGAATTTTGGCTATTGCAGTATTGATGAAAATTAATGAAGGCGGCTTTTAACAGCTTTATATAAAAATAAGACAAATAACTCACACTGAAGGTTTATACAGACATGTTCCTGAACTTTTTTATAAGAAACAGGTCGCTGACGATCCACTGCACTCCATCTCATCCGCGCGCATTTGCGCAGTCCCGTGAGTGTATGAGACAGCATCAGTCAGTGCACAGTCTGCTACTGTCTGATCTGCTCACAGATAAACATCAGAACAGATGATGAAAATAAGCTTTTTTTTCTTTTTCAGACAAGGTTAGTGAATGAGGCTTTACTTTAATGATTGTCTGTGTGTGCACGCATGCTTAGTTTTTGTGAACGTTAACATATCTGAGATTGATAGATCAGTTTAACTTCAGTCTTTCCTCACGTTTTAAACTGAATCAAACTAAACTAAACATCAGGAATCCATGTAAATCCGTGTATGGTTCGTTCTTTCGTTATTCTGTTTCAAAACAAAATCAAAAAAGAAAAACTGACTTGTTTTTTTGTTTCTCTGTTTTGAAAAACGGAAAAACAGAAAAACAGAAAAACGACGTTTTTCTGTTCTGGTTTTAAAAATGGAAAAACGAAAAATAAAAAAATAAAAGATTTTGTTTATATTCTTTCTTTTTGTGAATTTTGGCTATTGCAGTATTGATGAAAATTAATGAAGGCGGCTTTTAACAGCTTTATATAAAAATAAGACAAATAACTCACACTGAAGGTTTATACAGACATGTTCCTGAACTTTTTTATAAGAAACAGGTCGCTGACGATCCACTGCACTCCATCTCATCCGCGCGCATTTGCGCAGTCCCGTGAGTGTATGAGACAGCATCAGTCAGTGCACAGTCTGCTACTGTCTGATCTGCTCACAGATAAACATCAGAACAGATGATGAAAATAAGCTTTTTTCCTCTCGCTTTTCACCTGTTCCGCGCGCTATGACTCATTTCATGCGTAACGGCTTTGCGCCTTTCTCTTCCGCAGCGCTCTCTCATCAGTAAAGAGGCATTTAGAATTATCAGAAATAAAATAGCCCTTAACCATAATAACTTAAGTGTCGGCTCACTTAATGTGACATCAGGTGTAAAAACACCAGACTGTGCTCTGGGAACTTCTCCAACATTGCGCAGCATGTTTTTGGTTTCTTCGTGTTATTTAGACCCTCTTCACGTCAGCCTTAAAACTCTTTCACCACCACAGAAGCACTTTGGTTAATCAGATGTGCACTGATTAGTTTCATAACTTAAGAAAAAATCTCATCCATGTTTAAAATCAAAATATCCCACAAAGAATTTAAACAAAATCTTATATGTTTATTTTTTGTTTTTCCATTTTTAAAACCAGAACAGGAAAAACGTCGTTTTTCTGTTTTCTGTTATTCGATTTTTCTGTTTTGGTTTTAAAACAGAAAAACAAAAAAACAAGACCGTTTTTTTCGTTTTTTTGATTTTGTTTTGAAACAGAATAACGAAAGAACGAACCATACATGGATTCAAGTATGGTTCGTTCTTTCGTTTTTTTGTTTCTAAACAAAATAAAAAAAACGAAAAAAAAGGACTTGTTTTTTGGTTTTTCTGTTTTAAAACCCAAACAGAAAAACGGAATAGCAGAAGAACAGAAAAACGACGTTTTTCTGTTCCGGTTTCAAAAATTAAAAAATGAAAAATAAACATATAAGATCTTGTTTTTTTCTTTGAGGGATATTTTAATATTAAACATGGATGATTTTGTTTTAAGTTATGAAACTGCACTGCATCAGCGCACATTTGATGAATCACATAACCACCACCATAGATCTGTGGTGGTGAAAGAGTTTTAAGGCTGACGTGTTCCTGAGCTTTTTTATAAGTAACAGATCACTGCACTCCTCATCCGCGCGCATTTGCGCACTCCTGTGTTTCTATGAGACAGCATCAGTCAGTGCACAGTCTACTGCTGTCTGATCTGCTCTCAGATAAACCAAGAAATATCAGAGCAGATGATAAATCGAAGTTCTTTTTCTCGCGCTTTTCACCTGTTCCACACGCTATAAGTCTTTCATGCGTAACAGCTTTGCGCCTTTCTCTTCCGCAGCGCTCTCTCAACAGTAAAGAGCCATTTAGGATCATCACAAATAAAATAAACCCATAATAACTCTAATGTTGGCTCACTTAATGTGACATCAGTTGTGAAAACACCAGGTTTCTTTGTGTTATTAAGACCCTCTTCACGTCAGCCTTAAACTCTTTCACCACCACAGAAGCACTTTGATTCATCAAATGTGCGCTGATCAGTTTCATAACTTAAAAAAAAATCATCCATGTTTAATATCAAAATATCCCTCAAAGAAAAAAACAAAATCTTAAATGTTTATTTTTCGTTCTTTCATTTTTGAAAACAGAACAGTAAAACGTCGTTTTCTGTTCTTCTGTTATTCCGTTTTTGCTGTTTGGGTTTTAAAACAGACAAACAAAAAAACAAGTGCGTTTTTTCGTTCATTTTGATTTTGTTTTGAAACAGAAAAACGAAAGAACGAACCATACACGGATTATCAGGGTGTGAACACAGATCCATGTCAAATCCTTGTGCTGGGCAGTAATCACTCATTGATGTTTTGACAAGTAAATGACTTACTGAATGCCAATCTTCTCCAGATCACTGTCCTCCAGATACCTCAGAGCCACGCCTGTGATGTTCTGTGCTGGATATCAGAGGACACACATCATGTTCATGTTGATGATCTGAGACAACACAACACTGGGCGGCAGTTTAACTGTCTGCCTGTGCTTAAAAGACCATTAAAAGAACTGACCTCTGAATATTTCCTCCCATTCCCTGAGACCCTCGCTCCTCAGGTATTGACAGGTTTCCTCTACACCCCACTGTGTGTAGTCCGGGTCCTGCGTCTTGAAGCTGTCATCGGGATCCATTTTGATTGTTCTAACCTGCAGTGGTTTGACTTTGTCCTGAGAGAAAGGAGCTCCAAAAGCAGAGCCCTCTGGACCAGCTCTGCAGAGAAGACACTACAACACTGAAAATACCCGGGTTTTGTAGTCACACGGGGGCATTAAGCTAGACCAACACTGTGACAATATCCGGTTTCTGCCTCCAAAATAAAGGTCACTCCACTTCTATGAATTGTTTTTATTTTGCTGAACAGAGGTCTTAAAATACATATACTGTTTTTAACTGCTTTTAATAGGGGGTCTTAAGAACGTATGGGCATGGACTGTCAATTTGTTTTGTTATTTTAGGTAAGTAGGCAATTTTTAGAATTCACATTGTATGAATGTAACATATGGCTAATATGATAACTGAATTAGCGAAATATTGTTGTTAAAGGAGACATATCATGCTGATGCATGATTTAATACTTACATATAATAGAATAAATTTGAAAACAAGACCTTACACCCCCTTAATTTTCAAAAAATGAGATATTGTATTTTTTCTGATATCCTAGAACAAGATTTGATGCCTCTGAAAATAGGTCATTGCGAGATGTCCACAGGATTTCAAACGTCGTGACAGCACAAGGTACCTTTCTTTTATTGGAGTAATCTGATAAAACACTTCCTCCTCTGTGATGTCCGTTAGCCACAAAACCGTCACCGAGGAACACATCCACCACCAGCAGTATATAGATCCCTAGCTCACATTCACTCATTACCAGCTCTGGCCTGTAGTGTGACTCAATACGCGGTCGCTGCATTGAGCCTGCCGGAAAATACAGTAGAAGAAGAAGCACAGGCTGGCTCTACCCCCGATAAAATTGACCAATCAGACCACAAAGGGCTGTGACGTTGCGAGGTAACTTTAGGTCATCCTCAGATCCGAGTGTTTCAACGTGGGCTTCATAATGGCCTAAAATGAGGATTTTGAGAACGCTATTGTGGGACAATGAAGGAACTAAATGACTTGTACTGAGGGCAGAAATGCTTTACAGGCATCCTAGTCTGGCATAGTGAAAAGGAGAAACAAGCATGATATGTCCTCTTTAAAGAGAAATTCTTTTCATACAGCTTCTTCACAGAAGTATTTTTTAAATCTAATTAAAAGGCTGTCCAAAATGTTGTCACATAGGTCTACACACTGAACAAACACATATTCAAGTTTTTTTTTCCATCAGATACATAGAAAAGAGCATTTGTTCCCTACATTAGGACCCTATTTATGAATAATGACATTTATGGAGTATTATTTATGAATGATATCAAACAAAAAATCTTTAACCTTGTTAGATATGCTTCACTCTTCACTTACTACCTCCACCAAAAAAAGCTTTCTATCAGGTATTTGTTTGTTGGTTAGTACGTTTCTGTGTTTGACTTTGAGCAGCGTAACTGAAAACATTTTCAAAAAGTTTCAATTCAAGCATTAGGGAACAGGGGATAGCATGGTGGGGCAGCAGGAAGTGCTTCAGAACCATGCTTGTTAATTGAAGTCAGATGATATTCACATACACCAACTTAACCAGTTTGTAACTAAAGCCCAATTAACTGGGTTGTGACGTAATTCCCACTTTCCACATCTGAGTTCTGGTGTAAATGAAACACCATAAGTCATCTCTCAAAATGTGGAAAAGTGCTGAACTAAAAGGAAATGGTCAGCTTTTTCTCTAATAGGGGAAGCTATTTTGTTCAGGGTCAAGCTGTGATTGTGTAGCAATAGTGATTTTTTTGTTTATGGGAAAAAGTTTTTTCCTGGTAGGGCTTATGAAATTCCTAAGTATGGGTTGTGAAATGACAACCAGACTACAAAATGTCTCCTGAAATGGTTTATATTGAATATTAATTATTGAGAATTTATATTTTTTAAGTGACCCCCAGTTTATGAATGCCATTAAGAAAACATTCAGGTGAAAAACATGAAATAAAAACAGGAGGTGTTTTTATGTCATGACAGAGCGAGTTGCATTTATGAAGGCCTGTCTGTTCAGGTACCTCTCTACTGCATGTTCAATGTGGCAGTAAAACTTCATATCAAGTCATGTGAGGGATGTAGTTCTCACAGTTTAAAAAATGTGAGAGAAAACACAAGTAACGACCCTTTGATTTCTTACAGTAAAGGCTGATTTCAAATAGCCTATAACTTTTTAACTCTGTCGAATATGAAACACCCTTTTAGGAATTGACTGCTTAGTTGTTCAGGATGGCCTTCGTTTGCTGATGGTTTTATTGCACAGGGAAAACATTGACTTCCGGTATAGAAGTTGCTGCTCAGATAAATTGACGGCTCACTACTCCGACGATTCAGGTAAAGGTGGAGCCAAATACAGCAGAGCAAATCAGACCGAGGCGACACGGGGCGGAGCATACACTGTAAAAAAAATTACCGTAAAATTTACAGTAACTTACTGGCAACGATTAGCCAGTAAGTTACTGTAAATATTTTTTACAGTAGTAGTACTGTATTTCCATTTACAGTATTGATGTATTTACTGTAAAAGAAAAAACAATTAAACACTGTGATTTCAGTTATATTTACAGTAGTTGTTGTTTAACTGTAGAATAAATATCAGTTAAATACTGTGAATTCAGTTAATTTTTACAGTATTGGTTGTTTAACTGTAGAATAAATATAAGTTAAATACTGTGATTTCAACTGCATTTACAGTGCTGGTTTCTTTACTGTAAGAATAAAAACAGTTAAGCACTGTTATTTTTTTAATGGTATTGTATATGGCAATACAGTACTATTAACATTAGGTAGCATTTAATCACAGAAAATTCTGTTTCTCATTGTACAATTTAAATACTGTAAATAATAGTAACATCTAAGAACTGTTATAATAAAGGCAGAAACACTCTGAATATTTAACATCAATTTTAACTTTAAAATATTTAACAGAAAAATGATTTCTCATTTAAAATCTGGATTATTGCTCAGTTTCAATACATTACAGAGACCAGATAACTAAAAAGCACTATGTTAGAGACATGTGACTTAACCTGTGATACAAATTAGTGTACCAAGATTAAACATTTAAAGTTAAAAAGCAAAGATTAACCCTGAGAGTTACTGTACTGAAAAAAAGTCATAAAAAGTAAGTTGCCTTTCCAGGAATTTATTCATATTAGAGCAGTGATCAACAACATCTGTTATTTCCCAAAAAATGCATTTGTTACATGAATTTTACAGAGTAGAAAGTCTATCAGATTATAAAACTGGGACTGGAAATAGGCAAGAAAGAGGCAGAAGACCTCTTTTTTTATATAAAGGAAGTATTAAATGAAACATCCTTGGGTGATTATTGCATTTCTTTTTTAAACATACATTGTTCAACAGGCATTTGGTCTTGCCAAAGCTGGAAAAACACAGTTGGGCTTTATAACAACGGTTCTGCTCCATGAAGGTTTCCAGTTATAGTGATATGCAGCCAACATGAACAATGGAATGACCAGTGTGTTTTTTTGTCTCATGACAAAATGTCTGCTCTGCGTCCAGTTCATACAAGGCATTAATCTATTACATTTTAACAAAAGAAACTCTGAACAATTTTGTGCTTGAATCATTATCTGCTTCTTAAGAATGATAAACTGGGCAGATTATGAGCCAAAATTAGTTTTTAACCTAAATGATGCACATCACGACATGTTTTAAGTATACATTTGGACATTACATTACAGAGATCACGTAAGGATATGACGTAGAACTACAACAGCGTAATAACAATTGCATAATTTGTAACCAACAGAAATAAAACTTACTTGCTCTTAACCATGACAATCTGGACAGGTGAGCTGAAACACCACTTTCAACTAAATGATGCACAACATCATATGCCTGACAAGTCTTGGTTTCAGTCCTTATTCAGACATCACGCCACTCATGATCAGAAAGTTCCTGGATCAAGGTAAAGACTCTTGGGTTCACGTGAAGGCAGAGGCGTTCAGGTCTTCTCCACTTTGGGGCCCTTCTCTGGGTTGATGGAGAAAAATCACCTTGGAGAATAGAAAGGGAAAAACCAGACGTCAGTATCAATTCACATCCTCAGTAACAACAAAACAAACTTCCTATTTTTATATTCAAGCATTTAATTATGTTGGAGAAGGCCTATCCAAAAAGATTCACCTCTGTAGAAACTCCAGAGTTGATGCCAGCTCTGATGGGTAGTGGATATTAAAGCAGGAATAACTTCCAAACGTCAGGCACAGGGCAGAAATGAAGGAGTGGATGTCTTCATGTACAATGTATTGATCGATGCTCAGCCTGAACGGCCTTGAAGAGTAGCAGGAACTTCCTAAAAAAAAAAACAATAAATATAAAAAAAAAATAAAAAATAAGATGTCTTCCTGAAACTGGGGCTGAGTGGTATGCCCTAGAAAAAAATCCCAGATTTTTTCCACAACACTGGATTTATGATTTTCATCGATTTTATCCTCTAAAAATACCCCAAAACAACAAGAAGTGTCAGAAAATTCAAACAAATCAAGTTTTGCCTTTATGTTTTCTAAATATTTCCCTCTTGGAGTCAAAGTCTGTGTCATAAAGGTTATTTATTTAGTATAAAAGTAGGCAGGTTTGTCTACAGAAACACTAAAAGGCTTAGGTATTTTCACAGTATTACCATGAAACTCTGATGAATATTTAATCTACTTAAAAACAAATACAAGCCTATAAAAGTGATTATTCAAACCTAACAAAGCCGACCATGAAAATTGTAATTTTTTTTTTTTATTACAAAAATTGCAGCAATTTACAACTGGACTAAGGCAAGAAAAAAATTCTTAATTTTTCTTTTTTTATCTTCTGCAGAAAATAATTTAAATTAATCAATGTAATCGATTTTTTTCCAGCCTTACCTGAAACAATTGACAAAACATTGTGAACAAATACATTTTAAAATTTCTTTAGTCAGCTTAAATCACTCACTGAATGTGAAGGATAAAGGAACATATACAGTCATGGAAAAAATTATTAGACCACCCTTGTTTTCTTCAATTTCTTGTTCATTCTAATATCTGGTACCACTAAACGTATAATACAATGAACACAACAAAAAATGCAGCTGGTCACATAATACTTTATGTCCTATTTGACATTCTTAAGCTTAATTGATTCCCAGGGTATATAAGAGGCCATTTCATGTCACAAGCAGCACTGCACATGCAAAGGCCTAGAGTGGTTTCCTGCTTACATTCAAGCCGTAGCACAACTCAGAAGTTGTCAGCTCTCACATAATGCCTAAAACAAAAGAATTATGTGAAGCCACAAAGGCAGCCATCTTGGCACTGCTGGAAATTGGCATGAATGAGAGACAGGTAGCGAAAAAACTGAAGATCTCCAAGAGAGCCGCTCATTACAACAGAAAAAAAACAAGCTGAACATGGCACTAACAAATTGCTAGCTGGTCGTGGCAGGAAAAGTCTTTCTACCTCAAGAGATGATCGTGCACTCATCCGTTCCTGTGTCAGGAATCGTCAGACCTCCAGGGACCTTAAAATGAGTGGGCACTGTCGAGAAATGTGACTTGTTCAGCAAGGACAGTTCGAAACCGACTTGTTGAAGCTGGTTTGAATTCACACAGAGACGCAAGAAGCCCTTCATCAATGAAAGACAGAGGACGGCCGGTTACTGTTTGGTCGAGACCACAAGGATTGGACTGTTGATGATTGGGCTAAGGTTCTCTACAGTGATGAATCCAATGTTGAATTGATGCCCCTCCAGCCAACTTACTGGTTAGGAGGAAGCCTGGAGAAGCTTACAACCCAGACTGTCTTGCCCCTACAGTAAAACATGGGGTGGATCAGTCATGATCTGGGGTTGTTTCAGTCTGAGTGGAACAGGGCAAATGCAATTGTGTGAAGGCCGAATGAACCAGGTCATGTACAGGACTACCCTTGAAAACAGTCTTCTTCCATCAGCTGGAAAACTCTTTCCTGCCTCGAATGACTGGATTTTCCAACAAGACAATGCCCCTTGCCACACGGCAAGGTCAGTTTAAAGCCTGGATGGAGAACCACAACATTCGCACCATGCCTTGGCCTGCTCAATCACCAGATCTTAATCCAATTGAAAACCTGTGGAAAATCATCAAACTCAAAATGGAGAACCACAAGCCCAAAAACAAAGAACATTTGTTTGAATTTGTCCAACAGGAATGGGCTGCTGTGACAGCAGAACAATGTCAGAAGCTGGTGGAGAGCATGCCAAGACGCATGGCTGCAGTCATCAAAAACAATGGTTATGCAATCAAGTATTAACTCTTGTGTGTATCATGTGTTTAAAGCAAACAGAAAAGAAAACATGGAATGCTTAAAAGTAGTGTTTTTGGCGGTACAATGCCATAGCTATTGATGTAAGAATTTAAGTAATTTTGGTTATTATCAAGAAAACCATGGAAAATGAATAGTTCTTAGTTCTTAAATTAAACTCTCATGAGCTATTTTTGTTGTTATCATTATAATTGTCCAAACAAATGTACCTTTAGTTGAGCCAGGCATTAAAATTAACAAGAAATTGAAGAAAACAAGGGTGGTCTAATAATTTTTTCCATGACTGTAGTACAGGAGTACAAGCATAGACGCCAAGTAATGCACCTCTGTAGAAGGGGCATGCAAAGAAATGTATTAGTCACCTAAAAAAAAAAAAAAAAGAAAAAGAAAAAAATCACTTCATGCTAATTTTTCTACTGCTTTATCTTGCTGCCATTTAAAGTGATATTCCAGGATTGAACAAGTTGGGTCCTATCACAGGGGTTAGGGCAGAAATTACCCCTACAGCAGTGTTTCTGTGGAGAAGAAACCCAGGGCACTAGGACCTAACTCCCTCTTCCTCCTTCGGATCTGCTCGTCTGCTCATTCCGCTGTAGTCAGACAGGGCCATATTTTACTTGACCAAAAACACAAATAAACGGACTCCCACCGAAAAAGTCTGACATCGGTCTGCATTCACGCTTTATTTAGAAAATTTTCAGTCTCGTTACTTTCACACAAAAACACCGCTTCATCGGCTCTAGTTAGCATAAGCGCCTGTGAAGCGGCCTCCGCTGCACAGCCAGAGCTGTGGCTGCAGAACCTCCGCTGCAGCGAATGAGGCGGAGGCTCTTCGCGGAGCCGTTTCACGGCGCTATGCGAACTAGAGCCGTATTTAGCGGTGTTTTTTTGACCTGATTTGGTCTACTGGTGAAACTTTGAGAGGTCAACTTAATTAACATAAATTTAAAATCATTGATTTAAAAATTTAAAACATCAAAATATGCTGTGTACAATTTACAAGCCCTACAAGCCCTGAATTGGCCATTGAAAAGCCACAAAGCGTTAGCTGCTGTAAAATAATAACAGGTAAATGTTTTTTTTCTTTTTTTGTTGCACAATTCTCTTCATCTACCTCAGCCCTGATTCAAAACAATGTATACCTAAAAATAATAATGGTTCAACCCTTTAAATGTCATTTTTCATAAGGCATCTCAGGTTGGCAGAAACAAACACACGCAGGCCAATTTTGAATGTAAAAGATTATCAGATGCTGGAAAAATTTTAGGTGCTATCAGCTATTTTAGCTGAATATGTCAAAAATAGTAAAAAAAAATGACTTGGGTGCATGAATTTTTCACTCAAAAACAGATTTCTTCTTTCTAGCTTTGATATTGTTTTGGCTGTTTAAAAGTCACAACTTAAGCTGTGAAGAAACATTTCAAATGCAGTTTTTTCTCTAGGGCTTTAAACCCTTTAAATGCAAATTCCATAGGATACGGAACTGATTTGGGGAAAATACACACAAAATGACAAACTTATAATATAGTTCAGAGTCATGAGATGCTTTATGTACTATCAAAGTCTTGGTTAAATCAAACTTTAGTGAAACTATTGGCTTTCATGCATTATTGTTTGAGCAGCATTAGATTACCACACACACACACACACAAAAAAAAATCACCACAATTGTAGAATGCATGACTATACAGTGTCCTGACTGCATTCAAAAATACATGGTTATAATGGGACTAAACGGGGAGCAAAAAAATAATCAAATACTGCATAAAAAAGTTATGCACCAAAGTCAATGTAAATATAAATCTTCCAATGGTGGAAATAAATGTTTCCTTTTTTAAAATACAGTAAAAACTATGTTTGATTAAATAATTATTGGATATGCTTCTACAGAAGCTAAAATTGTGGCTTTTAACAGAACTGAAGGGACCAAAAATTAAATATCTTGTTTAGCAGGAAAAAAAATCATACGTGAAAGTCAATACCTTTAGTAATCTTTGAGCCAGCCCCTGATTACTGCTCCTATTGAAAATCTGTCAATTGTAGGTGTTTTTCCCCAAATCAGCAACATATTCTATGAAATTGGCATTTAAAGGGTTAAATCCATAATTTTAAAAAAGTAATTTCTGATCAGAGCTATGCTTAAGGAGGAGGTTTGAG
Organism: Scarus forsteni; assembly: GCA_036419115.1. NCBI lineage: Eukaryota > Metazoa > Chordata > Actinopteri > Labriformes > Labridae > Scarus > Scarus forsteni. The sequence continues at coordinate 5,265,419 of JAZDUH010000043.1, forward strand.
AAAAAAAAATCACAAAGGGAGAAAAAAATCAAATCTGATGCCACACAAAAAAATATTCATGCACCAAAGTAAAAAATTTTTTACCGATCTTTGAGATATTCCAAGATTCTGAAAGACAGCCTCTCCAGCCTCAGATCATCTTTTAAACAAATATTTGTAGTTTTGTGTTTTTTCTTCCCAAATTAGTGACATCTCGAATGAGTTTGACATTTAAAGAGTAGAATTCCATAATTTAAAACAAATCTAATAATATTTTTGATCAGGGCAGATGTTGATGAAGAGATCTGAGTAAAAAGAAATTTAAAAAATTATTCAAATTATGATCTGTTTTTACAGTAGCTTAATTTGTGGCTTTAACACTGCAAATTCAGTACAAAAAGATTTTTTAAACAGTACCAAAGTTTAAACTGATACACTGTTTTAGTTGGCTAAAATATATAGCCACAGGTTGCCCCTCCTCTATAAGTTATTTTAAGTGAGAGATAAGTTCATTCACAGTGTGAAATTGGCGCTCACACAGCGCCATTGCACATTGTAAGTCCGTAACGGCCCTGGTGATAACAGGGGCTTCAGTCTCATTGTGAGCACAGTAAAAGTGAGCAGTTAGTTCCAACACATTTGAAAAACAATGAGGTTCATTTCTGTGAACTCCACAAAGCAGCACATAACCATTAATGTCTCAACTGTTTTGCTACAAAAACGACAGGTAATCTCAACAGAAAACTAACAAGACTGACAGCTTTTTTCAGTTGGATGGTGCTTCTCTACTGCTAACCTAGCATGAAAAAATACTGAAATGATTTTGACATGAAACAAACACAAACTCACGGTCGGTCGGGCGAACTCTCCAAATACTGGCATAACGTAAGGGAGATGGAAAGATGTAAACACAAAATTACCTGAGCAAGTCCTGTAAATCGCTTTGTAGAAATTGTTCTGGTCCAAAAAGTGTTAAAATGCCTCTGCTCCGATCTGCTCACGTTCGGCTCGGCAGCTCCTTGACTTGACGGCGCATGGGCGGCTCCTCCCGCAAAAGTGAGGCGTCCAATGAAATCACAAATAGAACCCTGCGGCTGCGCGTTCTATGGCGGCAGAGTTTTAAATAAAAAATACAGCCGTTAATTTTGCGGGAATGTAAAATGAATGTGGGTAATCATAATGTCATCATACATTATTGATTAAAATAAAGCACAGTTCTGATCATTTAAATGTGATTAATATTCAAAATTAAAGGAACAATGAACAGCTAATTGTCTATTTTCAGGACTAAGATAATATTTGTTCACTTGAAAATTTACAAAGTAGGTTAAAAATTTTCTTGTTTTTATCATAATTATAAAATAAGTTATAAATATGATGCAAAAGGTAAAAACAGTGATATAAAGTAAAAAAAATATTGGATCAAAATTAGAAGTTAAAAGTATCATCTTTTTATTGTGAGATACTTTTTTATATTATATTATGTGTGTAATATATTATCTATATTACACACACACATATTTATATATACTGTATATACATGTGTCTGTAAAAAAAGAAAAAAATACAATGGTTTACTTTACTATTTACAGTATTATACCGACTATTGTGATTCTTTTTACAGTAACACTTTGACTACTGTGATTTTCTACTGTAATACTTGGACTACTGTGATTTTGTCACGTGGACAAGGATTTACTGTAAAATTTACAACATTTTACTGTAAAAATCATTTACAGTAGTGTTACTGTCTTTATTACAGTAAATAACTGTAGATTTCACAGCCGTTTCTTACAGTGTAACAGAGCGTCGTTTCCATGGCGAAACGACGCAACAATGTGAGGAGCAGCGATATGACCAAGGACGGAAGTTTAACTTGCTGCTTTGTAAATTTGAGAATTGAGTCTGGTTTCTGACTTCTTTGTGGTGTAGGTATAACGGGTTTGGATAACAGACTGTAAAAAACATGGTTTGGATGTATGGAAGCTCGTTTCCGCCAGCTCGTTTAACGGAAAAGATAAAAAAAAAAAAAAAGTTAGGCTACTTCAAAATTATGACGTCGTAGGTCTAAGTCAAAATTATAAAATATTAAGTCATTATTAAGAGATCCTAAGTCATAACCATGAAACAAGTCATTATTATATGATACTAAGTCATAATTAAGAGACATTAACTCATAAGATACTAAGTCATAATTATGAGATACGAAGTCATGATTATGAGTTAGGCTATTAAGTCATAATTAAGAGATATTAACTCAATTATGAGATATTAGATCATAACTATGAGACAAGTCATTATAATGAGATATCATAATTAAGAGATATTAACTCATAATTATGAGATAGCCTACTAAGTCATAATTAGGCCTATGTAAAACGTCAGGAGTCAAGATTATGAGATATTAAAACATAGGCCTACATTATTTAAAGTGACTGATATATATTGTATTGCTGATTTAAAAACCAAAAAGCAGGATGGGAGGGGGCCATTTAATGTGTCTTTATTCATAACTTTACAAATAATTAGTTTACATGCTGTTGAGTGTCAACATAATGATAGTGAAAATGCTGTTGAGTGGCAACATTTTTGTTGTTTTTTTTTTGGTGGACAAACGGGCACTACAGTGTTTGTAAAACTAAAGCAGAGGCAAAATGCCATAAAGGTTTGTTACCTGCTAGAACTGGATGAACTGTTAGCATTAACTAATTGTGTATGGGAAGAGGGGACTCCCTAGATCTTTGAAATAAGCGGTAGTGGTGACAATTCTAAAACCTGGGGAAGATGCCTCGAAAGCAGAATCTTAAAGACCTACTGCACTGACATCAGTGCTCTGTAAAATCATGGAAAGGATGGCCACAGAAAGACTTGTGTATAAATTAGAGAAAGAAGGGTGGTTCACCTGCATACAAAGTGGCTTTCAGAGAGGAAGAAATACTATGGATTATGTGATCACCCTTGACACTTATGTAAAGAAAGCAATGATTAACAAAAATGTATTTATGGCAATCTTTCTAGACATTGAAAAGACAACATGCTGTGTAAGGAGGGTCTGCTTATTAAACTCTATTAGGCTTGAATTAGAGGAATACTGCTGAATTGGATCGAAGACTTACGGCAAAACAGAGGAATTCCAGTGAGCATTGGAAACTCATTCTCTGAGGGTGTTTGAAAATGGTACGCTCAGGGGAGTTTGATAAGTCCGATGTTATTCAATGTTATTATAAATGATATATTTAAAGATATAGGTGCAGGTTTTGGATGTTCTCTGTTTACATATGACAGTGCTATCTAGAAATGAGGAATATAAAAAATACATCTAGAGGGCTGTGCATAAAAGTAACTGCTTGGGGTGGGGAATGGGGATTTAAGTTGTCTGTGGAAAAGTTTAATATATATTTGGTAGCAAGATTGTGGGGATTTAAAATGTATGGGTAAACATTGTAAAGTTTCAAAATTTTAGGGAAATATTTTGATGAAAACTTGCTTTGAAAAGACAGATAGACCATGTTGTGAACAAATGTGAGAAAGTGATCAACATGATGCGCTCCCTGTCAAGCTGTTCATGGAGTGCTAAGAGAGACACCCAAATTATGATTTACTGAGCAATGATTACATCAAGACTTGACTATGGTTGCCTATGCTTTGGTTCTGCAGGTAAAATGTTAAAAAGACTGGATATTGTTCAAGCAAAAGCTCACTTAAGTCTCAACCAATCCATTTGACGGGGATGATGATGATGAAGCTTTGCCAGACGTGGACATGATAGAGAAGGAACTGCTGCTGCTGCAGATTGACAATATTAGAGCTTACATTTTTGATGCGAGGTTGAGCTTCTGTCACAGAACCTGAGAGAGCTACAGCACACCCTGCAGGAACAGAAGAGGAAAAAGCACTGATACCTTTCTCACAGAGACGCCCTCATACCTGGCCACTTACAAAGTCCAGACTAGCTATTTTGTCAAGAATAATGAACCTCATGCTTGGTAGTCTGAACGGACTCTTATCATTCCCATACAGAAACACCTTACTAAATCATTCCTTACAAACCCACAGAGGGCTGGCACCTACCCCGCATGCACAAAGTAAAGCACTGCAAGACAAAATCCATTTGTACTGGGCGGGCATATTGCCAATACATTTACTCTTTTAAATGTGTGCAAACAGGAACCGTGGGAAATAGATGAATACCACTAAAATGATTGTTTTAATAAAAGAGTCAGATGATTTTCTGATTTTGACTCTGGACTGTTTTAAGTCAGGATTGGTAAGTTGGGTCTCTGACAGAAGCTCTGAAAAGAGGCCGAGGTAACACAAACTGATGAGGTGATTTTTGCACATTTCTCCATACATGTGTCATAAAAAATGTCTCCAGCTAGATTTTTAATCTGGTTCAATTCAAGATCCTTGACCCTTTACAAAGCACTTTTATAAAGTTGCAGGACTCAAAAAGGGTCAAAGCAATGCAGCAAAATGAGAGCAATGACTCTCTGTATTTCTTTCTCAAAAGTGTTTACGTAACCAACATTACAAACATTTACGAGACCGGCCAAAAGCGGAGGGAGGGATTCTGTCCTGCAGTTAATGAGTTTAAACTTGCCGTCCTCAACTCTGACTCAAGCTGACTTGGGTGACGTTTCTGTGTTAATTTGAAGTGTAAGTGCAAAATCCCAAGTGCTTTTTTAAAATTGTGTCCGACTCGCAAGTTACTGGTGGAAAATAAACAGTTTTTTGTCTATTGGATGAAATGGCCCAACACATAACCAATGTTTCATCTGGAGTTTAAACAACCTAAACAACCACATGAGGCAAGTCATAACAAACAGTGAAAATCCACATTTAGACACAGTTGGAGCACCTAAAGGTCCCATAATATTGAATAAAGACTTAATTTGTTTTCTGTTTTTACATAAATATATGCCCATTACCTGTCTACACCCTGTCTCTCTTGGTTGCTTGACACGCATTTCAGAAAGTGTGCTCAAACTGTCATTTTGAAAAGTTTTCCCCTAATGATGTCACAAGTGATACACCATCCATCCCAGGTGCATAGTATTTCCTTAATCAGATGTTTTAGTAGCCAGAGTAAATCACTGGGGAGCTAAAGCCCAGTCCACTTGTTGAGAGGCGCATTGTCAGACACAGCTCACAAGGATTTACACTATAATAGCTCGTTCTGAGCAGGGTTGAAGCAGAAGGCTTTGTAGACATACCAAAATCCAATAACAGAAAAAAAATATAGCATAAAAGAATTGGAAGAAACATTCTCTCCACACTTGTGACCAGTACACACATCTGTGGGGTCTTGCGTTCAAAGATATCTGATTATTAAACACACTTTTTAAGATTTAGTGACGGACTAAAATTATTTAGTCATTTTAAAACCTTGGTTACTTGTTTCAGGGCAGGTGTGTGATGGGTGTTCAGTATGGAAGGAAATTAAAAGCACATTTAACACAAACAAACCATTCTCATGACCCATGTTGTGTAATCTTTACTCATACTGACTGACTGCAGGAAGTTGTGTTTTTAACATAAAGTCATGTTCAAAGTGTATTAACATCTTATTAGTGTCTTATTAACTGTTGTTTTTTTCTGTTTTGTTTGCTAACCATTGCAGAACCACTGAATCTGTATGTGTATAAGCACTTTGTCTGCATGGTTCAAACCAATCTAAGCTGATTTGCCTCACGTTACATTGGCAAGGTTGTTCTTCAGAGTTTTTTTTAGTTGTGTTCCCGCAGTATGCCAAGTTAAAGAAAACAAAGCACGCCCTGCTGTGCAGCCCTTTAGGTTTGATCTGTTTACAGAGCCCTGTGTCGCATCATCCACATGTCTGTACACATCACAACCAGATCACAACCAAAATCACTCCTTCCTTCTACAGTTACAAGCATTCCCTGAAAATGTCATCAAAATCTGTCAATACATTTTTGAGTTATCTTAAAACAGGCAAATCCCAGCAAAAACAAAGCCTTCTTGGCAGAGGTAAATATGATAGTGCAAAAGCAACAGCCGCTGCTTGAGCTCCATAAGCCGGACAGGAAGTTTCTCGAGAATTCAAAATAGAGATCTAATAACACTGTTGTTACATTGTTAGACATAAAAGAATCCAGAGTGAATCCCTAATTATCACTTTAAAATCGGTAATCACGATAAAACCACTGCACCTCAGGCTGAACCAAGACTGTTTTGGGAGCAATTTATTTGACCTGGAGCTTTTCATCGATTAACAACTGATTCAGCTTCAGCAAAAACCTGTTACATGGTTTCAGAGATATAATTTAACTATGTAGGTGTTACCGATTTGGGCGCCAACAATCCCATGAGGTTTGGAGGGTTAAAAAATGACATTTGGTGTGTAGGTGATAATTAAACAGTAGTCATCATAAGGTTCTTTTTTATTTTCATTTCTTTGTTTTACAGTTTTGACAGCTGAAGAAGTTTACCTTCCCACAAACTTAAATACCTCCAAATGTGATAGCCACTATATTTGCTTGCTGTAACATTTGAAGATGATTTATAACATGTGTGGGATTATTAGACTGAAAGCTGCAGGTGTGTGTTATTACTGAGGTGAAAGGTTCTGGGGTGTTATGTGGCTACCATCTTAATCTAAGCATGACCTTCCAGAGAATACTTCTGGAGTTGTTTGGGTTCTTCAGCCACAGAATAACATGCCTACTGGTGTGTTTCCACCACTTTGTCATCCTCACGTTGTTGACAGCTGAGCGTCTCGCCCGCCCTTTACTGTCAGATAGGGTACATTTCCCACCAGCAGTCTGGTTTGGTTTGGTTAGATTTTGTGTGCAGTTGTTTGAGTTTTTGCTGGTCGAAGTTAGAAAGAGTACCAGAAAAGCTGATCCAAACTATCCTACTTTTTGGCACGCTTCTGGTGGGTTATCAAGAAAAAAGAAAGACCCACAACAGTCTATCAAATAATGGTACAGCTGGCCATAGTACACAAGTCAGATCAGAGTTTTCTGCACCAAACTACATCAAACTGCACTGATCCAGACCAGACTGCTTGGTGGAAATGATTGTTTGTGTAAGTCTTATCTGCTTAAGCAAGCCTTGTGCATGAAGGGAACCAGAGGGTCTTACAACCACTGACTCAGTGCAGAAGGTGCCACCTTGGCCCTAAACATGAACCAGAAGTTGGCAGCGTGATAGTCCTCGGGTCTAACTGTACAAAGTCAAGTGTGGCATTAAAATTGCCACAGTAATGTTCAGTTTCTGTACAGTGGTCACGCCTCCTCTTCGTCTCCTCACTCCTGCACTGCTGCCATCTGTGTCCTGTATTTGCCCCTCAGCTCTTTGGGCAGCGGTGAAGTGCCAGGACACGGCACCTGGCCGTCCACTTCGCAGATACACTCCTTCAGACAGTATTTCTTTGGCCCGAAGTTGGCTGGGTTTGAGGCTTGCTTCTTTGCTTCAACCTCGGACTTCAGCACTTCACTGCAATGGAAAGAAATGTTATTAGAAAAGAAAACACCCTCTCTGATCCTGAGGTTAAAGATCCTGTCAGCATCCCAGAAAAAACTTAGAAAAAAAACCTATACAGTCAAAATTCAACTTAGCAGCTCCATAATTTCGCACATTGGATTTTTTACTAATTTCTGGCATTAATGAAACAAATGTTAGTTTATCTTCAATGTTTTTATGTGATCCTGAAGGCCATGTTTCTTTTAAGGCTTTTCAGGTTATTCACACAGAAACCCTGAGGGGACATGTATCCAGACTACTACATTTACTCTGTTTCTCTGAAGTAATGGGAATATTTTTGTTTTCTCAAGATCTTGACTATCTTGTGTACATAGGATAACACTTTTGTTTAATAAAGGACAAGTTAATTTTAGTCACTTTCACTCATAATTAACTTCTTCGTGAGGTTGAACAAGCATTTACTCTCAAATGTGCACAAAATAAAGTTGTGATCTCCAGGTAACAACCATTAATTTGTTTTTTTTTTCTACAGGAAAAGTAATAAATTAAGAGAGATGTAGGATATTATAAACTAAATCAGTACTGGCAGATATTCTTACACAAACAGACTGTGACCATGAAAGCAACAGGTCAATTTAAATTAAGTAGAGGCTATGTGCTCTTGACACTTAATATCAGTAATTATATCGGTGAGAATGAGTTTGGAAATATAGGCTTTCAGAAAATCCATTGTCATGCATCCCTGAAAATAAAAGCCTGTTTGTGTATTGCCAGTGTTCCCATCAAATACAGTTACTGAACTGGAATACAAAACTCCATGCTCACATTTTGCAGTGTGTTTTGTTTCCTATCAATCAGTTTTCATTTGAATGGCACCAATTCATAACAAGTGTAATCTCAAGACACTTTACAACAGAGCAGGCTGAAGCCAAACTCATCCTTTTATAGATACACATACTGTATGTGCATAGATACATAAGTACATTCACATATACACACATACATATGTCCAAACCCCAACAAGAATCATGAGCAAAGCAATGGGCCAACCTACAGTGCAGTGCAATCATAAATCTGTCCTCATCATATTTGTCTCTGCTGAATATTAATATGAGGTAAGCCCGTTGAGATGCATCTCAATTTTTAGATGGATTATAAAGTTACGTATTATGGAACTATTACCAATAACAACCATGGATAAAGTGATTAATCTAACATTCATATTAACATCCGTAGGTACGATAGGAAGAGATGACTGATGTTAAACAATGCAACAGTGTATGGAAGAACTGCAAGTAAATTTGGTTGAATTTATTTGAAAATGATAATATATGATAAATAAATAAAAACAACTTAAACTTACTCTGATTTGCCCAAAATCTTCTTCACGTGCTGTGAAATCAGTTTATGGTCCTTTCCTTCAACATCCACGAGAACTTGCTCTCCATCATCTGAAAAGTAAAACCAAAGATCAGCCCAGATGCAATGCAACGACAGCCTCAGTGATAACTGGAGAAAAAGTAGAAGGATACACACCGAGGTAGAACTTTAGGAAGGGTGATGGAGTCATGTTTTTAAACATCATGATCTGAACCCAGGGGTTTTTGTACTGAATCTGAGGAACATTGAAGAACACAAACTTCCTGCAAAGTCAAAGGAGAGGGTCAGTAATTAAATCCAGCCTTAAAAAACAGATGAGTAACATTATTCCACGGTGTTTCCATCATAACCAACACAATGTTCTTCTGTCTCTCTGACCTTGCTCCGTCGCTGAGCTCTCCGTGTGTGTTATAATTCACCGTCATGATCTTCACTCGGTTTTTAAAGATGATGTCGCCCTTCTGGAGATAATCCAGAGTCCTCCTGATCGGAAACTTCCCTTTCATAGGCATTTTTAAGAGTTGCTGGGGCCAGACTCACAACATTTGACAGAAAACGTAAAAAGAGCAACAGCACCGCAGCCGCAAGACACGCAGGGTCGCTTAATGATGACGTCGCTCCGTCGTCTTCTTCGCCTGCAGGTTGTTACAAAGTCGAACTACCGCCGACTACCGGAGTTAAATACTGACTTCAGCTTTACTTAAGATATTTAGGATGTGAAGACGGGAAAACAAATTCTTCAAATGTTTGAATAATTAATCAGAAACATTTTCTTTATGGTTACCACCACAATGACAGGGAACACTCGAGCCAAAGTTGTAGGATATACACAAAAAACTGTTATAAAATCCTCAAACATCATTTTTTATTGCTTTTTCCTGAATTAATCTCTCAGACCCCCTCAACTCTGCTCAAATGACCAAACATTCAATGATTTTCTGGATTTTGACCAATCACATTAAAGTTTGAATACATGTTGTCACTGTTTAAGATGCTAGAACAGAGCTTCTATTTAACAACCATACAAATATGACAGTTATCTTGAACTTGTTTAAATATGGATTCCATGGCAATGTCATATCATAGACAACAGTACGTAAATGTAAATGACTTAAGAGTCTAGGTTTTGAAACAGTGTGGGGTGCCACAAGGCTTTATTCTAGGACCATTATTTATTTATTATGAAAGATATTGCCACAGTATCAAACAGAATATGTCCAATAATATTTGCAGATCATTCCAATTTACTTATTTCTAAAATACAGTTTTCAGAATTCTTAAATGATGCGAGCAATGACCTACCTGCATTTTCAAAATGTTTTTAAAAATGAAATAGCATTGAATGTAAATAAAAAATGAAATTCATTCTTTTGGGAAAAAAGGGTTAAGTTTTATATGTTTTCTTTTTTTTTAACTCAGAGAAAAGTCCTGTCCTTCATGGCAGAAAGAGGCTGGTAGAGGCGACCGTCTTCAATTACCAGTCACAAGCATGCAAAAAGTTTATTTCTTTCCTTACCACGTGTGGTATTATTAACAAGTGTTTTGTTCTGTGCTTACCTGTTTGATGTTACATTCAATAAAAATCTTGAAATTACATTGAAATTTAATACTTGTTTTGGATCCAAATTAGATTTTCTAGCGTTCCTTTTCAGTTTAAATTCCAATTTATTTGGTCTGTGTTGGTACCTTGCATTGAGAAGGCTGCTGGTTCAACTTCTCAGTTGGGTGGGCCTTCCTTTGAAGAGTTTGCATGTTCTCCTTGTGCATGCATGGGTTTCCTCCCACAGCCCAAAACTACGCTTGTTTATTTAAGTGGTGACTCTTAATTGCCTTTAGACATCAGTGAGTGCGTGCGAATGGTTGTTTGTTCATATGTCAGCCTTGTGATTGGCTTGAGACCAGTTCAGGTAGTGCTGGGACAGGTTTCAGCCCCCATGAACCTGAGCAGGAAAGGGACATGGGTAATGGATGGATGTTATGGTCTTTGAGTGAATCATAACAGGAGTTCTGGTGGAGGATAGACAGTTTTATTTTCAGCTCTTTAAATAGTTGTACTGTTTGCAGGAAACCCAACACCACGGAAGGATTCCATTTACATTCTTCAAAAATATCTCTTTTACATGAAGCAAAGAAGACCACAACCACAGATGAGGGAGATTGGACAAGGCTAACTCTTTTTTTGAATGATAAATGTAACCCAGATCACCAAAGTTAACAAAACTCACTTAAGCTGCTTAATAATATGAACATTAAAATAAAGACCTCTGTAAAATAAATACATGTAAAAGTGATAAAAGATCAAATTAAACGTCAGAAAATCTGTAAATGGGATAAAACTACTCAAATCTTAAGTCAGGATGTGTTTGTAAAAGAGAAGTAATTTTTGACGGCAGATATGATGCACTTTTAAAAAATCTAAATAAAATAACAAAAGCAAACTTCTCTACCCCGACATACGTATGCCGTGCTTATTTTCAAGAGGACATTTTGACTAACATGATTTACTGTTTTTTTTGTGTGCAAATACTTGATCATATTATTTTAAATGTCACAGTGTAAGCTATAGTACTTCTACTCAAGCAAGTGACCCAAATGTAACTTCATAAATAGTCAAAAATAAAAAAAGATTAAAATAGCAAACGAAAGCCACAGTTAGCATACCACTGAAGATAGACGTGTAGAAAAAAAACCTGAGTGTGTGCCCTGCCCAAACTTATCAATCCTCTGGAGGAACTTGAACTCCCTTATTTTTGGCTTAAAATCTGAGTTTTGTATACAGTTATTGATCGTCACATCTGTTGTGCTTGACAACATATGCCTCATAGAAAAATATAATTTCCCCAAACCCATCTCCAAATCGACCATCCACCATGTGTAACAGATGAGTAGCTCTACTCCACAGCTCACTTGAAAAGCTCTTTTTTGGCTGTCTTCCCTCCATTTACAAGTGCACTGGAGCTGCAGCCTTCATCATCCTCCTCCCCGCTGCTGTTTACCCAGCTCTGTTTCAGAGGAGTCAGCTCAGGAGCTATTATGTCACCGTCCTGCACAAGAACAAAAGGAACATACAGAGTTTGAACCAGAGTAGTGACAAGTGTGCATAGAGTACAAAAAGGTAAGCAGAACTACAGCAAGGCTCTAACATACACTAACTCAAAGAGTTAAACTTAAAACAATAATGTGTAGGTGATGTAAACTGGGTCATAATAGTTTTTAACACCTAAGGCTTATATTCAACGTTATATCAGGGTTATATTTTAATGACACCAACTGAGTGATTCACACATTCATTTCAGTTTGATCTGGACTACTGTTATTCACTGAATGTCAGTGTAAATTAGGCTCCTATCACAAATCTACAGTTTGTAGATGCTGTAAAATGCTGCTGCTCATCTTTTAACAGGTGCTAGTAAGCTGAACATATCACAGAGTCTTCAGGTTCTTACTGCATATGACTGTAAAATTCTTGACATGTAGCTGATAATGTTACCTGAGGTTTGGAGAGGTTCATGTCAATGCACCACTGGACAAACTGCTTCTTGGCTGCCTCCAGACTTCTCTCATCTGTTTTCTTGCAGTAAACCCTGATCATCTGTTCGGCAAACTGCTCAGGAAGAAGTTTGGACACCTGAAAACAGAGTGGAAAGCACAGTTGCATTTGATACATGCAGTGACAACAGCTGCTGTGGATCAAGCATGAAAGACCTTTAGAGTAAATACTGAATTAAATGTGCAGTAAGTTGTGACCAGGGATGTAAATTTATGGGATTTTACTGATAAAAATACTATGATCAATACTCCTTATCGTTAAGAATTTATTAATACCTTCATCTATTTCTGTAGATTTGTTGAATACGAAAAACTAAGGCAAACAGATTCCCCCCCCCCCCCAAAAAAAACACTGCCGTTATGTAGAGCAGTGTGTTTCCACCCTTGTGTCATATCGCAGTTACAGCACATTGTGCTGTTAGTGCCTTTTTGTAAATTAACCCTCATTTAGAAGGCTTCTGCTTCCTATCAGTCGAGATTACTTCATAGTTGGAGTTCATGTTGGCTGAGGGAGTGACATTGTTTTGCAAAGCATGTAGAATGAAGCCGAAAGCAGTAATAAGGGAATACAAAAGTACAAAAGGTTCCTAAGACCAGTTGGAATCAATTCTTAACTAAAACTGGTTTTCAATTTCCATCCATTAAAGCAGCAAAGCGATAAATTCTGCTGATCTGCAGCAGTCCTGACCTGATTCTTGCGAATCTGAAAAGCTTTGGTGAGGTCCTCCTTGCAGTAGAACCGCACATTGTTGATGGGGTTCTTTTCCTTCATGCCATAGTCCATGGAGATGACCTGAAGGCGAGAAAGGTGGGATAAGTCAACACAGATGGAAACAACGTTTCAGGTCTTATCATATTGAAAAGGATTGCAAACTCACCCTTACGACAAAATCCTCTGGCTGAAGAAGGACATCTGGGGGGCTGTTTTGGGGGATAGAATGAGCCAAATCTTTTTCCCATTTGTGAATCTTTTCCTTGTGGATGAAAAAAAACACAAGAAGTGGAGGGTTGAACATATTCCTGGAGAGTTGTAACAATTACTGATCCTTGTTTCGGCACAAACAACTTCGCAGAGCTCGCCTAAAATCAGTGGTCTTGGCTCATTTCCTATCAGCTCCTGGAGCTGTTTGTTTGCAGTGAAGACACAATCGACCCAGTAACCAACGCAAACAGGGTAACAGGTAAACTCATCACACTGCTGTAGCAGTATAGGCAGCAGTAGTTATAATAACTGCATTGACCCCACAGAGTCACTGTTTGTGCACAGGTACAATAGATCATAGAAACAGCAACAGAACGTCACTCGCCTTCTCTGCAGCAGGTCATCACAGGACTCAACATCAATTGATTCAAAAGTCTTTAAAATCCCAGATTTTAAGTTTATTTTTAAGTTAAGATTCATCCTTTTCAAAGCTACTTTCTACCTTACTGCATCGCTGACAGTTTGTTTGCCAACAGTTCTCCAGGTGTTACGTTGCAATAAGTTCTGATTCTATCTGGTGTCCTCTATAGTCTACAGTAGACACCAGTGAGTTTCAAGCATTGAGTTTGATTACACATGTATCATTAGGCAACACTGACAAATTTTTCATCTGTAGGATTCTATAATGGACAAGTAAGCTCCACTGTAATTGTTTTGAGGGTAGTGTAGCCTGCTTGTCTTTTTCTCCATAGTGCACAGCACTATTCACAGTCAAAGCAATGCTGGCTGTGATGTAATAACACAAGACGGCTTTCTGTGCAACTCGGAGCAGCATTGCCTGGACATGTTCCATTTCAAAACTCTACCGTATGGACATGAAAAAATCCAAAGGAAATCAGCACATTTTGGTGACCAATCTGGATGTGTGAAAACCACATTATACACAGAAATACATAGAAACCAAAATATATATTTTTACAGTCCGTCTGACTTTACATAAGTTTCAAAAACAAAACGTCTGAGATGATGAAATGTAGGAGGGTGGGTGCCTTCAAACTTTTTCTCAATAAAAATAATATTCTTTGCTTTTTATGGAACAGCATGTGAAACTATGTTCAAGTGATTCAAAACAAAAAAGGTAACCACAAAAGCTGAGCTTCAGAAACAGCATTTAAAACATGTGAATACAAACCTGGTTGACATCTATGGGTTTGTCTGCCTGTGTCTGACCCAGACACTTGTAGAGGCGCCGACACACAATGTTGTGGAGAATTTTCCTTGCTTCAGCCAGCTCTGCAGAGGAGGAGTTGAGTATCTGCTCAAACACACTATCTGAAAGTCAAAACATCACATAAGACAAAGAGACAACATCCATCATTCAACATTTATATTTTGTATTCATTTGTTTAATCAACTCTTCAGGTTCAGCTTTACAAACTTCATGGACTGAATTTGCTGTGTAGATGATTTCAAGACAAGCAGTAGAAAAAAAACCTGTAAAGCCTACAACTTAAATTCTTACAATTAAACTTTAAGAAAATGCATTTGAAGTCCCACTTTGTAATAAATTAACATTCACCCAAATGTATGATTAAAACACGAGATTAATCTTTTATTGCTATGTCACTAAAAAAAGTTCACACTTATCAGATAAAATACCAAAATCAAAATAAAAAGATTGGATAATCTAGTTAAGCTTTTGCTTATAACTACTAAAGAAGGTCCAAAACTTTCAATAAAAGTAGCTTGACACAAACAGGCAGCACCAACACCTCTGATTGCCTTTGGTTTGCTTTAAATACGACCCTTTTTGACAGTAAACTGCTGAAAAAGCAGATTTCGATCCTTTCCTCCAGTTTGGCGAGTACCCGAGGTTTGGCACTAGTGTTTAGAAATTTAGGAAAAGGCATAAAGTGATGTACGTGTTTACCTTGTTTAAAAAAAATACAATAACACTCATACATATTCATGGAAATCTTAAAATAAATGAAGGGGTTTTATATCCCAAATCCTTTGTAACTTAGTTATACTGGGCAATTTTGTACAGGTCTGCTTATAGAAGATTCTGAATATTTCTTTTAGGCTGACAGTTGGTAACGGGTTAGGTTAAACAAAGGAAAATGGACGTGCTCAAGAAGACAAACCCCCACCAAGATATTTCCTATATTGTCAGGCAAGTTATTGGCAAAAATATAGAAAACTGCGCCTGCCATGACCAACATTCCCAAAAAATGTGATGAAGACATGTCTTGTGTTATACCTTTATGAGCATCGTGTTCACACTCTTGCAAACAAACAAAAAACAAACCCTGGCAAATCATAGCCTCCTCAGTGAAGGGAAAGACATATAATCACAACAGAAAGGTTGTTAAAAACTTCATTTAGCAGAAAGTGATGTTGTAATCCAAACTGCTACTCCATTTACTAGTAAGTCACGTGTTAATTAATTAATAAAAACTGTATTTAAAGATTTCAAAGGCAAAAAATGAAAATGAGGCCCAACAGCCTTCAACTTTGATTGTCAGCTCTACTTTGTGTAAGGTGGAGGCATTTGCGCAAAGTTTGAAGACAATCCTGCAGTTGTGTGATAACAATCGGCCATGCAGTACCGCAGAATATTAAAGATACTACTTAAGATGAACATTGACGAGAATTTATTGATGCCAATTCCATTATCAATTCTGCTTCTTGATCTGATTCTTTAAACATTTCCCTTATGGATAGTTATGGGTCTTCTGTGACTAAAGGAACATTGCCACAGGTTTTCAGTGGCAACAATGTCGGACACATGGCACTCCTGAAATTCAGTTCTATGCTACATGGATGCATGTTTCAGCAGGTTACTTGTGTCTCCACTTTGCTTCTAATACAATTCATGGAATAAAAGACAACTTAAAAGTGCTTTGATGAAGAAAAAGGTTGCCAAAACGATAAAAATAAATCTTAAAATGTCACCCTGGTGGTTTTGTTTGCCCCATGTGGGCCTAAAAATGAACTAAAAATTAACTCGATATTCTTCATAATCAGCCAAAAATCCCGAAAAGTATTACATTATGAAGACAAGTGATACTGTCCACAGACCTGTCAGCTTTGAGTAGGCCTCCATGTCGTTTATAGCCGTGGAGAGAGAGTACACCTTCCCTCCTGAGCCTTGAAACTCCATGTGCTTGTCTGCTTTCAAAAAGGCTTCTGTGATCCTGATAAATCAAAACCAACAAATTAAAGCAAACACATGAAAGATTATAATAAAACAGATTCAAAAAACTACTTTGGAACTACATTAGCTACTCACATAATCTCTATGATGTGGCACACTTTGTGCTGATAGGCTCTTCTGTGGAGACAGTTCCTGGTGTGAAACATGTCGTACAGATTGCCCACCTCCTGTTGAAAGAAATAACAATGATTAAGTCTGCAAAATCTACATAACCTGATTATGTCTTTAAAGTTTATATTAAAAAAAAAACTTTAAAAATATCAGTTATTATCACCTTGTCTCTGGTGCAGATGTGCTTCTGCCCGTCCACCTCACACACTCTGGCAAACTTCAGGAAGCGGCGGTAGTCAAAGTTGTTTTGGATTCCCAGGTGGTGGCAGTCCCTGCATACAGGAAATGTCTCTTTAAAGGTCACATTTTCTGATTCGGTCTCTTTACTTTAGTGACATCACATGCAGGACAATGAAAGTGTTCATGCTCCACACGTAATGTGATCATTCAGCCAACACAAACTAAATAAAGTCTCATGTTTTAAATTGTAACAAGTAGTAACTACAACCTTATTTACAGGTTTATTCTTTTGCCAGATGGACAAAAGAAGACCAGGACATTTTTCTGTACTCTCAAAGCCCACATATAGAGCTGTTCTTATCTCAATCTCATCCAATGACCCTCTGAGTTTAAGCAATGTTGCATCGAGTCCCAATGGCATTTTTTTCTTAATTTTGGGGAAGGATACGTTTTTGTGTTGGACAAAAAAAGTCTTCACATTTTTTTCTTTAAAAGATCTTGATGAAAGTGTACACATTATTTCTCTTGACCAAATAAGACAAACAATTTCACCACTGATAAGGATAAAACAGATTTAGATCATAACCCAGTAATACTATTCTGTACTATGATTTAGTTATTCTAAAGTATTAATTCTATATGAGTTTAAAATAAAAGTGATCAGTCTGTAGAGCCACCAATAATCGGAATCGGCCTAAAAAAATTTGCATCCGTCAACCCCGAGTTGGCAGATCAGTGTTTTTAGTTCTTGATTGTACTATAACTGTTTAAAATATAATTTGAATATAGTGTATTTTCAATTCTAAAAATAAATTTACAGTTCTCCAAATAAAAAAGGTACTGATGTCAGGCTACATAAATCTTAAAATGTTGGTACAGGGGGTGCTGGTTTGGCAGAGTGGTGAGCAACCAGGCACCCCATGTACTTGCTTCTGCTGGTCCGGGTCCGAGTCCCGCCTGTGACCAGTTTGCAGTGTCTTCCCCTGCTCTCTCTCCCCCTTTCACAGGCCTATCCACTGTCTCTCTCTTATCAATAAAGGCACAAAATGCCCAAAAAATACATAAAAAATGTTGGCACATTGGTTAGCAGAAAAAGGGTTCATATCATCCCATTTTTTGTTTTGTTTTTTAAAGCAGCAGATTATGACAGCCCACCTGGCGAAGTAGTCCCACTTGTCCACATCAATACCATTCCTTTTGTTGGCTACAATTTCATAGAGGAAGGACTTGGCTTCTTGACGCCCTTTATACGGCCACTGTGGGGGTGACAAAAAAACAACTCTGGATCAGTGTTATTGGCCTTATATGATACTAGCATAGAACTTTAACTATAGAAATATGAAGTATATTCTTTCTAAACAAGATAGAAAGCTAAAAACTAAAACAAAATGAACATGCAAATATAAGAATTAAATAATACACTAGTAAGATTTATTTACAGCTGGTCCTGTAAATAAATCTAGGAAAATTCTAGGAAAAGATATCACATTTTCTTGTATTCATCTCTATTTTATTCCTGGTCTGTCCAGAAACTTCAAAACACTACGCTGTCAGTCTACACAGGGAGAAAAGTGAGCTGGCCATTACATGAAGTTCCATCTCTGGCTCCATCCCTTCAATCTCATTTTAGAGTTTTGTGGGTTTTTGTTTGTCACTAATATTGTATTTTTTGTCTAGATGGCTAGAACATAAAAAGAGGATAACAAAAAAAAGCAGGCTCCACTAGCATTATAATTTTGACTGCCTGTGATGGGGAATAATAATACAAAGAAAAAATGTTTGGAAATCTGTAATTCTTATGTTTTAATCTAATAATTTACATAAATACAGACACATATATATACACACATAAATATATACATATACATGCACACACACACATATATATGCATATGCGTATATATGTATATATGTACATATATACATATATATATTTGTATATGTACATGTATATATAAATGTATATGAACATATACATATATATCCATATACAGATACACATATATATATATATATACGTGTATATATATATATGTGTGTGTCTATATATATATATGTGTGTATATATATGTATATATATATATATACATATATATATGTATGTGTATATATATATACATATATACACACATATATATATATATATATATATATATATATATATATGTATATATATATTTGTATACATACATACATACATACATACATATATATATATATATATATAGATATATAGATATATAGATATATAGATATAGATATAGATATAGATATAGATATAGATATAGATAGATATATATAGATATATATATATTGCCTGGTGGTTTTAGACATTCAGTGTTTCATACATTTCCGGGGTGCTGGTTTGGCGGAGTGGTTTAGCTCACCAGGTACACATTTTTTTTATTATTACTATTACATTATTACTTATCACACATAGAAAAGCCAACAACTTTGCTTGTTTTGTTTCATTCTCTCTTTGAATTTAGGTTTCTGATCATGAGATCCAAATTTTTTGCACAATAATTGTGTTTTAATCCTTAAATTTTTTTTTTAAGTTTTTAATTTGGATCCTGGGGCCGTTCAGCAGAAACATACATGAGTGCTGGTGGTGCTTCAAAGGTTGTCTGTAATGAATTATGTAATCATAGTGTATTTTAACACATCGAGGAATTGATCAACACAAGCAGAACCAAGTGTTACCCTCTGGCCTTGAGCTGCACCAGCGTCCAGTGGTCCAGCGATCTGTTCCTTTATAAAGACCAGGTCCTCGGACAGCTCCAGACCATGCTGCTCCATCACGGGCTTCAGGTTATTGTCTTTCACCAGGTAGTCAAACATGGCCAGAGAGGCGTCCTCGTGCTGCCACAGAAACAATCCAACTTCATAAAGGAGGGAATAATATTCATGCTTGACAATGTTATCCCTGTGATTTAATCTGAGCTCAAACACTGGGGGACATAAACCTGATTACTTGTCTTATCTCTAATGACCTCCTGACAGCAGCTGTGGAGCCACACATTACACAAGGATTGTGTTCTTTACTGTTCTTATCAGTCATGTGGCGTTTAAGACTTGCACTGCAGCCTTGTCTAACAGCCATTACAGCCTGAAATCAGCTGATTTTCAAGAAGAAAGAGCAGGAAGAAACTTTAAAGCTCTGCTTTACCACTGTATTGACCATGTTAAGAGAAGGAACCAAATATATGGCGAAAACAGGACGAAGATTTTGGAGAAGGTTTAGAGTAAGTACAAACGCTAAATTTCAATGTCAACCCTTGGAATTAATGGTGGAAGAATGTGTGATGTATCCAGAAATGTCTACAAAGTGTCTCAAAATCCAGTTTACAGTGTGCTCTAACATAATAACATCTTTTTTGGGCATTCTTTTATGTTTTTACCTGAACTTTCAGACCTTAATGCTTAGCGTAAACATGCTTAAACACACACAAATAGACCAACAGACTGCATAGTAAATAATCTGTAATGCCTACATCTGGAAATAGTTGGGTCAACATGCTCCAACACTCATAAAAACCACTGTGTCAGCTGATATAATCTGCTGTCTGGCGAGCACAACAGACAATGTTAGTCATGTCTGTCCAGCCCCCTCATGGTGATTCAAACCAGAGCTCTTTGGTTTTGGTATTTGGTGCTTAAAATTTCAATCTGACCAGCATCTTAGATTTTTTGCTAGGTCTTTTTCAACAGTTAACCTCTGTGTCCTGTTCATGACAAAATGGGGGAGAAAAGCAATATGCAATTGTAAATAAAACAATCAAAAGACCTAAAAAGACTGATTTAACCCACATTTCAGATTTTGACCATCTACCTTTGCAGCATTAACATAATTCTGAGGAGACAAAGAAATGCTAGAATGCGTTAAAAATCTACTTCTATTGTTTAAAATGAAGACATTTATTTTTATATCAAATCTGTATTGTTCTCAGACACCAGCTCACTCTCAGTACCTGTCCAAAACAGGTACAGGTGACATCTAAATTCCAGGGTTTCTTACCTTCCACTTTACTTCTGGGCGTGCCCTGGGGATGAACATCCCGTCATACATATGTGAAAATGGTCCATGTCCTAGAGAGGAGGGGTTACATAAGAATCAGCATTAATTTGAAGTGACTAAACCTTTGAATTTCCTTCTATTTTCACTTCCTTAAAAAAAGTTAAGTTCAGAGAAGAACAATTAAGTTTCACTTTCAATTCCCTTCCAGCAAACCACCAACAGCGATCAGTGTCAAACCTGTTTGACTTGTTACTCACCCAGGTCGTGGCAAAGCCCAGCGATCTGCACGCAGAGGATGTCTCTGCGTGAGATGAGGAGTTCAGGCTGCCTCTCATTAAGAGCTTGAACAAGTCTTCCTGCCAAGTGACACACCCTGTATCAGCAAATAAAGAACAAGACAAAGTGACAATTAGGGTTACAAACTTCAGAGAATTTTAAAAATTGAAGCTTTACATGGGAACTTATAAGAACTTAAAAGGATAGTTCAGTTTTTTGAAGTGGGGTTGTATGAGCTCCATATGGCAACTACGTACATTAGATGCAGTAGAAAGTTTTCTTCTCTCCCTCAGTAAGCCACAGTCTGTAAGAGTCTGTAACGAAGAAATAGCCGCTAACAGGAAAATACCATACCAAGAACAAAGGGTATTTGCTCCTCCTACAAGAACTCAAATCAAAAAGTACTACCACAGTTTAAGAGTACTCTACATATGAGTGTTTTTAAGTGCATTAACCTTTCGGAAATATAAAGTTTTTCTGGACCTAAGCCAACTCAAGTCATGTATTCCTCCGCTAAATCACTCCGCGTCACACTCAGCTGTAAACAGAACAAGCTAGCAGCTTCAGATGCTGGATGTAGTCTGATTGAAAGCACATTATATGACAAATATTCCTGAGATGGGGTTTTTGTGATGCTTCCCTTGATGCAGAAACAGATGTGCATCATGTAGAACTTAGCTTTCACCGTATTCCTCTCCGTAACGAGGGCATCTCTCGTTACCTGTTACCTGAAAGATTGTGTACATCTCTATATATCTCTAGATATATTAGAGGCTTATACACAGTAATCGTTGCGTGTGTGTGCATGTGTGTGAGAGAATCCCATCAAAAAGTTTCCAATTTGTAATATTTCCAAACTTTCTCAGCTTAACTTCCTGTGGAAAGTTTCCAAAGAACCAGAAATTTTCCACCCTTTTGCATCCCTAGTGTTAATGATCATAAACTGGGTTCATATGTGGATTTAACCCTACAGTACAGCTTTATCAATCAAGAACTACTATGTAAATTAACTTGGATCAAACAAATGAAAATACTGCAGGCTGATCTCCCTTCTGCTCTACCTAAAAACACAATTAATCAGCTACTGAGAGATTATTTTTACTTTCTTTTATCAGTTTTTAAAGCTTTACATGGTACCAGACTACATTTCAGAGATGGTTCTAGTATATGAATCAAGATGGCCCTTGAGGTCTTTTGATTTTTTTCTTTGAGCTGTTCCACAGAGTACAACTAAAGTATTTGTTGAAGCTGCTTTCAGCTGTTATGCTCCACAATGTTGGAGAATATTCTAGAGGATCTGAGAGCGCCAAAAAAATTACAGAAATCTCCGAATGAAAGCTTGAACATAGTTATTAAGTTAAGAAATAATTATTCATTAGCATGTCTTTTACTTTATTCTCCTTCTAAGTTTAAATTCAATAGTTTTTTAAAGTTTATTTTATCATGTTCATTTAAGTATTATCTTTATTTGAACGCCACAGCTTTCGTTTTTTGTTTTTTTAATTGATTTTCCATTTTTATTTCCTGTGTCTCATGACTTAAAATTCATTTTGCTTTTGTTGTTATTTTATGGAAGCCACTGGTGAGCATGACTCTCTAAGTTCTAAGATACATGTATTACTTGGTCATTTTTTGGCCTCCTGGTGTAGTGTTAACAGACTTGGAAAGGGGTAGAGAAAGCACACGGCAACTTGGCAGAAAATGAACCCAGGGTACTCAGGACAGGAGCCTTTATGTATGTGGTACGCATGGTTGCAGAGGTGGCGATACTGGAAATGTATTGCAGCCATTTTAAAAGGGAACCTATTGTCGGTCCTCCTCATTTAAGGTGAAGAGACCACTCTATTCGTCCCTCACAGGCTTATTTCAGTAAATGTTAGAGCAATGCTGGTTCATGAATTGTCAAGATAAACCAGAATCAACAACCATTGTGTCAAACTGAAGACATACCCAATAGAGTGTTCAAAGCGGTTATGAGAAGCTCCAGGAAACACAAAGTAGGTCCCTCCAAGCTGCTTGAGGTTTCGTAGTCTCTGGAACTGAGGTGTGTCGATGATTTTGATGAGAAGAGGGTGTAACTCCACGTGACCATGAATGGGATCATTAAACACCTGACAGAGGACATGAGACATAAACAAAAACACAGAAGCAATTCATCCTAGTTTATCAGAGAGTTTTATGTAATACCAAACTTTCATTCTGATCTTTCTGTGCATGCTCATAGAACTAAATGGGAAGAACTTGAGGATGTGTACACCTGTTCAAAAAAGGCAATGCCTTCTCTAATTTAAATTTTACAGAGGCTTCATTACAGAAAACAATGTGTCTGTATTAACGGTGTCAAATCACCTTCTTTACATATCTCTGATGGTATACCTCAGGGGTCAATACTTGGCCCCCTGTTATTCTCAATGTATATTAATGACCTGCCCAAATCATGTCATAAAGTTGATTTTCAAATGTACGCTGATGATGCTGTCATCTTTACTCGTGCAAAAAATATCCAAGAAGCAGCCTCTGTTCTTACATCAGCAATGGTTCCTGTAAACGAAAGGCTACATAAATCTTGCCTACAATTAAATACAACTAAAACTGTTTGTATGATGTTCACAAAGCAACCATTGGACATCAAACATTCTGGTGTATTTCTTGGAGGACAGGAACAAGAAATTGTTTCTGAATTTAAGTACCTCGGTGTAACACTTGATTCAACACTATGTTTCAAAAACCACATTAAAAGAATAGCTAACACAGTGAGATTTAATTTGAACAATTTCAAACAAATAAGACCTTTCATAACACTGGGTGCTGCTAGAATGTTCTTACACTCAATGATACTGTCACACATTGAATATTGTATTACATGTTGGTCAGTGGCAGGTGTAAATACGTGTAAAATCATAGAATCACCTCACAAAAAATCACTTAAGATCCTTTATAGAAAACCAGTATCATTTCATGTTTGCAGAATTTTAAAAATGTATAACTTCATGAGCTTTGAGTACTTTATACATTTCAAATTTGCTTGTTTATTGTATAAGGTGCTCCATGGACTTGCTCCACCTCCTATGTCTGACTTTTTCAAAATAAGGGCTCACAGCGGCCTCAACACCAGGGCCTCATCGAGAGGGGACTGCGAGGTGCCTTACAGAAAAACAGCTTTTGGACAAAACTCAGGCCAGTAAGATCTGGAACAGTCTCCCACTCGACATAAGGGAGTGCCCCACATTACAAACTTTTAAAATACATGCTAAGCAGTGGCTGAAAGCAAACCAGTCCTGTAACCATGAACATCCAGGGTTTTAGAAATGAACTTTTTTGTATTGTGCTCTTATTATGATCTATTGTCCTTTTCTAAGTCCTGCTTTTGTGTGTGTGGTGTCTTTGCCATGTTGTTTATGTGTTACCTGCCTAGGGACTATGGATGTAAATTAGCACTGATGCTATAATCCGGCATATTTACACCTATTGTTCTTTGAATAGATGTTCATTAATGTGCGCTTTCCCTTTTAAATAAATAAATAAATAAATTACTCTGAACAGAAATTCTATTCTATTTCTCCAAGTGAGTAACAACTATGTGACAAATGCCAGGCATCAGTAGTCGGTCCCCTTCGTAGATTTGTACTATGTCCAATGGTTCACAGCTTCAGGACTGATGCTTGACAAATAAAATCCAATGTTTAAAAGACTCTCCTACCAGCACTCTCCACTTGGACAGAATAAATACATATAAAAAAATAACCCTATATGCCTCTACTGACAAAACTTGCATCTCACAACATGTGTAAAAACAAGAGTGGAAGAGGAGGAACTGTTAGGATTGAGAGGTGGAATTGAAGAGGGACTTCAGGGTTGAACTGAACAAAAGCCCATTTGTTTTGTTTTGTTTTATTTTATTGTTATTTGTTGTATCTACTTTAATTTAAATGTACAGTACAGGCCAAAAGTTTGGACACACCTTCTTATTCAATGTGTTTTCTTTATTTTCATCACTAATTACATTGAAGATTCTTGCTGAAGTAATGATAGCCACTCGTTTCTCTAAACGTAGCTGATTGGTTCTTGCCATAATATTAATTCTAACAGTTGTCTAATAGGGCTGTTGGCTGTGCATCAGCCTGACTTTTGAACAACACAAATGATGGTCCCAACCCCACTAATAAGGCAAGAAATTCCATTAATTAACCCTGGCAAGGCACACCTAAGAAGTGAAAACCATTTCAGGCGACTACCTGTTGAAGCTCATAAAGAGAATCAAAAGTCTGCAAAGCAGTAATCAGAGCAAAGGATGGATACTTTGAAGAAACTAGAATATAAGACATGTTTTCATTTATATCACACTTTTTTGTTAAGTACATAATTCCACACATATTCATTCATTGTTTTGATACAGTCAGTGAGAATCTACAATATAGATAGTGATGAAAATAAAGAAAAAACATCAAATGAGAAGCTGTGTCCAAACTTTTGGCCTGTACTGTATGTGCAAATGTATATGCACATATAATAATGCATATATTAAATGTAAATATAAGTAATGAATGTAAAGAAGATATGTATCCAAAATATAATTTCTCAACAAAAAATAAAGTGAAAAATGTACATATTTATTCTCATGATATATTTTCTTAACATCTGCTTTACTTTTGAAACCGACTTGCAGGCCACATACGTAGTTTCCAATACCTGTCTCTGTTAAGCTTTAACCTTTTGAGCACTCAACTTAAACTCATTTTTATTTTGAAAGAGAAAGTAAAATATCTTTTTTTCTTCAGGTACTAGTAATCTTTGACATGTCCTTGCTGCTCATTCAGTAATCTTCATTATTTACTCTATTATGTCTTCTTATCTGTACAGCCTTGAGCGCTTTGCTTGGAGACACAACATACCTTCTTTGGTTCTGCTGCTATCTGAAAAAGCTTCCTGAGGCTGTGAAGGATCTTCAGCCGGTCACCAAGGCACCTTTAAATAAGAAATGTAAATACAAATAAGCTTATGAAACATTTAAACATCATAACTCATTCTTGTCCTTCTTTAGGCCGTTAGATGAACAGTGTAAGGGTGTCAGTATGTGTATCTGTATGCATGATTGTTTATCAGTGTGTATTTAGATTAGGGATGCACCATATTGGACTTTTGCTACTTCCCTGTATCGACATTTCCAAAGTAATCATTGCTGATACTCATTTTAAGTCTTTACATTATGAAAACTGACTTGTTTCAATGACACTATTACAGCAAGGAATGGATGTCATGAAAAAACATGTAACTTTTGAAAAATGAAACCTTTCATTTTTAATGTACCCATTCAGTGATGATAAGGTGAAGAAGAGAATATGGGGCACTTGTGTATTTTTTAAAATTTTATCCAAATTACACGTAGGATATTTTGTTTTTAATACGAGCTTGATAAAAAAAAATTTTTTAAAAAGAAAGGCGTTATCACCTGACAGGTGCTGTCCCGGGTTTATTGAAATTTCCGCTGAACTTCTCTTCAAACCACAACATTCAGATTCAGTTATGGGAATGGAAACAATCAGAACAGGACTTCCTCCAGACTGGAGGAAGTGATAAGGAGACTGGGGAAGTGGTATACCTAAAATTGGTCCCACTATCTCAGATCTCTGTTGGCATGATTATGGACAGATGTCAGCCATTTATGTCTTTGTGGATATTCATTCATTCATTTTCTATACCCCTTTATCCCTTTCAGGGTCAAGGGGGGCTGGAGCCTATCTCAGCTGTCAACAGGTGAGAGGCGGGGTACACCCTGAACCAGTCGACAGCCGATTTGAGGGCATCTTTGTGGATAGAAGAGTGTTATTTAACTTCTAGGCTAAAGAAGGGTTCAGGGCTGCACAGCTTCAATAAAAAAAAAAAGACAGAAAGATGTAGGTTAGGCATTTTTAGCAGCTAAAAGAAAGACTTTTGTACATTTGAGAAATACGAAAGCCAAGAAGTTTATAACAGAGACATGGTTACTAGAGTATTTTTTTTATTTGTTAATAGTCCTAAATTTAAGACAGACCATCTGGAATCATGTTTTGGAAAGTGTCACAGCACCACATGTACCATAAAATGGATGATCAAACTATAGTAGCTGGACCACACATTAAAAACATATGATTAAGGAGGCCCTGAATGAACTCTGTACTCTCCTTGATATGTGTTATTGTCAAAGTGTCAATGTTTTGTCTTTCATTCGTCTATTGTTCCTTATTTTGACTGCTTTGGGTTTGTGTCGGTGTAAAATATTGAGGATCAAATGAGTTCTTCTCCTTTACAGACAATAACACTGAATTAAGCTTTGCATAAATGATTGTGTTTGAGTGCAAATGCATGCATGGATTGGGTTTTTGTGAATGTTTAACATATCTGTGTTTGTTAGATCAGTTTAACTTCAGTCTTTCTTCACGTTTTAAACTAAATAAACTAAATATCAGAGTGTGAGCATTGCTCCAGGTCAAATCCTTGTGCTGGGCAGTAATCAGTCATTGATATTTTGACAAGTAAATGACTTACTGAATGCCAATCTTCTCCAGATCACTGTCCTCCAGATACCTCAGAGCCACGCCTGTGATTTTCTGTGCTGGATATCAGAGGACACACATCATGTTCATGTTGATCTGAGACAACACAACACTGGGCGGCAGCTTAACTGTCTGCCTGTGCTTAAAAGACCATGAAGAGAACTGACCTCTGAATATTTCCTCCCATTCCCTCAGACCCTCTATCCTTAGGTATCGACACGTTTCCTCCACACCCCACTGTGTGTAGTCTGAGTCCTGCCGCACCGCTGACACCTTCTTCTCCGGCGTCTTGAAGCTGTCATCGGGACCCAGAACTGCCGCCAACGGCCGTTTGCGGTTCTCCATTTCTGATTGTACAAAGCTGCAGTGGTTTGACTTTATCCTGAGAGAAAGGAGCTCCAAAAGCAGAGCCGTCAGTGGGTCCACGGTCTTTTGTTGCAGCTGATCGACCACTTCTGCACAGAAGACACCAGAGCGCTGAAAATACCCGGGTTTTGTTTCCACACGGAGGGCATTAAGCTAGACTAGAACACGATGACAACTTCCGGTTTCTGCCTCCAAAATAAAAGTCACTTCACGCCTATGAGTTGTTTTATTTTACTAAGCATGAATGTCAAAATTGTGACTAAGGTCTAGAGAATGCATTTACATTATTAACAATGAAAACACAAGAGGTCTCAGCTGGATAAAATACAGTTATTTATTAAACTGGGCTTCACATCTGAGCGCGCCTGGACGTGTATTTTCAAATCAGTTTGTTAAATTTTAGGGAAAAACTGCCATTTTTTTTTTAGGATTGTCTTTGTACAAATATAACATTTGGCTACTATGATGAGTGAATTAGTGGAATATTTTTATTGCTGAGAACATTGTTGTCGTCAAAGAGTAATTCTTGTCATACAGCTTCTTCACAGAAGTATTTTTTTTTCTATGTAATTGAAAGGCCGTCCAAAATGTTTCCACATTTACACACTGAGCAAATAGATGTTCAAGTTATTCCATCCAACACTTACAAAAGAAGCATTTGTCTTCCATATTAGGACTATATTTACAAATAATGAGATTTGTGAAATTGTGGTTTTTAGTGAATCATAACAGGAGATCAAGGCACCATGGTGCAGAGAGTAGCACATGTGCTTCATAGCAAGGTTGTTGGTTTGAGCCCTGTGTTGGTCTGAGTCTTTCTGTGTGGGTTTTACATGTTCTCCTTGTGCATGTGTGGGCTCTGTCAGTGCACTCCAGTTTGCTACCAAAGACAAAACACGCTCATTAGGTTAATTGGGGACTCCAAATTGCCCTTAGGTGTGTGTGAATATGAAAAGTCATCTGACCCTGATAAACTGAACAGATTATTCATGAATAAGAGGGGATGTTGGTCATGGCACATGGCCCTGTGACTGGCTGGTGACCGGTTCAGGGTGCACCCTGCTTCTCACCCAATGACAGCTGGGATAGGCTCTGGCCCCCCTCAAAAGAAAAGTGAGAAATGTCAACCAGACCGCCTAACATCTCCGGAAAATGTTTTATGTTGAATATCAATTATAGATTTGATATTTCATCAGTGATTGCAGTTTATAAATGACTGCACATGATCCTGGGGGAAACACTAAAAAATAAGTCAGTAACATTACAAGGAAAAATATGACTGAACAACTATTTTTTATTTAAAAAGTAACTAAAGGGCAGAGACATAGTGTCAATGCTTAGGAGTTTAAGCATTTATACCTGTTCAGTTCCATCTCTCCTGCAGTTCCATGTGACAGTAAATAACTTCATATCAAGTCATGTGTGAGATAAAGTTCCTAACATGAAATATAAAAAAGGCAGAGAAAACACAAGTGAAAACATGAACCTTTGATTTATTACAATAAAGGTTAATTTCAGCAAATAAAAATACAGCTTTTTACCTCTACTGATTATGAAACATCCTCTTAGGTGAAGACTGATTAGCTGTTTGTTGTTTTTTGTGTATTTGTTTTGGGGTTTTTTTGTTGATTGGACAGGAAAATAAAAAAAATCCTTTTAAGACATGGTGAACACGTAGGTGTATGCATGTATTAGTTTGCTTCCTGATTAAAATTATGATTGCTCTTTATTTTATTTTTTTTTTCTTCTAATGGAAATGCAACATCCCTTGCAAAAGCCTGGTGGCTCCTTGGCCTCTCCTGAAAAATGTATTTGTTTTGTAATATTTCCCATTTGATTTATGTAATCACTTTTTGTGCAAACTTAACTAAATAAGCTAAATAAAAAAGTTAAGGGAGGCCTTTGCGTGCTGGTAGTTTTATTGCACAGGGAAAACATTAACTTCCGGTACAGTTGTTGCTGCTCGGGTAACTTGACCAGGTCACTCCTCTGACAATTGAGGGAAAGGTGGAGCCAAATATAGCAGAGCAAATCAGGCCGAGGCGTCACTGCAAACCCGGAAACACGCATGGACGGCGGTGTCAGACCTGCAATGCCGGGACGTTTAAAATCGGCTTTTCATACAAGCAGCTTGCATTTGCAGGTCATTTGTTTCTCTCACAGGTGGTCATAGAATCGATAAAGTCTTCCAACACGTTTTAAACTCAGTCCTTTAATCCTTACAGATTATGCCTCAACAATGACATTTTCTCTCTCATGACATCAAGGTTGAACAGGACTTACTCTAAGCTGGTGCAGCAGCCAGATTGTTATGATGTGGTTTTAGGTTGTTCATTAGAAAACAAATTGTTGTGTTCTTGTAAACACACATGAGTATGACCAGCAGGAGGAGTCCCAGCTTCTGGAAGCTAAAAAAAGGGAGGAGAGGGAGCACTGAGGAGGTTAGAGAGCTTGGGTAGGCACACAACTCCCCCTGGTGGTGAAGGGCAGAACAGCACATCTCTCAACCCTCAAGAGTACAACCCATTTGATGAGGATGAAGGTGAAGAGGAGGATAAACAGGTTGATGCTGTGCCTGGCAACCCTTTTAAAGAAGAGGATGATGCTGACACAGGTAACCCTTTCCTGGGGACCTCTGATAATGAAATTTCAACCAATCCATTTGACAGGAATGATGATGATAAAACTTTGCCAGATGCACACATGATAGAGGAGGAACTGCTGCTGCAGCAGATTGACAATATTAAGGCTCGTCTGGACGAGTTTGAGCTACGTCAGAGAACCTGAGAGAGCTACAGCACACCCTACAGGAACAGAAGAGGAAAAAGCACTGACACCTTTCTCAAAAGATGACCTCATACCTGGCCACTTACTAAGTCCAGAGAGACGAGAGATTTTGTCATGACTAATAAGCCTCATGGATCTCCAAAATGTAATGTATTTGAGAGTTTGGTAGTCTGAACTGATTCTTCATCATGCCCAAACAGAAACACCTTACTAAATCACTCATCCCTTACAAACCTGCAGAGGGCTGGCACCTACCCGGCATGCACAAAGTAAAAGTTTGAAGTTTCCCCCTAATGATGTCACAAGGGGATACACCATCAAACTCAGAAGGATAGTACTTCCTTGATCAGATGTTTTAGCAGCCAGAGTAAACAGAGTGCAGTGCTGGGAAGCTAAAGTCCAGTCCACTTGTTGAGAGGGACATTGTCAGACAGCTCACAAGGATTTACACTAAAACAGCTCGTTCTGAGCAGGGTTGAAGCGGAAAGCTTTATAGGCGCACCAAAATCCAATCATGAAAAGTTTATTAGCATAAAAGAATTGAAGGAAATGTGTTCTGTGGATACCTGCAACCAGTGCACACGTCTGGGGGGTCATGTGTTCAAAGAAAATTGATTATCAAACACACTTTTTAAGATTAAGCAAAAATTATTTGGTAATTTATAATCCTTGGGTGCTTGTTTCAGGGCAGGTGTGTGATCGGTGTTCAGTATGGAAGGAAGTTTAAAGCACAGTTAACACAAACAAACCATTCTCATGACCCATGTTGTGTGATCTGTACTCATACTGACTGACTGCAGGAAGTTGTTTTTAACATAAAGTCATGTTCCAAGTGTATTAGTGAAGCTTCCAGCAGAAATTGAACAGGTCTTTCTTATTAACTGATGTTTTTTATTCTGTTTGGTAAAGTTGCAGAACCACTGAATTTGTGAGTATAAGCACTTGGTTGACATGGTTCAAAATAATCTAAGCTGGTTTGTCTCATGTCACATTGGCAAGTTTGTCCTAATTATTTTTTTTATTTGTGTGCCCGCAGTATGCCAAGTGAAAGAAAACAAAGCACGCCCTGCTGTGCAGCCCTTTAGGTTTGATCTGACTGTTTACAGGGACTCTCCAGACACAACAGAGCCCTGTGTTGCATGATCCACGTGTCTGTATTTGACGTGCTGTTGATGCTAATCTTTATTCACAAACATGTTTCCTTCAGCTTTATCTTTCATACTTTTGGATCATATCTTATCATGTCTGTTCAGTGCTGTCTGACAAGTTTGTATTTTTCAAAAATCCATTTTAAGCACACCCAGCCAGCAGCCCCTATGAACGTGAACATGCACAGTGCTGTTTGCACTGTCATGCTGCTTTGAGCCTGGAGGCCAACAAATGTGAGATGTAATAAAGGTATATCTTATCTTATCTTAATAGTAATGTATCAGATATATGTACACAATGCTTACACATACCAACAAGGTTTATTAATAGCAGTGCAGCTAAGTCCACTCATGAATTTGTCCAACAAGTTTTACTCCATATGGCAACTACGTACATTAGATGCAGTATAAAAGTTCTCCCCTCTCCCTCAGTGCGCCACAGTCCGTAAGAGTCTGTTACTCAGAACTAGCCAGAAAAATGTAAGCACTGTACCAAGTACAAAGAGTATTTTCTCCACCTAAAAGAACTCCCATCAAAAAAAAACACAACAGTTAATTTCACTACCTCGAGCCACTGAATCACTCTGCCACCTTCTCAGCTGTTTGAAACATAACAAGCTTGTGACTTTAGACACAAGTAATGTAATACTTTTGTTCTGAATCTGAGCAGTGTGAGGAAGAGACAGCATAGGAAATTAAAAAAAGGAGTGATTATGACATTCCATTCACGTTGGAGCTAAAAGCATATCTTTACGAATTGGAATTCACAGAAGAAGAGCTGCTGCAGATGGAGACCAAACAGACAGAAGGAATACAGGGAAAACATTGGTGGAAACTAGAGGTCAAAAAGAGTCGGAAGTACATAGTGGTATGAGTGTATGAACTGTGACTCAATGCCCACAGATCCCGAGTGCTACTGCTGCCATGAGGGGAATTTGATTACAGAACAAGTTCAGGATCTGTTGGAGTCAGAGGATACTGGTAACTCTCGCACCGTCTGTATCACTCATCAAACAGATTTTCCTGCTCTACTGAATCAAGGAGTTTTGTGGACATTCTTTAATTTCCTAGATAGCTGGAAAAAACATCCCAAACCTGAAGTACCTAATAATGACAGTTTATCCTCAAAGTAAGTCATAATGATAGATAATGCAGAGACAAACAAGCAGAGTAGAGGAAGCTATGAACCATAACATTGCAGACTACATGTGTGTGCCTCTCTTTCACACACACACATGCACAAATACAACCATTCCGTGTAGTAGCCTCTAACTTATGCTACGACACAATCTTAGCTGTGTCTGAGGTAATAATACAAATATATCATCTCCTAAATGCAAGAATATTCTTTTTACGTCATGATTTTATATTGATTGTAAATAGATACAGTATGTACACACAATTTGTCAGGTGACAGGTAACAAGAAATGTAGGCATTTGCTGTATATGATGCTGCTGCAGGCCCTTGTTATGCAGAGGAGGCCCTTGTTTCTGCATCCAGGGAAGCAACACAAAAACCCAATCACCAAAATATTTTTCAAATAACAATCTGCTATCAATCAGTCTACAACCAGTATCTGAGGT
The DNA here is from genome assembly GCA_036419115.1 of Scarus forsteni. Taxonomy (NCBI): domain Eukaryota; kingdom Metazoa; phylum Chordata; class Actinopteri; order Labriformes; family Labridae; genus Scarus; species Scarus forsteni. Next base: position 5,298,915 of record JAZDUH010000043.1, read on the forward strand.
CGCTAGCCTGTTTTGATTACAACAGCTGAGAATGAAGCAGAACGATTCAGCAGCTCATGGCAGTGCTGTGTGGAGGAATACATGAGGTGAGTCAGTTAGTTCCAGGTAACTTTATATTTATATGTATATCAAAAGTGAAACACACAACAGTTTACCAAATAAGGGAACAGATGGCCATAACAAACAAGTCAGATCATTGTTTTCAGGGTCTAACAACCACTGAATCAGTGCACAAGGTGCCACCTTGGCCCTCTTAGGTTGCCTTCACTCCAAAGATGACCACTCTCAATGCAGAGTCAATGTTCAGCCACTATCAGCCGCGGCCACATGTTGAAATATTTGATATGTAAAAAACACAAAACTAATTTGATGATATTGCCTGGGAAAAGGGAAGGTTTATTGGGTTTTTAGCTAAGAAAAAAATGCTGTCTTTATTCCAGAAAGAGTCCGTTAGAGGCAACCGTACTATCTGTTCTTGCTCTACTGTTAAGTGTCTTGAGATAACACTTGTTATGAATTGCTGCTACACAAATAAAGTTTGATTGATTGACGGAGATGTGTTGTATATGAACGCCTCTGCCCAGAGCCTTCACATGTTTGACAGTATCATGCAAAAACTGGATTTCTCAACCATCATTGTACTTTATTCCACAATAAACTGAACTGTCACATTGGTAAATCTTCATTAATAAAGCTATTCTGGGAAAGTTTCTGGACTATGTTTCCTCTCTTTTAATCTCAAAGGATGGGATGCACAACCTTCATTCTTTTGTCATTTCATTCACTGTTATGAAGGTCTATTCTATTGTTTATTTTTGAGTTAACCATATTCATATATTAGACTGTTTCTTTATATCAATGTGTAGAGATTCTAAGTCCACAATTTTCCCTTTTGGTGCTAGTACTTTCATGTATATTTACATTTTTATTTTCTTCTTACTGTTGCCATATTGATTTTATCATTATGATCTTTTATTTAATATGACCTGTCAATTAAGTTATCACTTCATTTGCCACTGTTTTAACAATTCAAAAAGTTAATTTCTTTCCTTACCATGTGGTAATATGTACCAATGTGTTTTGTTCCATGCTTACCTGGTGGAAGTAAAGTTACATAAAGATATCTTGTTATTAAATTAAAATTTAACACCCTATCTTATAGTGTCCCTTTTCAGGTCAAATTTTCATTATTTGGTCTGTGTGTGCGGGATCTACTGGCACCTTGCATCGAGAAGACTGCTGGTTCAACTTCTCAGTCAGATGGGCCTATACATTTGGAGTATGCATGTTCTCCTCTTGCATGTGTTTCCTTCCACAGCAAAAAACTATGCTGTTAATTTAAGTGGTGACTCTGAATTGCCTTTAGACATCAGTGTGTGTGTGTGTGTGTGTGTGTGTGTGTGTGTGTGTGTGATTGGTTATTTGTTATGTTAGACTTTTGATTGGCTTGAGACCAGTTCAGGAAGTGCCCTGTCTCTTGCAGAATGACAGCTGGGACAGATTTTAGCCCCCATGATCCCGAACAGGAAAGGGACACAGGTAAAGGATGGATGTTATGACCTTTGAGTAAATCATAACAGGAGTTCAGGTGGAGGACAGACAGTTTTATTTTCACTTCTTTACTTGTACAAATGTATGTATGTAAATGATTCCATTTACATTCTTCAAAAATATATCTTTACATGAAGCAAAGCAGACCACAACCACAGATGAGTCAGATTTGTCAAGGCTGACTCTTTTTTGTAACTGTTAAATGTAACCCAGATCACCAAAGTTAAGAAGACTTATGCTGCTTGATTTTATAAACATTAAAATATAGACCTCTGTAAAATAAATACATGCAAAAGTGATAAATGATCAAATGAAACTTCAGAAAATCTATAAATGGAATAAAACTGCTCAAATTTTAAGTCAGGATGTGTTTGTAAAAGAGAAGTACCATTTGATGGCAGATATGATGCACTTTTAAAAAATCTAAATAAAAGAACAAAATCAAACTTCTTTACCTGACAAATATAGTGCTTATTTTCAAGAGGACATTTTGACACACATGATTTACTGTTTGTTGTGCAAATACTTGATCATCTTGTATTAAATGTCACAGTGTAAGCTATAATTCTTCAACTCAAGCAAGTGACCGATATGTAACTTCATAAAAAAATAGATTAAAATTGCTACCAAAAGCCAGAGTGAACATATCCCTGAAGATAGACGAGTAGAAAAAAAGTCCCGAGTGTGCCCTGCTTAAAATGATAAATCCTCTTTAGAGAAACTTAAACTCCCCTCTCCCTTCAACTATTGAGAATCATATCATTTGTGCTGATCAACAGATACTACATAGAAAAATAGAATTTCCCCAAACCCATTTCCAAATCGACAGGTGAAACAAAAACAGGAGAAATTTTAAAATTGTGAAATTCTTCACATGTAGTATAAAGTGTTACTTCCCTAGTAAGGACTAGGGAAGTTATTGTCCTCGCACCACTGGACAAACTTCTCCCTGGCTGCCTCCAGACTTCTCTCGTCTCTTCTCTTGCAGTAAACTCTGATTATCTGTTCAGTAAACTGTCCAGGAATAAGTCTGGACACCTGAAAACAGAGAAGAAAGCAAAGTTGAATTTGATCCACACAGTGAAAACAGCAGATATGTATTAACACTAAAGCTGAGGGGGTAAATTTTACCCCCTGGCATTTTCAAATACTTGTATTTCTTTTAAAACAAAACCCCTACATCTTATAGTCCATGATTTTTCCTAAAATTGATTTATTGATCATTTCAAGGGAGGTTGGAATGTTGGCTTTTCTAGTGTTAAGCAAAAATGACCTATAAAGAAAATAACTGTATTAAATATGTGGCAAGTCATGCATTGTGAATAGGGATGAGAATTATGGGATTTTACTGATAACAATACCATGATAAATTTTCCACATGAATAGTTTTTTTTATCAATTCCCTCATCTATTGCTGTAGATTTGTTGAATATGGAAAATAAAGGCAACACAAATATGACAAAAAAACTGGTGTTATTTAGAGCAGCTGTGTTTCTACTCTTGCTTCGTATTGAGCACATTGTGCTGTTGATGCCTTTTTGTAAATTAAGCCTTGTTTTAGATGGCTTCTACTTCCCATCAGTCAAGATAACTTCAAACTCTTCACTGCTGTAGTTCATGTTGACTGAGGAATTGACACTGTTTTGCAAAAGATGTAAAAAAGCAGTAATAAGGGAATACAAAAGCTTAAAAAACATGTTGGAATCCATTGTAAACAACTGGTTTTGAAATAATATCCTCAAAGCAGTCAGGCTATACATTCTGCTGATCTGTAGCAGTTCTGACCTGACTCCTGCGAATCTGAGAAGCTCTGGTGGGGTCAGCCTTGCTGTAGAACCGCACACTGTCGATGGGGTCCTGATCATTCATACCATAGTCCAGGGTGACGACCTGAAGTGAAAAAGTGAAAGAGATAAAGTGAGATAAAGCAGCACAGATGTACACTAAGATTGAGGTCTAATCATATGGAAAAGGATATCAAACTCACCTTTACTACAAAATCCTCTGGCTGCAGGTTATTGTTTTGAGGGCCAGCATGAGCCAAACCTTCTCTCCAATTGTCAATTAATTCCTTGTGGACAAAAAAAGACAAGAAGAGAACGGAATGAACATATACCTGGAGAGAGTTTTTCCGATAAAAGCAAGAGCTCTATGCAAGGCATGGTTTGCGCAAACCCCCCACACACACACACACACCAACATACAGATATATGAGTGTGTGTGTATATTTACATATATACTGTATATATGCAGTATATATGTAAACACACACACACACACACACACACACACACACACATATATATATATATATATATATATATACATATGTGTGTGTGTGTGTGTGTGTGTGTGTGTGTGTGTATATTTACATATATACTGTATATATATATGTGTGTGTGTGTGTGTGTGTATTTACATATATACTGTATATATATATGTGTGTGTGTGTGTGTGTGTATATTTACATATATACTGTATATATATATGTGTGTGTGTGTGTGTGTGTGTGTATTTACATATATACTGTATATATATTAGGGATGTAACGGTTACCGGTAAAACGGTAAACCGCGTTAAAATTTCCCACGGTAATCATTACCGTGTCCTAAAAAAATGACCGTTTTACCGTGTTTGATAACCACAATGAGTCAAAAACGCACGGTGATGCTGCTCTTTGCCTAGAAATGCCTGAACTATGAGGTTCTTCCTGGATGAAACGGCCTCATGGGAAGCGCGCATGCGCAGTTTGCATTGTTTGGCCTTAGCGGAAGTTAGAGACAGCGGAGAGTTCCCTCTGGAAACAGTTGGGTAAAGTTTCGAGAGAGTGAGAGCGCGAGAGAGAGATAGAGCAAGGGAAAAGATTCAATGAGCCATACCCGAGTGAATTACAGGAGGTTTGTGAGTATTCTCTGTGTAAATAATGTCTAGATATTGTAAATAATAGCATTAGTATCATTCTGGAGTGTATTCTTTTGTCAAAGTTTGTGCTTTATGGATTCAACCGATCGTACTCTGAAAAAAAAATATCGAGGAGATCTGCCAGGGAGAGGAGGAGGAGACCAGAGGAGAGTCATGAAGGGGGCTAACAGGGACTATCATCAGTAAAAAAAATGGCCATGACATGGCCTAATATGATGAGCTGTAACATATGTTATATGTTACATATGGACACTAATGCTGCAGGCAAACTAAAATGTGTGAGTGCATGTAAAATAGGTTAAATGATGTTAATTTTCAATTTTTTTATAAAGAGAATCCTGTTTAAAGTTCAAATCTGTTGTTTTCTTTTCTTGTAATTACACACAGTTTAAGTGTTTATTACATAATAATGACAAATACTTGCTAGAATTGTTTACATTTATTTCTCATGAAAGAAAGGTAAAAAATGTACTCAAAGGGCATTTCAAAACACATTTATTGACAAAAAAGACTAAAAAGAACTATTAAACATATAATATTAAAGGGGTTAATGATTTAAATTTTTTGTTAAAGTACATTTTGAACATTTTGAGCACATTGCAGCAACACCGTGATAATAATGATAACCGTGATAATTTTGGTCACAATAACCGTGATACAAAATTTTAATATCGTTACATCCCTCATATATATATATATATATATATATATATATATATATATATATATATATATATATATATATATATTAGAGCTGCAACTATCGAGTATTTTTGGAATCGAGTACTATGTCGATTATTTCTTTAGCAGGCCATGTTGTCCAGAAGAGGAGATCTAGCCTGTCCTCGGACAATGTGAACAGACTGGTCTGTCTAAGTGATTGGTGGAAGAAGGAGGGGTAGAGTTTGAACTTATTGAAGCCATGTCAAAGCTACTGACTTGAAGCAGTTCTTCATAACATCATGTAGGCCTTCAGTTTAATTTTTGTCATTATCCCAGAGATGTGGGTTGTTCTTATGCCCTCTGCTGTTAATTCCAGGTAGTTCAGGAAAAAATTTTGTCCACACGAACACAGACCTGTGTCAAATTGCCAGCTGGTTACCTGTGGTTACCTTTAATGCCTGCTTATTATTCATGTCTAATTGAATAAACAGAAACTCGTTCTTGAGAACTTACTTCTGGTCATTATTTATGTAACACACACATATTTTGAATGGCCTCGACAGACTTCAAATAAGCCATTTTAATCGCGACTAATCACAGTTAATTCCGGGATTGGGGTGCGATTAACGCGATTAAAAAAAAATAATCGATGCCCACCTATAATATCTATATCTATATATATATATATATATATATATATATATATATAAATATCTATATCTATATCTATATATATATATATCTATATATATCTATATATATATATATATATATATATATATATATATATTTATATGTATATATATATATGTATGTATATGTGTATGTGTATGTGTAGAGCAGAGGAATGCTTGACATGAGCTGGTTCGTTCCACATAAACTTTATATTTACGAGAACTTAATGCACTTAAAAACATGCATATCGGGGTACTGGTTTGGCGGAGTGGTTAGCAACCAGGCACCCCATGTACATGCTTCTGCCGGTCCAGGTTCGAATCCCGCCTGTGACCAGTTTGCAGAGTGTCTTCCCCTACTCCCTCACCCCCTTTCACAAGCCTATCCAATGTCTCTCTCCTATCAATAAAGGCACAAAATGCTCAAAAAAATCCTTAAAAAAACAAAAAAACAGAAACATGCATATGTAGCGTACTCTTAAAATGTGGTATAATTTTTTGATGGGAGTTCTTGTAGGCCAAGTACAAAATACCCTTTGTACTTGGTTGTATACCTCCCTGTTTGCTGCTAGTTCTGTGTAACAGACTCTTGCAGTCTGTGGCTTACTGAGGGTGAGGAGAACTTTCTACTGCATCTAATGTACTTAGTGGCCATATGGAGCTCATACAACCCCACTTCAAAAAATACTGAACTCTCCCTTTAACCCCGAAAAACAGGTTAACTCATCACACTGCTGTAGCATTACAGGCAGCAGTAGTTATAAAAACTGCATTGACCCCACAGAGTCTCTGTCTGTGCACAGGCACAACAGACCAGATCATAGAAACAGCAACAGAACATCACTCGCTGTCTCTGCAGCAGGTCATCACAGGACTCCATATCAATTGATTGAAAAGTCTTTAAAATCCCAGAAAATCCATCCTTTTTTAAAGCTGTTTTCAACTTTACTGACAGTCTCTGCCAATACCCAGGTGTTACGTTGTAACAAGTTCCCATGCTGTCTGGTGTCCTCTATAGTCTACTGTAGACACAAGTGAGTGTTATGAATAGATTTTTTTTACACATGCATCCTTAGCCAACACTGATAAATGTGTTCATCTGTATAAATCCACTCTGGACAATTAGGCTCCAGTATTATTGTTATTTTCAAGATATTGTTCTGAGGGTAGTTTAGCCTGCTCGCTTTCTTCTCCATTAGTTAACAGCACTATTCACAGTCAAAGCAACGCTGGCTGTGATGTGATGATACAAGGCAGCCTGTTGTGCAATCAGAGCAGCACTGGAGCAACATTGCCAGGACACGTTCCATTTCATAATACTAATTGTGAACATGAAACAATCCAAAGGAAAGATGCACATTTTAGCAACAGAGCTGTAGGTGTGAAAACCACCTTATAAGCTTTAGAAACATGTGTAGGCATAAGTCATCTTAAATTTTCTTTATCAAAGTATTTTTATACATACCCGCTGGCTTTAAATAGTGTAAAAAACAAAATGTCTAAGATGTGAAATGGTCAAGGGTGATGTTTTAATACTTTTTCTCTACTACAGTGACATTCTTTGCCTTTTGTGGCACAGCATGTAAAACTATGTTGAAGTGGCTCTAAACAAAAATGGAAACCACAAAAGCTGAGTTTAAGAAACAGCATTTAAAACATGTGAAAACAAACCTGGTTGACATTGATGGGGTCATCTGCCTTTGTCTGACCCAGATACTTGTAGAGACGTCGTCGCACAATGTCTTTAAGAATCGTCCTTGCTTCAGCCAGCTCTTCAGAGGAGGAGTTGAGTATCTGCTCAAACACACTATCTGGAAATCAAACAGAAAGTTAGTTAATCATCAGATAAGACAAAAAGAAAACACCTGTCTTTCAAAATGTAGTTTTGTATTTATTTGTTTAATCAGCTCTTGAGGTTCAGCTTTACAAACTTCATGGCCTGTATTTGCTGTGGAGATAATTTCAAGAGAATCAAATGAAAAAACTGTAAGCTTATGGCTTAAGTTCTTACAATACATTTTCAGAAAAATTAATTTGAAGTATCACTTTAGAATAAATTAACATTCGCCCTAATTCGAATTTAACACATGATATTTTTATTGCTACATCAAGAAATATTCATATATAAAGTAGATATTAAAATAGTATAATTCCCCAATGGATACCTGTAGATTTTCTGTGACAAAAGGAACATGGACACAGATTTTCGGTGGCACAATGTCAAAATGTTGTCATTCCTGATATTTAGTGCTGAATAGATTAATGTTTCAGCAAGTTGTTGGTGTTTTCCCCTTTTTTTGCATCGAGTACTAGACAACATAAAATGCTCTGTTGAAGAAAAGATGGCCAAAACTACGAAAAAGAAACATCAAAATGTCTCCCCTGATGGTTTTGTTTACCCCATGTGTGTTTAAAAGGCCTTGGAATTAACTCAGTAGTCTTCATAATTAGCCACAAAAAAAAAAAAAACACGACAAAGGAAGTCCAGTGCTAAAAATTTGATAATAGCACCAGTGATACTGTCCACAGACCTGTCAGCTTTGAGTAGGCCTCCATGTCTTCTCTAGCTGTGGAGAGAGTGAACATATTCCCTCCTAAGCCTTGAAACTGTATGTGCTGGTCTGCTTCCAAAAAGGCTTCTGTGATCCTGATAAATCAAACCCAACAAATCAAAGCATACACGTGAAAGATTATAATAAATCAGATTCAAAAAAACTATTGGGAACTACATTAGCTACTCACATGTGCTCTATGATTTTGACCACTGGGTGCTGATAGGCTTCTCTGTGGAGATAGTTCCTGGTGTGAAACATGTCATACAGATTGTGCACCTCCTGATCAAAAAAAATAACAATGATTTGGTTCACAACATCTATATAAACTGATCTCGTGTTGAAAGTTTTCATTAAAAAACACTTAAAAACCATCAGTTCTTTTCACCTTGTCTCTGGTGCAGATCTGCCTCCTTTCCCCCTCCACTTCACACACTCTGGCAAACTTCAGAAAGCGGAGCCAGTCAAAGCTGTTTTGGATCCCCAGGTGGTGGCAGTCCCTGCACAAAAGATAGAGACATACAGGAAATGTCTCTTTAAAGGTCACATTTTCTGATGTGGTCTCTTTACTTTAGTGACATTAAATGTGTAGGACAGTCCAAGTGTTCATGCTCCACATGTAAATGGGTTCATTGAGCCAACACAAACTGAATACATGTACAGTCTCATGTTGTTAATTGTAACAAGTAACAAGTCAATAAATTGTTTACATGTTTATTCTTTTGCCATATAAATAAAAGAAGACCAGGGCATTTTTCTGTACCCTCACAGCCCACATACAGAGCTGCTCTTATCTCAGTCTCATTCTATGACCAGCTGAGTGATGCTGCATTGAGTCCCAATGGTGTTATTCTACAGTGTGGAGATGGGTAAATTTCTGTGTTAGACTTCAGATGTTATAGAACTTTGTCCTGGGTTTCTATTGGTCCAAGTGGTTAAATAATCAAGTGTGTTCACCAGAAATAGCCCAGGTCCCTCTGATCCAAGTCCCAAGTGTGTCTCAGGCCTTTTCGTCCAAGTCTCAAGCAAGTCCCAAATTTCTCTGCTGTTGGTAAGTCAAGTCAAGTCCCTCGGCACTGTTCCTCAGCCCACCCAAAAAAAAGCATGCAGTATTTTATATCTTGAAGAGAGAAACTTTATCTTACTAAGGTCATTTTCAAAAAAGAGCATGAGACTAGTTTGCATAGACTAAAAAATCCTTAAGCTGTTTATCCATCCAGCATTACATATCTGATCATTTAGACTTCGGTAGATGGGAAGGCTACATTATATTAAAGAAATGGCATGTTTGACTCAAAAAATATGTTTATTTAGAACATTTTTCAACATTTATATTGCAGGCTCAAACTGCCTTTCTATCATTCTTTTAAAGTGTATTTTTTAGGGGTAGATACCTTGCCATAGGGCAAACAATCTTACGGTATGAATGAATAGTGCAAAGTGCTTCTGTAAACAGCACACAGCAAATACTTGAATAAAACGACATTTAACTTTAGAGATATCAAAATATTTTAAAAATAAGCATGCTAAAAGGAAATAAGATCTGGGGAAATGCAAACTTTACCAAGTCACATTATTTGTGCAAGTTAATGTCCTGTTTAAATGTTATACTGGAGAGTCAAGTAGTGCCTGTATAACATACACTGGTTATTACTGTCATGGAAGCGGATGTGTAGTAAGAATGTATGTGCATGTGTGTACCCTGTCATGTGTGGGACAATAATAGGTGATGGACCAAGTGTACTATAAATGGAGCATCAATAAAGTAAATCTAAAAGGTAAGGGCTATGTATATCACCTGCCAGGCTCTTCATATAATGCCTGAGCATCACGTTACAATCACAGTGTGCATGCTGCCAGTCTGTCAGTGCTTCTCGCTTACATGAAAAAAACAGAGCCTGTCTGAACCTGCTAGAGTGCAGTGTGCACACAAACTGCTCTAGTCAAACTAGAATGATATTAACAAGAAAAAAAAAAACATGCAACAATTTTTCAAACTCATGTTGTCTCAAGTCGAGTTGAGTCTGGAGTCACAGTCTCCCAAGTTCAAGTCAAATCTCAAGTCTTTACCTTCTGAGTCTGAGTCAAGTTGCAAATTAGCGACTCGAGACAACTCGAGTCTGAGTCCCTAAGACTCAAGTCCAATTGTGATGTTCACTCAAGTACTGTCCAAGTAAATAACCATGAGCCAATCAATTTATTAAATTAAAATGCTTCACTTTTTTTTCTTTAACAGATTTTGATGAAAGTGAACAACTTGTTTCTCTTAGCCCAATAAGGCAAATACTTCCACCACTGATTGGGATAAAGCAGCTGTTGAAGACAGCCCACCTGGCGAAGTAGTCCATCTTGTCCACATCAATACCATTCCTTTTGTTGGCTACAATATCATAGAGGAAGGACTTGTCTTCTGGACGCCCTTCACACTGCCACTGTGGGGTTGACAAGAAAAAAAAAACAATTCTGGATCAGTTTTAGTCCTGGTCTTACCAGAAACTTCGAAAATACTACACTGTCAGCCTAAATAGGGTGAATAGTGAGCTGGCCATCACCCTAAAGGCTCATTTATGCTCGACGTTACATACGGATAAGGACGGACCTTTCTGTCCGTGCCTTGTGTTCTTTTTGTCCAAATTTGTGCACGTATCATTGAGGATTACAGATATGGACCACACGGAGCAGTGCCACCAGTAGTGTTGCTGCTGTCACTACCTGATACACATCTCTGGAGAGAAATGAAGAGGAAAATTGCGGGGCTCTTTGCTGTGTGAGCTGGTGTGGAATTAAATGACTGGCCACCGCCTCCTGCAACGCAGCCTCCATTTCTGTCTTCTGAGTAAAATATACATTATCACTACATCCTCCACGGTCGCCATGTCTCTTTTTGTTTGTTTTTTGTTGTCAGACACATTGGCCTGCCCCCTGGTGGATGTAATGGTTAACACCCATTGCCAATGTAAAGGACACATGGGGGTATGTGGGCAGTGACGGAACCATCATTTGAAATGGACGTGTACATTTTCATGCATATGATGAGCATAAATGAGCCTTAAGTTCTAACCCTGGCTCCAGCCATCCAATTTATTTTAAACCTTTTGTGGGTTTTTGTTTGTAACTACTTGTGCATTTATCCTAGGTGGGCATAATTCCAATTAGATGAAAAAGAGGGTCCACCAAAACATATATTAATTTGTGTTTTTCCATTTAGAGTCTTCGGATGGATCAAACATTGCCTGGTGGTTTTAGACATTCAGTGTTTCCCACATCTGCAATGCATGTGGAACTAAGAACATACATTTCCATATTCTTCCCCTGCTGAAGAGGCTTGTTCAGGTCAGTTCTGATATACATGACTCACGTGCTGCTCCAAAGGTTCCTGTAAATAAAAATATTAGATGTGAAAATCTCTTATCAATTTTGAGACATCTAAACCGTTACCATGTCCACCAGTTCAGGTCCTTTAATTCACAGTTTTTAGTCTTAGTTCATCAATTCATCATTCATTGAGTCAGTGTTATTGTTGTCATTCTCTTTTTTAGTCCACCAGGTACACAAATTATTTCTATTATAATATACACAGAAAAGCCAAAAACTTTGCTGATATTGTTTCACTATCCTTTTGATTTAGGTTTCTAATCATGACAGTGAAATTTTATGAACTATAATTGTGCTGTTTTAATCTTTAAAATGGTTTTTAAAAATCTTTCATTTGAGGCCATTCAGCAGAAACATACATGAGTGCTGGTGGTGCTTCAAAGGTTGTCCGTAATGTGAATTATGTAATCATAGGGTGTTTGTTAACACATCGTGAGGAATTGATCAACAAAAGCAGAATCAAGTGTTACCTCCTGGTCTTGAGCTGCACCAGCGCCTTGTGGTCCATGTGGTTCATCAATCAGTTCCCTTATAAAGACCAGGTCCTCGGCTGGCACCAGACCATGCTCCTCCATCTCGTGCTCCAGGTTATTGTCTTCCACCAGATAGTCAAACATGGCCAGAGAGGCGTCCTCGTGCTGCCACAGAAACAATTCAGGTTAACAAAGGGGAGAGCAATATTCATGTTTGACAGTGATATCCCTGTGACTTAATCTGAGCTCAAACACTGGGGGACATAAACCTGATTACTTGTCTTATCTCTAATGACCTCCTGACAGCAGCTGTGGAGCCACACATTACACAAGGATTGTGCTCTTTACTGTTCTTATCAGTCATGTGGCGTTTAAGACTTGCACTGCAGCCTTTTCTAACAGCCATTACAGCCTGAAATCAGCTGATTTTCAAGAGGAAATTTAAGGAAGAAACTACAGCTCTTCTTTACAACTGTATTAACCTGTTTAAGAGAAGGAACAAAAAAATGGAGAAAACAGTACTCAGCTTTTGGAGAAGGTTTAGAGTAGTACAAAAGCTAGATTTAAACTTCATCCTTCATCTAAAAATTTTGTGGTGGAAGAATATGTGATATCTCCAGAAATGTCTACAAGATATTCCAATGTCCAGTTTACATTGTGCTCTAACATGAAATAACATCTGCTTTGGAGATTCTTTTATGGTCAGCATTGGCATTTTCAGGCCTTAAATGCTTAGCATGGACATGCTCTAACACACACAGATAGACAAACAGACTGCATAATAAATAATCTGGAATGCCTACATTTGGAAATGTTTGGCAGAGTTGAGTCAACATGCTCTAACACTCATAAAGACCACTGTGTCAGCTGATTCATTTTGTCCTGACAAAATGGGGGAGAAAAGCTGTTAACACACCAACAACATGTAACCGTAAATAAAACAATCAAAAGACCTAAAAAGACTGATTTAACTCAATGAGATGAAGTGGCTTTTGCTCATCTACCTTAGATTATTAGTATTAACATATAAAAAAGACAAAGTAATGCTAGAATGCATGTAAGCTTTAAAATCTAATTCCATTGATTAAAATGAAGAAGTTTATTTCTATATCAAACTTTTATTGTACTCAAGTTCTAGTTCACTCTCAGTACCTTTCCAGTCCAGGTACAGGTGATATCTAAATTCCAGGGTTTCTTACCCTCCACTCCACATCTGGGCGCGCCCTGGGGATGAACATCCGATCATACATATGAGAAAATGGTCCATGTCCTAGAGAGGAGGGGATATAAGAATCAGCATTCAGTTCAGGTGATTAAACCTTTGAATTTCCTTCTCTTTTCACTGCCTTAAAGAAAAAAACCCTCAAGTTTGGAGGAGATTAATTAAGGCTACATTTACACGGACACTCTCTGGAGTACGCAAAGATTTTTCCTTTGCGTATTCAAAGTCCGCCCGCATTCAGACGGAGACGCTGGAGACAAATGAAACCGGTGACGGTTCAGAAGATGGCGATGCAGGTTTGCAGAGAAACAGCGCTGCTACAACAGCAGAAAAACTTTTCACAAACAACCATGGCGAGTGGATGCACAAAGACGCAGGAGTTTCTTTTCTGAACAACAAATCAGTTCAGACAACAAATCTGTCTGGATAGTTTTGTCTGGATAACAAACCGAGCATGGTAAGCGGCACATTACTCGGTAGACGGCTGAAGCTGTTGTTGTTCCTAGTACGCGCACGCAGCCTTCATGTGAAAGAGTACTGCACATGCAGTGATGTCAGCATTTCACCCTGAAACGCTCTTGATATTGGTTTATCAGAATCAGAATCAGAAATACTTTATTAATCCTCAAGGGGAAATTCGATTGTTTCAGTTGCTCTTATATACACAGTATAACAGTTGGAAATATCAGATGAAGACATTAGAATAGAGAGGAGCATGAATTTAGCTAAACCAAAATAAAGTAAAATTAAAAATAAACTAAAATAGAATAAATACAACTAAAATGAAAATAACTGAAAAGAGCAAGAAAAATTAAGTACACAGCGCTGCATGGACAGCGTATTGAAAACTCTCCACTCTGGAGCTTGGTTTCCAAATTTTGCAGATTTAAGCACTCCAGGTACTGTTCTAATGCAAACAGGAGGCCGAAACGAAATGAAAACTTATCGGATTTGAATGTTAGGCCTTGTGTAAACAGCCCCTAAGTTTCACTTTCAGTTCCTCTTCAGCCAACCACCAACAGCGATCAAAGTGTGAAACCTGTTTGACGTGTTACTCACCCAGGTCATGGCAAAGCCCAGCGATCTTCACACAGAGGATGTCTCTTTGTGAGATGTTGAGTTCACGCTGCCTCTCCCTGAGGGCTTCAACAAGTTTTCCTGCCAAGTGACACACCCTGTATCAGCACATAAAGAACAAGACACAGTAATAATTAGGTTTACAAAATTCAGAGAATTTTAAAGATGAAAACTTTCCACACGCATTTAGGTAAATATATGGGTTTAGTGGCGGATTAATCTTTAACAGTTTTGAAAGTCACCTGAATGATCCGAGCTTGACAGGTAATATGACACGTGTCCACTTTCATCATTCAAATAATCACATTACTCACAGATCTGCAGTTGATGTCCCATTTATTTGGCAGATGAAGGTTCCATCAACACAAAAAACTTTTCCCATGGTTCAAGTTTTAATTTCACGGTCAAAAAACATTTTGCGTCCAGCTCTTCTCAACCTGAACAATGCCAAAGGCTCCCCCACACCTGTGCTGGCTGACCTAAAGAACTAAAACTCCACCCATAACCCAACATCTACCAGACAGGTAGGTTAATCTATGAATTAACATAAATGACCTACTTACCTAATGTAAAAGTCCATACATCTAAATGAAATTTATCCTGATGATTAATCATTTGAATTAAAACTTTAATTTGTTAACTTAAATGTAAACTCTTAAAAAAGTTTGAAATGGCTTCTTCAATGGGGATAAACAGGAGAAGAAGTCGTATTTAAGAAATTGAAAGTTGAACCTCAACAGATATCTTAAAAATAGTTGGGGGAAATATATTTGATTATATTCTTGACTAAAACAACCAGACTACAGTAGAAAAAATCACGATATTTCTCAGTCACATGGTTTCCTGAAGGGTCTGAGGATGTGCCCCTACATGTACTGTACAGTCCTCCATCACATGACCAGATGATTCTACATCTCTGGACTTCTGGCAATGCATTTTTGAGACCAGGAGACTGCTGAAGAAACATGTTTAAAGTGAAGTTGAAATTGATTGTTCAAAAAAATAAATAACATTTGAAAAAGTTCCACTTACAAAACAAATATTTTGGAGTATCTTGTTTCTAATTGTATTACTTTGATGTTCATATTTATGTTTGGAAAGATACAGTTTGTTGAAATTACCCCCTATTTCCAGTTGATTTACAATAAACTCCTACAATTTCCATAATCCCAATGGAAAGTTTCCAGTTTGGAATATTTTCAAACATTCCCAACTTTACGTCCCATGGAAAGTTTCCAGAAAACCAGAAAATTTTCACCCATTTGCACCTTGAGTGTTAATGATCATAAACTGAGTTTTTATGTGGAATTAACCCTACAGCAGGTTTATCAATCAAGAATTACAATGTTAATGAACTTTGGTCAAACTCTATTAAAATACTGCAGCTGATCTTTGGTTCTGTATATATATTTTTTTGGGGTCATCCAAGAAGCTTCTTCATTTATTTGTTGATGCTGCTTTCAGTTGTTAAACTATGCTGGAGAATATTTGAGATGACATAAATTACAGACATCTTCAAATAAAAGCGTTAAAATAGCTATTAAGTGAAGAAATAATTATTCACTTGCAATTTTTTTCTACTTTGACTTTCAAGTTTAAATTTCGTTTTTTTTTGTTTTGTTTGTTTTAAGTATTTATTTGTATTTCTGAGCTTTGTTATATAAGTATTATCTTTTCTTGAACACCAGATCATTTATGTATATATTCGTAATTAGTCTTTTTAAGTTTTTCAGGTTTCATTTGTTTATGCCTGTATCCTTCTCCTGCCTGCTCCAGGGACTGTAGATGGAAACTAGAAAAACTTCATTTCCTTGCAGCAAATGCAAATGCTGCTGTTAAAATGCTGAGTCTGAATACTGAAAATGTGAAAAGCAATAGCTAAAACCAGTGCAAACAAAGTTGAAAATGTGAAAATGTGACATAAGAAGTAGGAAGCTATAAGGCAAAGCTGAAATGTTTGCCTACCCTAAAAGAGTTACAATCAATCATTAAAACAGTTAAATGTGTAAGGCCTAAAGCGACAAAGACTGTAATCAGTAGCAGAAGTGTTAAATATGTTCTGAAATATGCATTCTAAAGAAAGAAATTGATTATTGATACATTTCTGCTGATATATGCAGCATTGAATGGATAATAAATTATATTCATTTTTCTATATCTGTATTTATGCATGTAGGTTTCTATGATTTTATTTATGTATGTATTTATCAAAGCATGTGCATATGTGAATGAAAAGGTACATTTAATTCCAGGTATATTTCTGTTTATGCGTGTATAAAATAATGCATTTATGTATCTGTTCATGTATGTATGTATGTATGTATCTATAAAATTATTTAGATATATATGAATGTGTTAAAGCAAGAATGCAGTCCGTAGGTGTAAATATGCCAAATCTGTAGAGCTTGAAAGTTGAAGCAGTTTTCAGCAGAACTGCATAAATCTCCCATATCTCAATGTAAAAAATTCTGCCAAATTATTTTTGCATTCTAAAACTATTACATTTAAGCATGTGAAAAATACTGGCACACTTCTGTTCAAATTTTTCTCTGACGGTGTGAACATTGATGGCTGTGACACACCACTAGCTGCATCTGTCTCAAACACTATTTGATCCCGACCTCAAGATTGACAATTGGCAACTTTACTGCTGAGCCATATGGTGACAAAAACATTCACATACAGGAGGAGCAGAGTATTTAATGTTACTCACATGCCTGTAAAGAGTACTGACGTGGAGCTGTTACTGTGGCAAAGCTGTGATAGCTTTCAACAACATGGATTGCAACATTATTAAAAGACTGACAACCTATGAAGCGCCCAGTCCTGGGCCTCGTCATCTCTGTAACTGATAGGCAAGCCACTGATGAGAGAGCTCATCACGGGTGAGCTCACAGTTAAAGATGCAGCAGCATCCTGCTCTGCAGATCACACAGAGGTCAAGGGACGTGCAAACGACACAAAGTTGGTGATTTAAAAAACAAGAAATTATCATTAAATTTTAAAAAAATGCACATTCATTGCAGATAGTAGGCCTACTAAAACATGCAGATGGATGTTCAAAAGAAATAGCATCAATTAATAAGAGTTTTTCCTTTCTGTGATTATTACCACAGGTTTGTCGTCCAATCAGCGCCTCTGCTCTAACTCATCTTCTGCTGCTGCTCCTCCGTCATCTCAGTGTCTTCTCTAACCAGAACTCCCGTCGAATCTCTCGGTTTCACTGTGGCTTTGTACATCAGCTGCGGATCTGTCCCTCTGTTGTCACCTCCATGTCCATTTCCTTCAGCGCGAACACTTCCAAAATCCTCTAAAAGAGTATCACAGAGCGAGTAGACCAAGTCTGTGTCCATGAGCAGCTTTAAAGCCTCTGATGAGAGGAACTTTACCTCAAAGGGGGCATGTTCCTTTCAATTGTGATTTTCCTGTTTTGTTGTAAAACGTTTGTTGTCTGTGACAACTGCTTCCTCGTTTGTTTTGGAAACAAGATCTGCTGTATTTATTCACCAGGTAAGATACAGCGCCCTCCTTGTTATGGCCCCGAAAGACGGGCATAATCGAGGATTATAGAGAAAAGAGAGAGAGAGACTGTCAGCTCTCTGCATAGATATCTAATTTGGATAAGTGCAAAGTTGAAAGAGTGACCTTTGCCATCCAGACTAATGCTCAGCAGCACGCAGCTGTAGTAATCAAGCACCTTCATTGAAAACAGAGGGGAAAGTGTAACAGCCCAAACAAGGTTTGAACTCACTAACTGAGATAAAATCCTGCTACCACTGAGCTACAACTTGCAAATTAAAGAGCAGAGTATTTAATGTTACTGTTATACATGTACAGAGCAAAATAATAATAATATCATAATAAAAAATAAAAGGGAAATAATGATGTGTACTTCCAGGTAAACAAGCTCTCGCTGTGTCAAAACCGTGATTGATATCAAAAAAGGGATTGCACTGTGAGCATCCCAAGAACCAGCTGAAGCGATTGGTTTATGTCTGTACTGTAGAAAATGTTGACACAGTGGCAAGTTAAAAACAGGCTTCAAAGTGAAGCACTCAGATGTCCGGAGGTGAAGATTTGCATTAGCGCAGATGGAGGAGTTTGCAACATACTGGTTTCTCTGAAGCTCACTGAGACAAAACGATGTCAAATTAGACTTTGAAATGGATTTCACGAGTAGGAGGAGAAGGTCATTGACGTGTTGCGGTATAGATCATGTCTGTGAAGGACAGTTTGACAATGTTATAGCAGAAAGATTCTGCTGACTTCTTGTCTGTCTGCACCAGGCGCCACACTCTGAGAGGTCATGTCTCACGCTCCAAGAACAGAGACTTCCTCAAAACTTAGTGTTGCTTAAAAATTGATATCTCAAAAACTGTAGAACAGTGGTCACCAACCTTTTTCAGCTGAATATCACCTGTGATGCTAACAGGAATGTCATGTTCTGCTTTCCTAAATTCACTGTGAACCATAAACAGACCATCAAATTAAAATAATCATCATCTAACTTCACAATCAAAGATGCAAACTTCAATCCATAAATGTGATAAAAGGCAGGAATTAAAAATAAGAACTGGAACAATGTTAGCATAAAACACAATTTAGTTCATCTAAACATCTTTCTAATACCAAAAACTAATGAGGTGAAGAGAAACCAGTTTTTGAAACCTCAGTTTATCTTACATAGCAGCTGGATTCACCAGTTTTGTCATGGATAAGCAAAAAGGTCGACCTGTGAGTCAGATAAAGGATGAAGCATCTACTCTTAAAGCTAGGGTTGGTAATTTTGGAAAACTAGCATGAATATGAATGTAGCGTCTCCTCAAGGCTCCCCCTAGCCCCTCCCACCCCTCCTCCAAAATAATGCCTCCCACTCACATGCATAAGCACTGCTGATTCACAGCCAGAGGACTGATTCAACTCCAAACCGGCCCCCAGGAAACATTTCTGTTTTACACTACACCAAGTCATGTCTCAGTCAGTGGTAAGAAAACATAAAACATTATCATAGTAAAGTTAGAGAAACAAACATGGTAAGTCAGTTAGTACTCACAACCCCGATTGATAGTTCCTCTGCCATTCTCCACATAGCTGTCAAGTCTCCCATTTTGGCCATGAAACTACTGTATTTTACGCGTTTTATCGTCTTTCTTGCCGTGCGGTATCAGTATTCTCCTATAAATCTCCTAAGTGCCGATATATTAATAAAAACATTCCTCTGCCTCTCCAAATTGAGCTCTGTCACGAGCATGAATGGAGCAGTAATGCTCCAAACTGATGGATGCCAACCACCCTGAAACCGAAGAAGATGAAAAAGCCTTGCGAGAATGTCCACCTGCAGTAGCCTGGGTGGCAGCTGTCACAAGATTGGAACGAACAGTGCAACAAATCAAGAAAAACAAAGTGTTTCTTTTAGATTTATTGTACACCTGTTTTCAAATGTTAGGGATACTGGAGCTTGGTTTGGGTTGTGGGACGGTTCGTATCAGCTTCCCTTACTTCAAAGCCAAAACTTGACAGATAATCATTTTCCAGCGGACTTGTATCCCTCTCAGCTCGACTACATGTACTGTATCAGAGTCTGTGCACGCAAGTGAAATGTACATGCAGGAGGTGGGCAGAATGGCGATGGGATTCAAACAAGGGCGTAGGTTTGATTTTGACATTGGTGGGGACATAAAAGTGCTTAAAGGCAGCACCCCTGAAAATTGATGTGTTTTAAATTTATGGCTGTTATTTCACGTCATGTAGAGCTGATCAAACAAGCTAAAAGTCATATTCAGAAGAAAAAAATATTCAGGGATTGACATTAATGTTCACATTGTATATCTTAACATTAGAGCTGTCACTTTAGTGCATTATCAATTACACCGCAAATAAATGCGTTAAAAAAATTAATCGCAATTAATCATAGCACAACAACATTTTGATTTTGTCCAGCTGGAGGACCCATACATGGCAGTGGCACGTCACTTCACACATGTGTCTCTAGTCAAACCAAACAAAGCCCAGGTGACAACAGGAATGGCATATTTAAGACTTAGTCTTATTTTATTTTTGAATTTATTTATCTATATTTAAAGAATGTAGTATTCTTTAATAATGCATCAGGCCTAATTGGTTTGATGGAAGTCCTCGACCTTTTTCTTATTTTGAATTTGATTTATGAAACACACTTAAAGTGTAATTTGAGTTGCCTGATTGAGCTTAGAATTTTCTGGACAAGTTGCCCTGACTTTGGTTTTATTAAGTCACCAATAAAAATTTGGATTTAAAAATCTTCACTTCTTAGTGTATTCATTTGATTAGTCCTGCACTACAATTTTATAATATCATAGAATTCAAATTCTTCATTTGGGTACTTTAGGCAGATATGAGATTAAATTAATTAATTTGATTAATTAATTATAAGTCAGATAATTAATTAGATTCATTTTTTCAAAACAATTAGCTATATTTGTCCTTATTATCACATTGTCACAAGCCAATGCTTCACCTGTGAGTCTCCTGCCTCTCTCCCAGCATCTCCTCCTCCTGTACCTGGTGAGTTTACTTCTGTCACCTGACAAAATAAATCCATAATGGTGTAATGAACCTTGACAGGTCTGATTTCAAAGCCACAAGAGTGAACCATTGTTATACAGATCATCATCAACCTAATATTTGTCACAATGTTCTATCTCATGATGACTAACATAATATGTATTCTTTCAGCCTCACCTGTGAGTCTCCAGCCTCTATACTACCTCCAGCCTGTCCTCCATCTCCTCCTACCTCTCCTCCTCCATCTTCTCCTTCTCCATCTCCTCCTGCCTCTCCTCCACCATCTCCTCCAGCCTGTCTTCCCCCATCCTGTCCTCCATCTCCTCCTGCCTCTCCTTCTCCATCTCCTCCTCCATCTCCTCCAGCCTGTCCTCCTCCATATCCCCCGTCTCTTCTATCAGCCCACTGACAAAAACAAATTGATGCATGACATATGCACAGTGGGACAATCTGGGATGTATCAATCATAAATATTAATTATGGTTATAGTCTGAGGAGAAAACAGCTTCACAGTTGCTACAGATAAGTGTAATTTATTCCCCGTCAACATGAGTGAATAAAATCATGTTTCTAATCCGAGGTTTTATTGTGTTTTTCTTCACAAACTTTAATTGTTGGTCTTAAACCGTTGCTGCCTTTCAACACACAAATATCACATGGATAATAAATAACCAAAACGTGTATTTCATTAGCATTAAACAAGTTTTTTTTAGTGATAAATTTATACACCCTTAGAGTAACTTACAGTTTGACTTCTAAAGAAGTCCTTTATGTCCAGTTTTCTCTTCTTCATGCTTGCCGTGTCTAATTACCAAACACATATACACACCTATGCACACAGACAAAGATACAATGTTAGATACAAAATGATATTTTGTGTAAATAAAACCACTGTCAATGTCCCAAGTAGAACTAACATGCTTACAACGGAGCTCCTGGCCAACTAGCGATCATAACAGCGGGCAAGTCCAGTTGCGTTTAACAACCCAGCGGGCTCTTCCCGTATCTACCGGCACGGATAGAGGGACAGTGAGAATGACCAATCACACGTTAGCAAGAAACGGTAAAGCCAATCGATGAGCAGTATTAGGCTAGAGGCAGGACTTTGTGTGACGTGATGTGGCTGGCAGCCGGGAAACACGGCGGTGCTGCGGGCGGCTGCAATGGCTTATGGGAAAGACTACTTAAAGTGAAAGTTTCTGCTTGTTTTTTTGGTAGGGACCATTCGGCAGTAGCGTAATATTGGTAGGGACGTGTCCCTAGCGTCCCTACCCAATTCTACGCCCTTGGATTCAAATGATTTAAAATGTGGGCTCCAAAAGTTTAATTGGTTGGTGTTTTCCCTGTTTTACTCCTGCTGTAGATAGGGGATATTTTTCACTCTATTTCTAAACACATTATGAATTGATTGCCATCAGGTCATAAAGATTATTGTAACGCCAAGCAATGGCGGCTAATATGCTCTCCTCATAAGTGTAGGGATTGTTTTTGACGGGATTCATGTCACATATAAGTGTTAAGTGATACATTTGTAGTATCAGTTAATCGAAAACGATAGTCTTAAGGTAGTTAAGCTATCGGCTAATGGCTAACCAGGGCAAACAGCAGTAAACAGCTGCCAGCCATTAGCTGTAGCGGCTAACAACAGCTAGCCACGAACAACAGTTAGCTGCTACGGCTAAAGGCCATTAACTGTTGTTTGCATTTGTAAGTCGTTAGCCGCTACGGCTAACAGCTAACCGTTAGTCGCCACATATGCTACGTCATAGCAGCGCTGCTTGATATGGATTGATCTGTGATGAGTGTGATGACCAAACTATCATCCAATCACAAGCTGCTATTTTTTTGAAGGTTCTGCCCCTGAAATTTCTTTTGCAGGGCTCCTCCCCAGATGGATTAATGAAATATTTCCAATATGGAACTGTCCATCTGGCATGTCAGGTTAAAATAGTACTGTTTTTTGAGCCTAGAACATTGCAGAGTAGGGGCCTGTCTCACATCTGCAGAAAGACTTTTAGCTGTATAAAACTGGAACCCTGATTGACCATGTTTTGTCCTGACTCTGGGCAGGAGACCAGTCAGAGATGGTTCATATGGCACTAACATGTCAGAGATGTACTTTGGTACTAGGCCATGGAGAGACTTGTACACAAGCATAGCTGATTTAAAGTCTTTTTCCTGAGCCACAGGAAGCCAGCGTAGGGGGACCTAAGCACACGACTAATGTGCTTGTACTTCCTGGTTCTGGTCAGGGCCCGAGCAGCAGCGTTCCGGATGTACCGCAGCCGTCTTACAGCTCATTTAGAGAGGCCAATGAGCAGGCCATTAACCTACTAGAGACAAATGCATGGATAAGTCTCTCCAAGTCAGGTTTAGACATGATACCTTTGATTTTGGCAATGTTTTTTAGACTGTAAAAGGCTGCTGATGTTATTGATTTGGTTTGGCTGTTAAAGTTCAAGTCTGAATCCATTATTACCCCCAGATTTCTAACCTGATTTGTAGATTTTAGAGAGACTTGAGATGACTGCTGACACTTTCTCTTTGTTTCTGTGGAGCAAATACGATGACTTCAGTCTTGTCTGAATTTAGGTGGACAAAGTTGTTTGCATCCACACACTGACCTGTTGGATGCAGTGACAGAGTGAACCCTTTAGTCCATATTCACCTGCTGTCTGTGAGACAGATCAGAGTGTCGTCTGTATAATTGTGGTATGACACATTAATTTATATTATCTGGCCTTAAGGCTAGATAGACTTGGAAAGTGGTGGAGAAAGCAGAGAAAAACACATGGCAACTGGGTCTCAGGCATTGAACCCTGGCTGCACAGGAGCCTTTAGATGTGGTACTCATGGTTGCAGAGGTGGTGATATCGGAAATGTATTGCAACCATTTTAAAAGGGAACCTATTGTCTGTCCTCCTCATTTTAGGTGAAGAGACCACTCTAATTTTCCCTCACAGGCTTATTTCAGTAAATGTTAAAGCAATGCTGGTTCATGAATTGTCAAGATAAACCAGAATCAACAACCATTGTGTCAAAATGAAGACATACCCAATAGAGTGTTCAAAGCGGTTGTGAGATGCTCCAGGAAACACAAAGTACGTCCCTCCAAGCTGCTTGATGTATCGTAGTCTCTGGAACTGAGGCGTGTCGATGATTTTGATGAGAAGAGGGTGTAACTCTATGTGACCATGAATGGGATCATTGAACACCTGACAGAGGACATGAGACATAAACAAAAACACAGAAGCAATTCATCCTAGTTTATCAGAGAGTTTTATATGATACCAAACTTTCATTCAGCTCTCCTTCAGCTAATGCTTATAAAACTAAATGGGGAAAACCTAAGAACGTGCACACTGGTTCAAAAAAGGCAAGGCCTTCTCTAATTTAAATTTTACAGAGGCTTCATTCCTCTGAACATGTAATTCTATTCCAAGAGTCCATTTATCCACACGAGTCACCACTATGTGACAAATGCCAGATATCAGAAGACGCTCTCCTTCATAGATTTGTACAATGTCCAAAGACTGATGCTTTTCAGATAAAAAAGATTAATATAAATGAACTGGAAAAGTGCTGCTTCCCCTACATCTGTGATGTGACAAGACTATTCTACCAGCAAACTCCACTTAGAGAGAATAAAATGCTCATAATGAAAAATTAACTCTATTTAACAAGACCTGGATTCCTCTATTTTCAAACCTTACATCTAAAAAATCAAACGAAGAAATTAAAACAAAATATGTATGATTGACCACATTAAAAACCAAGAGTGGAAAAGAGGGAACTATTGGGATTGAAGAGGGACTTCAGGGTTGACTGAACAAGAGCTCATTTGTTTTGTTTTATTTTCTAGTTATTGCTGTTTTTTAAGTCAGCTTTAAATTTAAATTTAGAATACAATTTAATTTTTTTATTTTAAATTTATATACAAATGTATATATACACATACAGTATATTGATACCCTGCCTGACAAGATTTAATTCTCTTTAGTGTTGCAATCATTTTTCATCAAGATCTTGTATTGATGATGTGATAGCCTTCTCTAGCACATCCCAAAGATTCTCAATGGGGTTAAGGTCTGGACACTGTGGTGGCCAATCCATGTGAGAAAATGATGTCTCATGCAATTTTAGTCTGATGAATCCTGGAATTGTCATTTGATGAAATAACCATGTCATCCAGTATATCCAGGTAGTCAGCTGACATTATTCTTTGGACACATAATGTTGCTTAACCTGGACATGACCAACTGCAGCAACCCCAAATCACAGGACTGCCCCCACAGGCCTGTACAGTAGGCACCAGGCATGATGGGTGCATCACTTCACCTCCCTCTCTTCTTACCCTGATGCTCCCATGACTCTGGAACAGGATAAATCTGGACTCATCAGACCACATTACCTTCTTCCAGTCCTCCAGAGTCCAATCTTTATGCTTCCTAGCAAAATGAAGCCTTTCTTCTGGTTAGCCTTACTGATTACTGTTTTTTTAAGGCTACACGGCTGTTCAGTCTTAATCCCTTGAGTTCCTTTAATTTTGTGCATGTGGAAATGCTCTTACTTTGATTATTAAACACACCCTGAGCTCTACTGTTGTTTTTCTTTGATTTGATTTGGCCAGACGTTTCAGAAATACATTGATCACCTTCATTCAGGATTTTTTTTTTTTTTTTTTTTGGCCAGGTAGTGTATATCAAAATATTAAAAAGAGTATTGAATGCAAAGAAGAAAAAAATCAAAATCAGAATTTCTCAATGAAAATAATAAAAAATGTATATACATTTATTCTAAAAGGTAAAAGGTTGTATATACTATATATATACACAACCTTTTACCTTTTGAGCACTCAACCTAAACATTTTTTTCCTTCTGAAAGAGAGAATAAAAGATCTATAATCTGGTAATATTTGGCACATCCTTGCTGTTTATTCAATGACATTTTTTATTCATTCACTCTTTTGTTGTCTTTCTTATCTGTAGTGCTTTGAGAGTGTTATTTGGAGAGACAGCATACCTTTGTTGGTTCTGCCGCAGTCTGAGGAAGCTCCCCACGAGACATCTTCTGCAAGCCAGGAAGGCCCCTTTAAATAAGAAATATAAATAGAACAAGTTTCTGAAACACTTAAAAACATAATTTGTACTATAATTGGGGCATTAGATGAATAGTGTAAGGGTGCCAGTATATGTATCTTTATGTATGGTCAATTAGTGTGCGTTCTGATTAGGGATTAGTTCTGATCCACCATATTGGACTTTTGCTGCTTTCCTCCAATTAATTGTTGTTGATACTGATTTTGCAAGAAGTCTCAACATTATGAATACTGACTTGTTTCAGTGTGTCTCTATTAGAGTAAGGAATGGATGTGTCATGATAAAAATATTCAACTCTTGAAAATATGATACCTTTCATTTTTAAATGTATACATTCAGTGATGATAAGGCAAAGTATTGGGTTCATTTTTGTATTTTGTTCAATGCTTTCCAAATGACCGAGAGGACATCTTGACTTTATTTGCAAGCTTGATAAAAAAACTGTGAGGCTTTATCATCTGGCAGAGGTGCTGTCTTAGCTTTATACAAACTAGTGCTTGCTTACATTCAGACTCAGTTACAAAGGGAACAGGACTTATGGATCATGTTAACGTTTGTTAAATGGGAACACATTTGAATGTATTGCTACAACTTCAAAGTCAGTCAGAGGAAGAGAAACGTAATTATAAATTATTCACAGAGCTTATCACTTCCCCCGGGAGAAAAACAATCCCACTATCTCAGATCTCTGTTTGCATAATTATGGGCGGATGCAAACTTTATTTCACCTGCCGTGCCACTGTCCGCCACTCAAGTCTTTGTTGACAGAAGAGTGTAATTTAACTTCTAGACTAAAGAATATAAATATCGATCCATGTCCAGCTGTTTGCCTGCTGGAGTTCAGGGCTTCAATAAAAAAAGAGTGAAAGATGTAAGGTTAAGCATTATTGGTCGCTAAAAGGAAAAAATTTGTCGACTTGAAAAACACGCAAGCCAAGATGTTTCTTAGAGACGTGGGGCCTCATTTTTAAAACAAAGCGATCCAAAGCGACAAAGATCCATATACTAAAAGTGACTGTGCGCCCGAAAGCTGAAAATGTCGTGCCCCCCCCAAAAAAATCTGATTTACAAAACCTTGTGTGTGCACACTCAACTTTTCCCTTTCTACACTTGTCATTTGTGCCAATTACATTTTGGAAACTGGACATTGCTGCAAATTGCTTTTAATGTTACCCATGGGCGTGGTAGTGGGGAGAAAAGTAGACCTGACTACCCAGGGCCCGAGTAGGGAGAGGGAAATCCTGATTTTTTTTTTTTTTTTTTCAAATGAATTGGGCCCTCCAATTAATTGGTGTCATGCTTTATTTCATATATTGATAACATCAGCTGAAAGAATGAACTTTATGTCACAGTCCTCCCAACATATTGGACATTATGGAGGCCCCCTCTTGGAGGCGCAAAATGGTTTAGTCCGCCCGACAGCGACCGACGACAAGTGTAACGTCAGTGAACCCACATTGAATTGGCATCATGCTGCCCAAAAAGCAGAAATCGGGCTATTGCAAGAAGAAAGAGAGAGAAGAAAAACAAAGAAGGCAGAATGAGGGGAGGCAGCTGTTGACTGCTTTCTTTCCCAAAGGTGAACCGAGTTTGCTTGTTATGCAAAGTCCAATTAAAGTTAACGTAGTCCACTCCAGACAGCTGCTGCCGATGTCTGTATGCTCACGTTAAGTCTTTAGCTTAGCTATTTGGCAACCAGGCTGCTTGCGGCTGTAGTATAAAGACAGTTATGGGCCAGCTAACGTTAGTTGTCAACATGAACCAGTTTCAAAAACAAACAGTGGCGCAGCCGCAGCAGCAGGAGCAGCAGTGGCCAGTCCTGGCGGCTCTTCCGAAGATGAGGCTGAGATAATAGATGAGCAAAGACAAGGTGAGGTCGTTGTTCAAGTTTTCAAGGGCGAGCTCCCCCCTCCGACTACCCCTTACGGTGGTATGATGAGGAGAGAGAGAGAGAGCAAGCGAGCTGCTGAATGGTAGATCGCTGCCTAAATGCAAGTTGTTTACCTAAAGTTTAAAGTAAGTCATCCTTTTGGTTCAGTGCTATAGCCAATACTAACATAGCTGAAAGTGAAACTCCGTGCTGAGACTTAATAAATGATCCACCTAGCAATATTTCTGCTGCATATATCAACATGTAAATAGCCTACCAATATCACTGTAGGCTCAAGTGCACACTAGTAATATATTAATTGAGCAATAAAGCAATTTATTATTTTTGTCTGGTAAAAAGCCTTAGCATTGCAATGCTTAAAAGCTATTGTCAATGCTCAATAAATTCATGATGTTACCAAAGCCAATGAATGATCATGTTAAATAACTGTGATCTCAATATCAATCAAAAATAATTGTGATTATGATTTTTGCCATACATTTTTGCCATAGATAGAGAGAGAGAGAGAGAGAGAGAGAGAGAGAGAGAGAGAGAGAGAGAGAATAAGAATAAATGTTTTTAAATCAAAATTTGCACAAGTGTCATGGATCAAAACATTAGTACACAAACCAGTAGCCCAACATGTAGCCAAATGTTTTAGGTATTTGAGCACAAGTAGGCCAAATGCATCAATTCAGGTGGTGATTGAAAGAACTACTCATCAACATAATCTGATCTGATTGTAGCTTAAAACCGTATTTATGCATTTTTATTTTAAATAAATACCCCCCCCCCCCCCCCCCCTTTTTTTTCTTTCTTTTTTTTTGCTCATGCGCATCGTGCACTGGCATGGATAGGGGCCCACTGACATTGAGAGCGTACAGGGCCCAGAATTTGGTGCTACGCTCCTGATGTTGCCTGTTCATCCACAGTGGAAGGAACCCTGATCGAGTCATGTTTATCCAAAACGGCTGCATTATTATGCTGAGCGAAGGCTGCGATATCCCAGACCTAAGGACAGAATTACCTATATTATGTCATACTAAAAAGGGGCTTTAGACCGAAAATGTTACATTATATATTGCTTATCATGTCAAACACAGGGCCGTAGCCAGGATTTTGGGATAAGTGATGAGGCCCATGATGCGTGCGCTTAGCGCGAGTCGAAATTTTTTTCTGTGTTTTTAAAAAAATATATATTTACATTTTTTTTAAGGCTACAAGTCACACAAGATGTTTATAATTCAAATGTCTTTCTGTGTTTCTCTGCGCTCCACTCTCCTCTGCGTGCCCCTGCTCCCCTTCCATCGCTGAATGACTCTCCTCTCTGTACTCCACCTTACTTTCCCTATTCTCTCTTCCATCCTCCCTGGTTTCATGTTCCTCTTTCTCAATTTTCTTTCTTTTTCTTTGCCAGAAATGCATCCAGTGTATTCTGTTTTAATCTCTTGGACATGTTTGCCCTGCTCTCCGTGACTTGTTTTCTGTGGAATGGGTATATTCAAAATAATATGAACTGAAAACAAAGCCTGCATCATCGTGACACGTGCTATGCCAGCTGATGAGCCAGGTGCTCATCAAAAAAAAAAAAAAAAAAACGCCGGGCGCGCTCTTCCCTGTGGATAAAAGTAAATAAACTGGCTTGATCAGATGATTTGACAGGCCGAACTAGTGCCGAATTATTTAAAAAATGTATATTGTGGTCACCTAGGTGTGGATGGGCGGGGATGTGGTCTACAAAGTGCTAATAATAAAAACACTCTAGCCTTTGAATGGGGTTTGGCCCGCTGCCAGGGCGCATTTGCGGGTACGTGCATCAGCAGATCAAACAGCTGTTCACCGCAACACGCACACAGGCACAAACAGAACACAAATCCCATGGATGTTTACCACAGTTTACAATTTACAAGCACGTTTTACAGAGAGGTTTCAAGTTTTTATGAGTTTGTGTTTTATTCAGTTGGCCATATTTGGCGAAAAAAAATCAGAAAAAATAGGTGAGGTCCGGACCTCGCTGACCTCACACCTACGGCCATGGTCAAACACATACCTGTCGGCCTTTTTCCACTGGAAAGAGCCGGTGGCCAGAAACTCCTGAGTTTGTCAGCACCTGTATACAGCTGGATGGCACAGTCCCGGCGTCGGCGGGTGGTTTTGTTTAACACTGGGACTGGTTCAGCGCATAGATCCAAGAGCGCTGCTCTGGGGGATCTAAATCAGCTTATTAGCCAGTCATCACTATGGGCCAGGAAATCTCCATGCTCCCTAAAAACTCTTTCCATCCTGTTGCACAGTCTGTGTGATCTCCCAGCAATGAAAGCGCATCCATTGTGCAGCAATACGCACGATTGTCACTACACTATTTATATGCTTACTCAGCAGCTGTTTGCAACACTCCTTGTCACAGCTAATACTAATTAATTAGTGCTATCCACAGCTCTTGATCATTTGAAGAGGACGTATGATATATGAACATTGCATGCAGTAAGTGGACACGTCTAAAACACTCGGGTGTTTATGATTAGCGGATCTATAAGTCTGATATGTGATGACATTAAACGATTAGATGAATCTGGCTTCATTTTACCCCTTCACCATCCGTGCCACCAGTTTCCCACATCTCCAAAATGTTTGTACGCCAGCTTCAAAGTTGATGTAACGGTGCGCACATTACCGTCAAGTTTATTTTTTACAAATCTCAACCTTTGCGTGCAAGAGACTTACACCACTTTCAAGACCCTTTTAGTGCGTGAGCAAGCTTTATAAATGAGGCCCATGGTAACTAGAGTATTTAAATTTTCTTGGCATGGAAAGAATTACGAATTTGTAATATGGTCCTTAATTTAGGACTGACCATCTGGAGTCATGTTTTAGTCACAGCACCACAAATATTAGGCTTTTAAAAACAGATGATGGCCTTCAGTAGCTGGACTTGCGTGTGAATAACATTTATCTACCAACAAGCCTCGCATGAACTGTTCATGCCTTTCTTTGTTACGTGTTGTTGTACAAAGTGTCAATCTTTTGTCTGTCATTTGTCTAGTGGTCCCTGTTTTGGTTGCTTCGGATGTGTGCGTGTTTCTTTATCATGTGTAATTACAAAACTGTAAAAACAATGTAAAGTTAGCTTTTATCTTCTTCATAACATGGTGATTAAATTGTGCTTTTATCTATGCACATGTATGAGTTTTCATGATTGTTATTGTATAGGATAATTTGTGTTTGTTGGATCTGTTGTACTTCAGTCCTACTTCACGTTTTAAACTAAATTCAATTCAACCAAACAGCATTGGTGTAAGCACTGGTCTATGTCAAGTCCCTATGGGCTGTAGCAAATCATTGATTTTTGCCCCCCAAAAAAAAAAAATACTTACTGAATGCCAGTCTTCTCCAAACAGCTGTCCTCCGGATGGCTAAGTGTTGCGCCGTTGATTTTCTGTGCTGGATATCAGAGGACACACATTACGTTCATGTTTATGATCTGAGACAACACAACACTGGGCAGCATCTTTGCTGTCTGCCTTTGCCTAAAAGACCATTAAGAGAACTGGCCTCTGAATATTTCCTCCCATTGCCCGAGACCCTCTCTCCTCAGGTATTGACAAGTTTCCTCCATACCCCACATCTACAAACCTGCAGTAGTTTGACTTTATCCTCAGAGAAAGATGCTCCAAAAGTATGAGCCCTCTGTTGTTGCAGCTGATGGACCAGCTCTGCAGAGAAGACATCCTAGCGCTGAAATACCCTGGTTTTATTACCACAGGGCGGGCATTACCCTAAAATATGACACTATGTCAACATCCAGGTTCTGCCTCCAAAATAAAAGCCACTCCACTCCTATGAATTATTTTACTTTACTGAACATGAATTTAAAAATTGTGACTGAGGTCTAAGGAATGCATTTACGTTATTAACAATGAAAATGATCTTAGCTAGATAATGTTAGCTTTATGTTAGCAATGTTAGCTGTAGTAGGCTCCAGCCCTGGGACCCTGAGATAAATAAGTGGGTATAGATAATGGATGGATACCAGGAAATCATGTGTAGGAGAGAGTTTTACATTAAATCCTATAAATCGTTGTACTGTTTGCAGGATGGATTCCCTCTCTTCAAAATAATATCTCTTTTACATGAAGCAAAAAAAACCCAAAACACAACCACAGATGAGGCAGGTTTGACAAGCCTGACATCTTTATTAAAAGAGTAAAACAATAGATCAGTGTCACTGAACCAGTTGTATCCATCTGCAGTCCGCAAGAGAGAGGTGTGTCGCAAAGTCTTTTATCCTAGCTAGATAAACTAAAATTATTGTTTTTAACTGCTTTCAGTAGGGGAACCTCAAATTTGAGAGCGTTAGGACATGCTTTTTCAAATTAGTTTGTTAAATTTTAGGTAAAAAGTCATTTTTTTCAGAATTCTAACTGTGCAACTATAAAATTTGGCTAATATGATAAATGAATTAGTGAAAAATTGTTTATTTCTGAGAACATTGTGTTTGCTTAAGAGCAATCTAATTGAAAGGCTATCCAAAAATGTTGTCACATATACACACTGAACAAGATGTTCAAGTTCTTCCATCCGACACTTACATAGAAGCATTTGTGTTCTATATTATGACTATATTTACTAATAATGAGATTTATGAAATATTCATGGATGATATCAAACAATCTTTAACTTCGTTAGATATGCCTCACTCTGCATTTACTAAGTCTACCAAAAAAGTTGAGATTTTCTGGTATTTTTTTGTTGATTAGTATGTTTGTTTGTTTGTTTGTTTGACTGTAAATAAAGTAACTCGAAACATTTTCAACAAATTTCAACTTAGGCATTGGGGAACATGGGGTAGCATGGTGGTGCAGCAGGAAGTGTGTGTGTCATAGCAATAAGGTTGCTGGTTTCCCTGAGCTGGTCAAAACTTTTTGAATTGGAGTTTGCATGTTATTCTTATGCATGAGTGTTTTTTTCTAAAGGCACTTTGGTTTCCTCACCCAATCCAAAACCATGCCTGTAAATGTAATTGGTGGGTCAGAATTGCCTTAACATGTCAGTGTGTGTAAGTGTGGTTATTTGTTTATATGTCAACCTTGTGATTGGCTTGAGACTGGTCTAGGTAGTACCCTGACTCTTGCCCAATAGCTGGAATAGGCCCCAGCCCCAATGACCCCAAACAGGATAAGGGACAAAGGTAATTGATAAGTGAATCATGACAGGAGAACGAAGCATCATGATGGTGCAGCGGGCAGTGCACATGCCTCACAACAAGAAGGTTGCTGATTGAGCCCTGTGTTGTCTGAGTCTTTCTGTGTGGATTTTACATGTTCTCCTTGTGCATGCGTGGCTTGTCTCATGACACTCCAGTTTGCTCCCACAGACCAAAAACAAGCTATTTACTGGGGCCTCCAAATTGCCCTTAGATGTGTGTGAGTGTGAAAGGTCATTGATCTGACCCTGATAAACTGAACAGATTATGGATGGATATTAAGGAATGTTGGTCATGGCACATGGCCCTGTGACTGGCTGGCAACCGGTTCAGATTGGACCCCACCTCTCACTGGGATAGGCTCCAGCCCCTCCAGTGTGAGTGGTTGTTTGTCTCTTGATATGGCCCAAGGATTGGCTGGCACTCAGGTCAGGGTGTACCCCTCCTCTTGATCAATGTTAGCTGTAGTAGGCTCCAGCCCTGGGACCCTGAGATAAATAAGTGGGTATAGATAATGGATGGATACCAGGAAATCATGTGTAGGAAAGAGTTTTACATTAAATCCTATAAATCGTTGTACTGTTTGCAGGATGGATTCCCTTTCTTCAAAATAATATCTCTTTTACATGAAGCAAAAAAACCCCATAACACATCCACAGATGAGGCCGGTTTGACAAGCCTGACATCTTTATTAAAAGAGTAAAACAATAGATCAGTGTCACTGAACCAGTTGTATCCATCTGCAGTCCGCAAGAGAGAGGTGTGTCGCAAAGTAGGTTTGTTGAAAAGTGACTTCACCTAGAGTTCGCACACTGCTAACTAGCTTAGCTCAAACGCTGGGAATCAATGAGAAGTAGGCTATAGCATGTCTCTGCCTGAAGTCTTCAGATGAACTCTTCAGCAACTCAAAACGACCCCGTGTGCCTGTTGTGACTCATTTTTAGGGGTAGATGAAAACATGTAGGAAGTCCAGGACCCCAAAACGGTTTAGAACCACTGTTATAGAAAATTTCCAAAACAGTCTTTAAATATAACATGGATCAACAAAGTTAAGAAAACTCATTTAAGCTGTTTTAAGCCCTTACCAGTTGAGGTCAAGTCAAATCAAGTTAATTTATACAGCACTTTTTAAGGGATAGCTCAGATTTTGTGCAGTGGGATTGTATGAACTCTGTTTGGCCTCTAAGTTTACAGATCCAGTAGAAAGTTCTTTCTTTCAGTAGGACACAGTCTGTTGTAGTTTGTGACGCAGAACCAGCCACAAACAGGGAAGTATTGTTCCAAATACAAAGGGTCTTTTCTCTGTCTATGAGAAGTCCCATCAAAAATTAATACCACAGTTTATAGGCCACCTCGAACTTTTTTGAGTGCATTTACTTTCCGGAAATTAAAGTTCATCTGGCATCGTGGCAATGCGAGAATGAATGACAAACTATGTAGAAAGTGTACTCTTAAACTGTTGTGTTATTTTTTCATTGAAGTTCTTGTGGGCGGACAAAATACTCTTTGTTCCTGGTACGATACTTCCCTGTTGGGGCCAGTTCTGCATAGCCAGTTCTGCATAGCAGACTCATACAGACTGTGGCTTACTGAGGGAAAAGAGAGATCTTTCTACTGCATCTAATTTACTTAGTGCCATGTGAAGCTCATTCAACCCCACTTCAAGCTATCCCTACAGCGTCGATCAAAGTGCTGTACAAAGGATACAAAATAAGAATTAAATAAAAAGGTTATGATTAAAACAATTAAATTAAAACAGTTAAATAAAAACAGTCAATGTGGATAAAAAACTATAGTGCCTCTATTTAGTGTGTGCTCATTTTTATAAAGCCACAGAGAAGAGGTGAATAATTAGGGAAGATTTAAAAACTGTTGATAATGACAAATAATAATACATTTTATTTTTAAAGCACTGTTCATGACACCCAAGGAGGCTTTAAGAATGAAAACAACAAAAATACTGGTCTGGGAGGTTCTAATATAGACAGGGAGTCTGTTTCTGAGTCGAGAGGCTCCAGCTGCAAGGGCCCTGTGCTCCAAACTTCAGTCTGGTTTTGGAGACCTCCAACAGCAGCTGGTCAGAGGACCTTCAGGCTCTGGTTTAGAAGTGGCGATGTAAAGGGCTCAGACTGGTACAGAGGGGCAAGACCGTAGGACTTTAAAAACAACTAATAATATTTTATATCAATGCAAAAGGGTCCAGGAGACAGTGAAGTGATGTTAAAACTCATGCGATGTCAAATTTTCACAAAAAAAATTGTATAAGACATACCCAAAGTAAAATGATTATTGCTCTTGAACCCTTTGGTGTACATGCATGGTACTGGTCTTTGTTGGAAGGTAATATTCTAAAGTTTGTCCCACAATAATAATGTCACTGTTGGTGCTACTACACTTGACATATTGTAGCTTGAACACTTGGTTATTTTTTTTACTTCCTGCAGATGTTTTCCTGTGACTGCTCGTCTTCAATTCTCTGCCATGTCCTCATCTTCCTCATGTTCTCAAATGTTTTGGCAAGTTCCCTTGAGCTTTTAGTTG
This sequence comes from Scarus forsteni, assembly GCA_036419115.1. Taxonomy (NCBI): domain Eukaryota; kingdom Metazoa; phylum Chordata; class Actinopteri; order Labriformes; family Labridae; genus Scarus; species Scarus forsteni. Next base: position 5,334,681 of record JAZDUH010000043.1, read on the forward strand.
TTTTTTGTTATTTTTGCTCTAACGAATTAGTTTGGTTTTTTGGATTCCGCTTTTTTGTATAATGAAGACTTTTACTTTTTCCCTTCATCTGGTTCCTCTTTTTGTACACCATTTTTGTATATTGTGACAGAAGACCCATTTATCTAGATTTTCCTGTGAAAAACTATCTATATTCCTTCTTTCATTTGATTGTAATGTCTTATGGAAATTCATAAATGTCCCTTTGTGAAGTCTACTGACACATGTCCCACAAATAGACTTAAGGGGCACCCCCTCCTCTAGTAAGGAAAACAATCAATTCAATTAAACCAGTCTCATCAATGACAATATGACAACATAACATGGATGTAGGGTGCATAAAAAATAATCAATGATAAAGAAAAAGGATAACTAATGAGCAAAAAATTATAATACTACTGTAATATAAATTGAAAGAAGAGTTTTATGGAATGATGGGAATGAACGGAAACCTGATTGTCAATAAACCAGAGTTGTTTACTGAAAGGAAAACTGAGGTGATAAGAAGGGAGTAAAATGGAGGTTTATTAAGGTCCCTCAAGTTGAAAACAATGTGTCTAATGGAGCAAGGATCATCCAACCTCTGATCTTGAGGCTGCCATTAAACAGTTGGCCCAGAGGTAGCGAGTCTTGTGTCTCTCCTCGACTAGGCAGGGGTTAATGTCGCCTGTATGTCTTGATAAAGAGGCTGGCTCTGTGAAGTTCTGACAAAAGTTAACTGGATGTAAAATCAGCTTTAATAGCTGGTGTTATAGCTAGGTATTTTAGGCCACAAGGAAGGGATGTCCACATTGTAAGCTTTTCAACAAGGTTAACATTTAATTTGAAAGTAATACTCAGAAAAATCATGATGGGTGCTGGAGGTCTTCCATCCAAGGGAAAGAGAAAAAGAAAACTGAAAGGCTCAAGCTTATATGTCTTTCCACACAGGTGCAGCTGCTCAGTAATCACACTGAGCTCTGCCTCCCAGCAGTGCCAGATACCTCAAACTGATCACCACCAGAGCGAGCCATTTCTGAAACAGAGGACAGAGGCAGCAGTACAAAGCCAGCCATGCACATGGCATCTCACTGGTTTTAGTCAATCAAAATTATCTTTCTAAAGTGAAAAGGGATATATTTAAAGAAAAGCATCTTTCAGTGCATCAAAATGGAGCCCCGGATGTAATTAAGCTTGAAAGTTAAGAAAAATGTTACAAAGTTGTTGAGGGAAGAAAAAGTTACAGGCGTGGGAACACTGATGGGAAGAAGAAGAAGAAGAACACATGGCTTCAGAAGAAGTGGTCAAAACATGTGAAGAGCAATGCAGTCAAGACAAAGTTGGTGTTCTGAGGAGGACTCTTTACTACTTCCTAAAGTGGCAGATAAAGAAATATGCAGGAGGAGGGTGAGCAAAAAGGAGAATGGGCCAAGGTGTCTCTGTCCTCCTTCATAAAGATTTATATGATAAGAAAAACAAGGATAGTTTAATTTCTTAATGATTTTTGAAGCTCAGTCCATCAAACTATTAATTGACAGTGAATATAACTGACAGGTTATTGAAATGGGTTCCCTAACCAAAACAAACTTAAACATTCTCATAAAGACTGTTAGAGTCTTAAATGAATGTTGAATCAGACACAGAAACAGAAAACTAATGAAAATGCCAACCTGTTGAAATGATAACATAATACAAGACATCATTTGTGATTCAAACATATTCTCAATCTAAAATATTTAGTGTGGTCTCTTTTGATACAATCCAACATGAGAAACCAATTTATAACACAGTCTGTTATCTAGAAAGCAATTTAAATATTCTTTGATTACATTGTGCAGTAATAACTAAGCTACACCTTAGCTTAGTTTTACACCAAGCTGAGGTGTAAAACATTTAGACAACAACTGAACTCAGGGGAATGTTTAATATTGAAAGTAAGGGCATTCCCGTGCACTATAAGAAGGGTACACTGTAACAAATTGCTGTAGTATCTACAGTAAAATCTCACTGTATTTGCTTGTTTTGTTTTTTCATTTTACAACGTTTAACTGTATACTGTAATGCATTATGGGTAAAAACAAATTACAGTAACCTGCTGCATAACTTCCTGGTTACATATTATAAAATTTACAGCAACTGTGTTCTGGCTTGTAGATCATATGTATTACAGGCAATTACCTGTTGATGTTTGGATTTTAGCAGTTAGAACTTTCCAGAGGAGGGAAAGCAATGGCAGAGCCTGTAAAGTCACCAGAGCAAGGCTAAGAATTTACTGGATTGGTGAGTAACATTTGTTTCAGTGACGGTATTTTTCTCAAACTTTAGCTAAGACAGATGTAGCAGCAGTCTGCATTGTTTTCACATCGCATTTCTCCGATAAACAGGCAACATTACAGCTAAGGTAACATTCATTTATGCACTGGGATTTGGAACAGGGATTGGAGTAATGTTGATGTCAGCAGAGAAAGTTGTGTTCGGTTAAGTTTTAAATAAATGGGGTTCTCCTTCACCCTCCCTTCCTGCTCCTGTCTCGGGGGCGGAGTCTCCCGCTCTACTCCTGTTCACCTGATTACTCTGCCTCTTTAAGATGGCTCCGGTGGAGGATTCAGTATGGGAGTATTAAGTTACTTACCTCGGTTTGCGCCCGTCTGAGTCATTCCTGCTCTGTATTTCAGCTCTAAGCCTTGTCCCATGCAGGGGCATTCTCATGATTTTTGTGGCCTTTGCTTCTCTGTGTTTTTGTGGACTCATGGACTATTTGTTTTCTGCTGCTCTCCTTCCAGGTGCCCACCACGAGCCCCCACCACCTCGTACATATGTTCCTGTGTTTTTTCGTGTTCATTTAACCTGTTAAACCTTCTTTGGCTTCCTCTCTTCTTGAGCTTTTGGGTCCAACAGACAATTCCGGTTCTAAACCTGACAGTGACGGGAAAGCACATCAGCAGTTTTCCATGAATTTACCTCTAACAGAACACAGTGTGGTAGCCTTGTGTTATCTCACAGCAGATCACAAATTGTCCACCAGAGCGTTGTGGAGTTGTTGAATTGTGTTTTTGATGAGTTTCATGAGAGAAACCAAGAAATTCCATTAGTCCATAATGGTAGATTAGCAGCTCTCATCTGCTCCACAGATCTTCAAACACCTTGCACTGACAAATACAGGCAACTATTGCAATGGCAATGATCTAGTTTGACAAAATGTTGAACTGTCCCTCTCATTTTTCTTCATGTTACTGTACATGCATCTTTTGCACATCTGTAAAAAAAATGAAAAGAATGCCCTAAGTTTTAATAAAAGTCTTTTGTAGCAGCTCTGACACTGTATTATTATTTTGTTTCATTCAGAATCTAAATAATTTGAAAAGCAACTAATGTATAAAAACATTATTAACTGTAAAAATATTTTACAACAACATACCGTATTATTTATTCACAGGTATTTACTGGCAACTTTAGTTGCCAGGTAATTACTGTAATTTATTAGAATACAAGAAACAGATGTAAACTAGATTACATTTAATTGCTGTTTTCTAAGAAAGAATACAGTAAGTACCTGTAATTTATACACAGTAAAAACTTGTAAAAAATCTACAGTAATTTGTTGTAATAGTTTTTTTACAATAACTAACTGCGATTTTACAATACTTAGCTGGCACCTTTTTTTTCCAGTTATTTACTGTAAATTCTACAGTCAATTCTTTACAGTGTACTCAAGGGATTGGAAATTAACAGCTGTGTAGCCTTAAGAAAACCACTAATCAGTAAGACTTAAAAAAAGCTCCAGTTTGTAAAGGAGCATAAAGATTGGACTCAGGAGGAATGGAAGAAGGTCAGGTGAAGTGATGCACCCATCAAACTGTACAAGTTTGTGGAGGCAGTGCTATGATCTCTGACAAATCTTGTAATCAAATGAAAGAGTGAGTGACCCTTTTTTTTGTGACGCCTTTTTTATACCCAGGGTTAGAGGAAACTATCTGCTTTTGTACACTTTTCTGCAGTGAGCAGCTCTCATTATGCAGAGCCTCTTTACTTTACAGTTTTTTTTCAATTGCTAACATGCATTGGTCGAAACTGAAGTCACATGTTCAAAACTCTTAACAGTCTGCAAAACAGCAGTTCATGTGGACAAAACTGGATCAGTTTCCATTGCTTTCACACAAAATGCATTCAGTGACCACAGTCACCAAAATTCATGAACTTTTTTCTCAGTTACTAGTTCACCACCTGCAAAACACTAAAGTTTTACAGCACATTTTCAAATGCTAACACCCTTTGTTCGAAACGGTTAAAAACACAATCAAAACAGAATGATGGGGAAAAAACATGGGGAATTTCTGCTGCAGCCAAATTGAAATCTATAGAAAATTATTTTAAAATATTGACAATAAAAATAAATTAAAATATTATGTAATTCCAAACACAGCTGAGTGTAGTTGTCAACTGAAAACCGAGAAGACAGGGTTTGAATGTCACAGTATACATTGTTGGTTTTTGAGTTTTATCTTTTGTTTTCTGTTCTGCCACCTGAATTCTGAGACTCTGCTTTTTTTTGTTTACAGTAAAATTTTTATTTTTTGTAAGGTCCCAAAAAATTAATGTTCTGGAAATAAATTGCTGCATTCCTGATTCATTCTTGTTGCAATATGTTACAATTTAGAACACTCAAAGTGCAAAGATCTTATTTTATAATAAAATACTGATTTATCTAAAAAGAAATCATTCAAAATTGAAAGATTAAATTTATATTTATGCTCTTTTATATTTATGCTCTCTGTTGTTTGTATTTTGTAGTTCCGTGTGCTAAGAGTGACATTGTTTGTTTCCAAAGTGAGACTGTTTGCTAGTGTTGTGGTTGATGTATGTAGTGTTTTGTTGGTGGGAAACCATTTTGGGGATGAGATTAACTGTTCAGCTGAGATGCATAATGGAAATGCAGACTGTGTTAAGAGTTTGGAACATGTGACTTAAGTTTCGACCAATGCATGTTAACAATCGAAAAAAACTGTAATGGCATTTATGATCAAATTAGATAAGTATTATTTATGTAAAAATGCACAAATAATATTACATCAACACTTCTGCTACTGGCAGAAGGACATATCGGCTGTGCTGTGTTAAAAACTGTGTCTAATCATAAAGGCCCGGTAGTGGAAAAGTAAGTGGATACAGACAAACTGTTAGTAGCGTGTGATGACCCCATACTGTTTTGTGGTGTGTTTTCTCCCACAACTCTTTGAATGACGCAGAGAGTTGGACATCATATTCAGCAATGTGTAGCATTAGCTTCTGTTCTGAGATTTCTGAACGGATACGCATCTGAACTTGTGACACTGAGGCACATGTTCAGGCTCATGCCATTTACCTCACACAACCCCACTACAAAAATCCTGAACTACCCCTTTAAAATAAGTTTTGTAGATGAAATTCTTGTAACTTCATGACATGATAGATTATTTAAGATAACTCAGCTGTCACATTTTTATTTCAACCTTAAGGTCTCTGTTTAGAACAGGACTTTTGAGACCTTGGATGTGGGGTGAGTCTGATGGATAAATTCAAGACACACACACAGCCACACACACTCCTTCTGTTTTAATTTCACATGAATCTGGCTTTTGATGTTGCTAAAAACTGCTGGCACTCTTGAAAACAAGACTACATCTACATTCAAGAATGAGTAAATGTTGATTGCTGCAGTTTCAGTACAGTTGACACTTAACGAAAGCCTTAGTTATGTTTGTGTCACCAGGAAAACAGATGTTTCTCTGAACTAACCAGATAAGTAAAGTTTATATTAAGTGGAATGAAGTGCTGTAAGAGGGCATTTGTTATGTACAGTACATTTGGTAAGGCACTTCTTTTGCTGTGTTTTGGATAGACAGGTTTGGTAGCAAGCACTAAACTCATGATCAGTGAGTTCGCCCTAATAATTGACAATGATTTGATTGGGTGTAACAAATAGTTAAGGGAGTGGATAAACAAACAATGTAGTGGGGATATGCCAGGAGTGGGTGAGGTATGATCAGCATGTTTAATAAGAAGAACAGGTGTGTCTTATAGTTGGTTTCACTCTGAAAAATGGAAACAAATATCATGCTTCACGCAACTTGCTTTTCATGTTCATAGCATTTTCAAATTTGTCATTGTCTTTTAAACCTTTTGTAAGGATTGATTTATCTGTTTGTTTTCTTATATGAAAGGTGTCATTTGCTAAATAATTCAGCATAGAACATATACCAATAATGTCTGACTCATTAATTGACTTTCATTTTTTGAATAATATAAGTTTACGTAATAACATGACCCTTGTTTTTTTTTGGATCACAGCACTTATAACATGAAAGCATGATTATATCATTTGACCAACAGCATAAACTAGAAGGATGTAGCCTGTATCTAGCAAATTCAAGCTTCCCAGCAACCATGTTTATCAATGGTTGAAGACTTATTCAAGCAGAATATTAATTAGCATTATGCAGACTATCAGTTTATCAACTAAATCTGTGTGTGACTTTTAATGCAGAGTCAACAGGTCTGAATTGAATGAAATTGGAGTATAACTTATAAAAATCACTTCAGGATATCCAGGTTCAGATGATACTGTTGACTTGAGTAGCTCTCATCAGGCAGAGTCTCCTTGCTTTAAGGGAGATTTATGCTCAAAATAAAAAGTATTATTTGTGTATAAATACACAATTAATACTGCATCAACACTTCAGCTACTGGTAGACAGGATGGCTGTCTTAAATCTGTGTTTTACAGTGGTAGTGAATAATTAAGTGGATGTAAACAACTTCTTAATTTCTAGTGGTGAACCCACTCTGTTTTGTGGTTGTTTTGTCTGAGTCTGGAGTATGGCTTTAAGCTGTAAGGTCTGGTATGGGTGATCACGGAAATAAGAAATGGGGGTCCACCGGTGGATGAAGATGGCTTGGGATGATTATGGGATTGACGTGTGAGACGGCACCTGGCTCCTCATGAGCAGTTTTAAGTGAACATGGGGAACCAACGACAGTGGTGCTTGGACCCTGTGGACATCAATGGTAGAGGGACTGGTCGGAGGGGGTTGATGGCGGTGAAATGTGTTATTTACCTGAGAGTGTGGCACTCACAACACTTCTGCTACTGGCAGAAGGACATGCTGGCTGTGCTGTGTTAAAAACTGTGTCTAATCCAAAAGGCCCGGTAGTGGAAAAGTAAGTGGATACAAACAAACTGTTAGTAGCATGTGATGACCCCACACTGTTTTGTGGTGTGTTTTCTCCCACAATTCTTTGAATGATGCAGAGAGTTGGACATCATATTCAGCAATGTGTAGCATTAGCTTCTGTTCTGAGATTTCGGAACGGAGACAATTCTGAACTTGTGACACTGTGGCACATGTTCAGACTCATGCCATGTACCTCGGACAACCCCACTTCAAAAATACCAAACTACCCCTTTAAAGCAAGACATTATAGAACTTCATGACATGATAGATTATTTAAGATAACCGAGTTGTCACATTTTTATTTCAACCTTAAGGTCTCTGTTTAGAACAGGACTTTTGAGACCTTGGATCTGGGGTGAGTGTGATGGATAAATTCAAGCCACACACACAGCCACACACACTCCTCTATTGTTTTCTCTGGAATCTGGCTTTTGATGTCGCTACAAACTGCTGGCACTCTTTTTTTTTTTAATGTATATTTTTGGGCATTCTGTGCCTTTATTGATAGGAGGGAGACAGTGGATAGGCTTGTGAAAGGGGAAGAGAGAGTAGGGGAAGACACTCCGCAAAGTGGTCACAAGCGGGATTTGAACCTGGGCCGGCAGAAGCAAGTACATGGGGTGCTAACCACTCTGCCAAACCAGCACCCCAAAAAACTGCTGGCACTCTTGAAAACAAGACTGCATCTACATTCAAGAAGAATGAGTACATTTTGACTGCTGCAGTGTCAGTACTGTTTGCATTTGACGAAAGCCTTAGTTTTGTTTGTATCACCAGGAAAACAGATGTTTCTCTGAACTAACCAGATGAGTAAAGTTTATATTAAGTGGAATGGAGTGCTTTAAGAGGGCATTTGTTATGTACAGTACATTTGGTAAGGCACTTCTTTTTCTGTGTTTTGGATAGACAGGTTTGGTAGCAAGCGCTAAACACATGATCAGTGAGTTAACCCTAATAATTGTCACTGAATTGATTGGGTGTAACAAAAAGTTAAAGGAAGTGAACAAACAATGTAATGGGGATATGCCAGGAATGGGTGAGGTATGATCAGCATGTTTAATAAGAAGAACAGGTGTGTCTTATTGTTGGTTTCACTTTGAAAAATGGAACCAAGTGTCACACTTCACCCCACTGGCTTTTCATGTTAGCATTTTCAAATTTGTCATTGCCTTTTAAACCTTTTGTAAGGATTGATTTATCTGTTTGTTTTCTTATATGAAAGGTGTCATTTGCTAAATTATTCAGCGTAAGAAAAATACCAATAATGTCTGACTCATTAATTGACTTTCATTTTTTGAATTATATTTTTTTGCATAATAACAAGAACCTTGTGTTATTGGATCAGAACACTTATAACATGAAAACATGATTATATCATTTGGCAAACAGCATAAACTAGAAGAATGTAGCCTGTAGCTAACAAATTCAAGCTTCCCAGAAATCATGTTTTTCAATGGTTTAAGACTTATTCAAGCAGAATATTAATTAGTATTATGCAAACTATCAAATGATCAGCTAAATATGTGTGTGACTCTTAATGCAGAGTCAACAGGTCTGAATTGAAAATGGTGGAATCTACTATGAAAACTGGGACCCCTCAATTGCCTGTTGATTTAGGTAAACACATTGTGTTCTCATATCAAATTGAGTGAAAAAGGAGTATAACTAATGAAAATCACTTCAGGATATCCAGGTTCAAAGGACACTATTAACTTGAGCAGTTCTTATCAGGCAGAGCCTCCTTGTTTTATTGGAGATTTATGATCAAAATTAAAGTATTATTTGTGTATAAATGCACAAATGATTATGCATCAGAAGTTCTGCCACTGGCAGTAAGGACGGCTGTGTTGTCTTAAAAACTGTGCCTAATCAAAGCGGTTTGGTAGTGAAAAGGTAAGTGGATGCAAACAACCTCATAGCGTGTGGCGACCCCACTCTGTTTTGTGGTTTGTTTTGTCCAATTCTTTTGATTATGTAGAGAATTGGACACCATACATTCAGCAATATGTAGCAGCATTAGCTTCTGTGCTTCAATTGACACATGTTCAGGCTTATGCCATGTACTTCACACAACACTTCAAAAATCCTGAACTACCCCTTTAAATTAAGTTTTGATGAAGAAATCTTTGTAACACGAGGTGTCACAAAAAGTGGCAGGGTGTGGATCAACAAACAATGTAGTGGAAATATGCCAGGAAAGGATGAGGTATGAGCATGTTTTATAAGAACAGGTATGTCCAATTATTGGTTTCACTCTGAAAAATGGAACCAAGCGTCAAGCTTCACGCCACTTGTTTATCATGTCTGACTCATTAATTGACTTTCATTTATAGAGTAATATATGTTACATAATAACATGAAACTTGTATTGTTGAATCAGAATACTTACGTATTATATGAAAACATTATTTAAATATTTGTTAAATGATTATGTTAGTGGATGTACACAAACTAGCCTGTGATGACCACACTTTTTTGTGGCTTGTTTTCTTACACGATTCTTTTAAGAACGAGTTTGGAACCATGTACAGCAATGTGTAGCATTTGTGTCAGTACTAAGATTTCTGAAAAGAGACAGAATTGACCTGTTACACTGGCAAATGTTCAGGATAATGCCATGTACCTCATATAATTCCATTTGAAGGAACCAGAGCTATCCCTTTATTCATTTTTTGTTAATGAAGTCTCTGTAACACTATTATATGATAGACTATGTAAGATAATTAGATTTTTACATTTTTATGTAAACCTTAAGTTCTCTGATAAGAACAGAACTTTTCCAACCACGGATCTCTTTTCATGTGAAGTCTTGTGATTGGAACAGGAAGAGAAGGGCAGAAAATAAAATACTTTCTATAAATTATGAAAACACTGAGCCTAAAACAAACCAGCCTGTGATTTAAAAATGTATTAAAACTGGCTTCAGGTTTCAGGATGTCATTACAACATAAAATGATGAAATCTGTGCCTGTTAGCTGGTGACCAATATGAGTGACCTCAATATGAAGCTACTGAAGACTGCAATCAAATGTTTCGCTCACCAGCTGCCTATTCATTTTACATTTATTAACATTTATTTTATGCATGAACTCTGCAAGTGCATTCATTAGCCACAAGATGTCAGCGTTGCTCACTTCTCAGCTGTCAAGTGTCCTTCAATCAGCTGATGCAAACTCTACACCACTAAAAATATAACTAACATGTTCTGATTAACTTGCTTCTAAAGCTGATTTTAGAGCTAAAATCCAATAAGAAGCCATTAGATTGTATGATGTTCTACTATTCAATGATCACAGATTACAGAAAAGTCCAATCATATGATGAGTATTCAGGTAATTCTTGTGCAAACATGAGATGAACTTTTGAGGACTAGAACATCCTCAGCTTTAAGTTCAGAAGTAAGACCTTAAAGTTTTGTTTCTGTCACTAAAAAACACATTTTTGAGACATGAATGTTTAAGATGTGGTTCACATAATGACGTATCTACTTGCAAACAAAATTGCACGGAAGTTCTGTGGAACTTGTGTGGCCTTATTTCCAGGAAAGGCCCTTCATAATAAGTGGCTTTATTTGGCTTTAAATATTCATTTGTCAAATTCCTGACTCAAAATTAGATGCCTAAACATGAAAATAAGTTCTTTGCAGTCAAAGAGCAGAGGCAAATGATAGAGGACTAGCAGGGAAATAACTAGGTTTAGTCTGAGTGGAAATAACTTGCAGTTCACTTTCACATATCCAGCTCATCTCGGTACAATCAAGAACTTTAAGGTTTTGTGTATACGTGAATGGTGTTTATTAGGGGTAAGAATTAATAACACTTCTTAAGCCAGTGGAATTGGTTCTGTACACTGTTTTATATTGATTAGTATACCTTAAGTATGCACTAAGCATCTGTTTGTTGAAAATTTAGACACTTTTTGACCACTTCTGCCCCTCTTCAGATTTTTTTGACTCTTTTGTTATTATTCAACAGGTAAATCTCACTGTTATTAAAAAGAAAACTTACTTAAAATAACCATTGATTCACCTTACTTTCTAGTGTTTTATACCCAAACTATCAGTTATGGTATTGGAAGCATGATATTTTCTGCCTAGCAACAGCAGAGGGAGAAAAACTCTGATAGGACAAAAAACTGCCTTCTTTGATTAACCCTTCACACTGTACACAAAGTTGCAAGACTTTATTTTCTCTGGCACATATTTTCATATCTTTACAGTAAAAAAAGAAGACTTTTCAGATCACTTAAAAAAATACTAAAACGTTCCCCGAGGGAGTAAAGGACCCTGATGGAAAGGAATTCCCCATCATAATACCCCTGTTCCCCAACAGCCTGAGCCCCAGTAATCAGCCTTAAACCCAGTAAAGTCTAACTGCTTTTGTTCACTCGGTGATACCTTTATCCACACGTGAGACCAGAGAGAAAAGCCTCTTGGCCTGCAAGACTTAACGGTGAACCTCCTTCCCTGGTTTGCATTAGTAAGTGGGAGATATTTGGAATACTTCAGCATCTTTAGGGCCCTTGGGTTAGTGAGTCGATGCTGTGTTGGGAAAAAAGTCAACATAACTGACAGGGGGCCCACACATAACCTAAGAGCTTTAAGCTGCTTTTTACTCTGTCGTGATCCATGTTTGACTGCTGAAGTCGAGTCTTTGAGTCCTCCATTTCTCCAGCTTTTCTGTGAAGGAGACAATGGGGTCATGCAGATTACATGTCAGCACTCAACTTGTAAAATGGGCTGTACTAAATTACAATACCTGTAACAATGCAGGCCCTATGCAACCTGAGATGACTCATAAATGGGCCCCAGATCTAATTTGACAATAACAGCAGGGAGTTCTGACCTGTGGCGCTAATGCTAATATGCATCTGGACTTGGTTTTGATCATTATTGGACATTACTGCAAAGTGTGGGGGCAGGATGGCAGTGCAACAGGTTAGTGCACATGCCTCACAGCAAGATCATTTTCTCGACTCACCATGATGATCAGGATCTTTGTGTGGAGTTTCCATGGTCTCCTTGTGCCTGTGTGGGTTTCCAATGGGAAATCCAGTTTCCTCCCACAGACCAGAAACAGCCTTTTTAGATTAGTTTGTGACTCTGAAATGCCCTTAGGTGTAAGGGTGAGAGTGAATGGTTGTCTGTCCCTATATGTGGCCCTGTGATTGGCTGATGATGTTTAAGTTGTACCCTGCCTCTGGTTCAGTGATCAACAACTGGTGGTCTGCTGAACCATCCAGTCCGGCCCATGACTGGATTCCAAAATGGTGAGGATCAAGAGAAAATGTCATGTGGTCCACGGTATTAAAGCAGCTGAAAACAGCAACAACTGAGACTCTTTACTGTCAGTTATCTCCACCATTTATGTTTCTATTTAGTCTACATTCTGAAATGAGGACAGACTCGTTACACTGTTTAACATTTATTGTTTCACACAGTTCTTTTTTTAACTTTCTATACTTTTCAGTCCGGTCATCATTAAAGGATTTGTTCTCCACATGAATTTTTCGTTTCATGGTCTTTGAGAGTGCCATTTTGCCTGTGTTAAAGAGGCCTTTTCTGTTCACTTCCGCAGTGTTTATCTTTTCAGTGCTCTTTGAATAAAGTTGACTTGAACTGAATTGAGGCAAATATCTCTGTCACTCCTGGTGGTTGACTGTGGTATAGGTGATAGGAGCCTGACTAATAAAGGCTTAAATGACTCCAGTTTTGTAATATAATGAAAAAATATAAACAATGTACATGAAATAATAATTTTATGCCAATTTTTAAAAAATTCTTACATGAGGGTCCAACCCCAAGGTGACTGTCCAGTAAAATTCTGGCCCTCCGACAAATATAGCTGGCGACTTCTGCTCTAGTCTAATGTCAGATGGGATATGCTTCAGCTCCAACAACCCCAAAAGGGATAACCAGTATGGATTATGGATAAATGGATGGACTAACAAGTTTGTAGCAGGTCTCAGCATACACCTTGATATTACTGATCTAAAAAGTAAATGTTATAAGATTCTTCAAAATGTTAATTTCATAAAAATAAAAACTTATCATGGAATGTTATTCGCTGGGGCATCCATTTTAATCTGGTAAAAGTAAAAAGTATAAAACAATTGATGCTTCTAGGGTAAATAATCATATTTCAACCTTAGTCACCATCACAGATATGAGCCCCATAAATCTTTACACTTGAGCCTCACATCAGGTTCATATTTTCATTTTGATGGCTGCTTGAGTATGCTAAGAAAAAAAGACTATTTAGATGCTACATATGTAATGGGGAATTTCAGAACCAGTAATATTTATAAGGTTGGTTGATTGAAGAGCTATGGTGCACAGGGATAATTCATCGATATTTTTATAACTGAGAGTTTTAAAAGTGATACATTTTCTTTGAAAATGATTCAGTGTTTTCAAAGAAAATATTTTCTCTGCTACAATACTAATAGTAAAATGGCCTAAACTAAGTGCGAAACAATGACAGGGTGTCACATTGGTAGTTCTGCAGCTGTTGGTGCCATAAAAAGGGACTTATCGCCTCGTTCACATAAGGGCTCTATCATGCAGAGGAGACATGTGAAACACATCAAAGGGCATACAAAACTCAAACAAGACAGCATATCCTTAAAATACAAACTCCACATTCTAATGAAGTTAGGGCATTTGTAAATGTAAACAAAAGCAAAACACAATTAACTGTAAATCCTTTTAAACCTATTTTCAATTTAATACAGGGCAAGATATTTAATGTTGAAATGGGTCCGTACATTTTTTTTAATATTCACTCATTTTATATTTGATGCCTGCATTTCATTTAAAAAAAGGGAATGTTAAGCGCCATGTTACATTTTCTTTCCTTTTAACATTTGTTACTTGTGTTTAAAACTTTTATTTTCCTCCTCTCAGGAGTTATTGTTCACCTGTGCTTGTGTGACTGATTACCTCGAAGCACATTGAAGTACTTACCTGCTTTTTCTGCTCCTTCTCTTTGCAGTGCTCTCCAGGAGTCCCCACCACCGCTATCACCTGTATATACTGTATGCCTGCACTGGATCACTGTACTCTCCTTGGGTTGTGAAAGCAATAAAGTCACTGTTAGCTTTTACCTACCCCGATCTTTGAAGCTTTTGGGTCCAACATTGAAACCTTTAAAGGGGCATTCCCTAGAAAACAGGTGTTTTTGAGATCCCTATATTTTCCAATATTTTCTTTAGTTGCCTTTGTCCCGGCTCTTTGGAATGTGTGGCTACAAAGTCTAAACGAGTGAACATTTGCTAACAATGAAGTTCATCATTTTAGACATTAAACACTTTGTCCTTGTAGTATTGAAATGAGCAGATGAAAAAGGATTTCTAAAACACTGCATTCTCTATTTACTAGCATTTCACACATCGCACAACATCACAGCTGCATTAGCATTGGAGTTTGTTAGCTTAGATCTCTAACTTCTCTGAAGTTTAGAGCATACAGATCAATCAAAGAAGCATAGGTACTGTTAACATCCAATCTGCTCAGTATATCATATAGCAGGGTTATAAATGAACTTTTGCCTTAATGGCACTGTATTTACATCATGAAGCTTTGCATGAAAATATCAAATAAACTTTAAACTTAGTCCCATGAATACACACTTATCCTGGAGTTACCCCTCACAGTATTGAGTTTCTCACAAATCCTTAACTGATCCACTTCACTTAAGTGTTTCCACTTTTAAATGTAATTTTACTGGAGTTCATGAACTAAAATAGAGACAGCCTGTCTGTAAATAGAGCTATGTTTATGGTAACTTGAAAAGAATAAAATGTGCTTCAAAAACACTCTTACTTGGAGAAGAGATGAGTTCTTATGCCAATCACTTGTCATTGTCTTATACAAAATGACATGTGGTTCATAATATTTTACTCTTCTAAAAGAAGCGCGATCTGCCTTTTCATCTCCTTTGTCAAACATGAAAAACAAAAAACGAAGTGCATTCTGCTTCATAAAATTTATTTACTCCTCCTCCCCTCACAAACAAATAAAACAATTAATGACGACAAATGTATTCACAGTTTCTTACATTATGAAAACTAGAGATCTAAAATGGCGTCTACTGCATACTACACACAGTTGCAGCATTATATAAACAGGCATGTGACATATGTAATACACATTGTGTCTGTAAATGTTGCAGTTGATCACTGTATACTTAGGGATGGAAGTTAATTAGATTTTATTGATATCAATACCATTAATAATTCTGCTCACTGATCCAAGTCTCTTAAAGAGGACATATCATGCTTGTTTGTCCTTTTCACTATGCCAGACTAGGATGCCTGTAAAGCATTTCTGCCCTCAGTACAAGTCATTTAGTTCCTTCATTGCCCCACAATAGCGTTCTCAATATCCTCATTTTAGGTCATTATGAAGCTGTTGTTGAAACACTCGGATCTGAGGTTGACCTACAGTTACCTCGCAACGTCACAGCCCTTTGTGCTCTGATTGGTCAGTTCTATCGGGGGCTGAGCCAGCCTGTCCTTCTTCTTCTACTGTATTTTCCGGCAGGCTCAATGCAGCAACCGCGTATTGAGTCCCCCTACAGGCCAGAGCTGGTAATGAGTAAATGTCAGCTAGGGATCTATATACCCCTGCTGGTGGATGTGTTCCTTGGTGACGGTTTTGTGGCTAACGGACATCACAGAGGAGGAAGTGTTTTATCAGATTACTCCAATAAAAAGAAAGGTACCTCGTGTCGTCACGACGATTTAAATCTCGCGGACGTCTCGCAATGACCTATTTTCAGAGGCATCAAATCTCATTCTAGGATATCAGAAAAAATACAATATCTCATTTTTTGAAAATTAAGGGGGTGTAAGGTCTTGTTTTCAAATGTATTATATTATATATAAGTATTAAATCATGCATCAGCATAATATGTCGCCTTTAAGGACTGCTTATTTGGCCTGCATATGTTTTCAGTGGCAATAATGTCAAACACGTGGCACACCTGATATTCAATGACGTGCTGCACAGATGGATGCTTCTGCAAGTTGCTGGTGTTTCCACATACTAAAAGTTGTGCAGTAAGTGTCTTTTTGTCAGAAACTGAGCCACAATTTTGACCACTTCTGCCCCCTGTCTGTGGTTTTTGACTTCTTTGTTATCATTTCTGCTGATTGTCTTTAATATCAGTGTGGCTCTTGAAATATGCAAAGCACATCAACATTTCCCTCTCAGTCCTTCTATTTATCATGTCAGGCAACAGAAAACATCTGAAGAAAAGTTAAAGCACAATATAATGTTGTTGAATGTTGATGCCAAGTAGAGTCAAACTTAAAGTGATAGAACATGATTGCAATAGTTTTACTGTTTTACAAACTTCAACGAAAAAAACAGAGAAGTCAAATGAAAGTTTGTCTGTAAAGTAAGTGTTTAGCTTAGATTGATTGATATTTTTGTAAAGACAGAAGCCACGGTTTCAATGATTAAGGGTAATTCATGATAGTACACATATGATTTGTTATTGTGGGGGTAAACTGAGCAGGAAAAACATTCTTTGTCAAAACGACTTTGTCTGGTGAGCAGTATAATCCTTAAACATTTATACATTTAGTTAATCTTTAACTAGGATGTAGTATTATTTGTGTTTTTGGCAAAGTTCAAGTAAGACCATAGTTTGATCCGTATGTTGCTGGCTAAAGGACGTGAGCCATAACAGGAGTGGAAGAGTTAAGTGGATGTAAAAAAACCTTTAGCGTGCCTTGAGCCCATGCATTTTATGGCTTGTTTTCTCCAACAATTCTTTTAATTACACAGAGTTTGACACCACATACAGCAATGTATAGCTTAGTGTCTGTCCCAAGATTTCTGAACGGTTCAGTCTCTGTTCAGAAATCTTAGAAATCTCTATACTGTCCTAAAGTGGAAATATAAGCAAGATAAAGTGAAATGTGTCACATTTTACATAATTTGTCAGAGGTAACAGCTTCATTTCAGTCCCTAAGTTGATTTATATCAGTGTCCTAACAGAATTCTTATGAAACTTTCAACCAGTATCTTAGAAAGATACGAAAATTCTCCACAACAGTCACTTTTTTACCCTAATTCACTTTCCCTGTCAGTCAGATCTCCAGGGTTACATCAATTCTGTTCCCACATTAGTCAGCAGCTAAAAACACTGCAAAGCCACTGGGAATTCTGGGTAATAGCCTTCAGCAAAGTGTGGTCTAATGCGTGCTTGCAGGAAGGGTGCATTAAGGGCACAAGATGGCACTCTTGGACACCAACACCAGTCAACTGGCTCGCACTATGGACCTGCATTAATGCTGCAGAGCAGATGGACCTGCCTGGTTCATTGTCTGAAATCCTGCAGGTCCACTTTGCCAAGCTCCAATTGTCTACAACTTCACTCTGCTAAAAACTCAATCAGGGGTGAGAGGCAGGAGCTACAGACATGACGACAGCAGACAGTGACTGCATGTTTAAAAACTGAAGCAGTCTCCATGGGTGCAGCAATATCTGCAGTTTTATCAGAAATGGTCTCAATTTCTTTTTTTTCAAAGGGTCGTCACCTAAAGCTTTTCTCATGGGAAATCATGTTTTTGCTCTTCTCCTGATCATGGATCACTGCTGGGAAACTTGGAGAGATGCTGAAATGTAGTCATGGTTACTCAACGATACCTGGTGAAATATTCTCTCCTCAGAAGTTTACTGCAAGAACTTAGTCAGGATTGATAAGATTTATGTCATTGTCATATGTCATATTGGTTAATGATTCATCTCTGTTGTATAATTAAATGTAAGACAACAGTCTAGGACTAAAATGTAGTTCAAGCTAATGGCTAAAAACTGGGTGTAGCTGCTACGTCATACCATAGCTTGATGTGGATTGGTCTGTAATGAGGGTGACAAGCAGAACAATTGTCAAATCAGCAGCTGCTGTTGTTCTGGAAGGTTTTGCCTCTGAAAACACTTTTGAACAGCTCTATCCCAGATGAACTAGGGAAATATATCTGTGATGGACATATGGAACTGTCCGTCTGGCATGGTTAGACCCGCATAGAGTGCAAATTTGAAGAGCACAAAGGCAGAACTGTGGATAATGGGACATGGCTTCAGACTGTTTCAGCTGCTGAATTTAAGTTACATCTCTACAATTATGAAAGTACTAAATCCCATTTAGGTGTTAGAAAAACTCCAGTAATCAAACAAAATGGCAACAACAGCAACTATTTATATGTTGTTTCAACTAATGCCCAGAACCACTGCCTCAGGGTAGTGTCAGACAAGGTGATCAATTCAGGCAAAAAAAAAAACTTTCAACACTTTTCCTATATTAAAGATTCTCTTTTGCAGGACATACAGTCATTTAAAAATAAAATGTTTTTACAGTAGTATCTACAATCAAGTTAGTCCAAAGTTCCTCACAGGAGCTTCAATTTTTCAACATAGCACAAACACGGTGCTTTACATTGATAAACCAATGCACAAAAGCATCCATATCCTCACATAATCACTGGTTATCCCAGACTGCTCAGCAGAAAAGAGGCCCTGAGCCTAATATTCCCCACACATATGTGTTCATCATGTTCTTGGCCTACATTAGCATCTTCTTCTGTCCTTTAACGCCTCCACTAGCCTCGTCTGCATTAGCACTCAGCTGCTCCAGGTCCTCCTCAGAGCTACAAGCACTCGGCTGCTTTCCCCGCGAGAAAGTCTTGCGCCGTGACTGAGAGCTGAGGTCTAGAAGGTCAAAGGAATCCGAAGAGAAAAGGCTGTCCTCGCTCACCAAGCTGGAGGGACGACTTCGGTGGCTGTCAGCACCCCCCGTGGCCTGGAAGAGCTTGTGCAGTGGATCAGGGAATACCATAGGGAGGGGAGAGGGAGATGAGCAATGGCAATCAGGAAGATCCAGGCTGCGAGAGAATTTGCCGTTTCGTTTTAGGATTCCTTTTCTTCTTCTAACTGCCTCTGTGCGCATAGTGGGGCTGTCTTCCACTGCTGAGAGGAGAGTTTGCTGTTTGTCTGAGTGCAAATCATCCACATCAGTCTCTATGCTTTTTGTGCCAGAGTTTCTTCTCTCTGAAGATGAAACATAGCCTGAATCGCCGCAATACAAGTTCTTAAGGATCCCCTTCTTGGGCATTTTTGATGAGGGCTGCCTGAATGATGTGGTTGGTGGCAGACTGGTGGACAGGGCCTCACGTGTGTGAGAGGGTGTATATGTGCAAAAAGGCTTAGGAGCAACACTACAATGCTGGGAGGAAGAGTTTTCTTTGGAGGAGCTGTAAAAGACTGAGTCAAAACTCCTCTGGGGCTTTAAAATGCCTTTAGGTTTCTTTCTGTCAATGCTGGGAGCAGAGGAAATGGCAGCTGAGGATGCAGACGAGGCACAAACACTTCCACAAGCTCCAAGTGCAGTCTGGGGAATTGCGTTCTCCTTGCGTGACTTCCTAACGCTCGACATCCCTCCACGTGCCCTCCCCCCTCCTCCAGCACCGCGGTCGCTCTTCAGAGGTAAGCTGAAGTAGAAGGGGTGAGGGGAGGGCAGGGATGAACAGGAGTGGTCTGACGAGAGGCACCCCAGGTCAACAGTCATGTCGCTGGCAGCCGCGACCCGATTCTGCCAGTCGATGTAGCGAGCCAAAAGGGGGGAAGGGCACTCTTGAAAAGAGGATGAGGGGCAGTCACACACACTCTCTTCATATCCCCAGTTCACCCACCAGTGGTTGGCCACGTCCTCGATTGTAGCCCGCTCGTCCACACGCACTGTCAACAACCAGTCTATGAGAGCGCAGGCGTCTGAAAGGACCAAAGTTGATGGTTATTCTTTGTACTCAAACTGACAAAGACTTAGTATTAACAAGACAGACAGCAAAACCAAACACCATAGCAGTTCTATACATAAAAAGATTGTTCACTCTTTTTAAAATCATAATCAAAACTTAAGAAGACTGCAACAAGAGAGGTGAGTTTTAGCTCTGCAGAACAAACAGCAAACAACACTGGTGTGGACTAACACATTTCACTTTATCATGCTAAAATGCTGTTTATAAAAGATACTGTTGTCTTATTGAAAATCAACATACTGTGGTGCTTAATATTAATCCAATAACCAAATACGAAAGTATATTACTCCACAGAAAGAGGAAAAAAAGATAGTCACGAGACCATGGGATAGAGCATGCACACATGGACAGAAAACTTGAGATCTTTCATGTCAAGCATTGACAGAGGTGCAGAGATGGGCAAGCTACTTGTAAATTGTAGTAAGCTTAGTTACTATTTACTTGGAAAATATTAGCTTCACTACTCTAAAGCTACAGCCTGATGAAAAATAGCAAGCTCAGTTACAGCAACATGACAAAAGTAAAGCTATTTTCGGGGTGCTGGTTTGGTGGAGTGGTTAGCAACCAGGCACCCCATGTATTTGCTTCTGCCAGTCCAGGTTCAAATCCCGCCTGTGACCAGTTTGCCGAGTGTCTTCCCCTACTCTCTCACCCCCTTTCACAAGCCTATCCACTGTCTCTCTCCTATCAATAAAGGTACAAAATGCCCAAAAAAATACATAAAAAAAAAAAAAAAAGGAAAGCTATTTTCATATGTTTTGCTGAAATCAAAATCATTATTTTCATCAAAACGCTGACACTGGAGATTTAAAGGATTAGACAGCTGTGCCACTGTCATGCAGAAACACTATGTCCACTAGGGTTACATGTCCTTGTGTCTGCTCGCGTCATTTACTCATTCTTGAAAGTGTGCTGCCCTCCCTCTGTGATGAGAGAATCATGTAGCTTGTTTAGATGCTACCTCACTGCTTTACCAGTTAAATACCTCAAATAAAAGCTATTTGACTAAGAAAACAACAACGCAACCACAAAGTTTCAAAGCTGCTGGAAAATATAATTAAGCTAACGTCACTATTTACAGTGGTATGCTGCATACAGATAGCTGAAAGCCTGACTAATTGACTACAATGACTTTATTTGAGTGGGACAGTCTTAATCAGAATGCTTTCTAAAAAGGACATGTCACAGGTAATTTGTAGATTTCTATGGCTTAAAAATTCAAAAACTGAGTTTGTGACCTTTTAGACTTTTCAGGATCAACATTAGCCTTTGAATGTCTTTCTGTACAGTTTGAGGCATACCAGAGGGTGGGTTAGGTCTGCGGTAGCGTCCTTGACTGATCTGCTCTGTGAGAGTGGTGTGGCTGGCTCCATCAAATGGCATGCTGCTATACACCAAGGCATACAACAACACACCCAGCGCCCAGCAGTCCACCTAGCAGAGAAAAATGCATTTGTAAGACAGAAATTACGTTAAAAACTTTGTTCAATCTGGCTCTAAATTATTATTATAAAGAGGTTTAAGGTTTCAGCCATCTTTTTAACAGTACCTTTATTCAGTTTTAATGTGTCGTGTTAACATAAAAGCAAGGGTGGCCTTTTGGGGTGTATTTACCCAGGGACCTGTTTAAAAAATGTGCATTTTTGAGCTACCAAAATTCTACATCTGTAGGGGTTCAAACATCCATTTGATGAAAATCTTTTGTGGATATGCCTAAATTCTTATATGTGTAAACGGCCCCTAAGAACTGCCACCACAGTTACACAGTGCTGCAAGCAGGTAGCCCCGACAATCTGTGGAAATGAGATGGATGCCATTCTCCCTGTTTGTTACTTTCCTGTCAGATCTCTTCTCAAACCACTATGCAGAGGTGAAAAGTTTCATTCTGTTGCTTTGAACATGAATTTATCATCATGTTTTGATGAAGAATCTGATCAAATATCAAAAAAGTGTTCTGTGAAAGTTGTTGCTTAAAGGAGTGTGCTCCATGAAAATCTCTTCAAACAGCACACTGTTTTGATTCATGGGTCACCAAAACCATTTTTGTGCATAAAGTAAAACACCTTTTTATATATATAGGCAGAATATTTTGACCCACCTCTGGCCCATGGTACGGCAGTCCTTTCACTATCTCTGGGGCGGCATAGAGCGGACTTCCACAATACGTCTGTAGCAGGTTGTCCCTCTGGAAATGGTTGGAGAGGCCAAAGTCTGCAAGCTGAAGAAACAAAAGAAGACAGTGGACATAAAATAATGTATATTCTACTTAACTGACTGAAACACTCAATCATTTTTTAGTTTTCAAAGCACCAATCCTGTGACAAAGTTATGTCAGGACACTAAACGTACAAAGCAGCTCTTATGAAAATATCAGCTCTTATGATATTTTCAATAAAATGTCAACATATAAAGTACTTTTTCTTTCTTTCTTTCTTTCTTTCTTAAGATCCCCATTAGCACTAGCAAAAGCATTGGCTATTCATCCTTATAAATCTTAATCTAGATTTAAATCTAGATCCTAAATCTAAATCTAAAATGTGTGGGATTAAGCTTCTAAAATGAGTATTTTTTCTTATCTATAGATGGGACTGAAGTTGATGAAATATATAATTTAGTAAAATCTAGAAATTCTTTTCATATGTTGCATTTATTGGCACTTCTCTGTTGTGTCCACCTTAAGGATAATATGCTTAGTGTATCTTCTTTAAGATGGAAAATGAAGGCATCCCAACCTGCCTGGGCTGATCGTGTTTTGTACACTTATACCACATGTAAAAAGTCAGTGTGCTCAGATGTAAAGCCCTCTCTTACCATGGAATCTTATTTTAAAAAAGCACAAATTTTCACTTAGAAAGAAAGCAAAGTAGAAAGTGCATTTATTTAAAAAAAAAAAACAACAACATGAAAGTATGTGAATAAATCAGCTCCAGCTCCAGATTCCTTTTTTGTGAGTGTGTCCTGCAAACTCTCACCGATGTGGCAATAAAAAAAAAAAAACTCAAAGCAATACCTTTTAAAGCAGCCAAAAGTGGGCATGCTGAGCTGCCAACATAAGTGTAAGTGAGGGAAGAGGAGCGGGCCAAAAACATCGAGCCTCTCACACGTAATGGAACAATCACTCACTCGAAAGCTGCGAGAGCCATACGCAGACATGCTGAGGCTCCGCTCTATCTGAAGAGATTATTAACACGAACGCCGGCCCTGCTATCTGCTCCTCGGATGTTAAAAATACACATTGTGACAGCTTTATTTCCGTGGAGCTAAGATTCAGAGAAACAGAGACCCCACAAACAGAGGTAGACAAGTTATTTCCAAGAGTTTACATTTAAACGTGCAGCAGTTATTGTGCTGTGCAGATGGAGCACAGGAGGTGTTTACGCAGCTTTAAATTCAACAACCCCTTGTGTTTTTGAGTGAGCATGTGGGTATCCAGCTGTGTAAATTATTTTCCTGGTTCTGATCTCATTTCAAACATTCCTTTGTGTTGGGTGCTTGTATTAGACACGCTCTTTCTTCCAAACATACTAACCACTCGTGTACACGTGCCTTAGGATTACAGACTGGTGTGAGACTGTGAGTCTGTTATAACAGATTCTTTTTGTGAATTTATGGGCTACCTGTTGAGAGTTGAGATGTATTTATGTGAAAAGAGAGTGAGACTGGGTGCATTTTGAAAAATAATGATCTGGTTTAATGAGCATGTGCTTCCAAGGTCACAAAGACAGCCCCATAGAGAAGTTAAATGGGTTTAGGGATTTGCCAGCCACCCAAAATCAATCCCTGAAAACTGGAGTGGTGATCCAGAGTCACTGACAAGCAACAACATATCCAGGGGGCCTCCCAACCTCTAGAAAGTCTCGGGATGTTGTGCAAAATGTGTACAAAAACAGAATTCAGTTATT
Organism: Scarus forsteni; assembly: GCA_036419115.1. Lineage (NCBI taxonomy): Eukaryota > Metazoa > Chordata > Actinopteri > Labriformes > Labridae > Scarus > Scarus forsteni. The sequence goes on from JAZDUH010000043.1 coordinate 5,358,615, forward strand.
TGTATAACCTTTTGACCAATATTCAACTGTATACAATACAAAGGCAAGATATTCATTCATTCATTTTCTATACCCCTTTATCCCTTTTGGGGTCGCTGGGGGGCCGGAGCCTATCCCAGCTGTCATTGGACGAGAGGCGGGGTACATCCTGAACCGGTCGCCAGTTGATCGCAGGACCACATAGAGAGACAGACAACCATTCACACTCTCACTCATACCAAAGGGCAATTTAGAGTCACCAATTAACCTAATGAGCATGTTTTTGGCCTGTAGGAGGAAGCCTGAGTGCCCAGAGAGAACCAGCGCATGCACAGGAAGAACATGCAAATTTTACACAGTGAGGCATATGGACTACCTGCTGTGCCACCATGTTGCCCATTAAAGCAAGATATTTAAACTTTTTGTGTTTTTATTGCAAATAATCACTCATTTTGAATTTGATTCCTGCAACACCTTCCAAAAAAGCTGAGACAGCGGTATTTTGTCTCTGTATTACATCACCTTTTTTTAAGCAACACTCAAAAAGTATTTTACCATTTAAAATGTGGATTCATCAAAGCACAGCACACTTTTCCACTTTGCATCAGTCCATCACTGATGAGCTCAGGCCCAGAGATGCCGACCATGTTTCTGGGTGTTGTTAAAATCTGGCTTTGGTTTGCATGGTTAAGTTTTAACCTTAGTGTGTTCCTGAAACTATGTTGTAACATCCTTTACTGAATGATGCTGGTTTATGATGCAGTGCTGCCTGGATCAAGAGTCAGTCATTACCTCTGCCAAGGAGGTTATGTTTTTGCCAATGTTTGTTAGTTTGGGGATGATACAGTGAACTGCCATTGGGAAACATTTGTTTTTGCTCATTAACTGTCTAACTAGTAAAGATATCAACATGATTCTGAGTGCTGGGTTTGGGTTTCCAGGGTCAAAGACTCATATTATGATGGTAACTTTATCATTGAACTATTGCTTTTAGATGTAATAGTAATATGTGAGCTAGCTTGGCAGAGGTTTGCGCTCTCAGAGTGCTCTCTAGTTCATTGTTAGTTTTTGGCTTTTCTGTGTTACATGCAGAAAATTCACTGGATTTTCTGAATCTTTTGATATTACAAAGTGTAGATGATGAAATCCCCAAGTTCTATACAATTGTATGTTGTTCAAAAACTGTTGGACTATTTGCTCAACTAGTTGTTCACAAAGTGGTGAACAACTAGGCTCAGTCATTAACAATCCTTGCTTGTGAAATAATGAGCCTTTCAAGGACGCTTTATACCTAATCATAATACACAACTGTTTCCAATGTAGCCTCTTCATCCATGATGAAGATGTTTGAATGATTCAAATAGGCATTTTTGAGTATTTCTCAACTTTCCCAATCTATTGTTTCCCCTGTCTCAGCTTTCTGAAACATTTTGCATGCATTTAATTCAAAATCACTGAATATTTGCAGAAAAAAAACAAAGTTTAGCCATTTACTTACTAATTAAATAATGCTAAATATATTTTACTGCAGTGCTTTTAAATAAATATAGGTTGAAAGAAATGATTTTCAAATCACTGTATTCAGTTTTATATCCGTTTTACTTTCAAAGTTGGTACTGCCAGATGGATATTCATGCTGCAATTGCAATATTCCAGGCACTTTGAACTAAATGACTTAAAGCATCAAAATAATTGTTGCCCAAATTGATTTTCTTCCCACGCTTTTGCAATATCGATTAAAAAAAGTTTCATCATGGTCACCATGGATTATAAAGCGCCCATATTTCCTGAGCATATGTGTGTTTTTGTTATATTTTTATGCTAACACCTGACATAATCTACTTTAGAATGGAAAAGAAAGTGACACTCAGTTCAGAAATTAAAACAACCAGCATTTAACAAAAGTTATGTAGCAGCATTTTAAAATTTTGTGTCTCTATCTTAGCACAGATGAGATGTTTTACAAGACTCAGCTTCTATTTAGATGTAACAGCCACATGCATTGCACAGAACCTGTGTCATTTCCTGCAAGTCATCCCACAGGCTGCTGTGGTGGGTCTGAGCTCAGCCACGACTGAGGAGCTGCTGAGAGGTTAACACATTGTGTTTTCTTTTGACACACAGACAGAGCTGACTAACATTAAAACCTCCTGATTGGCACGATCGCCACTGAATTCCCTGAATTCCACCTTTGACTGCACAGCTCCCATATAAGGAGAGGAATAACTCAGTAAATCAAAATGAAGGACCCCTGAGCCTTTTAAAAGACTCCACTGTGTTCAAGCTGCTTGGCCTGAATTTTCTTTTGTCTTATTTGTTTGTTTTGTTTTGAAGCTCATCTCTATATGCTAATTCTACATATAAATATAAAATAACAGTGTGGGTGAATGAAATGTGCATATCAATACCATTCCAGCAAAATGACCTAAATAATATTGACAGATTGGATTATGGCAAAAATCTTGTACAGTGTACCCCTGTTACAAAGCACTCAGCAAACGCTTGCAGCTGAAACACTTTTAAACAGCATTTCTTTCAGAGTATTCATCCATCAAACAAAATGGTGGTTTGCTGATTTGTAGATACACCTTGGGAAATAGAGTTTTATTTTCAGAAATAGCCCTCAGTTCATAAAATTCAGTTCACATGCTGGCAAATAAAGGGTTTACATATAATGATTATTTAGACCCCTTTAAGACCTCTAAAAGCAAAGAATAACAACAGAACCAGTCTATGCTATATATACTGCCGGGGAACCGACAGCCTAAAAAGGGGATAAAGGGGAACACTTTCTGTGACTCTGGGTGTTGCAGGGGCAAATGAAGGTTATACCAAGTTCACACTTTGACATATAGTACCTGACATGGACCACCATCAAGCATATTGTCAAAAACCCTTCAACACAGGCTGACCTGTCTAAATTGGATAGACAGTAAGTTGTGCTGGTTTACTGTTTGTTGTTGCTGATTGTTTATTTAGGATCCCCTTAGCTTCTCTTCCTGGGGTCAATAACACATTCAAAACAACTGACAAACTAATGATCTGGTGGAATATGATGTTCCCCAACGAGCTGTTCACCAAAATATATGCAACACACGGGCAGTGCAATTAACTTTGGGGAACTTTGACCTAACGTAGCATGGAGCAGCTGAATGTAGTACAAAGGTTTTGTGACATCACTCAACAAATGCCACTCAGAGCAGACATATATGTCATTTCACCACATGTGACTTTTGCTGGTCTCAGTATTCTTAAACCATGCCTAAAGGACTAGTGATAGCTGTTCGCTAAAGGGTGCCATCGGTCATACAACAAAGGCCAAAAAACCAAGAAGGCCCCAACATTCACTGAAACTGTAGAATGTAAAGGTCCACTCTTGCTGACATTTACAAGCATATTGGATCAAATGGTCTAACATAGCTCAACACAGCTCCACGTTTCCCTATATGTTGGCAATAGGTGGCCAAAACTGCAGTGTGTGAATGCGGTTTTAGTAAAGTCATGGTCTATGCAAAATTTGGACCTTGTCACTTCCTATTTTAAACCTTAACACTCATTGTATTTTAGTTATGCAAAAAAACACATTCATTTTTCATTGCCTGTTTTACAGTGTGTGCACTTGCTTACATTATTATTGCATTTTTGCATATATCTTATTTTTGGACTTGTATGGCTTTTCTTAGGTGACAGGAGAGTGTAAAGACTTAAAATCTGGGGGACAGAGAGTGTGGAATGACAGAGTAAAGGAGCCACAGACCACATTTTAGTTGGGTCAGCCTCTTCAAGGACTACAGTCTGTACATGTGGTATGCAAATCAACCACGAGGCCACATGGAAGTTACCAAAGCATCTCCCACTCATTGATATTATTAAATGATATCTGCAGACGGTCCATCCTTTCAGGGTACCAGCCACTTCTGTGGTAGGGCTCGCCTAGTGGTGTCCGTGGGCCCCATGTAAAAAGGCTGTTGTTCTCAATGTGGATGGCATGGGTGCAGATGGCATGGGTGCAGATCCAGCCTGTATCCTGTTTTTTGCATACCAACCTGGTGTCTGACACTACGCAACGTCTTTGTCTTTCTAATTATAGCAAAATAGCTCAAAATGGAACTTAAAAAAGACTAAAACTGCTGTCTCATTGCTAAAAATAAAACCATTTTACTGCTCAAACATCCCCTTGCATTTAACCATGGGCAAAAATAAGAGGACACAGTAAAGAAAACCTGACAATTCAAGCAAGTGTATGCAAATAGTGTCCTCCTTTTCCCCTTTCCTTGCTGCAGACTTCAAATTGGTAAGTGGAGAAAAATGCATTTTTTGCTCAAATGTGGATCAGCACAGGCATACTGCTGCTAGTAGCATAGAATTGCTAGAATTATCACTTGGGGACACATTGCAAATCACTTGAAACATAAAAAATAGGAGGAAAACACAAAAGATGTGCTCATTATTCTGTCTCTAATCAAATATAACGTCTATAATCCAATGATTTGAACTTTACAGAAAACTGCAGACTGTGAATATCAAAAACTGCCCTTAAATACTTTTGAGACTTTCAAGGATCTGCAGGGTCCCTAGCTGGAATATGATTCAAGATTCAGTTTGTGTCTTATGTTGCACATACCTTTACGTTGAGGTCCTGGTCTAACAGGATGTTCTCCAGCTTCAGGTCTCGATGCACAACACCATACTGTAAGAGGGTAAAAAATTAAATTAGATTATGCAGGTCTGATCTCGCAGAATAAGGTAAAACGATTTAACTCTGCATGCAGACATTTCACTGAGAACTCTGAAGTTTACACTACAAGCTACAGGCTTTGTCTTTCATTTGTATTTTTTAAAACCATTAACATTCCTCTCGAGCCTTGTGTCTCGGGCCATGTGTCAAACATATCACCGAGCCTGGAGAAAGGCTCTAAGATTGTTTAATCATCTGCAGGCATGAGGAAGTGCTTTGTTTGGGTTAATTCATCTGATGAGATGTGATTTGATCCCCTGATGGAATTAAGCACCTGGGGGCAGCAGGAGGCCACAGTGTCGACAGCTGGAGGTTTTTAAAGAGAGGGAAAAGTTGCATTCAGCATTCCTGGGACATGGAAAAGAAGCCAGATCATAAGAAGAGACAATATTGCCATGGGGAGCTGTGGCCACCCAGGAAGCTGTCAGTTCCTCTTAGAGACACTCAAAACATGAGCCATAATAGCCTCGTTTCTTTGTTAATCAAATAGTCCTTAAAACACTTAAAGTGGAGGAAATGACCCGTTATGTTTAGTATGTACTGTCTAAAGTATGCACAGTGTGTGTTTGTGTGAGTGAGGCCAAGAGAGTATGAAAAAAGAGAAGAGGGCAGTTAAATCCATGTGCTTAACCAGGTTATTATTCTTTCCATTTTTTAAATAACAAGGAAAAGATCTGGAAAAACCTGCAAAGCACATAACTTCAACTTGTTTTCAGTCTCCTTGTGAAGCTGCAGTAATCCGTCCATGTGCCCCGCATACCTCAGAGGCACTTTCAATAATTCATTCATGCTAGAACATTTGTGTCTATTTTGGGACAATATTTGAGGTCACGAGGACCACAATATCAACATCTCTGCTGACTATAAAGCTGCAGGAGCAGAATTATGACCTCCTAGTTCAATTTGAGGGATTCACAAAAATATAAAACTGCCAAAGTAAAAGTGATATACAGGTAAGTCTTAAGCCTTGTTTCCACTGAGTGGTCAGGGTTGGTTCAGTTCAGTTTGGTATATAGTTTTGAGTGGTTCACCCTGATCTTGTCTGTGTTGGCACTTGAGGGTGGGAATGTGAGCTGCACATGTATGTAAATGTGTAAAGCCGTCTGAACTTGAGCATGATTGTAAACAAACAACAATAACTGAGGACCACTAACACTTGTTACAGCTTATATTCTAACATTCTTTACAGCAGCAGCATTGAACAAATCAATCTAAACTCATGGCTTATTTGAAAATGGTGCGGCATGTAATTTAATTTAAGCTGCTGATGCATTAACCTGACATACAAGATGGACTGTATTTTGCTAGTCCATGTGGGCTAACAGCACATAGAAAGTGTTTGGGAATGGGCAGAACCTGTCAAAAGCATGTCTATCAGTAAGTTGGACCATCATTCCATCAGTCAAGTTGGCTGACACTACTGTTGCAGATGGAAGGACAAAATGTGAGCTACTTCATAAAATAAATTCCAGACAGAGCATGTCAGAGCTGGAGTAAAAATATGCTTTTTCTAAAGCAGTTTGTAGTGCTGTTATTTGTCTTATATTTCAGGAAGATATGTGGTCCAAGATCTGATAAAACTGCCTCTGAGTGCTTGCTTCAGAGAAACATTTCTGGACCACATTGAAACAATGTTTTTTTACAATTCACTGCCGAAAACTTAGATTGCTGTTATGCATTGAGAGCAAATGATTCTTCAACAGGAATTAATATGACTATTGATATCAGTTATATTCTCAACATATCCTCTTAATGATTGCAGTGGATTTTCTGTGTGAGACAAAGTGTCTTACAGAGGTTTTAGTGGAAACATTTCAAACACTACTGAATCCTTTTAATTAGCACCAAGCATAGCTTAATGCTTCTGCAAATTACTGGTCTTTCTACGTCGACTGAAAATTGAGCCACAGTTTGACCCACCACTTTGTCATATCAATTCTCAGGTAAATTCGATTTTCACTTCTCATCCCTATTCATGTCGCAACAACAATAAAATTGTGATTTATTGCACAGCCCTGGAAAAACAGATTGAGGGCAACTGAGACCAATTTCTCATTTGTGTAAAGCAGAGGGAAGTTATTCTTGAACACCAGGGGAATTTCTACATTTGTGTGATGCCACTTAAAAACCATGAATACGTGATGTAGGTTGAAACTCTTCATGGTAGATCATGTTATGTTCTCCTCAGGTCTATAAGTTTATTTATTAAAACTGACCTACATCCCCTGGGGTAAGAAGGGAGTCCCCAGTTGTCCCCTCCGGACCAAGACTTCATGTCAACATAAAGATTTATACATTTCCTTCCTGAAATTATATTATCTTGGCACCACTGTTGACTCTGCCATAAAACAAAGACTGATTTGTTCTCTCGCAAGGACTTGAGTAATTTGGCTCTGGGAACAAAGCTTATTTAGGCTTGTTTGTTAAATGTGTCAGTGTGTGACTGTAGAAAACATTCAAGAGATAATGCGCTCTTAGCCCAGAGAGATCTAAAAACTCAAGTCAAGTTTTCCTGAAGGATTTCCTGATTAGGATTTAGTGGATTAACAGTATTTGCACAGAAAAATACCAAAGCATGTAATCAGCACGTGCCACATGTTGTTCCCAAAATTCACACTGTACTTCTGCAATGTGCTTGTAGAATGACTGTGTATTTGCATGTGTGTATAAGGAGACCTTGTGGCAGTAGTGGACAGCAGATGTAATTTGCCTGAAGATGCCTCTGGCTTCTGTTTCTGGTAGTCTTCTTCTCTCCTGGATGTAATCATACAGCTCCCCCCTCCTGGCGTACTCCATCACAATCACAATCTTGTCACGGCTCTCAAACACTGCACAACACACAGAAAATGCAGTTACACTGTGGTCTTATTGACTATAGTCAGTTTCACACATTGGCTTGACTAGATGCATGCTTCATACAACTTTCTGTTTTTTTGTCAAATGTGTGTATGTATGTGGATTGTCTGCAGACTTACCCTCATGGAAGCGAATGATATTTGGGTGTCTGAGTGAAGATGTGATCTCGATCTCCCTTTGGATGTGAATCCTGTCCAGTTCATCTGTGATGCGTTCCTTACGGATTGACTTAATCGCAACCTGAAAGACAAGATGTATAATAATGAGTCTGTATTGCCTGTGGTATGTCCAGTAAGAGAGAGAAGTCCTGATACAGCAAACTTTTTGTCTTGTGCGTAGAATTGCTTTATCACATGTTTAGGGCATATGCAATAAAAATAGCACAATATGGGCTTTTAAGGCCCTGTCCACACAAAGATGAAACTGTTGTCGCATTGAAAACACTCTATAAATCCTTTAGTGTTAAATGAAATATGTTTGTCTACATGAAACAGCTGAAAACACTGCAGTACATAAGCCAGGCCTGTTAACGGCACTGTGATGCTGCTGTGGACATACACCAAAGCCAGAGAAGACATGAAGCTTGGGCATCTATCATGAGAAATGTGAACAAACACTGGCGTATGATGTTCTCTGTGTCCTCTTCTTACTCATGCTAGTAGCAGAGGAGCAGAAGATTTTGCTATAAAAGCCATAACACATACAGTAGCTTCTGCAGCATAAACGCAACACCACATTTTGCCACCGTTTCTGTTTCCACATGGAAATGCAAAGCTGGCATTTTCAGATTAATCCAATATGAGACGGGTTTTCCAAAATATGCATTTCTGGGCAACCGAAACGCCCTAAATGAAACGAGTCTGATTTAACAAAGTCAAGCACACCCTTGCTTTTTCATTTACTGTATATACTTTGACAGTACCTTTTTAAGGTAGGCAGAGCTGCCATAGTGTGGTTGCACAAAACTATGGTGATATCCTTACAACAACAAAAGAAGAAATAGAAGCAAATGAGCTGCTGCCACCAAGCAAAGAAGGGCAACTGCAGCTGCTTCCAGAGCCACATTAATGTTATCAACACTCTGACAGTGGACAGAAATTCCTAGAGTCACATTTTAGGCTCAGCTTGCTGTGAACCTCGCCAGAGTGGATATGGATAATAGGTATGAATGCACTACAACTGAAAGCCAAAATAAGTGTCAAGTCGAGTTAGGCCTGCCAACACTATGTAGGCCACATCACTGTCTGCTGACTCTAACATCTCCATCACTCAGATTACAATTTGGGTAAACATCATTTAGGCAGATGCATGGCCTCAAATTCACCAGTGGGAAAGTTTAACAGGTACTTCAAACAACACAAAAAATAAAAATAATGTCTTAAGCTTTGCCACAAACCTTCTTCCAGGCATCTAGGGAAAAAGTCTAGGCCTCAGGATAAAGGAACTGTACATGCTAAAAAGTTGATTTGCTTCATGGTTTTTAGTCTTACTACTGCATCACTTCATTGCTTCAGCTGAAGAAGACAAACATCAAAATGCTTAAAACACACTCAGCTGGTTAAACAACCATTACAATGACCTTTTTAGACTAATTAAATTGCCAATATATGTATTGCATTATGTTAAATCCCTAACTACAAGACTTGAGGGTGGTTAACAGTGCAATAGGGGGCATTACTCCAACATAACTATTTTGGAAATGCAACAGACACTGCCTAAATCAGCTCCTCCAAAGATTACCTATAAAATATTTTCTCTTTACATAAGTCAGTCAGTTTGTAGACCTAACACTTATGAATACGCAGCTCATGTATCACTTACATATACAAGCCCAGATCAAATAAATACACTGATGATACAAACATATGCACACAAACATACACGCATATCTATAAACATAAATGAAATCTGTGGGTATTAGAGGTGATTATGTGGGTTTTAAGGGCAGGCCGGTGAGAGCAGGTTTCATAAGTAGAAGGTTGACAGCTGCACTGTTCACACTCTGCTTCATTAATCCCGGGCAGGCACTCACTGTACCCCGAGGTAACCCCCCTACCAACGAATGCACGCATACACTCCAAAACAGACGACACCACGGGAGCCCCCTAAACCTCTTTGGGTAGCGTTACTGCTACCAAAATGGCCCCACGCAAGGGCAAGTGGGGGACAGACTAAAGAGACATTAGATGTCCTATTTAGAAAAATAACAAAAGACAGAAAGTCTGTTAAAAAATCTGGACCGCCCCCCTGGGTCTTTGTGGCAAAACTTAAAATGTCCTCATTGATGGGAAGTCCTCTCCACTAGGTCACAACCATAGCAGAGCAATATATTAATATTTATAAATGTATACATAGAAATCCCAATTTTATGGATAGTAAAAGTAAAAGTGATTAGTTTTTGTGAATTTGTTTGTGTTACAGTAATCATCTTAGAGATTTTGGATGTACACAATATCTATTTGAGATAAAGAATCCTGTTACAATTAAGAATAAAAATGCATGAACTGAGAGCCAAATCCAAGCAAAATCCACAGGGATTTATCACTTTAAAAAGTGGGACTAAATAACCACTTTTCTCTGAGATATTTCTGTTCCGAATGGGCTCAGCAACTATGATGCTCTGTCCTTGCAGAGTGGCTAATGAGAACATGCTGCTTGCAGGATATGCAGCCCAAATGTTGAATTTTGAAAGCGTTACAAATATAGGGTCTTTGTTGAGGAAGGTGAAATGCTGTAAAGAATCTTACTGTTGCATCCAGTTGAGCCAATGCAGAAGGGATAATTACGAGACTGTGTCATCGTGACTGCAGTATATACATATGGGCAACCATCAGTACCTATCTCCCCTCAGTGGGGAGAGTGAGGCAGTTGCTTATTTGGAATTTGTGTTTACTTGTGCTGTAGTGCCCTTGCACTAGGGCCTCCAGCACCCCACTTCAAAAAACCTTAGCTATCCCTTTAAAGCGAGGCTAGCTGGTGAAATAATACCTTCTAACTGGTACATCATGACAATACGGTATTAACATTGTTTGATTTTAGATAGTCATATAAAAGTTTATGATTCTGGCAAAGTGAAAATGTCAATCGTTTGATATTTCTTTGTATCAACCAGCAATGCTAAATCACATTGCATATCTGCATTTAGCTTACAAGACGGCAAGATATGATTGTTTGTCCATATCGCCTGGCTCTATTAAATTTTCCCCTGGTGGAAAAACTAATACAAGACACAATTCACACGCTCCAACAACCACAACGGTTACGCAACACAACAAAAACACACTCCAGGGAACTCCTGACCCTGGAGATGACCTCAACTTTCTCTTATGGACATGACAGAAATGGAAATTCTTCTAGTTCTCACATTTGTGTCTTAAAACAAGGCACGTCAGCTTCCACTCCTGACTGATTTGGCACTAAAACTGTGTGCTGGGCTACAGATTAAGCCAAACATATTCAGTGGCTGTCCTAAAAATGGAGCCTGTCCAAGCTTGAGGAGCTATTAACATGTGTGTACGCCTGCACGCTCATAAATGTTTTCTGACCCAAATACCTGCTGGCTGGAGAGGAAAGATGGGTTGAATAGAAAATAAGTTGCAGGAATGATAAGTGAGGGCACAGGCAGCAGTTTACAGAACAGGAGAAGCATATGAAAAACTAATGTGGCCTAAAAGAAAGCTTTTATCTAATTGTCCAGTCATCCATCTTTACTGGATTTTCTGTACCAATGCCTGAAAAGGGAAGACATGTTGACTTCTTAGGGAACCTCTTTAAGAATTGATAACTGGGAATCACATGACCAGTGCAAAGGACTGGAGCGAAATGAGTGTTGACCACATTGTGGAGCTGCAGTACAGGCTTTTTAATTTTTCACCTTTTCAAAACTATGGATGTTTTCAGCAACAGAAACCAGAGGAAAACTGAGGTATTAGAGTGACCAAAGAATTTCAGACACCTTGTCCCCTTCATCACAAAGAGGACATTACCTAAACTAGAGAAGCACTCGGAGAGCACAGACCTCCGCCAGCGCCACAGTCCTCACCCATATTGTGATTTTCACCATAAATATTAGTCCTACCTTTATTTAATCTAAATATTTAGATTCCTTGACCATGAAAACATACCATTAGCAATTGGATTCATAATGATATCTATTTTAGTTCAGTAGTTATTCTCCAAAATCACATTTTTCGTCATGGCGAATCCAGACGCTGATCCAGATCAACACCAAAATTGAATCACTTCTTCCTTTTCCCATGCTGAACATTTCCTGAAAATTTCATCAAAATCCATCCATAACTTTTTGAGTTATTTTGTTCACAGACAGACAGACAAACAGACTCTCCCGAAAACATAACCTCCTTGGCGGAGGTAAATACATAAAACATTACTGTACTCACCAGAACATCACTTCAGTGATGTTTATATTAAGAATGCCTCAATGAGGCTTTTCTTGGCCAATACCTATATGTGAAATTTTTGATATGGATATCAATATATATCTGGTCTTACAACTGGCTGAGTGTTTGCAAAACAAAGCAGAGCAAAAAGATATAATCGATCAGTGCATTTTAATATTGTATAGTTAAGCTTTTGTTTTCCCTGTGTTGTATCATGTGAGGTGAGTCATATGTCCACTGTATTTTATTCTCATGCATCATTTCTTACAAACTTCATGTGTCATGTCCATGATGTCCAAAATATGTCAATTTCAAGGTCCAAATAAGTCCACACAGTGGATTTAAGTGCATTCCTTTTGACTCTCTCCTGTGAGGCCATGCATGTTTACTAACTCTGCACAATGAATATAACCCTTGTTGTCACCTGCATAGACTGAACAGAAACATTGTGTGGACTTAACAAGGATTTTTCTGTTATTCTAAAGAACCAAAAGCTTTATTAAATATTAGAAAACAACATATTAAGAAAGCAAACTTGGCAGCTGTGAATCAATGTAATGTCAAATATCACTTAAACATAGTGTATTGATACTTAGCCCACCTCTCCAAAAAATGCAAGCAGACAAATAAAAAAGGACAGTTCCCTTATGATTATTAACTCAGTGACATAATTTCATGGTTGTTATTATTCCATATTGCCTATTAAAGTAATTTTATACTCATTCAGCTTCTAGTAAAGATTCAGCCAAAACCTACATCCTCAACTCTGTAATCTACATTATAAAGGGATAGTCTAGTATTTTTGAGGTGGGGTTGTATGAGCTCCATATGGCCACTAAGTACATTAGATGAAGTAGAAGAACTCTTAAACTGTGGTATTACTTTTTGATTTGAGTTCTTGTAGGCGGAGAGGGGAGAACTTTCTACTTCATCTAATGTACTTAACGGCCATATGGGGCTCATACAACCCAACTTCAAAAATACTGAACTATCCCTTTAACACATTATGCTCTCGACTTCATCAAATACTCATAGTTACCAAACCAACCTGACACATCACAATGTTACTGACTTGACTTCAAATCCTCAAATTCACCACTAAACCCATGCATTTGTTGTGTACCTATGAGCAGTTGAGTGGTAGTAGTTTATTATAGAGTTTCACAGAGCAGCAGGAGCAGCAGGAGCAGCAAACTAGCGAGGGGAGAGGATGGGCATCCACAAGCAAATCCACAGGTGAAACATAATATTCACGTTATTGAGGGCTTAAAAGACATGACACTATTACTTATAGTATAGGTACTGGTAAATGTTGAAGTCTCTTACTGCAAAATTTACAATGATTGATATTTTACCTTGTTGCTTAAATATAAACGCTGTTTAATAATGTCAAAATTGAGCAGCTGTTTGTTTTTGTCATACATGGCTCCATGTAGGAGTTCTAGTGTTAAACAGACAAACAGCACATACATAACCTAAAGGTTCATGTTCTGTAAAGTCTTAATCCAGAAAGTCCAGAACATTTATTTTTAAAACCTGACATAATTTCCCCATTGGTCAATACAGAATTAAACTGCTGACCTGTGCTATATGTATTATGTGATGTCATGACGGGGGTAGCCACTCTCTTACTTCCTGTCTTGATATTCTCACATACAAACTCCACTGCACATGCACAAACACACACAAATACAAATCCCAAGAGGCTGAACATCATTGAAGGTCCCTGCAGCATCTGTAAAAGATTAAACAGCTGGATTATACAGGCTTCTTGCCAAATAGACCCCTGACCTTAAGATTCAGCTACACACGCACACAATGTCCCCATTTCCCTGATCATGACCCACAGCGATGTTAACATTTAGGCAGAAGGATTTACTGTTTGACGATGAGCAAGTGAATGCACTGCTTTGAAACACAAAGAGAAAACCGTATGAATCATGAATATTACTTTAGAAAATGTACAAAATATTGTTTAATGAATATGTGTCACAGTGTCACAGCTCAGTTCTCTCTCTGTTCAGAAAAACTCGGGACAGATGCAAATGCTATACATTACTGTCCACGGTGCCAGATTCTCCACTTAATTAAAAGAATTGTGGGGGGAAAAAAGTAAAGACACTTAGGCTCTTTAGAGTCTCAAAACAGGACCTAACAAAAGCCAAGAAATCAAGATTCAAGTACTGCCATAACATTGTATTGTGGCAATTCCCAATCCTGGGCACCTTTAATTTCCTCCATTCAAAATGAAGCCAGGTGCTGTTTCCCTTCAGTCCATATTCTTACTCACTCAAAGTTCAAACACATGTGGTGCAGTTATGTAATTTTCCCAAAGATTATAAGGTATCCTGAAAAGAAAACATTGTAAGGTTATTTCTCTCTAACTTACTCAGGCTCCGAGCCAATGTAAGCAACCTCAAGGGCAGATTAATGACCTCTTATTCATCTTCCATTTCATTGGTTACAATAGTCACAGACCCACACTCAAGCCTCTTCCTCCTCTTTTGCCCACTTTCCTGCACTCAGACAACAGCCCCCTGCCCTTGTTTCCAAAAATAATGTCCATTTTGTTTCAAAGAATCCTTGGTATGTGCTGGCTACAGGCTCAAAGAATTCGACATTTCCTTCCTTGACCAATCAGATCTCTCTCACCCTGCATACCCAAAGACACACAGATTACCTCCATTACAGTGTGTCTGTTTACTTAAAAAAGGGAATTCTAGGCTTTCATAAAGTACACTCCTCTCTGTGCTCTTAAGGACCAACCAGTAATTAAAAAACAGGGATGAAAGCTTGGATATTCATTTTAAGGATGTTAACATGAACAGAAACGTGCCATCTTGTTTAAGTATGCGTGTTAGGGGGTTCAGAGTCCTGTTGGTAAGAGACTTATTGTTGTAATTTTATCCCCTTGTTCAAGTGCTGAGTGAGTCAGACCAAAGGAATCTCAGCCTGGCAGCACAGGAAGCAAGAACTGTGTCCAGCATCGGCCCATGAGCTCACCCACAAACACACACACACACACACAGACACAAGCCATCTGAGAGCGAGACTCCTCTTCACACTCAGCCACAGTTTTGACCACTTCTGTCCCCTCTGTCCCATCTGCCATGTTAACACTTATGATGCCTTTTGAACTGTTTCTTCTAACTACCTCGAGTAAAAGCAACCTCGATTTCCAAGGCTGCAGAAATGAAAGGAATATTTAAGCTGTGATAATACCAGTGCCATTATCAATTCTGTCTATCGACGCTTATCCCCATTTCTTTTTGATTCACTTTGGGAAACAATCGGCCTGCACAGGTTCCAGGGTCAACAATGTAAAACACATGGTACAACTAATATCTAGTGTCTTTCTGCATAGACAAATGCTGCACATTGCTGGTGTTTATACCTTCGCTTGAGCTGTCATTCACATAGAAAATGGACGTTATGCAGCTTGTCATCATTTTTGTAAAACTAAGCCACAGTTTTGATTACATCTATGGAACTTTTGGTATTGTTACTTCTGACTGGCTCTAATGAAAGCAGGAAATCCTTGATTTTCAAGGTGTGCAGAAGTGCAAAGAATTGATAAGGAAATTGACAAGCGTAAAAGCAAATTCTAACAATTCCTTAAGCTAGTCGTTATCGATTTTCAACTGCATTTGGTTTTTGATTCCCATTCCCAAACCTGTATGTTCTCAAGAGCCTTCAGAGTTTTAGTAAAACAAAAACATTAACAATGCAAAACAATAGAAAGATTCACATTCTAATAGAAGTTAGGCACTGTAGTAAGTATCACAATACATGGATGAATACAAAATACAATGATTTACAGCAAAACTATACCCATTTTTCTAAAGCCTACTTTTTAAAAAAAGTTTTATTCTCTTAAGAACATACAATTTTGTATGCAGATAAACACGGTTTCTAACCAGTTTTCTTTTAATGAAGCATGACCAATGCAACATGGATAAACTTAACTGTCAGTCTCAGTGACAATATGTGACAAATCAACTGGCTGAGTGTCTGCTGCACACTACCTGCTAGGGTCTGGATTACAGTACAGACAATCAATCATTGACCTAGAAATACAAATAAATTATGATGCCACAAAACAATCAGGATATATAGGTTAATCAATGTTTTGGTTCTTTCTGATATATTTACTTACAATCCAACGTTCTAAATAAAGTCAATTACAATAAACAGATGAAATGGTTTTCGTTTAACGCATATTAAACTGATTCTGATTACAAATAAACATCTTGAATAATACTTAAACCCTCTATTGATTGCCAAAAAGAAATATTCAAGTGCTGCAGCTGCAATGGACAAAATAACATGAGGAAAATTTCAAATTAATATAAAAATAAAAATACATGAAGTAAGATTGAGGTAATTATAACTGTCAAATGAAGGGAGTGGAGTGCCAATACAAGGTAAAGACATTCTTAATGGTGGATAGTTAGGTGGAAGATAAGGTGACTGTAATGATATGAGGTGACACAGGAAGATTACCAGCAGCCAGTTATGTAAACAGCAGAGTGACATTACAACATTAAGGACTCTAAAATAAAACTGTGTGATAAAAGGCTTGAGGTGTATTGACAATGGGAGTAAGAATAAATAATCTGGTGTAACATTACGCAAAGAGCCATGAATATGTTCAGCATTTGTACAATCTTGCTTCCTGTTAAAATATGCCTTTAAATCAATCTGTTCCTGTCATTTTAAAGCTCATCAAAAAGCCTGAAAATGTTACGCTCATGTTAAGATTGATACTCATCTTAGTTGTTATTGGGCCTCATATTGACTTTCTGCCCCTCTCTTGAGGGCTAACAGTGATCGGGCTTGTGTTGGAAGAGCGCTATTTCTCTTACTCTATCCAGTAAAGCATCATTTCACTGCATTTCAAACTTAATTATCTGCACAACTTAAACTCATGACTGGTGGTTTGTAGGCAACATGTAGGGTCCATCGTTATTACCTGATGTAATTTGTACCCCATTGAGGCAGTGAGATTGAAGTGTCAAGCACAATGCAAGGCTGCCCCAAGACATGGCTTGGCACCTAAAATTCCCCATAAATGTCTCCAGATTAGTTTTAGTATGTCTGCGCACTTAATTAGTGCTGCTGACCAAACCAAGCCTTGTCATATTAGCCAGGTTTCAGTGAGTTTGCATCACCTAAAGGGTTAGTCTTCAAGGGGTGCCAGCAAGTCTCTTCATCAAAGTATAATTTATTTATTGTCATGTGGTACCCTTGTCTGTCAAAATTAAGACTAATACAAATTTTAGAAGAGTCGGCATGTTTTAAAACAGGTATGAATAAAAATGGCTAAAGTTTTTGCTCTAGAAGTAATTTTAAATATTTTTAAAAATGTAAATATTGTTTGAATTCAGACTGTCCCATTTACCTATTTATTTATTTTGCTTTTTTAGGCCCCTCCATGACCCTAGGCCCAGAAAGCTTTACCCTTTACCCCCCCCCAATGGGCAGCCCTGGTCTAAGGACACACCTAAGAGCTGGGAACAGCACTAGGGATGCACAGAATTGGATTTTAGCCAACATCCAAAATGCTGATATTTCCAAACACATTATAACCGAAAAATATATAATTTTTTGGTCAAGATCACAAAGCTTTTATTTTCATAAAAGTAACATGCTGCTCTTGATGTCTGTTTGTGTAAAGGAAGAATGTAAAACAAGACTTGATTTTTAAAAGTACCCGTGCAAGAGGTGAGGGGGTTAAGCATAATTTTATCATTATGAATTATGCCAATATTGCTAGGGATATATATCCCACATATCTGAATTAAAAATTGTAAAAAAAAAAAAAACAAAAAAAAAAACTTGACTGTCACTGATATTTGGCTTTTTAGGCCAATTTTTGCTGACACTGCTTTCATACATGCATCTAAAAACAGAACCCTAACCAATCCAGTGTACCCATCTCTAAGCAACCACAGAGCTTATCAAAATGCTGTCCTGTCTAATCATGTCTAAGTGTGTCTTTAATTTCCTTACTCTAAGTTTAGATTAATTATCAATGACTATTTCTCCAAAAACTTCAGCCTGCATGTTCAGATAAAACAACTAAATAATTTGGCAAAGCTGTTGAAATATTAATCTTTTCAACCACTCACCGTCCTAAGGCTGGCCCTCTCCACCGCCTTCTTCACTTTGCCGTACGTGCCTTTGCCCAGAGTCTCCATCACCTCGTATCTGTGCTTTAAGTTGTGTTTGTGCTGGTGCTTCTTCACTTCCATCGGCTCTGCTGTGGCACTCGACGCCCGGCCCCTCGCCTCCATGTCCGGCTTCCTGTGCGGCTGGTCCGCGCGCTGGCAGCCCAGGATCGGGGACTCGTCGCCGGCCTGGTGGTCGCTGGACGCCGCCTTCTGCAGACAGCCGAGCTCAGAGTGGTCGCTGGTGTTCATGGCTCCGCTGTCTGCTTGACGTCTGCCCATCCTCTCTGCGCACCTGTCAGGAGCAGCCTCCACTGGGACCAGGCTCTCCAAGTTACTGTGAAGAAAAGGGGCTCAGGCGCTTATTGGAGGCAGGAGAGTGGCCCATAGAGAAACGTGCTGAAGCCGAAGACTAGTGAAATGTAGAAACGGGCAGCACAGCCATTTAGGCTGCTGTTGTGTTGCGCTTTCCCCCACACAACTAGAAAACAGCAACAGGAGCACATGCTCCAAAATAAGAAGGGAGGGGAGGGGCTTCAGACCAGACTGCTCCAAAGCTCAGAGCGCCCAGGAGCGTCACACTTAATTGCAGTGTGGAGGGCCATCCCCATTTCCAATGAAGTTGTGTAAAAACAGAATTCAATGGAAATCAAAGGAATTATCTCCCTGGCTTGATTTACGACAGGTCTGGAGTGCAGGCAGGGCAGCCAACCACAACTTCACAAGAGTGAAGATGGGATATGCTAAGAATAGCCAAATATCTGGTGATAAACATAGTTATAGTAATAATAGACACATATGTTTATTATGATGTAACATAATTTTAGTATGTTCTTAGGTAACTGCTTCTTTGTTGCTTACAAAAGTTTACAGTCATTTTAGGTTGATATTCTGTTATCAGGTGGTGGGCGCTGTCCTTGCAGCAGAAAGCTGGAGAGAAAAAAAAGAGAGGGAGAAGAGAAGCGACGGGGAATGGGTTGACTGTATTCGGCGTTGAAGCTCACTGAAAGTTATGAGAAAAACCTGTAACCTGCTTTGACTTAATTATTCCTTCACTCACACCCATGTCATTTCCACTATGAAGCTACATGCAGCATGTGGCTGGTATCATCTTACTGGAATGAGCAGGAATGTCCCTCAAAGAGACGTTGCTTGGATAACAGTAGTGTTGTGCTCAAGACCACACTATACAAGACCAAGACTTGCCCAAGACCAGAATGTACCGAGACCAAGACAAGACCAAGACTTTTGGGAGTTGAGACCGAGTCAAGACCAAGACCGAGACAATCCGAGACCGAGACAAGACCAAGACCAAAGTGTTCCTCCTTATTCACATTAATAAAGTTGAAGAACAGCAGCTCAGTGCTGGTCTTGATTGGTCTTGACAGAAAATCCTGAGTCCGGACCAGTCCGAGACGAGACAAGATCAAGTGAAAATGCTCTTGAGTCAGAGACAAGACTAAGACCTTCAAAATGTGGTCTCGAGACCAAGACCAGTCTCGGGTAGCACAACACAAGATAACAGCATATGTATAAGTTACCCATGCCATGGGCACTAATACATTTCCATACCATAACAGATAGTGGCTTTCGAACTTTGCACTGGTAACAAATTTAGATGGTCATTATCCTCTTAGTATCATCTTCTTCTGCTCCACCAGCCCCTTTGAACAATATTCAAGCTAAGAAAATTGCATTTTGAAGGGCATGGGACCTTTAAAAGTGTATTTCAGCCTCAATGAAAAAAAAAAAAAATTATGTAATAATACACCTAATTCTACTAACAGTGTAAGATAGATTTATTAGATACAACGGATATATTTAATGATGCCAAAAGGGTGTGCCAAATGAAGAGTTGTTTGGGAGAGGGTTGGATCTCATCACTGAGTTGAGTCAAAAGATCCGGATCACTTAAAGGACTCACAATGCCCATCGACTCATCATTAGCTGCTGTTTAACTGACGAAGAAGGAAATACGCAATTGTTCTTTCTGGTTGTATTTCAGTGGCACTTGACAAAAACCCAGAATTACATTCACCAAAGCTCATGCACACAGGTGTACTTAATGGCGTATCTCCTCCCCCGCCGGAGCAGCAGGTTTGATCGATCCATTGTAGGTCACGTGACAAAGTGATTAAACCCATGGTCAGCTCAAACATTTCACTTTTGGGGAAGAGGATGCACTGAAGAGGATTTGACAATTGACTCGGAGGGCGACAGCAATGCACATACTGTCAGGGACAAGGAGTTTGTTAAGTTCATTGTGCCAGTCTAGTTTTAGGTGTAGAGTAGAAGCCTAACCTGCAATTTAATGAAGGGAAAAATGAATTCATTTGCAAAAAGTAAATGAAAAGCAGGTTCACAAGATGGCTGACATTCCCTCCTCGTCAGTCTGGAGTTGTCTGGCACAGTTGTGCTAATAATTATAGTAATAATAATAATAATAATAATAATAATAATAATCCTCAATGCATTTCATAGGTGTTATAATAAAAAAACTTGAGTGTTGTAAACATAATCGACTTTTAAAGGTTAAAATCCCTAAAATACAGTTAAAATCTGATATGTATATGTCAGGCTTTATCAATTTTAAAAGCCCATGTGAAGTGGAGGAAAGCACATAGATTTGTTAAAGGAGACATATCATGCTTGTTTCTCCTTTTCACTATGCCAGACTAGGATGCCTGTAAAGCATTTCTGCCCTCAGTACAAGTCATTTAGTTCTTTCATTGCCCCACAATAGCATTCTCAAAATCCTCATTTTAGGCCATTAACAAGCTCTCGTTGAAACGCCTACAGTTACCTCGCAACATCACAGCCCTTTGTGCTCTGGTTGGTCAGTTCCATCGGGGGTAGAGCCAGCTTGTCCTTCTTCTTCTACTGTATTTTCCGGCAGGCTCAAAGCAGCGACCGCGTATTGAGTCCCCCTACAGGCCAGAGCTGGTAATGAGTGAGTGTGAGCTAGGGAGCTATTTACTGCTGCTGGGTGGATGTGTTCCTCGGTGACGGTTTTGTGGCTCATGGACATCACAGAGGAGGAAGTGTTTTATCAGATTACTCCAATAAAAAGAAAGGTACCTCGTGTTGTCACGACGATTTAAATCTCGCGGTCATCTCGCAATGACCTATTTTCAGAGGCAACAAATCTCGTTCTAGGGTATCAGAAAAAATACAATATTTCATTTTTTGAAAATTAAGGGGGTGTAAGGTCTTGTTTTCAAATTTATTATATTATATGTAAGTATTAAATCATGCATCTGATCAGCATGATATGTCTCCTTTAAAGATATAGACTGAAGCAATTTTAAAATTAGGCTGTAAAAATGTGCATTTAGGCCATGAAAGCCATATTTGCCCTGCATATGATTAGTAAGGTTTAATTCCTTTTTCCACTGACAGCTCCAAGTGAACACTCGGAGTGCACAGGTTTTGGCCCTTCCTTATGAGCCTCTGCGTACAGCCCTGGAGGTCTCCCTCTGCTCACAGACTCCAGCTGACTTCCCGGACTCAAGGTGACCTCTGATGGCTCGGACTCCAGGCGATTTGGCCTACTCCTCCTAACCGAAAGGTGAGGGAAGCTATGTGCTCGAGGCAAGAGTGATTGTGGATCACTTTACCAGGGACTTTGTGCCACATGCACACATAGCAGTTATGTAAGAGAATTTACATCTCAATGAGTTTATTTCCCTGGTTGAATAAAGGTTAAATAAAAATGTTTGTACTATGTTTAGCCCTACTCACAGTTTTTAGAGACCTGAAAATGGACTCTGTGTCCTGAGTGCAGTTAATGATAATGCTGTCCCCATCAGACAGGCCTACATTACATAAAATGTTGGGCAATTATTCCAATTTCACTTCCAGATACTGCTTCTCACAGTTTTTAGAAGCTCATTTCCAGAGCAGAGATGACGTGCACTTCTGCATATGGAACTTTTATCTTTACTTACTCTTTAATTTAATTTTCTGCTTGTTTTTCCACAATTAAAACCAAGAATCAGTGAACATAAAAGATCCATATGCAGAAATGACGGGACTATCATGTGGCACAGACTTCCTACAAGGTCAACATCCTAAAACAGTCAATCAACCGAGCTGACCAAGGACGGATGGGTTTTTTTTCTCTCTTTTTTTCTATTTTTGGCTGCTGGAAAGCCCTCGCCATCTTGCTACAGTTACAAAGGGAAGGTTCAAACACAATGGAAACTGTTTTCATCCTTTCTTCATTGTGGTGTAAACGGGCCCTCTGCATGGCCTCACTCAGCTCTGTGTAGCTTGATATTTCCCTGTTCATCAGCAGAAGTTGTCCAAATGATCAGAACGCAGCTTTTCCAGCATATTTAAGAAATTTGGACTTTATTCTGTTTCAGCTATTTGTGTGTGTGGTTTGGTTTTCAATGAGAAGTATCTCCTTCCTCTTGTTACTTCTTTCCCATGCCATTTCCAAAAACTTCATATATTTTGGGTTCCTTTTTTCCAGGGGCACGTTTCTGACCACAGAGGTGGAGGTGAAAGTATGTATGGAATGTCTTGTGGGTCAGAAACTTACCCTAAATCTACCACTTCAGTCGGACATGTTTATTGATGCATCGCCATGCGGTGGGCTCTGGAAAAATAAATCCTTGAAAACACTTTGAAGAAGCATGGGAGGATGTGGAAACTTTCAAGTCAGAGAGAGGGATCCCAGTTGTTGAGACTGCAGCATTTGTCCTACTTAAGTCTACATGTAAACAACAAAGAAACATAAAAGCTATCTGATTTATGGAAGACAATTAAGACAGTTTAACTTCACATGTACTCTTAAATAATGGGGAAAAAGCAAACAGATCACAAAAACACTACGATCAAACTAAATGAGTTTATGTGACCTATTTTTAAGGCAAGTTGAAACAGTTGATGATTCATTAAGTATGTCATGATCCTATGGAGGCCCTGAGCATACATGCATCCATACATTTTACATACACCATTTTTCCTTTAGTAAGGAGTACTTCTACATTTTTATCTGATAATTACATTAAGGTACATCATTATATGTGGATAAAAGTGTTGATTTTCCAGTGACAAAGACTTTTGAGTTTTTTCACAAGACTTTTTAAGATCTATCTGTGGCCTATATTTGAATAGGACATGATGGTGGGCAGAGTCAAGAATGCATAGAAGCAGCATGGTCAGGTTCGACAACAGCCTCTGTACCTCGGGCATACAGACTAAACAACAAGGCTACTGGCACCCAATTTTGTGTATTATCTAACCATTGCTGTTATCGTTTACCTTTCTATTTTGTGGAAACAAAGCTTCAAAGCTAGGGTCAGTAATCTTGGAAAATTAGCATGAGTTTGAATGTAGCATCTCCTCAGGGCTCCATCTAGCCCCTCCCACCCTTCCTCCAAAATGGTGTCCTCCTCCCCAAACCAGCCGCCAACACGTTTCTGTTTTACACTACACCAAGTCATGTCTCAGTCAGCAGTAAGAAAACACCAAAACACTATCATAGTAAAATTTAAAAAACAAACAAACAAACATGGAAAGTTAGTGAGTACTCACAGCCCGATGTTGATCTGGGTATTGGTAGTTCCTCTGCCGTTCTCCACATAGCTGTCAAGTCTCTCGTTTTGGCCATGAAACTACTGCATTTTAAGTATTTTATCCTCTTTCCTGACGCCCTTCCGTATTAGTATTCTCCCGTAAATCTCCCGTGTCATGATGTAATAAAAACATTCCTCTGCCTCTCCAAACTGAACTGTCACTAGCCTGAATGGGGCGGTAATGCTCCAAAATGATGGATGCCAACCACCGTAAAACCAAAGAAGCAGAAAAAGCCTTGCGAGAACGTCCACCTGCAGTAGCCTGGGTGGCAGCTGTCCCAAGATTAGCACCAACAGCGGAACAAACTAAGAAAAAAAGTGTTTATTTTAGATTTCTTGTACACCTGTCTTAAAATGTGAGGGATACTGGAGCTTGGTTGGGGTTGTGGGACGGCTCGTAGCGGGCTTCCCTTATTTTCAAAGCCAAAAATTTACAGGTAACTTACAGTGAAATGTACGCGCAGGAGACAGGCAGAATGGCAACAGGATTTGATTGGTTTAAAAATGTGTGCAACAAAGATGTGATTGGTTGGTGTTTTCCCAGGTTAATTCTCGCTGTAGATAGCGGACATTTTTGGCTCTATTTTAAGAACACATAATGAATTGATTGCCATTGGGTCATAAAGAAAATTTTAACCAGTAGTATAAAAAAATCCGATTACCAACCCCAGCTTTAATGTGATTCTGTTTTTTTAATAAAGAACATCAGTGTTTTTCACATTTACCAATGTTTTTTTGTTTAGACACTAGTGAACATTTTTTTTTCTATAGAATCTTTAGCAACCTCTATAAATAAAGAAAATTAAGATAATTTTTTTTTATTTATACAAATCTTTAAAAGTCCATGTCCTTGTGTTTGACTATTTATATCATGTCCTCCCCTTTGGAAGATCTAGGGAGGCTAAGATAATGAGCTCTGCCCTGACTGGTTGCCCAAAAGGCAGACGAAGCTGTAAAGCTGTTATGTGATCAACCCTTGGAAAGTAAAGTACAGTGTATTTGGGGCACTTTCTGAAAAGATTTTTCCATGAACAAAGAGTTTAGTAGAAAGTGTCATATTCTTTTAACAAGGTCCTTCCAACAATATGAAAAGCAAAGAAAATTGATTTTGCAGGACACGGGACCTTTGACATAAATGATGAAGAGTAAGGGACCAAAGATAGATCCTTGAGGTACTCCAATTACTTGATAGCCAGATTCAGCACCATTCCAAAAACAAGCAGCTTGTGATTTGATAATTTCTGAACCATTGGAGTTTATTCCCACTGATTCTTCTTTTTTTTTCAAGCTAAATTCTTATTAACACAAAAGATCAAAATAAAATGTCTGGACACGCCTCCTTATTCAGTTTCTATACATAAAAACATCAAGCCTGTCGTAAAGATTGTTTAGAGTAATTACTAGATGAAGTCTAAATTTCAGTTGCACGTTGACCTTTCTGTCATTACATCTGAGGTTTGGGAGATAAGTTGAATCTGGATAAAACAGCACAAGACAGAGACTCATTCCCCACACATCCGGACTCCTTGCATTGTTGCTCCCGGTCAGGAGGATGTGAATCAGGGTGTGAATAGGTCTCGTGGATTGAGGTTTGCAACCAAACAGACGTCATAGCTGTCATGCATTGCTGCCCTCCTTTCCACCACCGTCCAAACGTTGTCTGCAGGATCCAACTCCAAAATCTCCTTGGTGATGATCTCATGACGGCCTGCAGTCACGAGAGGGAGAATGTGAGTTATGGCTGACCAAAATCTAATTTACAAGACTCTGCCTCATCAGTCAGCAGAAATTCCTTCATTCTGAGGCAGACACACAGTGGCTGGTTCTCATGAAACATTTGGTCTGTGTACTGAAAGCTTACAAGGACAACATCATGAAAGCATGCAAAATGAGCAGCTGACAAATCATTGACAGGATGCTGTAAACTGACCAGCCCCTTTGTAGTATCCACAGACGTAGAGCTTTCCATCCACAGCTCCTAAATTGGAAGCATTAGTTCGTAGAGACAATAAAGCTGTTGGCAGGGTAGGTCCCTCCCTCCAGGTGTCTGTGTCTGGGTTATATATCTCCACGGAGCTCAGACAGCGGCGTGATTGTCCCCTATCCTCCCCAACACATCCTATACCGCCTGAAAAACCCACAAGCAAAACCAAATCATCCTGCTGCATTCTTCAATCTAAATAACATAGATTCTTGGGATAACTGTAGGAGTCTGACCTAGTATGTAGATTTCTCCATGTAGGACAGCAGTGCCACAGCGGTACCTGGAGTACTTCATGCTGGCACACTCTGTCCACTTGTCCTTGCCAGGGTCAAACTGAAACACACGGTCACTCAGCTTGTCAGGCTCCTCATCTGGCTGATGCTGAAGGAGTTAAAGAGTAGGAGGAAAAGGAAAAGGATCAAACTGAGGAAGGCAAAATGTAATCAAGATAATAGAATTCTTATTTAAGGCTCATGAGAGGAGTTTGTGTACATTAGAGTTTGTATTCATGATATTTTGTGCCTGAATTCATAAATCATTTCATGCATTACTAGACAGGGATGTCCAAACTTTACCAGAAGGCCACATGCAGAAAAAATAAGAATTGCTGGGTCATTTTGGCACTTCTAAGGAGCGTAAAAGCAATTTACTATAGGCTAGAATATGCTAATGTAGAGTGGTGCAGGAATTATTTATTTTTGTAGACCAAACCAGAAGTTAGCATCGCGCTGGTTCAAACGTAATGTACTAAATGTGTATTTTAAGTGGTTATTTGGAAATAATACCGTCTTTTGTGAACAAAAACTCATTACATATGTTTATTACAGTAAATCTTCACAAACAGCCATAATGTTAATGACTTTTTAAGCTTCAGCATTACTGACAAGTGTAAAAGCTATTAGGTAACTATAACTGAACTACAACATGGCAATTTGGATCAGAAGCAGCCACCACATTCTGAGCATATAACGTCATGTTTCACATCTATAGTGAATTTAGTTTTGTCTAATAAACTTTAATGATTGCATCACATCCTCAGCCATTTTTGTAGTCTTTGTTAGCATTTTCCTGGCAGTCCTTTTCTTAAAAGCTCAAAACTACTTAAAAATTCAAAAGCAGGGTGACATCAGATGCTTTTATGTTGCAAAAGGAAAATTTAAATCTTGTATATGAGTTTATTCACTGACATCATTTCACATGTTTATCCAAAGGTTCATAAATATTTGGGACTTTGTGAACCAGATATGCTGAAAAGGCGGCCTCACATTAATGTTTTTGGACTCATAACTGCATCAATCTTTTCAATATCATGACTGCCACCTTTCAAAAGTCTATCCAGCAGGTGATTGGACAATCATTCCATCAGTCACATACATTAGGGGCCAGTCAGATCATGTAGTAGGCAGGTGCTACTGCACTACAGAGGGTGAGCCACTTCGTAAAACAAACTCTCTGCAAAACATGTAGGGCTCTAATTTCGTGGCGCAGCGCAGGGGGCGCAAGCCTGGCGCACCCCACGCAGTGTTAATTTCGTGCGGCGCACCACCGTGCGCTGCAATTTTGACAATTTGGTAGACCGTCTGCGCAGAGATGGGTGTGACGGCGCACCAGGGGGGAGGTGAAGGCGCACCTGGGGGAGGTGCCGACAGATTCGAGTGGCGCAGTGACAATTTCGTGCCAAAAAACAGTGCAGAAAGTGCGCTGAAAGCACGCCATCTCCAACCTGGTCTAACCTCGGCGCAGGGCGGAGCGCACACTCCGCAGCTGTAATTTGGTGACAAGCGCACATGTGGGCACGCCTCAGAGGCAGGTTTCCAGAGTGTCAGGCACATTTTAATGCAATAAACAATCACAGCAATCACTATTTAATGTAACCGTCTGAACCAGCATATACAATTGTATCTATATTAATTGTCCCGTCACATCTGATGTCGGATTAAAGCCGTTTGTCATAATAGAAACTTCACCTGGCAGCTGGAAGTTTGATGCACATTTTACAAGTCAACAATAAACAGCCTTAACATCTGATACTGAGTATAAATCTGGCTTCTCTCATTTAATTAAATTCAACGAAAAGAGGGAGAAAAAAGACGAAGAAAAAGGAGAGAAAATAAATGTCTGTCACTCAGGATTTACCCGTGATTTCATTTTAGTTTTTTTTTTTTAACGTGATCTAAAAAGATAGAGTAGGCTACATCATTGTAAGGAGGATGAGGAGGAGACACCGGGAGAGTATACAGTATCACTAAAGGCTCTGCTATTTGGCGATGACAAACCAGGAATGCAGGTGGATCACAAGTATTATGAATGGATAAGACAGCTGTGGCAGTTTCTTTTCTTAAAAGCTCAAAAATAAAAAAAATTCAAAAAGGAATTGACATCAGATGCTTTTATGTTGCAAAAGGAAAATTTAAATCTTGTATATGAGTTATTCACTGACATCATTTCACATGTTCATCCAAAGGTTCATAAATATTTGGGACTTTGTGAACCAGATATGCTGAAAAGGCGACCTCACATTCATGTTTTTGGACTCATAACTGCATCAATCTTTTCAATATCATGACTGCCACCTTTCAAAAGTCTATCCAGCAGGTGATTGGACAATCATTCCATCAGTCACATACATTAGGGGCCAGTCAGATCATGTAGTAGGCAGGCACTACAGAGGGTGAGCCAACAAACTCTCTGCAAAACATGTAGAAAGTAAGGGAAAATATCCTTTCTATAGAGAAGTTAAAAGTTTTATTTGTTCTATATTTATTAAATAACTTTATACAGTCACTTTCTGCTGTCATCTTGCTTGCAGCCTCCTGCTCTAAAGGCATGACTGGTTCTTCCCGCTTTGGGCCGCTCACAAACATTGGAAATTGGAACTTGGCAAGATTGATCTACCTGATCCCAGACATTAGATCAGGGTCATCCATCTGTGCTGCAAACCCCCAAACTTTGAGAAAAATACATTTGCTTTGTTTAGCTTGACCTAACTTTCAGAAAGTGTCCTCCTACAGTTTGTCAACAAGATTCCCAAACTTGTGTAATTAATACTGATTTCTATCATAAAGTCACTTTTAGGTTTTTTTTCTGAATACCTGTGGCGTCCAGCCCCCGAGCACATACAGATGTTCTTTCAGGGTGACCACACAGTGGCAGGCTAGCGGCCGAGGCAGAGGGGCAAAACTGAGCCAACTACCTCCTCTCTTCATCGACCATCTCTCCACGCTGTTCGTGATGATATAGTGATTATGTGTTTTCATCTGACCCCCGATCATGTAGAGGCAATCTCCAAGCAGCCCCAAAGCGTACATGTCCCTGTGCGCTGCTGAGCACAGCTGCACCCAGCTGTTCTCCTCTGAATGGTCAAACCTGGAACACAAACATACTGTTTGGATCTGCTGATTAGAAAAGCAGGACAATGTTTAATTACTAACATATAAGCATTCATAAACACCTGTATATATCAACCCGCTTCACCCTGTGTTGATCTTCTGCCTCTATGGTTACCACGATGTTGTTGTCCCGTGTCACAGCCCCCGCCGTGATCTGCCCCTGGCCCCCACAGCCCCTCAGTGGAGAAGGTATGTAATAAGTCTTTCTGCTTTGAGGGGAAAAGCATAAACTGAGGTCAGCAAGTCCTCCACGGCGGGCAGGCACTCCTTCCCTGTTAATTCCACCCAAACAGAGCAGCAGATCCGCTGTCTCCATGCCATAACGGAGGGCTGGCCGAGGTGGAGCCGCCGCGTCACAGAGTCCTGACGTATGGAGAGCGGCGTCAATCATCCCAAAGCACTCAGCATCCCGCAGCAACACCTGTAAGATTTATGAATGGGCATGTGGCCATTAAATCAAGTGTTTTCTCGTAAAATCGGAAAAGAGTATTGTCTTTTCTTTTTCTGGCCCTTTCCTTAGATAACACACCCAACATGAACACGTAAAACCAAAAATGTATCACCTGCATACAATGTAATCCTCCTGCTGCACATTCTCATATGCAGTATAAATAATGTCTGACTGGAAAGAGTGTGACTGAACCCTGGAGAAAGGGACAGTGGTCTGCTGCTGCATCTTTTCTCAAATGGGAGCTTTCTTTCAGCCAATGTTTTAAACCTTCTGTATTGCTTGTTTAGCAAACATTGGCTGCGGTCGAATAGTCCTTTTGGCTTAGAAAGGTTCCTAGTGAAATGAATCGGAAGTAGTTTGTGATAAGGGCTGTTGTAATACTTTGAATGCACAGGAAAGGTGGCTCACTGGTTCCTTTTCATATCTCCTTTAGCATAGGATACACCGGACCATCCTTTATGAAAGTAGAGAAGAATATTCTTTCCCACAACTCTCCGCAGCAACAGCATTTATAAACAGTGCATTATCTGACTGCTTCTGAATTCAACCGAAAAATGACTAACAAAGCACACAGACCATGTGAGTTACTGCTGCTGTTCGATCCTTAAACAGTTTACCAAAACCTGCCTTAACATTCCAGTCATCTGACTCTCTGAAGAGAGCAGGATATGAGACATTTGATGTTGATGATGTTTTGAACATGGTTCAATATTAATAATGTGTACACTATAAGATTGTGGTCTTAACAATTTATGCCTTTCTTTCATTCCGTTACCATTTTTTCATGCACTGATTGGTGTTCATGTTGATAATTTGGACAAATTTATTTAAATCCTCACTTCCAACATCGGTTATGCAGACGGATTTTTACCAGGTTATTATGTTCAGTGTTGTCTGAAAGGAACATCATTGTCACGATACATGAGCACTTCTATGATGTGTCGTTTGTAGTCCGCCTTCGGAAAATTGTAGTTTCAACGCAACAGTACCGTCCGCTGTCACATGATGATGTAGCGTAGTGAAAGTGTAGTTGTGTTCTCCTTTCCTAAGACCTTCTGAAATCTCCTTTGTCCTTTCCTTAACTTTATGACGCTTTCTATCGGGGTTAAGGAAAAGTAGATAGGAAAGGGCTTAGGAGGTGACTATTCGACTGCAGCCTCTTTCTGTAATCTTTCATTTATGTTGCCTCTTCTGCTGTGACAACAGAGAGGAGGGTGAGACTTTAAGGGATCAGTCCATGAGGCCTTTTAAAGACAGAGAAAAGGGAGGAGAAAATGTCAGTGAGCTTTAATTTTAATCTATCTTAATCTTATTATTAAAATTGACTTGATAGGGTGTGATTTTACCTGAAGCTTGGTGTTATGTTGTGTATCAAAATCGTCAACATGAATGCCTTAGTGTGACAATTATTAAGAGTGAATGATATTGGCGTTTTGCACGTACCTGAAAGCTGATACTACAAAACTTGTTTAAACCAATACTGATACAGATATTGATATGTACTTTATTTTTGGGTAAAAGCATTATGTTTCTTAATAAGACTTGGTCTGAGTCTCTGGTCCAACTAAACATGATATGAGCAAGCATCAGTGACAAAGTCAGGATTATACGTGGAATATATGTGATCATCCTAACTGCCCACGATCAACCAACACCAGGCTGCACAAAGTAGCACAATGATTTAACCTTGATGCCTTTAATTCTCTCTCCTTTGCTCAATTTGATACATACATGGAGCGATCAGAGGGATTTTGAATTAGTGTCAGGGTTATATTTTTTATGTTCTTTAAACGATTTTCACTGAACAGAGCTTGTTTACATTTTTGATATAGGATTCATCTCACAGAGAGCTCTGTATTGATGAGACATGTGTTAACCAATCATCAGTACTCTCCACCTGTATAGTTAAAGCCTATTCACCTGTACTGTACACAGGTCATAGAATAACATTTTTAATGGATGCAGTGTGGACATCAGGCATGTGACACTGGACGATGTGGCCCAACATCCAACACTGGCATTCGGATTAGGACACAGTGTTATTGTGACAGTCTTTTTGTCTTAGAAACAGAAAGTGAAAAAAACATTTGATTCTACTGTAATAATCTATAATCATGTTTTATTTTAATGGTTGATATTCAGACATCAAAGTCAAAGAAATACTTTAGAAGACAAAGAAAAGGAGTGCTACCTGGATTTGACAGTTTGTTTGAGGTGGTCTTTGAAAAGGGACTCAAAAAGTCCTTGTAACAGAAAGAAGAGACTCCAAGGCACTCTCTTTATACTATTAAAATGCCTTTATTTTAACGGCATGGGTCTACATGACCATGCCGTTAAAATAAAGGCATTTTAATAGTATGAAGAGAGTGCCTTGAAGTCTTCTTTCTGTTTCAAAGAAATACTTTAGTTGGACAAAATATTCATAGTGAGAAAATAGCTTTAACAAAAAGGTGCAAGTATTGCAGTACCCAACATATGATAAACTACTAACTATTTAGAATCTCAAATAATCAAAACCAGGACTCAAAAGAAGCAGTGATGTGTTAGGATCCAGGAACTTCAGAGTTAATACACTCATAAAATCCACTTTTCATTTATCCCAAGACTTATCATCAAAAGACCAGTGTAATCACTATGAGCAGTGAACAGTGTAGTCACACTTTGTATCTTTTTTCTTAATTTCCTGTGGGGCAGCTCACCGGGTTTCTCCTCCTAGCTTTCCGGAGGAATCCAGGGTCAACGAGCTCCAGACGAACACGACTGAGCAGCTCCACAGCCTGAGCCTCACTCTGTGAGTCCCCTCTTCGCCTCTCCACCCATCGCAACACCAGCTCCAGAACCACCTGCTCCTGTGATATGTTGAGGTCATCTGAGCCCAGCAGATCCCCCAGACTCTGGGCATCCAGCTCCAGCACTTCTTCCTCTTCACACACCTAAAGATAGAGGGGTAAAAGTATTGAGAGGCTAGGGGATCAATAAACATTAACAAAGGGTGGTAGGGAAGAAGATGCAAGCAAAATGTTTATTGAATTATCACTACATTTTCACAGGCTGCACATCATCTTTGCAAGATATGGAGGTGACTACTGCCCCCTTGTGGCAGTTTGAAGAATCAGAGAAATGCTGGTGAAATGATTTGTGCTAATCATGTTGCTGCTGTTGTTAGCTCTTACCGTTTAGCTTTTCTTTTTATGCCCTAGGGCCAAAGATATCAGGGTATCTGTCTTTCTTGTAGATGTGACATCTGATTTGAGAGATTTCCTTTAAACTCTGCCTGAATTTGCGCTCTAAAGTTCAAGTCTCCATTGGTGGGTACTTTGTTTGGCAGTACGAGTCATTAAAGTCTAGCATGTCTATATAAAGTGATAGTTTTCAGTTATTTCTGTGTTGGCAATCAAACCTACTTTGTTTCGTCCAGTTTTTACATGACCAGGAAAGACATATACCTCTGCATTTCGAGGAGTATTCGATGCCACTGACACTGACCTGTGCAAAGTGCTGGCAAAGAAACCTCAAGGCGCAGTCAGCCAGACTTGTGGCCCCTAAGGCTCGAGCCCAGTGATACAGACCCACACAGTTTGAGGGATCCATGCGAGCCTCCATGTGGTTCTGACACAACCTAAAGCAAAAACAGCACATCAGTGGAGCAAAGCATTGTCAGTGCCTCAGACAAAGTACCACCCTCTGTCCTTACAGGCTGTAATTTACCTTTTAGGATTAACAATATGGTTGAAAACGAGGTGCAGGACAATAAATTCCATGCTGATGAATGCTTTTGTTGGTGTTTGGAAAAACAGACGCAAGGCCTAATGCTAAGCAAAAAGACTGCTTACAATAAGACACACTAAAAGGAAGAGACTTACTGATCACACGATGTATATAAAATTTCTGGATCAGTTGGAAATTCATTTTAATAAAAAAAGAAAATTTTATATGTAAAACTCAAATGATAGTGATAACTGATTGATAACATAACACCAAAACAGAAGCTCTAAACATGCAGGTATTTCATTGTTTTTAGTCAAACTTATGCACACTGTAAACTTGCATAAAATGCTTTGAACATTCTCACATGTTGCAGATAATAGGTATAATTTTGAGAAATTTTCATCTATTTTGTTGAAAATATGACTGAAGATCATTAAGTGCATGTTTTTACTAATACCACAGATCGTTTACCCTTGGAACTTGGAACTTGGATTTTTTTCCAGTAAAGTACAGAAAACTTTAACCATTTAAATCACAAAGAAATAAAAGACTCAAGAATGTTTATGTTGTAACTCTGTCAGATTGATGTATTGAAAGTTGCATGACCAAAGAGACAGAAATCAGAATTAAGCCATTGATGACCCTGTTGTTCAAATCTAATATTGTAAATGGGTCTTTTAATTCATTTGTAATATGATCAATAACAGTTGGTGAGTCCACCTGAAGGCTCCATCCACATGCAGCAGAAAGGCAGCAGAAGCCACTCCCTGGATGTTTTCGTCAGAAAGTGGAAGTTCAGCTCGGTACATGTAGTCCAGCAGCAGCTCCAGACTCAGAGCGGGAGTGTCTCTGAGAGGCACCTCACCTCCTCGGGTCTCCTTCAGACCACATGTAAACATGGCCTGGAGAGTTTACACAGTGATAATGTGAAGTCATTAAATACTTAATCTGAACAATGGCCAGAGTGTAAAACTTTACAATCAGAGTGTTATAATTTTACCTCTGTGTAATAATCATCAATCAGTCAATGCATGACAGCTTATTTGCACTGTAACAAGTTACAGATAATTCATATCAAGAAACATTTTATGTATGTTTCATGTCCCCCAAAAAGCAGGTTAGGCTCTGTCCTTAACCAGCTGCATTGTTTCTCAAAAGAAGTAAACAGATAAATAAATAGGATCAAAGATATATTTTAATTGGTCACTTCTGATTACACTTAAGTTATTCTGTTTAAAAATACTAATAAGCTTTAAAAAGTGGCTCTTTTATACATTCAATAACAAACCATGAATTAGACTACATGGCATTTGCAGGCTTCTGGACAGCTGTAAGCATTAAAATGCTTTAGATCATGTATCTGTCATAATGTCCCCAATGCCAATTTTCATTTATATGCAGACGATACAGTTATTTATTGCTCGGCTCCCACACAGAAACAAGCTCTTTGCTATCTGCAGGAGGCCTTTGATATTCTGCAGGAAAATCTGAGGGACCTAAAGTTGGTTTTAAATTCTGAAAAAACAAAGCTGATGACTTTTACAAACTCGAAAAAGAAGTCTCAGAACCTGCCATCTATCGTTACAGCTCAGGGTCATGTAATTGAGTCCGTATCTTCGTATAAATACCTTGGATTTGTGATCGATGACTCTCTGTCGTTTAAGCTTCACATTGAGCAGCTTGTAAAGAAGCTTAGGCTACGGCTGGGTTTTTACTTCAGGAATAAGTCTTGTTTTTCTTTTGCTGCAAAAAGCGTCTTGTTGCTGCTACTTTCTTGCCGCTGATTGATTATGGTGATGTTTTATATCTGCATGCTTCTTCTCAGTGCCTTAAATCTTTGGATACTGTTTATCATGGAACTTCAAGGTTCATAACAAATCTTAAGGCTCTAACACATCATTGTACTCTGTATGAGCGAGTTGGGTGGCCTTCTCTGACCATTCGTAGACTGAATCATTGGCACATCCTGATTTACAAGGCTATTCTTGGCCTGCTACCAACTTACTTGAGTAACTATATTCACGTGAAAAGTTCTGGAAGCTACAATCTTCGTTCTGTGACTCAGTCACAAAATTTACTCTTGCTATCGGTCCCTAAAGTTCGTCTTGAAATGGATAAAAGAAACTTCGGATACGCTGCTCCTGCAGACTGGAATCTGTTAGAAGAAAAACCGTGTCTTGGAGAGCTGGTCTCTTTAAATCGTTTTAAATTCAGATTAAAGGCTTTAGAGGACGATGAAGCAGGCTGTAAATGCTTTGACTGAAAATGTTCTGCTCTGTGACTCTGACTCAACTGATTGAAATGTTTGTATCTGTGTTTTGAAATTGTCTTATGTCTGTAACTTTGTACATGTGCTGCTGCCTGTCTTGGCCAGGACACTCTTGAAAATGAGATTTTTGATCTCAATGAGGTTCTTCTGGTTAAATAAAGGTGAAATAAAAATTTATCAGTCTTCTATTTGGTAAACAAAAGCATAAATTAAATCAATATCCCCCATTAAATGCTCAAAGGGGCCTCATTTTCTATAAATACTATTTTGGAGGAGTTAACCAAAGTTAAAGTGCATTTTTATATGTGAAGAGAAAAATGATCTTTATGAACAGATGTGTAAAACATACTAATAATAAATATATTTGGGGGGACCTCTGACAATCTAAGCTCTTAAAACTTTATGCTTCTTTACAGAGACGTGGTTATCATCGTAATGTACAGACAAATTTAACTGGATCATCTTTGATTTATGTAATATTTGATCTAAATGTTCTGTATCTGGTAAAATGTCTACATGGAGTTTGGATGTATTTTTTTTATAATGCATCTTAAATTTTGCTGTTATTTGCCTTTTTTTAATCCATGACCATTGTTTTTTACCCATTTGTTGTTTGACCATTTTGTTTTTTACTGTTTGGCAGAGTCATTGATTTCAGGGATATTTAATGTGTTAAAAAACATGTCATTGTTTGTTTCTGTCAGTGTTTTAGGATATAGAATAAACTACAAACAAACCAAAAGAACTGATATGTTCTTTGTGTGGGATTCAAAGTTTTAAAAGATAAAATCTATTATTGTTATTGACATTATTATTTTAAAAACGAGCCCAATTACTGACATGATTTATCAGACAAAATCCGTTATTCATCGAAAACATTTCTTGTGTTTTTCAAACTCAATATAATCTATTTTAAGTTCATTTTTATTGTTGTTTTATTTACAAACATTCCTCCCTTTCTACTAGATTTTGCCAAATATTTCTGCATTTTTATTGTCACCACGTTAATCAACTGTTAGCTTTTTAAACCTTTATATCCCACAGCATATTTTTTTTGTTTGTAGTTTTCTTTGTTTCCTGAAATATTAATTAAATCAGACAACAATTTGATTTGTTTATGTTTTTAAAACATTAAATATCCCTGTTTTTATTGATGACATGATGAACTGATGAACAGTTGAGCTGGTCGTTAAAGGGTTAACTTTTCTCTGAAAGTCTCCTCATGTGCAAAACTTTGAAAAAATTTGACACACAAAATTCCACAAAGCCTTAGGGTAAGACATTCTTGGAGATGCAAACAGCAAAAATTTCCCCTCCAATATTACCTGGATTTTTTTTTTCTGTCAGTGCCCTGGTTAAAAAAAAGTCCACATAGGGTGGGGGTGAGCTTATGTGTGGACATCAAGAAATGTTTAGAAAAAAACGCAGGGTGGGTACAGGGGTGGTGCTGTTGTGCGTACAGTAGATTTGCTTTTTACTTTGCTGTAAGTGTGAGCAGTTAAGTCAGAAATACTTTTGTCCAGCCTCTTTTAAGTTTCAAGAAGTTTTATGAGTACTGAGTTTATTTCTGTTGATCTCATCTTCACATCTTTACACATGGTCTCATCAAATATAATTTACATTAACGTGCATAATTCAGTACCAGTAAATCAAACTCATTGCATGTGCCTTTACCTGGAAATATGGACTGAATGCAGACAGCACCACCTTGTGGCAGGCGAAGGGAATCCCCTCAGCCAGCAGTACCACATCAGTGAGCTCTTGTGTTGCCCTCATCCTCTCCAGCTGTTGCAGAAGAAATGAGCTGTGCTCTGCCTGCAGAGGAGCATCCATTGATCACTGCTCTGGATTTCTGAACCACGTCAGTCAGAGAGATGGAGCTCGAGGCTAAACAGTGACAAACACAGAGATGAAAAACAGGAAGTTTAACAGAAAGTCCCATTTTATGATTGAGCTGATTACAGACATTTAAAAAATACATAAATCAAGACTTGATTGAATTTACTGAATCCTCATGCTGCGTTCTACCACTCTGAAGATCCCATGTCCTGGGGTGTTTAGCTGTTTTAATCACGTCTTGGGCAATTTGATTTAAGTTAAATAAATAATGAACATTTTTGACTCTGTAGAGCAGTGATCACCAACTGGTGGCCCGGGGACCGCATCGGGCCCTTCAAAGCTTTCCATCTGGCCCTCTGAGTATTATGATTACCTTTTTAGGGATCAAACTTTTTATAACTAAAAATAATCAGAAACTTAAGAAAGAGTCAGAATTAAGTAAAATGTTTGATTCTTTCCTTTACTTCACTTTTTTTCTTCTAATTTTAATTTTAATCACAGAATTTGGATTTTTTTTCTCAGACTTTAAAACAAGTTCAGCCATTAATTTTCTTCTTCCCTTTCTTTCTTTCTTTTCTTGTCCTTATGATCTTCCGTGTTACCAAAATGAGAACATGTGCTGGCTAAAAATGTGTTGTTTTAATGACAGACTTTGTCTCTAAATACCCACAACTATTTGAGACCCCATGTTTGTGCTTTAGGGCTGGTGAATGGAGCTGATAAATAATATTGTAAGTGGACCAAAATATTTCATTTTAATTGTTTTGTACTTATTATCACTGTTTTCTGGCCCAAATAGCAAATGCATAGAAAAAAGCTGGTCCTTGTACAAATGTGGTGGATGATCCCTGCTGTAGAGGATCAGACGTGGTAAATGTGTTCTTTCATAAACAGAGTTTAACAGGAACAACATGAACAGGAAAGACAAGTGACTTCAGAGGACATGGGAACTTTAAGACATCTGCTTGAGTTATGTGTTTTTAAACTGATAAAAAGCTGCAAATAGAAACTAAGTAAACAATCTTTGTGTGGTTTGTATCAAAATGTGTGACTTGTTAAATAAAATTGAAATATCAATTTCTGTTAACAGTTTAACATCCAAAAATGAAATATGAGGCGAACTTAGATTTATATTGTGGTTTTCTATCAATATTCCCTAAAAGTACAATAGCCACAGCTGATCATTATTGTTACTTCATGATGATACTCATCTGACTCCCACTTTAATGGTTTTCTGTCTCTACTGCTTCATTTTGACTAAGAAGGATGTGCTGTGCTGGTTGCTTTCTGATTTAAATTATTTTAGTTGAACCTTTAACTGCATGGTATAACCACCTGCAAGAAAATGTATAGTTAAATTGGAGGCAAATGGCACTGGTACCTTTACTGATATGGAAACCCAACGCAAAAAAAAACAACTATTTAACCTTGAAAAGGCTTTGGTTTCAGTGTCAGGGCAAAAAAGGTCCTGACTACGAAATCACAAGGACAATAAAGTTTTACAACTGTGGAATAAAAATACTTTATTGTGTGTAATATTTGACTGGAAATAAAAAAAATATGATCACAAAGAAAGCTTCACCCATTATCAATATTTTTGTAAGCAAGTTTACATACTGTAGCTGATACACACTTAAAGGAGACATATCATGCTGATGCATGATTTAATACTTACATATAATATAATAAATTTGAAAACAAGACCTAACAACCCCTTAATTTTCAAAAAATGAGATATTGTATTTTTTCTGATATCCTAGAACGAGATTTGATGCCTCTGAAAATAGGTCATTGAGAGATGTCCACGAGATTTAAATCATCGTGACGACACGAGGTACCTTTCTTTTTATTGGAGTAATCTGATAAAACACTTCCTCCTCTGTGATGTCCGTTTGCCACAAAACCGTCACCGAGGGACACATCCACCAGCAGCAGTATATAGCTCCCTAGCTCACATTCACTCATTACCAGCTCTGTCCTGTAGGGGGACTCAATACGCGGTCGCTGCTTTGAGCCTGCCGGAAAATACAGTAGAAGAAGAAGGACAGGCTGGCTCTACCCCGATAGAACTGACCAATCAGAGCACAAAGGGCTGTGACGTTGCGAGGTAACTGTAGGTCATCCTGAGATCCTCGTGTTTCACTGAGAGCTTGGTAATGGCCTAAAATGAAGATTTAGAGAACGCTATTGTGGGGCAATGAAAGAACTAAATGACTTGTACTGAGGGCAGAAATGCTTTACAGGCATCCTAGTCTGGCATAGTGAAAAGGAGAAACAAGCATGATATGTCTCCTTTAATGATGACGTCTTTCAGACCTCTCACTTTATTGTTAAACTGCATATGAATAAACATTTAACTCTGAGCTAATACAAAATGTGAGTCCCTCTTAGAGATACCAAGAAGCTTTGCACCAAATCAGATGTTTGTGAGACGTAAAGTCATCTTCAAAGATCAAGAGACTGGAAAAGGAGACACTAAAGATATTCTACTGAGAACCTAAAATGATTTCTATGCTTTCCTTGGTACCTCTTTAGTTCTCTACAAAAGGTTGGAGATATAATTTACTGTTTACAATGAATTGTTCTACCAGGCTTTATTTGTACAGCACTCTTCAAACAAAAAAAAACATGAGCACAGAGAGCTTTACACAAAAATCCAAATCCAAAAAACTAAAGAAAACAAACCTGTATTAAAGAAAAACAAAGTAATAAGAACTAAATCAACACCAGAACTACGGGAGCGAGGAAATGAAGAAATACCATCATGAGTTAAAACTGAGAAAACACTGGAAATGATATAAAAAACTAACAATAGGGAAAAAAAATAAAAGTAATAATAAAATTAAGATAGTTATAAATAAGAAGTAGAATAAAAGGAATAGAGAAAGACATAAACTATAAACCAAGTACACAAATAAAACAATAGTGGGATAGTACAAAAAATGAACAGATATTACACTAAAAATGAGAAATGATTCACAGAATAAATACTGAAATAATCACATTGTTTTAGAAAAATAAAACAAACACAGCTAAATTATGTGATTCAATACAACACAATAAAATTTGAAATGGATAGTTAGATAATTAGATAATTAAAATGCCCTAAAATGTAAAATTAATGCCCTAAAATGTAATTAATTAATGTAAAGTAAAATCTACTCAAAGCTAAATTAAAAAGATAAGGCCTGAGTCTGCTGACAGTACTGTGCCACCAACAGGTCTGCTGTAGAGCGGGGAAACTAATCAAGTTTTACTTTAAATTCCAGTTACTGCCTTCAAGATTACCAAACTGAGTAACTGAGATTGAACAGTGCCTCATGACTTGTTGAGC
Source organism: Scarus forsteni (assembly GCA_036419115.1). NCBI lineage: Eukaryota > Metazoa > Chordata > Actinopteri > Labriformes > Labridae > Scarus > Scarus forsteni. The sequence goes on from JAZDUH010000043.1 coordinate 5,399,317, forward strand.
TTTTCCTTGTCCATTATCATCCTTAACATAATTTTGAGGAATCTTAGAACATTTCCATGAAATGCTCGTTCTGTAATATTCCAAATGATGGTGTAAAGGTGCATTGACAACGCAAGCCACCCAGCTACCATAGTCGCGTCGCCCACTGAAATACCTGTTTGGTCGCCGTTGGCGTCGGCCGTCGGTCGGTGGCGTCATGTCCGCTCCAGTTTTACCGCGATCGTATCATATATCACATAATAGGATGTATAAGCGGACATTATTCCAGCTGTATCCTTTTCACTCACTTATCAGACACAAAACTCTGCAGCTGATGATGCAGCAGCATTATCTGTGAGTTTACCGCGGTCCGTCTGCAAATGTCCTCACTGAGATTAGTTCCGCCTAGAAGGAAGTCATCCGCCCTGTACTCCGGATGAATAACTGCACCGTCACACGTACACACACCGCTGATTGGCTGATGCCACACAGCCACACACGACATCGCCTGAATAGATCAACTTTTTGTAACTTTGACATCGCACGACGAGTGAAGCGGTCGTCTTGTTGCCGGCTGTTGCGTTGCTGGAGGGTTAGCCCCGCCCCATCGCGGCTGTACATTGACTTTGCATGGAGAGTGATCGCCGAGGTAGTACAGGTAGCGTCCGGTGTGAACGCACCTTTAGAAGCATATATGTTACGTTCAAAGCAGCATTTAGTGTGTGTCTTAAAGTCAAGGAGTAATCGTGTTTCATAATTGTGATCTCAAAAGCTGTTGAAACAATCATGATTATGATTTTGCCACAATCGAGCAGCCATAGTCTGCAGGTTGGCTTCCACACATACAGGCCTTTATACACTATATTACCAAAAGTTTTTGTACACCTGCCTTGACTTGCACATGAACTTCAGTGACATCCCATTCCTAATTTAAAGGGTTCAGTATGATGTTGGTCCACCCTTTGCAGCTATAACAGCTTCAACTCTTCTGGGAAGGCTGTCCACAAGGTTTACGAGTGTGTTTGTGGAACTTTTTGACCATTCTTACAGAAGCACATTTGTGAGGTCACACACTGATGTTGGACGAGAAGGCCTGGCCTGCTCTAATTCATCCCAAAGGTGTTCTATCAGTTTGAGGTCAGGCCTCTGTGCAGGCTAGTCAAGCTCTACCACACCAGATGCTGTCATCCATGTGTGTATGGACCTGCTTTGTGCACTGGTGCACAGTCATGTTGGAAGAGGAAGGGGCCAGCTCCAAACTGTTCCCACAAAGTCGGGAGCATTCAGAGTTACTTTGACTGGAACTCAGGGGACAAGCCCAGCTCCTGAAAAACAATCCCTCATCATAATCCCCCTCCACCAAACTTTACACTTGGCACAATGCAGTCCAACAAGTATCATTCTCCTGGCAACCACCAAACTCAGACCTGTCTGTCAGATTGCCAGATGGAGAGGCTCGATTTGTCACTCCAGAAATCGGTCTCCACTGCTCTAGAGTCCAATTGCAGCATACTTTACACCACGGCATCCGGAACTTTGCATTGAACTTGGGGATGTATGGCTTGGATGCAGCTGCTCGGCCATATAAACCCATCCATGAAGCTCTCTGCACTGTTCTAGAGCTAATCTGAAGGCCACATGAAGTTTGGAGGTCTGCAGCGATGCAGAAAGTTGATGACCTCTTCACACTGCGCCTCAGCATCCACTGATCCCAATCCATCAGTTTATGTGGCCTACCACTTCATGGCTGAGTTGCTGTCGTTCCCAAACACTTCCATGTTCTTATAATACAGCTGAAGGTTGACTGTGGAATATTTAGGAGTGAGGAAATTTCATGACTGTATTTGTTGCACAGGTGGCATCCTATCACAGTTCCATGCTGGAATTCACTGAGCTCCCGAGAGCGACCCATTCTTTCACAAATGTTTGTAAAAGCAGTCTGCGTGTCTAGGTGCTTGATTTTCCACACCTGTGGCCATGGAAGTGACTGGAACACCTGATTCGGATTATTTGGATGGGTGAGCGAATACTTTTGGCAATATAGCATAGATAAAAGTCGTACCATGGGGTCTTTGTAGCTTCAGTCCTGTGTGAATGAAGTATTGACCTGCAATCTCATTATTGTCAGAATAGCATATTTCATTCTGAAGACAGCTTTTTATTTTACCTTATTTTGTTGTTATTGTTAACAGAGTGTCTCACTCTGAGACACTGAGACAGTGAGAACAGAATAAATGTGCCCCTCTCAGCATTTATCTGATGCAGATATGACTCTTCACTGTACTGTCCTGAATAATTACCTTGTTTCACTCCTTCAAAGCTACATAGGGTAAATCAGTCCATTAATGGCACCCATAAATACTCAGTAAAGACGGTTGCAGTACAAAAACAGGTTATTTCAGACATGCAAAGTCAGCTGAGGATAGTTCAGTAGCATGTTAGCATTATTGGATATAACATGCCAGAGCATTCACACTCATGTTTCTCACCTGTTAAGTTCTGATGAACCGCTTCAGATGTTTCAGGAGTAAAACAAAATCAGCCTGGGTATTTTATTTCTTGTTGTTTACATAGTTTTTTTTACTGGTCTTGTGTTGTGTTTTGCTGCCTGAGAGAGAGAGAGCAGTAGAAGCACGCTCACTTGTTAGGGCTTAAAATAGCAACAGCAGCAGCATGTGCCAGTGTTGTGTGTTCATGTTACTAAAAATGTCCAAGTCAGCACTGCTGAACTTTGTTTGCAGGTTATTGTGTCCATCAAATCAAATACCATTTTATATTTAAAGAAAATAAAATGTATTTTAGAGGAAAGAAAATGAAAATACATTTTTTTATTTTAAAATGCCATTCCAGTACATAAAGGGGTATGGTAAAGCAGTGAGAGGGAACATCGCTTAGGACCAATATGATCAAAAAATGCCCCCTATTTCAGGGGTAGGCTTCTGATTTGATTTTTTATTCTTTCCATTTATTTAATTACATTCCATCGAGTTCCGGATCTCATTTACAAGGGCGACCTGGCCAAGAAGTCAGCAGCACACGCCAGATATCAATAAAAATGAAAAAAAGGTTCAGACAATAAATTAAATCCAATAAATATATCAAAACAACAAGAGATTAAAAACATCAAAACACTCCTCTTAAACTTTTAACTCTTATATTTAAATTTACCATTGTGATGTGTGGTCTTTTATAATCCAACTCTTTTTTTAAATTTCCATGTACAAATAATATATAAATCACACTATAGATAGATAGATAGATAGCTAGATAGATAGATAGATAGATAGATAGATAGATAGATAGATAGATAGATAGATAGATAGATAGATAGATAGATAGATAGATAGATAGATAGATAGATAGATAGATAGATAGATAGATAGATAGATAGATAGAACAGGAAATTAGGCATTTGTACATTTACAACACCCACTTTCCTCCCACAAGAACCTGATCAGGTCAGAACTAAATGGGCCATATGCAGTCTTTGTAAGTCCATTAAAATATGAATAATGAGGCACAGAAATATGTAGCAGTAAATAGCAGTTGGTAAGTATGAAACAAATAATATGAATACAATGAGGAAAACAAACAAGCAAGGGAAAAAGGGGGAAAGGAAAAAGGGGCCTGCAGCCAAGGCTATCTCATTGCCTTTATTCACTCTTCCTCAGAGTCTGGGTAAAGGTTTGTAGAGTTGACAGATGTCAGAAAAGGGTTCCATATACTTGTGAATCCTTTTATAGAACTGGCTAATGAAAATCTGAGTTTTTCAAGTCTGAGATTATAAAGAATACTCCAATCCATTGGTTATGTGAGGGGAGGTGGGCAATTTTTCAATGAAGCAAAAATAAGATATAGGCCAAGCAGGGTCATGAAACTCAGCACACGCTTAATTGATATAGGGGAATTGTTGTCCGTGTGGATACCAACTGTAGCTGAGAAGGAGCTGGCAGGAATAGCCTGACTGTAAGCTCTGTAAATTGTGCCAAAGATGAAATCCTAGAATAATTTCAGTTCGGGGCAGGACTGAACGTGGTTCACTTGGGCAAGGTTGCATCTGTTTCAGGTAATATTGATGTCCTGATAAATCTGGGCCAGCTCTGCGTTCATAAAGTGGATTTAATGGATAACTTTACATTGGATGAGGTTATGTCTGTCACATATTGAAGAAAGATGGACTAGTTTCAAAGTTGAATCCCATTGTAGGTCAGTCAGGTGTGAGGTCATTTTTTATTGGAATGTGACAGAGCTTTACATAAAAACCCTGTTCAGAGTGGTGGAAAATATAAAAAAACCCCTCTTAAACTCTTAAATTGAACTTTACCATATGTAGTCATTTTTGTTTTACACAACTCTTTTAAGAGTTGCCCAAAACATTAAACAAACCCTTCTTAAACTCTTTACCCTCAAATTTAAGTTTACCATTGTTATATGTGGTCATTTTTATTGTAATATGACATAACATTCCATAAAGCCCCTTTCAGAGTGGTGCAAAACATAAAAAACCCTCTTAAACTCTTAAATTTAAGTGTGCCATTATGATGCACGGTCATATTTTATTGTAATATGATCGAGCTTTACACAAAAACTTTTTTATTGTGGTACAAATATCAAATATCCCTCTTAAACCCTGAAATGTAAGTGTGCCATTGTGATGTGTGGCCATCTTTACTGAAATATGACAGAGCTCCACTCTCTTTAGAGCTGTGCATTTATGAGGCCTGAAATACAAAACTAGGTTAGGATTTTTAGCACAGTCACTTCGCTTTTGCTCAAGTTATGACTAGTTTTCGGGGGGCGTGGGTAGATTGGCAAGTTTTTTAGGACAAAGTTTTCGGAATAAGGTTCATGGTGAACCCAAGAATAAGAGAGTTTGCAAAGATGACACATGAAGACCAGATCCTGTGACAACCATCTTCTAACCTCTTGATTTGTTTTTTTTTTCATATGCAGATAATTTTGATTTAAATTATTTTTTGTGCAACCTTATTTTCTCTTGTAAAATTCTATTTTCAGTCATACTTTGTGACTCTAAACCATCAGGATCATTATGGTTGGAAAACAAAGTTTTTGTCCAATGCAGAAGCTGAATCAGCAATTTTGAAATGAATTAAGCTTTAATTGATCCTGATGGATAAAACAGAGAGATGATTGTTAATAATGTTTACTTTTGTTGTGGCCTTTGATAATGTTTCTGGACCTGTTATAGTCTTATCTTTTTCGTGAGCAGAGAAGACAGAAGGCTGGGCATCTTAGGCACTGAAATATAGTTTATACTTGTGAAATAAATGATTAACTTATGATGCATTGATCTTTGAGATGCACATGTATATTCAACAGTGATGCAGTAGGTGAACCCAACCGTCCTTCTCCTGGTTCAAAGGTTAGTGTATCGTTTTTATGCTCACATCATTTAACCATGTATGAGTTGCTGAATCTTCTACAGGTAAGACCGGGTCAAGCTGGTCATTAGTTTAATATAAAGTCTTTGGTTATACATTAAGTATCATATATCGTTAACAATTCCTGTCTCTTCTGTCCTTAATCACCTTTCAGAACATTATAGCCTATTTATCTGAATAACCTTTGGAGAAAGTCCAACCTGAGGAGGAAGAAAGATAAAAGGCCTAAATATTATTGGCATATAACCTACTTACAAGCAGGATCAAGCTTCAACAACAGAAGAAAACAGTTTCTCACGTGCAGTAGTCACAGAGCAATAAATACTTTTATTATCCCTAATGGATTGTTTTCATTGTCGGAGTGACTTCTTTTTAAATTCTGTTTATTTAACATAAACATTAAGTGAATGCACACACCAATGTGTCAGGAGGTAATCAAGTATTATTACAGATGAGAGTTTGTGTAACTAGAAAAATACTTATGTCTTTGTCTTTGTAAATAACATCAGAACACTTAGATTAAAGTCAGTCACTCTCAAGACTGTATCATATACCTATCATATACTCTCCAGGAATAAAGTCAAAATTTTGAGATTAAAGTAAAAATTCTGTCTTCTTCTTTGGTAACTAAAAGGTCTGAATTATGAGATTTGAGCCAGGAACTCAAATGAGAGTCAGAATTCTTTAAAAGAAAATCTTAATATCTAAAAATTCTGACAGTTTTCTCTGCATTTGACTTTTTTCATTCTTAGAAAATGTCAGGGTTGTAGCACTTTTTGACCTGTGAAATTTTGTTTTCAGTGGATCCTATTCTTTTTTGTACATTGTGTGTCAGTTTGCACATTTATGTTTGCTCAAAAATACAAAGACAACAGTTAAAGTGTTTGCTTACTGAAAAAGCTCTTTGGTTTCGGGTTATGTATTTGAGAACAGAATCCACGGTCAAGAGTTTAGGGGAAAATGATAAGATACCCACAGGCCCTTTACTGCAACAAAAACAAAGATGTAAAGATCCTGAGAAAAAAAAACAACAGAATAAATATATAAATAAATAAAATATTTATGCCTGCATATAGTCCGACACCCAAGGTACATATTTCTAGAAATTTACACCAAATATTGTTTAAGTTTTTAGTCAGCTTTTAAATATTTGTCTGCTTCCAACCATTCTCTGTACCAAATCCGAAAGGTAATACAAAGAAAGGGAACAGTTTAAAAATGGCCACATAAAAGTGATTCAACAAATGTAGTGATGGCCCAAAGTCTGTGATGGACGTTTACACATCTTCTTTTTACATGTACTCTACAGTTTAGTCACTTGAAACACTCGTGATTGTTGTTTATAACCCCCATTTAACCACCCTGAGCTATAGCATGTTCTTTGTGGTATACTTGTTGCAGCTTATTGTGACTCTGCAGTTCTGCACTGTGGCCAAAAACTCTCTGACATAACTTTTGGGAGTTTCTTTGGACTTTGTCATGCCTTAAGGTAACAGAGACAGAATGGAAATATAAGAACTAAAACATACACTATATTGCCAAAAGTATTTGCTCACCCATCCAAATAATCAGACTCAGGTGTTCCAGTCACTTCAATAGTCACAGGTGTGGAAAATCAAGCACCTAGGCATGCACACTGCTTTTACAAACATTGTGAAAGAATGGGTTGCTCTCAGGAGCTCAGTGAATTCCAGCATGGACCTGTGATAGGATGCCACCTGTGCAACAAATCCAGTCGTGAAATTTCTTCACTCCTAAATATTCCACAGTCAACTGTCAGCTGTATTATAAGAACGTGGAAGTGTTTGGGAACGACAGCAACTCAGCCACAATGTGGTAGGCCACTTAAACTGATGAAGCTGGGTCAGTGGATGCTGAGGCGCATGGTTCAAAGAGGTCACCAACTTTCTGCAGTCAATCACTGCAGACCTCCAAACTTAATGTGGCCTTCAGATTAACTCTATTACAGTGTGCAGAGAGCTTCATGGATGGGTTCCATGGCCAAGCAGCTGCATCCAAGACAGTCATCACCAAGTGCAATGCAATGGTTGGATGCAGTGGTGTAAAGCATGCTGCAACTGGACTCTAGAGCAGTGGAGACGCATTCTCTTGAGTGACGAATCACGCTTCTCCATCTGACAATCTTATGGACGAGTCTGGGTTTGGCAGTTGCCAGGAGAGCGATACTCGTTGGACTGCATTGTGCAAAGTGTAAAGTTTGATGATGGGGGGATTATTGTGTGGGGTCGTTTTTCATGAGCTGGACTTGGCCTCTTAGTTCCAGCCAAAGGAAAACTGAATGCTTCAGCACACCAAGACATTTTGGAAAATTCCATGCTCCCAACTTTGTGGCGATAGTTTGGAGCTGGCCCCTTCCTCTTCCAACATGACTGTGCACCAGTGCACAAAACAGGTACATAAAGACATGAATGACAGAGTCTGGTGAGGATGAATTTAGCTGGCCTGCACAGAGTCCTGACCTCAACCCAATGGAACACCTTTGGGATGAATTAGAGTGTACTGAGAGCCAGGCCTTCTCGTCCAACATCAGTGTGTGACCTTACAAATGCTGCAAAGGGTGGACGGACGTCATATTTAACCCTATGGATTAGGAATGGGATGTCACTTAAAGTGATATTCCGGGATTGAACAAGTTGGGTCCTATCACAAGGGTTAGGGCAGAAATTACCTCTACAGCAGCGTTTCTGTGGAGAAGAAACCCAGGGCGCACGGACCTAACTCCCTCTTCCTCCTTCGGATCAGCTCGTCTGCTCATTCCGCTGTAGTCAGACGGGGCCATATTTTACTTGACCAAAAACACAAATAAACGGACTCCCACCGAAAAAGTCTGATATCGGTCTGCATTCACGCGCTATTTAGAGAATTTTCAGCGCGTTACTTTCACACAAAAACACCGCTAAATAAGGCTCTATTTCTCATAGCGTCGTAAAACGGCCTCCGCGGAAGACAGCGGAGGCTCTACAGCCACAGCTCTGGCTGTGCAGCGGAGCCTCCGAAAATTCTCAAAATAAAGCGTGAATGCAGACCGATATCAGACTTTTTCGGTGGAAGTCCGTTTATTTGTGTTGGTCTAAGCAAATATGTCGAGCTGGAGGCTGGAAGCAGCTGCAACTTGGTCCTAGTGCCCTGGGTTTCCTTGACACAGAAACACTGCTGTAGGGGTAATTTCTGCCCTAACCCTTGTGATAGGACCCAAGTTGTTCCATCCCGGAATATCACTTTAAAGCTGTGGTCTACGATTTGAAACCGCAGCCTGCCCCCCCTTCCCTCACCTCTCCTCTCCGTGTTCCAAGATCCCGCCCCCAGCTCGTGTCGCCTCGCCTCTTAACAAGCCCCCTCGGACAGAGCTACGAGCGACTAGCATAATATATCAGCAGCAAACTCAATCAAAAACAGCTCAGCTCAACTGAAAGTATCAAACACGACAGACATCCCCCTTGTAACACACAGCAGTAGCCATTTCAATTGGACCGGCAGTAATGCGAGTCTGGCGCCGCCAGAGCGAAGCCGATTGTGGGGGAGGATTTATCTTTCTCGGCCTGTCCTTCCCAGCTCAGCTTACAATGCTAACGATTAGCGGCTAACAGGCTAACCCGCTCCGCTACAAGTCATTAGCCAGGACAGGCACAGACTAACCAGAGTTATTCAGCAGACATCTCCCACTGTAGTAAACAAAGCCATTACCTGACAATCTTATGGACGAGTCTGGGTTTGGCAGTTGCCAGGAGAACGATACTCGTTGGACTGCATTGTGCAACGTGTAAAGTTTGATGGAGGGGGGATTATGGTGTGGGGTCATTTTTCAGGAGCTGGGCTTGGCCTCTTAGTTCCAGTCAAAGGAAAACTGAATGCTTCAGCACACCAAGACATTTTGGAAAATTCCATGCTTGGATGGACTCACGGACCAACTCACGGACCAATTGAACCTTACAGGCTTCAAGGCTTGATTGGTCAGCTAGTATGCAGCTTTGCAGCAGATATACTGAATGGATTTTTTTCGTTCTTTTTGGTCTTTAAACTCTGTAGATAGGACCATAGGACCATAACAGCCTTATAAACGGTGTTATTAAGATGTACAAAGCTTACAAATCGTAGACCATAGCTTTAAGTTTATATGCGAGTCAAGGCAGGTGTGCGAAAACTTTTGTCAATATATTCTTTAGAGTGCCTGCACAGGTCGTTGAAGGGAGCTGAAATGTATTTTCAGGTTATTCCAGGCAAATTAATTTCTAACAGCACAGCCATGCACGGTTAGGCATACTATATTACACAACTATATGAGTAAAACGTGCTCTGTAGGCAAAGCGGATTAATCAATGACTTCTGGTTAGGATGTGATCAGGTCTCCACATGTGTTGACATGTGTCTGACAGATATGATCCCTGCCCATCATCTGGGACTTTGACCAGCTGGGAGCAAAAACTTACATAAACAAGGTATGTAGTGACGATACATGACTATGCATATTGATCTGGGGTTATTGTAGGACAATTTATCCGTAAGTCTGCCTGCAAGTGTTAGTGTTTCAATGTGGTTTAAATTCTGTTTGAGCCATATTAATTTTTAATCATAGCTCAGCTTAATTAACTGAGAGAAGATCAGATAGTGCCCTCAGCAAAGAGTCCTGGAGTCCAGTTTGAGACTGTCAGTCTCTGCATGGTCATTTTTATTGTATTATGACAGAGCATTACATAACAGCATCTTTTAAGAGTGGTGCATTTATGAGGCCTAAAGTGAGTTCTTACTTTGTACTTCAGCCTTATGGAACCAACATCACATTCATATGACCCCAGTTTTTATTTATTTTAACTTGGTCCTCTAATTTGTATGGATAAAGATCAACTGCCTTGTCGCTTAAAATGCCAACCCTATGTTATTGTTTTCCTTCTCCTCAGTAATATCAACATTTTTTTTCAGGAACTAGGTCAGGTAAAATACTGACCTAGCCTTCCCAGCCATAAGAAAATGTCTAACCTTTCACAGGTTATCAAACACCTCACCTTTACATCCTTGCAGTTCAATGATTTATTGCAGTATTTACCTGCTGATAAGAGGCAACACGAGACGTGGCCTTGAAAGGCTCAAATAGAATTAACGGAAAACCAATAACTAGATAACAGAAATACCTTTTTACCTGTTGATTGTTTTCATTCCCGTGGTTATTTCTGGCTTAATTGCAGCATATTTTATTATACTGATTTTATTGTGCAGCAATTAAGTGGTAAATCAAAACAAAAATGGAAATTTGTTTTAGCCTTAGCTCTTATTTAGAAAATATTTATTTGCTGATTGATTTTTATGTTTATTTTTGTAACACTCCATGTGATGGAGACCTACTTTGTTGTCACATCTTTAAATAACTATGAAAATGTGTTGTTTAAAAATGCTGTGGACACGTCAGTATTAAGAAATGTCACTTTGAAGGAAATAGCTCATAAGGTCAAGTATTATAACAGTGGCAGACAAATGTGAGTTTGGGGAGCAGTCATACATTGTGTTTTGGCCACTCAGGGGTCTTTGTAATGAAGATGCAGAAAAGTGTTGCTTTTTTATTTCATTTTTCTTTTTAAAAAGGGGATGAACAAGAATTTTAATCCATTCAACAGTATCTTATTTATAACTTTCTATTCAGCCATGTTTCTTTTCCATGTCTCTTTAATTGCAGCCTCAAAGGAAGTTTTCTTTTTGGTGGCTTTTTTTTAGTTGGTTAGTTAGTTAGTGAACAGATAGCTCAAATGTTTGATGACATTTCCATTTAATGTCTGTACTGCACAAGGAAAAAGTGATTCGATTTTGGTCGTGATCCAAAAACGGATGGGGGATTCAAGAGATACGAAAAGATTTGTTTAAAGTATCAGGAAAGGACAGTTTTCCACATTTTGCTTATGAGTTAAGTTCCTCAATTGATTTTGTTCACATTTTCAGGAAATGTTGGTTAAGACACAAGAATAAAGTGATCCAAATCTGGACATTGATCCAGAATGTTTACAAGGATCTCATAATAATGAGGGATAAGCTAGTTTTCCATATGATTGACAATAAAGCCAACAATGTTGAAAAGGCAGAGGTGCTGCTGATCGATGTTTTATTACTCCATGCATTGTGAAGCTGTTTGTAATCTTGTTAAGACAATTTCATGCATTCACACTTTCTGTAAATGCATGAAATTATTTAATCTTTCATAATACTTCCATCATGCCATGAGGGTATTTGTAAAACAAATCCTTACAGTGTGAGTGAACACATTACTGGTATTGTTACTGAAATAAGGGGCAAAAAGTTTAGGGTAATTGCAGTTAACAAACAGCTTCTTTTTTTTTAAGAACTGCACAACCTCTGATTTAGCTGTATGGTACTGAGAAAGGCAATGTTGACGTTTTTATTCAGAACATAGATTGAAAATACATCTTGCAATTAATAAAAGACTGAAAGGGCAATATTATTACTAAAATTAGGTTAGAAAGTAAGTGAAGGAGTCAAAAACAAAAACTGACGTTGTAAAAAGGCACTCTAACAGTTTAATTTGGCATTACTTTATTTGGATGAATTATTCTCCTAAAAATGGGAACACTGTGTTATTAAGTAAATGGTACAAATACAGATGACAGTCTGATCCAAAAACATCCAAATCAATAAATGTAGAAGTACTTGGGAAGGAGAAGTACTTTTTTTTTGTAAATGTGTAAAGGACCTAGATTTGGTGCTGTTAGTAAGCGTTTGAACCACTCATCCTTTCCATTATGCTTGTTCACCAAAATATTCTGCCAGTACACATAATTGTGTGTGTGTGTGACGGAGGCTGGGGTTAATGTGTGAGTGGAAGTTTCCTGCTGAACACTCATCTACTGCTGTTAGTCATTTAAGCTGGTCAAATGTTTACTCTTGTGCTACTTGTTCCTTTGAGTAGTTTTTCGGAAATGACAACAAAAGTGTGAAAACACTGAAGGACTAATTTCTGTGGAACAAAACTTTTGTCACCTGTGACGAAACAGCTGGTCACAGCAGCTGTTAAATTTTATTTAGGATTCAAAACACAGCACACAAACTCATAAAAAATACAGTTATGTGGCTATACCTGGGCGGCATTTGTCTGTTTATCTGTTGGCAATTTAAAAAACTGTGGATGGATTTGGAGTTAGTTTTCATGGAATGTTGGTCATGGCAAAGAGAAGAACAGATTAGAATTTTGTTGTGATCTCCAACTTTCTGATCCAGGAACAATATCAGAATTTATTAATAGTGCCAAACAGGGCAGTTTTCCGACATTTTGCTTAGAACTCAATACATTCTTAAAGGGTTTGATAGAATTGTCTATCACTGTTGGTCATGGCTTGAGGAAGAAGTTAGTAGATTTTAGTGGTGATCCAAAACAGGATGCAGATCCAGGATTTTTAAGGATTTATAACCACTATGAGATAGGGAAGGTTTCCACATTTTTGCTAGTAACTGAATAAATTTTCAGTGGAGCTTGGTGACATTTGTAGGGAGTATTGGTCGTGGCACAAGGAAGATCTGATTATATGTTGGTGGTGATCAAAATCCAGATGCAAATCCAGGATTTTTTTTTCGAGGATTTGTTAACAGTGCCAGAAAGAGTTTTTTTTATTTTTAACATATTTGTGTACAAGCTCTCAATGGATTTTGATGGAATTGTCAGGGAATGTTGTTCATGACTTGGGGAAGACCAAACGTTTTCTATCCAATATGGTTTTTCCCAACTTGAGAAACATAACATTCTTATTTAATTTACATCACATCAAAACATTTGGAAGGTTTTATAGTTGTTTTTGTCCTGCATGGTGGCAAATATGGCAGTGATCACCAACTGGCATCAGAGACCCCCCAAAGCTTTGTACATGGCCCCCGTATGATTATCAAATTCAGAAAAATATCCAGGGCAAAAGTTTTTTGTGGTTTCAAAGGCATCTTTCTGCTGTTAAATCCCCCAAACTATTGATGAATTTCCCCAAAATATCTTTCATTGAAACTATTTTATCAGGCATGGCCCCATATTAAAATTGTTTTAAATAAAGTCACCTGTGATCTTAAATCTAAACAGAAAACAAGGACAATGGAGCCAGACATAGAGCTGGAAAATATGAAAGTCCGTTGCAGAGGTAGAGTATCTGTAGCTTGCAGCAGTATGGGTGATAGGGACTGATCCAACTTTTAAAGGTAAAGGAATGGAAACAGTCCTGAGAAAATCCAACTATGTAACTCACAAATACTTAACTAGGTTTATTTTAGAGTTCGTCCCCCGCAACGTATGTCGGTAAAGAACTGGCCTTTGGATACATGTAGTTGATGATCCCTGAAATATGGCACAGACTTTTGTAATAAAACCATTTACTGTGCACTCTACCTGCCTCTTTTAATGAATCCAGGCATTTATCACGTGCCACCTAACTTTCAAGAGTGCTGCTGATTTGAACATGTACTGAATGACAAGATAATCTTAATAATTATAAAGTTATGTGTACAGAGACCTTGTTAAACATTAACCATCTTAACATTAAACACCTAATAGTTGATTCACAGGGAGTTTTATCAGAGAGGTAGGTGATCAATGTGTGTACCAAAGCTATCACGTAACAAATTAAGAGGCTTTGACTCAGCATGTCATTAAATGACTGCTGTGTGCCTTTTTAGTAGAGAGGAAAGAGGTGTCACCTCTTGTTCTGTTTTTTTCATTACCTTCTCTAAATCCATACTCATTAAAGAAAAAGTTTAAATGTTATTTTGGTGAATTATTTCTCTCTTTTAATAACAGTAATTGGTTATGTATTTTATGTAGATGGAAAGCCTGATTAGTCATCTTTGCACAAGGTACAACTTGTAAGGATCATTTGTGCAATAAGCAACACAACTAAACATGAGGGTGATGCAAAAAAAAAAATAAATCAACAATTCGTGCCATCTCTTATTGTTTTGTTGTTACTTGGACAATGCTGTCAAACGTGGATCAGTTTTTGAACATACATCAAATCTCATGCCATCTCTTATTGTTTTGTTGTTACTTGGACAATGCTGTCAAACGTGGATCAGTTTTTGAACATACATGCAAATAAATAAAGATTTTTCAGCACAGGGGCAAGGCCATTAAGTTTGACTGTGGGCCAAATTTTCCCATGTTGCTTAATGGTGGGCCAGAACATAATCACAGGTTAATTTATAGAGCTGATTATTTAAAAAAATTCTACCCTTGTTTCCTGATAATAAGGGTTTTCGTTGATTTTGCCTACACAAGCATTAAAATAAGGAATAAAGGAGAGAAAGAGTGCTGGAGTGATTGACACTTGTCTCCACTAAGTGCAGGATAAGAGATTAAAAAACCCAACATGAATCATATGTCATTATGCTGTTTGTATTTTGGTATCTGATGAGTTGTTTTACTAACACTGCTCCAACAATTTTAGTGTTTTTTAGGCGGAAATAAGTTGTTCGGGAAGCATAGTCTTGTTTTGTGGATTTATTGCTATATTGAGGAAATGTGCTGAAAGCAGCTTTTAATGGTCCTCATAAAAAACAGACACAATTCACTTTCCAATCTCCATACAGACGTGTTCCTAAGCTTTTTATAATTAACAGATCACTGACGATCCACTTCTGTCCGTTTCATCAATGTGTGTTTGTGCAGTCCTGTAAACGTCTTTGGGGCAACATCAATAAAAATAAAATGAACACATAATTACTCAGTGTGAGCTGCTGTAACATCAGGTTCTACGTTATTGGAACAAGTTTCTCCAGCACTGCGCAGCACATTTTTGGTTTCTTCATGTTTGTTGCTCCTGATCACAACTGCCTTAAAACTCTCTCACCACAGGAGCACTTTGGGTAATCAGATGTGTTCTGTTTGGATCTCATAACTTAAAAAAATCATCCTAAATCTGCAGAAATAAAAGTCTCAATCTTGCTTGATGGCATCACTCTGGTGTGGAGCCCATGCTGAGTGGCTACAGCAGGATGATGTGGATGATGGTGCTGTGCCTAAGGTGTTTGCATTTGTCTGTTAATGATCCTCAATGCTCCTTTTATTTAAAAAAAATAGTAAATACTGATATTTAAGTTGTTTTTCAGATCATGGCTAGGGCCAGAAATGATTACTGATGGGTCCTTACCACCACCACACACTCCATGAGATCTTCATTTTTACCTCCCCTGAGGCCTGGTGGGCTTCATGTCCTTGCATATGAAAGGGCCAGGGCCTGACAAGGAGGATACAGTCACACAGAGCTGAGCCCTTAATGAAGCACAGCTCGACACTTGGGTGACAAATGAGCCTTCAGATTTGTCACGGATGAAGAGTAGGTCAGCTACTGTAGTCATTATTAACTCACAGCCTGGTCTTGCTTTTTTTTTGCCATAAGTGGTGTGGAGCCCAAAGTACTTCCATGAAGTGGAAGCCCTTTGGACAATTCTATCTCTGCTAGTGCCACAACTCTTGGCAACCTAATGTGTTACAGAAATGCACATTTTCTATTTGAATGTAGGTTTTCAGTGTGAGTATGAATGCTGATGCTCAAACAGATTTTTTGAACAGTCCTGTTAATCTTGTCTGCCTCTAAAACAACAACTGTTTCAAGTGGAAATTAAGAAAGACGGCTCTGTGGTACACCAAACCAATAGAACCCTAAAGTCATTTCACAAATGTTCTTTCTCATCCTTCTCAGCTGGAAGTCTCCTACAAATTGCCACCAGGCAATAAAGACATGGGGAGAAGGACAGACAAAGGTGGCCAGCATGTTAAATTTTGACCAAGCAAATTTAGAGGAACGGGAATTTTTATTTGTCATTAATTTAAAAATGACTACAGATTCGAAAATGAAAATGTGCTGTGTACTCGTACTGTAAAGCTGTTGAGTTATCATTGGTGTGTGGACAGTGTTTTCTCTCCACTATCCTTAAAACATATTACATGTTGCCAGTAGCACAATGTGTCATGACTGTCCTGCTTCTAAAGATGTGATTATGTTATCTGCTGAATGAGAACAGTGAGGGGCCATAAAGATAAGATGTCAGTCTGGCTCAGATCTGATCATCATACAGCCTGTTCTACAGCAGAATAACATTTTGTTTTACTGCAGAAAAACACTCAATTTTTACTTTATTTTAACTAAATCATTTTTCTTTTACACAAGATAAACAACAGTGATCTTTAAAAAATGAACTGAATGGATGAGTTGGTGTAGATTGTTAAAGTTGCAGGTTTGACCAAAGTTTGACCCTCCCGCTGTAGTTTCTACTGAGTTAATCTCTGCAAGGCTACATAAACAAACACAACCTCAGGTGTGTGTTCCCACATGTGGTGTCACTGCTACTCTCTTATAAAGTCAGGGAAGGAGCAGTCACTCCCACAGTCCAGGAGCGAGCACTATCAGTACAAAGGAGTGAGGAGCTTACACTTTTACTCCACGTGTTGTTGATCTCGTGCTCAGTTGTAACTGTTCTCTTCATTCAAGAGGATCCTCGAGCAGCGAAAACAACACAAACGACTTAGAAAGCTAAATTTGGACTAACAGATTTGAACATGGATGAGGGGGGAAACTCAGGTGTGGAGTATTTGGTGCAGAGGAAGGTTCTGGATGAGTCAGTTCTGGATGAAGTGGCACAGAAAGGGACCTGGTCCACCAAACCATCTGTGGGTGATCGGGTGAAGGATTCCCTGAGGTGAGATTAAGAAGGCAGAATGAGAAGGAGACAAACATACAAACTGGAACTGGAGATATTTTATTTTCATTCCTAGAAGGACTCGACTGTGGCTCTCCAGTTTGTAAAATTGTCTTGTGAATGAGTGAAAGAGTCATGAATGACACTCTGTCTGTCTGTGTAGGTTGTCAGAGTGGATATTTAACTGTTTTGCCACATTGGTCGTGCATCTAGAAAGCAAGTCACAGTCATTTAATGACAGTGGGTGAGCAAAGTTCATGGTTTTATATGGTGTCATAGTGACTTCAAGCAGCATATAGTATTCTACAGCATTATATTGCAATCACAAAAACACTACATATTAGAGAATTGTATAATCTTATCAAAGAGGCAGAGTCAGTCCGTACCCTGAAAAGAACATGTTGCCAAACCTGCTCAAGTATGAGCTACAATTTATTGTTTCATGTAGGAATCTTTTTTTCCGCCAAACTGTGAAAATTTTGGTTCAGTGTTTCCAGTGAGCAGAGATGTGTCCACACATTTTTGCCTGAGGTAGCCTTGACTTCAACAGGAGTGGCATGAATCCATCAATAAACCAATTATTCAGTCAATCTGTGTTTTTATGGTAGCAATTCAGAGAAAATGCTGTCTCATGCCACTTTACAAAATAGCTGATCTAAACATTACTCTGTATTATGATTTATTTTTATAATGAGTGATTTAGGGTTAGACCTTTAGGAGTGCTTGAAATAAAATTTTGACAAACCTGCTAAACTATTCATTGTATGAACAGAAAGGAACATTTCCTCTCACCAGGATATTAGTTCAGTCATTACCGAGCAATTTTTTTGAATACTTATACAACAATGCCATTATATTTACAAAGCTTTGAATGCAGGACTTATTTCACATTGTCTATGTTAGCCTTGTCCATGTTGTTTAAGGCAATCTTTGACCAAGACTACTTTATCAAAACCATGTTTGTATATCCATCCATCATCTGTACAACTTGTCCCTTTTCGGGATACAGGGAAAAGGGGCCTATTCAAGCTGACTTTGGGCAACAAGGCTCACCTTAGACCAGTCACCAGCCAATCACAAGGCAACTTAGGGAGAAAGACAATCAGTCATGCTTAAATTAGTGGGTAGTTTAAAGTCACAGATTATACAAATATGCATGTTTTTGGTCTGAGGGAGAAAACTAAAACCCATGCAGGCATGTAGAGACCCCATGAAATGCAGAATATTGTGATACTTAACATCAAGGTATATTGTGATTTCTAATCCTTTATTGTGTTTATTTACATAGAAAGGAAAAAAAATGACTGAAATATAATGGTATATAAGAAACATATCTCATTATGTATCATTCCACCAAATACAGGAGTAAACTCACAGACTGATGTCCACACTTAGCCCGTTAATGCAGCCTGCTGAACTGAGTGTAGACTCTTCAGCTTTTGGCTTTAATGCTCTGAAGAGCTTAAGTGCTGCTGTTGTTTAAGTAATACTTAAGAAATGGCATCCAACCCTGTTTTCATCAATATGGTGAGGCCTTCAGTCTTTGCCCATGAAGTTAGTGATGGATTGAGCTATTTTCTCAGATCGTTCAGAACTGGGAGACAGCTTTGACAAGCCAAGCATGTCAAGTGTTGGCTGGATGATTGGTAGTGTAATTTAACATTAGCTTAGCATCAGCTTTGCTGCAGCTCTCACTGTCCCTGTGTTGGTGTCGCGTGAGTGAGCCTTATCTCCACTTTGTTTTACCCTCAGGCATCCTCAGGAGTCATGTCCATCTTTTATATCACGTTAAATATCCACTATAAGTCCACAGAGGGTTTTCATGCCAAAGGTGTGTCCCTTTTCTCTGTATATCTTGTGCTGCTGTGACTGTTTACTCTCAAGCACAATTAATGTCACCTGCCTGACCTGGCTCATCAGCACTGTTGTTTGGACATAAACGAGTAACTAATCTTATATCTTCAGAACTAGATGCCTCATTAAATGTTGGAAATAGTTACATTAAAAACTATCATTACATGGCAACTATGAAATAATATTCTATTGTCATGACAAATATTGCTGTATTATAGTGCGCCCCTTTAATTTAGGGATGATTTTTATCTCTTCATCCTGGCATTGAATCATTAAGAATTAAGTGATTTGTTAGCTAGAATATAGCATGTATATCTTTACAAAATGTATGTCAAATTTGTAAAAATCTACTAAGGCATTTGCTATTGTGATTATTGTATTATGGTTGCTCTGGGACTTCGAAAAATGTTGAAAATTACAAACATTTAACAATACCCACAACAGTTGCTCTGGTAAGAAAAGACTTCCTTTTCAACAGGCAAAACCCTCAAACAAAAACAGTCATTTGAATAGCTATCTACTTAAGTTGCTGGAAATATGAGATGATAGAGGGTCACACAAACACCCTTCCTCCATTTCAAAGGGAGTAGAAGGGTAAAAGTAGTAATGTTGGGAAGTAGTGTGCACACACTGTGCACTATTACATAGATAGATAGAAAGATAGAGAGAGAGATAGAGAGATAGGTAGATAGATAGACTGATAAGACAGACCTGTACCTCATCATACCTAACTTAGCTATATTGATTAAACCATAGCAGACGAGGCTGATCAACATTATATTACTCTTCCTTACTCATCATGTCTCCACTTTATCAGCTAAAACTAGTTTAACTTTTTTATTAAAGTGCAAAGTTGACAAACTGTTTAAAGAATTTGTTCCGAACAGAAAACTTAGGAAGCTAACACTGGCCTGTTGCAACAGCCCAATTCATTTGAACTCTGGTCCTTCTCCTGACAATGCACCTTTCTAGTCACAGTTTAGGCGGCTTCAAGGGCCGTGCTGTAGTGCCACACAAATGGACACAAACCTGTCTTGTTGAGATGGTGATCAAAACCACTGGAAGTGTGTACTCAGTGATGGGAATGTTGTGTTTTTTCTGGGGTGCAGGTGTTCACTTCCCAGGCTGAAGCACACGCTGCTGAGCTGGATCCCTGTCCTCAGCTGGCTACCTCGCTACAACTTCAGAGAAAATGCCATAGGAGACCTGATTTCCGGCTGCAGTGTGGGCATCATGCATCTGCCACAGGGTATGAATTTGGATAATGAAGTAAGCATAGACGATCCAGACCAAACTTTGTAAAAGTATCATTTGAAATAAGTAGTGTGACATTTCTGACAAAGGGCAAATAGCCTGAAATAGCTTGCCTGCAAGAGTCTAAAAGTTAATCATTCTTTACAACAGAAATGACAAACCACAACAAAAGTCATCTCATGAGACAAAAAGCAGGTGCACAGTTCCCTTTGTAAATATTTACAGAGGCCCACCGCTGATACCCCAGAAGCAAACACAAGGGAGGTAAAAAACCATTGTGGACCAGGCAGAGACCCCAAGCAGAACAGAATAATTTAAGATTTACCATCTTGAGTGACATAGAAAAAGACAAAGAAGGTTAAACAGCATCAAAACCATTAACACGTTACAACAAAAGAATTAAATGCCAATCATCATAGAAGTAATTCAGAGCTCTCTCAAGTTCGCTCAAGCACAAACCTCTGCCTAGGCATTTCCAAAAGTGTCAGGTGAGTTATGTCTAAAATGAGTAAAAGTGCCTTATCTCACATCGTTAACAAATATTTGAAAATTCCTGGATTCTCAGGATTTTTCATATTTCTTTGTCATGGAAAGTTAAACACTGGGCATTGGAAAACTATAAAAGTATCACTGGGGTTAATGTGTGTGTTTTGTTGTTAATGCCACGTTATTTCCACCACCCACTGAAGCTCCATTTTTAAACAAGGAACATATATAACAATGTGGATGCTTCGCTGTCCCAGCTCAAACATAGAATGGAGACTATTCCTTTAAGTGCATCAAATAAGTGTTTGGTTTGATTTTTTTTCCAAATCAGGTATGGCATATGCTCTTCTGGCTTCCTTACGTCCAGTGTATGGCCTCTATACTTCCCTTTTTCCTGTATTAGTCTACATCATATTTGGGACTTCCAGACACATCTCCATAGGTGAGTAAAGACTTGAAAAAACATGACTAAACTCATCCCTATATGTCTTTGTGTATCACATGTTTATATATTTGTGTTTTGTAAGGTACGTTTGCTGTGGTCAGCATCATGGTTGGGAGTGTAACAGAGAGGCTGGCACCAGACACTGCTTTCCCTCTTAATGGCACAAATGGGACAGCAGCTGTGGACTTAGATGCACGGGATGCATACAGGGTTAAGATTGCATGTTCTCTCACTGTCTTGACGGGAATCTTTCAGGTGTGTATTTTGAATTTTGAAAATTTAAAGGCTGCAAGAGATTCTGAAAACACTCTAAGTAGTTTGAGCCAACCCCATTTTCTCTCTGTTCTTTTCAAGATACTGTTGGGTTTGGTGAAGTTTGGATTTGTGGTAACCTACCTATCCGAGCCTCTGGTTCGTGGATATACTACAGGATCAGCATGTCATGTATGTGTGTCCCAGCTGAAGTACTTATTTGGAGTTTCACCAGCACGCTTCAGTGGTCCTCTCTCCCTTATTTATGTAAGTATGTAATGCTTACTTTCTTTTAGTATGAAAACAAAGGTGAAGATGATCAATGCCTGATTTTATGGAAAATATTTAGAATGTACCTCGGTTAAGAATATGACGTTAATAATAAAGGTAATGATAACTTTATTCGTACACATTTTAGACGCATGTTTACAAACTGCTTTGACAGTTAAGTGCAGAGAATAATAAAATATACATTGACAAACGGGTCAAAAACAAAAAGACCACAGAACAAAATGCTAATTCAGTAAATCAACAGGAATAAAGAATAAAGGAGCAAAAGGGAAAGAAGGTGATTATGTGCATATTTCCAGACAGTTAGGATACTTTATGGGGGGCAATTATATGATAAGGGCCAAGACCAAAAAAGCATCATGACAAGAAAAAGATGCTAATGGGAAATGATAAAGGTGATGTCAATTAAAATTATTTCTACAACCAAAAAAATATAAAACATTAAAGAAATCTGGCCATGGTTCACACTTTATTGAACCCTAATTTATGATTAAGCTGTTATATTTTTTAAGTAAAGGTAAGAGGAAAAACAGGGTAAGATTGTAATTAGAAAAATAAACTGCAACAATAAAGCATGAAAAAGCAAAAACAAAAAAAAACAAAAAACAAAAACAACAACAACAACAATTCGGACAGAAGAATAAGCTAAGTTATTGAACTGAATTAAGTTCAGAAGTCAGTAAAATAGTTAGTCTGTCAAATGGCTAAATAAGTAAATAAACACCTTTGAAGCCAAGCTTATTTCAAAGACGTTAACTATCTTACTAATTAGCTAAACAACCAGGGGCAAAAATGTTTGAGCCAACAAAATACCTAATTTATTTGTCGAATAACTTAAAACTAACTTACTGCATAGTTAACTTAATTAATAAAACAATAAATAAAGCAACAAATTGAAAATATCCAGCAGATACTTAGCAGCCAAAGTACTCTTAAAGTTATGACCCAGCTAGCATGTTAACAATTTACTCACTTACTGACTCATTTATCTCCGAAGTCTAGCATTGCTTAAAAACTAGCCAACTAATTAGATTGGTGGCAAAATAGTGCAAGCTACTTATTCAACTAACAAACTAACCTGCTGTCTTACTTGCTTACAAACTACTTAATGTGCAAAGTTTTTTGGGTACTTTTTTTAGAAAATATGGAGGCCCTAAAGGGACGTTGGCAGAAAAAAAAACAAATATCAGTATCTGGTATGCACCAGATACCACTTAGTGCACACCAGATAGTTTCTCCTGTGCACCACATACATTAATTTTTTTTCTGCTGATGTCTCTTTAGAGGCTCTGTAAGAAGATGGTAGAGGTGAAATACTTGTACATAAAAGATAGTTAACACTCATTGTTTTTGTTGCATAAAAAGAAGCTTCAGTTGCCCTTAGTGTTGAGCAATTGGCTTAATGGGTTTTTGTTTTATGTCAGCCTTATTCAACAACACATTATTCTCTGTTTTTGAGTGATAATATCTAACTGTTCAGATAATTAAATTTATCTTTCCTGTCTTTTTATTTAGATTTATTTAATTCCTATATAGTGTCTGACAATTTGTAACAATAAGGTCCTTTACTTTTCAGACCCTGGTGGAATTATGTAGGCTGCTCCCTGACACTAGAAAACCAGAGCTGGTGGTAAGCATCGTGGCTCTCTTCGTTCTCATTTTGGTGAAAGAGCTCAACGCTTGCTACAAAGACAAGCTGCCTCTGCCCATTCCAATAGAGTTGTTTGTGGTAAGAACTTTTACTTCTGTGTAGATTCTTCTTTTATCAAAACGATGTGTTTGTTCAATGCTCCTCTAGGGGGCATCAGAACCAAAGATATAACACAAGACCGGAGGTCCTGAGACCTTGTTTTGATCTTGTTAGAAAGCAGGATGAATGGAGAAGTAATAATTTACCCTACATACTAAAGCAAATTTCCATGTGGCCTTATTCCTGACAGATCATAGCAGCAACAATCATTACCCACTTCTGTAGACTTCCGGATCTGTACAGGATTGATGTGGTTGGAGAGATCCCAAGTGGGTAAGTTAATGTGTGTATGTTTGGCAGATGAGTGAGATCCAGGACAGTAGCAACAGAACAATGCTCTTTATTGTCGTAATGGCAGAGTTTAGTCATGTCCTGCTTTGTTGAGCTGTAGAATAACAGCACACCCTCAACAAAAAGGGCATGAGTGATTAAATTTCTGATATTTTCAATCTCTAAGAGCTTCTGGAAAAGCCCATTAGAGAGGGAAAAATCCTTAGACAGCATGAATGGTGGATGTGTAAACATGGCAGGTGTAACAGATAGAAAAGATGCCTAGAGTTGGAATGAGATTTTGAGTTTACTGACATCTCGTAAAATGCAGGAGAATGCATTTGAAGACTTCAAATGTGTGGGGTGGGGGGATCTGTCTCTCCTCCACCATGTGACTGCAAGGTTAACCACTACAGAGCTTTTTTTAATGCATCATTTTTATCAACATGTGCAACTTCTAAATGACACCAATAAGTTGCTTGCCTGGAACAAGTCCATATATGAGGGCTGTAAAACCAGAACTGAGAGTAACAAACCCTCAGGTAGTTTGACTTTATTATTTTATTGGAATACCACAGAATCAGACATCCTCAAATGTAGGCCAAGGCATTTATTTACAAAGCTGCAGAATGTACAGGCCTCTGAATAAAGGATTGCTCTACCCCCTTATAATGAAACAGATTTTCAAAAATATTCTTTAAATAAGTTATCTAAAAATTTAGGTTTTTGAATTCAACAAGCCAAACAGACAATGTCTTTGTTTAAAGAGTTGCAGAATATGCAGACCTTGAAAAAAAGGAATTCTTCCATTTTCTTTTATTCCAAAATCCATCCATCCATCTCGGGGGGCTGGGGCCTATCCCAACTGACGTTGAGCGAGAGGCAGGACACACCCTGGACTGATCACCAGTGGATTGCAGTTTTCTAAAATCCCCATTTCAAAATGTTCTTAAAGTTGTTCTAAATAATAGTAAATCGAGCACACTTATCACCTGATTTCTTTCCTTTTCCTTACTCCAATACTTTCTCTTATACAGTGACAAAATTTGGCCTCAGTTTGTCCTGTCCTGCTTCTACATCAGAACAGACAAATATTATTGTTTGAACCTCTGTTTGTGAGATTTTTGGGCTTGGTGTTCAAGTGTCCCCCTTGTTTTTTTTCAACATTTAAAACCCACACTGTTGATTTTTCCCTGGCTTTATCTTGCTTCTCTTGCTGTGTTAAAAAGCTGCATTGTTTTAAAAGACTTGATGGTGAAAACCCTTAGAAGTTGCTTTGCTAAAAAATTAATTCAGAGAAATTAGCACAGTAACCATTGAAAATGGTCTGCTCTTAAAATGAGGGTCCACCTAAATGTGTTTGCAGCCCAGAAACAAGGCATGCTGGGCCCAAATGTAATGGGCTGCATAATGATTATAATATATTTGTATAGCACTTTTAATAAAGGAGGTTTTAAAAGTGCTTTGACAGCAACCAAAAAAAAAAAGACAAAGCACCAGAATCTTAACACAACTGAACCTATCCAGCAACGATATAAGGCACAAATACATACAGAAATTTAAAACAATAGTTTTTTTTTTAAATGCAGGTACAATAAAAGCTCTAATATTAAAAAGAGAGCTTGATAAGTCTCTCTGTTTTGGACATGATCAGCCCACAATGTATTCGCACAGCTTTTTTGTCTTTAATTTTGGCCATATTGATTTGCACAATGTCCCATTTTAAATCCTCTAATAGCAACAAGATTACATGACATGCTGACCCCTAAAATCTGGCAAGCAGCTGACAGCAGGCTTATTGTTATTATTGTGTTTTTGAGGGGGCATTTTGTGCCTTTATTGGTAAGAGACAGAATGACGGTGTAAAGGCTTGTATAATCAGGTGAGTAAGGAAAACCAGTCAGCAAACTGGACACAGGCTGGATCTGAACCCCGGGCCGGCATACAGTATATTGGACAGCTTGGTCACTAACCACTCCACCAAACCTGCACACCAGCTTATTATTATTATTTTCATTATTTTGAGTCGAGTGTCTATGAACCATTTAACACAGACCCCCTTTGAAAGTCACTAGTTTGTGAGTGCTTTTTGCACTAAGTTATAGTAATACAGCATTCTTCTTTTCTCTCTACTCCAGCATCAATGCTCCCCGTGCTCCTGATGCAACATTGTTCGTTAAAGTGATAGGAGATGCATTTGCTATAGCCATCGTGGGCTACGCCATCAACATTTCCCTTGGCAAAACGTTTGCCCTGAAACACGGCTACAAGGTGGATAGCAACCAGGTAAGAAGCACTTGGTTATAAACACGTGTGCTTACACCAACTGTGCCAAGTGGACTAAAGTTACTGACATAGGAGGAAGTCTTTTATCGCTGCAAAACAACTGTTCAGTTTATCTAAATTGATCCTCACCCACTGACTTTTGTTTTTGTTTGTTCTGGTAATCATTCCTTTTGATTTAAGAATATTTTATTGGCATCAAGTACAGCACAGTACATTCTAGTGTCTTAAACTTATTACTTATTTATTTGTTTATTCATTTATTTGGCAGAGACATTCCAATTGCACATAGTCACAAAAAAACTATTTGCAGCTGATGCCATGCAAGTGGAGTATATAGCCAAGGCTAATTCTCAACTCCTGTCCCTGGTTGGGCCTTTCTACATTACATAAAAACAAGAAATTACAGTGAAACCTTAATAAAATCTATTTAAAAAAACAAACTAAAACTACTATTAAAAACTAATACTATTAAAAATAATACTCAAATAAATATATAAATTCTTTTTCACATGCACACAGTATTCAGTGAATACTGCTGTTTTGTTGTAGAAGTTATAACAAACTTAGGCAATCAATTTACGTTAAGCTCTAACTTTAGCTACAGCTCTTAAAAATGGCAGTTTTTTCATTATGAAATAGAAACGTTTCAAACTAACCAAGAGGTGCACAAACCTCTGCCGAGGCATTTCCAGCACTATTGGGCAAGTTACTGTCCAAAATGTGGAAAACTGCACTTTCTTGCCCTCTTATTAAATCTCTTCAGTACTTCTTCCTTATGCCGACTGACACTCAATGAAAATGTTATCATAATCTGTGGGGGACTTTTTTTTTGGCCAAAATGTGGAAACTGTCCTATTTCACACTGTTGAGAAATCTTTAAAAATTTCTTGGATCTACACAGATTTGTATAAGCACTAAATTGTAAAGACTACTCCCATGTGCCCTGACCAAAATCCCTGAAAATGGCTTTAAAATATGTTGAGAACTTACCAAAGTATTAATGACAATGTGGAAAGCTGCCCTATCTCACAACGTTTAAAAAACTCCCTAACCCACATCTATATTGAATCACCATCAAAATATAATCACTTATTCCTTGTGCCATGCCTAACATCCTCTGATGATGTCATTAAAATCCATGCTGAACTTTTTTGTGTTATTAGCAAAATGTGGAAAACTGCCCTGTCTCACAATGTTAACAGAGCCTAAAAAATTCTGGATCTGCATGTGGATTCATATCACCAACACATCTAATCAGATTTTCCTTGAGGAACAATCAACCTTCCCTGGAAATTTCATCAGAACCCATGTATAACTTCTTGAGTTATCCTATTCACAATCAAACTATTGTGTATAACAGAATGTAAGATAAAAGGTGAAATATTTAAAATGACAGTGGCTTCTTTATTCACAGATGGTAGACAATAGGCTTCTGCTCTTGACAGCTTCCAGTGTGCACTTTTTATAAACTCTTATTGCCCCCTTCTGGTTTTAAAAAGGTACAACATATTTCTTTCATGTACCACACAAACAAACAAACTTACTGTCTAAAAAATGCTGGCAAAATCTTTGTGGAGGCGATTAGGCATATTAAAATGGTTTAGGAGAGGAGAGGTCATGTTTCATCCACCTTGTACAACAGCATTATCTGTATTGTTTCTATAGGTTAATGCAGACAGTCAATAATCACCTTAACCATCCTTTGAGGTGAGCAAAGATGCATTAAAGGCAATGGTTACTCAAGGCCATCTCCAAATGTCTTTCAGAACATAGTATCATGTTACTCAGACAGGATTGCCTCCAATCCTGAACACAAACATCGACCATTAGATAACCTGATACTTTATGTACATCACGCCTGTTCACCACTTACATGAACAAATGCTTTTTATCCTTAACCTGTGTTTTTCCTAAATGTGCATAGGTAAATCTTCCATTCTTATCTATGGCCCGCAGACTCATTCACACACTTGCAGAGGCATGTGACTGGGATTATTCTCTCTGGAGAGTGACAGGCTGCGAGCACTCACAGCCACTATGAGCCAGTCTGCTAAATCATTAATGCCCAGCAAGCTTTATGCAATCAAGTGTGGCTTAAATATGCTTGGCACTGTTCTCAGTGGGCCAAGGATGTGTTGACGTGCCCATAAGATTAATGAATAGTATATTATGGGACAGACCCAAAGGTTATAGACTACACATTTACTGGACTTGGTCTAAAATCCAGATTAGTTGCTCAAAATACCCATAATCAGTCAGCTTTGGCAGGTTTTCAGGGTTTTCTCTCAGTTTTTAAGTAAAAAATTAGGACTATGGTCACATCTTGGGTTTTTAGAGTTTTAGTCAGTGTAATTCCCGCTATTAGTCATAGTTAAAAAGAGGTTAATTCTCACTTTTTAGTTCATTTTGGCTTTCTAAATGCTTATTGCTTGTTTTTGTAAAACTTTTCAGAACATCATTTTGGAATTCCTGTTATTACTTTTCAATGGCTCTTAAGTGAGGGCAAATCTGCTGCTCTTCATGGTCATTAAGGACACAAATATCTACAATCAAAATTGTATCTCAGTAATTTTTTATGTTGAACCTTTTTTTTTATTCAGTTGTTACATTTGCTACAATTTAATGAATTTTAACAATTTAACGGCCATTCTTATGAGTTAGTTTTTGTGGGCAGTTTTGGCCCCAATGTCCAATAACACTTGTTGACAGCAGAAGGTTCATAGAGTGGTGCAAAGATGTTGTATCTCGTATGCCAACCCAGAGGCAGTTGATGTTGTCCTTGACAGAAAGGACTTTTCAGTTGGTTTTTTGTATTTTTGCTGATAAAATCTGTGGTAAAACGACATTCACCTTGATTATCTCTAATCACAAACAGAACTCTGAGGATTTTGAAAGAACAAATGTTTCAAAAAGCTGATGTCAGGCGATTATGAAGCAACAACATGACAGTTCAACCGAGATGCCACATCTATACTTTTAAGCAATATCCTCCATTGTGCAAGTTGTCATAGAAGTACACTTTATCATGAGCTGATCAAGTTGGGGCTCATGGTTTAGGCAATCATGCATGTAACACTGTTTATTAAAGGTGAACAGATAAATAGCAGGAATAGCAGTTAATTAGAAACTTCCCTTTTTAAGACACTTTAAAGGAGACATATGCTTATTTCTCCTTTTCACTATGCCAGACTAGGATGCCTGTAAAGCATTTCTGCCCTCAGTACAAGTCATTTAGTTCCTTCATTGCCCCACAATAGCGTTCTCAAAATCCTCATTTTAGGCCATTATCAAGCTCTTGTCGAAAAGCTCGGATCTCAGGATGACCTACAGTAACCTCGCAACGTCACAGCCCTTTGTGGTCTGATTGGTCAGTTCTATCGGGGGTAGAGCCAGCCTGTCTTTCTTCTTCTACTGTATTTTCCGGCAGGCTCAAAGCAGCGACCGCGTATTGAGTCCCCCTACAGGCCAGAGCTGGTAATGAATGAGTGCAAGTTAGGGAGCTATATACTGCTGCTGGTGGATGTGTTCCTCGGTGACGGTTTTGTGGCTAATGGACATCACAGAGGAGGAAGTGTTTTATCAGATTACTCCAATAAAAAGAAATGTACCCCGTGTCGTCACGACGATTCAAATCTCGTGGTCATCTCGCAATGACCTATTTTCAGAGGCATCAAATCTCGATCTAGGATATCAGAAAAAATACAATATCTCATTTTTGAAAATTAAGAGGGTGTAAGGTCTTTTCAAATTTATTATATTATATGTAAGTATTAAATCATGCATCAGCATGATATGTCTCCTTTAATGTTAAAAATCACAAATCATATATATACATGCATATATATGTATCTATAGACTGAAGAATATGGCTTCAGCCTGCTCTGCTATAAAGCGTCTGGAGATAACGCTTGTTGCTTCAGCGTGAATTTCCTAGGGAAAATAAAAGAGTAACATGAAGCTTTCTAGTATGAGCTTAAAGAAAAACAGTTCAGGACTGCAAGGCACAATTGAGTTGTTTATTTACAATAGCAGAAATAAACAAAAAGACAACCCTGTAACACCAGCAAAAACCCTTTAGCTGATAAACTAATATAATGCAAAATGACTTCAGGGTGCCCCAAGGCCAAAACAACGAAGGAAGATATTACCTCTAAACAAAAATACAAAGGCTGGACTCCCTGGCTGGCAAAAACAGGACAAGAGAAAGGATAAGACGAAGAAAATGGCAGAGCACCCCTACAGTTCCCACGGCACAGCGTTGAGTTTGGTTGACAAGTTTGAGGCAGAGGTCTGGACAGAAGAGAGAACTGTGACCCTCTGCTTATTCCTCAGCACCTGATGAGGGGATCTGTTGCAGGTGCTGCAGTTAAGTCAGGCAGGCAGACGGGAGAAGGGGGACAGCTCCCTGCAGCAGACCCCAGTTTGAGACCACAGAACAGACAGCCCACTTTGAGGCTGTAACACTTTTTATGAATGGGCTATGTACAAACAGAGATTGATTGAAAGGAAAAGGGGATGCAGAACATTTAATATTTGCAAAAAAAAAAGAAGTTTATCAGTTTGAATGGTAACTATCTTGTCTTTGTAGTGTATTTATTTGAATATAGGTCATTATAATAGGTCACTATTGAGAACCTATGAGCATGCCGTTGACATTAAAACCACGAGACAAACCACCATGTCAGTCTACATCAGCATCAGCAGTATGATTTTAACCTGAGGTGCTGTGTCTGCTTTTGTTCTCGTAGGAGCTGGTTGCTTTGGGTCTTAGTAACACGGTCGGAGGCTTTTTTCAGTGTTACTCTGTGACCTCCTCCTTGTCCCGCAGTCTGGTCCAGGAGAGCACAGGAGGAAAAACCCAAGTAAATACAATAATTTAGATTAACATTCACTCCAAAAACTTACAAACACATCCATTTTTCATGATGTACATGAGGCCATTTACTATGTACTAAGTGTGTGTGTGTGTCAGGTTGCAGGACTGGTTTCATCCATCATCGTGCTCATCACCGTTCTACAGATAGGTGCTCTCTTTGAAGATCTTCCCAAGGTAACACTCTCTCTCCGGTCCTGTCTCATCAGATGGTCAGTGCATCTGCTGATGGGTGCTTGAAGACTGTGTGTAAGGTGGGTCTGTCTGTGTGTGTGCTCCTCAGGCTGTCCTGTCCACAATCGTGTTCGTGAATCTCAAAGGAATGTTCAAGCAGTTCACGGATGTGCCCATGCTGTGGAAGACCAACAAGATTGATCTGGTACGACTAAATCCTGTTTGAGTGTCATTCTGCTCAGTTAAACACTGTGTGAACCTTGGAGCTCTTTGAACTCGCTGACTTTGGTGTTCTCGCTGCCTTCCAGCTGGTGTGGCTGGTAACGTTCGTAAGCACTGTGCTACTGAACCTGGACCTCGGACTGGCTGTCTCCGTCGGTTTCTCCATGCTCATGGTCATCTTCAGAACACAGCTGTAACTACACTCCCATATTTGATGATAATTAATGCTTATGTAATGTTAAGAGATTTCTGAGTAAAGAGTGGAAACTATTTTTGTCTGTTTTTCAGACCTCGCTACTCAATATTGGGCCAAGTGCCAGACACCGGCCTCTATGTAGACACAGACAGTTACAAGGAGGTAAGAGTGTTTTCTTACTCAGTGCTCTGTTGGATCTTATGCATCCAAGGGTCTTTAAAGGTGTAGTCAGCGATCTTCTAATCTTCTAATCTAATGCAATATTTGTCAATTTCACCGTATTTCTCCTCTCCATCCACAAGATGTCATCACTGACAGCATGTTGAAAAAAAGTCCGGTTTCAATACACAGCCTTGGCTCTGAATTTCAGCAGGTAAATACTGTGGCTCGGGCTGAGTTACCAAAACAGGGTTCACCCCCCCACATCCAGGGGGCGATCATTCTAATGCGCAGATCAGACGGGGGGGGAGTAGTAGGTTGCGTAGCGTGCGCAGTTAGCGTAAGAGAGAGATACAATATGTGCAGTAGAAATGGCTACAGCCCAAAAGAAAAAGGTCAGAGGAGCAGAAGTGAAAAAGAAGGGCTATGACCATGAAAGAACGAAGACCCGGGTCAACATTGGTGTTGCTTTCCGACGGTGGAGGGAACTCTGCTAATTGAAAGACGTGAAAACGGACGTGGATGTTGCCATCTGTCTGCTGGATAGGTAAGCAACATTAGCTTTGTGGTGCTCCACATCACAGTAACAGCCGTCAGGCATTCATCTTATTGTCTAATCTGCCAGAATGTATTGTTGTTGCGATGTTATCAATTATCACTCAAGTTGTCTGAGGAGTCGGGGTTACTTTAGCTACGTTGGTCAGCTACGCAGTTTCTACGGCCGTTTCCATGACGATGCACGTCCATCAGCTTTCGGGGTGGAGCCAGGGGTGAGGTATGAAGGGAGAGGCGGGTCTAAATTTGTTTATAAACAACCTCTCCACTCGTTTTCTCCCACATCGCTGACTACACCTTTAAGTGGACATATCACAGGAAAAAAACTATTTAAAGCATTTTTGCAAAGTAAAAGTTCTTTCAGAGTGGCAAAATGATTATGATTTCAAAGTTATACATTTCCATAGTTTCTTTTTTGCAGTTTCCTTTATGCATGGTTAGCAAATAGAAGAAAATCTTGATTAAATCATTTTATGTCGTATTTGGGTCCTTTTGTACAAATTCAGGTGTGTGAACAAACAACTTTACTAAACATATGCAGGTAGCCATTAGCAGAAGCAGTTGTTTAAAATGCTTAAACTGGAAGAGGAACAATCAAATTCAGCTACCAAAATGAGATTGACAAAAAGTAATTTGGCTTGACTGGATGCTACAGTAAGATTTTTTTTACAGCAATTCATTTTTTTATCTACAAAGCCCCGTTGTTTGGAACTATTTTGTATCACAACATGTGGGCTACATATCCTCCTGCCGACCAAACACTGCTCCTCATCAGCCGTTCAGGTCCGAGTGCTGCAGTGGGTCATTAGAGCATTAAATCTAGCTCGCCTTAATATTACGAAGATGGGTTGCTCCTGTATTCATACAGTATGTAAAAACAAGTAAAACAAATGACCACAGTACTGATACTGATTGCTTGATGTGGGCCTTTACCAACTTTAGCTGGTTGATCTAAATACGGACTCTCTGTAACAACAAAAGATTTGGTTTGCAGTGCCAAATTTACCGACCAGGATCAGAAATGTCCAGAAGAATTGTGTTACCAAGTCCCACTCATGACAGCAATGGGCCTCCAGGTTTATGGGTTCCACTAGGAAACTGTCTCGCTCCTGAGTTTCCACAACAAGATTTCCATCCATATTTCCATCCATAACTCCATCTGCAAAACGTTCTGCCTCTGCACTTCAGTTCACGAAGATATCTTCTCGTACTCATGACTATCGTGTTATTTCTTGTGGAGACCAACAACCCGAACAGCTAATGAGTGCAGAGCAGTGCTTGGCTATTGGGGGAATACGTAGCCCATATGCTGTACCTCAAAATAGTTACACACTTGGACTTTGGTGGGAATAAATAAATGCTGAAAAGAATCTTACTGCAGCATGTATTCAAGCCAACATAGTTTTGGGAGTAGTTTTACCCTGGAAGTGGAGTGATTATGAGGCTTTGAGTGGCACCATTGACTGCTATATAGCTGCTATAATGCACATTTAGCTATCTTTCCTCAGAGGGAGTGATGGTCAGTTTATTTATTGCTCATTAAATTTACATGTGCCATAGACCTCAAGCAACCCAACTTAACAAAAACAAATAACTATACCTTTAAACTTTCCATATGACATGATTTGGGCTGGAGGAGACTGTTTTTCTTATTTAAACTTGGCCTCAGTTACCCTTTTACAGGAACTCTCATGGATACATTTATTTCTGCTTTAGTCATTAGTTTTAGAGGAACCCCATTTAGTCAAACTGCACCACAGGGAGGATAAAAGTGCAAATGAGAGCAGAACAGAGCACAAGTTTCTGAACCCTCCGCTTCACAATGTCTCCCTACAGGCTAGAGAGATTCCAGGAATTAAAATCTTCCGCTCATCCACAACCATCTACTACACAAACGCAGAGATGTACTTGGAGGCCCTGCAAGAGAAGGTGTGTGTGTCCATAACTGTGTTTTTTCCTTTGTGTGCAGCCTCGTGTTTGATCACAACATGTAATCCCTGCCCGCTTGTCCACAGCGCCCTTAATTGCTTTCATTATCCCTCTTACTCGTCTCACTTTCCCTTGCCTCTTTTTAATGTGTTGTTCGGCTTTTTGTGCAGAGTGGGATTGATGTCGGGAAGCGGCTGATGGCAAAGAAGAAGCGGGACGCAAAGCTGAAGCGTAAACAAGAGGCTGCTAAAAAGAAAGCGAAGAAGGAGGCAAAAAAACAGGTATGGCATTCTGTATGAGTCGGTTAGAGCTACTTTAACCCTTTGTGCCTCGGTAACAAAATATTCTTTTTAAGTTGCTGGAGCAGTGGTTATTTCCTATTTCCTTGAAGTACCTCGAGTTGTTCCTGGAAGATTTGAGCCACCTGAGGACCAACAGGAAATAGTGTTTCACTGCTGTCCAAAAATAACATTCATCTTCTTTTCCAAAGACCACTGAAGAAATATAAATTTAGTGTGTAGTCAGTGTTTTAGTAAATGCTAACTTTAAGTCCAATAAAGATGGGACATAGTGTGAAATGTTTAAAAATAAAGTAAAATAATTTGCAAATCCTTTTCAACCTGTGAATACAATACAAAGATAAGATATTTAATGTTCAATTTGATACATTTAATTTCTCATAGTTTTTTTGTAAATGTTTTGAAATGGATGCCTGCAACACGTTTCAAAAAAGCTGGGACAGGGCAACAACAGGCCGGAAAAATTACTCAAAAAACAACTTAGTGATTTTATTATCTACTGTCTATAATGTCATATAGAGAGGGATCTCAGAATATGAGCAGCAAGGCCAAAAGCCATCATAGAGTGAACTTGACCTTCAATGTCTTAGGTGGCAGCTTCTGTGATGTTATGGGGGTGTGTCAGTATCCATGGCATAGGTAACTTGCAAATCTGTGAGGCACCATTGATGCTGAAAGGTACATACAGGGTTTTTTTTGCAACATCCAAGCATCATCTTTTTGATTTATTTCAGTGAGACAATGCCAAGCCCCAACAGCATGACTTTGTGTTAAAGTGTGGGTATGAGATTTATTTATTTTATTTTATTTGTTTATTTGAACATATAACAACAAAGATATATACAAAACAAAAAAGAGGAAATAGTAAGAAAACAGATAACTAATTTATAATATTCATCAGAAGTTACAATGTACATGCTCGAAAAGGAGCTGCTGCCTGCAGTCCAAATCTGTCGCCCACTGAAAATGTGTGGTGCATTATGAAGTGCAGAGTATGACTCTGGACCGTTGAGCAGCCGAAGTCGAACATCCGGGAAGAATAGAAAAGATTTCCACCAACGACAGTTCCAAAATGCTCATTGAGTGTTGTTAAAGGAAAAGTGATTTAACACAGTGGTAAACATGCAGTCCCAGCTGTTTGGAACATGTTGCAGGCCTTAAATTTAAAATGAGCGAATATTTGCAAGACTGTTGCCCTGCGATCGACTGGCAACCGGTTCAGGGTGTACCCCGCCTCTACCCTGATGATAGCTGGGATAGGCTCCAGCCCCCCGCAACCTGAAAGGGATAGCCGGGTATAGAAAATGAATGAATGAATGAATGAATGAATGAATATTTGCAAGACTGACTGAATCACATATTTTCACCAGCTGACATCCCTGTACACAATAACTGAATATACAATTATTTTCTTTTGACAAAGTTAAACATCATTGGCTGAAGACACCTCTAACTTATATCTCACTTTTACAGAAAAACCATGTGTCCAATATCATCATTCCCTCAATGGAGGAATCTGAGGAACAAAGAAGACAGAGTCAAGGAAATGGTGTGGCCTTGCGCACAAAACAACTATCTGAAAATGGCCAGAGTAAAGGTCAAGTGAACTTGGCCTTCCAGCATGACTCCATGTCAGACTCAGATACTGAAACGGTTAATGATAAAGCCATTGCCGAGGTATCACGCCAGGAGGAAGACGGAAATGCGCATGGCTCAAGCACTCACAGCATCATCCTGGACATTTCAACGACTGGATTTGTGGACACAGTCTCTGTGAAGACCCTGAAAAGTGTAAGTCTGTGCTCTGAAATGAGTGAATCAGGAGACAGTGCATCTTCTTTTAATTGACACAAGAGTAAAACAAACAAGAGGTGATATCTGTGTGTTTCTTCTAGATATTCAGGGACTTTGGAGAGATTGATGTAGACGTCTATCTCGCTGGCTGCCAAGGTGAGTGACTCGACAGACCAAACAGAGACAATCAAATATCAGCTATGCTGACTTAAGCACTTCAGCTTTAGATAATGAGTACATCAAGGTCTCAGTCTTAGTGGCACAACTTTGTTCCAACAGAAGGACGTTAATATTTATGTCTACAATCACAAATACTCTCTGTGTTTGGACTGGGAAATGAAGATTGAGTTTTTTATATTCATGTTTTATTTTCAAACAAGATTCAGTGTAAAACATTGTTTCAATAAATACTGTTTACGTTTTAGAAAAAGACAACTAGTGATGCCCTCAGAGTTTTTACAGCATCATCAAAATCAAATCACTCCTTCCTTGTGCCATAATCATCATTCCCTGAAAATGTCATCAAAATTTCCCTATTTTGCAGTGTTAAGAAATCCTTAAAAAATCCTAGATCTTCAACCACAGAAACTAACTAGTGGTGCTACGGCAGCAGAAAAACCACCAAGGCACTTCAGCACAGTCGGGCAAGTTATTGAAAAAAATGTGGGAATCTGCCATATCTCAAACTGTTAAAATAAACCTTGACAAAATTTCTCCATCAGTTGAGTTATTCAGTTGACAAACTAACAAAGAAAGGCCAGCAACTACAGAACCGCCTTGACAGAGGAAATAAAGGTGCCGGGCCTGATTTTAAGTAAGAGATTGTTCATTTTAAAATCCACTGAAAGCTATATGCCACAAGATGATAAGTAATTACAAAAAAGTCTCACTTTTAGATATATACCTGATCGAAATACACACTTTAAGATGAGTTTTATAGCATCAAATAGGTTATCTATAAATGCTATTCCTTAGCTTCGCGGTTGGGTCGGATAGGGCTGGACTGGCCTGGACTGGCCTGGATACTCAACTTCTGGAACAAGACAATTAAAACTAGAGCAAATTTATATTATTCGGACACGTCTTAGAGCACCGGGCCGTAAGTAGCGATATATAGCCAGCTACAAATCTACGATACTAAGTTTTCCAAAAACAGCTTGTTGTCACACATGAAAAACTACCGCTACGTAACTAGAAAGAGATACATTACCTTGTTGCTTTGCATCCTGTAAGTTGTTGAAAAAAGAAGTTGTAAAGCAATGCAGAGTTCTGAGGAAGGTCAGAACTGCATTCATTAGCAACAAAACAACAAACACATGCTTCGCTGCTACGGCGCAAGGCTGCTCATGGGTAGCAGAGTCTTTATGTCGCCGGAAATGGATTTTCCTCATAGCACCTTTAAAGAAAGCATTTTTTAAGTTTTAGAATGAGCATGACATAATTCTGGTTTAGGATGTGCAAGTCTTTTTGCTCCTGCTGATATTTGAAATGAAAACATTCTCATATTCAATACAGATTTTAATACCTTCATGTGAAAATAACTGAAATAAGATTTTTTTATTACACCTTTTATTATAGTATGATAAATCGGTTTACACAGTTTAAAGTCAGGCTGTACTGCCATTAAGAGCTACAAACAGTAAATAACAAAACTGCTGACAGAAAAAGACCCTGTTGTTTAGATCCTGGACTTTCAAATTAGAGTTAATTTGCAAAAACTCCACAAAATTAAAACGAACATTTATGACTAAAGTAACAGCTGTCAACATCAACTGAAATTTTCACATCTTCAAAAACTCGTATTTAGCTTGTTTGAGCAATTATCTGCCAGTATCATCATTATATCAATAATAATTTGCATCCCTTACATTAATTCACACTTTAGACGGCTTCTGTCTCATTTCTGACATGCACCATTGTCCTTTGTGCTGACTGCCTCTCTCAAGAGTATCATGTTTTGGTCCTCCAAGGCTGGCAGAACAAAGTCGAGGGAATGATCAGAGGTTGGTTGAGCATAAAGACAAACAACATTAATTCCTTAATCTTTGAAAAATTGGTTCTCAGTTGGATTCACATCTTAAATATTGAGTCTTTGAGACTTCAGTTGTCATTGTATCAGACAAATGCTAACGAGCTTTAACTTTCTGCTAGAATCCTGGAAATAATGGGAATAATGATTCTTCTATTGTGACAACCATTTGATGTTTCTTTTACAGAAAAAAATATTTTTGTTACACTTTTCAACTCAAAAGTATTAAGATCAGATTTTTTTAACCCATGTTACACAAACATGCTCTTTTTTCATGTATTCACATAAGGCTAGAGCTGCCACCAGACATTTTGGACCCTTCCTAAACCAGCTCTCAATCTGAGCATCTGTAAAGCAAAATGATGCATAAGTGTACTGAAGTATATATATTTTTAATATCACTTATATTTTATTACAGCCAATGGGTCATTCTTCAGAAACATGGATTTTTGGGATGGCAAAATGTCTTTTTTTAACATTTAAACTTCAACTACATTGTTACATATGCCATTGACTTTATGAATACACATAAATAAAAGCTTAATGATTGTTTTTTTGGTACATTTATCACAAAACACCATTTAATAAAGTGTATCCACACATCTGATTGTCACTGGTGTTCCTTATTGTTACCCATAGGAAAGGTAACACCAGTGACAGTTTCACAAAAAATGCCCTTTAACAAAATGGCTGCTGCAGAGCATGACACAGCATGTTACTAATCTTGATCTATTCACTAAATTATGTCTTCTAAATACATTTTTATTTGTTTGTTTGCAATTCCCTGCCAATAAAGTTGGTTACACCAGTGACGTCAACTAAAAGCTTCATATGAAATTATGAGATAAATGTTAATATTTCTGAAAACTGAAAAGGACAATGTTCTTACCAGGGTCCCTCTTCATAGATCTTCAAGAAAGAGTTCAAAGGAAGTCAAGTGATGTCATCAGAGTGATTTCTTCTCCCATAATAAAAGACTTTTGTCACATGGTAACACCAGTGACATGACTGCAGGGGACGACTACTTTTAAATATATTTTATAATACTTATTTGGCATTTTGTTTTAAAATGTAATTTATATCATATATTTGATAGTTATTTATACATTATTGTCCTTTTTTTTTTTTTAGTAAAACATATTTTTAAACTCAAAATACAGCACTTTCTCTCCATCAAGGACTGTGGAGACGAGCACTTTTGTTGTGGTTGGGGTTCTAAATAATTGATTAAAAAGCAAATATTACCACGCTGATGGCTCCAAATAGTGTGATAGCTGAATAATATGTTTTTTAAATAAAATACTTAAAAAAATCTAGCACAAACTTTTTTCTTCAGGAGTAATATATCTCTTAAGACTAGGGACAGAAAAATTCATGTTTCTGTAGAATGAGCCTAATTTATTCTAATCATTTCTTAATGAATCTTTGGTACTTTAACCCAATAAAAGATTTAAAACTTGTACAGACTGAACAATTGTCTCGCTCTATAGCCTGTTTTTTTAACACCAAAAT
Organism: Scarus forsteni; assembly: GCA_036419115.1. NCBI lineage: Eukaryota > Metazoa > Chordata > Actinopteri > Labriformes > Labridae > Scarus > Scarus forsteni. Next base: position 5,439,016 of record JAZDUH010000043.1, read on the forward strand.
ATTTTAAGCCACTTAGAGCAACAAAAGAATTAACAAAACTAATGTTCTCGAGTAAATGTTCAAAAGGGCCTTTTTGTATATAAATATATCATGGGAGTCAACCATGTAAAAGATGCCTGAATATTTCTTTTTGCATTTAAATATCAAGAAAAAAGTGCATTTTTGTATGTGAAGAGGAAAGAGGAAGTTTAAGACCTTTGAGAAATAGAACATTTGTATACTGTATGTACAAAATTCTGATAATGTGGTGTTTTTAGGGGCCCCAGTTAGTCATAGGCCCCTTTGTGCCCCTCTGTATACGGCCCCCTGATGTTATGTTTGTTTTCTGTGTCGTCATTCACCAGCATGTGTTGTGGAGCAGCTGGAAACTGCAGGTTTCTTCTCCGACTCCATCCCGAAGAGCCGCCTGTTTGTCACCGTGCACGACGCAGTGCTTCACATCCTCAATAGGCGGACGGACTTTGTTCTCGTGAGTCCGTCTCTATGAATATCAATTAGGCTTTCAAAGCTCTCTCTGCTTTGCCTATCACATGTCATCGCTGTCATACAGTCTGAAACGCTCCTTCCACTAAGCCTGTAATCGTCCCAATCTTTTCCAGGACATACCCTGCACTACCAGGATGTGACCGGCAGGGGTCAGACTGTTCCAACTCCCTCCATCCTCCTCTCCTGCCCACCATTGGTCGACGTTGTCTCCTCCCTGTTCAGTCAAAGAGGGGGGGAACGCACCACCTTGACATGGCGGCCGGTTGCCATGGAAATACAGGGAGCCGTCACCATGGCAACAGGCTTTTTATGATATTGTCTAATGAGACAGCCAGAGATACGTCACTGCGGCTCTCTCCTGTGTGTGGTGTGTGTGTGAGGGAGACAGAGGAGGGGCGGGGGCTGAGTGGGAGAATGTAACACTGGACTAATAGGAGTTTGTATTTATAGTCTGAGTGAGAGAAGAGAGTGAGCCAAAGGTTGACTGTAAGGGGAAACTCACATGGTAGAGGTGTGAACAGGCCTGCATGTGCATGTCAATCTATATTTTCATCTAGTCTGCCCCTCCGTTTATCTAAATATGTCAAAGATTAATCAAAGAATGGAAATATTTATCACTTACATCCTGGACATTACCTCTAACGTCACCATTTTTCAACTCAGGGACATTCTCATCATTTGATATAAGAATCAAACAGGCGGCAGCTCCTGCCACGTAGTAGGTGTATTTATAGTCAGTATTCACATGTCTGATTCCTCAGACATCTTCTATTTCTAGGTACGGTGTCATGTCATCAGCTACTATCATGACTGCCAGAGGTTAAGCTGCATCATAATAAAGCCATGTCGCCTTGGGCTGAAAAAGATTAGCTCAGCCTTCAAGAGATACTTTCTTCAAACTGCTAATACAATTTTAGACACATCAGTCTTATGAGCTGCCAACCATAGACACTGAAAGATCATAAGTGCTGATGTGTGCACGCTCCCAGGGTAAAACATTCTGGCGATGTAGCTGGTGGAGTGTAACGATTCCCGATGGCCCCCTGAATAACTGTGAATGGATTTTAAACATTCGCCAATGTAGATGTAATGCATGGGTGCTTGTGCTCAACGTAGGGGAACTCTAGCCTAACCAGAGCTTGGTGCTGCTGGACTTTGTACAAACCTTCTGCGATGTCACTCAACGAGCAGCATTTAAAATTAACATATATGCCATTTGAAGAAAGACGTCCCTAAAAGGATGCCTCAAGTCCTGCAACAGACATGAAAAGCATTGTTTGCTTACAGAAACTAGAAAAGCACTTGGAGAGCGCAGACCTTCGCCAGCGCCACAGTCCTCAACCATATTGGGATTTTCACCATAAATATTAGTCCTACCTTTATTTCTTCTAAATATTTCGATTTATTGGCCATGGAAATGTACCGCTAACAATTGGATTCATAATGACATCTATTTTAGTTCAGTAGTTATTCACGAAAAAAACAGAAACAAACAAAACAACAACAGAGAAACAACACACATCCTGGCAGGTAATAACATAACACATTAAAATTAACAGCTCAACACAGCTGTACTGTCTCACGGTCTCCCCCCTCCTGCCCTCACCTCTCCCTCCTCTCCCGCCCCCAGTCCCGCCTCGGCTCATATAAGACCTCGTGCTCATAAAAGACCCCTCCGCCACTCAGCCTACGACTAACACCACACATCAGCAGCAAACTCAATCAAAACTGAAAGCTCATCAACTGAGACAAGACATCTCTTATACACAGCAGTTAATTTCAACTGGACACGGTAATGCCGGGCGTTTGGCGCCGCCAGCGAGCGAGTGGGGTGGGGGATTTCTTTCAGCCTGTCCTCCCCAGCTCAGCTTACAGTGCTAACGACGATTAGTGCTAACAGGCTAACCCGCTCCCCTACAAGAATAACCAGAGTTATTCAGCAGACATCTCCCACTGTAGTAACAATCAATCCATGCGAACCCGATGCTGAAGGTCTGACGGCGGCTGAGGCTATTCGTTAGCCGTTAGCCGCTAACAGGCCTCAAGCGGGCAGAGCTCTGCAGCCCTCCGCGGGAGAGGGAGGCGGATTCGGTTCGGCGCTAGGCTTTCCTGCTCCATGATAGTTCAGTAGCTAACGCTGCTAGCTGCTTACCGGAGGTAGAGGGAGGAGGCGGGACCATGGGCAAGATGCTGCGTACTGCGAGTGAGGGGAGACGAGGGAGAGGGAGAGGAGAAGGGTGGTCTGCAGCCAGACTGTCTTGGGAGAGGGAGGCGGATCCCCGGGTTCGGGCGCTAGGCTTTTCGGCTCCATGATAGTTCAGTAGCTAACGCTAGCTGCTCACCGGAGGTAGAGGGAGGAGGCGGGACCATGGGCAAGATGCTGCGATCATGAGTGAGGGAGACGAGGATTGGATGGACTCATGGACTAACTCACGGACCAATTAATAGTTGCAGGTTCTTAGGCTTGATTGGTCAGCTAGTATGCAGCTTTTCAGCGGATATACTGAATGGATTTTTTTCATTCTTTTTGGTCTTTATATTGTGTAGATAGGACCATAGGACCATAACAGCCTTATAAACGGTGTTATTAATATGTACAAAGCTTCCAAATCGTAGACCATAGCTTTAAGAGTTGCAAAAGTATGCAGAGGTGAACTCATGTTTACAAGCGTGGTGGATCAACATTTAAGCATGCGTAAATATTGACCATCATCAATGCTGATAACTGACTTGGTTCACCGGTTCCAATACAGGGGCAAAAATTGGCCCTAATGCCAGTTTGTGAATGTAGTGTAAGCCTCACACTGCTACATTTCTATTTTAATCCGAGCGTTTGATGTTTTTTGTAATTTTGGGTTGCAGCTTCTCCCTAAGAGATAATGGTAGCTTTGAGTCTTCACCAGGTTTAAACTACGAGTTGAAGTTATCCACACCAGGGACACTTTTTCTACATGCACCTACTTTAATAAAAAAAAGCTTGTATGTGTATTTTTTTCACTGACTCCATTTCAAGGGCCGTAACAACAGATGACAGCCTCTATAAATGAATGATCAACCAGCAGGACAAACTGAGATGTGTGTCAGTGATCCTGAAACGATTGGCTCCCTGGATAAAGCACTCCTATGTAAACAATGTCAAGTACTGCAAATGACAGAGCACACATTTCTCCCTCGGTGCTCATCGCTCACGCCTGTGCTACTACACTGATGTTATTATACCAGTCTTTTTAAATGTTTGACTTTATGAATTTATTTTTATACAAGTGCCGATCTGTGGAATTGGAATGTGATTAAAGGAAAAAAACAGTTTTGTACGTATCAAGTTAGTTTTTGAAATGAGAGCATGTAAATAAAGAGCCATGAAAACACACCGGTCCGTCTTTATCAGGTCATTTATTGCTTCCTTTCTGACATGGCATCAAGTCTCTTTCCCCTCCCCTCGTCCCAGTCTCCTGCTCATTGCACAGTTCAGTCTAAAGTTTCTCCTTCTCTTATGGTGGAAATACTGATAATCATACCCTCCAAATATTGTTAACACTGATTCACAGACCCTACAATACACAGGATACTTAAGATAATTTATTACACACAGCTGGAAGTGGCGATGCATTGTCTCTTTTTTGATTCTCTTTTTCTCTTTTCTTTACAAATGGAAGTTAGTTTTATACAGTTTGATTGACATACAGTTGGCAGGAATAATGGCCTGGACGGCTGTTTTACATAAAAATGAAGACACCACTGCCATGGTCCACCACAAACACACCTCTTATTCACATTCACACGCCAGCAGGGGTGGAAAGTAACTAGTGACAACAACTCATGTTACTGAGTAGTTTTTTGTGTACTTGTGTAGTTTTCAAAGTCACAGCTTTACGTTTACATTAGTAATGTATCCGCTAAGTGTTGTACTTTTAAATAATATTTATAAAGGTGCTACATGTCACACAGCATCTGAGTACTGAGTGCAAAATTAAATAAAAGCTAAATTGATCCAACATTGGCCACAAAAGAGTAACAACTTTGATGCTGAGTTTCCAATAATGAAATACTTAGTGCTGAAATTATATTTGCACCTAAAGCAATACTGGTTTTAAACACAAAGTTCAGTTTAAAAGTAACAGTTTGTTTCATAGGTATTAACCATTTTATGACCCTCTTTGAGATCTTTTAAAAAACCTTTTGCATCTTCAGTGGGTACAAAAGAGGAAAGTGATTAAAGACTGGTGGTAAAGCAGCATATTTGTCAAGTTTTAAAGGCCCTGGTGACCCACAGAGGTGTTAGTGGAAAAAAAAACATGATTAGATCTCATCTCAGGACTGTGTGGGCGTGGCTGAATTTGTTTGACTGACAGCTGCACAACCCTGTGGAATCTGTATTTGTAGGACCTGTTAATATTGAAGGTTCCTTATATACAATGACATCAAAATCTCTGTCACTGTAGCTCCACCTGTTTTTAGTCTCTCCAAGGTCCAATCAACCAGAGTGTTTCAAAAACCCCTGCATGGGTGACCAGGGTCTGATGGACTTATTCGCATGGGTTTAGTGTTTTCTGTGGACCTCTGAAAATCTATTCTGTGTGTTTTTAATGGAGTGTGAATCAATCATGACCATTTCTAAGTTACAGGGCAGAGAGCCAGCAATATTCAGCACAGACAGAGGCCCTCTGATGGTTTTAATCCAGTCCACATTGGCATCTCTGCACTTAAGGGTGTTCAGTGGGATGTTTGACTGGCAAGTTAGCATTTTATGCTTATATGTGATCAAACAAAACAAACAAATAATTAGATCTTGACATATATTGGCTGTTTATTTCCTGACTTTTATCCACAAATATTCCTTTGCTCAATTATTTTTTAAGTTGTTCTCAAAACACTAGCCTGTACACCTCACCTCTCTCACTGAGTACAGGCAGCACTTCTGCACCCTGCCTCTTCTACAGCTCTTTACATTAGCCTGATATGATGATATAATTTGCTTTAGCTTTATAAATCATAGAAGAAATTTTCAGTGAACGTCACTGATCCTTCAGTTATAACATCTGCTGATCTGGGAACTGTTGAGGATTAATGTTGATGCGCAACACATCAGTCCAAAACCTACTGAGTCCACCTTAACATCAACAGGATCAGCTGCAGAGAGATGATTAAAATGACAGCTACAATGGTCCATCATTAACATAAAACATTAATCCTCTCCCATGAATTTCCAAAAGGGAATTTAATACCAATTGCTTTTTTACTTTCCCTCCTCTATCACTCTATGCACAGATTGCTAAAGTACAATAAGATGCCATCTCAACACTTCAACCTTTAAAAGTGCCAGGGAAATCTTTCCTAATGAATTTAAATAGCTAATTTGTACACAATTTAATTTGTATAAGTAAAATGAATCTGATACTGAATAATTTAGACACTAGTTACTTGCCGTGTGTGAGCATGAAATCTGCAAAACAAGAGATTCACGAAAATACTCTTTTAGATTTTTTTTTTTTAATTAAAGAAGGTATTGGGCCACATTTACTGTTTGTATCATGCAGCATCTTCAAGTTTTAAATGCATCTGTTATCGTGTGTGCAACACCAAACAGTTGTAGTGGATCACATAGAAGTGTCAAAGGTCCACAAGTTCTGTGCAAACAGGGTCTTAGTTTCTGTGTCTGCAGGAAGTGTGTTTTGCACTAGCAGCTTTTATTTTCAATTCAAAATAGTTTAGCGTTAAATCTCAGTGCTTGGTGCCCAGGGCGGAAAAAAAAACGGGGTCAACATCATCTGATTTTTGTCTTTGCCCACTCAGCATGTTCGGTTGAAAATAGTTAAACTTGTGATAAAGTGCCACGCTTATCAATGTCGCTTTTCCTTCACTGGCCAATCAAATTAAAGAAAGGTCAGGACTTCTGACGTTTGCTTTGTAAATGAAGACAGCTGAGGAGATGAAAATAAGCTGCTTCGTATTTACAAGGGAAGTATTTTCTGGTCTTCATCGTTCAGTTCTAGTGGTAGGATGTGATCTCGTGGCTATATTTATGTTTTTAGGGTGACTTTTTGATGGATTTAAGAAACAAGATTCACGCAGAGTGGCTTTAAACAGCCTTACAGTGTAACTAAGACATGCAGACATCAACCGTTGTTGCCTGAAGTGCTCCCAGTCACAGTGGCCTGATTCTGATTTTTAGTTGAGAGCAAAGTGAGGGAAAATGAGATGATAACCTAACCCAGTATAGGGTTTATTTAGGAAATAAGCAACTTTGAATACCAGCATCCAAGCAACGAACAGTAAAACATTATAAAGCAATAAAATTCTGACAATTTTAGAAATGTTGGACTCTGCTTTGCAATAAGCGATTATTGCACTACTCAAATAAATCAAGTATTTAATACCATATCATTTTAATTTTAAGATTAATCAGTGCATGTTTCTGCTACATTAATTTATCAATACTTTTTAATACACCCTGATATATTAGTTATTCTTAATTTATTTGGACAAAATATTACAGAGTCTTCATGTAAAAACATGACTCACAATTCACATCTATGTTATATCTACTTTTGAATATCTCTGCATGAACATACCCCTGTGTGGGGTTATCATTTGGGTCAGATTTTAGTAAATACTTTTCCATCATACACTCAATTTGACTCATGACACTCTAGCTGTTTACTCAAACCACATGGCACTTAGAGTCGACTCAAAATAAAGCACTATTTACTTATACAGGAGTGAAGTCATAGAGTATTTAAGTAACTTTTCTTGTACTTTGGTACATGTTTGTACTCTCTCCACCCCTGCATGTCAGTACAGATACATAAACATTTGCTCACATACACACTCATTCAGACCATGGCCAATCAGCAGCAGGTATGTGCTCTCGTAGAGAAAGCTTCATCAGGATCTTTTTAAGTTTCTGCTCTTTTAGCACAACAAGGACGTGACTCTTTTGGATGGATGATGCTGTGAAAACCCTGACGGACAGGCACAGGAAGGGAAAGATACCACAACTACACCGGATACACAACACCCACAGGACAAAACAAGACGGGACGGCACAAAGGTGGGGAGCAGAGAGAGGGGAGAGTCAGCGAGGTAGAGTCAGAAAGCAGAGCAGAGGGTTTGCCAGCGTCTGAGGATGGCTGTGTATGGATGAGGGTGTGTATTTCAGTTCTTCTCTCGTCTATTCTTTGGTCCATTTGTCCAGGGCTTTAAGCCTCTGAGTTGTTACAGAAATCTGGGCTATGCTCTTACCAGGCCTGTGTAGTGTATGGACTTTTTAAGTGAACTGGTGTGTGCTGATGTCGCGGGAAACCTTTGCTCTATGTTCTGTAGGGGCCGGCTCATCAAATGACACTTTCAAAGAGAAGTGTGCTCTTGGTAGAGCAGTCTGCAGGGGGCAGCAGTTTGGCCTCGGTCTCAGGGGCCAGGTACTCCAGGTGATGTCTCCCCCAGACTGGGGTGGTCAGGTGCTGCCACCGCTGCGAGGAGAAAGACAAAAGCATGTGTGAGTTTCCTATAAGTGGCATGTCTCTGCTTGTTCTGAGGGGCCCTCTTTAATAAGTAAAGAAAAAAAATGTGAAAAATAAACAACAGAAAGAGGAGAGAGGAAAGTGTCCAGGGAAACAGCTCTGCTGATGCAAAACAGAAACTCAGGAGAATGTAAACGACTCTGCATGCCTGCTCCTAGGCTCACTGACCTCCCGCAAAGATCCTTTGCAGCGCAGCAGTTTGTAGAGAACAGTGAGGGGGATACAGAGCATTGAAGACAAGGCCAACGCCCAGCCGAGCACTTCGCCCCACAGGGGGTAGGTGTACACTGTGTTGTAGGTGAGGGGCTTGTAGTTCACTACATGGAACAGGAACACTGCCTATAAGAAAAATAAAAGAAACAGTATTACTCAAATGTTAGGGCTGCTTGACCATGGGAAAATTTCCAGTCACTTTGATTGACCTTTCACTCAAATTACCGAACATGATCTAAATCATTTTACAGCACCTGCTTCAGTGCGTGAACTTTATATGATTGACCCTCCCCTGACCTTTCCTGATCGTTCTGGCTCTGTTAATATATATGGTTTGATTAGTGAAAAGTATTTTTCTCATAAATTTTGGATTTCAACTTAAATGTTCCCACTGGTCTCCAATCAAGTGTGTAAAAATGTCACTATGTTAAGGCTTATAAACACACTGTGTGTAAAAATCTGCCACCAGAGGGCTATCAACAACAACAATAACTTAAGAGAAAGAGTAGAGGCCAGACCTTTAAACTCGGAGACTATAGAAGAATTGGACAAGGCCATGTCTTAAGAGCCTTTGAAACCTCTTTGTGCCCTCTAATGGATGCTTCCATACTGCCTGTGGCATCTCAACCACACTTTAGCAAAATCTACTCACAGACAAAGAAGACATGTGCAGGTGGAATAAAACAATTCACCGCCCTCACAGCGAGAGCACATAGATGCATTATAAATTTAGAAGGAATCCATTTTTTGAATCAAGCTATAAAGATGCGTATAGAGGCTTTAAAAAATGTATTTTCTCCATAGAAAATTATTAGGATATCAGGTCACTGCAACCAGCTCCAAGTGGACACTCAGGGTACTACAGTTTTTTGGCACTTCCACATGGGCCTACACTTGCGTCCCCAGAGGCTGATGCCAGGTACAAATGTACACAGAGGGACCTTATATCAACATCATCTGTCTTCATCGTGTTCCTTTGTTTCATATCAGGATTCTCTGCAGTAAAAACTGCTCTACAAGAGCTTAGATTTGTTTACTGAAAACTAGTGAACAACCAGACGAACAGGTCAGTACATACTTCACAGAATATATTTCATTAGTTCATCCAGGCAACAGCCCACTGAAAGTGTTTGGGAGGGCAGAACTTTTCGAGAGGATATCCGGCCAGTGATCACTCTGTCAATAACATTCATCACGGGCCAAACAGATACTGTGGGAGGCAGGTGTTACTGCTGTCGTACAAGGTACAAAACATGAGCCACTTCATAGAACTTACTCCTGGCAAAACATTTCAAAGTTAAAATATTTTTTTCTATCAAAAATGGTTCAGTATTGTTATTTCGTCTTAATTTAATAAGTGAATATGTTCAAGATATAAGATGAAATTGTACTGAAGTTGTTAGCTTCTATGCTAATCTCAATACAAGCAGTCACCTCCCACTGTCGTCACACTCATAGCCCTCGCCCCTTCCTGCTTTAAGGACACTGATGTAGCTGTGCTGCTTTGGTTTCAAGCATACATGTCGTAGGTAAAGCTAGACAAGATGGATCTGATTGATTATAGACATTGAGTCAGTTGGATTCAGCTGCATTGCAAGGTTTGTTTCTGTCCTTCAGGCAAGTTTTTACAGGGGCAGGAGAAAAGCTTTAAAAAGTGGACTAGTTTGTGCGGTGAGTTACTTGCAAAGCATTCTGGGGTTTCTTGCAGTAAAAGCCAAGAAGTCCACTTTTTAGATCTCTTATCCCAACCTCCAGGGCTGAAGACAGAGGTCTAAGTGAAGTGCCAAAACTTGCAGTACCCCAAGTGCCCACTTGAGGCTGGCTGCAGGAAACCTGGAGGTGTTATGATTATTATGATAAATTTCTGGTTTGGGAAACAGGAAAATAATTGATATGACTGCACTACTGGTCAGATGACCTTCAGTCCCAACTCAACATGGCCTCTCTGTGTGTAGGTTGAGCTTAAGTTTGGTTGAGATGACATCCAGCATGACAGCCTCCATTAAAGACATCCACAATGTTCCAAATGCCCTTTTGATTATCAAATAGCTGACATCATGCGATTTGTCCAACTCTTTTTACAGTCTATACTTTTCCCTCACAATGTAGAGTTTACAAAGAAATGGAAATGTTGGTTTGCTTTAGGGCTGGGAAGTAAGGCCTAAAGTCAAATCCCATTAATGTATTTTTTTCTACTTCAAAAAAAAAAAAAGAGAAAGAAAGAAAGGACAATGACACCAAAGTAACAAACACAGGTTTTGCTATAATTAGATCAATATACTGGATGTCATAAAGCTAAATTAATTTACCCTTGAAGATTTAAAGTAAATGTTGTATGGTTTTGTAAAGATGAACAGTTGCACTCTGTAGTTTGGATTAGGGAGGCTCATCTATATGAACTCTGAAAGCTGCTCTATTTTCACACAAAAATGACTCTAAACTCTGATCATTATTTTCATTAAGAAAAATAAAAGGCTACAAAGCTAAACATACCTCTGCAAAAATGATCAGGCCTTCCTGTCATGAAAATATTTTTAAAAATCTGCTCTGTGTGTCTATTGCAAGAAAACATGGGTGAGAGTGTTTAGTCATAGAGCTGAGGGGAACGAAACAGGCAGCAGGTTACTGCCATGGATCAACTACAAAACTTTCTGATGACAGTGTCATTGTTTTCTGTATGTATGTGTATTGTGTTGATTTTTGACTTTAATGGGTTTTAAGTTTTCATATACTGTCAGACTTGAAATTTTAAATACACTGAGAGCATTAAGGACAAAAACTGCCCAACCCCACAAACTGCTCCGGAGAAATCCAGTCTGTAAATTCTCAATTTTGGGGGGGTTAAATATTTTTTTCATCTCAACTTTTTCTAAGTCATACTAAATATTCAAATACTTCAAGGATTGTAACTTTTTTAAGAGTCACTCTGATGACAAGATGTTAATCTTTTTAAAAGGAATTTGAATAAACTTGATCCGGACAGTCACACTGGTGTAGCAAATTATGTTATTACAGATCTGTTCAAGTTCTGTATGTCTGACTCCTAAAATCCAGAATAGTTTAAAGTGACCTGCGTCATTTTTATGTCTTGTTATATAGGGGCTGAGTTTTTGTCATATTTTGAGCTCTTTCAGTTTTCAAAATTAACTTTACTACATACTACAGCCCCCTCTGTTCCTCACTTCGAGTCATCAGAGAGTTGTTCTGTGGGAGGAGCAGAGCACACACTGTGCTGCAAAGGGAAGCTGGTGCTCCCTTGTGACCCACACATAATAAAATTAGCAGAGTGCATTGCATACACTAATCATCTTTATCTGCATTATATAGTCTTCACTATTGTAGAAAGCCTCCTATCCAATCAAATGTCCACTCATGAAAAGGGCAGATGAAGTTAAAAGAGAGTCACACAGGGCAGTACCCACCACACAGACAAAAGGCGTGATGTAGGACCAGCACCACTTCATGTAGGGCAGCGGCTGATAGCCGATCATACGAGCCACGTCGTCCATGAAACGGTCAGCGCCTGACAGAAATGACACAAGGATGATGCTGTGTTTAGGTCTTGGATTGTTCTATCTGTGGTGGGAGTATTGTAATAATGTGGCGTTGCCTCACCATAGACCCATGCAATCACTATACACTCCCAGAACGCCTGCCACAACAGGGTGATGCCGCTAGCAGAGTAGTAGTCAAACAGCTGGAAGACATACATCCCTCCCTGAAAGAAGAAAAAAAAAGCAGGCAGCATTGAGGCCATCATGTAAATACTTTATGTGTGACCTATTTTCCAGCCATGTGAGGCTTTCCTCTGATTCCCCTCCAGCCAGTATTTCCCCCTCCTTATCAAGAATAGGGTTGACTATTCATCGTAGTTAATAACTGCTTTGTTAATGATCTGCTAGTAAACTAATCTCAAGCTCAGACCTGCACCCTCAATGCCATTCTCTGTGTTATGGTCTGACAGCTTCTGAATGGCTGTGTATCAAACTTGATTCTTCAGCAAACAAAACTTGAGTAGATCCTCAAAGTACCTCAGTGACCATGGACATGTCGATGAGGAAGCAGATGACACAGCAGATGGCTGCCACCACCTCTCGTCGCAGGGAGCCCAGGGCAGATTTGGGGGGTAGCATGTCCATGATTCCTGTTATCAAACCCTCCACTCCTACAAACTGGATAAAAACATGGCAGACAACAGAAGGAAGAAAAAATGAGTGACTAAGAACACAAAGCTGAAACACACATCTGGCTCTTGTGCACACACAGATTATTTTATACCATGAATGAACTCAGTTTCTAAATGCACACATTCCAAAGATGCTCAGGAAGCTTTTGGTTATTCCACAGAGTTCGTCCATTGTATTCTAACAGGTAACATTTAGGGGAAGTCAGATAAAATAAAGGTGAAAGTTCTTAGAATAACTCACATAATGTTAATGATTATCCAAAGAAAACTTCAACTCTTTTAAGTGATGTACAGGTCTTGGATTAATTACACAAACTTATACATTAGGACTGTCACCTTATAATCAGTATTGCAATATTAGTTTGAAACTGTGGGTAAAAAATTGTATTCGAACTGTAAATATAAATTCAAATTAAAAATATACAGTTATATACAAAAATTCAAACATTATTACAGACATCGAATGAACACATTCTGAAAGGTTGCTATTAGGCAAGTTACTTTTAAAGTGCTTTCAAATGTGACCAAAAGATGGTGTTTTTAATATGCACGTATTTTTTGTTCATACACACCTTAATATGCGCTTGTATTTACCCGTGAAAATGTGTTGAAGTTATCTGTTTAAAGTGTAAATTTTAAAGAAACAGTATTTCAGCAGAAGTTTAGTTAAAGTACTGCTCTTTTTTGAGTTTGTGCCTTTTTGGATGTGGCAATAAATTAATAAACATCCAGTGTGTTTGTTATCTATATGTGTTTCTTTTCAGTCGTCAACTTTGCTCACTGTTCGCCAAAAATGTTCGGCCCAGCTCATGTCCTAAGTCTGAAAATCTGGCCTGACTGAACTTCTAATTGAATAGCCCTGCTGTAGGATCAAGCCAGCTTGTGGTGTTGCTGGCAGTTTGGCGTGTCAAATTACAAGCAGTTGGTTTTAGAACATCAAATACATCATGTGTTTGTTTAACAGCCAATCAGCACCTTGAATCCAAGAGAGAAAATGGGTGTAATAGGTTACACTGTGCATAGTTGACAGTATAGTGTTATCAATGGTTGGCTCACTATTCATCAGGAAGTGCAGAGTTATCATCAGCTGTTCCCTTTGTTAATGTAGACCTGTCTGTGGTGTATATTGTGAGAGGGTATAAGGCTTAAATCCCAAACAGAATAACTGAAAGAAGTTGCTATATTATTGGATATGTCAAGCCTCAAACTCAGCTAAGTGGCATAAGCTTGCGGGAGCATCCGGGTATCCTGTTTAGTCACAGATGGAGAGCTCAAAAGTCTCGATCCTCTTCCTTTTTATTATTTATGCTTTCATTGACAAAGCAGACATGCAGCTGTATCAAGTAATTCACCATCAGTGTCCTCAGTCATGTCGTTCCCTACAGGAATATGCAGCAACAAGAGGCTGCAGCATGGAAGTGATGAGTGAAGTGTTGGGTCGTTTCCACACATCATCGTTAAGTTACAGTCACTCTGAAAATTTGACTTTTTGGCCCGTATGTGACCCAAACCTGCTTTTTTAATGGCACAAATCTTTTGTGATATCAGCGGTACCACACTAGTATCAGCAGATATATTGGCCTAAAAGTTAAATATCAGTAAAGTCCAGTTGTTGAAATTTTGTCAGATGTTTACAGCTGATACATTGGCCATACATATCAGCCATATGACTTTCTTATATTGGCAGTAATATCATGAAAGAGCACAGATGTAGCATTGCTTCACCTCATCATCACGGCATGGGTACATTTAAAGAGCAACATGTTCATTTTTTTAGGAGTTAAATGTTGCTTTACTTATTTTACCTCTGGTCCTTGCACATTGTAAGCAACAAGTAAATTTTTGTCATCCGAAGACTTTCTACTCTTGACAAAAAATATCAGTATCATATCAGCGTTAATGCCTTGGGAAATTTTGGCACATCAGATATCAGCAAAAAAATCCAATACAATGCAGCTCTTGTAAACAATGTGCGAAACAATCAATCTCAATCTTCTTCTACTGATTACTTTTTAATCATTTGGTCAGCTCTGACTGCACAACTTCAAAACTGATACAAACAAGCTGACATTTAAGTTATAATATGAACAATCACGTAAAAAGAAGAACATATTTCAAAAAAAAAAAAAAAAAACGATAAGGATTTGCAGTGTGAACGTAGCCTTAGAGTTGCAGTGGTGTGAACTCACAGGTTTTAAGAACATTCAGGGTTCCCACTGTTTTCTCCAAATCCCCTTCCAGGACTTTTCCAGGACTTTTCCAGGATGTTTTCACCCCAACTCCAACTTAAAATGTATTTATTCCTAACCTTCAGGCATAATCATTGTCTCCTAGCTGTGTTTTTAGAAGGGTTTTTGTGTAGTGTCTTAATATTTTTTTTAAATTTGTATTTACTCTGCTAAATATATTTAGTTGATTTACTGTTTAAGTAGCCTACATTTTATTTTGCCATTTTTATTATTTCTTTTTTGTCAAAATTTTTTGGATTTTTTTATTTCATTAAGTAACTTGCATTATTTTATCCACTCATATTTTATGGCTCTGTGTATTAGTTATCAAGTACGTTTTCATTTAATTTACTATGTTCCAGTTTGTTCACTAACAAGGTAGAAGGAAGGTAAATTTTCCAGGATATTCAAGCTTTTCCAACACATTTTACATTTTTCCTCATTTTTCATACGTTTTCCATGACAGGAAAATTGGTCAATCAATTTCCAGGTTTTCCAGATTTACCAGAGTGGCCTGGTCCAAACAGTCACATGTCTAGACTTGTCCTGTCATGAATCTTTGGTCTGAACTGGAACTGTTTTGGAACTATAAAAATGAACCAGACGCAGCAGTTGGCTCCCAGGCCATAGTTTGTAACCTCTGCTCTGCACTGATTCTCCTGGTCACATATATACAGCAGCTTGCACTTGTGCAGCTGTAGTTCTGTACGACATACAAAACCGATGCACTGAGTCGATGTTTGCTGGCCATCATGAGTCCATGTACGCGTACTTAATAGCAGGTAAATCTCCAGCTATCTGTTACAGTTCTCCACAGTCATCTCCCAGAATCAGCATGATTTTTTTTTACGATTGAGTTAATGCAGGTGAATATATCAGCTTGGCCTAGAAACCGATCCTTAGTGTATCTATGTAAGAATGTAGACATTAGCTCAAGTTTAAACTCCAGACAGAGTAGACAAGAAAATAGCTGTTTTGTAGCTATTTTTCATGGTTCATAGAAAAAATATTGCCAATGTTTCTATGGCAGGAAAAGAAGGAAGAAGGGGCGACGAAGAAATGAGGCTGAGAATGACAAGTGAGAGAATAAATGAATGGATTGGAGAGCAGACAGACGCTCTCTGTGTGAATCAGACAGAAGCTCATTGACAAATCCCTGGGCTGTAAAACAATGGAAGTAGGCAGTAGCTCAAACTGAAACACAATAAACATGCAGCAAAGAAAAGCAAAGCAAGTGCTGAACACAATAAAGAAGAGGGGAATCTCTCTGATTTTTGCCTCTACTCATGTGTTCACCAGCCTGTGTGCAAACAAATGCAAATGTAACAATAGTCAGTATTACCTGGCTGTCCAGACCCAGTATGAGCAACATAAAGAAGAAAAGTGCTGCCCAGAGTGGCGCCAGAGGCATCAGAGTCACTGCCTTGGGGTAAGCAATAAAGGCCAGGCCAGGACCTGCACATTAAGAAACAGAGTCAGAGCCTCAAATGTCAGGGGAATGTAGCTCTTACTGTCAGTTCTCAGCCTGCTGCATGAAGTTTCAGGTAGCAGGTTTTCCTCGGAGGCCGTATTCTTACCACTCTCGGCTACCTTACTGATGTCCACGCCTTGCTCCGCAGCCATGAAGCCCAGCACAGAGAACACCACAAAGCCCGCAAAGAAGCTGGTTCCGCTGTTTATGAGAGCCAGCAAGAAAGCATCCCTGCAGAGAAACACACGAGACAAAAAGACAGAACAAAGAGAGATGAAGAGGAAACAAAGGAAGCCGTGAGGAAACGAGAGGTACAAAAGAGGACAGGTTTTTGATTCCTGAAGCTCTGGCTGTTGAAGTGACTCTTTTTTGAAATTATGTTCACAAGGGTTTTATGCTCATTTTACAGGGAAAAGAGGGGCCATTAATGCCTATATAATACATTATGTATTATTATTACTATTATTCCTAAACACTCTTGGTGTAACTACTTTATGACACAAAACAGATTAATCAACGTATATAAAAAAAAACACTTCAAAAGGGAAAAAGCTTTTGTGTCTTTTTTATACTGTCAGAAAAAAAGTCTTGAATTTTCTTCATGAAATTGCTTTTGAACACATCATAATGACATTTTATCTATGCACCAAATAGTCATTTTTTTAGATCCAACCCTGAACACATCAAAATGTGTGCACTTGAAGGTAGTTAAGTAATGTTCATCTACAGTAGGTGATACTGACAAGGATTTCAACATTGGACACCAACCAGTGCAACTATCAACTCTTTCTGTTTGCTATCCAAAGTCACTTTTTGAAGCTGAGGATAGCACTTTTTCCACAATTTTTTTTCCTGGTAAGAAGGATGATATTTTGGTGTAATCTGATGCACAATTCTGACTTACATATGCATCCGCAGAAAGATCTAATGAATGTGTGTATCAATGAAGCCCCATTCACACTGCCGTTTGAAGCCATAATATTTTTGCGCACGTGATGTTTGCCTCCAGTTTGAGTTTTGCAGAGACAGAATTGAAGGGCAGTTGATGCCCTAATTACTCTGAGTTCAAAAGTAGTATTAAAGACGCACTATTGATGAGAAAGGAGCCCACAAACATTTTATTTGAGTTTGTTTGTCTTTGTGTGTATGTGGAGATCCTGCCATGTTATACTCTTGCACTCCTCCAAACCTGTACTATGGATTGACACAGACAGGTACGTATGTCACGTCTTTGTGGAGTTATTATGGACGTCTCCAGGTGCAATGATGACAGAGCTTTGTTGTGGTGGTCTTATGTAGACTATTGAAAACACTATGATGTCACTAGACTCACAAGGTTGGATGGCTGTATGGATGAGTCCATCAGATCTTGCAATGCAGAATTATCTCAAACTACACCTGCTGTTCCTCAACTCCTCACATAGCAACTCATACTGATGTGAATTCTTAATTATATTGGGTCAAATGAAACAGGCATTTCATTACCCTTACATGTTGACTCATGATGTGTTTGCACTAAGCAGTCCTGTTCAGTTTAGCTTGGTACGGTACACATTTACAGGTGTTTCCATTGTCAGATACAAGGAAAGGTTCCCAAAGACTTTACCATCCCATTCTTTGGTGCCCTTTTTAGAGGGTGCTAAGCATAGCAAGCTGACTTCAAAGTGTGGTGCTGAAAACACTGCAGCCTGTTCATTGGTCACATGAATTGTCAGTTCTCATGCATTAGAAGCTACAGAGCCATGTTTAAATCAACAGAGTGAGCAACTTAAGCTCTGCTTTTGCTGTAAAGAATGTTTACAGTGCTGCGCTCTACTTTTGCTGCTGATGTCACGCAATCATGACCCTCTTCTACCGGCTCACATACCAGCCCTCAAGTGAAGGAACAGTTGGCAGCAGAAACACAAGCGAGGTCAAGGCTTTTACCAGACCACTCAGTGGAAACAAAGCTCGAGGCACAAACAAAGCAAATGAATGGAGGCTGCTGATAACTCCTAGCTGAACCAAAAACACAGCAATTCATAAATGCGTGTAAGACTGAAACAGTTTAATATCTCACAATAATTGCAGCATTCTTTCTACCTTGGGCTGCAAAGTTTGTCAGTGACATTTGAACATTGAACATCTTTATACCAGCCGTGTAAACTTCTAGTGATGCTGAAGTCAACCAGCAGTGGCGTAGCTCTTTCATATCCAAACATTATACTTTATCTTGTTGACTATTTCAAAAATCAGGAGAGTAGGGTTCACCTGTCAAGATATCTTGATGAACTAAATGTATACAAAATAAATATTTGTTTGTTTTGCTACAAGCTTTTTTTCCAACCTATACCTAAGAAGCCCTCAAATAAACCAAATTCTAGGGTTATGTCATCTCTGCAGTGCTCCACATGATGCGGTAACATGAGGCTCATGTAAGATGCTCAGGACAAACACTGTCAACAGAGCAGATGGGCTTGGAAGGTGAAATGAGGATCAATAGCAATTTCTCTGAAAGCTCCAGCAGTCTCTGAAGATGACAGGTGGAGAACACAAAGTCAATGGGAGGTCTGTCTCAAGGTCTGAGAGGGAAAGGGTGAAAGGAACCCTTGGTACTACTTGAAACAACTAAATATAGTTAAAGTTTTTATAAGGATGCAATCAAACTTACACATCCAATGGCGCTCCTATTATAATTTAAATCTGTACAAATTTCTTGTGATACAGTCTTCGTGGTGAGGAAGGACCCTCTGCTTATCCTGGGTCAGTGAAGGGCAGCTGTAACTTCTCTGATATCAAGAATGTATAAACCGCAGTTGCTCAATAGCATATTTTGAAAGACTCTTTTCAGTTTTTCTGTAGCAAGATTCACCAAGTTCACTGTCCTTATGAAAAGATAATTGGTAAAACAGGTGCCCATATGGGGCTCGAAGATTAAGTATATTCCTAACTTTCTGCCTTTAAAGGTTCATTGCCCTGCACAATCAATTTTTTGTTTTAATGTTTTTAGAAGGGGATTGGAAGCAGATGGACATGAAAGCTTATACTAAACTTTCAGTTCTGGACAAATCACTTTGCCTCTTTAAAAAAGGCCCCATCAAACACATTGTTTTTACTTCCTGGGGGCTATTATGTCACAGCTATGCAGCCTCCACCTACAAGTGTGTTTTCTGTTCGTCACAGGCCGACATCATGACTGTTTTGAAAGTCCACTCCATGGCATGTAACCCCTCCTCCCCTCCTTTCCATAAGATACTATTTAGCCTGCCAGTCATTACGGAGTTCATTATCGTAGCGTTCTTTAGCCTCCATCCCCCTCATTTTTTCCACTTTTTTCTCAACTTAGATCAAATCTTTTTTGAGCAGACACCCATGAAATGTCATAAATAGTCAAACACATCAGAACATGGGTTCTTTTAAAGTTGGTAGTTTACATTTTATCTGATTATTTAGGTGTCTAACAGGTTTAGACAATATGTCCTTGACACATTTTGCAGGGTGTGCATGTGCAACCGTCACATCGCAGTAAGTGCAATGTCAGTCATGCTGGCATGAGTGTTGTTTGATAGAAAACAACAACAACAAAAACACCATCTCTCTTTTTTCTTTGCCAATCTATAACAGAAATTCATCTGATAGGAGCAGGTTTACTCGGAGAAAAGACCATCATGCATGCATATTTGTGTTTCCTGAGAAAAATCATACGAACTACAGATAACACTCAACTAAGATACAGTGGTGTTACAGATAAAAGTGTGGCTACGTTGAATATCAACTCAATTTTTTTTTCTTTAGGGCCCCTTTTAGTTATAATTATGAGAGCACCGGTTAAATGTGCATATGTTGAACACCAAAATAGATTCTTAGCATATGCAAATAAAAGAACCTGCAACCAATATATGGTGTGGATCTTTGTTGCTGTGATGGGCTCAATAGTTTTGAGACATCCCATAATATTTCAGGGTATAGCTGCTTGCTGAAGTGTGCTTCAGTCTTAGGTTACTCTATAGTCATCTCTGCTTGTTATCTACAAAGACAAAGGTCTGTTAGTAATGTGTGAAACAAAATTATGAACTGACTGTCTCATAAAGAATATTTATGGTACAGAATCAAATGTTAAGTATAACTTATTAAAAAGACAAAAAGCCTTTGAGCACAGCTGTGTTCAGGAACTTTACCACCAGCTCACAGGCCAGCAGGTTTAATGACACTTCAGAGGAGGAAAGAGTATGTTTGTTGTGTGAGTGAGGTGAGACTGAGAGTGGATTTCATTTTCTGTTTTATTGTCTTTTCCGTGATGATATGAGGGATGTTGTTTTAGAAAGATGTCTTCTATTAATGTTGACTTCTTTTGGTTCAAAGGATTTGAAAAGCCTAAGGTGTGCATTACTGTTCGTGTGGCAGAATTCATCTGCAAAGCCTGAGAAAAAAGCAGAACACGTATTTAAGACAGATTTGGAAAAAAGGAAACACAACTTGGTTTTGATCTATTACTGAAGTACAATAATTCACTCAGGCCATTTTCACACCAGGATCATTTGGGAGTGATGTTTGTGTAAAAGTGTCTTTCTGTGCTTGGCATGGTTTGTTTGCATATATAAAAACACATCAATTTCTCCCTGTTTTGGCACCAAAAACACTCTGAGATCACCTGAAACTGATGGTTTCGGCTCATTTCCAATCGGCCCCTGGAGCAGTTCATTTGCTGTCTGAACACGATCAATTATAATATTCTGATCCCACAGAGTCACCTTCTGTGCACGGGCACAACAAACCATGAAAACATCAACAGGCTAACATTCCTCACCGCCTCCACAGCTGATCACTCCAGGACTCAACAACATGGACTAATTCAAAAACTGAGAAAGATTCCCAAACAGTAGTCCAGCTAGTTAAAGCAGGAGAATGTGTCCTTTCCAAAGCTGCTATTTGCCTTTACCACATCTTGGACAGGTGCTATGTTTCAGTATGTGCCTATACTATCTGGTGTCCCTTCAATTTGACAGTGAGCATTAAAAGCTCCTCCTTTTCATGCACGGTGTTGTTACAGTGTTGTTTACGTGTATATTGTAAGGCATGTCCAAACTGATGAATATGTTCATCCGTGTAACCTTACAAAGGACTTTGATATCTGCTTTTATCCTCACCATACCATTGTTTTGTGGACAGGTCTACCTTTCCATAATGCACAGTGCAACTCTAACTACAGGAATGATGGCTGTGATGTATCGAAGGCAACTCAAACTGGACTCAACTCGCTCCAAAACACTGCATAATGAACTCAAGGCAATCGAAGGAAAATACGCAAATTAGTAGAATTTTTTAAAATCAAAACAAAACAACTGAACCATTGGTGTCGTAATGACCTCAATCAACATCTTTTACTCGGTACATCATGCCCAACATTTTGACAATTTAGCAACTTGCCTCATTGAGAGACAAGCAAGTGTGCACCCTACTACCCTGCATAGTGTTCAACTCCTTGCTGTCAGCACAGCACACACCACAAACTATGTGAAAGCCCTTTTACTCAGATTCTGAACTGCTGAGTGTTTTGTCAACAGGCTACTTTCAAACACATGATCCTGCTGACATGTGAGAGTCCGATGGCAGGCAGGAAGTGAAACATGGTGATTGTGAACCAGTGGGAATGATGGACAGTGATAGATACACTATTATCACCAAAAGTATTCACTTACCCATCCAAATAATCAGAATCAGGTGTTCCAGTCACTTCCATGGCCACAGGTGCATAAAATAAAGCAATAGGCATGCAGTCTGCTTTTACAAACATTTGTGAAAGAATGGGTTGCTCTCAGGAGCTCAGTGAATTCCAGCGTGGAACTGTGATAGGATGCCACCTGGGCAACAAATCCAATAATGAAATGTCCTCACTCCTAAATATTCCACAGTCAACTGTCAGCTGTATTTTAAGAACGTGGAAGTGTTTGGGAACAGCAACTCAGCCACCAAGTGGTAGGCCACGTACACTGAGCCACGTACACTGACGGAGGGGGGTCGGCGGATGCTGAGGCGCATAGTGTGAAGAGGTCGCAAACTTTCTACAGAGTCAATCACTAAAGGCCTCCAAAGTTCATGTGGCCTTCAGATTAGCTCAAGAACAGAGCAGAGAGCTTCATGGATGGGTTTCCATGGCTGAATAGCTGCATCCAGACCTTACGTCACCATGTGCAATGCAAAGCATCAATGCAGTGGTGTAGAGCACATCGCCACTGGACTCTAGAGCAGTGGAGACGCGTTCTCTGGAGTGACAAATAGCGATTCTCCATCTAGCAATCTGATGGACGGGTCTGGGTTTGGCTGTTGCCAGGAGAACGATACTTGTTGGACTGCATTGTGCCAAATGTAAAGTTTGGTGGAGGGGGGATTATGGTGTGGGGGTGTTTTTCAGGAGCTGGGCTTGGCCTCTTGGTTCCAGTGAAAGGAAATCTGAATGCTTCAGCACACCAACACATTTTAGACAATTCTATGCTCCCAACTTTGTGGGAAGAGTTTGGGGCTGGCCCCTTCTTCTTCCAACATGACTGTGCACCAGAGCACAAAGCAGATTCATAAAGACATGGATGACAGAGTTTGGTGTGGATGAACTTGACTGGCCTGCACAGAGTCCTGACCTCAACCCGACAGAACACCTTGAGGATGAATTACAGCGGAGACTGAGAGCCAAGCCTTCTCGTCCAACATCAGTGCATGACCTCACAAATGTACTTCTGGAAGAATGGTCAAAAATCCCCATAAACACATTCAGAAACCTTGTGGACAGCCTTCCCAGAAGAGTCGAAGCTGTTAGAGCTGCAAAGGGTGGACCGATGTAATATTGAACCCTATAAATTAGGAATGGGATGTCATTTAAGTTCATAGGCAAGTCAAGGCAGGTGAGCAAATATTTTGGACATATAGTGTACAAATTAATGGCAGGCTGTATCATAACCTTTAGATACACTTGATCAGATTCTGTTTCATATGGACTGATAGACTTGCCTGGCTTGAGAACATCAATTTTTTAATTTACTACACAGCTATATGATGGATTTTCAGAGTCTTGTGGCTTACTTTTCTTTGCTTGCTGTGAACAACCTGGGATGTATAGTATCATTGACCAACAGCTGTGCAGTTTTGGTTTAAGTGAGGATACATTTTTATTTCAGTTCTAATCTGTATTACAAAAGAAGTAGAATGATTTAAATAAATAGAATCTAAAATCAGCAAATATTGCCACTAGGTTCTAGCTGTATATATGAAGTTATGATATAAGCCTTAACTCAGATTTTAGTATGTGTGCATCTGCTTTTCTGTATTTTTTTGCTCTACCAGCTGTTTTTTGTCACTGCTAATTCAACTTGAGTGTTTTGTTTTTCTTCCATCATCTGACAGGCATAAATAACACAAAACTTGAAGAAATCACCTCTTGGGCCATCTGGGGCTCTCTGCAACAAAGTGATGTAATCTGACAAAAAAACTATTGGAGTGTAAACATAAACTGAACATTTTCTAATAAAAGCACATTAGTATCTTTCAGTGAAGACCATTAGAGTATTGAAGTTCCTTTCGGTGGATCAAATTATAACATTACTCTGGACCAAAGTCTCAAAAAGACAGACGATTCAAATGGAGGCTGCTATTCATGCAGACATAAGACTTTCACATGTTAGGTCTGGATATTTGGCCAGGAAACAGGAGATCTTGACCCAAAAAAACAAAGCCTTGAGCAAATATACTTTACACTGGAATCTGTGAGAAATTCATGCACACAGCTCCAGCTATTCCTGTGCTCCTCTTCCTCTGTGTGAGAAACAGAGCCGGGCTGACATAGCTCAGAATCTGGACTCATCTTTTAACTTCCAATTAAGGTCAAGGCAGAGAAAAAGTCAGATGGCAGGGTATTTATGAGGCTCCTACTATTATGGGCATTCCAACTATGCAAGTGCTGCTGTTTACACAACAATTATCCTCATAACTGTTACGGTGCTAGCCACCTTGTAAGAGCCTTAACGTGTTTACATATCTGTCTGAGACTGTGAACACATGCAAGATTACCAACCCGCCAACATAAACAGAAAACCTAAGGCCAGCTTTTGCTTAAAAAAATAACAATTTGGCATGAGTCTATTCTATAATCTGGAATCAGGGCCAAATGACCTTCTGTTGTTCCTGTTTTTTTTATTTAGTCTGTAAAAATACATGAGAAGACTGGTTGGAAAAATAATCAGCAATGAATACTCAAGGACTTAAAAAACAATAATAACAAAACCATAAACAACAGCTGACAGACTTACTAGCGACTGTTTTTTTATCATCATTTCGTCAAATTTAACAGAGTGGCGTTGAGTTTTTTCATTGAGGGAAAGCCTAATAACTACTGAGATATTCTTTTTCTTCCGCTGTACAGTCATAAACAGAGTCTGGCCGATGGTGTTTGTGTGTTGATGTTGGCCTCCTTCCAGAGACTGTGGTGTCTGATGTGATGTTGTGTTTAAACTCACTGGTAACAGTTGTTATGGAAGCGGTTGTAGCTGCCCAGTGCAGTCAGGGCGCCCAGTCCGATGGCATAAGAGAAGAAGATCTGAGTGCCCGCATCAATCCACACCTATAACAGATGAAGCAATCTCAATATTAAAAATGCGTTGCTTTGATTTTCAGAAGTGAATTTCATTCTGTCTTGTAGCCACACTGCAGAAAACAAATGTGTTACGACACCTGGCTTTGCTTACACTTCAGCCAAAGCGACCTGTGTCTGAATTTTCTGCTCTAATGCGACTCAGCTTTGACTTTTTATGAAAGTTTGAAGCCTGGATTATTCATGACAACTTTTCCCTGAGCAGATCCTTATATTTAACAAACTCAGACCAAGCTAGGATTTCGATAAAGTCCCAAAAAAATACCTAGCACCCTTAAATAAAATCACACAGCTATAGCAGCAAATACTGATGAAAAAAAAATCAAACTGAAAATGTGGAAATTATGGCTTTAGTATCACTTAAGGTATAAGATCTGGATTAAATTATCTTTCTTTGTACTCTACATCAAACAGCTTCAGACATCATAAACTGACAAAAGCTGCAGTCCTTATGAATAAGTATTACTAGAAAAACAACAACAAAAGCAGACAAAAAACAGCACATATGCTTATAAAATAAATTATAGGCACAAACAAAGTGGCCTTAAATGTTTTCTTTCTGACTGTTGTATACATAGTGTGGCATATTATTCCAAGCTCTTTTTTAAAGGAAAACTAATATCAAAATCAGCTCAGGGCTATAATTAAGAGACCTGATCACTTAAAAAGAGCTCATTGGGTGTGCTGATTCAGGGCATGACATCTTTATCCCTCTGATGTTTTGAGTCCAATGTCTTAAAGGCATTCAAGGGAACAAAGGGATTTTTCTGCATTTCATTATGTGATCAGTAACATAGGTGACTGCCATTTAATTGTATGACTTAATGTTACATTCTTTGTGAGAAAAGTACTTTTTAAAGTGTGGAAGCCCACGGCAGCAGGAGAAGGTCCTGCTTACTTGTCCTTTCATGCTTTACCATGATTAAACAGACAGTTGCCCTTATCCAGCTCATGTTATCTGTAAAAATACACATTTCTCTCTTTTTGAAAAGTTTAGGAAATATTTCAAGAAGTGTTAGCTGTCTACAAACAATGTTTATAACATACAGTCTGTCAATTCACAAATAAATAAATAGATAACAAATCAGGTCAGGTATGGGCACATCCCCAGTCAGCAATATGTCTTCCATCATGCCTGACGACTTGTCTGCAACAGCGGCAACGTTAGCCCTACTTCATTTGAAGGCCTAGGGCTAAAAGATGTAAGCCCCTTTCAGCTCTGCGGACCGTTGCTGTAAGCCTCTGTACTGTGCATTTCATCCTGAAGTTACCTCTCAAAATTGTAAAAGATGGCATGTTGTGGTTTTTCTTTTGCAGATGGTTGTAGATCATCAGTTCTGCCGACTATGTAATCTCTCTTCACTCAGTGCTGTGCTGTGTGTTGTTGAATTTCAGCCGATTCATTTTAGGACTGTGTCCAGGCCGAGTTTAAAATAGTATTGTGGGTGAACAGCCAAACAAAAAGACCAGAGCAAAACAAAACAGAAATTAAACACTAAGGCCTGAAAGAAGGGTCTGCAAAGGGCATACCTGCGCTTCTCCAAGTTTGGACCAGTCTGGTTTCAGGTAATAAACAATCCCATCTAAAGCTCCTGGCAGAGTGACGCCATGGGCCAAAAGAACCACCAGAACCAGGTAGGGGAAAAGAGCTGTGAAGTACACAACCTAAAGGGAGATGGAAAAAGGAGAGCCATGAAGTGTGTGTACAGGTTCTGTGGTACCATTTTTAAAGTGTAATTGAGGGAGGGGCTGAACTTTGTTGTTATTCATGAAAACTTGAATTTAGTGAAAGAAACAAAAAGTCCCACAATAAACCCTAAACACATTAAAAAACTGTAAAACACATTAAGTATAAACAGTGTCATTATGTGATGAATTTAAGAATTAACAGAAAAGTTTAGTT
This sequence comes from Scarus forsteni, assembly GCA_036419115.1. Taxonomy (NCBI): domain Eukaryota; kingdom Metazoa; phylum Chordata; class Actinopteri; order Labriformes; family Labridae; genus Scarus; species Scarus forsteni. Next base: position 5,465,640 of record JAZDUH010000043.1, read on the forward strand.
CTTAACACAATCCATCAGCTATGGCAGAATGTTATAACCTAAGTATATTTCATCACTTTGATTAAGCAATTACCTGCTTTGCAAATACTCAAGTCTTAAGTAGAAGCCCATTAGGTCCTTCCTGTAGTGGATGTGTAATGGGCCCTGTCATGTTACTTTGAAGAAAAGGTAGCCTGTAAAATGGAAAGCCAGACAATTTGTAAACCTCCTGCAATAGCAGGGGTTTTTGGCAAACCTTTTCAGAGGGTAGAATTTGTCAAGTTATGCTAAAAGAGCCATCCCCCTGCTACTCAGTGAAAGCATCAAGTCCCAGCTAAATCAGTATGGTGAGAGCAAAGTAGTGAGAAAGCACATGTTTGCCTTGATCTAGGGTGAACACTGGCAGTAAAGCCCATTCCAGCTCTAAAACATCTACATGGTGGAAAGTTTCTAATCGGCTTATGGCTGGCTGGCTCAATCGCCTTCATTATTTTTTCCCCTTGCTCTATAAGCTTTGGCTACTCTGGAGACACAAGTGTGCAAACAAAGACAAGTCCATGTGCCACAAATAAAGATGCATTTAAATGCTTATATATTTCACATGTAAGAACAGCAAGGTATCTTCCCTTAACCACAAAACAGAAATCCCTCAAACAAATGTTCACGTAGAATATAACAACGTGGATGGAGGGATCAGTTGAAGATTATAGTCTTACTGAGGATTAAGCTTCTCATAAACATAAATACAGTGAGAAAACTACACAAATGAGCAGAAATTCAAATTAAAAATGAGTGTGCTTAACTTGTGTTTCAGTCTAGACAAAGATCTTCTCACTATACAAAAGCTGATTTGGGATCAAAGGGCAAAGTGCTGCAGTTATTTAAACCTTTGCGTGTAGCCATGCAAATACTCAGTTACCTTTTACAATGCATTTTAGCATTTATCATAACGTGTTAACTTGAATGTATTAATCTGCTCCCAACAAACAAAAATACCGACACATAACACTAGAATAATACATCACACAGGCAGAAAATACTTCACCTTGCCAGTTGATTTAACTCCTTTCCACATGCAGAAGTAAACAATGACCCAAGTGGCTATGAGACACAACACCATCTCATAGCTGATGTCTCCAGGCTCGTGGAGCCCACCAGAAAGACGGAGTACTTTACGCCTGGGAGGGAAAAGACAGAGATAAATCATTAGACATTTAGACAAAGAAAAAAGACCCACTAAAGCAGCAACATAAACAAATAGTTATAACTTCAAGTGACAGCAACTCCAACTTTGCATAACAAATTTGACTTTTATAGAGCTGTAAATGTCAGACAGAGGTCAAAACTTCTGAACACACAAAGGTTATATTGAGAGGGACTTCAAAGTACACAGCACAAACGCAGGGCACTCACACTGATAAGACCTCTTCAAATCAAATTATAATAGCAAAACTTCTATGTCCAAGCAGTCGTAGTAATACATACAGGTATATCAGGTATCTGAACAAATAAGAGGATGATTTATAAAAGACGAATGAAGTACAAAAAACAATTCAAGGACCAGCTTCAAACACTCAGAGCTATGTATGAAAGACCCCTTCAGATTTGTCAGAAAACATATAGTTTCCTTTCAAAATCAACATTTTCCATGACATATTATAACACAAAATACTCACCTAATGTTGAGCATTGATAGCAAAAAAGATTTTTTAAGTTGCATACAAAAAGTATTTTTTCTCAATCATGGATCAAGATGCAAAATTGACGTAATCCCAATCAAAGAGGTGGGACACAAGCTAAATTTTAGTTATATCACCCTTGTTTTAATCTTATGGTAAAAAAAGAAAGTTAAACTCAGCTTTGTCAAAGCTTTGGAAATTGTTCTTTTGTTCATGTATTTTAAAGGTGCTATGAGGAGAATCTATTACCGGCAACGTAAAAGACTCTGCTACCCATGAGCACGCGCGGCAACTGTCGTAATGCTGCGTTCCAGTAACCTCGGAACTGGGAGTGACATCATCTCAGAGTTATCAGCGTTCGAGTTAAAATCGGAAAAAAACATGCCGATCTATCAGGCTATTGTTAGCTGCTGTTAGCACGCTCTGCGTTGTTGTTCACAAATATCACATGAAGAATGTGATTATCACTATGGTAGCATTTTTGTAAATATAAGTCTAACAATATTATGTATAGAGCTCATCTAAAGCGACACCCCAGTCAGAAGTGCTAATAAATTGATTATTACAGGAGCTAAATAACTGTTCACACTGGGGGCATCCATCTTCGATTGTCAACTCTGGGGATGGCGAGGTTTCACCGCGTTGCCTGTAAGAAATTCTGACTTTGAGGGACGTTCCAGTTGCAGTTTCCTACTTGGAGCTCAAAATTCCTACTTCTGACTACATCTGGAACGCACCACAGACGTTTACAATCCACAGCATGCACTTGTTTTGAGGCTAATGAATACAATAAGGACCTTAATCAGAGCTCTTCATTGCTTTACAACTTCGTTTTTTTAACAACTTACAGGATGCAAAGCGACGAGGTAATGTATCTCTTTCTAGTTATGTAGCAGTAGTTTTTGATGTGTGACAACAAGCAATTTTTGGAAAACTTAGTATTATAGATTTGAAGCCGGCTATACATCGCTACTTACAGCCCGGTGCTCTAAGACGTGTAATATAAATAATAAAATAATATAAATTTGCTCTAGTTTTAATTGTCTTGTTCCGGAAGTTGAGTATCCAGGCCAGTCCAGCCCTGTCCGACCCGATCAAGAAGCTAAGGAATAGCATTTATAGATAACCTATTTTGATGCTATAAAACTCGTCTTTAAGGGTGTATTTCCATCAGGCATATATCTAAAAGTGAGACTTTTTTGTAATTACTTAGAAACTCCTCACAGTCTCTTTAATAGAAGGTGCACTCCTTTGTACGGCTGGGTGATATTACCTAATCTCAATATCACGATTAATTGAAGGTCTTACCTCGATTACGATGAATGAACGATTATTTTATGCTATGCTGGAACAAATTAGTGTTGATACCGTTGGTCATTGGCACGGTCTTTATGCAGTATTTACACTTAACTTCTTTCTGCTTGATGGCCTCTGCACAGAATCCAAAATGTGCCCAAACAATTGAGACAGTATATTTCTTGGCTACAAGGTCCTCTGATAGATTAGCGCTCGTCTCCTCCTTGTTGGCAGCACGTCCTTCGCCCTTGGCAAAAGTGAACGTAGACTATAAGGCTATAAGGAGGGGGCGCAGTCACGTGACTTACAAAGGGGAAATAATTACAATAATGGTCATGAGTAAAATGACTTTGATTACGGGGTTGATTTTGATTTTTTTAAATTCATTTCCCAGCCCTACTCCTCTGTGCTGAGCGCTGTATATGCTGAAAGATGCTTCATAAATAAGCATGATCTGTCAACTTCTAAAAAGGAACTCAAAAAAGGACAAAATTTCTACGCTAATTTTTCTTTCAGAATTTTGGAGAAATATGAGAGAAAGAAAGAAACAAAGTTACAGATTCTCATACTACATACTAAAATGCTCCATTAAAATCAAGACAGAAATACTTCTCTTTCAGCCTTGATAATGATTTCTAACAAGCATCCGGCAAAATAAATGAAGTAAGTCATATTCATGTTCCTCGCTACCCTGCATATATCATAAATAATTAACTTTTGTTAGACAATGATTAATTCCACTTTCATACCTGCTCTTAGCTGACATAATGGGGCTGTAAATGTCAGTTTCACATTAGTCGGCCAAAAAACATCTTCCTGGTTAGTCTTTGGTGCGCTCAAAGTTTACTTGTCCTGTAAAGTATGTCCATTATCAGCTTTACATAAAACTTTCAGCCACTTCTTAGTGAACACAGTATTTGGTTGGCAGCATTAATGCTAAAATTGGCCTTTGTTTTACACTAGCTATGGCTCTTATGATGAAAATGAAGCCTGTGACTATTCAGGAGGCCCTGTCAATAAAAGAGCGCTTCTGTCTTTGCTGATATTGATATTTGTAAATAATGATTTTTCAATCATTTTCTCATTTTCATGTAACTGAGTCAAAGCTGACTCAGTTACATGAGTCAGCTTTGCTGAAAAAATACAAAGTTTGTTTTGGCAACATGCAGTAAATCAGTTCATCTGACATCTGAGCATGGCCCAGGTCAGTCTGGCTGAATATGGTCAGGTCTGCTCTTGTTGAGAATTAAAGGGCACCATTATTCATTTCAGTCTGTTTCATAAGCACGCTAAACATCCTCACAGGACCTTTGAAGAGCCCATTTTCTGCCTCAACTCAGACTCCAATATTACATTTTGATCACTGCTAGAGTTTACTTGTTGTTGATGTTCTGTTTTTTTTTTTTTTACCTCTGATCAGCTGTGCTCTCTCTGAGATGCTCTGGAGCTCCTGTCACTTTAAAGCCTCATTCCCCATTGATGAGGGAAGGGCATTGATAAGATTTTATTTATAACAATGCTATTATTGATTTTGCTTATCAATCCAGTTTTTTATCCTTCCTATCTATCTATCTATCTATCTATCTATCTATCTATCTATCTATCTATCTATCTATCTATCTATCTATCTATCTATCTATCTGTCATACAGTATAATATTAAGCCACCCTTTTGACTGCTTCCATCTCCTGTCTATCATGACTCCACAACTGACTACTTTGTTGTGGTTTGTGCTGACTGCCTCTGATAAGACTATGACCTCTTGGTTTTGCAAGGTACCCAGAACAATGCAGAAGGAATTGATTTGGGAATTGTTAAACAAAGAAGAAAATGATACCCATTCCTTAATTTCTTTGTCATCCATTCTTAACTGGAATGGGTTTTCGATTCCCATCTCTAACTATGATTGATTGACTTGTTTGCTCTGCAGTGTTTGGTTAGCCATGTTTTCTGTGTTCTGACTACAGAGCATGCTTTGCTAGCTAGCCCAAGCCCATAGGATTAAAGTGGTGATTAAATATCAGAGAGGATGTCACATTGGGGGTATATTCAGGAGATGGGGGTGGGGGGACTAGTCGTTGAAGGCAGCTACTGACACTGTAAAACAGGGAGGGGGGGTCATGATGCCACAGACTCCTTGTCCTGTGCTTAGAAGTACAGGACAAGGAGTACTTAATCACTCAGAAGGGACACGCAAACAAGGGAATATATAATTTGAAAATCACAATATGGCCTCTAAAGAATAATTATACATTGTATTTATTTGATATAGGGTTGGACGTCCCTTCAGATTTACTATTCATTGCCTTTTTATACTTATCTATTCTCCATGTTGACTACTGCAGAGGCATTTATGACACAGTGGTTCTTTAGATACCCTAACTTTATACAACGTACAGCCTGTATCGAACACGGCAGCATGACATTGTAACAGCATCCCAACCATGACGTATTAGGCTATACGACAATGGCCATCATACGATTTTAGGAAGTGATAAATCTCTAACTGTGTGTGACATACTCCCAAAATTCGATGACCGGGGATCGCATGCCCTCAGCCTCCATGCAGCTGCCGTTGAAGAGGAGCTGGGCTGTAGAGAGGTTCAATGAGGATGTGGTGGAGGCGAGGAGGTTGGAGGGGGTGGCATCGGCCGACTGCAGAGCGGACTGGGCAGCACTGCGATTGTGGCAGGCGCGCCGGAAGTCCTGTGTACAGTTTGGGGTGTTCCAGGGGTGTCCACAGGTGGCCCAGGGCAGCGGGTTGGTGAAGGAGTGAAAGAGGAAGTAGAGGCCCCAGACCAGAATCATGATGTAGTAGGTGTTGCAGAAGAACACTATCACCATTGAGGCCAAGCCCAGACCTGACAGTGAGGGGGAGGAAGAGTGTTTGTTTGTGTCAAAACTGACAGATTAGAGGAAATTCACGAAAAACTGTGATGCTGCAAGAGCTACCTTTGAAGAGGGGTGCAATGTTCCAGGCAGAGACCCCTCCCTGCTTCATAAACTGGCCCAGTGAGATCTCCAGGAAGAAGACTGGGATGCCTCCGATGAAAACAATCAGCAGGTAGGGGATGAGAAAAACCCCTGGAATGAAAAAAAAAATATTCTTCATGAACACAACAGTAAAATTCCAGTGTATGGGCCACACTTTAAAAACCTTTTTAATCAGAAAACTTGCCTGCAGCTCACATAGCAATGCAGCCAATATATCAATTTAGATTAGGGCTGAAAGATTTATCGTTTTTGGACTGAAATCACAATGTCAGACAACGTAATCATGTGACTGCCAAAGCTAAAGTTCTGTGCAGCACTCCTGACTGATCCAGGATCTGTTGTGCCAACTATTTCCTAGGACTATTTTACAAACTTTTAGGCAGTTGCATGTTCATAAGTATAGGTCAAACAACACAAAGCCTCTGTTTTGGAGTAGAAGTCAGAGTATCCCTTAAATATGAAAACATTATTATCAATAGGGATGCACCGAAATGAAACTTTGTGGCCGAGCTGTATAAAATATAAATGCTTGGCCGAATACCGAATACCCAATGAGGAGGCTAAGTAGTTCATTATATTTTTTAATAGTACATGAATAGCTTAGAATGCATTTTTAGACATGTTTTTAAAAGAAAGTAATTGTCTTTTGAATATTATGACATTTTTTAACATTCCAGCAGCCTTTGCTTTAAAAGAAAAAAGCACAACAAAGTTCTTAAGTCATATTAGACCTTTAAACAAAACAATAAATGCATTGAAAAAAGAAACTAAAGTGCACTGAAGTGGATTAACCTGCAACAAATGAGTTATTGTCCTTTCAACACAAGTCTGCTTAGCCACAGTCACACACAATGACGTATTTGATTTCGTCATTGCGTCACACAGCACTACTCTGCCTTGCTATTACCTCACTCTATCGAAGACGGAATATGGCTTTTTTTGCAATATTCGGCCGAATATATTCGACCACCGAATATTCGGTGCATCCTTAATATCATCAACATTAGATGATGAATAATGTGTTAAGTGCTGTAGATCATTGATCTCTCCACTGTTGTCTATACTGTAAACATAGTGAATATAGCACTGAAGCTTGATTTGAAGAAAATTATGATTTGAATTAAAAACGCAATATCTGCCAGAAAATCGCAATTGGATTTTTTCCTGAAACCGTTCAGCCCTAATTTAAATATCTGTACTATAGACATGCATCATCCTGCCATCAAAATCTGACACAGTTGGTTCTGCCCAAGATTTTTTGCAGCCAAGTAGTTTTTTCATGCCACTGTAACTGTTTCCCCTTGTGGCAAATTGGTGAAATTTAAAGTGGATTCATGTTGAGTTTGGAATAAAAAGAACACATTAATTAAATAATTTAAATAAAATATAATTCAATAAGATAATTATAAAAATAAGAAGATAATGACATCTACCTACTCTTTTGAAATGTGTTTTGAGGTTACATTTCTTATGATGTGGTGCTCAAATAAAGTCTGACTGATTGATTGACTAACTGACTGCAGATGGATGGAGCTGGTGAAAGTTGATGTGACAGTTAAACAGCATTTCTTCTCCATTAAGTCATAATCCTGGATTCAAATAAAATGCTGCTATGCTGTAAGTAATTCTTTCTTGTGTATCACTGAATAGTTTAAAAGGCTCTTCAGTTTAAGACGACATGAGCAGTATTTTATGCCTTTGTTTTGTTTCCAAAAACAGCTCCAACTGTTAATCAGTAACAACTGGCTCAAGAAACTGATATCACTTGATGGAGATGATGACAAGGAAGAGCTTCCTGAATTACCATCTGACAGCATCTCCCCTGTCAATTCAACTTATTTCCTAGTCTTGCCTCTGCTTTAGAGGCAATCACCAGTAACAATAATGAAGGAGTCAGTGATGTGATCATGACAGGAAACAGAAGTGGTCAGCTGTTAAAGGCAGCTACTGGTGCTGTTCACAGGGGGAAAGGGAGAAGTCCACATGTTACGGACTTTGTGGTTTGTGCAGAGGAGATGTTAACGTGCTAAAGAGCATGTCAAACTGTGAAAGCATAATATGATCTCTTCAAATAGTAATAATCAGGGTTGCACAATATTATTGCTCTCATATTGGTATCAGCAGGAAGGAGCTTAAAAAGTTAAGCAGCGTATCTACAGATTAAAAAAAAAATTCAGCCCATAAATATAGTCCAGGGAAGAGCTGTTTTGCTCGAAACATCACTGTTTGAAAAAAAATATTTCAAGGGAGCTATTTTTTGGTGTAGAACCTGTTGGATACAGCACCCTACATAGGATGTGCGTATATATATATAGGCCACACTTATCAGCTGTGTAATCCCTTTATTGGCTGAAATATCGGCATAATTATAAATGTACCAAAATGCTTCACCTGATTTTCACTTAATGTCTACAATAACACACCAACAGCATCATATTTATAGATTGAAATGAAGTTTTTCTTATTTCCCAGCTGTTCCTAATGTAAATAAAATGTCACAGAGAAAGGAAGGTTCATTCTAGTTCAGTGAAGACTGCATACTTTGTCCAAAATATATCAGTATTTATATAGGTATCAGCAATCATGGGATCAGACATATCGGCACCTCAAATATCAGCAAAAATCCATTATTATGCATCTTCAGCAATAACATCTTGTTATGTCAGGCATTAGTCAAAAGTATTGTGTCGTCTGATGATCAGAACAAAACTCAGCAGATGCTGTTTGTCCTTCTCTTTGAGACAGAGTACAACTCCTGATATTTAGAAAAGAAGATACTGAGTAAAAGTCATGATAACCAAGTATCTGAAGGTCACAAGCTGCACAAACATCAGTGTACACTTCCTAGTCAAGTACTTGAAACAACAAGACACAATCAGAAGGAGAAGGAGAAGGAGAAGGAGAAGGAGGGGGAAATATAGGGCAAAAGAGTTAAAGCGGAGGGAGAGGAGGATAGACAAGGCCACAGATAAGAGAAGCATTGAGAGTGCATGTGGGAGATAACCACGTTGTCTCCCATTCGACCATTCTTGGCGCGCGTTGCCCTTGAACTGGAAACCTAAAGAGAAAACAATCAAAAGAAGACAGGAAGAAGAATAGACTCTAAAAGTACAGATAAAACTGAGGAAGGACAGGGTAATTTTGGCAAGAGCTTCTGAAAGTGCCCAGTGTTTCTATAAATAATTGTACACAGTAGAGGGCGATCAATATGAAGAGAAGAAAAAAGCTGGAACAGGACACTCAAGTTGCTAATTCCAACACTTAAGGGTTTAGTCCAAAAACAAAATACAACTGGTTGACGGCACCAGAGCACGCAGATGGGAGGGAGTCACATGATGAGTTGTGACGCAGAGCAGAGAACGGCTGAGAAGAGAGGAGGGAAAGATGGATCCATCACAGGCACGGGAGGCACAGAAAAACTGGGACAGCGGTGCGTTAGAGGAGGTCCAGCTAAAACAAAAAGTGACACACGAAGGCATCGACCTGGTTGGCTCTGTGACGCTACTATTGATTGTCGAGTAGTGCCTTGTTCAGTTAATCATGCTTTATGTCTTTCTGTGAGAGCAGAGGGCTGCAGCCTTATAAGGAAACATTGGTGAGCGCGAGTTGGAGAGAGAGAAAGGGGTGGGAGAGCGAGGGAGACACTGAGAGAGAGAGAGGCGCAATGGGAGGCGTGAATGGAATGAATGAAGAAAATGCTTGTGCATACGTACCCTTACATTTAGCCAAAGCGTAGAGTAAGTGTGTCTGTCTGGACATGAGTATTTAGAGCTGAATTAGAGTTAAACCGAACACCAGGACTACAGCTAAGTTATGAATACATTAAGACACAAGATTTAAAGAGAATTAATTTGAATATGTCAGTATTTCCAAACACAATCAAGCTGATACAAATACAGTTTTCACTGTAACGAACAGCACATCTCTTGACCTTTTACTCTTGCTGTGACAGTCTATTTGTCTTAGAGACAGACAGAAATAGGATAAACAGAATTATATTTGACAACGATGACAGATGCAAGTGTCCCCCACAGGATGATACTAGGCTGGGGGAGTCGAGGTGCTGGGGTTGTCATGCCTGACTTCTTATTCATCACCAGCACATTTGATTGAAACGCTCCTATAAATGTGTCATGTGCATGTTAAAGCATTTTGTTGATGAGGTAGTGGGCCACAACTATCATCTGACAGCGTAGGGTATCATAATTTGGCAGAAAGAGGCTGCAGAAAAAATACTGAGATGTTGCACCTCAACTGTTAGCTTTTAGTCACATAACAATTGCACAGTGCTTGAGGGCATAAATAGTTGCATATATAAAAGATGGACATCACCATTTTCAGCATGATAGAGTATAAAATCGATTTTCTAGACTACGATACAATATTTGTAGATAATACAAAAGCCTTCCATGATACAATATCAATATGATTTAAAATCCTGCAAACTGATATTAGGTGATAAAATAAGAAACCAGATCAACTTTTGAACAACATGGTAAACATAAACTTAACTGTTTAGTGCCTTACAATTACAAAGTTAATATATTTTTCTTTGTTTTCTTGAATATACTTAAGACTGTATCACCCTGATATAACATTTCCATTCCATGTTTTATGGGAATTTGCTTTTAAATGTGTTTACACTACATTCTAGGGCACTAAGCATTTGTTTTTCACTTATACTCTGTATTATGCTAATTGTTAATTGTTAAAATGTAACTTATCTGCACCCTTTAAAATCATTATTCTGTCTTTGTCCCCTATTGATAAACTGCCTATGAATATGTCTGCACATATACAGACTAGAAAAATTAGTTTTACATCTCTCAAACATTGTTTTTTAAAGTACAAATAGGTCATCTTATTGGTCTGTTTGCTAATTATTTGATGCAGTAGAGATCTTGATTTATGTTTTGTTATCTTGCGTTTGATGAATAGAGAGGTCGGGACAAGGTTTTGAAGGAGGCTTCATGAATGGAGGAGGTTGTTGAGACAGCTTCTGTCCTCTGTGCAGCACATACTTTAGCGATGTTTACTGTATATTAGCAGTCACCTGACAGCAAACATATTTCTTTCTGTTTCTTTACAGAGCTGCATAAAACTTCTACAGTGCTGAACGTGTGAAAAGCCAAATAAGATGTTAACTGATGTTGGTCATATACAGTTACCAATGTAACCACAGTCAGCACAGAAAGCTGAGCAGTCCTCTTTGGTGTTGAAGCCAAACTGTGAACACACAGACGACAGAGGAGTGAAAATCCTCTTTGTCTTCCATATTACTAAGGCTCTAGCTGTAAGAATCATCCTACAACTAACCTGTTTGAGCTCACAGGAAGCAGCACGACTCAAATGAAACTCTCACAATGGTGTTCAATGAGGTTTTCAAAATAAAGCAAAGTGATACAGACGACTTAAACAATTATTTTGACTTCAGTTGATCTGATTGGATAATAAATCGGCCATCTAATATACTGACATCAATGTTCTCTAATTACAAATGCAACATATTTAATGTGCAAAAAGTTTATTTAATAATTCAGTCCTTAGAAATACTGGAAAAAAGTAGTGAATAAAGGTAGCTCTGCTCAAAGCTCCATAAGCCTCGTGCTTCACCAAAATGGCAAGTTTGTACATCCTGCCACATTCCACCAATATGCATGACCTTATCTGCTTTAAATATCCACAGAAATGTATATATCTACCAATTCAATAAAACACTTGTTGAGATTATGTCTGCTGAAAAATTACTGTGATGATAAGAAAGGGCATTTCTATCTGTTACTGTCTACAATCTGAGTCAGAGAACCAGCACTAATCTGATATTGTGTAGTTGTATTACAGCATGTGCCCTGGATAAGTCAAAGACATGAAATGAAGTACTGTAGCGGAGGTAGCTGTGCAGACGTGGAGAGGAGGAAAAGACGGGCACAGTCACAGGACGGTTATTGTGTGACACATCCATATGCCTCCTTATCAGGAGGAGAGCAGGAGAGAGCACCTTTGTATGCCGCATGAGTGCTGGGCAGAGGCACAGGGGGTGGACTGTGTGAGGCAGGCCATTGTTACATGATACCAGAAGGTGGGTATCAGAGTCATGGGTCACAAGACACACACATAAGCGGGGAGGGAGGGCCACGCATGCACACGCACGTACGTACACGAACACAGGTTCCGTTTTATTTCAACTGAACAATGTCATAAAAAAATGGAAAGAGGGAAGGACGGAGATAAGGGCAAGTACAGGCCAGACGCTGAAGGAGGTCAGGTTACTTTGGGACAAGTCGGCTGACATGATTGAGGAGAGGAAGCAGGGAAAGTTTTACAACGATGCAAATGAGCTCTGACACTGTTAAGCTGCAGAAGGAGGAGGAATATGACAGGCTGACTTCAAGCATGTCTCCGTTGAGGTACAAAAAGGTATAAAATGAAACCACGTGGGCTACCACAGCTCTCAGCAGCTACGTGCACAAAGCCACGTAGGTCCGTCATTGTCACTACGACGTTCCTGCATACTGTCTTCAACTGCCCTCAAACCAAGTATCATAAGAATCTGGTTTAATCACAAGTGCTGTGAACTCAGTCACCTGATCAAAATGTCATTCTATGGAACTTCTTTAGCTGTATAGACGCAGCTTTATACCAACAACTTACATACAATTTCCCAGTTAAGAGATTTTTTTACACTACGGCTTAGTACTTGACAAAAGTCTTAAAGAGGCACTGACAGCCTGAGGAAAGGCCATGCACCCCACGAATGCTGTCCCTGAAATAGAAGGCTATGGTTTAACTCCAGCCAGTTGCCTCTTACCCAGTTTTATCTGCTGCCCAACAAAAGTAAAGGGATAAAAAGTCTCAAGACAAATCTTACAACAACAAAAAGTAGGGATGCACAATATCATTGGAACAATATCCACATCTACAGTCAATTGCCTTTAAGTTGCACTGTTTTATTTCTCAAGATGGCAGAACACAGCAGGGGTGGTTTGTTAGGCTCCTCACCTTTCTCCAGATGTCATCTAATTCTGCTGTCTTGCAACTTCTATTGAGCTTGATTTATGTGTCAATAAGTGCCTTTAAACCATCACATTCTGAATAAAAGAAAAATTTAATCCAATACAATATCTATGGTAGAAACTTCAGGCAAGAAAAAAGGGTCATGTCAGCATATGGCTACTCTTCTTCTGGCTGTTCATTCCATCCGGGGAATGCCTCAACATGTAAGAGGATCAACCATCACATGCCTCCACCAAACCACCTTTCTTACCAGACAGAGCACAACTAAACTTTTCTGCGTAAGGGTATCTTACACTCTATCCAACTCATCAGCACATGCACAAATATCACTATTTTTGAAACAAGGTTGTCAGAGAATAGAAAAGCAAAGACTGCCTAATTTAAGTTAATCTTGCAGTCAAGGGGAAACAGCTCATTTTGTTAGGAAAAGCTCAATTTGACTAAAGTGAAGGCTTTTCACTCTTGACGAAAATAATGCTATTAGTATTGAGGATAAATAGTTTACAATTATCAGCACCTTAAATATACAATATAAATATCCAATATACTGTTTCCCTATATGAAGGATCTGCATGGATACTGGGATTACTCAAACTCAGAGCCCAAGAGATTTGGACTGTCCAACAAAAAAGTAAGATAAAAGGCCATGTGCCATTTTCAAACTCAATTAATGAATTTATGCTCAAGACTGCAATTGATTTGGAGCTCTCTATAGCTTCTCCTTTGACTGTAAAATACATTTATATACTCTTTCTGGACCATTTCAACACCAAGTATTCATCAAAATTACACAATATGGCTGTTTGAATTTCATTCATTCATTTTCTATACTGCTTATCCCATTTGGGGTCACGAGGGGCTGGAGCCTATCCCAGCTGTCATTTGGCGAGAGGCGGGGTACACCCTGAACCAGTTGTCAGTCAATCGCAGGGCCACATAGAGAGACACACAACCATTCATGCTCACACTCAAACCTAGGGGCAATTTAGAGTCACCAATCAACCTAATGAGCATGTTTTTGGTCTGTGGGAGGAATCCAGAGTGCCCAGAGAGAACCCACACATGCACGGGAAGGATGTGCAAATTTCACACAGAAAGGCCCTGCTCGACCCAGGGATTGAACTGGCGACCTTCTTGCTGTAAGGCATGTGCACTAAATGCTGCGCCACCGTGCCGCACTTATTTGGATTCTAGGAAAACTGTTAATATGTTCAATGAACTTAATTTTATGGAAGCCTACCTCCTCCGTTCTTGTAGCAAAGGTAAGGGAACCTCCACACGTTGCCCAGGCCGACTGCAAACCCCACACAGGACATGATGAAGTCCATCTGTCTGGTCCACGTTTCTCTCTCCACCGCTGGAACCGCCACAGCCCCGTTTCCAGTCCCTGCCACAGCCCCATCCTGGCTCTGCGGCGGACCAGTCCCTCCGCCCGCACCGCACCCCGGGCCCACTCCAGGCACAGGCACCAGGGGGCGAGCTGAGCCGCCTTCTTCCTCTGATAAGGCCCCCGCCTCTAATTGTGGCAGACTGATTTCACCTTAAGGTGGACAATAGAGAAAAGGAATGTGAGGCAAAGGAGCACCAAAATCTGAATCATTCTGACAAAATACAAACAAGAAAACACTAAACAGGGTCAGAGATGTAGATGTGTTTCTTACTGTCAACACTTTCATATTTATGTGTTTGTACTTGCTTTACAAAACACTTTTACAGGCAACAGTAGAAAATCTTATAACATTGTAATAAAATAAAACAACACAGGTTACTGTTTGACACTTAACACAATACATAATCAAAGTTAATGGATGATCTTAGTAAAGATGGAAGTATGTACATTAGGTGTAAAGAATGGTATGGACAACCTGACTCATATCATTTTAAAGGTCTCTACCGTGCAAAATCACCTTTAATATCTATTTCGCAAAATGTATGTTCATGGCCCGTTCAAGCCTTTAGCTTAACCTCTCAGAAACAATCCATTTGAAACATATCCCATAATGATGCCATGAGGGGTGTCACTGCTCTCAGACGGGTGATGGTCCAAGAGCCCAGGTGTTTGTTTAGCCAACAGTTGGCTACAGAGGAGTAAAACATGTCTAGGTATGTCTGTGTCACCACAGTAAACAATAGAGCACAGTGTTGGCAAGCCATTTCTACTTTTTGAGTGGGTGTGGTCAGACACAGCTCAGGAAGACTTGCTCTTTGGCTCTCTGTCCCGAGTCACGGTTTCTTTGCCCTGGCAGTTCACTCAATCTTAGTTTCATCGCACTTCTCGCCATGGTTATGTGGCAACGTGGCTAAGTTTTCTTCATACACTGTACTTGTAAGGTCATTTCCAATAGTTCTGTAAGCTTCACATTGTCCTGCGCAAACATCTCCAAGAAAACATGAGAAAAAAGTCAAGGAATCATGTCCCACCAATTAAAAGCAGCTGGAGGCCATAGATTGTTCCCTTAAAAACACACTTCTTCTGCTATTGCTGTTTCTTGAGCTAACGTAAGGCTTTATTTTTTCAAAAGTTAAACTGAATTCAGCTGAGCTCGACAACAAAGTAGCACACTGGGAGTGTGTTTTTTTGCCTAGAGCACTGAACATTTAAAAGATACCGCACTGGCACAGTGGCTAAGAAAGCAGACCCTACAACAGTCTGTTTTGAGCAGGGCTGAAACAAAGATTATTAGCCTACCAAATGTATCATATGAGTAGATTTTTTGAGCCAAGAAACTTTGATTATATATACATTAAAGGACATCTGAGATCAATGTGAACTAGTTAAAAGGTGTGGGATATGTGACTTTTAAGGGCCAGCTGCTTTAATTTTTGTATTATAGTATGTTTTGTAGGGCTGGGTTAAAAAAACCTATTTAATCGATTTAAATGGATTTTCCTTTAACTGGTTCATAATCGATCCATAAAATCCAAAGATCTATCTTTTAACTTGGATAGTTTTTTCTTCTTTGGATGTACAGAGAAGCAGTTTAGCGTTGCTTTCAACTGAACAAGATCTCATGAGATGTTACTGCAAACAAACATGGTGGAAGCACTATATGGGCACCACTGGCGAGTTTAATAGCTGATGTTTGGATGTACAGTCTTTTAGATTTAACAAGTACAAAGGAAAATACGAGTTGGACAAAAAACAAGTAATATGCAGAATATGCATTAATGCATATCATTAAAATATGATTAATGTAACTGCTTTGGGTTTAGTTCTTCATGTTAAAACATTTTTTAATGATGTACCAGGTCAAAAGGTCACTTTTTAAACTTACAGCACTAGGTTAACTAAGATATCCCAGACTGAATAAATATCAAACTGAATCATGAATCGAATCGATTTGAGAGCTTGTAATATTGAATCTATCCAGAAAATTTGAATCGATACCCAGCCCTAATGTTTTGTGCAAGAAAAGGTCCAAAAAGTCCTCACTTCTGTGAAAAAAGATTAAATTATTCAGGACAATGTGTGAAGGATTTCCCACACATAGATGATCCATACGTAAATTACCAGTCACTAACGAAAACACATGTCCGACTCAAAAGAAGGCCAATGGAGGTACGAAATTTGCTATTGATGACCTCCACTTAATTTTAATTGAGGAGAACCCACATGAAAACACTAATTCACAATCTGACGTCACAAGTAAGCACAAAGGACAGAGGAGCTGACGTCTCATGGACCAGGCTTGAACTGAATGGAAGAGGGAAACTGCGTGTTTCCATTCATCACAATACGTCAGCTCACCTCACTTGATTATGAAAGACCTTTACTTAGTCATAGAAGGGATGGAATACATCCAGCAATGTTCGCTCACTGGATTAATTTGTCCGTCCTAAAGGCTAAAATAATGTATCAGTTGTTCCGTCATCTCCATGCCCTCCCCTAGTGTTCACTCTCTGCCTGTCTCGCAGACGGACTGATGATTAGTGTGCTGCAGTATAACACAGCACAGTGCAGCTCTAAGGTACACCTCAGGCTTCTCTGTCCCTCGCCAGGCTTTCCATGCTTTCATTCTACACACCCACAACAATGAAAATACAGGCGCAGGCACACTGGAACACAAGTGAATGCAACGTGTGACTTCATTAGTGCCATTACATATCAGTCAGTGTGCGCCGTGTGCCGCGCTGGATGCAAACCAAAGGCAGCTGAATCCAGATCAGAGCAGTTTGAGGGGGTGTGTGAACAGAGGAGGGGAAAAGAGTGAGGAAGGTGAGGGATGTGTGCGTCTGTAGAGCAACTTAAGAACAGGATGACTGCCTTTACATAATATCTGTTTGTGGTAGGTGAATATATAATATGTGATGATTCAGGGGAGAAGAAGACACATGACGTTAGGCTGAGACAACAAAAAACATGCTTATTGGGCTTAAAAGGGGTCCATGCCTTGAATACCAACCTAAACATTCACATCTCTCGGTTCAGACTTGCTATAGGCAATATCTTGAGTTGCCAAAATACTTGGTCCATTCAGTATGGTTTCAGAATAGTTGATGTTGATACAAAAATGGACACAAGGCTAGATCGTTTACAGGAAGAACTACACAGAGTAGTTTGCTAACAGATAATAACATAATGTATTTGTATTATTTAGACAGAATGGTTTATTTATCATTTTCACGTGCATAGTGCAACTGGCTGTAAATGATAATGTCCACAACACAACTATTTTGATGAAAATGAAAATATAGGAGAAAAAAACTGTTTTCTTTGTGTTTACTGAACTTGCAATGATGGGAGCTACTGTTCTGTGCACACACGTCTTCGAGTCATTTTGTACATAAAAAATTTGATTATACATGATAAATGTATAAATAATCCATATTTTAAATCTACTTTATCAGCCTTACCATACTTCACACCACCTTAAATGATTACACCTTCATAGTATCACCTGTATTCAAAGTGACGCCTGTTTAGCTCCATGTTAGGCTCAAAAAAGGTCTTCTTTTAACTGATCTGACTGTGATGTAAGAAGTAATCTAAGAGTCATCAGATATTGTGATAAGAAATACCTACTGAGGTAATGTCTATGTCATAAACAAAACACCTTTGGTTATAAAAACTTGAGGGTAGTACTTGTATGCTGTCATCAAAAGGAGCGGATGAGATGAAAGTGTTAGGGCCGGGCTGTGAGTCAACCAAATCCACAAAATAACAGATGTTTTGAAGAGAATATGCTAGTTTTCCATCTGAGTTTGGTGAACTAGCTTCTTTAAAAAAAAACCTTATTGATTTATCTATCGTTAGAAGGCTTTAAAACATCCTTCAGCAGCATATCAACTTAGTACTAGAGATTCTGAACAGATCCAAAATGGTGAATGTTCCAAACATAGAGGGTCCAATTTCATCTCAGCCCCCAAAATAATAGCAGCCAGAGATGCACAATTTTAATCATACAATATTGGCATCAGTAGGTATTGTCCTAAAAAGCTGGATCACAGAATCTGCCAAAATCACAGTTTTCATCAACATTTAAAGTCGATATATCAGCCATATATATCGGCCACATATATCCCTTTAATCTGCTGTAATATCAACAAAATACAAAAATAATGCTTCACCAGTGAAATGTTGTTTTACTTGTTCTATATCTGTTCCTTACACAAATATTCTGTTGCATTTGAAGTCAGAAGTCAGTTTTTTGTGGGCCAAACACTCAACACTATTGACCAAAAATATTGGCAACAGCAATGACGACAACAGAAATATCGCGGTATTGGCAAAAATCGAATATCATGCATCCCTGCTGATAACATTAAGCAGTTCCTGACTCCATTTTTTTAATGAAAAAATAAATAAATAAATAAACTGCAAAGCTCTAGCATGCAAAACACTAAATTCTGAATCTTTCTGTGTCAGGATGCTGTGGAAAGCATCCTCTTTCTTTGTAATTCTCAGAAAAAAACAAGGGGTAAGTGATGAAAAGCTGGGTTTGTATTTGATGATAAAAATGGCTTTTAAGACCCTTTGACTTTACAGCAATGCAAAAAATGAAAGCATCTCAAACTAAGTGGTTATGATGTAAAATGTGAAGGTGGAGTTGTGGCAAATCCTGCATCCAAATGTTTGTTGATAAAATGTAATACTGCTCTGCCTGATCTGCTGAATTGCAAACAAAATGAAGTTCTGAGAAGAATTTGTTGATGACTACATCCTTCCCAATTAGTTACTTTTGGGGGCATTATTTAGGGTCTTCCATGTAGTTAAATGTGTCTTAAAGTGGATGATTTGAGAGAACTGGACTCTTGTAAGGAATTTTGTGTTATAATGTCTGAAGAGCTGACCCCCCATGAAAGCCAGAGCCTACAGGGGACCCTGCTCCAGTCTGAAGGATGAGGGGAAGGCGAAACGCAGGACGCTCTGCCGGCACATGTGCTCGTGCTTAAGCCAAGTGGCCAATATGAGTCATTAATAAAACAGTGGAGGTCATTCAGTATACTCACCTTGGCTGGTCTCTTCCAACTCAGGTGACATGTTGTAGGGTGCCGACAGGAAAAAAAGATTTTAGTTTTCAAAAAGCCAAGCTGCCGGCTGATGGTTTAGCCGGGGGCTGCTCAAGTTCTCCTCTATTTCTCTTTAATGTGCCTGGTTCAGAGACACCCGGCGGGCTCAGGGAGGCAGACAGAGAGATGTAGCCACAATGTGCAGTGCTCCAGTTGTCTCAATGGTTTTCTGAGTTTGTTATTTCGCCCTCTCAAAATAAATAAAATCTCAGTTTTTAATATTATCTCAAGTTGGAAACCCTCAGCTTAGCCAAGAGATGGAAAAATGTCAAGAACGAGGCGCCGCAGTCACTTCAGCCGTCGACAAAGGAGATTCAAAAGCAGTCGACGAAGCACTTGAAGGTAAGCCTGAAGAATCTCATGGATGACAGTTAGATGAAAATAATGCTGCGACTGAAGGTGACGATGTTTTGATTCGATAAACAAAAGAAAAGCCCAGTCAGGAGTGAGTGAACCTGTGTACGTGATGCCGCGGTTTCCACAGACGAAGAATGCGCGAGCTGCTCCACGGTCAGTGAGCTGGGGACTGACGCTCCCCCCGCCCCCCTCCCGCAGCCGGCTGACGTGATTGGCTGAGGCCAGCCCACAGTGCGGTGCGCACAGCATCAGCAGCAGTCAAAACCAGGGGAGTCACAAGGATGGGTTTATAACAGGGATACACGAACACGTCCTTGACCTGAAAAACACGCAAATAAACTGCAGATAAATCCCACTGAGCGCTGTCTGATAGAGGACCGTCCACGTCTGGTGATCCTCGGAACGGAGCGGCGAGGACAGACTGGAAGGTTTTTAATTTTGGGAACACTTAGGCAAGGCCGTCCATGAGGGGGGGGGTGAGGGGTGGCTCAGCTCTATGGGCATAGAGGGTCTACGGAGGAAAACCAAGATATCTTTTTTTATATATGTATGTATGTGTATATATTCAAGAATCAAGCATTAAACAAACACTAAGTAGTTTTTTTCCACCCTAATATAGCCTATTTGTAGTCATTGTGATGGTACATCACCGTACAACAGGTTAACACCTCTGTTGTGGTCTCAGGGAGTCTGTATTGCCTACACTAGCACTATGTAACCTTGATTTGGATGGTAGGAACACTAAAAAAACTACAAATTTTTACCTCCACCAAGGAGGTTATGCTATTGCCGGCGTCTGTTTGTTTTTTTGTTTGTTTGTTTGTTTTCTCTGTTAGCAACATAACTCAAAAAGTTATGGACGGATTTCAATGAAATTTTCAGGAAATGTCCGGATTGAGACAAGAAACAAATTATTAGATTTTGGGAGTGATCTGGATCCCCGTCTGGATCCAGGATTTTTAAAGAGTTCTTTAACAATGTGAGATAGGACCACTGTTAGCATTTGTGCATATTACTCCACCACATAGTCAGGGCATTTGGAAAAAAAATACAGGACATTTCCAACAGGCTCTACAACATATCAGAGACAGATCTGGGGCCCGGCAAAGTTCCGGATTCTCTGATCTAGAACTAGAAAAATTTAGATAACCTTGGAATTTTTGTCATAGCAAAGGAAAAAAATTGAGGCATGGACTTGCAACAAACGCCAAACTATAGCCAAGATACTGTGGAATCAGGAGTTGTTCAATTGGATTTGTTGTATCTTCAAAAACTTTGGAGCTCAATCCAGGAGAAAACCGCCATGACAAAAAATGTGATTTTCTTGAATAACTACTGAACTAAAATAGATATAATAATGAATCCAATTGCTAATGGTATGTTTTCATGGTCAAGGAATCTAAATATTTAGAAGAAATAAAGGTAGGGCTAATATTTAAGGTGAAAATCAGAATATGTTTTTTTTCAAGGATCTGTCAACATTGCATGATTGGGCAGTTTTCCACATTTGGATCATGTCTTATCCAACAATGTTGCTAATGATATATTGGGGACTTCCAATTTCTAGTAAGTATGCAAAATAGTAGTTTTTAAACTATGTACTCATTTGTTGGAATTGCTTGCTATCATTCACATGACCAGCATTGTGGGTAATAGAGTAAAAACAGTGTCAGGACTGTCCACTGTGTGCAAGGGCCCTCACATTATACTCAATATCCAAATATCCATTTGGACTTTGGGTAAAGATCTGTAATCAAGCTATAAATATAAATTAGAATTGCAAATATCGAATGCAGCAGGAGATTAGGGCACCTGAAGCAGTGAAGTGTTTGATCCAAGGGAAGCATTGACTGTACATACAAAAATGTTGCTCTCTTGACCTCAGCAATGACTCAAGTATATTTTAAGAAAACAGGAAGGGCAAAGCCACTCTGATCAGACAGTAAAATCAAAACATCTGATAAGCACTGTGTGGGAGTATTTCTGAACAAGGAACAAGAAGCTCTTCATCAAGACAGCAGTGAGTAACATGTCTTTAAACAATAGAATCAGGATTACTATCAGCTGTTAGTCAGTTGGTGTTTGGGTCAGTTATTCTATCAAAGAAAGTTAAACTCTAAAGATGCTAAAATAAAAACAAAAAAAATAAATCTGTTTGTTGCTACCATCTTTGCAACTTACAGACACAGTGGAGCACCTGACAGCATTAATCCACTAGCAGTACAATTCAGACTTTTCTGTTTGTCATTTGGAACGTACAATTATAAAACAATCAATCCGATGAAAATGTCCAAGTGGCATTAGAGCATGCCAAAGGAGCGTTCCATAATTGTGTAACATTATTTTTATGCAACGTCATGTAAAGTGATCAGTATAGTGAGTCCTCTTTACCTACTGACGACAATGTAGACGGGCCTGCCAGACTTAACTATTTAGCGTGTTATATCAGACTGCTTGTGCCACAAAACTCAGACAGCTGAAAGAAATTACTCTAACTTTTTAGGAAACATTAAAGGCCAGCCTTACTTCTCAGCTCCAAAATGGGGTTCATGTTAAGCTAAATTTCAAGCACCAATACCTCTGCTCCAATACATATGCTTGGAATGAATATACATCTCATCACATCTCATCACATCTGGGGACAGGATCTTCAGCAGTCTATTTGAGGGTCCAGTTATTTCTGGGGGCAGAGCTGCTACATCATGGCGAAAATCATCAGAAGTATTTTGATGGATATCAAGATAATTAAACTCAGTTGCTGACTGATTGCAAGTCCAAGGAATGTCTCTAAGCCCATTGTGTACTTAAGCATGATAGCAAGGCTCTGTAGACAAACCAGTTCATTAAATTTACTTGATGGTCATCCAATTTTCTAAGTGGCCAGAAAAGAGAAGAAAAAAATCCTGCGACGCTACCCCAACTGATTCCACAGTACTGTCCATCTCTGCCAATTTCTTCTTTGTGTAAAAGCTATGTTTTCAACTGTTGCTCATTATTTACCATCTCTATACTCCAACACTTGCACAATGGTTTCTGTACACAAAACAAGATGGGAATTTAGCAGGATTGAAGTATGTAGAACACTCGAAACGGTATTTTACAAAGACTGACATAAATAAACTTTAATGCCCACAGCAGTGTGAGGAAGTACTGTATAGTTTTGATGCAAAGTATAAAGAGATAAAGTACTCACATTGTCCTGTACATTTGATTCTGTTTAAAAGGTTATATTTAGGAAATTGGTGTACAAGAATAAACTGACATCAGTCATTTAAGAAAAGAACAAGTGTGTCTCGGTATGGATACATATTTTTAAATGATATATTTAAATTTCAGGCTCTCTTGGTCAGGGCCAGATAATCAGAATCAGATGTTCCAACCACTTTCATGGCACAGGTGTGTAAAATCAAGCACCTGGGCATGCAGACTGCTTTTACAAACATTTGTGAAAGAATGGGTCGCTCTCAGGAGCTCAGTGAATTCCAGTGTGGAACTGTGATAGGATGCCACCTGTGTAACAAATCCAGCCGGGAAATTTCCTCACTACTAAATATTCTACAGTCAACTGTCAGCTGTATTATAAGAACGTGGAAGTTTTTGGGAACGCAGCAACTCAGCCATGAAGTGATAGGCCACGTAAACCGATGGAGCCGGGTCATCAGATGCTGAGGCGCATAGTGCGACAAGGTCGGCAATTAGCTCTAGAACAGTGTGCAGAGAGCTTCGTAGAATGGGTTTCCATGGTCTAGCAGCTGCATCCAAGCCACACATCACCAAGTGCAATGCAAAGCATCTGACGCAGTGGTGTAAAGCACGCCGCCACTGGATTCTAGAGCAGTGCAGACGCGTTCTCTGGAGTGACAAATTGCGCTTCTCCATCTGACAATCTGATGGACGAGTCTGGGTTTGGTGGTAGCCAGGAGAACGATACTTGTTGGACTGCATTGTGCCAGGTGTAAAGTTTGGTGGAGGGGGGATTATGTTGTGGGGGTGTTTTTCAGGAGCTGGGCTTGGCCCCTTAGTTCCAATGAAAAGAAATCTGAAAGCTT
The DNA here is from genome assembly GCA_036419115.1 of Scarus forsteni. Lineage (NCBI taxonomy): Eukaryota > Metazoa > Chordata > Actinopteri > Labriformes > Labridae > Scarus > Scarus forsteni. Next base: position 5,489,518 of record JAZDUH010000043.1, read on the forward strand.
CAGCATACCAAGACATTTTGGACGATTCCATGCTCCCAACTTTGTGGGAACAGTTTGGAGCTGGCCCCTTCCTCTTCCAACATGACTGTGCACCAGTGCACAAAGCAAGGTCCATAAAGACATGAATGACAGAGTCTGGTGTGGATGAACTTGACTGGCCTGCACAGAGTCCTTAACTCAACCTGATAGAACACGTTTGGGATGAATTAGAGTGGAGACTGAGAGCCAGGCCTTCTCGTCCAACAACAGTGTGTGACCTCACAAATGTGCTTCTGGAAGAATGGTCAAAAATTCCCATAAACACACTGTTATACCTTGTGGACAGCCTTCCAAGAAGAGTTGAAGCTGTTATAGCTGCAAAGGGTGGACCGATGTCATATTGGACCCTATGGATTAGGAATGGGATGTCACTTAAGTTCATATGCGAGTCAAGGCAGGTGAGCAAATACTTCTGGCAATATAGTATAACTGAGTTTAATTTAGAATTTTGGCTACCCACAACCATGTCATCAAAACAAAAAGTGGGCCAATGATGCTATGTTGGACTCATGTAGCCCCTTAGGAATGCACAACATTTGGTTCTTTGCTGATATGGATATGTAGTTATTTCCAAACTAATGAATACATTTTTCAAGAAAAAAATTAAGCTCCTCCTCTCATTGTGAGTCTTTTACGTCACTAACACATTTTAAGTGTAGAGCTTCAGTGACAGAAGGTGAGGCACTATGGTACATTTGCACATTCTGCCAGTATATGAGCTTTGTACAACAAATTTCACCCCCCTATTACTTTTGTTGTTGATGAAAATTATTGTATGTGCATGTTTGTAGATGAAAACTTATCCAGATATAAAAGACTGATCTTAAAATATTTTGTACTTTGAACACAACAACAATACGTTTGTAGGTTTGTTTTTTAAACACACATGTCTCTTGACAAAATGGACCCAGAGGAACTGATGGAGTGAAGTGGTCAATTAAAAAGTACCACAATGAAAACCCAGCTCACATTTGTCTTACATAAATTGCTACCTGTGTCTTTGGGCGACACCTAGTGGACTTTTTCTGCATGAACAGCTCTGTGTGAATAATAACCCTCAGCACACTGATAACAAACCAACAAATCTTTATGTTTATATATTATGATGTGGAATAAATACAGAAAAGAACAGCAACAGATTCAGTGCAACAACAAGCTGTAATAAATATGCATTCCTTCAACTTAATAAATAGTGGTGATAAATTACACTCAAATAAATACTCATACATAAATAAATAGTCTTGTGCTGTGAGGAGAAAACTCATACACACTGATGTACACCTGAAGTTCCGGCCTCCTGCAGCCAGCATGAAAAGCAGCCATTTCCTCAAGTCAATAAGAATTGAGGGGAATCCCCTTATTGATATAATTTCACAATAAACTCTGGAAACTAAACAGAAATTAATCCACATTCATCTTCCTCACTCTCCCAATTCTTAAGTTATAAATTTTGGGTAACCAAGTATCAACAGGAGATACATCATACAATCTTTTATACGATACAGGACATGGTTTATAAAATAACAAAACATCTGGAATGCCTTTTGAACAGATGTTGAAATCTGCTTCACCTCCTCAGGCCTACATACTACAGGAAAATAAGAGTGACAGGATTTTAAAATGGCGGTCACCTGGGCTTTCAAAAGACTAGGCTATAGATCCTGATGGAGATCGCTGTGTGAGAGGGATTGGTAATGCTCCTCCATGCCCGACTTGGCTTGATACCTCTGTGCAACAAGTCTCTGGTAACGGGCCTGCCGCTGGCTGTCTGGGTCCACGTTCACCCAGCTGTTTGCTACCCACTTCACACCACGTCTGACGGGGCAGTCACCATGGAGGGAGTATTCATCTAGCTCTCCCATCCATCCTGAGGAAATCATGGCAAGAAGATGAACGGCGCTTTAGTGAGAAGAATCAATGTTGTCGATATTGGAATGAGAAAAAATAAAATCCATAGCAAGAATAATGCTTAGACAAAGTGTTGGATAAAAAGGGACAAAATTGTTCGCATGCTTTGGAGAAAGATTCTTAAACCTCTGCAGGGTCTACAGGGCTGTTAGAGCCTCATAAACATGAACAAGTCAGGGCTTTAAAGAACACTTGAATGCTTGGGCACCATGGACTAAGACTTCAAGCAAATGACACAGGGTCTGGTCTGCATAGCTTTCATCAACAGGCTACGTAAATCTGTCAAAAGGACATAGGTAACGCCCTGTGCTCTTACCTCTACCATCAGAGAGATGGTTGTACCAAAGAAGGGCTGTGCCAGCAGCAGGTTTTATTCTCAGGTTCCCTCTGCCACATGCCTCCTGGGTGTCAGTCAAATCAACACCCTCCTGGACCAGTGCCTAGGACACACAAAACTGTAAACAGCTCCAGCCTAATCATTTATTTTGGCTGCCTGTGTTTACTAGGTGTCAGATTCCTTGTCATGTGTCAGCACTGACTGTGACATGTTATCAGCAGCCCTCGGGTCATGTACACTTTATCATCATTTTACAGCGGCAGAGATAGTGTCGAGTGAAAACAGACGACTCACCTGCTCATCATATGTGCGGTTGTCTGCCACAGGAAAGGTGGTCTCACCCCCCTCCTCTACAGAGCTGAGGTAGAATAGCATTGTGAGATACCTGAGACATTAAAGAGGATAAACAAAGGTTGTTTTAAAAAAGGGCTCAAAACATCCCAAAACACAGCTAAAGAAAAATGAAAGTCTAAAAATTGTTGTTGTTTTGTTTATGCACATGCCTCATAATGTCATCAAGTGATCTAAAGATGAAATATGAGCTACTTTTATTTATCAAAAAAGCACCAAATTAAAAAAAGAACAAACATTTCAAATCCAACAAACCTGCAGGAGACCTCTGTGAAAGCAGACGTGTTTCCGGCCAGCCGTGTGTGCGTACAGGTAGTCTCAGGATGAGAGGGACTACTGTCGTGGTGGGCATTACTGAAGTCTCCGTGTTCATAGCGAATCACCTGCAGCGGCTCACTCAGGTCGACCAAAGCGGAGGGCAGACGTGTCAGAGCGGTGACTCTGAGCAACAAACACCACAAAACACGAGACGTGTGTTAGAAGTCATGAGTTGTGTGGGCCGTAAGAGTTTGTGTTCAGGGCCGGGCGTAAACACCCGTCAACAGGCAATATGGGAATGAGTTTTTGCAGCAGTGAGTAAAAGAGTAGCTGCCACTTTGACAAACTTAATTCTAAATATATATGTATATAACTTAATAATGGTCCTCTCAGAAGGCATCTGAAAAAATAAACTTAAAGAGGTGTCACTCCATGACTAAATTAAAGTATTCATTACATTTTTGAAGTGTTTTAGCAATTACCATTCGAGCACATGGCTGTTAGGGCATATAACTAGCCCATCTGAATCTTGTGGGTGCAATTGCAATATACGAATGCTAATGATAACAGTCTTTTTAAATTATGAAATACTGATTTTGGGGGGAAAAAAACTGAGTATTTGTATTGGTGGATATTGCAACTAGCTGGTTCAAATGGGGGGATTGGTTCTTTACACTGGATTTAATAAACTGAAAGAAAGACAAATAGAAGCTTCAGTTGTGAAAGAAGAGTGACACACAAGCTTGTTGGATACATAATGAAGTATGGCTGTTTTGTAATGCTGACCAAGTCAAGGAGATCAAAGAACTTAAGTATCATACCATCACCAACATGAAAATAAAAGCTAGTGTTTTTCCAGTTTCAAGTTCTTTTAAATTACGTTATGAAGACCATACTTGTGGAAACTTCAACAGTTTCTGTAAAAGGTAATACACAACCTGTCCCAGGACAAGCAGGGGGGCATCTTTGTTTTCCTGCCACAAGACTTGGAGTTGTACAGGGAGTGTTTCACTCCAACTTGAAATCTGTCAAACTCTAAATGCTTGTTTTCTTTGACAAAACTGTGCAGGAAAATAGCTTAAGACATAAAAAATGGATATATGGCTGTGTATGGCAAGAATCTGACATGATATGATCACAATACATGAGTGACCAAGGATAAACCATGATACAAAATGATACCATATGTCACTTACTGATTGAATAATTGTCTATCAAACCATAACATTGTATGAAAAAAAAGTTTCCAGCCAGTGATATAATGTATAAATAAATCATGATCCCTGCAACATGGACGAACTTAAATGTTTGATGCAGTGACAGAAATAATAACAATATAAATGTAACAGAAGGGTCAAATGGCTAAGTGCCTGGTGCTAAATAGCAACTGGGGTTGAACTTATAAGACAAAACAAATGTCACAAATTTCAAGAAATTATCTTCTCAAAAATGTGTCTTTTCTGAGGCATATACCGTTTATATTTAGTTTTGATGACTGCTAAAGTATGTTCACTATTTATAATGTTTTAAAACCTTCTGATTGCCTCTATTCTTGTTCTTTTTCAGCTCCTGTCAGTTAAGGCATCCTGTCCAGCTTGCTCTAACAAGTCTATTCTGTTGCAACTGGCCAGTTCAGCATGGTTCAGTGCAATGTGTTCAATGGCACTGCATGTTTTCTACAGTCTCTGCTCAGCACATGGCTCGTCATCCAGAGCCAATGGGCTTGAACAAGTGGTAAACAATGGCAGGACGACCCAGTGGTAAGTCTATTTGACTCAGACATTTTAAGCGGCTGCTGGCATTGATCACAAAAGGAGAGGGAGACGTCTTGACGCCATAGACTTTGTTGGCCTGGGCACGTCTCCTCTTCTTTGTGCTTGTTTTGTAGAGCATTTTGCCAAAACAGAGACAAATACATTTAAATCTTGAATTTTCTTGGCCTTTAAAATGTTGAGGGCAAATCTAATATTGCATAGTCCTAATACAAAACCAAGACATGAAAAGCTTTTTAGTTAATAGACATAATTTGGACAGAACCTACACCTGAAATCACTTTGCTTTAGGCATAACTAAAGGCAGTTGAACTAGTTTATTTTTGAGGGGAAAGCCTTGTGCGCTTACAAGAGAGAGACAAAGGGCCCAAAAGCTGGACATTTAGTGGTCACTAATTTCTAAAAGAGGTTTAAATGTACTTTAAGTTAATTTTAGCATGCCATGGTCAACTTTAATGATATGAAATGTCTTCTAAAAAAGAACAAAAATGAGGGAAATTTTATTTCCCCAGTGAGTTTGAAAATAACTCTTTCCAAAGCTGTGTGGGAGCTAAAAAAACAGTCATGTCAGGCCCTGTTTTGTGTGCTTGTGTGGTTACCTGCTCCTGAGTGTTTGCAGAACATGGTGGGACCCTTGTCCTTGATAAAGCCATGTATGTTTGTTTCTCTGTTTGAATTGACCCCTCAGCTTCTTGCTTTGCTGCTGTGCAGGTTGTTGGGATGCATCATAAACCAGTCTGAAGTCCTCGAGGGTCAGCATCCCTGCCACAAAAACAAACAGGATTCTTTTGACAATAAAGCTTGATGATGGGTGCAGTTCAGGGAATACAGAAGCTACTCTGAGCCCAAAGCTAAAGATATGAATGGAGCCCTGGGAGAACACTAAACCAATCCTGTTATACAGTATCGGGAATCCTGTTGCATTTAATTTTATCTTCAACTCTTGGCTAATGCAGCGTAGAGTCCTCTGAATGAGCCTTGCTTCTCTCTTTTCACCCAGCCTTTACCCTTTTTGTGTCTACCCCCTCCTATCCCCTCCCACGAGTGCCTCTGAGAGGCCATGCCCCCGCCTTGACAATAGCTCTGGGGCAGCAGAGATGAGGTGGCCAGGGAGAGAGAGAGGTTGGTGGGTTGGGGAGTGAGAAAGAGTGGAGGAAAGAGCTGAGGGGAAAGTGGGATATGGGGGAATTAGGAGAAGGGGTTGGGGAATAATCAGTCTTTAATGAGTTGGGATGAGGCGCATCCGGAGCTGGGATGTGTACAACGCCTGGCACAATGGCTTCAGGTCAAAACGGTGTCACTTCTCTTCCGGCATGGCTGTTTAACAAAAACTCACACGCAACCTGTCAGCCAATTATCCTGACAGGAAAATGACCAGCATGGTTTCATCCACAAACAAACACATAAATGAGCTGAAGTGATGCAGATTATTATTAATGCATTTTATCTGCCAAGACACCTTCAATTACAAGTGGCAGACTTACTAATGGAATTTATTATCAGCAAATATTTTGTCATTTTTCTGATCATGACTTCTATAGATATAATAACAGGAACAATACTAATAATAATGATAAAAATAATAATAATAATAAAAATGATAATAATAGTAATAGCAGAAATGCTTGTTCAGATAATGCAGCTGTGATACTTACAGGCACACGAAGTAAACCGTGACCATATATGTAAACTCACCATCCACTTTCAAAAGTACACCCTTCAACTGCTCACTAAAGTAAAGCTACTCATACAATCACATGGCAGCAACTCAGTGCATTTGGGCATATAGACATGGTTGAGATTACCTGCTAATTTTCAAACCAAGCATCAGCACAGGGTGTGTGGGATTACTTGTTAATCCTAGCTTGGCTGGTCTCAGTATTTTCATGATTTTCTGGAATTTTAAAGCACAACCAGCTCAAGTCAAACAAGGAATTGTCAGATAAGAGAATATATCCGGTGGTAGTTCTCTTGACTGAATGCCGTCTTGATGCCAGAGGTCAGAGAACAGCCTAGATGTTAGAAAGGGGATGTAAATTAAATATCCACTCGTTTTAACAGAGGTATGCCGAGCTAAATGCACAACATGACAGAATCTTGAAGCAGCAGTAAACCCCAGTGGGTGCCACTCCTGTCAAAGACCAGGAAACTATGGCTACAGTTCACACAGGCTAGCCAAAATTGGACAACAGAAGATTAGAAAAAAATATTTCCTGGACTGATGAATCTTCCTTTTTGATGTTCAGTCAGAATCTGGTGTTAACAACATGAAAGCATGAAACCATTCTGCCACCGGTGTAACAGCGTAGGGGATATTTTCTTGGCACACTTACTGTAGGGCCCTGTGTTACCATCTGAGCACGACTTACATGCAGCAGCCTACTTGAGTATTGTTTCTGACCATGTCCATCTCTTCAGGATCACAGTGTACCCATCTTCTGGTGGTTTCTTCCAGCATGATAACACAGCATGTCATAAAGCTCAAATTATCTCAAACTGGCTTCTTGAATATGACAATAAGTTCACTGTACTCCAGTGGCCACCACAGTCATCAGACCTCAATATCATAAGCCCTGTTTCTACCAGAGGGTTCAGTTCGGTTCGTCTCGGTATGGCTCGCTTTTTGTGGCATTTCCATAGCCTAAAACCGGGACAGGACCCCTTATAAGCGAACCGTTCCATCCTTCTTTTTGGGACACTTCTGTTGGGGTGCCAAGCATACCTATCCAACCCCAGAAGGTGGAGCTAGAAACACTGCAGTCTGTTGATTGGTCGAAGGAGACATCACTTCCCGTGCGACAGCGGAACAACACATATCCCCGCCATGTTTAAATCTCCACTCGTCTTCGTGAAGATAACTCTCGCGGCACACAGTCTTCTCTGAAACAAAGCTTGGTTGCGCTTCGTAACAGAAAGCCACATGCTGACCACAAAAAAAGAAGAATTGCTGGATGTCTTCCATTGTTGCTCTTTGTTAACTGTGTCCCACGTTTTCTTCTTTGTTGTATATTTAATAGCCTGGTACACTGTGTCGCGCTGCTATGATGTCATGCTATCAGCATCTGCCTACCAAGGAGGGTTCAGTTGGCTGTGGAAACGCAAATAGGATCAGCTTTACCATTTCAGCCTGAGCCAAACTGTGCTGATCCATACCGGACCACTTGGTGGAAACGGGGCTAGAGTGCACCTCGGGGATGTGGTAGAACAAAAGGCTTGATAAGATTAGTAACAGAGCAAAAGGCTCGATAAGATTAGTAACAATCAGGTTACAGATATGAACTTCAACAATGAATGTGCACTTACTGAATACTTTCTTTAAAGGTCTCTTGCTAAAATACGGGCTTAAAAATACCCTTTGTATTTGGACTTCATGAGTGAATACAATTTTAATGTATGCTAACTCTGAACAGCTAAATATTGATTATTTTGACTGGGTCATTGGGGGGCTGAACTCTCTTTTGGAACAACTAAGGACTCCAAAAAAATGGCCAGAGACTCTACTGGACCTGTCAGCTCTACATAAGCCACTAGAGTCAGAATCAAATTCATGTTATGTAGTACAGAGTTTAGTAATAGAAACAATCAAAGTAAAGGTTTATTTAGGCTGTATTTTAGTGGGATTTGAAGTTTAGTCTCTTTCCTGCCCTGTGCACCAGCCATCTTAGTTTTGTTTAGTTTCTGCAACTAAGAGAACCCTTTCGGATTACTGCGCCTTCTAAATATAGTCATTCGAGGAGAAAATAAGTTAAAAAAATGCAATTTAATGGTGGCTTATTTCAAGCTCTGGAATCACGGCACAGTGAGCAAGCCTAATGACTGACTGCATTAATCTTAAGCACTTTTGTTTCTATAAAGGCTGCAGGGGCAAGAATATGCACAAGGAACTAAAGTGCTTCACTGAGCCTCTTTCTGACCTTGTCCACACTCGGGCTGAAAATGGTGAACAAGTCTAGAACTGTACAGTTCACTAATTCGGAGGCACACAGGTTTTAGTCTCTTGAAGTGCTTAAAGCAGCTATATCCACATATAAACAGAACGTTTGGAGTCAAATTTTTGGGTTGCCTTACATGTTTTTTTAAATTATCAAAGTTTCAGTTCTAAAATGTGTTTCATGAAAGAATGTAAGAACAGCCTATGATGTACAGAGACATTCTTGAGATAAAAACACACACTTACTTACCTGTCGAACCAGCCTCAAGACCTGTGAGTATCTGCCGTAAGGTGTCTGGGTTTAACCAAGTTCCATCTCGAGAGCGTGAGTGACTCACAATCTGCAAGCCAGACCATAATCTTTAGTCACTACACCCAAATGCATGATGTTCTGACAGTTAATCCACATTCTGTTGCTTGGAAAGTATTTCCCTTACAACTGAAACAGCATTGTGGAGAAGGTATTTGTCTCTAATCACCTCATGCTTCTGTAGCAGCCCATCCTGGTTCAGGTCCAACAGACTGAAGACCTCCTCTGTGCTGAGAGAAAGAAGTGGCTGGTTTGACTCCTCCAGTCCTTGGCTGGATGCTGTCGTTTGGCTCTCCATCAGACCTTTGAGCTGAGCAAGTTGAACTACCACACGACACTCCTCTTCTGACAGGAAGCCAGGGATCTCTGAAAGAAATAGGGATGTCCTCTTTTTAGACATATTTCTGTCTTTAAGTTTCTAGTTTGGGACTGAGTCATCATGTTTACATCAATGGCTTCTGAAACCACAAATCAACAAACTACTGTGTGGTCAAATATGTATGAATAATATCTATCAGAGAGAGTGGCCTAGAGGTAATGAAACACTCATCAAATGTGTCTGTTAATCTTAGTGTGTCATAAGATTAATAGCAGAGCATGATTGTTTTCATATTCATGATTAGGTAACACAGAAGCCACATAGAGTATGTTTAATTGGACTGGATTTGTGGTTGATTTTAAAGTGGATTAAAGGATCTCAGCTAACTGTGCTTGATTTAACCTGTCAATTTAAACAGATGACATCTGAAAGCCAGACAAAGACATCCAGAGTGGAAGTGCAAATTTTACATAGTTTGATCAGTGTATGAAAAGTTTGTAAAGAATGAGACTAACTGTCTTATTACTCCATGCACAGCTTCTAAAAGCAAACTATGCCAGCATACCTTTTGTACATAGTTAAATATTGGCTAACAATGGCAGAATTGTTTTATTAAATTGAAATTATACGAACATTTTGGTTTAACTGACATGGTTTGATATTTTCTTCAAGATTAAATACATTCATTATCTTCTTTATGACTGAAAGTAAGATCAGTCCCTATCACTTATGCTGCTGCCAAACAAATGAGGCAATTCTTTTTTCTGGGGCCATCATGTTTCCATCACTGGTTTTGACTTCAGCATACCTTTTCTCTTAGTTAAATATTGGCTAACAATGGCAGACAGGTGGATTTATGTAAAGCCGATCAAACATTCCTGAAAAAAATATTTCAATTCCTGTTGTTACAAGGGTTGCATTCATGATTTCAGTAGTTTTACAGCAAAAGTGACCCCTTAAAAACACTCTTACTTCTGAATTGGATCATATTTTTGCAGAATGGGAAGCTCTAAAGGGTAGGGATGGGAATTTATAAGACTTTATAGACACCAACTTCATTCAGAAAGCTGCTAATTGATCAGAATCCTTAATGATTCCTTTATCAAGTGTAGGGGTGTGAAAAAAGTATTGATACAAAAATATATCACAATACTCTGACCTCTGGTATAATACAGATATTTCAAATCTTCATATAGATTTTTTTTTGTAAAAATAAAAACTCATATTTTATCAGAGTTGGAAATAAAATACAACTTATAAATATGTATGCACAGGTTTTTTTGCACGCAGTCTAGTCAGTTTTTAGTTAACTGTAGAATATCACAATACATCACAATACTGTAATATTGTGAAATATCATGATATTATCGTATCATGACCCAAGTATCATGATACCTATCGTACTGTGAAGATTTTGCAAATACTCACCCCCAATCAAGTTTGGTTAATTATTTTGTGTGTGGGCAAAAGTTGGCTACTACATGTTTATTCATGGCAACAATGTCAAACACATGACACTCCTGATAATCAATACCATAATTCAAGATAAATGCTTCTGCATGTTACTGGTGTTTACACTTACTGAAAGTTGAATAGGTGGCGTATCTATACAAAAATTCTGCCTCCCCTCTGCCGCGATTTTTGACTTCTTTGCTAAAATTTCTTCTGACTGCTTCTGATGAAAGCAGGACATCCTTGATTTCCAAGGTAAGCAGAACAAGCGTCAAAAAGTGATAAGGAACTCAATCAGAAAGACTGAGTTAATTGAGGGAGTTGTTACTGATTCGAAACTAGAATTTTTCTTTTGATTCCCATTATGGGGCACTTTGGACACCAAGGTCCAGCTGATGATCATGGCACTACACCTTCAATAAGTAGGACTGCGGCAACAGTTGGATCAACTTAACCATAATGCACTACACATTATCAAACCATGGAAAACAGCAGCATTACTCAGTTTGATACCAATTAATTATGAATATCAATCCCTCATGACTTAAGCCCCAGAGGTCTTTATTGGCTGTGTACATAAACTGTGTCTGAAATGAGCGTCTCTCCTGTGAGCTCTTAGTGGTATATACCATCCCAGGGGCATTTTTAATGATAACATTAGATCTCTGCTATGGGAGAGCACAAACAATGTTGACCTCAGGGAGTCTAACATCAAGTACTTGTGTGTAGTTATCTTCATTAGCAAGTACTTCGACTCCATTTTGTTACATTGAAGTCTTTTAAATTAGCTCTGTTAAATATATATATATATATATATATATTTAATTTTGTTTTTACTAAATCCAAACTATGCACAACACTCAACTTTCTGTGGCACCCTTCGGCTCTCTCCAGTGGTCCCTCAATGTTTGACAGTCATTTCCTCTCTTAATAAAAGGCTTCCGGCAGGTTGGCTGCCCGTACAGTAGGGACCTTGTTTGTCACCCCTGTCTTTGACACTGTACCCTCTCTGTTAATTCCTATTGTCTAGTCAAGCCTTATTAATCTGGATAACTGATATGAATAAAGGGGGACTCTAAGCCTTCCTCCTCTCCCTCCCAGCACGCTCTCTACCCCGGAAAGGAAGTGACCTGCTTGTCTGAACAGGAATCAGGCCATGGCGACGCAGGAGGACAACACCAATTTTGTTTGTGACCTAAGCACAAGTTCATACACACACACAAAGCCACAGGCATTGTCCACTTCAGTTACCTCCACTGATGGACTTCTGTAGTTACACACTGTCTGATTACTTTCTTATTATTCGAACTCAATGTAGAATGCAATAACATCAGAAAATGCCCATCACAAGTCCTTTTCACACATGCAGCCCTGAGATTTCCTTGCAAATTTCCCAATTACATTTTTGTGAACATCTCTGAAAAATGCCTTACTTGCTTGTTCACACATGCCTCATACAGCAGGAATTTTCCTCCACTTTTCACATAAGCCAAAGGAGGGGCGGGGCACACTAGGGAGTCAGCAGAAAAATCTAACATAGTTGCAATTTGCATTCCCACATGCAGCTCTCCTGTGTAAATTAAGACAATTTTTCAGGGTAATTACATGTGTGGATTGAGTTTAAGCTTCTTCAAGTGTTGAAGAAACCCTGAAAAATTCTTGAATTTGATGAGCTATATGTTTGAGCACAAACAGTTATTTACAACCCAACTTTTACCTTAAAATGTTACTTCCCATTTCTCCAGTCCTGCCTTGTCTGACATGCAAACCACAAGAAAACTTCATGTAGTGAGGACTGAGTGTGAACCAGTAAATTAAAGAAGATTCTGGGTAAGTTATATTGACTTTTTTATTACCAGGGATGCATGTGAGAAAAGAATAACACCAGGGAGGCAAGCAGGGTAATTTCACGGCAAAGTCTTGATGAATACTCTGCTGATTCTGTTTATCAATGTGACTCACCCAATAAAGATATTTTCGTGGTTTTCCACATAAATGAGAGTAAAAGAGTGAGTGGTGTAGCAGTAGCAGCCCTGTGGCTAGCATGTCATCTGTATATACCATGTTATTTTTTACAAGTTTTAAAATCATGCCAGTCAGACTAAAAGGCTGTCCACACAGGGATGAGTTTAGGTATATCTGCAAACACTGTCTTTTTTATCGTATGGGCATGTTGACTACACAGATGGAGCATTTTGGGAGCCTGAAAATGCACATTTTTGATAATGGGTCTCAGAATGAATAAATCTCAAAACGGCACGCTTGTGTGTCCATGTGTACTTTGAATGTGAACACTAGCCTTACTTCATCTTTACACTGCATGTGCTCACTCTGACAATAAGCAAAACTATGGATGAATACAGTGTTGTCCAGGCCCTTGTATATTATTTAAATATGTATAAAATGCATATATACTACAGTGTTTTCAGTGTTTTCAAGTGGATCATATTTCTTAAAGCAATGAAATGTTTTTGTCTCCATGTGGACAGAGCCTGAGTTAAAGTGAATCAAATAAGGGCATTTAGTTACTTTATTTAATTTGGTAAACAAACAAACAAAAAGAAAAAAAAACAGTGCGTAGCTGTATTCCCATTAGGTGGTTGCAATTCATGGGAGCCAATAAAGCTGATCAGGACATCCCTAGTTTCTTCTTATCAGGACTTTGAGTATTTTATGCAACCTCAGGATACGACACTTACCCCGATACTGAGGCTACAATTTGATACGTGTCCCAATAAGCATAAATTATGGACATTTATGATGCCTTTATCAGAAGTCCTGACAACTTTAAATTTGTTTTTTTCATTGCAAACAGAAAAATATTGCTGTACAACTGAAGACACTTAAAAGTGATTTTAGAAAAAGATTTTAGACCCAAGTTGAAATTTTGAACATGCCTTTGTTTCATGTAGTTTGGCTGTGACTTTGCCATTAAAACACCACCCAGAGTGTATGGACAACAGCTATCACAGCATTTAAGGCTGTAGAGTCTGTATCAGTACACGTATCGGCAAAGAGTGCATGATAATATATTGCTGTAATGTAGGCTTAATGGACCCTTGTCTAAGTGTGTGTAGGTGTGCAGGTGTGATCCCTTATTGCTATGATCTCCCCATGACCAACATTAGTGGTAAAAGAAAATAAAGTTTGTAAATGACAAATATGTCAGGGCAAACAGGCATGTCAGGTGTGTGGAGTGAGAAAACTTGGGTTGAACTGCATGAGGGCTCGCTGAGTGGACAAAATGGCAGGATACCAAAAGTACACAAATGACCAATCATTCACCTATGAGCTCTGTCAAAACCACTTAAATCCACTAATGAAGGCAAGTGGGCTTGAATTAGTAACAACAATCTAATATTTGCCCCAACCCCTCTCTCCCCTGGATGCTACACCTCCCCTCAGCCCTTCCTATGCAAATGCAATCACCGCCCACTATAAATGCACCTATTCTGCCATCCTCTCAACCAGGGGTCTACACTCACTCCAGGGACACACTCCAGGGTTAGTCCTCTTTCTATCTTCTGTCCCAGGATGATGAAAGTGCTCTGCCCTCATTTCCTCCTCAAAACATCCTGCCTGCTCTTCCTCCTTCTGCTCATCGGGCACGGCAGCACACTGGCTCTCGCTCCTGGTCGAGGAAGATCAGGGCTGAGCGGACGAGCCAGGGCTGAGGGAAGGGCGAGACCCAGGCTGAAGGACATGGGCGGGGACGGGGACAGGACAAGTATTGACGGCTTCACTGAAACTAGATTTGGAGATACTGGTGTTTCTCAGCCTGGAGAGGATTACGAGGCGTGGGGGGACCCTGGGACTACTACCAACTTCAGGTCTTTGCTTTCAGTAGAGGAAGGTGGTCTGTGGGAGCCTCACAGTTTGTCTCGCTGTGTCCCTATTCCACCAGGGATGGCCCTGTGCCAAAACATCGGCTATGACACCATGAGGATGCCCAATCTGCTGGGCCACGAGTCTCCTGCTGAGGCCGTGCAGCAGAGCGCCAGCTGGTTGCCACTACTCGCCCGAGAGTGCCACCCTGATGCCCGCATCTTTCTCTGCTCTCTTTTTGCACCCATTTGTCTTGACAGGTCAGTAAAAACAAATCAAACTGGGCAGATATTTAATGATCCAAACAGAAAATCAGAGGTTATGTGTAGCTTTTATGGGACCTTTTGAAACATCCTCTATTTTTTTTTGTAAAATTGTATTTCACATTTGATACGGATTAAGGGTGGTAAAACTGAAAAAGTCTTAGTTTGTGATGACTCTATATCACTGTACTGTAATAAAAAATTCTGAGTTGGAGTAACTAACCCAATACAAGGCTGATTTAGAGAGAAAAAGAAAGCAAAAATGAAACCACCATTAAACAAATGGACAAAAAAAATGGAAAAAACGTTTAAAATTTGAAAATAAAAACACAAAGATACATTTTTTTGAGTCTGAAAATTACTAATATTATCATTGCATTATAGAGATCAGAGGACGTAATGGTTACTGTAGTAGAAAATTAGAAGAAAATGGCCTTTCACTACTTTGATCAACATAAACCCTTCAATTATAACATCAAATAATTTCACACATAAGAAATTCTGTAGCTTTTATTTTTCATTGTTTTTGTTTATCATTATGCTGGCAGAACAGTACTGTCTATCAATACATGTGGCCAATATTTAAGCTTAACAAACCAGCAGAGTGTGAAAAATACTGAAGTACAGCAGTAAGAGCCGTACGTAGAATCAATAGATCAATCTCAGTTTAGTTTTCTGTTCTAATCTTGTCCCTTCAAATTCAAGGTTGATATCCACGTGTCATGTTTTTGTCGGGACAGCGTCACTCACTTGGGCGAGTTCATTTTAATTCCAAAGTATAAAGTCTGGAAAAAAGGGGGCACATTTTCTGTCTCATGCTCTTCAGACCTCAAAATCTGTCAATGGGCTGTTACTGTGCTGTTTGTAGCTCCCAAAAAGGACAAAAAAACTTAACTGTAATAATTTTGATCCATATTGAGATTAATATTACTCACTGATCTTACAACAAGCATCACTTGCAATCATTCAACTTAAGTGTCCTTAAAACTATCATTTTAGACATTAAATCACAAACGCTATATGTGAGGAAACACAAGTACCTAAAATAATTCTAAACTGAAAATAGACAAAACAAGTCCAACATGCCATGTAGCATTAAATATTTTTACCTTAACTATTTTTTACACGACTTAAGAAGGTAGTATTTGTAAAGGAAACTGAATTTCTATCAATTGCCTCGCCCTACAATATATTACATTTGATTTGTAAAATGTAATAATTTACTTGCTTTTTTCAACAAATCATGAGCATCTTTTCGGTATTTTTGTGATGTGCTTAATCACTCTGTACATTAAAAATTGTCAATTGTTTAAGTTATTAGCATATAACAGCAGATATGAACATTTTGCCTATATTTAGGTTTAACATACTGCCCACAAACATATCTTACATCTGCTGTTATATGAGAAATCAATTTCATTTATACAAAAAAAAGTTTCTCTTGTTTCACATTTGTTACTCTTACATTTAGACTGTCAAACAGAAAGGAAGAGGTTAGTTTTAGTGAATTATATACTTTGTGCTGTTGGCAAAATTATCAGTATTTTTACCAACAAAAATGAGTTTGGAGATATGAGCACTCTGGCAATAATCAAATATTGTGCATCCCTTCCCCTACAGGCTTTCTGCTGGTGTTTATTTTTTTTCAACCATGGCTTGATAATTTAAACTGTAAGGCTTGCTGCGCTTATACTGCAATAAAATTAGGCCTATGGGTGACCTGGACCAGGATATCCATTGCATATCTTTGTGGGCTAAATGCTTAAAAAAAGAGAGAGAGAAGTTGTTGAACCAGGCCATCATCTTAATTGTCAAACTTGGAGAAAAGCATGTATGTAATTCAGAGAAATATAGTTCCCTTTTCATTACTGCATGCCTTTTAAGGATGCAAAATGGTATCAGTAGGATATTGGTATCAACGTAAAAGACCTAAACGGTTAAATATCTGTGTCAGTCGATACTGAAGCTTTTGCTGATATTTCCGGCTGATAAATCTGGTCATATTTATCCCTTCTATTGGCTGTAATATCAGCAAAATACACAGATGTATCACAATACTGGATGGGCAAATTTTAATATTAAAAGTTTCACTTTTCAAGAGTGAAATCTTGTTGTCCTCCTTCGGCTATGTTCCTTACACAAACAGATTGGAACAATGATAGCAGCCATTCATTTTTCATGACTATGTGCTCTTGACCAAAAATACTAGTGTCAGCAATAGTGAGCACAGAAATATCAGCAAATGAGATATGGTCAAAGATCCAATATGCTGCCCAAATTTGAAAAAGTGTATACATATAATTTGTGGTTGAAGCTAATGTTCATCCTGTTTCAAATGTACCTTTAAAAAGTGGACTGTCCCAAGAAGACTTTGTGTTCTTTAAAACAAAAAAAAAATCTGTGTTGACTTCAATAAGCTAGGAAATAGAAGCAAATTGGACACCAGCAAAATCTAATACTGTACATCCCTGAAATCAAACCTTTCCCTGTATGTCATCCTTATTTTAAACTTAGATTAATGATGATTAAGTCACAAAGGAGCTCAGTCAGAAAGGGTTAACACCTTTTGAATGCAAATGGGTGCCAGTCTCTAAGGAGGGGTCCTGATTTCTCACAGAAACCTACCAATCAAAGCACCATAATCTAATTTCTGTCACATTAGCATCTCTGTTTACAAGCTGACAAACAGGCGTCTCAATCCAATCCGGTCTTGTTAGGCAGCACTAAACTATTGATTCAAATCCTTTTAAATACTGAAGGCAACTTTCCCCTTGTCTTTATCAGGTTTATATCTCCCTGTAGGAGTTTGTGTGAATCTGTTCGAGACAGCTGTGCGCCGATCATGAGCTGCTACGGTTACCCCTGGCCAGATATCCTGCGCTGTGATCAGTACCCTGCAGACCATCTCATGTGTATTTCCTCGATCACGAACAGCACCGCTCACACAGGAGGCCGCAGGGGTAGGAAACTGCAAACGCACGATCATGTTGTCTGGCTTAATGAAACAATGCAGTGAATGTTTTGTTTTTTATTCAGTGCCTCAGGCCAGCTGTCGGGACTGTGAGCTGGAGGTCGCCTCCTCCTCAAAGGACATACTGGAGACCTTCTGTAGGAGTGACTTTGGTACGTATCAGCACTCTTTAAACCCACCACTTCTGTCTTGAATAATTAACCATTCATGGCTTGTTTCAATCTGCTTTCTCTCTCAGTTGTGAAATTGCGCCTCACACGGCTCAAATACAGCCCAGCTAGTCTGTCTCAGTTCTCGCTGGCTGCCAAACTGGACGTCTTGAAGCACGGGCCCCTGTTAGGTGGACAGATTCGCTCCCGCATCGAGCTGTGGCTGGAGAGGGACGCCACCTGTGTGCGAAACATGACCAGGCACAACCCACGAGGTGGGACCTTCCTGGTGATGGGCATGGTGCAGGGGGAGCGTCTGGTGGTGAATAAGGCTTACGCGTGGCAAAGACGAGACAAAAACCTGATGGCGGCCGCTCGCAAATGGAAGCATTACAGATGTAGGAACTAGGATTGTGTTTCCTTGGGGGGACTTGCTGGGTTAGAAGTTTTAAAAGAACTCAAAAAGAACAGCTTCAAATAGGAGCAGGATAGACATAGCATATAGGATGACTGAATACCTCTACAAGTAAGATTTACCGTATTCACACAAATCATATCTAATCTCCTGTGGTTTTAGAAGTGATCAGCTGTCCATAATGATCCTCATGAAGTACAGACACTGCACGGTTTAGGCAGAAGAGGGCAGGGGAAAAGATGCTTTTTAAGAGAATGTAAATATCTGTGTATTTTAAGAAAATATTGCTTGTTTATATTTGTATGACGTTGAAAAAAAGAATAAATGCTGTGTTCCAAACCTTGGTGATATGACAGGCTGAAGTTTACTCACCAAACAGCAGAGGTTTCAGGCTGATTGTCTTCATCTTATGCACTCTGTTTGGCACGATGGACACCTGCTGAACATGACCCACCTGCAGATAAGTAACGAGAGCACTCATGTTATGAGGACGTTTACTACCTTTTTACACATATTTTATTCATTCTTACGTTTTCACAGAATCTTAGGGTGGCTGTAACCTGACACACCAGACAAACTGTTCAATATATATCACTAGTTCATCCAGGAAAGAGCCCATAGAAAGTGTCTGGGAATGGGCAGAACCTTTCAAAGTAATAATAAATATTAATTTCATTGCAGTTCATAACAGTTCTTCCACCTGGACTGGTTTACATCCAAATGAACCCATTGCTGTGTTAGACACAGGTTAGCTAGCTTTACACAAAGATCAGCAATTTTATACATAAACTAGCAGTGCTTCAAAAGCACATACCGTAAAATACCAAATAAACGCCTGGTGTAGCAGTACATTTTGACAAATAGATGCCCGCTCCAAATAAACGCCTGGTTTAATTTATTCGGCGCAGCGTACGAGCTACGGTCAAAGTTTGGGGAACACACATGCAAATGCTGAGCTCAACTGACAGCCGACACTTGAAAAGAAACATGATTGCATGCTGCTGCTTATCTCCATGTCCCTGGTGCAGCAAAAAAAAAAAAAAAGTAAGACCTTAACTTAACCACCAGTCGTTCCTGACCAGTATTGAGAGTGTGTTTTGAGAGCTGAGTTGAAAGAAGAAGACAAGAGTGTAACTACAGTACTGTAATCTTGCCTCGAAAATGTACAGGTGTTATTCATACTAGTGTAAATAAATAATTTGATTATATCTACCATATATTTTTAATTTTGGGTTAATTAAAATTTTTGTGCAAAAGGAATTAAATGCCTGTCCCAAATAGTCGCCTGGTCCCAAATAAAGGCCTGGTCTGCTCAGTAATTGAAGCAAATAAACGCCCCGGCTACTATTTGGTATTTTATGGTATCTCCGTCATGGCATCTCGAACACTGCCCAGTGAGTTATAGTCAAAATAGTAGAAAACACCCTATTTTGCAATGATAAGAAATCCTTGAAAAAAAATCCTGGATCAACATCTGGATTCAGACCACCACTCAAAATCTAATCCGCTGTCTCTTGTGTAGAGAACAACACTCTCTGAAAATAGACACAAAAACTTACTGAGCTCTTCCCAAAAATGTGGAAAACTGCTGAATCTGACAGTGTTTCCAAATTGTCTTAAAAATCCTGGACCTGCATCTGGATTCAGATCCCAATCCTCAACATTTTTCTGGAAAGGCCCTGACCTCCCTAATGAAACGTTGACCAGGTGGACTTGAAATGTCATGTGCAGAAGATGAAAGAAGATTTCCAGTATTTTTACAAAAAATACTCGTACATGACCATGAAATACGTACAGAAAAATATATTTGTGTTTCAAAAGGTGTGGCTGCACCAGACAGACCCAAGCAAATGCATTTTTGTTAACTATCAACAAGAAAAAGTAACTCAAGTAAAATCCTTGATAATTCAACATGTCAGTTCATAACATTGCTGGTATCAAAGCCAACACACAACAGAGGATGTGTCCAAAACTTAACAGAAAAAGTTGGACGATTAATGCAGTTTTAGGAGCGGCGATCTATGCCATATGTGCTACCATTATATGGACGTCCGCCGCTTGATTTTGGATCTAAATATCTCCCTAAGCACTGTTTGGATCAGGAAAGCCTTCTGGGTGAGTATATTGTTCTATTTCATTCTATAAACAATGTGAAAGCTGTAGAAATCGAACTTATCCTTTAAGTCATCTTGCTGTTCAGCTAATAACATGAAAAGTTCATTATTCTAACAATATAAGTACTGGGCGATAACAAAATAAGTCAACTGTTCTAACAACAAAAACATCAAGTGACAACATGGACGGTTAACCATTCTGATTGTCATGTTTTAAAGTAACAAGTTTATTGTGGGGCGGCACCGTGGCTCAGCATGTAGTGCATGTGCCTCACAGCATGAAGGTTGCTGGTGTGAAGCTTGTGTCTGTGTGCAAGCTTGCATGTTCCATCCATGCACCTGTGGGCACTCCAGCTTCCTCCCACAGACCAAAAACATGCTCATTAGGTTAACTGGTGACTTTAGTTTGCCTTTAGGGGTGAGTGTGACAGTGAATGGTTTTCTGTCTCTCTATGTGGCCCTGTGATTGACTGGTGACCAATTCAAGGTGTACCCCAGGTGTAGATAATGGATGGAAGTTTATTGTACAGTCAGCATATCTTCTAAATTTAATGGTCTAATACACTAAATTTCATAACACAAGGTGAAAATTCATTTTTATATCAATGAACATGTTAAGTTTTGAAGTGGTGTTGATCTTCGTTTCCATTTTTCAATGTGGCAGCACTGAACATAACATTAGTAATCTACCTGCAGACCAGAATCTAACTCCTTTGGGTGCCGTACATGTTTGCCCTCTTCAGGGTGGACCTATGCCCCTGTCCTTACCCGTATCCCCTCCATCCGAGGCAGACTGAAGCTCTGACTGTGGTCCTCCACATGGAGCTCTCTCGGCGCTGGGGGAGGGCTGGGCAGAGGGGTCCCACTCTGGCGGACTGACGCTGAAGTGTCCCCGTCTCCCCTACCTAAATCCCCGGGCCCGTTGTTGTAGTGCACATAGAGGAGCAGGCCGATGACGTTCAGGATGTACACATGGAAGAAGACCATAACCACCACGAAGTAAGCCCGGGAGCAGACATTCCCTCTCTGGATCTGCATCCGAGTGGAGCGGACAGGGGGGCTGAAACTCGATAAGGGGTTGTGTCTGTCTTCATCATCTTCAGTTTCCGTGATACAGTCATGTTCTTCTGTCATTTTCGCACCCACTGCTCACCAGAAGAACATCAAAAGTTACAGGAGGTATGAGGACTATAAAAGGTACCGTTACTGCTGAGGTTTGTGGCTGAACATCCGTGTGATACAGTCCGCTGGCTCCACCAGGATGTTAGCAAAAACAAGCTAACATTTGGAACGAAGATAGTCTGACCCGTTTAGAACAAAAGTGACAGCGTCGTGTCTGCTGCTTTTACCCGGGTACACAGGGACTGCTGAGGCGAAATAACACGTGTGTCGGTGGTAGTTTTGTCTTACAGATAAATATGTCATCATTAACCAAATTCCCTTAATCCCGTGTTAGCTTACTGAGTGATGCGCTGCCCCTGACAACCTGCCTGACAACAGAAGCAGCTAACGACTGCAGAGGAGAGCGCCGCTCTGCTGCCACAGCAAACCATCAGCGACCTCTACCGGTGAACGCCGGTACGAGCCCGGAGCTGATGAAGGCACGCAAAAGTGGAACAAACCCCAATTCAGTTGGGACGCAGGGCAAGTTCTAGCTTACCCTGTTTGGGTGGGAAAATACAAAGGTTAGACGAGTGATTTAAAAGGAAAAAATATATATCTATATATATATCTATATCTATCTATCTATCTATCTCTCTCTCTCTCTCTCTCTATATATATATATATATAATTTTATTCATTTATTTATTTATTTATTTTGGGGGGGGGGGGTATTTTTTATTGGAATAAAGATTTAAGATGCAAACTGTTCATTGTTGTGTGCACATTGAGAAACATGTTCCCTGGTACAATGAAATTCCTACTCTGCTGTCCACAATGAATGCCAGGTAAGAGGAATAAAAATAATAATAGATTTAAATAGCAGTACAAAAAAATACTTAATAATACTAAATAATAGCTGCAAAAAAATACTGTCCACATGTTAACAAGATATGGATGGATTCTGACTTTATACATGTATGAAGATACTATCACTATTAAAAAATGCAGCTATTAGAATATTGATTTCTGCACATTTCTGTAAACATGTTATTGTGCAAAGATCCAACATGAAGTGCAAGTACAGTTTTATCTGTGCATGTGAGCTGTGATTATTATTTTAATTGCAATAATGTTATGACTGATCACATCTGAAAGGTTTGTTTTTTTTAAGCAAAGGTGATGGACAGGGGTTAAAAGACTTGGAACATTGAGGAATGCTCAAAAAAATCTACAGCTCTGAACAATTCCACAAGTGAACATGAATAAATCAGTGTATACCATCAAAGTTTGCAGAGAATCCAGAGGAATTCTGCATATAAGAGGCAAGGCCAAAAAGCATTGTGATCTTTGATCCCTCAGAAGCCTAGCATCATTAAACTTACATTATTAAGTAAATGTTATTAACATGTGGGCTCAGGAATATTTTGGATGATTATTATCAGTCAACACAGTTTGCCACTACATCTACAACAGGTGCAAGTGCAACTTAAAACTCTCCCATGCAGAACAAAATCCAAATAACAACATCCTGAAACGCTACCAGCTTCTCTGGGCCTCATCCGTTCATCTGAGTTGAACTAACCCCAAAAATAGTCCACTTTTCAATTTTTTTTAGGAAATCATTCATGTCATGGCAAAAGAGGAAAAGATTGATATCAACACAAAGTTCAAAAACCAGCATATGTGATGATATGGGGTGTGTTAGTGCCCATGGTATGGGTAACTTGCACATCCTTGAAGACACCGGTAATGCTTTAAGGTATACAGGTTTTGGGGCAACATGTGTTGCCATCCAAGCCACATCCTCTTCAGGGATGCTAATTTCAGCCAGACAATGCCAAGTCTCATTCTGCACATGTTGCAATAGTTTGACTTGCCTGCAGTCCAGACCTGTCTCCCATTTAAAATGTGTTGCACATTATGAAGCTTTAGATATGAATGCAGAGTCCCTGGACTGTTGAATAACTGAGATTGTAACTCAAAGCAAGAATAGTAAAGAATTCCTCCTTGTCCTCAGTTCAAAATGTTATTCAATGTTGTTGAAAGGAAAGGCAGTGTAACACAATCGTAAACATTCCTCTGTCACAGTTTTTGTGAATGTGTTGCTGGCATCAAATTCAAAACAAGTGCAAAAAGCAATGTCATATCAGTTTGATATTAAGATATCCCATCTCTGTAGGATGTTTTGTTGAATATTGAACACAACTAGAAATCAGTGTGTTCTATATGAATTCACATTCACACAATATCACAACCTTGTTTAAATTGGAGTTTGTACTTTTACCCACCACCACAGGTCAGTCTCCAAAGATATGGGACCCACAGATTACAAAAACAACTTATTATGTTGCTTCAGCAGTCTGCTCTCATCTCTCATTTCCTCCCTCAATTTATAACAGCCATTTATTTAAAAATGCTGAGCCTTCAGCCTGAAAAAAACATAGATATAATCAGCATTTTCTCATTGGAAAGCTTCCCAAATCCACAACAAGCACCATACTATTGTTTCACTGGCTAAAACCTTTAAATGGCTGCATAATCCCCTCATTATGCTTTCATTTACTAAATAAATGTGGCATAAATATGACAAAATGGAAAAGTAGCAGAATCAGCTGTCCAAACCTTTTATACATTGTTGTTGTGTAACCATGTAAAATTTTACTTAACTAAACGTAAAATTAAGACAATCACGAAGATTACCAAAGAAATATGATCCATATTTTATATATATTTTTAAATACTGTACATCGGCTCACCATTACCAAAGTTTAACAACAGCACTGTCACTCAACATAATTAAACATCTAAAACAGACATTCACATTTAATGTTTCTTCTGTCCAAAACTGCCTGAGTTATTTGCCACTAGGATGAAAACATGCTGCTGTTCTTACGTTTAACCTCACGAGGGCGATAGAGTCCACAAACCGAACTGCGTTTGCTGTGTCATCCCTGACTGACGTAAATATTTCTAATGTAGGTGAAAAAATGCAAACCAAACTCAACTTAGTAACAGTAATAATAATATTAAAAATGGCAAGTTAAGTGAAAACTTTGTCGTCAGGTATTCAGGGTATTTTCATCAGGTAGTAGTGTTATACTAAAGATAGTCATGCTTTCACTTTGCAGCTGGAAGACTGCAGTTACATATAATCCAATTGCGTCAATTTGTCATGGTTTAAAAACTCTTGCTATATTGTTCTTATCAAAAATAAACCTCAAAACCAGCACATTAAAATGTATTTTATTGCTGCAAGCCAAGTTTGACGATTATCCTTGGAGACCCTTTATCCTCTCATGTTGATGCCAGCTAAGCAGGGCTGGATGATACAGTTGGATTTCCATAATTTTCAGTCAATGCATTATTCAGGAATTCTTCTGAGGTGCTTATTTAGAAGGGAACAGCCTGGATAATGAGGGCTAATTTCCCTGGTGACTATTGCCCCCCCAAATGATTCATATGACCCCCCTGTTCTTAAAGATAGAGAAAGTGGAGGGGGAGGTGGGTGTTTAGGGAGCTTTGTACACACACACACCTACACACACATTCACAAACACTTTGAGGCAAAGGAAGGCGTTTACCTGGGGTCTTGTACTACAAGGAGCCCTAAAGATACAGTTAGGGGTGGGCGATATGGCAAAAATATCATATCACGATTTTTTATAAGTAAAATCACGATTACGATTTTATCACGATTCTTTTTTACATAGATTTTTCTAGACTAGTTTGCATGTTTGACCATTTTTTCCCTGTTTAACATACAAAACATGTAAAACCCAAAAAGAAAAAAAAGTCAATTTAAGCCAAAGAAACTTTCTGAACAGGTTTTAATTTAAATAGTGCAGTTTTTATTAAAATGTGCAATAATGTAAACATAAAAGGTAATGAACAACAATAAAGGGCACTTTTGTAACATAAAAACTAAACACACCAGCTTACTGAAAAGGGTCAAATATAAATGCAAACTAAGTTACTGGTTATTTTTTAAATGCAACAATTTACAACAAATGTTATCTAACTGCAATGTCTATAATCTGAGTGAATAACACACCGGCTTTAGAACAGATTTTTGTTCAGACATCTTCAAGCTTTTATCTCCTTTTCTCTTTCTGCCATGGCTTCACGCTACATAACCAAACAGGAGATCCCACCATGCACTGCGTGTAATCTGCTACAATTGGTTAGTTGGCGGGGCGTGAAAGTCTCTGTACCCACACAGACGATCTGACGATCTTTCTGCTTTATGAGATCACCCCCACGTTATAATCCTTAACGATTTAAAATCGTCATATCGCACACCCCTAGATACAGTTATGAATAAATGAGACAATTCAAGTCTAAAACACCAATTAAAGATACTTTATTGTTCAGTTTTTAAAAGTTGCAGGCAATTATTGCCAATATATCGTGCAAAATATGCAGCACTGTTTCTTCTTTACTCAAAGATATGAAACTTATATACTTCTGTTAATATAATACTATTATTAATAATGGAGATAACAATAATAATATCAACACTACTACTAATAATAGTAATAACTAGAAGTGCTATAAGAGCACAAAGATCAGCCATACATTTCCAGCATGATTTGCCTAATCTCAATGTACACAAAAATCCTGGAGCTGCATCTCGAACAGGGAAATCTGATAGTTACTTAATTATGCCATGACTAACACTTCCTGAAAAAGTAAATCAAAATATGTACATAGCTTTTGGAGTTATGCTGAAGGCAGACAATCAGACAGACAAACAAATGCCTTAAAAAACATCACCTCCTTGGGAGCGATAAAAAAAGTAATGAATGGATAAGCAGAAACAGAAGCATTTGTACAAAGAATAATGTGTTAAATGAGCTGAACAGGAGCAAAACTGGTGATACAAGTAAGAGTAATAATAATAATAATAATGATAGAGATGAAAATAACAACAACATAACTTTCTGCTAAGGCATTTCTGATGTTAGCCTTTACAGTTTTGTGCTAAATGTGTAAAATTGCCCTACATCACAATGTTCTTGAATTCTCCAAAAAAGATTTAGGTAGTGGATCCCTAAATCTTATCAGTTCTTCCTTGTGCAAGAATAACTGAACAGAAGCATGAGTGAGAAGAATTAAGTGAACAATGAAGACATGGGCATAATATTATATATTGCAATACATTGAAAATAACAATAGTTACAATTATAAAGTAGTGAAAGGAATTTGTGGGTAATTTGGGTACACAAGTAGAGTATGAAAAAAAACACATGGGCATTGATTACATATGTAGATCAGTAAAGCGACATAAAAATGAGAATAAAACAGAGTAGAGTTAAATATATGAACGGGGGCTTGTGTGCATTAATGGAGAAATGATAAATTACACATAGGCCTTTTCAATGTGGTGAATGAATGTGCATATTCGAAACAGGAGTGCATGGAGCGACATCTAGACACATCTCTCTCTCTCTCTCGCACACACACACTTAGTTTAAATGTGACAGAGGTTTATTAAGTTTCTGAACACCCCAAGCCCCCTAAGTAACAGCCCTTTATATTCTTTTATTTCCATGCTATGATCGTCTTTATCCAAGCGTGGATGGCCCTCGTGGGTCACCATATCATCCAAACTGCCCCTGCACACGTTTACAGCTCTCCATACTCTTGCACTCACACACACCCCTTGCGGTGTTTTCCGGGATCACGCCACTGCTCCCACTTGGGATCCACACAGCAGCAGCGATATGGCTGAACATCACCAGGCGGGACGGTGCTGCTTGTGAGCGAAAGTAAAGCGGGGGGAACAATGCGTTATGACGGCCCAACAATGCACTTCCCCGGGGGACGGGACGCTGCGACGCGCCGCGTAACGCACACTTAGGTCTTACCTGACGGGGAAAGAGGAAATCTGGTGCGTTTGAGGGCAAAGTAGTTGGAGGAACTTGTCGCAGTGGATTGAGCCCGGGACTGGATTACCATACACAATTGGAACAATAGTCTCCTGCAGCACAAACACGAGCAGGTCAGTGCCAGAGCTGTTTGTTTGGGGTTATTTTACGCGTTGATCCAGTGGTGGGACAAATGTTGGGAAAGTAGAGGACGCGATCTCTGGGGTTGTCCTTTCACCTGACATTGCAGGTGGGCTAATTTTCACCTCGTAAAAACAAATATATTAAAGATTTTTGGATGTTTTATTGTCTTTAAGCTTGAAAACTGTGTAAAAACGTGTCCACACTTTGACATGTCAATGAATCGCAGTGAGGGCAGTAAAGTGAAACCAGGGCAGATTGAACAACAGATATAGCTCCCAGTTAAAGAGTCTGGTTTTAGCTTTTCCTGGTCTTGGCATTAAAGAAACACAATCACTTAAAGGTAGGAAACCCTTCACGTGGATTGTTACCACCGACCCAGGAAGCTGTGTAACTTTTCCTGCCCTGCCTCCACCTCCTCCTCCCGGGTGGTTGCGTCAGGAAAACACGGGGAGAAAGGGACTGACCGAAAACGCAAAGGGCCCGGAAGGTAGAGGGATCCCTCTGCCAGCAAGGCCCGACATAACCCGCCTCCTGTTTGGTTTTTGGGAGTCCCGTGATGTCCTCCAGGGCTGCCGGTGTGCCAACAGTCTTGTCGACAGACCGTCAGGACCTTCACTCGTCCGCTGTGACAGTCCGGTCCGCCGGTCCTGCGGTGGATCTGCAGCCTCTCCGTTTGCACCTCGTGGATGTTCAGAGACTCAAATGGTAACACCATCATGGGTGAACAATCAAAGCAAAGGAGGAATGGCTTCATTTCTTTACAGCATGTAGGGAGTATCATTTAACACTGAATTATTAATGCCATCTCAGTGCGGGATGTCCAGATCGGAAAGTGTGCGCGTTGGTCAATACAGTGCACTGCATTCAGATCCAAACTCTGCCAAGAGCCAACTAAAAACCTGCTATTACAGTTTGATATCATGTCAAATGTCGTCTTATTCATTAAAGTATCTGTAATCTTTCTGTTTTCATCTGCGATGTTGTGAGTAGGGATGCACAATACTGGATTTTCCCTAAATCCCAAATCAGAACCAGGTTTACTGCCAAGTAGGTTTTTACACTTACAAGGAATTTGCTCTGGTGATGTTGGTGCAAAGTACAAATAGACAAGAAACTGAAAGATAATAATAAAAGTTAAAGGTGCGTACATTTGTAGATAGAAATAATCAGATATAAAAATGTAGAATAAAAATAAAATAGACTAAAAATGTACATAGTTATTTACATGTCACAAGGGGGTTAATGAAACCCAACGAAAGCTGGTTTAATTCAAGGTTTTGTATGAAGTTTGAATCAGCTGATATACCTGAACTTAGGGGTGGGCGATATGGCTAAAATATCATATCACGATTTTTGAAAATGAAATCACGATCACGATTTTATCACATCTTTTTTACATTGATTTTTTTAGACTAATTTGCATGTTTGACCATTTTTCCCTGTGTGTAACATATAAAAAATGTAAAACCCTAAAAGGAAAAAAAGACAAATTAAGCCAAAGAAACTTTCTGAACAGGTTTTAATTTAAATAGTGCAGTTTTTATAAAAATGTGCAATAAATGTAAACATAAAAGGTAATGAACAACAATTAAGTGCACCTTTGTAACATAAAAGCTAAACACTCCAAATAGCTTATTGAAAAGGGTCAAATGCAAACTTAAGTAACTGGTTATCTCTTAAAGTGCAACAATTTAGAACGAATGTTATCTAACTGCAAGGTCTATAATCTGAGTGAATAATACAGCTGCTTTGATGACCTTTCTGCTTTATGAGATCATCCCCACATTACAATCCTTAATGATTTAATATCCTCATATTGCACACCACTACCTGAACTTGCAATGCCAATTTTGATAGTCATATTTTTGTTCAGGACCACAAAGCCTCCACCAAAGCAGAATTGTTCTGTTCCTTTCAAGATGACGGGGTATTTATGTTATAAACAGATGTGAATCATGGGACATAACAGATTATTTTGTCATTGACACTTCAGATTTGCTTACAAAATTTGACATTCTGCAATGGTGATGTAAACCATTTTGGTATATTGGTACATTCTGTCAATATACAGCTAAAATGTGGGTTTTATGGCCAATTTGTGTAACCAATGGTTCATATTTGCTGATACAAATAATCACATTTTGATGAAACTATCTGCCAATGCTGGTATTTTTCTGATCATGTTGCACATAGTTTTACGTTTTTGCTTTCATTTTTGTGCTTAAGGAAGCACACATGGATTTATTTTTCACAGCGTAAAGACATGGATGCACCTAAACAGTCACTGCTGAATGTCACTCATTCGTACTAGTCCAAAAAATGGAAAGATTATAACTTTTTTAAATCGAACATTAGAAGAAAAGCTACTGATTGATCCCTCGTTATGAGACTATGTTAGAGCTCTTATTACCACTGCTACAGAGGTGATGTTTTTAATGAGCGGAATTTGACGATATTTACAGAGTAGGTTAGAAATGGCCCAATCGATCATTTTTTGGTGGTGATCCAAATCTTATGCAAACGAGGAATTTTTCTGAAGGATTTTGTACTGTTGCAGGCAGGACAGTTTTCCACATTTAACCAATAGCTCAGTACCTCCTCATCAGATTTTAATGACATATTCATGGAATGTTGGTCAGAGCACAAGGAACCACAGATCAGGTTTTGGTGGTGATCCAAATCAGGATGTGAATTTAGGATTTTTTCAAGACTTTGCAACTATTGGGTGAAAGGGCAGTTTTCTGCATTTTTGACAGTTATTCACCCAACAATGTTAAAAATGCTTTGGTGGTGGTTTATGTCCTGGGAGCACTTCTGACTCGTGTCTGAATCAGTTACTTTAAGTACATTTATGGTATTGAAGACTATATATGTTGTGATCAATACAGGGCACTAATGTTGAAAATCCTAATTTATATCACAGATCAATAAGTAGTGGTGCTCCTAAAGCAGTCCTCTGACAAGGCTATTCTGACACTGTACGCTAATTATTACTGAAAATGACCTAACTGTCACGCTAACATATTCTACAAAGAATTCTTAGATCCAGATTTAGATCTTTACAAAAATGCAGTAAGTTCTTCCGTGTGTCATGACCAACATTCCATGACAATTTCATCAAAGTCTGCTTACATTTTTTTGTTGCTAAAAGACAAACACCAGCAGAAACATAACCTCCTTTGTTGTGGTAATAATAAACCTGCTAGTTCTAAATCTCCATACCAAAATGCTAACCTGATGCACAACATTATTAGCAATGGAAAACGCAGGAATACATGAAAATAAATGCCTAATTTTTTAAATCATCACAGAATCAGAAAATAATAATGTATTTTGGCCAAAGGCACGCAGTTTTCACCCATCCAAACTTGACCTATTCTTTACACCGTGGCAGTATATTTACATAAGAAAATATGTGAAACAAGTAAAGCAATATCTCATTCTATAAAATTATTCTGCTGATTTTGTAATGCACTGCCTCAACATGTGCATAGACAGAGGGGATGCACAAACTGGTGCAGCTCTTGTGCACAGTGGAATTGACTGCATATAAATAAATAAATAAATAAGAAGTCTGGCCTATATATTTGAGTTGCTGCAGATGTATCTGGTCAAGGCCGCATACTGGCCCTTTGACTGCTTGCACAATGCTTCCCAGCTGTTTTGGAACAACTACTTTAAGCAGAATCATTCTATGATACAATATTCATATTAATGATCTGTGCACTGCACTCAAATCAAAAATCTTGATATTCAATAACAACCCTGCCAATATTGTTTTATACACCAGCACAATATTGATAAATACCCTGATTTTTGCAATTACTGAGAGAGTTTGGTCATTTTTGGCAGGACTTGCGTTGTTCTGTTTGTGAAATATGATCTGAAACTTAGTGAGTTTTATCCTGTTTTAAGACAGTAGATTATGTTCTTTGCACAGTTAAATTATATTAAATCACCAAGTCTGCCTCTAAATGGTACCTCTAGTTTGAATCACCAGGTTTTGTATTATCGGATTAGATAACAGGAAGTCATGCTAACTTTATCTTTGTTGTAATAGACAAACACACATGAATAATTATCCATAATTAGGTTGCCTTTATTTCCTTTCAGGGCTTTTTTTTAGCCAATTAATCAGTTATTTGTGCAGCAAGTGGAACGATATGGATCACAATGTGTTCCATATTACACAAATACATGTAATGTTGCATTTGTTGTGTCTTAGGATATTCAGAGCTTCATTTGATTAAAACAAATACATGTATATGTTCTGTTTAACATTACATTGATTCAGCCACATTTTCAGTTTCTAAGTTAAATTATGAAATTGTGGAAAATACTTGGAGCCTTATTTCACTTTAAGTCAAAGCTGTCTTTTATGTAAAGGCTAAAAGCTGGCATTTTCCACTTTTTCAGGCGTGAGAGGGTCTGGTTAAAATAAGAACAGTCTACTTTTGGGTTATCTGTTGGGTTATGTGTGTGTTTGCATGTCTGTGTGTAGGTTTCTGTAGTTGGGCAGATTTGTGCATTACTCATGCATCCTCAGGCCGCTGCGCCAATCTGTGTTCGAAGTGCCACTGAGTGCCAATTCCACTCTGCCACATTGTATGTGAGTGCATGCATGCGTGTGATTCATGTGCCGCTGAACTGCAGAAGAATGCCTGTTTGTTTCTGATAAAATAGAGACAAACACAACAGATAAAGGAGTTTAAATCTCTCCCTCTTTACTGTCTGTTTTTTAATAAATATTAGTCAAACCTGCAGTTATCCAGTGATGCTGTGTTTTGCAGACTCATTTTCTCTGGCCCATTCATTATTTTGCACAACCAGAGAGAAATCCCACAACAAGGCTGGCATGGACCACACGCTGCAGCAGAGTGTGGCATCCCAAACACTGGAGGGCTGAAAAGTTGTGGTTTGAGCTTGTGTGAGGGAGGAAGTGTAGAGGGAGGAGATGGAGAGATTTGACTTGTGAATTTTCAGCCTTTTACTTCTCTGTGTCTCCAGTGTGGGCCTGTAACCTAGCAACCCAAATGGTGTATGTCTTGAATATATCAAAACACAAACACCTAACCTCCTTCAGAAAACGTGCGCATGCAGTGGGAAACATATCACATTATCACAGGATGCCAACAGGCACTAAAGGGAAGACTTACTTTTTGTTGTCTCTTTACTTTTTTGGCTCATAAAGTGTGAGTCAGGACTCCTTGAGCCACTAAGGGTGGTCTTGGGGTGTCTTCCAATAAACAAAGACTTTTCGGATGATTTCAAATAGCATACTACATCTGTAATAGTATGAATATGCCCATAAGACGAGTTCAGTTTCAATTAAAATTATAATCAAAAGTAAACTGTATGCTGAAATGACAGTAATGTATAAAAGTCTGTAAATTTGCATGACACCAATAATGTAGGAGCTTCTGCTCTTGAAGTATGGAGAGAAAATATGCGTTGGAAGTTGTTTATACTAAAGAAGACTGTTGTTTTAACTACCAGTCGAAATGTGAGTGTAGAAGTTAAAATTTATCTAACCAGGGAAAGCTTGTTGAGATTTAGGGCGTTTTCACATTAGGCCCACTTGTTTCGAACCGTACTGCAGCGCGGTCCCCCCCCCGCTGGCTTGCATTCACACTTGCGACATTGAACCGTGCCCGGGCCCACTTGTGTATTTACTCAGTTTGAAACAGCAGGGGGCATTATGCACGTAACTGGTTACCAAACCTGCTACGGAAAAGAACGAAGAAGAGGCAACCATGGTAATCATTTCCTACACCAAACAACCAATGTTTACGTTTCGCTCTCTTCTACATTTTCCTTCAAATGTGTTTTTTTATCATGTTTGAGACGGCATCAGCGACCTTCTGGACCCTCGTAAATCATCGTAAACCTCAACCAGAATAAACAAATCAACAAATTGAGTAAGCAAAAGATTCAACCGTGGGATTAACAGGAAGTAATGCATCAAAAGTAGATCGGTTCGGACCACTTTGTTTCACACCAGTAAAACCGCATCAAATGTAGGGAGATGGAGCGGATCAGGACTACCCCTTCATGGAGGTCTCGGACCGGCTGATTTGGTGTGCACCAAAGTGCGGTGGTTGCATTCACATTGATCCTGACGTACCAAACCCTGGGCCAAAACTTCTTTGGTGTGGACTAAATATGGTTGGTGTGAAAACACCCTAAGAATCTTATGGAAGAGGGCTTCTTGTCTGAGACAGGCAGCAGCACATATATGAAGTGAAACCATGAAAGTTACAGAACAACAGAAATAATCAGCCAAATCAGTGTCATAGAGTAAAAAAGAAAATCAACCTAAGCATCAAAACCCTGGAACATCCTCCCCCAATACCTTTAAGCTGATTTTAAAAAGATATAAAGACTACTGGTCCCCAGACATAATTGTTCCTGTCCCAGATTCCATAATGCTGGAGCAGCGTATCTGAAACTTCTTTTACCCAGACAAACTTTGGGAACAGGTATCAAGTAAGGTTTGTGACTTAGTCACATGGCACCCAGACATTGGCTTACAGAACTTTGTATAAGAATGCAAATACTTAAATATCATGGTAGCAGATTATGTACAACCATAATTGTCAAGACATGCCAATAAATAATTCTATGGATGGCGAAAGATAGCCACCTAACTTGTCCATACAAAGTTCAAAGATGCATTAGAGCTTCAGGATTTGTTTTGAACCTGAAAGCTCCATGGTAAAGACTATCCAATGATTTCAGGCATTGAGAAGATGCGGGCACATATAAACAGAATAGCCATTCAGAGGTAAAAAAAAAAAAGGTAGCATCGAGAGTATGCTTTTTGCAGCAGAGGGAAACAAGACTTATATCTGAAATAAAAGCCAAGCCACAACTAAAAGGGACACACCAACATCTTTTTTTTGATTTCGTGTTTTGCCTCACTCCCGAGTTCATAGCAAGCAGATACACGCCATTCTTTCATCTATGCATGCAGTAACAAGAAAGAGCTCGCACACTGGTAATTAGCTTAACTCAAACACTGGGAGTCAATGGGAAGTGTTAGCCTGCCTCTGCCTGCAGTCATCACATAAACTCTTCAGCAGCTCCTGGGTGCTTGTTGTGACTCTTTTTTTACTGCATTATTTTTTGTTATCTGTTTTAAGACTAAGATTAGCAATTTATGTAATTTTTGAAAGAAATATATTCCAAATTACCCGCAGGATGCATGTGCAAATCACTGCGGACATGCTTGTAAGTAGGTCAACAAAGCATGGGAAGCAAAGGTTGCACATGTGATTTCCATCTAGTCATTTTAATGTTTACCTCTCTCATGGCCACACCAGTGGACACTTGGGCGGAAGGCCAATAAATGACCCGGTTGCACAAGACTTGTTTTTATTATGGGAGCGGCTTTGCCTGTCATTGACATTTACCTGAGATGTGGGACAGACAAAGCCATTAACAGGTGGCGTGTGGATTTCTACCCCCAAGTTCAAATGGATATATATCAAGTATAAGGTAACAGCCCAACTAGATATATAACAGCTGGCATTTGGCTGGTGGTCACCATCATGCCATAGAGCGATGGCACGTTTTACAGGCTAAATAATTGCTCATATGTTCTACTGATCCAGTTCTCAGTGCTCTGTTGTTTTTGCATAAAGAACCATGCATTTTTAGCCCTTATTTTGGCCCAGTCAAAAAAACCTAGGGCTGACATTGGTGAAAATTATTAAGCAGGAGATTATGAGTATTTTAGGCTGTTGTGTTTGGAAAGGCTTATTAGTGAGTTTGTTTAACCCTGTTATTTGCCTTTTCAGTCTCAAAGAACAGTGGGGGTCCCCAGCCAATAGCTTGGTTATTTGTTGTGTTAAAAAGTTTTGAAACCTCTAATTAAACCTCTTAACCCTTGCTTATTTGCATTTGTTTGTAATTACACAGCTCATAGCAAGGCACACAAAAAGCTTTAAAGTACAACTAAAACTGCAGAAGTGCTTGCCAGTTTGTAGGAGTAAGAGCGGCCTCCATCATCTGGAGTGCGTCCCTCTGTTCAGTGGGAGTTGTGTGTCAGTATTGGTGTTTTGCCGGTCATGCACTGAATGAGGTGTGAGCACACTGCAGTCTGGAGCCACATGTAGCATCCCACTCACTCCCGTGCTTCTGCCAAGCTCTTCTCCTCTGCCACGTTCATCTGCACCACGCAACAGTCGGCATCCACCGCACAATTATTACACAAAATTCTTGTCAGACTCTCTTTCCTACCCAACACAGGTACATTTACAGTTGAGATGTTTAACTCTGAATTCGAGTTTTAGTTTTTTACAACAGATTCAAACACAGAGAAATATCAACTTTGGGTCATTAAAATGTACTTTTAGGCAGTTTTCAGACCGAAACAGCCATACTCTCATGTATGTAATTTTACAGCAACATTGTGAGTCTTGGCAATGATCTTTTATGGCCCTTTTCCACTAGCCCTACTCTACTCTACTCGACTCTACCCGGCTCTACTCTACTCGCCTTGTGCTGCTTTTCCATTAGCCCCTGTCGCCTGCCCAACAGGGTGCAGTGTCGCTGTAAACAGAGAGCGGCTCTGCGGTGACGACATTTTGAGCATGACACAACAATCTGTGGCTTTTTTGTCACAAACCAAGTAAAAAAAGAAAGCAATAGAAGGCTGCAGGTGGCAGGAAGAAATACCCCTTGAGAAGCACAGGAGAGTTTTGGAAGCTATACAACAGAATGAAGCCGAGGACGAGAGCAATCGAGCTGCAAAAAAAGACGTATGAGGGTAAGCTAATGGTAGCTACCGCTAGCATGCTAGGTCGTCGCGCTCATGACTCATCGATGACGACATTGTCTGACCAGTCAGTAGCCGGCAGTTGGTGATGTCATCTTCTAATATCAACTCAGCTCGCTTGGAACCAGAGCAGAGTAGGTACTAAAACTAGCTTGTTTTGGGAGGTACCGGGCTTGTGGAAACACGCTGCAAATCGAGTAGAGCCGAGTAGAGTAGTGCCAAGGTGTGCTAGTGGAAAAGGGCCATTAGTAAGATCAGAGCTGTAGAGCTTGTCCACAGGATGTGCATATCTACTACACACATTCATCTACAATCAAGACAGTCCCTCACAACAGTTTTAAGTTGGTCTGCTGAAACAGACATCCAAAAGCTGGTTTCTTACCAGTAAATACTAAACTACAAGAAAGGAATCAGCCTCCTTTTCCTTGAGACCTAACACACCAGATAAACCGTTCAATACATTTCACTTGCCCTACAAACAGCCTATAGAGAGTGTTTGGGAATGAGCAGAAACTTTCAAAAGCATATCCAGCTTTTTGGATTGATCTATCAATCACATTCATTATGAGCCAATTAGATAATGTAGCAGCCAGGTGCAGGCGGTGTAAAGTACAAAATTTGAGTCGCATTGTAAAACACTGTCACCAAGATATTGCTACTGAAGCTGTTAGCATCTGTGATCATTTATGTACAAAAAGTCAATTCCTGCTGTCTTCTCGCTCATGGCTCCCACCTCTTCCTGCATCAAAAGCCACTTTGTTATTTCTAAGGTTATTTAGTTTACGCTGTTATTAAAAAAAGTGGCCTGTCATATCACAGATCATATACATAACATATTGCAGTTTACTCTGTTTTATGGCATGTGTGAAAGCACATTGTGGTTGTATCTGACATTTTGAATATTAAGGGCACTTCAACTACATCCATGCGATATAAAATCATTGTTGACAGTATCTTAAAGTAATTTTGTCCAGAGAAAGCTCAAGTCTTTTTATGCTAACACCAGAAAAGCCAGAAACACAGTTGCACTTTAATGGGTGATTGTGAAACTGATCATTTTAACACATTGTGTTAAAGTCAATATACAGCAATATTTCTTTTCAGTAATTTGTTGACATTTTGGAGATATCTTTTGTATCATTGTGCAGCCTCTGTCTGCTAATTGGCAGCAGGCTTTCCGCTGTTTTACGCTTGCTCCCTCTGTTACATTTATTGCTATCATTTCTGTAAGTAGGACAGACAGTAAAGTTTATAAATGCTGCAAGAACATCATTTGTAAAAATTAAATAGGTTAGATGACTCAAGTATTGCCCTATTTAAAGGACTTGGGACATAGTATAGTGTGATTTATTGTTATATTGTATCATCACCCATGAATCACAAGTTTAAAAGTTTAAAATTCTTGCTTTCTATAAAAAAAAAAGACATATATGGTACCCTGCAGTGTCTTTCCAAATGGAGGGTGGATGATGAGATTCTACATTGTGTTCTGTTTGCACTAATCCAACAAAGATAAGTAGCACACTGTGAAATTAGCCATAATTGTGAATGTATGTATGTATGTGTGTGTGCAAGCATGACAGATTGCAAGCATATGTGTGGAAACGATAGCACTTGGTTTTTACATGTTTGGGTGATAAGCAGTGTGTCTAACTGATATCCCTAATGTGTTGGATATTCTCGAAAAAATTCACAGATGACAGTCTTGATGTCGCATAAGGAGAACCCAGTCTCCTTGTCCGAGCTAGCGTTTTGGTGATGTCTGGGAAGACATGCAAATGATGGGGGAGGGAAATTCGTTCCATACTGATAATCCATGGGTGATGGATGTTATGAAATGAATGTGAGCCGCACTCCTTCTGCCCTTTTGTCCCATTTCTTAACCTTTTCTATTTCACTCAGGAGAAATGCCTTCAGCTGAGGTGCAAAACCCAATCCAACTGTGCCAAAGCAAATGTGCAGAGGCAATAATGTTAGCAATGGATACTCGCATGAGCACATCTTCTTACCGTAAAGAAAGAGCTGGTCTTCCTGAGTGAGGATCGCAGGGTTTGAATTCCCTCGGAGCACAGGCTGTCTCTAATAGGCCTGAAAGACTGAGAGCCTGAAAGGATGAATGGCTTTTGTTAAAGCCTCCAAGGTTGGACACAAAGAGAAGGGCAGTGGGTGCTCTGAATGTGTGTTCATGTCAGCTCTACAGCTCTTATGTGTTAGATAGAAGTAGTAGGAAGTTGAAGGAGGACAGAAATACTCTGCCATTGCTGCATATACCCCCAGGCCACAGTAAAGCAAATAGAATGAGAACACGACACACAAAGTGACTTCAGTACACATAAATACACACAAGTGATGGCACAAACTCTGCACATACACATAAAACAGACTCTAAATGTCTGCTGGAGGCACTCTGGACAATATGTAACTTTGAAAGCTCATTGACATTAGAAGACACATGCAATATTCAACAAGAAAATGGCTCATTAGTGACTGTGAAGAGCACTCTGCAGGGAAATCAAGTGCTTTTCTTTCCACTTTTTTATAACATCTATGCTAAGCCTTTTTTGAAGCATAAAGGTAAACACAGTTTTTCAAAACATTTTATCTTAAGATGTGTTTTGAGCTGCTTCATGGACCCTAATGAGAGTTGAGCTCAACTATGAATTTTGTGTTTAGAAATGTTTCAATGTTTATTTTCATCATACAAGCTCATTAGTGTGCCCTTTATATATGAAAATAGTTCCCATCACTTTAACCTGTACATCATTACTATCATTACTGCTCTCAAACTGACACTGTTGTACATGTCTGTTATGTTGGGGTGGAAATTAAAGAATTCGTCAGAGAAGCATGCTCTCTTGAGACATCTACATCTCTTTGTTATCTGATGTCTAACATGCTGCTATGTTGTAGTTTTCTGTCCCTGCTCCCAGGCAAGCTTTTCTTAATGTGTTCCAATATGTTTTGGCAGCTAATATCCCGAGCAGGAACCTCTGTCGTTGAAAAATGAAGCCAATTTGGGAGCTGCAGTTCCTTGAGTATCTGCTTTAAAGGGTTAGTTTGGGGTTTTTTTGTGGTGGAGTTGCTAGAGGTCCATGGCACTAGTAGATATGAGTGCCAATAAAATGTCATATTTAACCAACTTCTCAGTTAAAACTTCTAGAAAAACCACATTAGCTCTGATAATACGCTACAGTAGATTCTTTACAACGTTACATTTTCTCTCACCAAAGCCCCTGTGGTTAGAACTGTTGTATTTTTGGACCTGGTGGTTATGCATGCCTCTGTCATCAGCTGGTCAGGTAGTCAGTGGAAACATCAAACACTAATAAATAGGGATGCAGGACATTGGATTTTTGCAGATATAGTTTTTTTTTTTTGATAACATTATTGGATACACTAATGTTGATACCGATACCAATATTTCAGGTCAAAAGCACAAACTGTGTTTAATAAAAATGAACTAGTTTCTTTCAGTGTTACAGCATATTATTGCATGAACAGATGCAAAACAAGAAAAACAGCTTTGAGCTCTTGCAAAAATGAAACCCTTGTTATATAAATGTACCCATGCAATGATGAGAAGGTGCATCGATTTTGAACATTGGGTCATTTACAGATATTCCAGCTGATATATGGCAGATATGTGTGGCAGACATATTGACCGATACGATACTTAAAGGTGTAGTCAGCGATGTGGGAGAAGACGAGTGAAGAGGTTGTTTATAAAAGAATTTAGACCCACCTCTCCCTTCATACCTCACCCCTGGCTGCACCCCCGAAAGCTGATGGACGTGCATCGTCATGGAAACGGACGTAGAAACTGCATAGCTGACCAACGTAGCTAAGGTAACCCCGACTCATCAGACAACTCGACTGACAATATTGTTAACATCACAACAACAGTAAATGCCGGCAGATTAGAAAATAAGATGAATGCCTGACGGCTGTTACTGTAATGTGAAGCATGACAAAGCTAATGTTGCTTACCTATCCAGCAGACAGACGGCAACATCCGCGTCCGTGTTCAGGTCTGTCAATTCGCGGAGTTCCCTCCACCATCGGACAGCAACACCAATGTTGACCCGGGTCTTCGTTCTTTCATGGTCATAGCCCTTCTTTTTCACTTTTCAGTCCTTTGACCTTTTTCTTTTGGGCTGTTTTTCAGCTATTGCTACTGCACCTATTGTATCTCCCCCTCCCCCCTCTGTCTGATCTGCGCATGAGTATGATCGTCCCCTGGATGGGGGGGGGGTTACCCTGTTTTGGTAACTCGGCCCAAGCCCCAGTATTTACCTGCTGACATGCAAAGCCAAGGCTGTGTATTGAAACCAGACTTTTTTTTCAACATGCTGTCAGTGGTGACATCTTGTGGATGGAGAGGAGAAATACGGTGAATTTGACAAATACTGCATTAGATTAGAAGATTTGAAGATCGCTGACTACACCTTTAACTTTTTAGGCTGATATTGGCCAGTAGTGATGTCAAACCAATGATATTGTGCATCCCAATGTATTAACTAAAACTGAACAAAATAAGTGGATTTGACTCTATTAATGACATGTGCGGTTAGTTTTGGGTACAAGAAGGTGGCTTAATGAACCAGAGTACAGATGGAGTCACAGGTAGATAGAGGGATGGAGAATATAGGAGCAGGACAGATCACATGTTACCTGGTGTTGCATGAACTGTGAGCCCATGTCCGCAAACTCGGAGGCCCATTGCTGCCAAAAGTTGGACTAAGTATCAGTGCTTCTCCTGGAACTTTTTTGGATCTCTTTAATTTCAGTACACCTTCAACCTGCTGTCGTGTGTCATAACCCTGGTTAAATGGCAAACACAATTCTTTGTCGCTGCAGAGATGAGTCCTGATGACCATATACAAAACAACAAGCCAATGTAATGATTTATGTGGGTTTTTAACTCCAGGGACTGATATCCGACTCCGCTTCAGGTCTCTGGCTTGATCTACGCGAGGAGTTGCTTTGTCAAGGAATATGGATCGTATTTTTGAGCCATCTGTTTTTTTGTGGTTTTAGCCTAAATATTGGTTAGTTACAAGGCTTTTAAAAAAAACAATCTCAGCCTCAGTTGATTGGTCTCATGTGAGACACTGCAGTTTTCCACATTTTCAGTAATAACTCATAAATCCTCGACAGCTGTGGATGACGTTTACAGGGAATTTTGGTCATAGCACATAAAAGAAGTCATGGGGTAGTTTTTTATATTTTTGACAATTTATCACCGGACAATTTTGTAGATATTTTGGTGGAGTATGTGCTCTTTGAACATTTCAAGTTATAGCACATGAAAAAGTGAATAAATATATGTCAATCACATCTCACCTGGGCTGAAAGGTCCCACCTGGGAAGCTGCAAATTCAAGTATTTACATTTTCTTTTCTTTTTTTTGTTTGTTTGTTTGTTGTTCTCTCTATCTCTCTCTCTTTGCGCCTGTCTCTGTGGGTCTGCTCCCTCATTCTTTGTGGTTTATTCTGCTGTGTTTGCACTTGGGATACATGACAATGAGAACACACGCCGCATGAGCAAACGCAATCATAAAGAGACCAAACAACTGTAGTAAATACTAGGCTGCACTGCGGTAGTTTCCCTGTGCAGGGTGGATGAACAGGGCAGCAGATTCAACCGCTTTTGGTGTAATGAGAGCAAGTAACCATTTTTATGTTCTGGCTATTTTCTGTTGATGCCACTTTATACAGTGAGCAGCTCAGATGATGAATAAATGTATTGCTGTTTTTTGTTTTGACTGACAAAAATAAAGCTTCATCATTTAGCACTTCCAGGTTGATTAACCATTGACTAAACAGAAAGTTATTGAAATTTGTTGGAACCAGGTGCCAAATATTCACTTGCAGGTTATTTTATAAATATCATCCACAGCCAGACATCACCTTACATTTGCTGAGTGCTAACATTTGGGTTTCACCTTTTGAAGGGGTTGTCTGTTTTAAAATTAATTAAGCAAATTTTAGCCAATCAGTGTTGTGTGGGTGTGTGATGACACCCGGGACAGGCTGTTTTTATTCTAGTTTGCAGAGTGACAATCCGTGTCCATGTGGGAATATTAATGGCCCTTTTCCACTAGCACACCTTGGCCCTACTCTACTTGGCCCTACTCGATTTGCAGCGTGTTTCCACTAGCCCAGTACCTCCTAAAACAAGCTAGTTTTAGTACCTACTCTGCTCTGGTTCCAAGCGAGCAGTGGATACTAAAAGATGACGTCACCAACTGCCGGCTACTGATTGGTCAAACAATGTCGTCATCGATGAGTCATGAGCGCGACGACCTAGCATGCTAGCGGTAGCTACCGTTAGCTTACCTTCATTTGTCTTTTCTTTGCAGCTCGATTACTCTCGTCCTCGGCTTCATTCTGTTGTATACCTTCCAAAACTCTTCTGTGCTTCCCAAGGGGTATTTCTTCTTTCCACCTGCAGCCTTCTTCTGCTTTCCTTTTTTACTCAGTTTGTGACAAAAAGCCACAGATTGTTGTCGCGCTCAAAATGACGTCACCCCGGAGCCGCTCAGCAACACTGCACCCCGTTGGGCAGGCAACTGAGGCTAAGAAAAGCAGCACAAGGCGAGCAGAGTAGAGCCGGGTAGAGTCGGGTAGAGTTCAGTAGAGTAGACTAGGGCTAATGGAAAAGGGCCATAAGTTAGTGTGTACCTTAGTTCTACCTAGACAGGACCGCAGAGAACTCGCAGACGATGCTGCTATAGGGCCATCAGCTGCAGTGTTTTGTGGTTGGTAGGTGAGTGAAAAGGATAGTTGGAATAATGTCAGCTAATACATCCTATGACATGATATGATATGATCACGGGTGGAACTCAGTCAGGTGTAACATAGATATATTTTATTCAATTATTTTAGCTTACTCATGTAGCAGGTAGCGCCACCACTTAGGTGCTGAGTATTAACTGAACCTCTTTTTTGGTATTAAGATAGAGTAAGAGGACAACTAATACTAAGAACAGACAGAACGCCAACAGTATGTTTCGAGAGTGTCAGAAAAGTAAAGATAACAAACAGAAGGCTGTTTAGTGGCTGTAGCTTAGGACACAGTATTGTCAGCTTGATGTTCTTTGAAGCAACATTTTTGCAATAACTTTCAACAGAAAGAATGTCCAGACTAGGGGATTTTCTGGCTTCTTTGTAGCTGAAATCTGGTGTGTGAATTTGCTGTAAAGCCTTCAACTCTTCCCTAGAGAGGACCATGACTTCTTCCAGGTTAATTAGTGCTGTTAGCAGGCAATTTGGCATTTTGGAAAATCAGTAGATGCTGTGTTCCCTGTTAAACATTTGTGTAGGTTGCTGTTAAATATCAACTCTAAGCTTCCCTTTCAAAGGCAAAGAAACAAACTGTTGCTTTAATATCTGATGGCAGCTAACTGGTGGGTGATCAGCTCTGTTGTTATGATGTGCCTCATTCCTCTCACTGTTGACTTGATTCCTAACGCCTCTCAGTTATGATGAGTAAGAGAATGAAATCACAAGTTAACCTTCAACAGAAATAAACAGTATAATACCTAAGCCTCGTCTTGAATATGATGTCAGGAGCAGTAGGTAGCCATGTGAACATGTGAATGGCCATGATTATGATTGCAGTGCAGTGCAGTGCAGTTGCTGCTAATGGTAATGATGATGGTAATGTTTTTCTCTCTCCTCAGGCCTGAGGGCCCCACTGGTGCTGTTGAGAAGATGGACAGGATGAAGATAATCAAGCGGAGGCTGTCCATGTCCCTACGTAGTGCTCGGCCGGTCGACGACTCGCTGTCAGAGCTGGCAGAACAGATGGCCTTGGATGAGCCATCCACTGCCAGGGACAATGGTGAGATTTGTGAACAAATGCACCCACACAGGTACACCCCAGCATCTCAGCATGTGAACATCATGAACCTATAGACTGCATAATGGAGCCTACTTGAATGGTTATTTATTCAAAACACTTCCACTTACCTTACCATGGAAACTATTTGTAATTACAAATTATCTATGCAGTTTCTCAGTTCCAGATGAGAAAAGATGCAAATCAGTGTGTGCTATCTTTCTGATGAAAAGTGATCATGACCTTTCCTTAACCCTCTTTAGAGTCCCACAGTGAATAGTTTGACTGTAACACCTGTTATAGCTGCTGTCTTACCACACAGGAGCAGGCTAACAACATTATTAAGAAGCAGTTCCTTGTGTGCTCTGGCCTCTCATGACTTTAAGCATTCATTTGGGGTATTTTTGAAACACAAAGAAGCACTGACTGATGTGTTGGTTTGCAAATAATGGTGTAGGCGGAGGGAGCTACTGTAGAGGCCAGAACTGATCATTGCAGAGAATATGGGAATGTTGCGCAAATCTATAGTAGCAGAATATATAGTATCCTCCTTCAGGTCCTCATTCAGCACTGCTTGATGAAATAATACACATGTTAATGCTAACATGATTTCAAGACTATCACAAAAGCTTTGCAACCTGCTTCAGCCACCTTAATCTCCATTATGTTGACCTCATCATGTGCCTCATTGACATCACTTCTCTGTTCACTGCACTTCATGTGTTTATACCATTACGACGGGTAACATGGACCAAAAATTACCACATTTTTTGTACTT
Source organism: Scarus forsteni (assembly GCA_036419115.1). Lineage (NCBI taxonomy): Eukaryota > Metazoa > Chordata > Actinopteri > Labriformes > Labridae > Scarus > Scarus forsteni. Next base: position 5,534,446 of record JAZDUH010000043.1, read on the forward strand.
AACTATAAATTTGACATGTTGAATTTATAGTTTGACTCTGTTGGAGTCCAATGAAGTTGTTGTCTTTTTCAAACTGCAGAGAGAAACAAATGGAAGTCTCAGGCACCGAACATTGGGCTCTGGAGGCCTTGTGGGATTAAAGGATAAGTTCGGTTTCTGCAGCTTTCACATTGTTTATAGAATGAAGTAGAACAATAAACTCACCCAGAAGGCTTTCCTGATCCAAACAGTGCTTCAGGAGATATTTAGATCCAAAATCGAGCGGCGGACATCCGTATAATGGTAGCACACGGGGCATGTATAGCGCCGCTCCTAAAACTGCATTAATCATCCAAAAACCCATTAGTTTCACCAATATTTCATCATGGTCCGCTCGGGCTACTCCTCCATTACAGTCTGTGTCACTCCAGACATGTTGTGTGACTGTACTGACCTCTGAACTGAAGAAGAACAGCGCTTGCTCTGCGCATGCGCAGTGTGGCTCATTGTTTCAGGGGAAGTCAGCTTTCTACACAACGACTTTCTTCTTCCAGTTTTGTGCAAAATGGACCAATATCTATCGGATGAAGATGTTGTGGATGAGAACTTTGAATATGATGAGTGTCCTTACAGTTTCGAGCCAGAGTATACAGATGAGGAGCTCATCGAAAGGAGGACGTGGAGGCAGCGCTCCAGATAGTACTGCGCAGGCGCGAAGGCATACGTTCTTCTTCTTCAGTTCAGAGGTCGGCACAGTTACAAAAACATGTCTGGGGCGACACAGACTGTCGTGGAGGAGTAGCCCGAGCAGACCATGATGAAATATTGGTGAAACTAATGAGTTTTTGGACGATTAATGCAGTTTTAGGAGCGGCGCTGTATGCCCTATGTGCTACCATTATACGGATGATATTTTGGAGCTAAATATCTCCCGAAGCACTGTTTGGATCAGGAAAGCCTTCTGGGTGAGTATATTGTTCTACTTCATTCTATGAACAATGTGAAAGCTGTAGAAATCAAACTTTTCCTTTAACAGTCTCTTTTTTTAACATGTGGCCTGACATCCTCTTTTTCAAACCCCAATGCCAATGAAGCTAAGACATTGTGTCAGAAGTAAATAAAACAGAATACAATTATTGTGTATGTATTTTTTTTTAATATTCCCTCATTTTGAATTTGATACCTGCAACTTGTTCTGAAAAAGCAGAAACAGGAGCACGTTTACTGCTATGTTTCATCACCTTGGCTTTTAACAACATCCAATAATTATTTATGAACTGAAGAAACTAATTCTTTAAGGTTTTAAGGAGGGATTCTTCTCCATTCTTGCTTGAAGTACTTATGATTTGAGTTGCTCAATTACTCTTTGGCCTTAGTTGTTGTATTTTGTGGTTCATGGTATAGCACACATTGGGCGACAGGTCTGGACTGTAGGCAGGCCAGCCTAGTACCCTCACTCTTTTACTGTGAAGAAACGCTGTTATAACACATGCAGAATGTGGCTTGCTGAAATAAGCAGGGATGTTCTTGAAAAAGGTGTGGCTTGGACAACAGCACATGTTGCTCTAAAACCTGCATGTACCTTTCAGCATTAATACCAATAAATATGAAAGTTAGCCATGGGCGCTGACATACCCCCACACAATCACAGATGCTAACTTTTGAAATTTGTGCTGGTAACCCTCTGGGTGGTCTTTTTCCTCTCTTGTTCGGAGGATGTAACGTCCAGAATTCCCACAGACACTCTGATTGTCTCCACATCAGCCCACAGCACACATTTCCATTTTGCATCAGTCCATCTCAGATGAACGTGGGCCAGGGAAGTAAGCAGCTTTTGCAAGCTGGGTGTTGGTGATGTAGGACTTTGTATTCTGTTACAGTAGTATGGTTCATTAAATTCAGGTCATAAAAATATTTGCAGATTATTGTATTCTGTTTGATTAATGTTTGATAAAATGTCCCAACTTCATTGGACTTAAGGATTGTTTTAATTCAATATCAAAAACATTGATTTTTTTTTTTTTTTTTTTTTTTTTTTTTTAGATTGTATCAATATGTCTTAAAAAACTCAATATATTGCCCGGTCTTGAACCACATACATTCATTTTGCTTGTATTTGTAGAAAGTAAAGAGCAAAAAGCAATGTCATCCTCAGAAACTCTGGGTGCCATCTGCTGGGCATCTTCCTGATTACATCTCCTCGGTGGACAAAAAACAGACCTCATCTGGCACAAACACTGAGTGTATGTGTGTGTGTTTGTGTATTTTTGAGTGGTGTTTAAGTGTTTGTGTTCCTCTCAGGCTTGTAATAAAATTAGATCAGAAAATGGAAAGAAGAGGGTTGCTTTGTGATAAGCAGATGCTTTTGTCTTTCAGGGAAATAAAGAGAAAAGACAAAAATAAAATATGAGGGATAGAAAAGTGTCAGTGTTCAAATATAGCAGTTTTATGTTGATTTAAAGATGCAGCTTCACTCTACAGGGAGTGATAGTGTTGCTTTACTGTTACTTCAGTATCCACAGACCTCTATTTATGATTAATTTCATTCGCCTCCATCTGCCCTCCTTCTTCTATTTTTACTTCCGTCCCCTTTGGTTTTTAATGGCTGAAGCTATGTCAGTTCATCTCCAGCGAATGCAAGGAGACGACTGAAGAGAGCGATAGAGATGGAGGAAGTGATGTAGAGGATGAGCAGAGGACATTAAACTTTAACCACTGCTCTACATCTTCTACTGAGAGCCTCTTTAGTCCTCCTCTCCCGCTACAACACCCTCTGACATTCTTATACACCATTTAGTCAGAATGTGCTAAAGAGCTGTAAGAAAATGGTCCTCACATTTGTCAAGGTGTTGATTAGAAGCAGATCAGTGCTGCTGACCGAGGATCAGTTGTTCCACCTTGTCGTTTTAAGGATGTGTGGTACTGCATTTGACCCTGATAATTACAGATAATGATTGAATTTAAAGTTTAATGTGGAGGAAAAACTGAAGATGATAGATCAAACAAGTGGGTGTCCACCCACACTCTGTTGAGAGGATTCATTTATACCGGTGAATATAAAAGGAAGGTGATCATACATGCTTGCTGACAGTGTGTTTGTGACATTGGAAAGAGGTCAACTTGGGGGCCTGCTTTATCCAGTGGTTCATATCTAAGCTTCATGGTATTGCTTAAAGGTTATTATTGGACATTTACGCCTTATTGATAGAATGACAGAGGAGAAACAGTATAAGATTGGGGTCACGGGGAATGGGGCAGACACGTAATAAAGGGCCAAAACCAGAGTCAGATGATGATCCTGTGTGCCAAATTTCTTGACCGTTTGTGTGTCACCTGTAGAAAGAACTGGATTGATCAGTCATTTTGTTATTAAAGAAGGCTTTGAAAGACTTTGCAGGCGAATCTTTGGATGCAGCCATAATATAAAACGGTGGATTAATCTGACAGAAAGAGAGCCCTATTGAAAGCCCATCTGTTCTGAGACTTAAAAGCAACACTGCTTTTGCTTGGAGCACTGTCAATAGAGGTTTGTATCTTTGCTAGCCGCAGGATTCAATTGAATTTTGATCATTGTGTTAATAATTAAATACAGTTTAATATCATGATGAATCACAAGCAACATAGTGGTAGTATTCTTGATTTCCATGTTAGTGCACCAGGCTGCTTTTTGGATTGAAAGAATACAAGCAGTCAGTTAAATAGGAACTATTTTATTTTCAAAAATGGCTGTTGGGATCAACTGGACCAAAAAGTTCCTTTTATTTTAAAACAACATAATTCTATTTCATACAGTAGGTCTCATCTCTCTATACTTGTGTTTTCCTCCTCAGACATAAAACTGAGACTGCAGTGTAACAGCGGCCTCTTCAAAATTGAAAGATTATTGACTTTCTCTGCATTGATGCATCTTTTTCACATCAATTAAAAGGTTATTTTTGAAACTACCTCACTATCATTAATGTTCCTTTCTGTCGAACACTGGAAATCCGTAATAGAATACCAATAGGGTGTGATATCAAAAACAACCCCGTCTATAGTAAGAACCTTTGACTCAATTAATTGTGAAGACTTAATCCAGTATTAGTGTTTGGGAAATGCACTTTTTACAGCCAGTCTCAAGTGGATACTAAAGAAATTACAGTTTTGGCACATCTTTTTATTCAATAGAAATGTCAGAATGTCATTTAAACTTATGACCTGTGACAACTCAAAGTTATGTGGGAAAGATAAAAAGTATTCAAAAATCCAAACACTTAAGATTTGCTTCAACAGAGCTGTATTTATCAGTCCTTCAAGACATGATAGGTGATTGAATGAGAGAATGGAAGGAGGGTGTAATTGGTAGGGATTAAGGGGCTGAAGGTTTGGGGGAGGGTTGAGAGGAGTGAGAGAAAGAGGTTGGGTTCCTCCTCAAACTTTTCTTCTCCTGCCGGAGGAATCTTTGTTTCCTTCTGCTCCTTCGACCTTTTCTGCTGTTTGGTCCTGATATTGGTCCTTTTTGTCTTTTTTTTTTTTTTTTAGATTAGCCACAGTGAAACAAACTAAAAGACAAAAGTTTGTTTTGATAGAAACGAAAGGCTCATTCAGAAGATAATTAGATTTTTCTGTTATCTGTAATCTTAATCATGTTTAATTTAAACAAACTGCCTAAATACTAGAGGTGTGGAAAAATATCGATATCGCAATATATCGCGATATTTTGACTCCTGATATAATACAGATATTTCAAATCTTAGTATCGATATTTTTGTAATAATAACACCTCATATTTTATCAGAGTTGGAAATAAAATACAACTTATAAAGATGTAAGCACAGTTTTTTTTTCATGCACTATTCAGTTCAGACAGTGACAAGAGAAATATGTGACTTTTTTTTAACTTACTGTTGTGCTGTCAGTAACTCAAAGCACTTTGGTCCTCATGTGTTCAATTACAGTTTGAGCTGCACCACAGGTTAGGATGATTTCAATACTTTGTTAAAGGGAAAACAAGAATAATTTCTTTGCAACATTAGTTTAATTGACTTGATGCACTCTGTGTTAAGTGTATGTATGTAACGCTGCATTTGACATATTTCAATTACAATAAAATGGAAAAGCTACATATTCACTGTCTCTTGGTTTTTCCTAGTTTACTGTAGAATATCGCAATGTATCACAATATTGTGATATCGTGATATTATCGTATCGTGACCAAAGTATCGTGATACGTATCGAATCGTGAAGCTCTTACCAATACACACCCCTACTTAATACTGAATATGTTGCAGAGCCCCTTGGTTTAACTTTTACATGCTCACCCTGCAGAGTGCTGTTCCTCTGTCTTGGAGGTTTAGCATCATCAGTTGTTTTCAGAGTTTCACTCAATCTATGTATAATTATAAAACACAGGATTTGATTGTATATGAAACACATAGAAACACAACCTGTGAACTTAAAATCCAGATAAAACCACAGTTTTATGACAGCTGCAGAAAGTGTTAAGCATTTAAAACTTCAACAGTTTAAAACTTATGTTGGAGAGCGTTAGATTGATTCGGTCCAGAGAATATGACCCAATTACCACTGCTGTCTCAAGCGGTTATATTTCTGTCCCTGTGACGTTTCACCTCCACTGTGAACTTTGTGGTGGTGGAATTGGGGGGCAAACTCACTCCCCATTTGCTCTGTTTCCAGAGATAGCAGCTCCTCCTCAAGCTTGCTCACCTCAGCCTCGTAGACCTCCTGAGCAGGTCAATCTCATCTTTTAAGGCCTTATTTTGTTCTTTCAGATCAGTCTTGATCTCCAGTTCTTCTTTAAACTTTCTCACTCCAGGCTTCTTAGACAGCAGATCCAGTTCTTCAGCCAGAGCTTTATTTTGCTCATGTTTGACTTTTAGGTCCTCTCGGAGCTTGCATACCTGAGTATGTTTAAACTCCTTAAGAACATTTTCAGAGCCTTGTTGTGCTCTTTGGCCCTGTTCACATGGAGATGAAAACAGTCTGCTTCATTTTTTGTTTAAAAAGTTTTCCATGAACACAACATCGTTTCAAGTAATGTGTCTGGTGGCATAAAATCACTGAAAATTCAGCAGTAAATATGGTAAGCCTTTAAGTGGCACTGTAATACTGCCACAGACATACACCAAAACCAGAGAAGAAGAATTCACACGTGCATGTGTGATGTAAACAGACACAAGAAAGAGAAGTAAAAGGCTGCTATACTGCTGTAGAATGTTGAGTGTGTGTCATGTTATCTAACATCTAATTCTTTACAGTCTATGGTTGAAAAAAGCGATATATTGGACTCATTTTAGGCATAATTTCAGAAGCACCTGACAGATGAGGATTTCCCTCACAGCATTGGTGTAATTACAGCACAATGGAGAGGTGGCGCAATGAAATCATCTTTTCTGAAAATTCATTGTTCACATTGAAAGTCAACGGTGGTGTTTTGAGATTTAGTCATCTGGTGACTTGTTTTCAAAAATGAGCATTTTCAGGCTACCATAATGTAGGCCTGTGCTCAAAATATCTATACTGCAAAACATCGTCATGCACTTATACGTGTATCGATACGGATTCTACAGAATCGGTGTGGCCTCAATGTTTGGACAGTTGTGGCAAATACACTTTGGGTAACATTAACAATGGCACAGTTCAAAGTAGAAGCCAAGCTACATATTGAAACACGTGTTCCAAATATAAATTTAGGTTTATGACCTTTGGGGACCTTAAGTTGAAGAATTATTTAAAACAGATGCTTGTTCTTTTTCTTCTGGTAATATGAACAAAAGCTGCTGGGAATTCTGTTGAAAGCGTAGTCAATGTTCACAATTTATGTGTATCGAGATACATACCGTATCATGGCCTCAGTATCGGGATACGTATCGTATTGTGGGGTTGCTGGAAATACACAGCCCTACCATAATGCCTGTTTGTGTGGACAAAATGCCCATCTGATAAAAAACAACTTTTGCGACTACTCCTAAACTCTTTTTCTGAGGATCTGAACAGTTTCTCTTTCGGAGTGCTGCTGATGCTGCTATTGTGGCCTCTCTTTAGGTTCTGTGTCTATGCCTCTATACATTATGTGCAGCACCACAATGGCAGGACAGACATTTCTGAAGGATAGAAAAATTTTAGAGTTAATATCATAACACACAAGCACATAATTAGTTTCCATATGGTACCCAAAAGCCGTTCAGTTATTCATTATAATGGGAGCTTAGTAGTTTTTATGTGATGCAGCACAATAGTTTGACAGCTTTAGACATACGAAGGAGTCACCTTATGTGTAGAGTGTGAGGATATATCACAGACAGCCAGAGATAAGACTGAGCAGAGACACGGAGGAACTGATGACTTTTGTCAAATTCAGAGACGGGGATGTTGAAGGTCAGTTTCTTGATAAATGTATGTGTGGGTGCGCTTGTGTGTATGAACGCCACAAGTAAATACAAAAACATCTACCTGTATTAACTAATTCCAAAAGGATTTACATGAAAAAAATGTTTGTTTAAATCGTCAAAGAAGACAAAACGTAAAATGTGGAATATCTATCTAAGCTGATCTGTCAACTCTGTCAATCTGGCCAAGCTCCAATCTAGAATAGTTGGAATCATCACAAAATGGCACAGCCCCAAAATCAAAAAGGAAGAGGTGGGAGCTAAAGGTGCGTACACACAGGACGCTACTTGTACTACCTCGGCGATCACTCTCCATGCAAAGTCAATGTACAGCCGGGATGTGTGCACGTGTGACGGTACCCTAGACAGAGTAACAATCCATATCCGTGTGGGAAACATTAGTCAGTGAGGACGTTAGTCGTGCCTAGACGGACCGCGGTGAACTCACAGATAATGCTGCTGCAGGGCATCAGCTGCAGTGTTTTGTGGTTGATAAGAGAGTGAAAAGGATACAGCTGGAATAATGTCCGCTTATACATCCTATTATATGATATATGATATGATTGCGGTGAAACTCGAGCGGACGTGACGTCACCGAGCGATGGCCGACAGCAATGGTGACCAAAATGAGGTCTTTATGGACATGCAACGCTACGTCAGTGGGCGACGCAGTTTTGGTAGCTGGGTCGTTTGCGGTGTGAACACAGCATAAGAGTGGGCAGACAGCAGGAAGAGACTGCTTAAACAAAGATTAGCATAGATGCTAACGGCATAAGTAGCAGTGTTATCAGATCTGGGCATAAGGTGAAAAACAAACAATAACACAGAAAGCATTTCTCAATAAAAATTATATTTTTGCAGCACTTCTGACCTGTTTTGTTGAGAGTTTGTTCTAAGTAGTAGCTTAAGTTTTGTATTTTACACTGGGGCAGTCGTGCCTGGCTACTAACTTATCTTATTGGTCTGAGATGATTGTGATTGATGGAACAGTCATCCAATCACCTGCTGATTTCCAAACACTGTCCATAGACTTTTGTCTTATGGATCAATGAAATATGTCGAATGGCCAATCTGGTGTGTTAGCTTAGTTGCCCAAAGTTTTACCAGCCAAAATAATCTTGACAGCCTGTTGCATGTCTTTGTTAATTCCATTCACCTGCTTGTGTCTATCATGAATGTCCTGTGTAAAAATCTTCATTCTTCATCCATTGGTACAGGACACTTTCCATCTTGCCTGCCTCAGACTTCACTCATTTTCTCAATACTCATATGTCATAGTGTCTTTTTCTTCTTCTAACACAAGTACCACAACAGAATTCCCATCTTTTACTTCCTACTCCTTCTGAGTGTACAGTTTCTATGCGTTCTACTGTCTCTCTTTGTGAACTTGTACCATCTTTCTCCTTTTCCTCCAACTGTTCCTTTTCTTTCCCTCTTCCTGTTCTTTTTCCTTCATTTCTGTGACTCCTTACTTATCTTCCCTTTCTCATCCCTGCCAACCTTCCCTCTCCTCACTCTCTTCTTTCCTTCCCTTTCCTTCCTCTTTTATCTCCTCCTGCTTCCCGCCTGCATCGTGCGCCTCAGAGCCCATGATGGTGTGCGCCCTGCACCCTCCCGCCTCACACAGCGCTCCCTCCTTCCTGCGTCAGTATGCCGGTCATCTGGGCCGCACCGCCCTGCGCAGAGAGCCGGGTGGGGGCCTGGAAAGAGACAGAGCGTACCTGAGCCTGCACAGGACTGGATCTCTGGGTACAAACACACACACATTTCATAGTCAAGTATTCATGTCCATAAGCACACACGCAACCAGCCAAGACATATTGTGTATTACAAGGAAATGTGTTCACAGACATAAATACATGAAAAAAATACATTGGTAGAAGCTTTACAGATAAAATTCCAACTCTCTGTAAGATCACTTTTAGGAATTAAAGAAATAAAAGCTCAGAATAAGAAGGGCTGGTAGCAACAACTAAAAAAAGAAAGACTGGCTCTCATTTATCAATCTGGCGTATAAACTTGAACAGATTTTGGTGCAGAAATAATCTTACACAAGCTCCCATTTGTGATTCATAAAACCTGCATATTTGGCAAATCTCAGCATAAATATTCACGGTTAAGCCCAAAATGTACGACCAAGAGAGACGAAATGTGGTAAAAAGGGAGGAAACTTGTCTCAGCTGAAGGAGAAAATAATCAAATGATGTAATTTGCTTGTCTCTAACGTGAGATACATTGGAGTCAATTGCATTATGTCTGGAAATGTGCAACAACCACACTTTTCTCATGTGGGCATGACCTGATCAAAGGGTTCTGTTCAGAAATTAACAAAGAAAAACATATTAAATTATCACAAACAAATGTAATGTAGGGAATTGACAGAATCGGAGGTTTTCAAGGTTTCAGAAGTTCCTTTACTTTAATTCTTAACAATAAAAAATCTCACATTTTGCTCCATAAAAAAAAATGCATCAAAAGTAAATGTTAAAATAAACTTTTGTTCCTTCTAAATCAACTTAAAGTCTCAGTCTGACAAAATACATTTTATTTCCTCGGTCAGTTTCTCACAAAATGTTATTTTTTTATTGTTTATTCCCCAGAAACTCCTCATATTGACAATAGTTCCTCCTTTCGTTTGTTGAATAGAGAGAAAAACTGATTATTCAGCTAAAAGAAGGGAAACCCGGCAAAAACAAAATGAGCCATCTATTGCATAAAGCTCTGGTATACCAGAAAAATCTCTCCACAATCCTGGAGGAGATAATTCTGTGTGGTAGGATTCCTTTGCCTTTTTATCTCTTGGATCTGTGTCCATATCCGTGTCGGCACCAAGACGTGTGGCAACACCAATCAGAACTTATTTCAACTCATTTATATATATATATGTATATACATTTATACGTATATATATATCTATAGCTATATCTATATATCTCTCTCTCTATATATAGATATATATATAGATATATATATCTATATATATGAGCACGGGCTATTAAGATGCACTGAATGTAGCTCTTTAGAGTTAACTTTCATTTAGTAGCCTGAAACAACAGACTGTAATGTTGTTCAGCAACATACTGTAGATAATTGATTTTTTGTTTCTTATCTCACGACTGTGCGTCACTGCTCCTTCCCTCTTCATCACTCATCACTCAACACCTCGACGCTACATTCTACAGTCTGGCAAAACCAGTACTTAATGTCAGAATAGAAGTTGGTGTGAAATAAAGGCACAGACAAACAAAAAGCCTCATGACCTTAATCTTTGGCTTGTAACCTTGATATTTTCAGTCAGAAAGGTAATATTTCTAAGTCTGAAGAAGATCCTTGAAAGGTTTTTTTAAATATAGTTTTCTCAAGCGGTTGGTGAATATGAGGTACTATATCCTTTCCCTCCAAACTGACCTCCAAAAATAGGATGAATTCATCCTTATGACCTGAATTTACAGGAATTAGACAAAAAACATGTCTCCATCTTTTGCCACAGGCAAGATTTGTTCAAGTTTGAGTAGCAACTGTAACTGTTTTCGCTTGTGGCAACTAGCTCAATGCTAATTTCTGCGCTGGCCCACAAAAATGCGTTGTCCATGCATCTCTGTCAACAACTGTTGTAACCACAGCAACTGGATGCAAGCAGTCCTAGGTCATTGGTCAACACAGTCTCTTGTCAAACAGCAACACTTGATCTCGTCCTAAATGGCGACCACCAATAGGTTAGCATCTTCTTTGATCCATGCTAACAATAGTGATAATAGTGACATTTGGCTCGAAACATCACTGTTTAAAAATACAAAAAATCAAGGGAGCTATTTTTTGGTGTGCAGATCTCCTTACACAATGTTGCATAGTGGGACAAAACAGTTTCCCCTGTCTATCAGAAACACCCAAGATCTTCACTTAGGCAGGACTTTTCCAAAATATACATTTTCAGTGACCTAAAAGGATGTTTACATGTGGACAGAGGGCCAAAAATGTATAGAAACAGCTGTGTTTTGAAAATGTTCACCCACATGTAGACAAGGCCTCAAACTGAAAAGCTAACCCGTGCATTGATGCCATGTATAGCTGATCTCTCTGTAACTTTAAGAGGCTGCAAGTATGTTTGTTAATTTTTGTACGCAGGCATCTTCTGTGGGTCTTCTGTGAGCATAAAACCGTATTTACTGACACATACTTGGCTCTCCTCCCAACAGCTACTACAAATCTGGAGGCTAAAACTCTAATGACCTTAATCCAACGTACACAAACACATCACCCACATGCTCATAAAACCACTTTTTCCGTCTGTCTGTCTGCATTATGTAATTGGACGTTTGGTCTGTGGATGCATGGATCTCGCTAATCTCATTTCCCAGTGTGACAGAATGGCTCATCCCAGGAGGGCCAGGGATGGAGGGACAGGGGAGAAAAGGGAGGCATAGATGGAGAGAAGAGGAAGGGAGAGATGGTTGAGGTCAGGAAATTACGTGTGATAAATTTAAAGGGACTGAGTGATAAAGATGAATAAAGTGAATGTATGAAAAAGTGAGGGCCAAACACAGAGTGGAAGTTTCACAAAGCCCTCTCAGGAATTGTAGTAGCTATGTGTTTTGCATCCCTAGAGCTCGTGGCTGAGTGGACTGCAGATGGACCAAAACAGGACTCGAGAGAGAATTCATTGAACTCCAGCTGACAGGAGAGCTAGTCTTGTTTGAGGAGCTTATATTACACTGAGATCCTGCCTGCAAGGAGTATAATAATGTATTGATGAACCTGAAATGATCCACGTTAAGACAGAAGGATGCCTGCATTAAGGACTGAGTAATGTTTTATAACATTACAGCTCACAAAAGCTTCTGTTAAAGATGGAAGAAACAAACGTTTAAGTACTATTGTCTGTTGTTTAACCTATCAAGTTCTTTTCTAAATTGAGAAAAGTGGCATCAAATTATTAGATGAAACTTAACATTAAGAGAAATGATGATCAGATATCTTGGAATGAAGCAAAAATTACAGTGTTTACTCAAACAGATTCCTTTTTTAGATCACTGCCCCAGAAATCTGTTTTGTCATTATGCAGCATGGGCTAAACCGATATAATAACTTTCCAGAAAACTGATTGTTTTAGTGCTAAATTAAAAAAAATGGTACTGTAAAATCTGATGTAGATTTTTTTTTCTACTTGTAATTGATTTAGAATTTTTAAAACCAGACTATTAACATAGAATGTGACCAACAGGACCATTTTATGAAGAAAATAACATACAAACAATCACAAAAAAACAGGAAGTTATCATCTAACAGTAACAATACAATGTTAGCAAACTAGATTAGCTTTTAAGGCTCATCTCTTCTTTTTTATCTGTTTATGCATTTTTTAATTTTACAAAACACAATGTTCTGTACCACGGGGCTTAATTTGGAAAACAAAAGTGTCTAAATAACAGTAAAAATAACGTACAAATAATAATAATAATAATAATAATACTTATAATAATAATAACAATACCAAATAGTCTTATCATCCATCTCCCCTCCACATTCTATGGGTTCTTTCCCAGATGAACTAGTAAAATATTGTGAACAGTCAATCTTTTGTATCAGGTAATAGGGCTGGGAGGTAGTGCACATTATAATTTGCTATCAAAGTTCCATTTGAAAGTTTGGATGTATGCAAGCTTGTGTACACTGACACTGGAAGCTGCACTGTTTATACAGAACAGAAACATGAACTCTAGCATAATATTAATCTAATTGAAAAGGACAAATACAAGTCTAAACTGTGCCTGTGCAAAAGAAAAATGTCAGGGCGAAATTTGGAAAAATGTTTAAGATTTCAGTATCTTTATCCTCAAACTTTGCCTCAACTTTCAAATTTTTTTCGGGCCACAATCAAGGAAAACACAATGAACGGTTTTAACTCCAGCAGCCTGGTGCACCTGCTATGTAAGTTTTCCACATATGGCCCTTTTCCACTAGCACACCTTGGCCCTACTCTTACTCGGGACTACTCGATTTGCAGCATGTTTCCACTAGTACCTCCTAAAACAAGCTAGTTTTAGTACCTACTCCGCTCTGGTTCCAAGCGAGCAGAGTCGATATTAGAAGATAATCTGCTGTGTGTGTGCTTTGAATACTCAGAAAGACTAGGAAAGGTCTTGATTAAGTCAAGTTCATTTACCCTTTTACCAAACTATCTTTGGTGCAGCATTAAAATGTAAGTGATGTGTAAAACCAGCAAGAACTTGCGTTTAAGTTAGACTATAGTTGAACTTTGTTATAGCAGGAGCCATGTGTGTTTGTGTGTGTGTGTAAGTCAAAGAGGAAAATCTCAGTTTTGATTTTCAAAATTTCCTGCAATATAGAATTTCAAACCAATTCATTTCCCAGCCCTAAGTGTGAGAATTTGTTTAACTTGGCTTTTTTGACGGTCACTGAATAAGAATGGGGCTGGGGATTGATTTGATTTGATATTACAAGGTCTCAAATTGAATTGGTTCACAATTTAATTGGATATTAAGTCTGGGATACCTCAGTTAAAATAATACTGTAAATTTAAAAAGTGAGCTTTTGACCAGATACATTATTAAAAAAATGTTTTTACATTATAAGAACTGAACTGAACTCAAAGCGGTTACATTAATCATATATTAAAGATATACATTAACGCATATTCTGCATATTGCTTGTTTTTTGTCCAAATTGTCTTTTCTTTCGTGCTTGTTAAATCCGAAATACAGCCAAACATCAGCTTTTAATCTTGTCAGTGGTGCCCCTTTTGTGCTACTCGCTTCGGCCATGTTTGTTTTACTGCTTTCAGTATCATGTCATGAGATCTTGTTCAGTGGAAAGCAGCGCTAAATGCTAACGTGATTAGCAGGGTTGATACCACAGACTGCTTCACTGCATGTCTGATGAAGAAGTTAAAAGATTGATCTTTTGATTTTATGGATCGATTACAAACCTTTTAAAGGGAAATCAATTCAAATCGATTTCAAGAAAAGAGCAAAAATAGCTTACATCACTGAAGTATACATACATCTCTTCATTTGAAGTTATTTCAAATGGACAGTTTTTGTGGGGAAAACTGATGAATGCAGTGATTTGTCAGAATTTCAACAAATCGTTGAACAGTTGGTCTGGCAGTGGCTGCACTCTGTGTGATCCAAATCTGTCCTTGAGCACACAAAAGCCCTAAAAGGACATTACTTGACTCAGAACCTAGTGCAGAAGCTATTCTATTATTAAAATCATGATGAGGTGTAGTTTGAAATGTTAAAAGGCATGCCTCGTGCTTGTGTGTGCCGGTGTGTGTCTCCCTGGTCCTCAGTGCTGACTCACTGTGTGCCACTCAGCAGTCAGAGCACGTCGCAGTCTTTAATAGAGCCACATGATGATGCAATCTCTTTTCTCCTGCACTAAAGAGACAGTCCAACCTTTTTTACTGTATTTTTTACCCTTGAAGGCAGATTTAATAAAATATCAGTGTCATCTGCATAAGTGGGCTTTACTGCGAGGACGTATATGTGTATAGTAGAGGTGTTTGGCCAGATGCCACACACCAGAGAGCTTTTACAGGTTTATGGTCCATCTGTTGCTAACAGGGCCAACACCCACTCCCTGCACACTGTACTTACTGTGAGGAAAAAAAAAGGAAAGATGTCTTGTTACCGCTACCTCATCTATTTCGCCTTACGACGATCTGTACTTACACTCCTGAGGATTACTCAGCCCTGCTGTCTCTTTCTGCTCAGAGAGAGGAGTCCGCTGAAAGCTTCCCACTCTCCTACTCAGGCTGCTATTTCTGACGCCGCCACAGATGTCTCCTCTCATTCTTCTCACTCCCCTCTGTCCATTTCCCTCCACATACATACATCATAACACTATATTTAACCTTCCAGATAACACCAGAGTGGGGCAAAGATAAAAGATGGAGAGCCTTATCGTTCTCCCCGTGTACCGCCCTTATCTGTGCCAGGGATTTAATGTGATGCATTAACAGTGTTAATCGCTGTGGCCCCTCTCCCTCACTCTCTGTGCCCTCCCCTTGGCCGTCCATTTGCTTGCTCCCAGATTAGATTTTTATAAGAACAATGGAGTGGGGTCCTTTTATCTAGTTTAAGCTTTTTGTGCATCTTGCTGTAACATTAGCTTCTGCTCGGGGCGAACATGTTGTTAAAGAATGCTGGTGGTTTTTAAAGCACTATAGGAAAAAGAAGGAGGGGTTGAGCAAGACGTTGGGGACCAGCTTGCATAGAGCTGGTAGCTGAAGTAGTCACTCTGGTCCCAGTAATTGAATAGAAAGATTCCTCAGATGCAGATAAAAGGTTTAGAGATAATTACCGCAGTCTAAATTCCCCCTCCCTTCACGAGTATATTCCTCTTTGTGCATGTGTATTCCTCTGGGATGCTATATGCTCTTTGATTTTTATCGTCTCACCAGTGTGTAGGCAGACTGTGGTATTTATGGTAAAACCAAGCCATTGCTTGGCTGCTATATGCATCTGCTATACTTTTGTTGGGCAGTAAATGTGTGATGGGTCAATAGGATTGGTTTGGTTGGTTTTTATGGTTGTGTTATTGTTAGAAATCTTTTTTTTTCAGTGATTTGAGTGCAGTTTGCATGACAAGATTCAAGGTGTAATTTTGACCTTGAGTATGTAGCCTCAAAAGGCTCGCACTTACGCTAAGGCCAGAGTAGATATAAGTCAATGAGCAAGGAATGAATGAAGAGCTTGACCTTGACCGTGGACCTTAAACCCCCTATTTATATTCAGTCAACCCATAAGTTCCAGGGGATATTTGAGCAACTTTTATTAGAAATCTTTCCTACAAACCCCAACTTCAGAGAAGCTGGGACATTGTTTCAAACAAGTACAATCAGAACACAATTTGAAATCCTATTTTCACTTTAATACACTTCATGATAGGGATGGGAATCGAAAACCAATTCCTTTGGAGAATCGTTAACAGCTGCATCAAAGAATCGGTATCATTAATTGTTTTGCTAATCAATTCCCTTATCAATTCCATCCACTGACAGGGTTCAGAAGCGTCAGCATTGTGACTTTATTTAATTGCACCTACTACACAACCTTAACCCTATAAGGCCCAAGACCATAGATTATAACCAGAAAATTCTAATTTTTTGGATCTTAACCCTTTCATGCATGAATTCTTCAATCACAAAGGAAAACTGTTTAAATGCTTTTTTTTTTTTTTTTACTTTCTAATAAGTTAAAAATCATGTTGAATTTTTGTTCCATGTTATATTGTGAGGGAGTCATGCATCTGTCTACTACAGTGGGCACCATGCATTAACAGCATGAATAGAAATTAAGTGAAACTTAATAAAAATCCTCAAACACGTCTTTGACAAACATTTATTAAGAGCAAAATCTGTATTGTATGAGTTATTGCTGTTTAATCAAACTATACATTTGTGAATAACACTAAAATTTGAAATAAACATACAAAAATATGTGAAATTTTAATACAGAACCCTTGTTAGCTACTTTAGATTTTAGATGCAATATCTCTATATGGTAAAAATGTGCAATAATATTATCTTTATGAAACTATAAGGCCCAAGACCATAGATTATAACCAGAAAATTCTAATTTTTTGGATGTTAAATGTTTGTTGCACTTTCTGCTAAAATCCATAAAAATCAAAATGTCCATTAGGGATGTCCCGATCCGATATTGATATCGGATATAGGTCCAAAAAACATATATCAGATCGGCCTGCATCCTAAATCTCTGATATCAGCACTCCGATACAAGCAGTCCATTCTAATATATTTATTTTTTATTTTATTCAGTTGTAGAATATGCTTATGTTTAAGTTCAACACAGTGGTTATTTTGCAATTGGTGAAATATGTTTTTGTTTGATTTATTGAGGTCACTTTTCAGGGTCTTCTAATATTTTTTATTCATGTTCTTTTAATTGTAGTATATTCTTATGTTTAAGGTTAAAATTTATTTAACCTATTGGTTAATAACAAATGGGTCAGTTTTTCTCATACCTACTATTGCTGACTACTGTTCTCTGTTTGAGTAATCTGACCTGATCAAGCCTTTTCTTACAGTCCATACTACAAAATAGGTAATAAAAGTCTGTATGATTCCTGCTGATATCGTATCGGATTGATATGGGTATCGGCCAATACTCAAGGCTGCAATATCGGTATCGTATCGGAGGTGAAATAGTTGTATCGGAAAACCCCTAATATCCATAAAATTCAACATATAGATTTTTGGTATTTCATTTGATACATTAGGTTTTTGGCAACTGATAATCCATTTGAGGACATTTTTATCATTTATCTGATTGTATCAAGATGTTTTTTTTTTTTAATTTGTTGATCATATTGAGTAGATAGAGGTATTATAAAAGCATGTATCAAATGTGATACAATTGGCTTTACAGGGTTAAGTGAGTGGACACACCAGCAATTTGCAGAAGCAGTTATCTATGCTGTGACGTGTTTGACATTGTTGCCACTGAAAATCAGAGCAACATTTGCCCACATGGAAAATCTGCAGGAATCGATAAGGGAATTGTTAAAGAATTGGATCGATTAGCAGGATCGTTAACAGCATTGGTATTGATAAAATCTTATAAATTCCCATCCCTACTTCATGACATTAAATGCTCACCTGATAAACTACTTTTTGTTTCAAAAACAGTTTCCAAAAAAGCTGAGACAAGGGCATGTTTACAGCTTTGTTACATTATCTTTCTAATTGTTGAGGCTTTGTAGGTGGAAATCTTTCCTGTTCTTACTTGCTGTTAGACTTCAGTTGCTGAAAAGAATCAAGTGAGCCAGAGTTGATTATTGAACATAACAAATGTTCAACAGGTCCTTGAGATGTCAAATCCACCAGTAAGGGATGAACATTAGCCTCAGTTAGCTTTTCCTTTGACGTAAGAGATCAGAAATCGAATCAGTTAATCCTTGAAAGAATTACAGAATTACTGTGTTGCCATCATTACCAAACAATGGATGAACAATAACCTCCTAATCTCATCAGGCATCGCTGTGTCAGTGTTGATTTATGCCTAGAATGTATCTCTGTTTCACATCAATATCACAGATAGATATGTATTAACAGAATAGTCAACCTGAAAACATAATGGCCGTGCTAAGCTGAGGAGTAAAACTGTGAAAACTGTGTAATTTTGCTGGAAATTATAGAATGCCAGCTTGAACAAATGTGATAACAAATGCCTTTAAATGAGGAATAATGTAAAGAACATGTCCAGACGTGGCTGCAGATGAGAGAAATCTTTGATGTACACAAAAACACTCTTGCATGCAGAGAGACGAGTGTAGGCTGACTGGTGAGCTTTTGTCCTTGACTTCTTCTGCTCAAGGATGCAGCAGGATACGTCAATAGAAGTCTGTCAATGCCTGATAACCACCGTTTCTCCCTGCATTTGCTTTAGTTCTAAGTGTCGAACATCTATGATCATGTGCTCATCATGTGGAGCAGTTAAAGAGAATACAGACCTACTGTCTTCCCAAATATTTATTCTATACACACCCCTCATCAAGCTCCTTTAAACGTGTTTTCATATGTGTTAAGTGCAAAGTCTGCAGGAGATCCCACATATTTACTTGACTGAGCCAGTTAGTGCATTTCACCTGAGCTCCTGCCAAATAGCTGTGTGTTTGTGCAAATGCTCTTATAATTACGCTCGGCAGTATTGACATGGAGGGCGTGAGAGCTTTTCTGCATGAGTGTGTTTGGTTAGTTAAGGTCTAAAGCAGACACTCAAGATTATTGACATGAAGGGAGAGGTGAGGATTCATCTCTCAGCTGTCATGTGCATTTGAAGGACAGTTTTTCTGAAGTGTTAATCCTTCTGAGTGTTATCAGAGAAGATGGTGTTTTATGCTTTATCTCACTGACATTTTGGATGTAGCTGACATTCAATACAGTAAGGCTCTGAACAGTTTCTTTTTATGCTATTATCAGTATGTTGCATGGACTGCAGTTCTCTTTATGCAGGTATGGAATAAAAGAGCTTCCAATCAACGTAATAAACGTGGTTTCAATCTCACACAATTAAATAATAGTTTTGTTTTCTATTAAAGTGCTCTGCCATCTTTAAAAAATAAATGTTTTCCGTATATTTAAAGCTAAAATCTATAAAATAGTCAGTTGAAGATTATTTTTACATCTTGAAATTAGTCTTACGTAAGAGAATTTGTAGGTTAGAAATGGTTGATCAAGAGGCTATTATAATTGGCTGATATTCCCCAAAGGTATTGGACTTGTTGATAAGAATTGAGATCACAAATACAATCACTTCTGGTTAATACTCCATGCAGCAGCTCCAGCTTATAAAACAAATTTGTTTATATGACGGCTGTTGCGACTCTGTCATCCATTTATGACAAACTTATTTTCTTCTTCTCTAAATGGGATATATTTTCCACTGTTGAAATTTGCGTTAAAATATGCTATGAATTTGCACAGTATAAACTATTAAGAGCTTAACTTAAGGTTACAATGCATTTTGTGATGCGTTTTAGTTGGATATACCAGAATGCATTTCTGCTTGCGTGGTAAAAAGGAAGGTTTGCACATGATGTATTTAAATGAAAGTTTATTTAATGTGTAAAAATGGGCTATCACATAGAGCCATACCTGTGTGGCAACATCAGAGAAAGTGGCGCTGGTTACTGGGGTAGGGGTCTGCCCAAATTATTGACATAATTCCCTTGAAATCTAAATAAGCACCCAAAGTGACAAGCTAAAACCAAGACTTGTGATTGTGTATTTATTATAAAATCAAAGTGGGCTGTGCTGCTATAAGCTGCCAGTAACTCTTTCTGTTTTTCATTGCAGCACACTTGCTTTGGTTTGAACTTATAATGTGACGTAAGGCACATATTAGCTTCATGTAAGCTTAGATATTTAAATGTTGCCTTTTTGCTGTGTGAGCATTTAAAATGGGTTTAATGTTATTTGCATCTGACTTAAAAGGGTAAAGTAATGTTACTGATAGCTTTTAGTCATGTGAACAGTATGGCGGACTGGAGAGCAAAAAAGAATAAAGGTACCACTGGCTATTCTGTAGAGCTGTGGCACAGGCTTCTTGGTTTTATCTCAAGCTAAATGTTTAAAACATACAAAATCTACAGAAAGACTTTAAAGACTTTAAGTTTTAGATACTTTTTTTCCAGCTCAGCCCATCCATGCCCAACTTTAGGTAAACTTACTTGTCACAAATATAGTATTCCTTTATGTGATCCTAGGCTGAAACTTTAGGAGTCATATTTTAGGGTAAGAGGGAGAGTTGCAACACTTGGAAAACAATTTAAATACATGACCTTTATTACCTCTGCCAAGGGGGTTAAGCTTTTTCAGGCATTTGTTAGTTAGCTAATAGGAAAACTGACATTTCTGTGGAATATTGGGTTTGGGAAAAAGAAGAATTTGTAAGATTTTGGTGGTGAAGTGAAGCCAGGCACAGATCCATAAATATTATGAAGGATTTCCTAACTTTGCAAGATAATAACTCAATAAGTTCTGTATGGATTTTGATGACATTTTCAGGGAATTGTGGTTGGTAATGTCTTTAGAAAGAAGGGATAAGATTTCCATGGTGACCTGACTGTAGACAATTTTCCAGGATTTGTTAACAGTGTTAGATAGGACATGCAGTTTTCCTCATTTTTGTCAATAACTCACCTGAAAATCTCTAAATAGCCTTTAGCTGACAGTTATGCTACCTGAGTACTTGGCTCATTTTGTTTAATACAGGAATGTTATGATGTCTATGGAGCAAAAAAGATGAAAAAGGTGATATTTACAAGGCCATATATTACCCATTTTAAATGTACAACAAGTAACAGGATCTACATCATGCTTGTTCGGCCCCACTGAAAGAACTCGACACCTATGATGCTGCCCTCTTGTGGTTTTATCTGAAAGTTAGTTAGAATATTAAACCAAGAAATTTTCCATTTTAATTAAAATGTGTTAGACTCATTGCAGTTTTTGACATAGAGAAATTGGTGCATATATTTATAGGAACATGTGCAGTAGATGTGTCACCTGAACATGAATAATGCCTTTACTCCAGCTCCAAGGAGAAGGGATGGGGGTGAAAGAGAACATTTAGTGTATAGAGGGATAGAGATGGGAGCAAGGATGCCGATGGCATCACTCAACAGCCTCAGGGTTTCAATTTCTGCACAGGAGACTGATAAGGACTTAGAGAAGAGGACGAGGAGAAAGGACAGAGCTTAAGAGAGACAGAGAGCGAGAGAGACAAATGAGGTACAGACGATGTGTAAGAAAGAGGCTGATCGGGCAGAAAATGTTTTCATCATCTCCTGATTGGAGAGAGAGAGAATTGTACGTTGTTTTCAATAACCCTCTCCGGTGCCAGACGGAGGGAAAGAGGGAGCAAGGGAGGGAGAGATAGACAGGACAAGGGAGAGAGAGAGAGAGGGATTGGTATCATATGAGAGGGAGGAGAGAAAGAGCAAGGTGAAGGGAGGGAGCAGGAGGACTAACAACACTGAAAGCACTGATAGGGGTGCCAGAAGCACGGACGGAGTTGTCGAGAAAGGGAGTGGAAGGAGGGAAAGCAGCACAACAACTTGGACCGAGGAGTAAGAAAAGGAAAGCTGAGAAGACGGAAGAAAATGTGAGAGACTAAAGACGTCACTGGACTGAAAATGCAAAACAAGAGAAGAAGAAAATAGAGACAGACATAATTAAGTGTTTCTTTGGCTAGATAGATGAAGGATGAGCTGCAAGTTTAGGTTCCCTGCACGTGTTAGTGTGTGCATTGGTGTGAATCATAGATAGAGTGAACACCTGTTATTGCAAGATGATGGAGTGTAACAGTTTTCAGTATGTTCCTGTCTGTGATGTGTGTGTGTTGGGCTCTTTCTGCAGCATTTTATCTACCTGCACGCTGTTTGACCTTCCTTAGTCAGCAGGCGGAGTGTGACTGCAGAGGGAAAAAGAGTGAGAAAGACAGAGAGGTGGAGAGAGGGAGTGTCTACAGGAAGAGAGAGAGAGAACAGCTAAAGTGGAGTAGTAGCAGAGGGAGTTGTTGCATTGTGATTAGTGTGCCTGTGCAGTCGTCCTAAAGCAAGACCTGTTCCTTACTGCTGGAGGATCTCCGGAAAAGACAGCAGATTGGATTTTTGTCCAGGGAATTGTAACCCCTGAGAGACAGTGACTTGCAACAAGACCTGGAACAATTTAGACTGGATCTGGATTTGTTATGTCTGGCTGAAATGTGTTTTTGGAATTTGTAATCCCACTTCTTCTAACTGCGGTATTTGGAATTCTCTGGAACAATGGACGTGTCAGGCAACCCTCAAGGGTGCCCTGCTCGTTCAGCTGGTGCCGGGGACCCCAGGATGGGGGAGGTTAGGGTGGGAGAGGGAATTAGGATGGGGGAGAGAGACACTCCGCTGAGGCTGTCACCTTTCCGAATGCTCAGAGTGCTGGACTCGTGTCGTCCCCCAGGGAACAGAATTGGTGAGTTTCATCATGGTCATCTCCATGGTCAAGCTTATAAAATGTCTTAATCTTCCTTTTACTTATGAAACAGATGCAATCACTGGGATTTTGAGATCATATCAAGGTAATGTCAGGCTGAACCGATAATCACTGTAGCATTGTAATGTTGGACCCTAACTTGGTGCTTATTACATCCTCTACCAATGGTTTGAACCTAATTTTGTAATGAGACTTTCAGGTCTTAGGAGCTTTTTGTAGCTGCTGTTCCATTATTTTTTGCTCTCATGCCTTTACTCTATGTGTTAATGGGACAGCTGAAATATCTATCTATCTATCTATCTATCTATCTATCTATCTATCTATCTATCTATCTATCTATCATCTATCTATCTATCTATCTATCTATCTATCTATCTATCTATCTATCTATCTATCTATCTATCTATCTATCTATCTATCTATCTATCTATCTATCTATCTATCTACCTACCTATTCCCAGACACTATTTAATCTTATCAATATATTCATGTCAGACCAATGTCAGGTTTTGGCTAGATTGGCAATGGGACAATGTTGCCGTTATCCTTCTTCATTCTTTGGTGTTTATGTGTGATGAAGTTTAAGGGGCAACAGTGCCAATCCTAAACCCAAAGGAGGTAAGAGATGTCAGCCCTTTAGTTGCATTACCAACTATCGTAACTATTACACATAGTGCCACAAAAATGCTGTTATCAACCCTTTAATTTACCAGGTCAGTTTGAATGGAGTCACAACGAAGACCTGACCAAGCCTGGTATCGCTGCATGCTCATCAAGAAAACAGTCATACAACACTCCAAAGGCCCAATTTTATGTGAGAAAAAAATAAAACTAAAAAGCACAGTTTTAATGGTGTGTATACAGAAATGTGTCCATGGTTTGTATCCTCTGCCTTTCAGAAAATTTCTACTCAAGCTGTACATTTCAGCATTTTCTTCTAATGATATCACGAGAGGGAATACCTCTAGACAGGAAACACTCCTTGAGTTAGTTGTTTGTTTTCGCCAGAGTCAGCTCCAGTGGGAGGAGCTTGTCTAGTTACATCTGTGCAGCCACAGTAAATATTGAAGCACCGCGGGTGAAGGTGAAGCCACATCCACCTCGTGAGTGTTGTGTGGTCAGACACAGCTCAGGATGATTCCATTAAAACGGCCTGCTCTGAGCAGGGCTAGAACAGAGGAGTTTATAGGCATGCCAAACTTTAATATCTGAGTGGATTTCAAAGGCAACAAGCTTCAAATATAATTCTTGGAAACTTGAACCTGTTTAACAGGATTAAATATGGGACCTGTAAATAATATCTTTAACATAATACTATTTCAATTAACATTTCTGCAAGGTGAAACCCTAGATCTTTGATTTTTATGAATGGGTAGAGGCACATTCCAAGTTACCACATTTTGGCGTTAAAAATAGTCTTTAAATTCTTTTAGCCAAAACCTGGAAACTTTCTTTCCAACTCAGTTTGGATTTTGGGAACCACAAGTCGAAAACATTCAACAAACAAAAGCTCAACGTTCTATCCGCAAGTTTAAAGCAAATTAATGTTACATTCTCACCTCGAAATTGAATTTTCATCTCGTAGTGCAGCCACATTCATTAGGGAGGGTAAAAGTCCATCCCATTTCCACTTCAGTTTTTTGTGCATATAAATTTGGTAGGCCTTGGCCTGAGTGTGTGTATACCTTTACCTTCACCCATCACACAAGAAAAGATGTGATGGGTGAAGGTAAAAAGGCGAGCTGTTTTAAGTAAATTACATGTTTCCCCTGAATGTGTTGGAAGTGTTTACGGGAAAAAAAGTTAAAAGATAAAGTTATCTTTTTTCATGAAATCTCTGCAACTGTTAAAGCAGCCCCCAAAATAAATAAAATCAAACAGTTTAACAGGATTGACTTCATGTTTGTTCCATTTCACAGAAGCCTTTACTCGCTATGACCAGCAGTAGAAGTACTTTACAGTCAGACGTAATGATTAACAGTGTGATAGCCCCAGAAAAACAAGGTCAAAATATCCCAGCTGCCCTCATGTGGCAGCATGTGGCATGGGTGATGATCTTGCTTTTTGAAGGCTGAAAATTACCAACATTTGAAAGAGAAAACACCATTTTTAAAATAATAACACATTAACAAAGCTTAAATATAGTTTAATTGTAATCAGTCCCCCTACAATAAAAAAGGTCCCTTGTACAAATGAAGTTAATGATCTTGGCTGTGCATCAATATGTTCAACAACAACAGAAGAAAGGCAGACAACAGTCTTGCCAGCAGCATTCCCAGGCTGTCAAAGTTACCTTACAGAATAAATTATTCCTGCCACTGATTGTTTTCTTTGCTTCTCCAGCTTATAAAGAAGCATCAGTATTCATTTCAGTTTGTTTAATTTCCAGTTAAAACCTCCTCACCAAGAGCTTTTATTTCAGAGTATAATTTCCATTATGTGGCTTTTTTAAATATTAAAGGCGCAGTTGGTTGGCCAGGGGGCACTGAGTTTGTGTTTCTGCGGGGATCCCATGCACTCCTGCAAGTTCTACTACTGAATATTTCATTGATTTGCTTGTCAGCACATTGGCTTTGGGATCTCTATTCCTGCTGCTCTTGCCAATTTCAGACAGAATATAGTATAATTTGCTTCAAAATGTGTTTTAAAGCTTCTGAACTCAGAGCTTAATATCTGGAATTATACAATTTTATCAGACGGAAGAAAGATCAGATGAGGACAGTCACTACCAACTCAGCCTGTGAACACCTCTCAACATTTTTTCGAACCTCACCAACTGAGAAACCCCGAGATTTCCATAATTCTGTGAAAGGCTCATAAAGCGAATCTTACTGTACTTCTTTAAACATCCTACCCACTGGCACTTGTGCAATGGAAGGATTTCCCACTAAGTGCAGTACTTTCAGAGCTAGGTGAGGTGAGGATAGTCGTACAAGCAGTCCATTTGCTCTTGCAGACATGCTTGCAGGGAGTCAGCAAACCTTATCTGGGCCAGTCTGGCTCCACACAAGGAGGCAGTGGATGCTAATGACATTCTCAGGCTGCTCTAGGGAAACAAGGCAGAAAAAAACCCTGTGAAATCAGATGAAAATGGTGAGAAGTATGTGTGATTTTGTTGGTAGAACTTCTCCTTCAAATGTCTTAAAAATCTTTTATTGTTTACCCCACATAGACAACAATTAGCCCCCAGTCAAGTCTATTTACAAGCCATTTTTATTTAAAAAATGTGATTACACCTGATTATAGAAGGGAGAAATCCACTAGTAACTCTTATGCATTAATGCGAGAACAGAGGTATGATGTGTCATGTTAAATCAAAGCTTGATACTTTATTATATTTTTATTTAATTTATCTGTTCCTATCTAACCTCATTACAATTATGCTGTAAAACAGGCAGCTTTGGTTGTTTATTCTGTTAGCATGTTCTACCAAAAATTAAAAGGTTGGGAGTTTGTGCCAAACGTCAGCCCCCACATGTCGATGTGTCCTTGGGCAAAATGCTAAACACCTTAGCCCCAAGATGCTCCCGCTGCTGCATCAGTGGCGTGTAAATGGATATGAGTGGGCAAGGATGTGCTGGAGTTAGGTTGCATATAAAGGCATCAGCCATCAGTGAGTGAAAAGGTATGAATGACTTGAAGTGTAAAAGGGCTTTGAGTTGTTAGAAAGACTAGAAAGTGCTAAATAAGCTGTTCATTAACTATTGACCAATTGTCTGAGGCTCCTGCACTTTGAAAGCTAGTTGCAGCATGACACCTCGTTAACAATAGGCCTTTACATACAGCTCACCTTCAGTAATTTCAGTTCATGTGAAAATATGGAAGTAATGGTATTCAACCTCACTAGCACACAGCTAGTGATGCTATCAAGAGATTAGACAAAACAAAGTAAACCACAACAGGTCAAGCAGGACAATGTCTTGGGTCAGATTTTGAGTAGATAGATATCTGTGCACATCTGTATCACAATTTTGGCTTCTTCTCCAACTACCAACTTTATGCTATCATTGTATTATAAATGAAGTAAATGGAAATGTTAAGTAACTGTTTATTGGAATATTATTTTTACAAGAAAAAGTGATGGCTTTTACGTTCAGTTTGTTCTACTTTATAACAAATTATCACTTTTTCACCAAAGAAGATGTCTTTTTACATGGTACAAAAGCACAGCTGTGAGTCGAGTGCATCACCTGTTGCACCTTTCCCACTTGTCTGCAATTTAAAGTGTAAGTGTCTTTGGCTGTATTACCTCTATGTAGACCAGAATGCATCCTCCATCATTCTTTTCTGCAGTATCAAGATGAGTTTTTACATTTAACTGTTGGAGTTTGAAAATGGTAAACAACTCCCTTACTATCTATCTATCTATCTTATCCTATCTATCTAGTCTATCTATCCAGTCTATCTATCTGTCTGTCTGTCTGTCTGTCTACAGCTGTCATTATTGCTACTGTCTTCTTCGCTGTCCTGCTGTCCGAGTCTTTTCTCTGGCTAGTTCATGTTACCCTAAATGTGTTATAGGTGACACAACATGAAATCTGGAAGTACTGCAAGTCAATTTATCAAGAAAATCTTCTTGGAGCCACCTATTTTCTCAACAAAAATATTGAAAGATGGAGCCTATGAATGGAAATTGGATTACGGTTTTGCTGATGGTTGATTGCTGTATCATTCATATGTTGTCCCATTCCTATTATCATATCACATTTTCATGATCAAGGTGGTGGAATTGTCCAAGGTCACTCTCCTCTCTGTGCCGCCACCATACCTTGATTATTTACACAAACAGACAAGATCAGGCCCTCTCTGAAAAGTGAGAAAGACCTGTGACATAATCAAACAACTGGATACTCACCTGTTGTTATCATGTGCTCATAGGTGTACGTCTGCCAGAGTGCTGATATCCTGGATCGTTTCCCCCGTTCTGTGGTGTTGGTTACCTTGAGTTTTATGTTTCAGCATCTGGGCTGTGAGGGTTGATTCCTGATATCAGTGCTCAGTTTTCTGAACCAGCTCTTATGTATGCATAGCCTGTATTCTGGTGTCTGGCTCCAAGGCCACGGGCATTACCTCAGCCGTGGAGATGTAAATAGCCACCTAGAGGTTTGCTGAGCATTTACACAGATGGATTATGTTTGGGTAGTGTTTCTGTAATGAATATAAGCTGCTTCAGTCAACAGATAGTAAGACTAAGGGACAGATGTCGGCTGGAATAAGCTGCTGGGATCTCCTTTGATAATGGAGTATTTTTATCATTTGCTGTGCAGTATTAATATGGACTTTGTGTCTCATTCGTTTGTACAAAAGTGAAGCCAAAATAGCCATTTGTGAGCACTGACTAACTGGACTGGTGATATTATTATTAGCCAAGATTTGCAGATTAGACCTGGCTGTTGGAACTGTGGCATCAACACTGTGCCTCTTCTAGCAACTCATCTAACTTCCAAATAAATCACAAATAATTCCTTAGATTGGTAGAGTCCACAGTAGCACAAGACAGTAACATTAATGAAAAGCTCATAAAATGTATTGTGTTTTTCATTTGTTTTTTAGCATTTCCTCCACAACTCTAAAACTTAGATTGAAAGCAAGGAGCCACTTTTGTACATTAGAGCTGTCATTAGTCAGCGCTGTTTAGAGTGGTGCAGGAATAAGTCCAAAAACAAAAGTGAGGTAGCATTCAGCACTTCCTGGTTCTCAAGCTTAATGGATTTAGAAGACCTGTTTTGGATAAATGCCTAAAATAAGGTTTGTGATGAACACATTCATATGCACATACAGGATTTAATGTTTGGCTGTGAATGATAGAATACATCTTATACTTTCTGCTTTTGAATTATGAAGCATTGTCAGGTGTTTAAAAGGGTAATTGCTAACTAGCTGCTAACAGGGACTATAAAACGGCAGCTTCTTAAAATACTTCTAAGTTGAGTCCCCATGAAGTAGTTTCCATAGCTCACAAATTAGAAACTAGAAAAGCACTCTGAGAGCACAGACCTCCGCCAGTGCCACATTCCTCACCCATATTTTTATTTTCACTATGAATATTAGTCCTACCTTTATTACATCTAAATATTTAGATTCCTTGACCGTGAAAACATACAAATATGCACAAATGCTAAAAAATGGTCCTATCTCACAATGTTAAAGAATCCAGATGCAGATGGTGATCCGGATGACTCCCAAAATCTAATCATTTGTTCCTTGTCCCAATCAGTATTCCAGACATTGCCTGAAAATTTCATCAAAATCCATCCATAACTTTTTGAGTTATGTTACTAACAGAGAAAGAAACAAACAAATAAATAGACACCGGCAATAACACCACCATCCTTGGCGGAGGTAATGATAGCTTTTCACTCTTGCTGATTATGTTTGAGCCTTAAGCATTGTGCAACGTTGGTTAGTTTGTTAAAATAATCACAAAGAGCAGAAAACTTCCCACACTGTGCTCCCCTGACAGGTGCCTAGTTTGGAATTGTTTTTTTTTTTTACCCCTCTCATTTCCTCTTGTTTTCTTTTTTGAGTTACATATGTTGTAGGAAAAGTGTTATATAAATAAAGTTTGATTGATTGATTGATTGATTGATTGATTGAACACTTAAGTGTCATATTTCTTCGTTTGCTGCAGACCTTATTATCAGTAATGGTCCGAAACACAGAGAAAAATCCCATTGGCTTTCAGTATGTCTGAGGTTGAGGGAAGCGGCGCAATGCTAACTTCTACTTGTCCTACCAAAATATGCCATCCTTGCTCTCTATTGCATTATCATTCTGTGTTGTGACATTTAATAGCACATCTTAACATTGTGTCATATTTTATTGCATTTAATCACAATGTGCCATAACAGAACATATATATGCTTATACGCTTTCTAATTTTGAAGAGGTTTAGTCAGGTTGTAAAATAATTGTTCCTAAATTTTTTTGAAAGAGCTCCACAAGCATAGTGTTACACGCACAGAACATTTGAACAGCCTCTAGGTTAGTGCATTTTTGTTTGAAATAATATGAAAAATACATAACAAAAACAGACAAGTTATGTACAATAATCAATCATGTAATGACCAACAATAAAAGACTTGAATCCATTATTTATTTCTAACATTGTCAGACCTAATACTAGATCTGCACCCATGTTGTTTGTCTCAAATACAAACCTTGACTTTGTGAAAAGAGACACTCAAATGACCTAGAATCAGCCCCAGGTGGTGTTGCTCCCCCTCTACATCTGACAGACAGAGCACAATAATAAATAGCTTTACCTATCAGGCTCTTGTATGTTCTTTTCACGGCTGGCGTAACACAATCACTCATGAGACTTTCCTCTCACCTCATTCTCAACCTAACCAAGTAATTCCCCTGCGGATTCCCTTATTTACCCCCTTATTTTGCCTTCTTTTGGTGCTTTGATGGCTGCTTAAAATGTCAACAGCAGATGATGTTGATGGCAAGATCTTACCGGAATTAAGAGTAGGTTTCTAATCTTTTGGTTTTGCTCAAGTTATTATGTATACATGACAACACAATGACATGACCCAAACTTGAAAGCTATCAGGCACAACATAACTGGATCCTAAAGACAGACCCCTCCCCCACATTTACTCTCAGACCATCGAAGGAGGCAGTCCTGTCTGCTGCACCATGACTCATTAATCAGATGGATTCAGGGAGGAAAAGGAGGTAGGGAGGTGGCAGGCAAAGACAGGAAAGCTCTCACTGCACGCAGGGTGATATCGATCTCTGACCTCCTCATCTTACCAAAGGCATTTTTAGACACACTCGCCCATCACCCCTGCATAGCTGGTGGTACAATCCATCATCAGAGATTTTGGACCCCACTATTGCTTTCTAAGTGGGGTCAGTGAAATTTAATACAAAAGGCTGTTTCCTCTGATGGCAACATGGGGAGATTGATAGAGGAAGAAACAGAAAGAGGCCACCGAATGAGCCAAAATAAAACAAAAAAGAAATGGAACTGTAGAGCCCGTGATGAATAAAAATACACTTCAATACCTGTTTGTGTGTGTTTCAGGCATCGTCCATGAGAATGTGAAGATGGGTTCAGATGGGGAGAGTGACCAGGCGTCAGGGACATCTTCTGATGAGGTCCAGAGTCCTGTCAGGGTGAGGATGAGGAACAACCACCATCGGCGGATCTCTAATGAGGTAATGGACGTCAAAGACACATAAAAAAATGTATTTTCCCTATCTCTAGAAACATTTACTGCATCTAGTTTCAGAGTTTGCTGTGCATCAAATTCGAAAGCTAATGCACAGGCCTTGAAGTTTTAGATTTCAGATTTGGTCTGGGATTTTTAAGAGGCCTCTGCACTTATTCCCTTTTTGATGATATAATCTCTTTATATCATCATTTATCATTTATTTCACAGTGCATTGCAGCAAAAGCTCTGTAACAAATCTCCTGCATTTTCTTACATTGAAGATGTTCATATGTTTGGAAATGTTACTTTGGTTGATCATTTCTCCCCTTTAACAATATAATTTGGTATTGTGTTTTATATTGCTGGAAAGCCTGAAAAGTTAACTTTGCATTGAAGTACAATATGTAAGGATCATACTTTCCTGGAATGAGCAACACAGCTAAACGTGTGGGTGTAGTGCCTCAAAAAAGGTGCCAAAACTCACTCTTCCTTTATAGACAGCCTACAGTAACCAGTGAAGCAAAGGTAAAGAACTGGTCTTCTTGGGGCGTTGTCTTCCCTGGGATGCCTATTTCATGGTCCCTCTATAACTTCACCAGACTCATGGATTTCAGTCCTAAGTTTGGAAATAGTGCCAGGACTGACACCAAATAATGTTGCCAGTCTTTCATACAGGAACATCAGCTTCCAGTTGCAGGGCGTTTTGGCACTTTTTTGAAGGGGAACTCCAAGATGTTTTAAAATTATATTAAAGTTTTAAAACTATATGCAATGTTGCCCATCAAAGAGCTCTTACAAGTTGATGGAAATGTTACAGTATACATATATACATACATACATAACAACAGGGTCGAGCTGCTACGTTATACTGTGGCTTGATATGGATTGGTCTGTGATGAGTGTGATGAGCAGATCCTTCGCCAAATCACCAGCTGCTGTTATTTTTGAAGGTTCTGCCCCTGAAAACATTTTGAAACGGCGCTTTCCTAGATTAACTAATGAAATATTTCCATGGCAGACATATGGAACTGTCCATCTGGATTGTCAGGGTGATGTCCACATGTAAGGGGGTACTTTTAAAAAATGAGGTTTTCTTCTCCCGTTTTAAAAAATATCTCTGTCCATATAAAAATGCACAAACATTCAACACTGGTTTTAACATTGTAACTATGTCCATGATATGTATTGTGATTTTTTCAAACAGCAAAAACTGCTACATTTTCATATCTATTTCCTACCACCATGTCCATACGGTGTTATGGTTTAATTAAGGCCATGTTAACATGTTGATTGCTGGAGTGCTGAATAAATGTTTCTTTGTTTGTATTTCAATTTTAGACATATCTGTTAATTTTTTTCAAAACCTGTTATTAAAAAGTGTCCTCGGTACTCCTGCTAGAGTCAACAAGTGTTATAACCACGGCAACCGCAGAGCAAGTGGCCAAGGGTCACCAGTCAACATGGTCAGATATGAAACAGTAACGCCAGGTCTTGTCCAAAACCGTGGCACAGTTCTTATTTCCAGGGTGTTTTTAATTCAGTATCAAAAGTGAAGAAGTGAAAGAAAGCATTTGATTATGCAAATGGTACAGTTATCAACACTTCACAACAGCAGCAGTTTCACAACGTCCGCTGCTTCATAAACAAACCGAGTGTGTTTGTCACAGAGTGTGACATGACCTGAAACACAAGCTGTGCTCGAAATCATCCACTCATTCAGCCACTCACTATCCCTATGTAGTGTAAATGATATAGTGGACTACATAGGGAATGACCGAACAACATTTCGGACACTACACTGAAATTTTCTAAGTGTTGTAAAGTCAGCAGATTAGCCGGATATTCCTGTGACGGAAGCTGACGCGCCAAAATTCATGTAAACAAACCAGGCACTCGGGAGGATAACTATAAAATTTCGAAGCTGTTTACAGTCACTAAAAGACGTTAAAAAGCTACGCTACGAACATGTTAAAGATACTTTTAGCGTTTTTTTACATTTATAAATGAAAGCAGTGCCAACAGCCTTCCTTCTCTTCTTCTTTTATGGAAAACCACGACCGCATTGCTTTGTGGTATACTATTGTATGTACACTCACTTTTGCTGTGCATTGTGGGTATTTTGTAGTGTACTATAGTGAATGAAATTAACTGCCGGGAATTCAAACAACACCACAAAATGGCAAACACACTATACAATGCACTTTATCCGTGATAGTGAGCGATTTCAAACACAGCTACAGTCTTTCCTGTCTACTCGGAGATTACCAAAATGGCGTTTTTGCTGGAGTTTTCTAAATGAGGCCTCTATAATACCTCTTTCAGACTGGCCAAAAGATCAGTTTAAACCCTGTAACAGTCGGCTCCTGTTGGCAGTTTGAAAGGGTCTAATCGGCTTTTTTATTGGCTCACTCCCAGTTCGCTTCAGTTGGAGCATCACAACCAGGTCAACCTGCTAATTTACATTAAAGCGTCAGTTTTTTGTGCCCACGGCATAATATGGCACCCGTCTGCTACATCTGTAAGTTGCGTGGCTCTTTTCATTTCAGCAAAAAATTTTATTTCTATCATCAGCTCGAATGTTGTTCAGTATGCGCCCAGTTTGTACATATTTAAAGAGGGACAAATGTGCAAAGTACAGAAAATAGTAAACCACTATGTCCACAACTTTTGTGCTCCTTTGCATTGTTTACATGAACGTGTTTCGTCGTCTGATGATGTCATCAACATGATGACATCAGCTTGCCGCGCCAGAGGAAAAAACAGCAACGCAGCTCATCTGCCAATTAGAGTAGGAAAAGAGTAACTTGCTGATTGTTAGCGGGTTAACCCGTGTTGAAAAAACCTGCGTTTACCCGCTAATGTTAGTGTGAAAGTGGTACAAGTGATCTAAAAGATGTTTATATATGGACAGAAGGCCAAAACACACAGAAGGACCTCAGTTTTTAAAAATACCTGCCTACTTGTTGACACATTTTATGATTTCCTCCACCAAGGAAGTTTTGTTTTACTGACAGTTGTTAATTAGTTTGTTTGTTAGTTTGTGGAAATCATGATTGAAATATTACAAATGGATTTTGATTAAATTTTCAGGGAATGTTTGTCATGACACAAAAGAGTAGATTTTGTTGGTGATCCAAACCCAGATACGGAACCAGGAATATTTCTAAATGATGTCTTGTAGTGTGAGAAATGGTTTAACAATAACTCCCAAGACCTGTTATTATTACAGCTCATATAATAGTGCTATATGTACTTTTTTATTTACCACCTTGACATGATATACACTAAGGTGCATGTCTATTTCAGTCTCCATTTGCCATTTGGAGTAATGCATGGCAGCTATGAGTTGGCTCCATCCTCAGGGATGTGCTTAATGTCTGGTGTGGAGTCTGTGTGTTTGTGTGCGTGTTTTTAGAAGGAGTTGCAGAGTGATGAGTGCAGCAGTATTATGGGAAATGCCTCTGGACACAGAGGCTGCTGCCTCCGACTGCCGTGAATGGTGGAAGGGACTAATTTGGACCATTTTTACCACAGAAAAATACAGAGAGGGAGGGGGGGGGCAGGAAGAGAGGGAGAGGAGAATGCTGGGAGTAATTATTGAAGTAGGAATAATTACTGCTATGACAAAGAAAGAGGAGATCCACAGGAACAGAGCACTTGACGATAAGAGGAGAAAAGGACGAAGGAGAGATGGAGGACAAAATAACATGGAGGGGGACAGAACGGAAAAAACATTTTCTCCTTACAGTCGACCCCCCTCAGTTCACCCCTTCCCCCCATCTGCCTTTCTCCCCTCAGGAATCTGCTCCTGCCTCCCCCTCCTCCTTCTCCTCCTCCTGTCTCCTCCTCCTCCTATGAGCGTGTAGATGCCACTCTACCACCGTGCCAGCCTCTCTCCCTCTCTCCCTCTTTCTGTCTGTCAGTGTGAGTGCAGTAATGTGGCAGGTCAGAGACATGCATCGTGGAAATCGCATGTGAGTGAGTGTATAGAAAAGACACGTTTAAGGAGGACAATGAGGGAGCTACTAGAGCTGTTCTGCATTGTGAGTATGGGGGCACGTGCGATTGTGTTTGTTTAATGTGGATTGCTCTCTTTCTTTAAAGAAGTGAAAGGGCATTAGTGTCATTTTGTCTTGCCCTGTTATGAAGAATTGTATTTTGTGCCTTTATAAATTGCATGAAATCTGAAGGTTGTTTTTGCTTTGAGTTTAGTGAAAGTTCATTTTTGGGATAAATTGGATACCTCATCCTATTTCCCCTTTCGTTTGTGGGATGATGTGTAGGACTAGGTAATGTTTGTTTTTGCTGAATAGTAATACAGGATATATATGTACATTTTTCTACATAAATACTAAATAAAAGATTATCAGAATACCAAGATTTGGACTTTTGTAATGGTAGTGGTGAAAGTGAAAGAAAAATGCCTTTAAAAACTGTGTTGGCAAGATTTTATTTATAACATACAAAAATTCTTAAAAAAATGCCTGCACTGTTTTACTTAAGAATAGTTTCAATATTTTTTTGCATTCATTTTTGAAAATTTCTGTAAAATTTAGGAATGCAGAATATTATACAGAAGATAATTACTTAAAAGTTGATTAATTGAATCAGAAATACTTTCTTGATCTCCAGTGAGAAATTTGGTTGTTTCAGTGTGTTATACTGTAGA
Organism: Scarus forsteni; assembly: GCA_036419115.1. Taxonomy (NCBI): domain Eukaryota; kingdom Metazoa; phylum Chordata; class Actinopteri; order Labriformes; family Labridae; genus Scarus; species Scarus forsteni. Next base: position 5,570,170 of record JAZDUH010000043.1, read on the forward strand.
ATTTAAGTAAGCAAAATTTTCACCATGCAGAATCTACAAGCCAAAACTAATTTCCTTCATGAATGGAAAATAACTTTGAACAAGACCAAAGAAAATACACTATTAATATTAACCATACATACAGGAAAGCATAACCTCCTTTGCAGAGACAATAACTACTTGTTAAAACAAAGATATGCAGAAGACTGTTCTCGATTTACATCACACCAAATCCTGAAGAAGTTGGGCTTTAGATAGGTAGATCGATCAACTTTATTGTCCCTTGCAGGAAACTTGTCTTGGACAGCAGTACTACTGGCCAAGGATGCAATATTATAAATAACAAAAACACTTGACAACATACAACAGTAACATGAGCAAGGTCGGCGGCAAGCATGGTCAGAAGTTATTGCACAAGGATGTTAAAGTACAGTGAAAATAAGCAGAAACAAGCTAAAAGTCGAGTTACGACGATAAGAATAAAAACATGGACAAAAATGGAATAATAATAACAGGTGAGTGACTGGTGGCAATAAATAAGCTGAAAAAAATATATTCATGTACAAGCTTTATATATCAGTTTCAGGAAAGAATTAGTTTGATTGTTTGTTAAGCAGAGATATGGATGTTGGGAGAAAAGAGAGCTTATAGCGATTCGTTTTGTGTTTGCTTGCTCTGTATCGTCTCCCTGAATGCAGAAGTTCATATTCCTGAAAAAGAATATGGGAAGGATCATTCAGAATTTTCTGTGCCTGGTTAAGGACGACACTATCAAAGCCAGAAGAAGACCACACTGGTTTGCTAAGGACAGGACACTAAGATTACATTTTTCACAGGCCCACCAAAAATGTACAATAGTAGATTGAAGAGTGTTGTCTGGTCCAAATATTGTGGATTTCTGCTAAAACATTCAGATGATTGAGTCCGAAATTGATCCAAATAACAAAAGCATGAATCCTTCCTCCCTTGTATCAGCAGTTCAGGCTGGTGGTGATGTAATGCTGTGGGGGACACTTTGGTTCCCTTGGTACCAACTGAGCATGGTTTAAATGCCACAGCCTGTGTATTTTTTGCTGACCACATCATTCCGTTATGACAACAATGTACCCATCTTCTGATATCCAGAAGGATAACACGCCATTTCACAAAGCTCGGATCGCCTCAAACTGTTTTCCTGAAAATGAGAATTAGTTCACTGTACCCAGGTGGCCTCAGAGTCACTTGATCTCTGTCCAGTAGAGCAACTTTAGGATGGTTGAAACTTGGTTGTTTTCTTAGCAATGTGAAAAAATTAACCAGTTTCATAATTTTACTAAGTTGATGTTCTAAAGACTTATTGCCTTTTACAAACTGTTTGTAATGCTTAGCGTATTTGATACTATAGATGGAATAACCTTACTCAGTCTGTCAATATCAGACGTAAGAATCACAAATAAATGTCTGTAATGACCCATCACATTCGGCCCTTTGCCACTAGCATGCCTTGGCCTTACTCTACTCGGCCCTACTCGAATTTCCACTAGCCTGGTACTTCCTAAAACAAGTTAGTTTTAGTACCTACTCCGCTCTGGTTCCACGCGAGCAGAGCCGATACTAAAAGATGACATCACTGAGTGCCAGTTACTGATTGGTCAGACAATGTCGTCATCGATGAGGCGTGAGCACGACGACCTAGCATGCTAGCAGTAGCTACCGTTAGCTTACCCTAATACATCTTTTCTTTGCAGCTGGATTGCTCTCGTCCTTGGCTTCATTCTGTTGTATAGCTTCCAAAACTCTCCTGTGCTTCTCAAGGGGTATTTCTTCTTGCCCTAGCCTTCTTCTGCTTTCCTTTTTTACTCAATTTGTGACAAAAAGCCACAGATTGTTGTGTCGTGCTCAAAATGACGTCACCGCAGAGCCACTCAGCAACACTGCAACACGTTGGGCAGGCAACTGGGGCTAATGGAAAAGCAGCACAAGGCGAGCAGAGTAGAGCCGGGTAGAGTCGGGTAGAGTAGAGTAGAGTAGGGCTAATGGAAAGGGGCCAATTGTGTTATTGTTTTTGCACTGCTTTGGTTTATTTTGTACTCTGTAAGGTAAAAATCTAAATTTTAGCAGTAGTGGAGGAAACTCATGTTATGATTTGTAGCTATTGCTATCAGGCTAATCTCACTAATAGTTGACCAGTGATCAGTATCAGCAGACAAAAGCATGTCGGACGTATCCCATTAAAATCAGATGAAAATGCCCCCTTAATCCTTTTTAATATAAAGCTATCTTATGGTCAACTAGATGTACTCTGAGGGCACATATTTCTGCAAAAGTCATTTTCAGCATTGTTTAAGCAAGTTCTTGCCAAAAATGTAATTGCTTTTCCCTTATGCCATGAACAACATAGCCTGAACCATCATAAATATCTAATGAGAAGTTACAAAGTTAAGAGCAGAAATTCTCTATCATGCAATTGTTACAAATCCTTAAAACATAATGGGATCCATGTTCAGATCAACACAAAAATCTTGTCCATTTTTCCTTGTGCCATGACCAACATTCTCTGAAAAATCATTTTGACCCTTGATAGTTCATTAGCAAAAATAAAGAAAATTGCAATGTTGAAGGGATAGGCCAACTTTTTTTCTTTTCTTGTCTTGCGTCACTGCACTGTGCTTGCATCGAGTCCACTCTCACAGGACAGCTGAAGAGTTTATTTCAGGACTGTAGGCAGAGGTAGGCTAACGTTACCCATTGAATCCCAGTGTTTGAGCTAAGCTTATTAGCTTTGGGCAAGCTCTGCCCATCTCTTTCTTGTTTCTGCACCCATAGTTGAAACAATGGTGTCCATCTACTTATTATATTGAGGCAAGACATGAACAAACAAGCAGGTATACCTGACAAAAGTCAATTCCAACTTTGTTCGTCTCTGTCTCATGGAAAAACAAAACTTTCAAACTTGGCACAGAAAATTACACAAACTCTTTTTGCTTGAATTTGATCAAAATATGCTTAAAGGGAATTGAAATTTCCTACTGGAACCAAGGTTGCAACGGGGTGCAAAAAATCCTGGATCTGTATGTAGAATCAGATTACCAGAATCTCATCACTTCTTTTGTGATGATCATGTCATCAAAATGCATTCGCTACATTATGAGTTATGCACCAACTAACAACAAATGTGGCAAAAACGAAAGCACAGTACCAGGGATGGGAATGGAAAATCAATTCTAGTTGAGCATTGATAACAACTCCCTCAAGGAATCGATATCGTTCGACTTTTTGCGTTCAGTTTCCTTGTCAATTCCTTCCACTTACAGGGTTCAGACACGGTCAGAGTTGTGTCATCATTTTTGGCCAAGAGACACTTTTTGCTTTTTTCCTGATGTTGCAGAAACATTTTTCCATCCAGCATGTCATTGAATATCAGGAGTGTCACATGTTTGACACTGACAGCCTGCATGTATGTAGGAGAACCTTTGCCCACACAGAATATCAGCAGGAATTCATCAGGGTTTATTCCTTATATACGTAAGCAGAATTGTTAATGACATTGGTAACAATATACCGAATCAATTCCCATTCCTACACTTTACTGTTATTAGTTTTCCCTTTACCCTATATTTTCTCTAAACATTTGAGTTTGCATCATTTTTTAAACATCAGCATTAATGCATATATAAGTAATATATTCTTTAGAAATATATATCTTTATCCCAAAACCTTGAGATACTACCCAGTCCTCGTATGTTTTTTTTTTTTATGATTCACAGCTTTCAAATGTGTTAACACCTGCAAGTCAGTTGGTTATGGTAGTGCATGTTTTTGAAGCCTATTGTCAGAGGAGGAGCTTCACATAGCCTCCAGAGCGGATCTTGATGTTTTTCAGTGTGTGTGTGTGTGTGTGTGTGTGTGTGTGTGTGTGTGTGTGTGTGTGTGTGTGTGTGTTTTCAGGGAGAATCTCAGGAAGTTTGTCACCGTCCTCAGGGTTATGACTCGTTTGTAAAACTGCATGTTGTTTGTGTTAGCAGGAGCGCATGGTTAAAACCATTAAAGGCGTAAAATCCTTCTCCGTTTCATCTTAGTTCACACACTCGCACATGCACTTTCCCTCCTTACATGTAAACACATATCACATCACACGCTGACAGCGGAGGACACGTATCGGGGGGGTCGCTGGGACAGGGGCCAGCTAGTCAGCGCTGCCATGGAAACAACGTGTGATTGGCACATTGCCAGAAAACATGCCCTACATGGATCGCATACAGTAGCAGTGCATTGTGGGAAAAGTGGCATCACGCTAATTGTGTTGAGGCAAAAGCCAGAAAGAGAGGGTTGTTTTGTTTTCATTTTAGCAGAATGGTCACATGTTCTCAATATAAATTACAAGAATAACTGTTTAAAAAACATTTGACAATAGGGTATAAAAACCGTCGCTCACACTCTTACATTTATTACAAAATAAGCCTGAATATCCCATCATGCAGTTATTTTGAATGTATCCACTCCTTCAGCCATTGTCCACACATTTATTCACATTTTCATTTGTCAACACAACAGTAGACAACACCAAATGATTCATGTTTAATGTGGGCCTCTACAAAATAATACCCTCCTCCATTCCTTAATCCTTACTAAATATTACAAGTCTAAGTAGCCTGAAGTGTGTATTAAATGGTGAGAGTGATGTATTAGCTGATAAAAGCTCATCTCTGACGACAGCCTCTGAGTATTAATACAAAATCTGTGGGCAAGAAGCAAGATATTTCTTGTTGAAGCTTTACTATCTCCTTTGTGTTGTTGAGTAGTACAGTCCATTAGCACATCTGCCAGCTTTGGTTGTTTGTGTTGTAAGAAAAATATTCCTTGTTGAAACAATATATGCTGAACATTTTTGCTGCATTGTGATGCCAGCTCCAATTTGTTGCCCTGTCATGATAACGAGCCCTCTTAAACTCTAGACAGAAATGTTGCTGTTATATTGTGTAAGTAGTCCCTCAGCTCCAGCTGCACTTGTGCTACTTAAATTTTAAATCAGGCAACTAATACCAAACAGTGAATGGAAAAGAAAATACATTTGACCTTAAGTAACCCCTGCGCACACTGGAAGCCTCATGAAAATGCTCTGTGGCTCCTAGCTGCTATATCAAGGAGGTCTACAAATAACATCAATAGGGTGCTTAAATTTAATATGAGATGAAGTGCTTCATATAGGGCTGGGAAATTGGCCTTAAAATAAACTCTTACATAACAAATGTCAATTCCAACTTTAAAGGCTTGTGTCTGTCTCGAAGAAAAACAAACTTACTTCAAAACAGAAAATTACACAAAACTAAATTTTCTTGAATTTCATCAAAATATGCTGCAAAGTGAATTGAAATTCCCTACTGAAAACAAGGTTGCAACAGGGTGCAAAATTTTCAGTACATTTATGGAAACTTCCCAGCAACTTTCCATGGGAAGTTAAGCTTAAAATATTTACATTTGGGACATTTCCATGGGAATTATGGGAATTGGTGGAAATTGGGGATAATAATAACAAACATGATCAGATCCAACCATAAATATAAACATGTTATTTTGTCAGAGGCAGACATCCATATGAAATAATACAATAAAAATCATGAAATTCCATCAGATTTATTTGTTAATAGTACTTTATCAGGTTTAATTTTTTATATAAACAGTCAGTTTCAACTTCAGTTAATGTAGTCCATGGGCTCAAGCATGTGGCTTCAGTAGTCCAGGGTTCTAGAAGCATCTGCGCATCTGATGGAGGAATGCACAGTACATGTAGAGGGCAAGGTCTCATTATCCCTGCAGTAAGCAGTGTGATATGTGCATGTGAATGAGGAATAACATAGACAACCTCACATACTTGCATGAAATTCCAACTTTATTTTGTTGGGAAGTAAATTACAGGTTTATTTCCATTAATTCCCATGGAAAAATTCCAACTTTGAAAGTTCTGATAATTTTGCAACAGTGCATGCTGTAATTGTTTTAAAGCAAAGACAAAGTCAAAGACACACTATGTTGTTTGGACACAGGAAGTCTTGTCTACATTAACACTGAAACATGCACTACTATCAAAAAACATTCATGTGGGATATCTTGTATCATTATTTAATCTTGAGTAAATACGAGTAAATACGGCAGTGTTCACTTTGTACCAGTCCAGGGCTGTACATTGCAACCAATGGCGCCACCAAATCAATTTTAGAAATTCAGGCTTGCAGCACCACTTTGTAACAGCTTTTCTCTCTTATTAATTCACAATCATGTATTTTAAGAAAGTGGTGTATTAAACAGTAAGAAAACCTCGTAGGATGCCAGCATTTCAGGGTTAAAGTCTTCAGGGCTAAATCTGTGAACTTGAAGTTGTATCAGACTTTTCTGGCAATCAAACTACTCAAGAGTTTTTTTTTACACTTCAGTTCACACTCATCCATTCTCACACATTCCCACTTTTTTTACAAAGTGATGGTGAAGGCTGCCAAGTGAAACATCCCATCTGCATTTGCTCATACATTCATACACTTTTCATAGACTTGCCACTGGGAATGATAGCAAATTGGTGTTCAGTTTCTTACTCATAGACATAATGACTTAAAACTGCAGGACCTGGTTTCTGAACCCCTTACTTTCCACTGTTGCTTAATGTGAACTTTGATGACTACACTGGAAATTGTAACGCAGGAAGACAGTTTATACCATCCCTCTTCTTGGAGTCCCCACAATACAGACTGCATCTTACATTCCTTTGCAACTAATATTCTGGATTTTAAGGTAATGCAAAATCCTACTGAGAGGCCAGAGTGATGCATAATCAAAATGTGATTTCATATTTAAATGTATAAAAAGATGGGGAGTTAATGCACTTAATATGTGGGGCTCCATTCATAGGGGCCACAGGTTTTTGCATCAGAGAAATAATGATGAATTGCTCATGACTGTTTTTAAACATGTTGTAATGGTGTTATTTATGTTTTCAACCTTTTTTTCCCCTCCCCTTAAATCCCCTTTCACCCCCTCTGCTTCAGGACATCAACAAGCGTCTGTCTCTCCCGGCTGACATCAGGCTACCGGAGGGCTACTTGGAGAAGTTTGCCATGAACAGCCCGCCCTTTGACAAGCCCATGAGCCGCAGGCTACGCCGTGCTTCACTGGTCAGTGCCCATTGAGTCTGTGCGCTTATTTGCATCTATGCTTATGTGTGCAAAGCAGCAGACTTGTGAACTTAGTGTAGTCAGCTGCTGGGCCATGTGCTGGAGGATGTATTTTTGTGAGTACAATTGGGTGTGTGCTGCTTTTTTGATCCATTGTTGTTTAGAAAAAGAAGTTAAATAAACTTTTAATGCCATTGTACACGACTCATATGGCTGCCCAAGGCCATTACATCCTGCAACACAAACACACACACACACAAGATGTCCACTTCTGCTCATTCTAAACAAACAGTACGTTATGCTGTAGAGCTTACAATGGCTCAGTAGGGGGATGAATGATAAATTCATTCGGTATTATGTATCCAGGCCAGAAGTATTATGGGTATGAAGCAAGGCTTGGGAGAGAAAGGAGGGGTGGATAGAGAGGGGGGTGATGGGTAGGGAGGTGTACATGAAAATGCAGCCTGTCTGTTTAAGATCTTTTGTATTGCTTTTGAACCAGTGCTGTTTTTCCTCTAGTGTTACTTTTCTTTTTGTGTTGTTCTATTATTTTCTTTTATTTCCCTTAAAACACAAGTATACAAAATAAGGAATTATGTGTTTTTGAGGCTTGATTCCCTCAAAAACCTCTGAATGCTATGAGAAAACATTGCCTTTCCTTTGACCATTTTTGCAGTAATTACTGAACAGGGCCAGAGCCCTGCCTTTAGCTCTCTGCTTGAAGCGATTTAATGACGCAGCTCTCCTGCCAGAGTCAAACAGAGATAAAAGAGAGGAGTCTTTAAAGAGAGTTTTGTGAGGAAGAAGAGAGGTTTGTGTTTTAAGGGTTCATGAGAAAGGGGGACAGACTTATAAGTCCATTGTGTCTTTGCAATTTAAATGAGTGGCTGACATTTGTGTGTGTTTGCATGTTGTGTGTGTGTGTTGTGCATGTTTGTGTGTGGCTGTTTGTCTTCAGTCCTGTTGTATGAATGTGATGTAACAGACAAATCAATAATTCAGTAGCAGTGTCAAAGTTCTGTGGTGCAGCTCCCCTCCTGGCAAGGATTACTCACCAGGACATCTTGAAGTGAAGGGAAGATGAAGACAGGAACGATGAGATAATTTGAAGGAAGGATAGGATGAGTCACTGAAGAAAAAATCAAGGCAAGGATAAATAAATACATCTCATGAGGAGTGTAATATTAAGAAAGGGCAACCAAGATGAATTAAAAACCTGCCTGATATACAAATGTGTCAGTAAGTAATAAAAAGGTTTTTTTTGTTTTATCTTAGTTACTTTATTTGTTAAGCTTGTATGGTGCTCACTCCATAGGCAGCTGGGGCTACACATGCAGTTTTTTTTTTGTTTGCGACTGTGCCCATTTGTGTCATAGTGTTCTTTTTCACATACTTGCCTGTATTTGATATGGCGTTTACAAATGATACCACCAGAAGGTGCACAAAATGCAACTACCTCCTCTGTGAGAGGTGAACATCAAGAAAAGTATTTTGATTCTTAGAGTAGAGTTATCAAAAATAAACATCAATATCATCATCAGATTTATGTTGATAACTGATGACCAGTGGTAAGACCTGTGTTATGATCTAAAGAGTGTTAGCTGGTGATTGTCACCTGCTTTGCTGATATATGTTGTAGTTAGAACACCAGTGAAAAAAGAGGGTGTACTCTGCGATGCTTCATTGTGGGATTTTTCTTGTGTACATGCCATGATCTTTCCATTTCTTTAAAGGAGACATATCATGCTGATGCATGATTTAATACTTACATATAATATAATAAATTTGAAAGCAAGACCTTCCACCCCCTTAATTTTCAAAAAATGAGATATTGTATTTTTTCTGATATCGTAGAATGAGATTTGATGCCTCTGAAAATAGGTCATTGCGAGATGACCGCGAGATTTAAATCATCGTGATGACACGAGGTACATTTCTTTTATTTGAGTAATCTGATAAAACACTTCCTTCGCTGTAATGTCCGTTAGCCACAAAACCGTCACCGAGGAACACATCCACCCAGCAGCAGTGTATAGCTCCCTAGCACACACTCTCATTACCAGCTCTGGCCTGTAGGGGGACTCAATACGCAGTCGCTGCTTTGAGCTTGCCGGAAAATACAGTAGAAGAAGAAGAAGGACAGGCTGGCTCTACCATGGGCTCAACCCTCTCGGCAGCTCTGACAGAACTGACCAATCAGAGCACAAAGGGCTGTGACGTTGCGAGGTAACTGTAGGTCAGTCTGAGAACCGAGCGTTTCAACGAGAGCTTGATAATGGCCTAAAATGAGGATTTTGAGAACGCTATTGTGGGGCAATGAAGGAACTAAATGACTTGTACTGAGGGCAGAAATGCTTTACAGGCATCCTAGTCTGGCATAGTGAAAAGGAGAAACACGCATGATATGTCTCCTTTAAAGCTGGTGTCTACGATTTGAAACCGCAGCCTGCCCCTCCTTCCCTCACCTCTCCCCTCCGTGTTCCAAGATCCCGCCCCCAGCTCGTGTCGCCTCATATAAGCCCCCTCCGGCAGAGCTACGAGCGACTAGCACAATATATCAGCAGCAAACTCAATCAAAAACAGCTCAGCTCAACTGAAAGTATCAAACACGACAGACATCTCCCTTATAACACACAGCAGTAGCCATTTCAACTGGACTGGCGGCAATGCGGGTCTGGCGCCGCCAGAGCGGAGCCGAGTGTGGGGGAGGATTAATCTTTCTCCGCCTGTCCTCCCCAGCTCAGCTTACAGTGCTAACGATTAGCGGCTAACAGGCTAACCCGCTCCCCTACAAGTTATTAGCCCATGCAGGCACAAACTAACCAGAGTAATTCAGCAGACATCTCACACTGTAGTAAACAAAGCCATTACCTGATCAACCAGGGGCGAAACGGCCGATGCTGAAGGTCTGACGGCCGGCTGAGGCTATTCGTAGCCGTTAGCCCACTAACAGGCCTCAACCCGCGGGCAGAGCTCCGTACGGCCCGCGGGAGAGGGAGGCGGATTCCTGGGTTCGGCGCTAGGCTTTTCCGGCTCCATGATAGTTCAGTTGCTAGCTGCTCACCGGAGGTAGAGGGGAGGAGGCGGGACCATGGGCAAGATGCTGCGTACTGCGTAGTGAGGGATACGAGGATTGGATGGACTCATGGACTAACTCACGGACCAATTAATAGTTGCAGGTTCTTAGGCTTGATTGGTCAGCTAGTATGCAGCTTTTCAGTGGATATACTGAATGGATTTTTTTCGTTCTTTTTGGTCTTTATACTGTGTAGATAGGACCATAGGACCATAACAGCCTTATAAACGGTGTTATTAATATGTACAAAGCTTCCAAATCGTAGACCATAGCTTTAAGATAAAGTGGAAACATTACAAGTGTTAATGTATTTGTATAAATTGAAGTGTCACCATGGTTGTAGGAATGCTGAAATTGTGAAAATGCACGCAAGAGGTGCTTGAATTTGACTTTGGTATGGGTGTACAACCCTGTGTGCAGGTCATAAAGGGTTATTGCAGGACTTACCAGCTCTGTTGGGGGCATGTTTTGGCTCTGGAAGGAAATCGAGTCCCCTGCTTTATGTGACATTTATTACTAAATCACGGAAGAATCTAAGTAGAATTATGGAAGGCATTGGTATCAATAAAATCTTATCAATCCCCATCCCTACTACAGCAGGTTGCTAGGCTAGATAGCTAGCTCCAACTTCAGTTCATTTCACTCTATGTTGAATTAATACACGGTCATGTGGAGTGACATTTTGGTGTTATATTTGTTGTTATTTTAACTGAAACTGTTAAATATTTGCTGTTTTTTAAATCCATTTCTTCTACTTCTGTCTGTCTGCTCTCTGTTTTGGAATAAGACAATGACATTTCTTTGGTTTTTTAATTGTTCATTTTTATGTTTGGATGAGTAGTTGCTTATTTGTTGGTGGCAAACAAATTCAAATGAATAAATACAGTAAGTAAATGGATAGATAGATTAAATACCCAATACTTGACAGTAGTGAATGAACTAAGCCACTTTTGCTCAGTGAGCTGTGTGAGACTCTTACCTTCACAGCCACATATCAGAGGGTGGGGATGGACAGATGCACTAGACCAGAGCATTTCAGACATGAGCTTGCAGATTTACCTGGTCCTCAGGCCAAGTATGAGGCAATGCTTGGAGGATTTAATTCTGAGTGTGCAGCCATCTTTTTGCAGAGTGGAAAGTTTGAACTAATTGTTTAGTCCAAACAGGGCTTCTCATTAGTCTGTCTGAGCTTCAGTATCTCTACTCCACTGTTTTCATTTAAAACAGATTATTTTTTTAAAGATACTAGCATGACTAACACAATAAAGATGTTATAGCTCTGCAATTTGAGCAACTTCAATGTCAGGTTAACCAAAAGAATAAGTGTACTTCGTTACTTGCTCCAAATGAGACCAAGGGATTCTCCAGGGCACTCTGGTGTTAAGGCTATAGCACTATCAGCTTGTCATCTGTTACCGTAACATGGAGCACGTGTCGGGTGTACAGTAACAGATGCTCCATGTATTCTGATCTTTGAATTGCTTCCAGTGAAATGTAAGTGAAGTTGGTGTGTATCAGTTTTCTGTCATGGCTTCTCTCTGCCCATTGATAATCAATTATTTAAAGCTGTCCAATGAGATTGAGTGCTGAATAAAGAGATGTCATTGTATCTCAAACCACAGCACATGCTCACTTTTATGAACCCATCCAACCCTGCGATGACAGAACATTGAATCATGTAAAGTTTGCAAATAAACTATTTAAATGCCCCTTTCTTGTGACTTTAGTGTTAATGCTATTTTTATCTAAAAATTAGATTATTGAAACTCACCTAAACGCAAGCACCCCTCTTCCCCAGTGAGCCAAACAATGTAATATTATATTGCACTATACTGCATTCTGGCTTTATCTTTTTATCTAAAGGTTAAATTTCACGTATCTTTCATCAAGCATGGGGCATCATTTTGCATCCAAAAATAAATTTTAAGTGTTTAAATTATAGCAGTAGCTAACAATTTTGTACATGAGTGAAACGCTTGTTTCTTGAGACCACCAACTTTTACAAATGATTCCAGTGTAATTATGCAGATTAGTTACTGCTCCTTTCGCTCTCTTGCTTTAGTAATTTCTTGCATATTTCTTTTAAAGTTATTTTTTGGGGCTTTTTATGGCCTTTATTGGATAGGACAGCTGAAGTTGTGACAGGAAAGCGGGTGAAGAGAGGGGGGATTACATGCAGCACAGGGCTGAGGCTGGGATTCAAACCTACAGCCGCTGCTGGGGGTTGGCAGCCCCCGTACATGGGACGGACGCTCTACCAACTGAGCTAATGTCCGCCCCTTCTTGCATATTTCTATATGACAAATAATCAAAATAAAAGAGATTCTATCAATTTGAGCCACATGTTATTTTATTCTTTGATTCATAAATTGGTCAAATACGACTTAATGGGGTTGTTTGCTGTGTGTGTCTTAGTAGGTGTTGTGGGGCTTTTCCACTGAATTGCATCTGCTTGACTTGGCTCCTCTGTACTCTGTTGTTTTGGTTGGTATCTGGCACAGTTTCTTTATGTCAACTTCAGCAGTATTTCATATGAGCTAAGCGGAGACCAAACATGTTGTGGAGACACTGCTGATTTCTGAATGGTCAGTGTCGCCAATTAGGGGTATCGACGAGGACATGTATTGTTGTCAGCTCCTTAATGTTGAATGAATTTCCAAACTCTTATCTGCTTGATAGCATCTTTGCTCTGGTAAAATTCCTTAAAACAGAAGTCATGAACTAAATGTGACAAAAAACTGCGAAGGGGCCAAAGTTTGGCCACCTTTGTTTCCTCCTTCGTTATTTTGAGAATCCCTTCATAGTTTCACGCTGCTTTGAACATGTATCCATGCAGGAGCCACTTTTGAGGATAGCTACTGTTACTTTTGACTTTCCATCACCTTGAACCACTCTGACTGTTATTCTCTGACATCTCGCATGAAGAAAACTTTGCCTAGAGACCTGACACTTTCCTTATATTTTCTCTTTTTTCGATCATTTGCCTAATAGTGATCTTTCCTGAAAGCCCCAAATCAGATGTTCCTAAGATACTAAGCACCTGGTGGTTTGAATTTCAGCAGATTATCTTGACCGAAAACGTAATAAGTTGCTGCCACGTGATAGATAGATAGAAATGGGACAACATATGAATGATACAGCAGTCAACCATCAGCAAAACCATAATCCAATTTTCATTCATAGGCTCCATCTTTCAGCATTTTTGTTGAGAAAATAGGTGGCTCCAAGAAGATGTTCTTGATAATTTGACTTGCAGTACTTCCAGATTTCATGTTGTGTCACCTATAACACAGCGAAGAAGACAGTAGCCAGAGAAAAGACACTAGAGCAGCCAGACCTCCGCCAGCACCACAGTCCTTAGCCATATTGTGATTTTGACATAAATATTAGTCCTACCTTTATTTCATCGAAATATTTAGATTTCTTGACCATGAAAACATACCATTAGCAACTGATTCAAAATGATGGATGGATGGATGGATGGATGGATGGATGGATGGATAGATAGATAGATAGATAGATAGATAGATGAATGAATAGATAGATAGATAGATAGATGAATGGAATGAGATAGATAGGTAGATAGATAGATAGATAGATAGGTAGATAGATAGATAGATAGATAGATAGGTAGATAGATAGATAGATAGATAGATAGATAGATAGATAGATAGATAGATAGATAGATAGATAGATAGATAGATAGATAGATAGATAGATAGATAGATAGATAGATAGATAGACAGACTGTATATACACATATTTGATTCAGGGTCCTTTTGTCCAGCTCAACAGGAAAGTGTTTATCCATCTTAGCACTCCGAGTCCATCCTCTCTCTCCTGCATCATCAAGCCCTATTACTGTTGGCACATTGAGAAAAACACTGATTAAAAATGAAATATGGTCGAGGTAATGGATTCTCTTCCCAAAACACATTAGACCCGCGCTGCAGATGCCTCCCCTCTCACGTTTCTTCCTTCTGCTGTCAGTTCATCTATCTGTACTAAATGTCTCCTCACTTCCTGAACACACACACAGTTTTGTGTTTGGTTTTGTGTTGCTTTAGTTCTGCCACTAAAAACTTGGTCTGACCTAGTTCTGCTGAGTAAGCTCACTGGAGCGTTGGGAATGAAATGAACCCGTTGCCATCAAAAGCATACGCAGCACACACATACAGGAGCGGGACTGTAAGGTGAGCAGGCAGGCCGGTTAAATGATGGGCTTTCCTTTGTTTTAGAGACCTCTCACTATGGCTAGAGGCCACAGATGTTTTGTTCCTGGTGTGGGGTCTATGTTGGGGGAAGGGTGTACGTGTTTTCGATATGTTTTTGAATGTATGTGTGTGTCGCTGTGTGTGTGTTTGCTCATGAAGCTGACTCCCCTGCCAAAAGAGCAGCCGAGCTCAGCAGCAGCTCCTGACAGCCGCTGTCACAAACACAGACATGGGAGAGGGGTGTGTGTGTACATCTGTATGTTTGTGTGTGCGCAGGGTGAGTGTGTTTACGTCCGAGCATAGGCTGCATGTCTCATCAGAAATTCTCTCAGGCCGTCAAGCAGACACAGTCATATGCATACAGTACATGCTGATACTATAAAACAAGCAGACCAGTCCCAGCTCCATTAAAAGTCCTTTTTCTTTTCTTTTTATCTCAAACATTTTAGATCTTTTAGAATTAATTTGCCAATCAGGATGAGCAGAGAGACAGAAATCAACTCATAAAAATATCATTGAAATAACAGTCTGCTAATTTGCTGTTTGGGGGGTAGTAGTTTAAATATTGGGGTGGCACGGTGGTGCGGTCGTTTCTGCTCATTAGGTTGATTGGTGACTCCAAATTGCCCTTAGGTATGAGTGCAAACATGAATGGCTGTCTGTCTCTCTATGTTGCCCTGTGATTAGCTGGCGACCAGTTCAGGGTCTTGCCCAATGTTAGGCTCCAGTACCCCCACAACCCTGAAAGGATAAGCAGCATAGAAATGAATGAGTTTAACTACTAGGGCTGGGACAATACGCTTATCTCCTGATTCAAATTTTTTACAATTTTTTTTAGGTGCTGATTCTATTTAAATTGTGATTTTACGATATTGCCAATTTTTGCGATCTGTAGTTAGCTTTTATAACACTGGTGAAAAAATGAACAATGAAGATGCCTACAGACTAAATCAGGAAAAACACACATCACATGTGAGTCTGTTTTTAGGATTTATTCAGCAATATATTTTAACCATCTGTTTATACTCTCTCTTCAAAAGCCTGGATTGCATTTAAAAGTGGCTTATTAACACGGACTAAAATGAAGCATTTGAATTTGGAAAAAAACTATTTCTGAACAAAAAAATCGATTCAAATATCATCAAACAAAAAATCATGATACTTATGTGAATCGATTTTTTCTCCCACCCCTATTAACTACAGATATGAGGAGCAGCTGGATGCTATTAATGATAGCGTCATCCTGCCATCGAAGTTAGGAAAAATGAGACTGCTGCTGCATAACTTTCATGCAAACTAAGTAAAGTTAAATGATGAAGAACTAAAATCCTTTACTCTACTTACCTGACACACCAGATGTCTGCTGTCACCATGCTCAGCTCCAAGGACTTTGACTGGGCAGTGTGTATGAAGCCCAAGCACAATCGTTTTGGCTTGGAGCTCTGGAAAACCCGACCGATGACAGAACATCAATTCAGCTGCACTGCAAGGTTATCACTCAACAGCAGGGGAGTGTGCTTATTTTCTCCAGGGGAAGACTGAGCAAGAAAGAGACTGCATTATGGTTTCCAATAATGCCTTGACAAGGTAAATAGTCAAAGTAAGAACAAATAGGTGACAAAAGGAGAAAACTACAAAAAGCTATCAAACTTTATAAGAGCTGAACAGGTATTTGAAGATGACTGGCTCTGTGTAATCAGACCTTGAGATGGAGAATATATCAAAGCAAATTAGAGCAGTTAATGCTACTTCCAAATGCTGCATTCAGTTGGTCTTAAGTCATCGGTAAGGCACAATTTTTATATTGTTGTGTGGGTCAAATCTCCATTACCTTTGAATTTACTGTACGTTTAACTAAAAAACTAGTCCTGGTTGGCTCCAATGCCAGAGTTTGGACACCCTTGCTCTGAAGCATAGCAACATAAAAAACCCACTGTTGGTTCCCAAAATCGATTTCTATGTATTTGTACTCTTGTGTTTACTCCTGTTGCAGTCCTTGCGGTATTATCTGTGTTACTTATGGTGTCTCTCTTTTTGCTGGAGGACAGAATTTGTACACTGAGCAAAAAATGGCATAGAACGTTCATTGTGTTGCTCTGATAGTCTGTGAATTGTGCTCTAATAAATCACTGGAAACTGTGTTGTGATTTTATATGTTAATTATTCAACATGTTCACAGCAGCATTAAATTTGTACTGGATGAAGATAACTATCCTTGACCTAAACTACATTCCTTTACGAGAGACAAAGTACTGAAACTTGTAATAAGTGTAAATTACATCAATCAAGGATCATGGGACATCAAGTGGTCCTTTTGTAGATGCATTCCTGCATATAGCACAAAATAGAACAGCTTTAAATACTATACTGCACTGGACATACTCTTTAAAGCTGTCTACCTACCTCTTTGTCAGTGCAGCTCTAAGTTAAATAATGAATGTAATCAATATCATGAACTATGTTGCTTTGGAAGTGTTTGATTCCCAGATCAAAACAATGCTAATGAATACTCGAAGTTTTGAAATGCAGTAAGAACTGGTGATTTATCATCATTATTCAGTGATAAATCAAGATTTGAGATTCCTGTTTTTTCATTCTACAGGAAATTACAAGATATATTTTTAGGCAATGACTTAATATGATGAGTGGGTTACTCCTGTTGATAACTCATTTGTATTGCAAATAGTGCATACCATGCATTCACACTTCTTTCAGCATACAAGTGTGTCATCTTGAGTCTGATCTTGTTCTCATGGTGGCTTTTAGGCATGCCTTTAAAGAGATCACATGCTTCATCAGCTAACTTGGTCACTGGAGACCCTCCCCCTCACACATACACTCACATACGCACACACACAGCTGAACATTTGCCTGGCTAATATCAGAGTCACTGCTAGATGGGCCAGCGCAAACATTGAGAGTGATGGGTGGATTCAGAGGAAAATAAGGGAAAAAAGAAACACTGTTGATAAAAAATATGGCTACAGATTACCTCTTACAGACATCAAGACCTAGCACTGTGGTATATTTTTTATTTCTCCAAGGTGTGTTGCCATTTAAAAAAATATATACAGCAAATTTCTTAAATAGATCAAGTATAATATAGTGCTTTTAAACACTGGAGGTGAATATGTAAAATTTAAATAGGTGCATCTTCAGTTGTTTTTTAATTCATCACTGATTGTATATTGTGCAAAATCAGGGTTAAAGCATTTCAGCTTTGAGCTAAGACTTGTCAAGCACTATCACTATTGGTCTTTAGATAGTTTTAGGGATAGAGAGCAGCTGTTGATTGCTTTTATTTTTGCCTAAGTGAAACATTTCCTGACAGAGATGAAGAATCTTGAATACAAAATCTGGAGCCAAGAAAAATCTTGAAAGCTTTTTGTTGCTACAAAATGTACACCAGTTGTGTTTAAGAGCCCATTTTGCCCAGGTTGATATTCAGAATCTATGATTACAGGAGTATGTTCAAAATTAATATTAAAAAAACTTAATAGTTTCATGTTACTGAGCCCCCCTGATCCACCTGTATTAAGTCTCTCTTGGATCTGCTGTTAGACTGTGTGATCCCCTCCCCTGTGCAGGCCCAATCCACGCTGTGTGGTTTACTAGTCTAAGCTGTGGTAATTGGTCAGTTCTCCGCTACTTGCACCATATTGTCAGCAACTCTGCTCTCAACATCTCTGCTCTGCACTGGGCTTGCTCAAGCTGCTCATGAAACACTGGTAGGATACCACACCGGCAGATGGGACACAGAGAATTTAGGCAGCTACTGGCACTGTATAAAAGGAAAGTTCTAATGCTGCAGACTTTTTTCTTGTGCATAAGCTTTTTCTTAAATGCAGAAGAGGCAAATAAAACACACTAAGGGGCATTTAAAACTAAAAAAAAGCATCATAAGAGCTCTTTAAGGGTAGCTAATAGCTAGTTTGAATTTCACTGGAGTGCATAACATGATGTTAAAATATGACTATCATTCTCAGGCCACCATTTAATAGTTACATAGTTATAGTCATAGTTATTGTAAATGTATCTATACCAAGTGAGAAAGCAGTAATCACTGAATCCTTGGAATTATTGCCACAGATGAATGTCCTTGCATTTTGTTTACTGAGAATAGTTTCTGGTATAACCACTGAAATGTGATTTGTTGTGCGGCCCTAATAGAGATAGAAAAGCATGGTAAAATGACAGGGGGAGGGTTTAAGTATGACAGGCCTGTGGGTATCACAGCTTGACACAGCTACATCCATCTAAAATTCATGACACTGAAACCCAAGGGCTGCATACATTATGCAGTAAAACCTTTAATAACTGAATTCACAATTAATTACAGTTCTTTTATCACCCATACACAGACTCAGAAGTATGCCTGCTGGGTGTCTGTGGAAACATTTTGAAATAAATAAGAAATACTGAGTAAAATAGCTGTTTATAGAGGGAATGCAGTGCTTTCTGTCGCACAGCCTATGTGCTGCCATTTTTTTTACATGTGCAGCTGGAAGTGACATGTTTAAGTAGCTTCTAAGTTGTACAGGGAGGAAGTGCTGCTGAGATTGTACTTGGATCACCATGATAACAAAAATGTGATCTTTAAAAAAACACAACTTCAGAACTAACAGATAAATACAAACGTGTTTAGTCAGACAGTAAAATTCCTGTGAGGAGACATGAAGTGTTATAGATAGCTGTCGTGCATCTGTGCCTTATTATGCAGTAAATGACAAGCCTGATTATCAGCATAAAGTTTGCATATTTCAGCTTGAAGTGCTAACGTCAGGTGTTACTGACACTGCAAGTTAAGTTATTTTTTAAAATGACAGAGAATTGCTTTTTAACTCACAATGTTAGAGGATCCTTGAAAAGAAGAAAAACATTATTAATACCTCCACCAAGGAGGCCAACATTTGTTAGACTGGAAACAGGATAGCTTGAAGAACTATGAACAGATTTTGATTACATTTTCAGGGAATGTTGGTCAAGTGCTCCGAATTGGATGTGAATCCAGGAATCATTTAAGTGTTTGTAAATATTGCATTTCGGGGAAGTCATCCACTATTTAGCCAGTAACTCAATAATTTATTATTGGTTTTTAAATATATTTTCAGGTAATGTTGGTCAGTTTTCCATATACTTTCCAATAACACAGTAAGATGTAACACCAATAACACAATAAGATACTGTGATACAGTTGTGATGGCAGCAGGTGACTGTTTGGACAGAGGTTAGCATAACTGCTAACAGCTTCAGTAACTGTTTTGTTAGATCTTGGCTGCATTTTCTTATGTAATGAAGAACAAATAACAACATTACAAACGTATCCATAAAAACTATATTTTTGCTCCACTTCCAACAAGTTTTGCAGTGAGTCTGTTCAACGAAAGGGCTTATGCACTGCTGTTCACAATATCTGACTGCCTAGTGATGAATGTGAATTAATAGAGAGACTGGCCAATCACCAACCAGATACGCTTTTGAAAAGCTCTGTCCATTCTCAGATACTTTCTATGAGCTCTTTCCCATAATGTTGTGAAACCATATGGCCTGTTTAATATGTTTAACTTGTTCATCCAGGTTAAGCAACCATTGAAAGTGTTTTGGGAGGGTAGAACCTTTCAATAGAATATCCGACAGGTGGGTCAGTAGGCTGTGTGCTACTGTGCAACAGAATGTGAGTAACTTAAAACCAAATTCTTGTCAAAACATGTCAGAAATGAAGTGAAAATATACTATGGAGAAGTTTAGACTGTTGCTGTTTGTTTTTCATTTAATAAAGAATTGGGGTCTAATAGAATTGCTACCTATGGCCCTTTTCCACTAGCCCTACTCTACTCTACTCGACTCTACCTGGCTCTACTCTACTCGCCATGTGCTGCTTTTCCATTAGCCCCAGTTGGCTGCCCAACGGGGTGAGCGACACTGCGGTTACGTCATTTTGAGTGCGACACAACAATCTGTGGCTTTTTGTCACAAACCGAGTAAAAAAGGAAAGCAGAAGAAGGCTGCAGGTGGCAAGAAGAAATACCCCTTGAGAAGCACAGGAGAGTTTTGGAAGCTATACAACAGAATGAAGCCGAGGACGAGAGCAATCGAGCTGCAAAGAAAAGACGTATGAGAGTAAGCTAACGGTAGCTACCGCTAGCATGCTAGGTCGTCACGCTCATGACTCATCGATGACGACATTATCTGACCAATCAGTAGCCGGCAGTCAGTGATGTCATCTTTTAGTATCGACTTAGCTCGCTTGGAACCAGAGCGGAGTAGATACTAAAACTAGCTTGTTTTAGGAGGTACCGGGCTAGTGGAAACACGCTGCCAATCGAGTAGGGCTGAGTAGAGTAGGACCAAGGCGTGCTAAAAGGGCCATAAAGCTCATAGCTCCCTCCTCTTCCTGCTCTGAAGCATTCTGATTGGGCTGTGCTGCTTTTGATGGATCTGTGACTCCATCCTGATCTTGGGAGCATGGACACAGACTCTTCATGCACATCAATCAGTTCTCTGACTTAGGCTCATAGCAGACAGACTTTCATTATTTACTTAACATTAAAAAGATAAAAATGGTGGTTTTATCTTCTAAGAAGAGGCTTAGAAGACGCGTAGAAGTTGACAGATTCAGGTCATGTATTTGCGCCCCGCTATGTGATTATTGCTCATGCACACATTGTACTTTCTTTAGAAAATCATCATTTCACTCTCTGAACCAAACATTTCTAAGAGTTGCTTCAAATAAATATCTTTTTGACCCATCCTAATCAATGCTTTATTTATTTGTTCATTTACTGACTCTCTGAGCTGTTTCTGCTTGCGGGAATGTTCAGTAACATAATCCAAGCTAATGTCCTCATGTGCAAACACAGGCAGAAAATCACTGCCTGGTGAATCAGGGCCCTGCAGTTGTAGGTCAAATGTCAACAACAACATGACTGAAATCTGAACTAAAAGCCTTGGTCTGGGGGATTTGACTGGAGATTAGCTTAAACAGAGTAGAGCGGCCTGGCTTGACCCTCAGTCATAATGTAAATAAGAAAAATCTGGATTAGTGTAAATACACTCTGACAGCACTCACAGCTTCTTCAACTCTCTCTTTCTTTTAGTCTGAAATCGGTTTCGGGAAACTTGAGACGTACATCAAACTGGACAAACTAGGAGAGGTGAGTTCATCCAGAAGATCGTCTCCTGACAATCCAGATGTTGAAATGTCTTTGCTTGTGATGCACTGACTCATCTTCTTGTCTTTGCAGGGGACTTATGCCACAGTCTTTAAGGGGCGAAGCAAGCTGACAGACAACTTAGTGGCTTTAAAAGAGATCCGGCTTGAGCACGAGGAGGGAGCGCCCTGCACGGCTATCCGAGAAGGTACCGAATCATCATCAGTCATGTGTTTAAATGAGATTTCACAGGTCAACACAGTAACATATTGTCTGAAGCTTGTGTGATTTTGTTGTTGTGAGCAGCAGTAGTTTCTCATCCTCACTGCCTGCATTTCCCTGAGCTGTGGGTGAAGTCTGAGCTGTTTTTGCTCTCACACGTCGTCTATGTTTGACTGACAGACTCTGATATGTTTCCGCTTCAGTGTCTCTACTCAAAGACTTGAAGCACGCCAATATTGTCACTCTCCATGACATCATCCACACTGACAAGTGCCTGACACTCGTGTTCGAGTATCTGGTGAGTGTCTGCGCGCCGTACATGTTTGTTTTCTGGCTAACGACGATGTGTCACATACTAAACCACATTCATACATTGTTTCATTCTCTCCTCTGTTTCCTTTTGCTCCTGCTTTACTTCATTTCGTTTTACTATCTACTTTTGTATACTTTTTTCCTTTGTTGCTTTTGTTCTCATTTTTTCTGCTTTTTTGACATTTTTCCTTTTTTTGTTTTGCCTTTTATTGTCTCACTCCTCATTTCTCTTTTGCATTTCTTTCTTTTTCCTCATCTCTTTATTCCCGCAATTCTTCCTCTCCTTTCGTTCTCTGTTTGTGTTTCTTATTCTTTCCTAATTTCTTTTCTTGGCATTTTTTCTTTCTTTATTGTCTTTTTTATACTGTTTTTTAAATTAATTACTTTCTGTCATGTTCCAGCTTTCTCTCCAAATGTCCTTATTTATTGTCTTTTTTTCCTTTTTACTGTCCCTCTTCATTTGTTTGATCTTTTTCAGTTTAATTTCGTTTTCAGTTTTTTCCCTTTTCAATTGACCCTTTTGAAGAGACCCTTTGTTAAGCCCCTCCCTCCTTAGTTAGTGTTCCAAGGTTAGACAAAATCTGTTGATGCAAGCCTCGCTCCCATTTGCAACAATTTGAAATAAATTACTTTTGAACCAGGTTTTATGCATACTTAATTAATTTGATTATTTTTCATGTTTTGCACAAGTGAAAGAATAAAGACAAAGCTACAGCAGGGTGTATTAAGAAAATGTAAGTCTTTATGAGTCTCTTGAAATAATTAAAAACATAGCTGCGTTAATCTAGACTTTGCGTACATAGAAAGTATTTAGCCGTGTAGCCCAACACCTGCTGCTATGGTGCTTGAATCTGATGTCCCCATTTTGCTTTTTTTTCTACTTTTATCTAAGGATGCACCGAATATTCGGTGAATATATTTGGCCGAATATTGCAAAAAAAGCCATATCCAGCCTTCGGTGAAGTGAGGTAATACAAAGGCCGAATAGTACCGTGTGACGCAATGAGGAAATCAAATACGTCATTGCTTGTGACTGTGGCGAAGCAGACTTGTGTCAAAAAGCAAAAGCATGTTTTGTTTTGCTTCAAGGTCTGATATGGATTAAAAACTTACTTTCTTTTAAAAACATGTCCCAAAGGGTGGAGATTAGCTCAGTTGGTAGAGCGTCCGCCCATGTACGGGGACTTCCAAACCCTAGCAGCGGCAGTAGGTTCGAATCTCGGCCACAACCCTTTGCTGCATGTCTACCCCCCTCTCTTCACCCGCTTTCCTGTCATTCTCCAGCTGTCCTATCAATAAAGGCCACAAAAGCCCGAAAAAATAACTTAAAAAAAAAAAAAAAAACATGTCTTAAAATGCATTCTAAGGTATTTATGCTCTATTCAAAATTATAGTGAACTACTTAGCCTCTGCATTGGATATTCAGTATTTGGTATTCGGCCAAGCGTTTATATTTGCTTCGGCTTCGGCCACAAATTTTCATTTCGGTTAGTTAGTTAGCAGTGTGTGTTAGCGCAGTTTTCCACAAATTTTTGCTATTAAAGGTGCAGTGTGTAGAACTTGGCATTTTAGTGACATCTAGCCTTCAGATTCTTCAATGAACCTAACCGTAGCCAAAACGTCACAACGCTGAGCAACGGAATCCTGTGAAGACCAAAAAGAATCCTGAACACAGCACACAATTTATGTTGTGTGTGTTTATACACACAGTTTGAATCCCTAGGGCAGAGTAACAACTTTCTATGCATCCACCGCCATCCTCTCCTCTTCTTCGCCTGCATTCCAGGTAGATTTCAGAACCGGCGGACAGATTTGTGTTTCATTCTTTTTGTCCCTAAAAACCACCTGTAGACAACATGGCTGATCAATATGTCGGCCTACACAAAACAGCGGCCCGCGGAAATGTAATTTTTTTTTTAAAGATTTTTCTAACAAAATAAAAATAAAACAAACGTTTTATGGGGATGATTGTACCTCTATTTTGACGGATTTTACATACAAATAGAAACATATATCTCCTATATTCACCGTTTCTGTTTGGCGAAATGCAGTGGATGTATAAAATGCAACATTCTTCACACTGCACCTTTAACTAACCTGACAGTGTTGGAAATGTCTTGTGGTTTTTGCTCTCAAGCACTTTTATTTATTTAATTATCTATTTATATGATTGATCCCTGTTAGCGCCATTCACTTATTCTTTCATACCGTCTTGGTCTGGGCATCCATAAATGTATCACTGTCCTGAATTCCTGTCTTAGTCCCTCTATGTCTCTGCCTCCCTCTGTATTTTTCGACATCAGTCTAAAAATAAAAATAAAATGAAGAAATTGAGTGAATAAGTACAAAGAGTTCAGGATGGACCTATTCTTTTGTACAGCATCTTGAAGTTACATTTGGTTTAAGTTGGCACAGTGAAAGATAAAGATTGATTGACTCTCTTTTACTTTTTTCCTTCTTTTTTCTCTTATTAGAGTTTAATTCTTCGCCTGTTGTCGTTTCTGTCTGATCACTTTGTTTTTCTTTTTTTCTTTCACGTACCATTTTTATTTTCTGTTTCCTAACTTTGCCTCATTGTACTTTTCCCTTCTTTTCTGCTTTATAACTTTTCCTGTCCTTTATTTCATCATATCTCTCCGTCTCTCATCAGGAGAAGGATCTGAAGCAGTACATGGATGACTGCGGGAGCATCATGAGCGTTCACAATGTGAAGGTAATAAAAATAAACACGTCTTTCCTGTATTTTGCATGATTTCAGTTTTATTACTTCATACAAACTTATTCCTGTCCTCCATCCTCCAACCCAAACTGTAATCTTGTATGTGTCCATTTGAAAGTGGTAACTTATAGGTTTTTCCACTTGAACATGTTCCAGGCCTATGAATATTATAGATGCATGCCCCGTTAAAGGAGATTTGTCCATTCAGGCCTACATCCTACATGACATTCTTTTATATCACTGCCATGGGGCTAAAAACCACCCATCTCAATTTTTTATGATTTTCATTTATTGTCATTAAACAGTGCTATTGGTCATCTTCCATGTTGATGAGTAGGCCTTATGGTCTTATTACCAAATGAAAGCTTGGGGCAGAACACCAGCTGTTTTTTGTTATGAAATAAAACTGCAGCAATAAATCTCTTACCATTATTGTTTAACCATGGGACAAGACCAAAGTACACATATCAATGATTCTTCTTTAACACAACACAGCCAAGTGCTAAGTCTTTTAGACCAAGTCTAAAGAGCCTGACTGGGGTCCAGTAAAACTTGATTTCACACAGATTCAACACATTCGTGTTCATCATGATATTCCTCAATCTCTTTCCTAGGAGAGTTAAAGGACTCAACATCCCCCACAATCCATCAGCATCCTGTAGTCTTTAGCTGCCTTATTACTTCTGCTAAATGCCTATTTAACATTGAATCAGTGTTTAGTAGTTATCTGAGGGATAATCATGTAATGCTGTTGAGTGCCATTGTATTTGTATGAACTACAGTGGATCTGTGGGATTAAATGTGGCAACTGTTCATATTATTGCCAACGAGTTTCCCACTCTGCTGTTAAATGTTGTTCCTTGGTTGCCACTGATATCAATTATGTATTGATAACTCGTGTTTGTATCCCCTCCAGATATTTCTCTTCCAGCTGTTACGAGGCCTGTCGTACTGCCACAGAAGGAAGGTCCTCCACAGAGACCTCAAACCTCAGAACCTGCTCATCAATGAAAAAGGAGAGCTTAAGCTGGCTGATTTTGGTATGTTAACACTTAAATAAAACCATTGTAGTAAAACTTCCCAAACTGAGTGTTTTGTGGGAATAATGAATTTGTCCAAACTGCTCTTTCTAACTTAATGCCCCAGTTTTCCTTAATAATTACTTTAATTCCCATTTTAAATTGTTCAAAGTGAAAGAGGGATTAACACATCCACCATACTGAGCTAATTAACAGAACAGACACAATAACACATCCAGCTGCTGAACGGAGATAATAAAATAATTTTCCTCGAGGTCTCCTTCTGTAGTTTTTTAAGAGGTCACATGTTCACACTATTTTTATGATGTCTCAGGGCATCAGGCAAGTAAGTGCTTCTTTTTTATATATAATGATATTTAACTGAAAACTGTGTCATAAATGGAGCAAGATTGCAAAAAGCCTCACTGTTGGCCTCTAGTGGTTACGCTGCTTCACGAATTCAATAATTATCCAACACTGCCCTCTGTAGGTAGCCATCATACTATTACATATAGATGGACACACTTGAGCACACAAAGTTTGATTTTTTTTTCGTTCAACCTTTGTTTAATTAGGAGCAAACCAACTGAAATACAGAAAAAAAAGTTTCAAAAGGAGTTATTCACAAATAACAAAAAAACAGTATAGGGTAAGGGATTTCACAACAAACACATCAGCAGCATTCAACAGTAAAACATGTGCACACTCTGGTCAAATGATCCTTAACTTTGGTTTTAAAATCTCCTTATCTTGTACAACAGCCTAGCTTAAGGTTGCTCCAAAGGACCAATCAACACAATGAAGTAAAAACATTAAAATCTGTTTTTTTTTTCACAGATGACAGAGTGAATTAAGGGATCTCAAATATGATACATCCATTAGACTGAGCATTAAAGCTACTAATGTTTTCTGGAGACAAAATATGTGTGGAAACCCAGATCAGAGGGAAAATGCAAGGTAGAATGATACACATAATCCAGAGTTTTCAGTTGAAGCAACATGCATGTAGGTTGTTTTTGTTTGACAGAAATAAATAGAAAAATATCAAGAACTTCTTAATGAACAAGAATGAAATACTGATGACGTGTAACTTGAGCTGCAAACTAAGTCAGATGCAAAAAATTTCCGTCAGCACACTTTTTGCACAAATTGTCAACCAAAAAGTTTACTTTTATGGCTGAAAACAAGGAAAATGTAAAGATTTTGCATTAAGAAACAACTGAATTTCCTTACAGGGATCTATAAAGTATTTCTGATTCTGATCCTTAACTGTATTTTCTGGTTTTGAGTGACTGAACAGCTTTGATTATCATTGTCCCAAGGTTACATTTCTTGCTTGTCTTAGCGCTCTAACTTCTTTATTAACCTTTCCATCACTTTTCAGTCTTGAGAACAAATGTAATTTTCTTGAACTTGCATTGCCAGCATTCTGTCAGGAGCCATTTGCAGTTATCTTACCCGAGGAGGAGATGTTTTTCCTGCCATTTGTGTTTTTCTTTCTTTGTTTCTTTGTTTCTTTGTTGGTTTGTGAACAGGATAATGGATTTGGATGAAACTTTTGGGGATTGTTGGTCTTGGCATGAGGGAGAAGTGATTTGATTTTGATTGTGATCCAAATCCAAAAGTGGATCGGGCATTTTTGTAAGGATTTGTGAACATTGTGAAATAGGGCAGTTTTGCATATTTTCAGTAATGACTTGGAAAGTCCTCAATAGATTGAATGACATTTTAGGGAATGTAGATCATGGCACTGGGGAGAATTAATGAGACTTTGGAGGCTATCCAATTTTTTTCAAGACTTTGTTAACAGTGTGAGTTAGGGTAGTTTTCCATATTTTTTACAAGACATGTAACTCACTCAATAATGATGGGCATGCCTTGGCGAAGGTTTGTGCAGTTTTTGAACACTTCTGGTTGCTTAAGTTATTCTCAGACATAAATGGTGCCTCATTTGCAATGGATTGTGACTTGAAAACTCAAAAGAGAGTCATTAACAAAATGTGAAAAAATGACGCAGCTTTAATAGTCAAATCAAAATCAGAACTGTCTCAGCTACGATGCTATTAAAACAGTTAGACCTGCTTAAAGAGAGGATTTGTAAGATATTTAATTACCTTGAGCTAAAAATGTAATTTGAGACTTGCACAGACCTTTAGGGGATCCTCAGGAGACCTGTTAAATCTTAGTTTTTTTCTCATGAATACAGATGACTCTACAGCGCTCAAGGTAACCTTCCAAGGCTGATTTCAAACAAAATAAAAAAAAAAACTTTAAAAATGAAAACTTAATAAAAGATAAAGTCAACTAGACTGAACATGCCAGTGTTTAAGAAGTTGTTATTTCACCTAAGATTTTAACATGGAGACAGAATCAGTGATGTTATGTCTGGTTTAAAGGACTTTTGGAGGCAAGAGCAGGTCCACTGAAGGCACGCAATCCCATTGTGAACAAGTGAGCAAATAGAAAAATGTTTTTGGAACCTGCAGCTTACCAGAGAGTAGGCTCAGGTTTGTGATGATGTGCAGAAGTTCAGAGAGGTTCATAGGAGCCAGGTTGTGTAGGTAGGCCAGGTATGAGAGAAGCTGCAGTGTTAGGCTTCGGGTGTTAGGGATGGACGTAGGCAGTTAGTATTTGGTAGATGGTAGTATGCAGTCCGATAAACATTTTTGATTTAAGCTGGGAAAGATAAAGGGTTGAGGATGAGTCCTTTCCAAAACAAAACATTTAACATTTGTATTAACTTCAGACTTTGTTTCTCATTCAAGGTTTGGCACGAGCAAAGTCGGTTCCCACTAAGACCTACTCCAATGAAGTTGTCACATTATGGTACCGACCACCCGATGTGCTTTTAGGCTCCACAGAGTACTCCACTCCAATTGATATGTGGTAAGTGAACATCCACATTAAATACATGCACATAAAAAATGTAACACTAACTCTGCTAAGCTGCTTTTTTTCTGTTCCCTTTTTTTACATGAACTTAATGTTTCAAGACCCACCTAAAGTGTTCAAAATTCTAAATCTGTTTGTGCATTAGAACACAAAAATAATATCTAAAGCAGGGGTTGCCAACCTTCCTGGGCTAAATGCACAATAATTCATATTGTGCATTTAAGAGGCTACATGTGACACTGAATGTTTACTTTTACTGTAAATGAAAATAATTATTACTTGTGATGAAGAAATAATACGAGAATATTATACTTAAATGTATCTTTAACAATTATATTTAAGAAGAACTTACGTTATGTACAGCAAGTTTTGTGATTTG
Source organism: Scarus forsteni (assembly GCA_036419115.1). Taxonomy (NCBI): domain Eukaryota; kingdom Metazoa; phylum Chordata; class Actinopteri; order Labriformes; family Labridae; genus Scarus; species Scarus forsteni. The sequence continues at coordinate 5,599,275 of JAZDUH010000043.1, forward strand.
TTTTTGTACAAGTGCACAGACCAAAGTTTAAAGTACAAAGTCCATTTTAAAATGTAACACATGTTAAATTAGTGGGGTTTTTGTATCGATATAGATATGATTTATTTGCAAAACATAATAGAAACTAAAGGCTTTGTGGTTTGTACTTATGCTCTCTTTAATATGTCCCTGTAAGCACCTCAGAGGCTCCTTAAGGGCTACCAGGTGGCTTGTGGGCACCCTGTTGGTTACCTCTGATCTACAGTATATTAAGGATACACAGTGAAGAGTGGCTTGAGTTGAAAAAGCAGATTTCAGATGGTTCTTGTTGTTTCATTTGACTAATGAATGTTCTATTTTGTCTCTTTTGGTTTAAACTAATGTAAGAAAACATATGACCTAAGGTAATTGGTTGCATTATGGCCCAGTTTAAGTAATAGCCACAGACAAAATTTAAAATTAAAATAGTGAAACCAGCTACCTTTATTTTTTACTGTATAACATTAGACATTTGTTATGTGAATCTTTTACCTGCATTTATGGATGAAAATGGAAAGTACAAGGAAACCAGTGGATAACCTAGCATAAGAAGAGAGTCAGTGACATAAGTGCCTGAAAGTATTTTTTAAAACTTTTTATTCTTTTTCTCATTATTCCTCTCCTTGTTTCAGGGGTGTCGGCTGCATCTTTTATGAAATGATCACTGGCAGACCTCTCTTCCCTGGATCCACTGTAGAGGATGAGCTTCACCTCATATTCCGTATCCTTGGTGAGGCAAAATAATAATAACGATAATAATAATGATAAAAAAGTCTTGATTGGCACAAAGTTGTGTCTTTTTAGTTTCGTCCACATCTCTGAACTCATCCTTCTACTTATACAGGTACTCCCACAGAGGAAACTTGGCCTGGAATCACAACCAGTGAAGAGTTTAAGACATACAATTTCCCCCGATATAACTCAGAGCCGCTCGTCAATCATGCTCCAAGGTGTGTGATCTTCTGTGAGCGAAATGTATATGCAAGTGAAGATTTGAACTGGACACAACTGACTTTAGATTATATTTTGATCATTTATTGATATTCTTCAGCAATACAATGCTCTTTTTCAGTAGAGTAATAACAAAGAGCAGTCAGAATACTAGCATTGTACACTATAATATTGTCAAATCTAACCATTTAAAAACCTGTTTTAAGATCATTACAACAAAAAAAAGTCATTTACATTAAATATATATCATTGTTCTTAGTTTGTAATAGTCAAAGGTGGAAACAATATTCATTTTTTAAATATTAAAAAATATATATCAGCAGCATTTTAGTTTTTAAGGTTGACCATATTTCTTTGATTTTTTCCCACAGTTTTTAAGAGTGATAAAATACCTGTTTTTTTACATGTGTTGTTTTCTTAAACACAGAAAACTGCAAAAATATTTGTGTGACTCAAATAGAGCCTGGGAGCTTGCTTAAAATTTTGTTAGTGCCTGTTGATATTAAAACTCTTTCCAACAATGTTGAGCATTAGGCTTTGCATTCTTATCCTTTACGTTTACAACAACTTAATTTTTTAAAACAATTTTGTCTTATCCCATAAGACAACTTTGTGTTGTAGCCGTGTCTCACTCTCTTTCTTGTTGTATTTTTGTACACAGAATAGACAGCGATGGTCATGAGTTGCTTGCAATGCTTCTACGGGTAAGTAACATTTCTCATGATGACAAAAACTTCAATGTTGTACACTGCTATAAAGACTAATCAATTTTCCATGTTTGAAGTTTGAGGCGAAGATGCGGGTATCAGCTGAGGATGCTCTCAGACAATCATATTTTAGAAGTCTTGGGGAGGAGGTCCAAACACTGGCTGACAGTGAGTTCAAACTCTTTGCAATGTTAATTTTCAAGAGTAAGGCTCCCAAACAGGGTCTCACTCTCTGTCTGTTGTTTACAGCTGCATCCCTCTTCTCTGTAAAAGGCATTCAGCTACAGAAGGATCCAGGGAAGCGGTCCTCTGTCTATCCAGAGTCAGGTAAGCCTGCTAAAAGAAAAACAGACAGTGGGTGGAGCAGGAATAGGGATTTCGAGGGAGTGTGGCAGGGATTAGGTCTTCTTCCTTTTCCTCTCTCTATTTTTCAACTATATGTTTTGCCTTGTCTTTCATGTCACTGTGTGTTGTACATGTCACACAGTCTAATGACATGTTAGGTATTTATTGACTTAAAGATCCCAAATGAAGTGTTCATAATTGCCAGTAATTTAAGAGTAAAGCAAAGAAAAAAAGAAGAAAAAAGAGTAAAGCAAGGATAAGATTACATAATAAGATGAAGAAGGTTGCAAACCTATATAAGAGAGGTCATAAAATTTAGTTTTTAGTCCTGGAAATTAAACATGCGTTTAAAAAATGTTCTGTGGAGTTGCTTAGAACTTTAATGTCAGTTTTCTTCCATGTTTCTTTAGTTCAATTGAACGTTGCTACCAAATATCGAGCACACACTTGTCAAACCCTCCTTTATAGATACAACAGAAACATTTGTTTTCTGTTCACTCGAATCAAGGCAACCTTTATTGCCCAATATCACTCTGGCTAAACAGGCTCACTATTAGCAAAAAACACCTCAATGAAATTTCAGACTGCTGTGATTGGCTGCCTCTAGGAATTGATTAACTTAAGCAGGTTACACACTACAAGATGATCAGCCCAAGTTTGGCTTGGATCCCAGCTTTTGACAAAAGTCAGCAAAGGTCCAGTCCATCAAAGATGATCTTACCTGATTATTCTGTGGTGTAAGGTGTGTTCGTAGCCATTTTATCCTCTCAGAATAGGATAAGGGCTGCTCCAACTTGAAATGGAACAACACTGAACTGAACAAAGACAAATCAGAACAAGCTGGCTGAAGCAGGAAGCAAATGTAGCGATGACAGCATGAGAAAAGGCGATGCATAAATTTAGACCATTGTCATAAAATGAGCACTAACTTGTTGAATTGTAGCAAAACCTGAGCATCTACACAGCATAAGCTGTAAATGATTGTAAAAGATTATGAAAGAGGTTTGATTGGGACATCTACAGTCTTACAATTGTAACCACAACCACCACTGACATGTTCAGCTTTTACACCACACCACCTTCAGCTTATGAGCTGCTCTGCTAGAGTATTTTCAGTTGATTAGTCATAACAGATTTGTGCAACATCCCAGCTTAATTGAAATAGAGGTTTGTAAACCATCAATCCTTTATAATGCAAATGCACAACAAACATTCACAGCAACTAGAATGTGAATGAATTTGTTATACATATTGTTATTGGACTACAGAGATGCACCTATCTTCAACAATGACACATAGTAAGCTAAGGGCAACTGATTACCGAGAAAAGAAAAATCCAACCATTAAAACATTTACATCCCAAAAATGTGTCCTTTATGTCCATTTGACATCAACTTTGCAAACCTGATGTGCCTCAGTTACATTTGCTTGAATGTGCGTCAGTGTTTCTGTCTATCACTGTCTGTCTTTCCTCTCTTCCTGCTTCTGCTGCCTCTCTGTTCTCCTCTGATAAAAAAACTGTCCTTTCTCTTTCTTGGTACCCGTGCCCTCTTCTGCCGCAATTTTCACCTTTTTCCCTTAATCCTTTCTATCTCCTTTGTGTGCCGAAACACCTCAATTTTCCCTTCACCTTTCCCCCCCACCTTCTCACCTGACCCTAAAAAGCGATGGCCCATAAGCTAGGCTCTGCGCCCTCGCAGTACTTCCAGAGAGAAGCAGCCAATCCCAGGGCTCAGAGTCACAATCTGTCCTCCACTTCCACTGGCTGAGTGGCCCCTACCCTTCTGGTAAATAAGCTCTCTTTCATTCTGTCTTCCTTCCTTCTCTGTTTTCTTGTTTGGCTGTCATGTCGTCTTCTCTTCTGTCTATTTACGCTCTTTGTTTGAAGTGATCCAGTGTCATGCACAGCTTCTCTCCGCAAAGCAACACCTTGTCACATGTTTAAAATGTCAACTTATGATTCTTCATATTGTATTTTTCTTTTCCTCCCTCTTCCCTTTCTTGCTTGGCTTCATCTCAGCTTTCACTTAATCCTCTTTTCCTCAGAAAGAGCCTTTCCTAGTGTCTATCTCAGGGGTGAAAGCAGAGGGGTAACAGGGTGGTATATTTACAAAAAAAAAGAAAAACGTGATCAGAGATGAAGTCATATGGTTCTTTTTAATTTCAGCCCTGTTTAGGTTTCTGCAAAGAGAAATGTAATCTGTAAGTGAGAGTGTGTTTGCAGTGTGTCTGGTTGCTGTTATTATGTTTGAATAATTTTATTGGATAAGTTGTGTGGGTTGAACTGCTGTGTTTTACAGTTTTTAAACATGAGAGTGTGTGCAATTTTGCAGTTTGGAGGACTAAAAGATCCAGTTTCTCATACCAGCAATGACAACATTGCCTCATTAAATGAGCAGTATCCCGATTCAACATATTTTAGTGTGAGGCCTGACAATATAAAACACAGGGACATACATCAGTGTTTACTGCGATACAAGTATTAGTCATGCAGGAAATATACAAGGAATGCAGTTAAAGCACAGAAAAAGGTTAAACTGATTATTTCTAAAGCAGAGATGGACAACTTTGGTACCCTGCCACGCCAAATATACTGTTCAATATATTTCACTTGTCCATCTGGTAAAAGCCAACAGAAAGGGTTCAAGAATAGGCAAAACTTTTGATGCATATCTGGCAGGGGATTGGAGATCTTTCCACCAGTCACATTTATTACAGGCCCATCATTTTATGTAGCAGGCTGGTGCTACTGGGGTGGTATAGAGGACAGATCGTGAACCACCTTGTAAAAAGAACTGTTGCCAAAACATGTTGGAAGTGGAGTAGAACATCCTTCTCATAGAGAAGTTTGTTGTGTTTTTTGTTTTTCATTTAATAAATAAATGCAATAAGGATCTGATAAAACCACAACAGAAGCCTTGAGCATCTATGCTTATCATTGCAATACTCACATCCAAATGTACCAAAATTGATGGATAAAATAAAAAGACTTACTACGCATGATTCAATCAAAACAACAATAAGATTCTTCCACAATTATGAAAACTTGGTGAGATATAAAGATTGCTGTGCTACATGACATGTTAAATGTTTATCTTTTTTTACTGATTATTATTAGCATTATTTTGAGTTCTCATTGAAAGCTTGTGTTGTGTGTTTAAAATCAGCAAGTAAATGTGTTTCATAATTTTCAAAATTTTCAAATCAATATCTATTGAAATTGTTTTGATTATGATTCATGATTATTATCCATAATCATGTAGCCCTAATAAAACAGTTTTAAAGTTAATTGTACTTAAAGGTGCTATGAGGAGAATCTAGTTCCGGCAAAATAAAAACTCTGCTACCCATGAGCATGTGCCGCGACTGTCGTAATACTTTGTTCCAGTAACCTCGGAACTGGGAGTGACATCATCCTCGGACTTATCGGCGTTCCAGTTGAAGTCGGAAAAAAACATGCCGATCTACCAGGCTATTGTTAGCTGTTGTTAGCTCGCCCTGCATTGTTGTTCACAAATATCACATGAAGAATGTGATTATCACTATGGCAGCATTTTTGTAAATATAAGTCTAACAATACTATGTATACAGCTGATCTAGAGTGACACACCCCAGTCAGAAGTGCAAATAAATTGATTATTACAGGAGCTAAATAACTGTTCACACTGGGGGCATCCATCTTTGATTGTCTACTCAGGGGTGGCGAGGTTTCACCGAGTACCCAAGTTGGAAATTCCGACTTCAGGAGATGTTCCAGTTGCACTAGTTTTAATTGTCTTGTTCCCGAAGTTGAGTATCCAGGCCAGTCCAGCTCTGTCCGACCCAACCGGAAGGCTAAGGAATAGCATTTATAGATAACCTATTTTGATGCTATAAAACTCATCTTAAAGTGTGTATTTCAATCAGGCATATATCTAAAAGTGAGACTTTTTTGTAATTGCTTAAAAACTCCTCATAGCATCTTTAAGTTTTTCTAAATGTTATTAGTTGTACTTTATTAAAAACCTTTGTGTTAGTCATTAAAGCATAACATATCCACCAGGTCTCTCATGAAGCACAACACATTTACCAGTAATTAAAGACCAACATGTAAATTCAGTTTTTCACGTTCTAAAACATTTTGCCTTTTTACATGTTTTTTGTGGCAAATTACACTGAATTCCCCCTTGGCAGATTTATTCATCTTCATTTCTACAATTGCTGGAAATTTGACCTCTCTGAGTGACTTGGGGGGCGCCATATTGCTCCCATGCTGCTAGTTACCCACCCCTGATCAAAAGCTTGCTCCTGAAAAGATTTTTACTAGGTTGTGAAACAGATCTAAATGAAGATGCTCTCCTCCAAAGACTTATACAAGCAGACAAGAACATGGGTGGGAAAATTAATTATTCATTTAAAGTAATTTTTAGAGCTGCCACTGAGTCGGTGTCAGATGAGGCTACACGTCTGTGTGTGCTGCAGTCGGGCTGTGACTCTGCACTCTGATTTTGCTGAAGCTGACGGTATGAGCTCACCGTGCTAAGATTTTATTTGAAGAGGCTAATTAGTTGTTCATTTGGTATCTGTTTTATAATTTGATGATACAGCTCCGGAATATATGATCATTAATCAGTGCACAGTGTTTCTGAAGCCTTCAGCTGGGCATTATTATTATGTTGCGCTGCTGTGATGTCACTCAATTACATAGCTGGTAGGACCATCTCTTCTCAGAACACATCCTGGCCGTCAAGTATAGATACAACTGGCAGAGGAAATGCAAGTGAGATCAGGGCGCACTGCTCCAAACTGTACAGAACTGTACTGAACCCAACCGAACTACTCAAATGCACTTGATGTGTTATGGGGGAAGATTGGAAGGGCAGAAAATGACTATGGCCTGCTACAAATGAGCAACAGAAAACATGTATGAGATACAGAAACAGGAAGACAGCCACTTGTAGTAGGTTCCGCTTCTTTATGCAGTGTAACATCCAGTGGCTTTGGCACAGATTAGCATGTCGTGTCTTGTCATGATTACTCTGTCATGGCAGCCACAACAGAAAGACGGTAACCATCTCAAAATTAAAATGAGAAATAGGAAATATTCAGTTTTTACTGGTATGTTTTCATATGTACTTTACTGAGCAGATTATCAGTGGATTACATGTATTGTTATTTGAGTGCAGTGCTTTTGACTGTATTGTATATATTCGTATGCTGCATGCATGAAGTAAATTTTGCAGGGTTAAGATGACTGGTTTGTGTTGCTAAATAAAAGTCTTTACTCCCCTTCCCTCCCTTTTCTTCCCTTCTCAGCCCAGGGGAAGAGCAGGAGGCAGAGTGTGTTGTTTTAGAGCTGGCAGCGGCGGGGAACGCTGATCAGAGGAGGACGCTGATGCGAAGAGTTGTCCTGCCAGACATACATTCACTGACCCTGCCACACACACACATACACACTACTGAAGGTGCGGCACACACACTGAAGAAGAGAACACAGAACAACGGCTGAAGAAACCCATCTAAAAGACTTAAGACTCAAAAATACAGACAGAAAACAGAGATGTGCGTGATGCTGGAAGAAAAGTGGGAGAGTGACAGACTCTCCTTGCTGCTACTACAGCCGCTGTCCAGAAGAGGGCAGCGTTTGGACGTCAGCTGTTTGTGACATTGAGCTGCATGGGAGAAGAGGTGGAAACAAAAGAGAGAGCAAATCCTTTCACTTTTTCCTGCGCCTTCTCCTCTTTTGTTTGCTGTACATAAAGAGACTGAGACAAAGGACTCTGCTTTGTCATATCATGCCTCAGCCTGAATTCAGACTTTGAAGATTTGCACCTCAAACCCTAGACCCTCGCCTAACCTGTTGGCCCTTTACGACATGATTTCAAACAACACACACAAACACACTCTCTCTCTTTCTTTCTCTCTCTTTCGCTTTCTCTCTCTTACTCTGTACTTCCACACATGAACACACATTGATGTTTCACTTGAAAAGTTTGTAGATCAAATGAGTTTACAGTGAATAAACTTAGCACCTTAATGTCCGGTAGAGGTCAGGGTGGCTGTCATTGCTTTACCTCATCAGTCACTCATGCAGACAGGCAAATCAAATGAAGATGAATGAAACTCCAAAACCAAAAACAATTTTAAAAAGTGGTCACTAATCACAGGACAGATGTTTTATCCTTATTTGAATCGGTCTATCACAATAGAACATTTCTGTGTTTGATTTTTTTAGTGGGTTGGGCTTAACTGGAGGCAAAACAATAATTTTGGCACACAAACCAGTGCTTGTTTTAGCTTGTTTTTAAATACGTCCAAAGATGATACAGTTCTCTCTTATAATATGATGTCAGTAACATTTTAGAACCGCGAGTGAACTCTGACTAGTTGGCGCAGCCTAGCAAAATTCAGCTTTTAGCCATCAGTATGTGGGCCTGTGTCCACAACCTCTGTTTTTTTTTTTTTGCACTGCAGGCGCTCAGTATATACTATGCAGAGTATTTTTCACCCGTCCATCAGGGAAAGCCAGTGGAAAGTGTTTGGTAATGATCAGAACCTCCCAAAAGCAGATTCAGCAAGTGATTGGAAGATCATTCCTTCATTCACGTTCATCATGGCTAATGAGACGATGTAGTAGGTGGGTACTACTGCAGGGGTATAAAGTATAAGTTCATTTATTACAGAAATGTGGTCCAGATTTGATCAAAACTGCTACTGTAGCTGTTAGCAACTATGCTATTCTCTGTATTAGCATTCGCTGCTGTCATCAAGCGTGTAGCCCCCACCTTTTCTTGCTCTATTGACAGAGCACAGTTGTTGTAGATTGGAGCTTGGTAAGATGGATCTGCTTGATTACAGACATTAAGTCAGTTGGCTCCAACTGTAGTGCAAGGTTACAGCCTCAATCTCCTTAGCAGAAAAAATACCTTCACCCTAATGTGCTCTCTCTCTCGAAGCAGCAATGAGTCCTGGCAATAAGCTCTCTGCAATTGATGGTTTATTCCACTTGATCTTAGATCTCAGAATATTCAAGTTTCAAATTAGTTTCCATTCATTGGAAGTGCTCTCTTAGGTCTGAACTCCCTCAGGAAGTTCATCAGTTCAAAACTGGGATGTTTTTAAAGTTGCATTTCGCACCTTAAGTTTGCCGGATGCATTTTGACTCAGGGTTGAAGTGGCAACATCATTGAATTTTTCACTTGGATTGATTTACTTTAGCTCTGCACCAAGTCAGGTGGACCAAAGCCGTCAAATGTGGTGCTATGTCGCCTCCTGCCAATAGGTGGATCATAGCTGCGGTCTGTTCCAGCCACTCAGCCCAGTGATGCATTATGACTGGTAATTGTAAAATGTACATTTAGCACAAAGCTGTATGGAAGTCCTCTGTACCACAAAATAAAGATAAAACTGTATTAGACTGCATCAGGGGGCACTTGCATATTGACTGTATTGATGTGTAGACATATTCCACATAGATTTGTGGATGTCAACCGGTTAAGAGGGCAAAAGTCTGGTGTTGCAAGCAATGCTAATGTTAGCTTAACTCTGCTTGATATTGCCAGTGAACACTGCGAATGCCACTTGCTTGCTGTTGTGATATTCGGCCAGAGACTCCCTTTCTTTGGCAGAGCAGGGCTCGGTTCTTTGGTCTGCACCAAAATCCATGTGAGGTTTCACATCACCCAAATGAATTGAACTTCCCAAAAGAACTAAGCAGATTTCCTTTGGTCTGCATCTCAGTGTAAAAATGTTGGCTGTTGACACAGGCCTTCACCCCTGTTATCCCTATACCCAATACAAGACGACTTTTTGTGACTCCAGGCTCCAGTGTTGCATTGTTTTGCCTCTAGTTAATGCCATGATGTCAGTCATGACTTGGCTCAAAAAAGGTAGTTAAAACATCCATAAACTAGTAATACACTATAATGACATTAATCACATGCTGTAAAAATCACTGCGAGATCTTGAGTATCGGTACACATGAAGAACAAGCTGCAAAGGCAGAGAGGTAAAGAAAGTGTACAAATCCTTACCTGCTTATTTTAGACACCCTCTATATTTGCCTTGACTCAGAATTTGTCTTTGGTTTGTCATGTAATGTACAACTGTCCATGTTGAAATGTTCACTTTTGCACCTGCGCTTACCTCCTAATATCATAGACATTCTCTCCTCCATATGTATTCATTTTTGCTTCCTTTTTTATGTATTTTAAAATCTGTACATATGACGTGCCAGGAGTAAAGATAATTCCAGGATGCTGTTCTCAGTCTTTGCAGTGCTCCCCAAGCAGAATGCTTTGGTGACTGGCGATTGGGGACATGTTGCACATTCCTTGAGCTCAGGACTTATTGCTTGTGATATTTGTGAGGAACAGCAGTTTTTATTTGTCTCCCCTGTTGGACGAAATATGTCAGACACGGGTCAAAACTCATTGAAAGCTGGTTTGAAGTTGTAAGTGAAGAATCTCTCAACATCATCCTGCCAGTCTTCTGTATTGTCATTCCTATTTTTTTTCATTTGAGAATCATATTGCTGTCCATTGACTACCTAACCTATGTCTCTGCGTCATCTATTCAAGCATGTTTGTGCGTTGAAGCAGTTAAAATGTCACTCGGTTTGTGAAATAGCTGCAGCTGGAAAAGGGTAAAACTGCATGGGACAATACCTTTTAACATGACTTATACAACACATTACCATAATGGCTCCTCAATAAGTGTGACGACTGTACCTTAGATAAGCATTAAAACATCACAGATAGTTCATATTTAAGTCTGGCTCAAGCTGTAGAATAAAGTTGTAAAAAAGACCAACTGGGCACAGCAGGACTGCATTGTTGTTTCCTGTGTTTACTGTCCAAGGCTGCCAGATATTACAGGACCAAAGTCCATTTTCCAAGCACCAAGTGTTTAAGCACACAAACTGTTTGACACACCAATCAGACACAATGTCCAGGTGCAATGTTTCTATGAGATGAGTCTGTGTGAGTTTTCTGTTCCTTAAGCTCGACCTGGGATCACTTCTTCACCTGATGTGGATTCAGAAAGGCTGAAGTTATCCCTGGTCTGTGCCTGTCATAAGGACTACTTCTCTCCTCAGAGTGTGACAGTATAGTATGTAGCATGTACATAGATGATCCCTCACTCTGTAAATATAAAGGTGTACAGGTTTGATACAACTATTCACACTCTGGCTTTTCTTTTCTCTTTAACAAAAGTCATAGCAATATTTCTGTAATCAATGAGAAAAGCCAAGGTAATGGGATGGGAATGATTGCACCTGAGTTTGTTCAGTGAGGGAGACATGACTGTGAATGATCAAACTGTGAGACTTGATGAAATCGATGACAGTTTCTCTTTTTTTCTGTTTAATATGCTGGATCCAAAAGGCTGGAGTGAAGTGTTGAAATGGAGAAAAACACACTGATTAGTTTGATTTTTTTTAAATCAATGAAAGCCATAAAAAGGTCATGTATGGGTGATGAAGGTCTGATTGTGTGCAGGGGGTTGAGTAACTTGTTTGAGAACAGACCTTCAGAAGCAAAGAGGATGTGTACACCTGATAAGGAAAAAAACAATAAAAAAATAATGTAATTATTGTTTTCTTGTCATTACTCATTAAAAGAATATCTGAATGGAGTGTTACTGGTTTACGGCATCATCTATATAAAAGGATGGTACTACATACACATTGATACCATACAACAAAATCTGCAAAATACCTTGTTCTGTTGGATCATCTTTGTACGGTCAAAAAGATCTCCATAGAGATCGAACACTTCACCATCATATAGATGTATCTGTATTCCCTTGGTGTGTGCATCTTAAACATGTAAATCAAATGCTGAATCATCTTTGTAAAAATGAATACTACATCATCTTCAGATTATGAAAACATGGTTTCCACAGTTTTATAGATATAAAGAAGTATTATCTGCTTATAGATGAAATACGCTATTGCCAAAAGTATTTGCTCACCTGCCTTGACTCTCATTTGAACATAAGTGACAACCCATTCCTAATCAATAGGGTTCAATTTGACATTGATCCACCCTTTGCAGCAACAATAGCTTCCACTCTTCTGAGATGGCTGTCCACGAGGTTTAGGAGTATGTTTATGGGAATTTTGACCATTCTTCCAGAAGCACATTTGTGAGGTCACACACTGATGTTGGATGAGAAGGCTTGACTCTCAGTCTCCACTCTAATTCATCCCAAAGGTGTTCTATCAGGTTAAGGTCAGGCAGGCCATTCAAGTTTATCCACACCAGACTCTGTCATCCGTGTGTGTATGGACCTGCTTTGTGCACTGGTGCACAGTCATGTTGGAAGAGGAAGGGGCCAGCTCCAAACTGTTCCCACAAAGTTGGGAGCATGGAATTGTCCAAAATGTCTTTGTATGCTGAAGCATTCAGTGTTCCTTTCACTGGAACTAAGGGGCCAAGCCCAGCTCAACCCCTAACCATAATCCCCCCTCCATCAAACTTTACACTTGGCACAATGCAGTCCGACAAGTATCGTTTTCCTGGCAACCACCAAACCCAGACTCGTCCATCAGATTGCCAGATGGAGAAGCACGATTCGTCACTCCAGAGAACACGTCTCCACTGCTCTAGAGTCTAGTGGCAGTGTTCTTTACACCACTGCATCCAACACTTTGCATTGCACTTGGTGATGTATGGCCTGGATGCAGCTTCTAGGCCATGGAAACCCATTCATAAAGCTCTCTGCACACTGTTCTTGAGCTAATCTGAAGGCCACATGATGTTTGGAGGTCTGTAGCAATTAACTGTGCAGAAAGTTGATGACCTTGTTGAACTATGCGCCTCAGCATCTGCTGACCCCGCTCCGTCAGTTTTCGTGGCCTACCACTTGGTGGCTGAGTTGCTGTCGTTCCCAAACACTTCCATGTTCTTATAATACAGCTGACAGTTGACTGTGGAATATTTAGGAGCGAAGAAATTTCCCGACTGGATTTGTTGCACAGGTGGCATCCTATCACAGTTCCACACTGGAATTCACTGAGCTCCTGAGGGCGACCCATTCTTTCACAAATGTTTGTAAAAGCAGTCTGCATGCCTAGGTGCTTGATTTTATATACCTGTGGCCATTGAAGTGACTGGAACACCTGATTCTGATTATTTGGATCGGTGAGCGAATACTTTTGGCTATATAGTGTTCTTTGGAATACACACAAAAGGAAATAATGCCGCAGATGCCACATGGGACTGCGCATCATAAAATGTTGATCTAATTCTTGTGAATTGCATATAGATATGCATATTGCTTGAAAGCTGCATTATCTGCATAAAGGTTAGGCTTGCATCATCCTGTGCAAGATTAATACTGCATCATGGTGCACAGAAAACAACAACAACTTGCTGCTCAGTGTCAGTAAAACCAAACAGCTGATAGTTGAATTTAGAAAAAAGTAGTCACATGTCTCTGCCCTGGCTAAAAACAGGAAGTGGTATTTACGTATACATGGCTGTGTTTCTTGTCAACTTTTACAAAGGAGTGATTGAAAGCAGTCCTTATAACATTTGATTCTTTCAAATGTTATAAGGATTGTTTCCCAGAAACAGAGCCACCTATTGAGATAGATGGAAAGGAAATTATACGGCTTGAACTGAAGGCAGGTTTGACACAATATTTATTAGAAGAATATAAATGTACATTCATATTGTTTTCATTTTAAAAGGTTTTGTTTTGTGGTACTGAATCACATCCTTTAAATCTGATACAACTTCAACACTTATTTCAATAAGATGAAAACTTGAAGACATGATCACTAATATAAATAACAAAAGTATCCTACAGTGCAACAGAGTTTGCAGCTTCCATTGTACAATGTCGATGCAAGTCTGTTTTCCAAATGCTGTGTTAAAAACTTTCCTGATCATACAATAGTTTATTCTTTCAATGATTCTTTCGGTGAGACCCTTTGGCTCTTGTTGACAGAAGCAACTGTGGACTCAGCCTCAGAAATTTGTGGGTCCGATGCCCAGGGGTTCCATCCACACAGAACAGTGGGGACAGCATAACCTCGGAACTAGAAGCACAAACACAAAAGAAAAACAAAAATAATTAAGTAAATGTGATTACTTTTTGAATAAACCATTCCTCCATGAGCGAAGGTATGAAGATTACCTGTCTGTTCATGAAAATATAAATAATGGGGTTGTAAACGATGCTGCTCTTGGCGAAGTAAACTGGTATAGTGGCGATTAAAGGGTCAATATACAGACTGGGGTCCAGAATAACAGCAAGGGCCATGGCAGCATAAGGCAGCCAGGTCACTAGGAAGGCCAACACCATCACCACCACCATACGAGCCACCTGCGTCTCCACCCGGTTTGTACTTCCAGCCTCAGAAACCTGCAGCTTAGTCACCTGCAAAAGCCACAAACAAACAAAAATGTTTACTTTTCAAGTGAGCTACATTTTCATAATGAAGTGTCCTCGGCTACCTGGCGAAGGGTCCACAGGAGTCGAGAGTAGGACACCATGATGATGCAGAATGGGATCACAAAGCAGAGGAAGAAGTATAAAACGATGTAAGACATGTTGCCCACATCTCTGCTGTACCAGTTGGGGGCACAAGAAGTCTGAACACCCTCGAGCTCATAACTTCCCCATCCAAACAGGGGCGGGGTGTTCCACACAAACGACCACACCCAGGACAACGCCACTCCTGCAACTGCATGTCTGTGGATGGACAGTACAGACATGTCACATGGCGGAGGAGGGATTATGACTTACGCTCTGTCAGTGAAATGCTGATGGTTTTTATTTTACCTGGTCTGGAACAGAACAGCACCCATGGGATAACACACCACCAAGTAGCGTTCAACAGAAATGACCCCGATGGTGCACAGGCTTGTTATGCCTAATAGAGAAGAGGCAATGTGTACGGAGGACAGTGTTTTAGTGGAAAGTAATCAAGCAAACTACAAGCAAAATGGAGTAGCTCATTACCATGATTCTGTGCATCCATAAGTGGTAGAAATAATATGAGGTTTGGGATATTATGTATTTCCACTTTAGTACAATAAAAAACAAAAATAGCGTACCTTTTACTAGCATTAAGAAAAGTACACACCAGGTGGAAATGTGTTTAAATTTAGATGTCATGTGAGTTTTATTTCTATAATATTCTGTACACGCATTAGGTTCTGAAAACAGCTTGCAAACATGCAGTGCTATGAGTTGACATAACATTCAAAGAAGTCCCTGGCATGCACAAATGTTCTTACCATTCTTCTGCAATGACCATTTGATTTTCAAAGCTGTCTTAAGTTAGACTAGTGCTATTCTTTAACTCATGGTCAGGTTAATTGGTGTTAAATGTCATTCTTGACAAGTGTTTCTTCATTTATGTTTCCATTAGACATATCTGATGAGCTAGTGTTGATACAAAGGTGTTCATTAGCTCTCGAACAGATTTTATAATCTGGTCTTACAATGGTAGGTGTCTTAAGATCGCCAGCAATGATGTTCACTCTTCAAAAAGCTCATAGCTTGCAACTGAAAACATGTCTTTGATTTTTCATGAAAACTCAATGTTCAGTGATCATCCCTGAATAAATGTGTGTGAAAACCCATCTCTAAGTGTTGGAAACTCATTTTCAAAAACAGTTTATTTTATTGTGAAGATGGTTTCTCAGGACTATGTGGGCTTAAACATATGGCTTGAAAAGTCAATTATTAGGTTGGAGTCTATAGCTGTCAACTAATGTCATCATAAAAAATATTATAATCACTACTTTACTCATTTCTGTCAAAGTGTCAAACTACTTTACTTTGTTACTTTTTCTTCCTCAAAAAGTATATCTACAACAGGTTTAAAAGATGAAGTTTTCCTGTGGATAATATGTATATCTTTTGCAGAAACAAACCGAAATGAATGTAATACTGAGTTTAACTTTTTAGCTTGTAGCAAAGGAAACACAATATAACAGCAGCACACACAGAACAACAAAAGAAGTATGAGACTGAGATATATTTTGACAACTGTGCTATTGTTGGATTTCAGAAATTGCAATTACCAATTTTTTTACTAGTTACTTTAAAAGTTACATCGTTACTGTTGTACATAAGGCACTTGCTGTCAGTGAGCATAAAGCAGGATACTGGTCTGGTTGCCAGTCAGTTCCAAGGCTTACGTATGGACACCAGCGACCACTCACACTGACAGTAACAGTCACCAATCAACACTGAAAGCATAGTTTTGCTCTGCTGGAAGATGAAGCTGAAGTATCTACAGAATGCTTGTTCATGTGTAGATTTGTTGGGGGAAAATTCAAACTTCAAAATGGCCGAGTTAGAGTTAAACTGGGAACCCTCTTGCTGTGATCAGCGCTAACCAACTAATCAACTAAGAATTGCCATGGCGCTGTAAACAAGCAGCAGCCTGTCCAGTTTGCTCTCCATATTTTTAGCTGTTTTTTGTGTTTTTTTCCTGCCAGGAGGCATTTCTGAGGATACCAGCAGAGTGTTCTTTTTTGAAAGATGCCACCAACTGCCAGCTTCATTATCATCAGCTACCAAGAGCCAGTTTCATCAGATATTCAAGGACCAAGGACACATCCAGGATTGAAAAACTGATCAGGAGGGCTGGCTCTGTGGTTGGCATGAAGCTGGACTCTTTGGTGACGGTGGCAGAGAAGAGGACACTGGACAAACTGCTGGACATTCTGGATGAAGGCAAATCACCCTCTACACATGGTCATCAACAACCAGATGAGCCTGTTCAGCACAAGACTGCTCCTCCCCAAGTGCAGGACCAACAGACTGAGAAACTCCTTTGTCCCTCAGGCCATCAGACTGTATAACTCCTCAATTGGGGGGATGAGGAGTAACAGGAAGACAGAGGATGTGAAGGAGCAGCAGCAGTAGCCTACAAGTATTATCTTTTATTTATAATATAATGCAACTGGAATCATAATTTCCCTGAGGGAGTTCTCCCAAAGGGATTAATAAAGTACAATCTAATCTAATCTAACCCCTTCCCTGTTTGAAACAATGTACAGTAAAGTTCAAGTGCCAACTAAATTAGTTTCTTATTTCAGGTTTAATTTATTTTTTTTTAAATCATTTATTTAGTGTTGCATTGTGGTATATAAATCTGTATCTTCACAAATAGATTGTGCTTTGTGTTCATTTTTCTTGTTTGCATAGTTTTTACCTTTAAATAGGGTCATGCATAATGTGTCAGTTACAAGAGACTATATCATGAGCAGACATAATAAATTCTACAACTCTATAAATAATTTCTAAGGTTTATCGAGTGTCAGCTTGGGAAACATGGTTGACCTCCTGACCCCCTACCAGCCCTTGTGTGACCTGTGTTCCTCGAACAAAAGTTGAAAACAAATAAAACAGAGCTTTTTGACTGAGATCAGTGAAGCTAACACACTGTATTCTTTAAAAAAAACTCTGAGACTTACAGTCAGCAAAAATGCCATTTATTATACGACTGTTTGAATCTAAAATCTGTTTAATGTTATATAATGTATCAGCTGTAGTATGATTCATTTATCTGAACAGAATATTTGCCTTTAATCTGAACATTTTGATCTTAGAAAGTTTTGAAATTGACATTCATTTCCTTAAATATTTGTAAAAGATATACTCATTCACCAATTGTGTCACTCTCACATGCTGGACTGAGTTTTGATCACTTCTCTCATCTTGTGCACTTGAGGATATAAATTTAAACACACATGCAGAACCATTTTAGGACATGAAAGACTGATGACTGTCAGCTCACTTACCAAAAAAGGCCACAGCAAAGCCCTCTAAAGCACAGCCAAAGGGTCCCAGGCTGAAGTAGCCCATAGCACTTGTAATCGTGGTGGGGATCCCTCCAAACACAGCAGAGCCGAGGTCACATATGGCCAGGTTAACCAGAGCATAACTGAGTGGCTGCCTCAACTGTCTGTGCCTCACTGTCACCACAATCACCAGGATGTTCAGGATCATCCCTGCGCCGGAGAAAACCCCCATGATAACGGCCAGTATGGTGTATCCAGACCGACAGAGGAGCTCCGTGTTGGCTGAGGTGTTCATGTGAGGGAGAAGGTGCAACATTTTGCTCTGTTAAGATGAAGTTGATGCAGGGAAAATGAGGCGTCACCTGTCCATTTATGAGAATAAATCTCGCACAGGTCTCAGATGAATTCACAGAGTATGACGATGGCAAAAGAGGCACTTTAGAAATTCATAAATAAAGACTAATAATGCAGTATTCTTCTACACGTGCTCCATGTGTGTCCCTCTGGTGCAGCTGGAAGAGAAAGGAAGGTAGGACCCTCTTAATAGGCTCAGTCAGAGGAGGAGAGGGGCTCTAAACCATGACATTTAATACTTACACAGAAAATCCGCAGAGCCGGATTGTGAGGACAATAATTCTGCCTAATATCCTGTAAGACTGCACTTTCCATGATTGTGGGGTTCACAGCTGCTCCTGAGTAATGAAACAGTCTCACTACATGGTTTTTAGGATTGGAGCTGAATGTGTGTCTGCAGTTTTGAAGCAGAAAAAGCATCAAGGAGTGATGACTTTTACTTTCTTTCTTGTTTAGAATTGAATTTGAAGCACATAGAAGATGGCTCTATCATGCTGCACCTTTTACTGTCAGCCAAACAAATTACACAGCCTACGAACAGGCCATTGCTTCCTCTACCAATGAGGTTCAAATTTTGCTGGTTTTGCTGAGAAATTTCTACTTCAACTCTTCAATTCTTATCAAATAGTGAGACCAGTGAAGAGTCTCAGCTGGAGTCTGTCTAACTCATGTTGTTTGCAACTCACCAGATATTCTTTCACAAGTCTCTTGTGGTAATTCAGGTAGATGGACAAAGACTTGAGGACACACAGTTGTCTTGAGTGTACCCATCCTGTAGAAAAAGAAGACCACACTGTAATTATTTTCAGCATTTTTTTCTTCACAATTTGGAAAATAATAAACCCATGGGCTTGGCATAAACCGGCCATTTTGCAAATTTGACCCATGGTTCATTTTTGCATTGTAATAGTCTGGTTTCAGGGGTTTAAAAGGCAAGTGCTCATTACCTATACAACATCTCGTGAAGGTCAAAAATAAAACTCAGCATTCTTCTTATCGGAAAGGTTGTTTTGTTCATTTTTTTTTTTTAACCAAAAATGTACAGTTATATTACCCATTGCTAATCTCTGACCAAGCTAATAACTATGATCATTCAAATGTTTTAATGAGGCTGACATCATATTTTGGCAATTTGTTCAACACGTAAAGAGAATAACTGGAGCCCTTTAAAATACCTTTAAAAATAAATGTGTGCTCCATCAAACTTTGTCATTAAAAGCATTAAAAGCATTTGATAAACAGATCAACCCACAAGAACGAAGTGAATTAAAGGTTTATCTTCAATTTAACAACTTTTTCTCAATAGGCCTATGAATAATTGCGAGTAACGAAGTTGACAATTTAAATGTACTGGAGTAAAAGTATCATTCTTTGATTTTTAATGGAGTGAAGTAAAAGTGAAGGTTGCAAAAAACATTTAAACTCAAGTAAAGTATACTCTCAAAACATACTTAAGTACTGTAACTAAGTTCTATTAGCTACTTTGTTCCTTTACACCGCTGGTATTCTGCTGCCTGGACAGATTTACTGATTATTGGGATTTGTTTCTTATATAAAGTCTCAGTTTAAATGTTCTCTTGTTATCGGGGTTTCTTTTCTGACTTGTTTTGATCCATTTATTTCTCTATGTAGTTATTTTGTGCAGAGGAGCAGGACATCAATGTCAAACAGTTTTACTTGTCAGCAGTCCTCATTGAAGGCTAAACTGTCTTCACTGTTGGCATAGCAACAACAAGCATCTTACAAACGATAAACAGTAGCATAGTAACGATCTTGGTTCATCTGATGGGTATACAAACCAGCTCGAATAGACTTTCTTCCCTTTTCACCAAGCCACTTGGAGGTAACTACACTCATTTTGATCTTTCATGCTAGGCTAGGGTCATTAGCTTGCTTAAGCTAGCTAGTTCATGATCGTTTCAGTCCGTTTTTTTGTTAAGAAGGTCATCATATTGGGTAGGACACAGATTTCTTCATTTCCTTTGTAGCCAAGTTATTTTTGTCTGCATGATTTGACTGAAGGGGTGAAACAGAAATGTTTAGTATCCTGATTGATCCATGTGTTGAGTGTCACAGAACAAACCATGTATTAAGTAAAATTTGATGTGTTTTTAATGTGAAAATGAAATGATTGATGACAGATTTTTTTTACTTTTGTGCTCAACAAATGTACACTATCATCTTTTCACATCCAACCTTGAGCTAAACTTGAGCTAAAACAACATCTTAGCCTGATTGACATCAGGCTAAATATCATCAGTAACAAGAATGTTTACAGTGTGAGCTAAAGCTGGGAAATGTATTGACTTTAATCAGATTTACTGCCTTCCACAATCATAAAAACAGAGCAGATTAGAATAAGAGATAACTGTTGACAGGATTTTTCCATCATTATTGTGAGCAATAGTTTTAGTTATTTGTATTTTTTAAAAACATATATTTGTACAGTATGTTCAGCAATTTCTTACTGTTAGAAATAACAGTGTCAATGAAAGCATGTGGTGCATGGATTTAAGTCAGTGAGTAATTGTAATTTAAAGTTGTGATTTAAAGCTATTCAAATAATCCAGAGTATTATTTTTGCCATAATCGAGTAGCCCTCGTATGAGCCACTTTTTAAATTCAAGAAAAATGCAAACAAATTTCAGTAGATGGTTACAGTATCACAAATTTCTTAGCAACTTTTGGGAAAGGTTGAGAAGTTGCCACAATAAATAATGGAGAGTTCATGTATTTCAGGCATGTTAAAAGTAAAGAAAATGATCAAACATGAACAGATTTAAAAAAAGCATAATCAACATAAAATAGGCTTTAATTGTGCTCTATACTTGTATAAAATGTATCCTGTCATAGTATTAGATAAGATAAGATAATAAGATAAGATAAGATAAGGTAATCCCTTATTGATCCCCAGAGGGGAAATTCAGGTATTGCAGCTGTACAGGGCAAGTGCAAGGGTAGCATGCATTGGGTTCAAAAATTAAACATGGTTTAGGACAAAGCAAGGGTGACTTATAATTAACAAAACAAAATGGAGAAACAATGACCATCCAGTAGCAGCAACAGTATGAGCTATTCACGGTGTCGAATGTCATTCAGGGCAACTGAGCCATGCAGTGCAGTGCAGAGAAGGAAAAGTGACAATGATATTAAAGTGACAAGTAAATATTAAATATTAAAGTGCAGGACAGTGTAATATTGCCATAAACATCAATTAGTACCAGGGAGGTCAGCACAGTGATGTACTGTGGCCTCCGCTGATGTTTAAGAGTTTGATGGCAGTGGGCATAAAGGAGCGCCTGAAGCATAAAATAGTATATAAACAAATAATCAATCAATCAATCAACTTTTATTTGTAGAGCCCTTTACAACACACAGGGTGATCAAAGTGCTTTCCATTAAAATCAGCATTAAAACAGAACAATTTAAATTGAAAATAATAAATAATAACAATACAACACAATTAAAATGGCAAAGTCATTACTGTGTATTAAAAGCCAGTCTGAATAAGTAGGTTTTGAGCCTGGATTTAAAAAGCCCAAAGTCAGAGATGGTGCGCATTTCAGGGGGCAGCTTATTCCACAGTCTGGGTCCAGCGACCGAGAAAGCCCGATCACCCCAGAGTTTAGTCCTCACTCTGGGGACTTCAAGTAAGAGCTGGTTTGAGGACCGTAAGGCCCTAGTGGGGTTCTGAACACGCACCAGTTCAGACAAATAGGGAGGGGCAAGGCCATTAAGGGCTTTAAAAACAAAGATTAACATTTTAAAATCAATTCTAAAAGAAACAGGAAGCCAATGGAGGGAAAATAAAACTGGGGTGATGTATAAATAAATAATATAATAACTAGTGCTGTCAGGCGATAAAAAAAAAAAAATCTAATTACTTACAGGATTTGTAATTAATTAATCTAATTAATCTCATTTTAATCTCATATCTGCTTAAAGTCCCCAAATAAAGAATTTGAATTTGAGGACATCACAAAATTGTAGTGGATGATTAATCAAATGAATACACTAAAAAGAGTAGATTGTAAATCTACATTTTTATTGGTGATTGAATAAAACCTAAGTCAGGGCAACTTGTCCAGATAATTCTAAGCTCAATCAGGCAACTCAAATTACACTTTAAGTGTGTTTCATAAATAAAATTTTAAAAATAAGAAAAAGGTCGAGGACATCCAGCAAACCAATTAGGTCTGATGCATTATTAAAGAATGCAGTACAAATATAGATAAATTAATTCAAAAATAAAATAAAGCGAAGTCTCAAATAGGCCGTCGGCTTTGTTTGACTAGCGACGCATGTGTGAAGTGACGTGCCACTGCCATGTACGGGTCCTTCAGCTGGACAGTATTAAAATGTTCATGTGCTATATTTAATCCTGCGATTCATTTTTTTAATGCATTAATTTGCGTTGAAATTAATTAATCTAATTAATGCACTAAAGTGACAGTCCTAATAATAACATATAAATAATAAGTAATAATAAGTATGCTGTAAAATAAATTAAGTTTGTCCTCTGATATGGTTAAGTGGTTGCAAATAAGAAATATAACAAATAAGAAATGATAAAATAAGTTTACAAAAAATCTGTATCAAATAAAAGTAATCAAAAAAGTTTTTTAAAAAGTAATCTGATCATTGGGATTTTTTTTTGTTTTACAAAGTGTCAGGTTAGATGTCATCCTTTATAAAAAATAAAATAAAATCTGAATGAAGTCAAAGTAAATATAGTTCCTGCATAGTGCCTTTTAAGCTACAGATTGTCTGATTACACTGAATGTGTATTGTGCCTGGACAGATTTACTGATTATTGGGATTTGTTTCTTATATAAAGTCTCAGTTTAAATGTTCTCTTGTTATCGGGTTTCTTTTCCGACTTTATTTGATCCATTTATTTCTCTATTTAATTATATTGTGCAGAGGAGAAGGACATCAATGTCAAACAGTTTTCCTGTCAGCAGTCCTCATGAGTTGAAGGCTAAACTGTCTTCACTGTTAGCATAGCAACAACAAGCATCTTACAAACGATAAACAGTAGCATAGTAACTATCTTGGTTCATCTGATGGGTATATAAACCAGCTCGAATAGACTTTCTTCCCTTTTCACCAAGCCACTTGGAGGTAACTACACTCATTTTGATCTTTCATGCTAGGCTAGGGTCATTAGCTGAGACATTAGCTTGCTTAAGCTAGCTAGTTCAGGATCGTTTTAGTCCGTTTTCTTGTTAAGAAGGTCATCATATTGGATAGGACACAGATTTCTTCATTTCCTTTGTAGTGAAGTTGTTTTTGTCTGCATGATTTGACTGAAGGAGTGAAACAGAAATGTTTAGGATAAGATAAGATAAGGTAATCCCTTATTGATCCCCAGAGGGGAAATTCAGGTATTGCAGCTGTACAGGGCAAGTACAAGAGTAGCATGCATTGGGTTCAAAAATTAAACATGGTTTAGGACAAAGCAAGGGTGACATATGATTAACAAAACAAAATGGAGAAACAATGACCATCCAGTAGCAGCAACAGTATATTCACAGTGTCGAATGTCATTCAGGGCAACTGAGCCATGCAGTGCAGTGCAGAGAAGGAAAAGTGACAATGATATTAAAGTGACAAGTAAATATTAAATATTAAAGTGCAGAACAGTGTAATATTGCCATAAACATCAATTAGTACCAGGGAGGTCAGCACAGTGATGTACTGTGGCCTCCGCTGATGTTTAAGAGTTTGATGGCAGTGGGCATAAAGGAGCGCCTGAAGCATAAAATTGTATATAAACAAATAAATAATATAATAACTAGTGCTGTCAGGCGATTAAAAAAATAATCTTATTAATTACGTGATTTGTAGTTGATTAATCTAATTAATCACATTTTAATCTCATATCTGCTTTAAGTTTTTAATGTGAAAATGAAACGATTGATGACAGATTTTTTTTACTTTTGTGCTTAATAACTCTAAAAGTAAGTATTTAAAAAAATGTGTTTTCAAATCTTCACATCAAGGCCATGTGCTTGCACTGGTTTCCATCATAATGTCTTGATATCTGAATTTTTATGTCACTGGTCACAGCAAGTGATGTTGGCGAATGTAAGAAGTTTTTGATGCTTATAAAAGATATTTTGTGAACTTACTTACCAAAACTTTTTTTTTAACTGTTAGATATCTTTTTTAAAAAAGTTGTGATTTATCAATAACTTTATTGGGCTTTCCAATTTCTTTAAGGTTAGGATAAAATCATTATTCTGCATAGCTTTATTAATGCATATTAAATTCACAATTAATACTTATTTGTATTCTATTCGCTTTCAACTTTAAGCTCTATATAAAAGAATAATTAATTTCATAAATGTTGCAACAGTGGATGAACAATGACAATGTTGAAAATCAACAGCAGCTTTAAAAAGATATGAAACTCCAATGGCATCTAAAATGTTCATCAAAGATTAAAATTTAGATCTGTAAAATTACATTTATCAACTCTGTTGTTTCATAATAATTTCTATATAATTAGTGCCTCTTTTTATCAAATAGGTGGTGTTATTAAGCAAAGAAAAAGTGGCTTGACACAGAGCATGAGTCCGATCCTGCAGCAAGGGGCATTTATTCATTTTTAAACGGATTAATAGAAAACAATAGATTCATGATGTTTTTTTTCTCTTTATTGAAAATAAAAAAGTACAAGTTCAGTTGGCCTTGCTTACTGTCATGCTTGAGTTTTAGTACTGGTTTCTTCTTCATTGGCAACATGGTCACGTGATAACTGTTTTTGTCAATTGTTGTTGACTTGTTTCATTAAAATATAATTTACAGGAAAATTTATTTGGAATAAGATGTAATCCTGTTGCAATGTACTAATATACTTTTAGTACACTGTATACTAATATACATACTTTTACATAATTTGTAAAATGTTATTTAAATAACGCAAAGTCATTTTCAGTATTTTTCCTGCTCTAGAGTGCAAAAATGTATGTAACTGTATTTTAAAATAATCCTTAAGAAATGTATTTTCAAGTGATACATTAAAATTACATCATTTTTATAAGTAAAACTGCATAGCTGTAAAAAATATTTGATATTTCCTCTTTTGTTGTGCTTACACCATTAACATTTTCAGGGGCAATCCGTCTTTCCTTTTTGTGAACAATAAAACGGTTCAAAAGCTATTTAACATTACATGAAACCAACAGAAATACAAAATTTACATTTTTGCAAACTTGATGCAAGCTTTTAAAACAATGGAGCAGCAGGACACACCGGTGTTCCTCCATCATAACATACAGCTAGAATACAACAGATAAATGAGCTGAAAGCCACTCCGTCAGTCTCTTCTTTAAATGAATTCAGTTATGCAGCTGCAGATTCTGCTTTTAATCTAAGAGTTGAACTACAATGTCAGTTGAACTGTATTTTCCAGGCTGATGTGGAGGAAGTCTTAGTGCTGGACTCAGGAAAATATGAGTGAAGTTTTTGTTCAATGTGTTTTGACAGTGTTACTGACATTGTTCGGATTTGATCTTACAGAAATACTAGAGAGAGAGAGAGACGCACAAACAAGCAGAGTCAAGACACCATCGGATTGAAGAGAGAGAGAGAGAGAGAGAGAGAGAGAGAGAGAGAGAGAGAGAGAGAGAGAGAGAGAGAGAGAGAGAGAGAGAGAGAGAGAGAGAGAGAGAGAGAGAGAGAGAGAGAGAGAGAGAGAGAGAGACCAGTAAGTATCCACGGGAGGAGGCAAGAAGGGGCCAGGAAGGAGAATGGGACTGAAGCTGTCAGCGGGACGCAGGAGCAGAGGGGTGGACATCTTCAGAAAGGAGGAGAGAGGGAGAGAGGAGGAGGACAGATGGGTAAATAACAAGGGGAGTAGCAAGAAGGAGCAAGGACAAAGGAAGGGTGAGCAGAAAGGAAGGAGAATGGGCCTAGGTTGCATGAGCAAGAGCAAGAAGGGTAGGGGAGAGAGAAAGGAGCAGGAGGAGAGCCAGAGAGTGGAGGAGGAGGTGTTGGGGAGCAAGAGAGGGAGAGAGGAGGAGAGGCACAGATGGGTAAATAACAAGGGGATTTGCAAGAAGGAGCAAGGACAAAGGAAGGGTGAGGAGAAAGGAAGGAGAATGGGCCTAGGTTGCATGAGCAAGAGCAAGAAGGGTAGGGGAGAGAGAAAGGAGCAGGAGGAGAGCCAGAGAGTGGAGGAGGAGGTGTTGGGGAGCAAGAGAGGGAGAGAGGAGAAGAGGCACAGATGGGTAAATAACAAGGGGATTAGAAAGAAGGAGCAAGGACAAAGGAAGGGTGAGGAGAAAGGAAGGAGAATGGAGAGAGGTTGCATGAGCAAGAGCAAGAAGGGTAGGGAAGAGAGAAAGGAGCAGGAGGAGAGCCAGAGAGTGGAGGAGGTGTTGGGGAGCAAGAGAGGGAGAGAGGAGAAGAGGCACAGATGGGTAAATAACAAGGGGATTAGCAAGAAGGAGCAAGGACAAAGGAAGGGTGAGGAGAAAGGAAGGAGAATGGGCCTAGGTTGCATGAGCAAGAGCAAGAAGGGTAGGGAAGAGAGAAAGGAGCAGGAGGAGAGCCAGAGAGTGGAGGAGGAGGTGTTGGGGAGCAAGAGAGGGAGAGAGGAGGAGAGGCACAGATGGGTAAATAACAAGGGGATTAGAAAGAAGGAGCAAGGACAAAGGAAGGGTGAGGAGAAAGGAAGGAGAATGGGCCTAGGTTGCATGAGCAAGAGCAAGAAGGGTAGGGAAGAGAGAAAGGAGCAGGAGGAGAGCCAGAGATGTGGAGGAGGAGGTGTTGGGGAGCAAGAGAGGGAGAGAGGAGGAGAGGGACAGATGGGTAAATAACAAGGGGATTAGCAAGAAGGAGCAAGGACAAAGGAAGGGTGAGGAGAAAGGAAGGAGAATGGGCCTAGGTTGCATGAGCAAGAGCAAGAAGGGTAGGGAAGAGAGAAAGGAGCAGGAGGGGAGGCAGAGAGTGGAGGTGGAGATGTTGGGGAGCGAGAGAGGGAGAGAGGAGGAGGAGGACAGATGGGTAAAATTCCAGGGGAGTAGCAAGAAGAGGCAAGGGCAGATGAAGGGTGAGGAGACAGGAAGGAGAATGGGCCTGAAGCTGCCATTTCCATTAGGTTCCATGGGCAAAAGCAAGAAGGGGAGGGAAGAGAGAAAGGAGCAGGAGGGGAGGCAGAGAGCAGAGGAGGAGATGTTGGAGCAACAGGTTAGAATGTTGGAGAGCAGGAGAGAGAAGGAGGGACAAGTGGAGGTTATGGAACGTAGAATATGGGTGGAGGAGCAGATGATTGAGCTGCTGGAGAGAGAGAGGCAGGAGAGGATTGAGAAGCAGGAGCAGAAGGAGCAGGCAAAAAAGGAGGAAATTTGGAAACAGATGGAGAGAGACGTACAGGAGGCTATTATGAGGTGGGAGCAGGAGAAGAGGCAAGAGCAGGAGGAAAAAGGATGGCAGAAGCAGGAGGAGAGAGAGAGACAGGAGATGATTAAGATGCGAGAGGAGCAGGCAAAAAAGGAGGAAATTTGGAAGCAGATGGAGAGAGACGTACAGGAGATGATTGAGAGGTGGGGGCAGGAGGAGAGAGAGAGGCAGAAGATGATTAAGATGCAGGAGCAGGAGGAGAGAGAGAGGCAGGAGATAATTAAGAAGCAGGAGCAGGAGGAGAGAGAGAGGCAGGAGATGATTAAGAAGCAGGAGGAGAGAGAGAGGCAGGAGAGGATTGAGAAGCAGGAGCAGGAGGAGAGAGAGAGGCAGGAGATGATTAAGAAGCAGGAGGAGACAGAGAGACAGGAGAGAGAGTGGAAGGAGAGGATTGAGAAGAAGAGAAGGAGGATGTCATTGAAGCAGGTGGAAAAGAGGAGACTTGAGAGAGAGAGACAGGAGAGGGTTGAGAAGCAGGAGCAGGAGGAGAGAGTGAGGCAGGAGATGATTAAGAAGCAGGAGCAGGAGGAGAGAGAGAAGCAGGCGTTGATTGAGAAGCAGGAGCAGGAGGAGAGAGAGAGGCAGGAGATAATTAAGAAGCAGGAGCAGGAGGAGAGAGAGAGGCAGGAGATGATTAAGAAGCAGGAGGAGAGAGAGAGGCAGGAGATGATTGAGAAGCAGGAGCAGGAGGAGACAGAGAGGCAGGAGATGATTAAGAAGCAGGAGGAGAGAGAGAGACAGGAGAGAGAGTGGAAGAAGAGAAGGAGGATGTCATTGAAGCAGGTGGAAAAGAGGAGACTTGAGAGAGAGAGACAGGAGAGGATTGAGAAGCAGGAGCCGGAGGAGAGAGTGAGGCAGGAGATGATTAAGAAGCAGGAGCAGGAGGAGAGAGAGAAGCAGGCGATGATTGAGAAGCAGGAGCAGGAGGAGAGAGATTGGAAGGAGAGGATAGAGAAGAAGAGAAGAAGGAGGTCATTGAAGCAGGTGGAAAAGAGGAGACTTGAGAGAGATAGAAGGGAGAAACATGAGATGGTTGAGGAGGTAAGTCAGGAGGCGTGACGAGAACTGAGAGAGAGAGGAGGAGAGACCAGTAAGTACCCAGGAGAGGAGTTAGAAGGAGCAAGGAGGGAGAATGGGACAGAAGCTGTCATCAAGACGCAGGAGCAAGGCAAGGAGGGAGGAGATCGACATAAAGGAAAAGGAGAGGCAGAGAGTGGAGGAGGAGAAGTTGGAGCAACAGGTAAGACTGATGGAGAGAGAGAGGAGGAGAGAGGAGGAAAGATGGGTAAATCCCCATGGGAGCAGCAAGAAGGAGCAGGGAGGACTGAAGGGTGAGGAGAAGGAAAGGAGAAAGGGATGGAAGCTGTCAGTTAAATGGAGAAGCTGGACCAAGAAGAGCAGGGAGAAGTCATACAGAAAGGAGCAGGAGAAGGAGAGGCAGAGAGTGGAGGAGGAGAAGTGGAAGCAACAGAAAAGAATGTTGGAGAGAGAGAGAGAGGAGGAGGAAGAGAGGTGGAGAGAGGAGCAGGAGATATGGATGGAGGTTATGAAAGGTAGGAGATGGGTGGAGGCACATCAAGATGAGAGGGAGGGAGAGAAGATGGAGCAGGAGGACTTTGAGAGACTGAGAGAGGAGCAGGAGGTGAAGAGCGAGGCAGTTATGAAGAGATTAAGCTACAGTGAGGCATTTCGAGGAGGTGTAGAGGAACACTACTG
This sequence comes from Scarus forsteni, assembly GCA_036419115.1. Lineage (NCBI taxonomy): Eukaryota > Metazoa > Chordata > Actinopteri > Labriformes > Labridae > Scarus > Scarus forsteni. Next base: position 5,628,529 of record JAZDUH010000043.1, read on the forward strand.
GGAGGTGTATGAACAAAACAGGCAAAGGGTCGGAGAAAAAGGAGGAGAGGAAGGAGGGAGAGCGGCAGGAGAGGGAGATACAAGTGGAGATTGAGAGGCAGGAGCAGGAGGGGAGGGAAGGTAAGCAGGGAGAGAAACAGGAGGAGATAGAGAGACAGGAGGAGATTAAGAGGCTAGAGCAGGAGCAGAGAGAGAGGGAGGATGAGAGGGAGAGGCTGGAGGAGATTCAGAGGCAGGAGCAGGAGGAGAGAGAGAGGTGGGAGAAGAGAGAGAGGCAGGAGTAGGAGGGAAGAGAGGGGCAGGAGGAGATTCAGAGGCAGGAGCAGGAGGAGAGAGAGGTGCAGGAACTGGAGGAGAGGGAGAGGCATGAGGAGAGAGAGAGGCAGGAGCAGGAGGAGAGAGAGGGGTGGGAGGAGAGGGAGAGGCAGGAGCAGGAGGAGAGAGAGAAGCAGGAGGAGGAGATGAGATATAGGCAGGAGGAGAGAGAGAGGTGGGAGAAGAGGGAGAGGCAGGAGCAGGAGGGAAGAGAGGGGCAGGAGGAGATTCAGAGGCAGGAGCAGGAAGAGAGAGAGATGCAGGAGCGGGAGGAGAGGGAGAGGTGGAAGGAGAGGGAGAAAAAAAGGAGAAGGGGGCAGGAGAGGAGAGATATACTAGAGCTTCAGGAGAGGAGGAGTAAGGAGACATTTAAGAAATATGAGCAGCAGGATAGAGGAGAGAGCAGCAGAGGGAAGCAGGGAGGAGACAGGAGCAGGAGAGGAGGGACAGAGAAGAGGTGGAGGAGAGGGAGGGACGGGAGGAGATTCAGAGGCAGGAGGAGATGGAGAGGCAGGAGAAGGAGAAGAGAGATAGGCTAGAGCAGGGGGATAGAGAGAGGCAGATGATGATTAACGAGGAGAGACAGCAGAGGGAAGAAGGGAGGAGACAGGAGCAGGAGAGGAGAGAAAGGCTAGAGCAGGAGGGGAGGGAGAGACAGGAGGACATGGAGAGGCAGAGGATAAGTGAAAAGAGGAGACAAAGAAGGGAGGAAAGGAGGAGACAGGAGCAGGAGATGAGAGATAGGCTAGAGCAGGAGGAGAGGGAGAGACAGGAGGAGATTCAGTGGCAGGAGCAGGAGGATAGAGAGAAGCAGGAGAGGATTGAGAAGAAGAGAAGAAGGAGGGCATTAAAGCAGGAGGACAAGAGGAGACTTGAGCGAGAGAAAAGGGAGAGAAAAGAGATGGATGAGGAGGAAATACAGGAGAGAAGAAGAAGAGAAGGGGAAGGAGATTCAGAGCAGAGACAGAGAGGGGCTCAAGCAGGAAGAGAGGAGGAGGTGAAGACAGAAGGCTCTCCCCCAAAGATGGCCTCATTCCCATTGAAGATCTGGTACCTGGAACGCCAGAAGAAGCAGGTACTGAAGGCCATCTCCAAGAGCCAGGAGAAGGAGACGGGCATTATGGCCAGAGGTAAGAAACTCTCCTCCTCTGTGTCTGTTTATATGGCTCAGACATGGAGGAGTTTTTGCATCCTCGGGGAGCAAAGATGAAATGTTGAGACTTTTTCCGCAGAGCTCCTGGCTCACTCTTAACTCTCTCATGCTTACAGGAGGTAGACTGATGATGTGGGAGGCGAATAAGGAGAGGTGGAAGTGGATCAAGCTAATGGAGGAACATAAAGCTTTGGAGGAAAGAATCAGACACAAGAAAGAGAAGGCAGCGAGGAGGAAAACTGAATAAGAAGGAGATGAAGGAGAGAAAGAAAAATTTCTCCAAGATCTTGTCTCGGGGATTAGATTAGTACAGAGATGCAAACATGGCTCCATTACTCTAAAGCACCAGGACCAAGAACAAAAAAAATATACAGGCCAGAAAACCAACAATAATTAAGCGATAATGTCAGGGTTTAAATGTTCAAATGACCGTTATTAGTTAAGCTCAAAAACACGAACAAGTTCAATTAAAGTCATGTGGAACAATTTCGGCCAATTGTAAAGCTCCAGTATCTTTGGATTTATTATTTATTTTGCGTTGGACCAAAGTAGTTCTAATGGTCGCTGATAGCAGCTTCTAAATAATACTCGCGGTTAAAAAATAAAGTTTATTCGTCTTCAAGACAGAGGAGCTTTTGTCGATGTAATGATGAAAAACCAACAAAAAAAGACAAGGAATCAAAGAAAATACATAAAATGTCGTCAAAATTCTTGAACACAGTTAAAATTGTCATACAAAATAATTATGGGCAGACGCTACAAATATCAATTATCAATTACCAAGAACAATTTAATTCAAGTCCTGTTCGTTTATTTTAATTCAGCAAAATATAAATAACTGTAACGGAATAAAATCTATTTATTTGTAAGTGTCTGATTTTTAATTAAACTTAAAGTTGATTTGTCCCCTGATTGGGGGGGTGGTGGCGGGGTTAAAAATATATTTAAATACTTCATCTTAATCTAAAACTGCCTCGTAACATGTTTCTTTCAATAAATAAATATTTAAAAAATTGAAATGTAGGTTGAATTTTACCATAATGAATGTGTTTTGAATAAAAATATTCTATTAGAATAAAAATATTTTAAAAAATTAACTTTAAAAATAAATAGACCAAAAAACGCTTGAGACTACGAACCCAATTTAATCAAATGTTAAACAAATGAAAGTAAAAATGTAATAATTTTTACATCATTACACCTATTACCATGTGCAAAATGTATCCAAGCAGTTCAAGTCTTTAATAAAGTTTATTTGTCCTCCAATGAGGGGGGGTGGTGGCGGGGTTAAAAACCAAACCAAACAAAATGGTGAAACTAAAAAGTAATTAGAAATATATTTTCTGCAATAGAAAGTTATGTAAAAAGTGTTAAAATTCATGTCATAGTTCAATTGTAAATAACGTAAATATTAAATTATATGTAAAATTGAAAAAAATTCAAAGTAATAATCCAGATAAATACTCTGTGGACATAAAAATAAATAAGGTTACATATAGAATATATTAAAAGACAACCTAATTTTATAAGTGTTGTTTTGTGCCACAGAATGTAAAAGAATATAATAAAGTTGATTTGTCCTCCGATGAGGGGGGGTGGTGGCGGGGTTAGAAAACAAACAGATACTTTAGTTAAAACTAAATCGTGTTCATAACACATTTAATGTATTAAACCATATATTTTAAAACTGAAAATGTAATTGATTGCTGTAATGAATGTGTTACGAAAAAAAGTATTATAGAAAGAAAGTACAAGAAATATGTATAAAAATTAGAAGCCTAAAACAAAAGCTTATGTACAACAAGCCTTATTAAATAAAATATAAAATAAATAAATCATTTACACCATGTCCAAAATGTAATCCTATAGGATGTAGTCTTTAAAAAAGTTTATTTGTCCTCCGTGTGGGTGTGTGTGTGTGTGTGTGTAAAGACAATGTGTGGACAACAACACACTCAGTGGAGATAGAGGCCAGTTTATCATCATCATTGTGTACAGCCCTAAATCTAATGCAGTGAGTTTGGGACATCGTGTTAGATGTGAATGAAAACAGAAACCAGTGATCTTAAGATTTTCTCCTCAATTCAGTCTCTGGGAAACCTATATGGTGTAAGAAAAGCAGACAGAGGAGTCTGTACACAAAAACATATTTCAAACAGAAATCATGCTAATAAATTAAGGACAAAGAAGCTATATAACCAATATACTGGAGACAAAATATATTTAATTTGATAAGTACCTTCTACAGTAAATTTTCAAAGATTTGAGATCAGTCCTTAAGGATTAGTAGTCTTAATCATAACAGCGAGTGATTCATGATAAAATTATTTGCATGTAATAGTTAAATAACACAGACGAAGACAGTGAAACGCCTAGGTCCAACTGCATCGCTGTATGCTACTACCTGAGAATGTTTAATAATTGTTTACTAGATTATGTACTATATAAGTCACATTGAGGATTAGACAAGTTTGTCATTTAATCAGTATTCTGTATGTATATGAATTAGGCTTTCTTACTACTGTTGGAAGTAGTGGTAGTGGTAGTGGTAATAGTAATGCGATTAGTAGAGGCAGCACACCAATGACTTCTGCTAATACTGGCACTGCAACAATTGGCTATACTAAAAGCTGACACTACTTCTACTACTCTAACGGCCATTTATACTGTTACTGCTGCTTGTACTTTTGGTACTCCTACTGATGCTTGTGTAACTGTACCAAAGGCAATATTAAATATAGCCGCAAGCGGCAATTGGCGGGTTCAAACCTTTTCCGGCCCCCTCCAACCACCCAAAACCTCAAAACTACACACTTGCACTGTCACAGGCTTTTTCCTCTAATGCTCCGTGCAATCACAGCTTTTCTCTTGGTCATTGAAGCTCATAGCAATTGAAGTATTGGTACTTAATGATGAATAAACCACGCCCCCTTCAACCGATTAACTTGAAACTGCAACTTTCAGCTAATACTCACCCCTAGAATATACTCACTAATTTTTATGATATTCTGGCCAATCGTCTACGACAGTGGTTCTCAAACTGGGGTACGTGTACCCCCAGGGGTACGCGAAGTGATGTAGGGGGTACGTGAAAACTTTCAGGTCTAAACAGTTGTTTCAGTAGTTCAGGCTCAAACTGATAAATGTTTGTATTGTGAGCTTTGATAATGGCCTGAAGTGTTGGCAGAGAGTCTGAGGCATCTTGGAGAGGGAAATCTGTCCTAAATTATCTAAGATTCTTAAAATAACATACAGTAAGTTCAGTCAGACAGCCTTTTAATTAAAGCTTTAAGTTCATTGATGAAATTGTTTCAGAAATGTACATTTCTTTTTCAAAAGTCGACTGGTGTTGCCCGCTGACATTGCTGGTAAATCAATCTATTTAGTTAGAAATAATTCACTTTAATAGGTTTTATTTGTATGTTATGCATGTAAAATGTGGGAGGTGGGAGTGTGGCAGGCTTAAATATTTATTTTTCTCGGTGTCATAAGTGCATGAGAGTTGGGGGTACTTGGCTGGAGGTCAAGTGTCGGAAGGGGTACAGGCTGTGAAAAGTTTGGGAACCACTGGTCTACGAGATATAAACATGTAGTGTTTATAGCGCCACCTATGAGTTTAGCTCAAATTAGTTTTGCAAGCTGCTTCCCTGTCTCATTGTGAACACAACCAGCAAATTTTGTGAGGATTGGGCAAAGGGTGTTGGAGTAATCATCAGTTATATTTAAGCTCCACCCACCTCCTTAGATGTTTTGCTGGCTAGCGGCCATATTTTTCATTTAATCGGGCTCATCTATGGGAGTCATTATAATGGTTGTCCCCTAAGTCCATTTCCTGAATTTCGTGCTGATTGAGTCAATTTTTGAGAGTTTCTGTTAATATCATTGCTTTTACTTTTATGCAAATTAGCAAAAATCCATAATAGCAGTGTTCATGGTTGCAAAGGTTTTTTGTAGAGGCATATCAGCCTAAACTGTCAATCCAACGACAAGTCATTAGACTTTGTGGTATGGAAGTAATAGCCTGTAAATTTTGCAGATTTCGTTCAAAGCTCTAGCGCCCCCATCAGGCCTGATTTGTTTCAGATTTTTTTTGCCACATATCAGTGACATTTATAGATGACCTGCCAAGTTTTGTGTCTCCAGGTCATTTCTACTCTCCAAAATTGAAGAAAAAGCAATATTCACTAAGCTCCGCCCACTGCTAGGATGTTTTGGTTCACCGTGGCTACATTTTTTGACCGATCTTTCTCATTTATAATAGAAATGACTGTCTCAGTCCCCTGATGCCATATTGTGAAATTGGTGTTGATAGCATTAATATTTCAAACTTTCTATTCATTTTAGTGTTTTTGGCATTATGCAAATTAGGCCAAAATCGCTAATAGCAGCAGTGGTGGTGCAAGAGGCTTTTTTGTAGAGGACTATCAGGGGAAGATGTGTGTTGAGTTTCACCTCAACACGACTGATGGTGTGGAAGGGAGAGCGTTTCTAGATTGGCACTGTATGTTATAGCGCCCCCTATGGGCCAATTTTGATCAAATTTTTTTCGTATTACTCAGACCTCATTTGTAGTTGATCTATTAAGTTTGGTGTCCCTAGGTCATTTCAGTTGACCACAAATGAAGAAAATGTACTTAATATTGAATAGGCCACGCCCACTTTCACCAAAAAATATGGCATTTGAAATATCACCTACTACTGGCCCCTAGAACATGCCCACAAAATTTGGTGAAATTCCAACCAATGGTCTTTGAGATATAAACATGTGGTGTTTATAGCGCCCCCTATGGGCTAAGCTCAAATTGCTTTTGCAGGCAACTTCCCAGTGTCACTATTAAGGTATCCTGCAAGTTTGGTGATGATTGGGCAACGGGTGTTGGAGTTATCACCAATTATGTTTAAGCTCCGCCCACCACCTTAGATATTTCGGTGGCTAGCGGCCATGTTTTTTCACCAATCTGGCTGATTTATAATAGAAACTTGCCTTTTTGTCCTCTGAGGCCATATACCAGATTTGTTGCTGATTGAGTCAATATTTCTCAACTTCTATTCATTTAAGTGTTTTTCAAATTATGCAAAATAGCAAAAATCTAATTAGGCGGACTTTAGGGGTCCTTGAGGCTTTTTGTAGAGCACATTGAGCTGGACTTGGGCCTTGAATTTCAAGTCAATCGGACTTACGGGCGTGAGGGCGTGGCCTCTCCAAAAAGCCAACTTTGGGCCTTAATTACAGCGCCACCTTGTGGCTGACTTGGCTCAAGACTTAGGCAAACCTGGTGCACATGATTTCCAATACCTTGGCCAAGTTTCAGCCTCTGGCTCATTCCAGCTCACGGAATTTTGGCCTAAGCGGTAGAACGGAAATAAAATAATAAATATAGCATAGCGGCAATTGGCGGGTTCAAACCTTTTCCGGCCCCCTCCAACCACCCAAAACCTCAAAACTACACACTTGCACTGTCACAGGCTTTTTCCTCTAATGCTCCGTGCAATCACAGCTTTTCTCTTGGTCATTGAAGCTCATAGCAATTGAAGTATTGGTACTTAATGATGAATAAACCACGGCACCTACAAACGATTAACTTGAAACTGCAACTTTCAGCTAATACTCACCCGTAGAATATACCCACCAATTTTTATGATATTCTGGCCAATCGCTCACGAGATATAAACATGTAGTGTTTATAGCGCCACCTATGAGTTTAGCTCAAATTGGTTTTGCAAGCTGCTTCCCTGTCTCATTGTGAACACAACCAGCAAATTTTGTGAGGATTGGGCAAAGGGTGTTGGAGTAATCATCAGTTATATTTAAGCTCCGCCCACCTCCTTAGATGTTTTGCTGGCTAGCGGCCATATTTTTCATTTAATCGGGCTCATCTATGGGAGTCATTATAATGGTTGTCTCCTAAGTCCATTTCCTGAATTTCGCTGATTGAGTCAATTTTTGAGAGTTTCTGTTAATATCATTGCTTTTACTTTTATGCAAATTAGCAAAAATCCATAATAGCAGTGTTCATGGTTGCAAAGGTTTTTTGTAGAGGCATATCAGCCTAAACTGTCAATCCAACGACAAGTCATTAGACTTTGTGGTATGGAAGTAATAGCCTGTAAATTTTGCAGATTTCGTTCAAAGCTCTAGCGCCCCCATCAGGCCTGATTTGTTTCAGATTTTTTTTGCCACATATCAGTGACATTTATAGATGACCTGCCAAGTTTTGTGTCTCCAGGTCATTTCTTCACTCCAAAATTGAAGAAAAAGCAATATTCACTAAGCTCCGCCCACTGCTAGGATGTTTTGGTTCACCGTGGCTACATTTTTTGACCGATCTTTCTCATTTATAATAGAAATGACTGTCTCAGTCCCCTGATGCCATATTGTGAAATTGGTGTTGATAGCATTAATATTTCAAACTTTCTATTCATTTTAGTGTTTTTGGCATTATGCAAATTAGGCCAAAATCGCTAATAGCAGCAGTGGTGGTGCAAGAGGCTTTTTTGTAGAGGACTATCAGGGGAAGATGTGTGTTGAGTTTCAACTCAACACGACTGATGGTGTGGAAGGGAGAGCGTTTCTAGATTGGCACTGTATGTTATAGCGCCCCCTATTGGCCAATTTTGATCAAATTTTTTTTGTATTACTCAGACCTCATTTGTAGTTGATCTATTAAGTTTGGTGTCCCTAGGTCATTTCAGTTGACCACAAATGAAGAAAATGTACTTAATATTGAATAGGCCACGCCCACTTTCACCAAAAAATATGGCATTTGAAATATCACCTACTACTGGCCCCTAGAACATGCCCACAAAATTTGGTGAAATTCCAACCAATGGTCTTTGAGATATAAACATGTGGTGTTTATAGCGCCCCCTATGGGCTAAGCTCAAATTGCTTTTGCAGGCAACTTCCCAGTGTCACTATGAAGGTATCCTGCAAGTTTGGTGATGATTGGGCAATGGGTGTTGGAGTTATCACCAATTATGTTTAAGCTCCACCACCTTAGATATTTCGGTGGCTAGCGGCCATGTTTTTTCACCAATCTGGCTGATTTATAATAGAAACTTGCCTTTTTGTCCTCTGAGGCCATATACCAGATTTGGTGCTGATTGAGTCAATATTTCTCAACTTCTATTCATTTAAGTGTTTTTCAAATTATGCAAATTAGCAAAAAATCTAATTAGGCGGACTTTAGGGGTCCTTGAGGCTTTTTTGTAGAGGACATTGAGCTGGACTTGGGCCTTGAATTTCAAGTCAATCGGACTTACGGCGTGAGGGGCGTGGCCTCTCCAAAAAGCCAACTTTGGGCCTTAATTACAGCGCCACCTTGTGGCTGACTTGGCTCAAGACTTAGGCAAACCTGGTGCACATGATTTCCAATACCTTGGCCAAGTTTCAGCCCTCTGGCTCATTCCAGCTCACGGGAATTTTGAAATAATAAATATAGCCGCAAGCGGCAATTGGCGGGTTCAAACCTCTTCAGGCTCTTTCCAACCACCCAAAATCTCTAACTTGCTCACTCGCACTGGCACAGGCTTTTTCCTCTCCAGCTCAGTGCAACCACAGCCTCTCTCTAGGACATTCAAGCTCATCACTGTTGAAGAATAGCCTGTAAATTTTGCAGATTTCGCTCAAAGCTACAGCGCCCTCATCAGGCCCGATTCGTGTCAGATTTTTTTTGCCACATTTCAGTGACATTTATAGTTGACCTGCCAAGTTTGAGTCTCCAGGTCATTCCTGTTCTCCAAAAATGACAAAAAAAGCAATATTTATCAAGCTCCGCCCACTGCTAGGATGTTTTGGTTCACTGTGGCTACGTTTTTTGACCAATCTTCCTCATTTATAATAGAAATGACTGTCTCAATCCCCTGATGACATATTGTGAAATTTGTGTTGATAGCATTAATATTTCTAACTTTCTATTCATTTTACTGTTTTTAACATTATGCAAATTAGGCCAAAATCGATAATACCAGCAGTGGTGGTGCAAGAGGCTTTTTTGTAGAGGACTATCAGGGGAAGATGTGTGTTTTGAGTTTCAACTCGACAGGACTGACAGTATGGAATTGAGAGCCTTTCTAGTTTGGCACTGTATGTGTCGCTGAGAAGCTAACAAGCAAATTTGGTGATGATTGGGCAAAGAGTGTTGGAGTTATCACCAGTTATGTCTAAGCCCGCCCACCACTTTAGATGTTTTTGTGGCTCATGCCATGTTTTTTCACCAATCTGGCTGATTTATAATAGAAAGTTGACTTTTTGTCCCTTAAGGCCATATACCAGATTTGGTGCTGACTGAGTCAATATTTCTCAACTTCTATTCATTTAAGTGTTTTTCAAATTATGCAAATTAGCAAAAATCTAATTAGGCGGACTTTAGGGTCCTTGAGGCTTTTTGTAGAGCTTATTGAGCTGGACTCAGGCCTTGATTTTCAAGTCAGTCGGACTTACGGCGTGAGGGCGCGGCCTTTCCAATAAGCCAACTTTGGGCCTTAATTACAGCGCCACCTTGTGGCTGACTTGGCTCAAGATTTCAGCAAACCTGGTGCACATCATTTCCAATGCCTTGGCCAAGTTTCAGCTTTCTGGCTCATTCCAGCTCACGGGAATTTTGGCCTAAGTGGCAGAAGAAAAATAACTAGAGAATTTGCATTTCCTTGCAGCAAATGCGTTGAAATGCTGAGTCTGAATGCTGGAACTGTGAAATGAAATTTCTAAAGCCAGTGCAAATAAAGCTGAAAATGTGACATAAGCAGCTGGAAACAGTAAAACAAAGCTTACAACTGGCTATGCTAAATAAAAATGTTAAAAGTTGTGATAGTCAGCTAAAAACTGAATTAAGGTGAAACAAAATTGCATAAAGCTGCTGATATGTTTGCCCACCCTGAAGGAGTTACAATTGTTAAAAGAGGTAACTGGATGAGACCTAAAATGACAAAGACTTTAATCAGTAGCAGTGGTTTTAATTATGTTCTGAAATAAGCATCCTAAAGAAAGAAATAGAGAATGGATACATTTCTGTTCATGTACATATGTGTGCATATGTGTGAATAAATTATTATGGTCATTAGTCTATATGTGCATTTGTGCATGTATGTTTGTATGATGGATCTATGTATATATCAGAGTATGTGCATATGTAAATGAAAAGGTATCTTTTATTATGGGTATATTTCTGTTTATGTGATTATGTTTGAATAAAATGATGCATATGTATGTATGTATGCATCTGTAAAATGACTGAGAGTGAAATGAATGTGTTAAAGCAAAAATGCAGCATGTAGGTGAAACTATGCCAAATGTGTAGAGCTCAGAAGTTAAAGCAGTTTTAGCAGGACTGTATAAATCTCCCATTTATGTCAATGTAAAACATCAGCAGAAGAGTTAAAAATGTTCAAAAATAAGCATTATAAAGAAAGACAGTGAGAATTCATAAATTTCTGTGGACATATGTTTGCATATGTGTGGATAAATAATTATGTTCATTATTCTATATATGCATTTGTGCATGTATGTTTGTGTGATATCATTTATTTATGTATTTATCAAAGTATGTGCATAAATGAAAAGGTAGATTTCATTATGGGTATATTTCTGTTGATGTGTGTATGTCTGTATAAAATGATGCATATATATGTATGTATGTATTATGAATCTGTAAAATGAGTGAGAGATAAATGCATTTGTTAAAGCAAGAATGGAGTCTGTAGGCGTAAGTATACCAAATCTGTAAAGCTTGAAAGATGTAGCAGGTTCATCAGAACTGCATAAATGTCCAATTCATTTCAATGTGAAAAAAATCAGTCAAAGTATTTTTGTCTTTTAAAACTATCACAGTCAAGAATTTGAGAAAAAACAAAAGACTTCTGTTCAACATTCTGATTTGCGCAATTTTTTTTCTCTGAACATTACGTGCAAGAGTCTGTGCATTGTGTTTTATTTTGAAACTTCCGGTCACTCCACATGGTGACTTCCTGTCTGGTACTTTCTTAACGACAGTGAATTTACGATGTTTGGAAGCGGCCACGCTGTAAACAGACCTTTACGCGCATGTAGTGGGCACGGAGCAGTTAACATTTCCGCATTGTGTGTCACCAAAACCTTCGTTGAATGTCTCGGTTTCACGGAAGCTTTGTACTGCAGCAGCGGGTCTAATCCTCGGTGCTGAGCCGAAGCCACTAACGTTAAGCTAAGCTAAGCTCCACCTTTCACAGCCAATGTATGCAGGAGCTGAGGGAAAAGAGATGGGTACTTCCGGGTAAACGAACGCTCGCTGTGCCAAAACCGTGGTAGATATCAGAAAAGAGATTCGACTGTGAGCATCCCAAGACCATGCTGAAGCTATGGATGTAATTTTTATGTCCATAGAGTAAAAAATGTTGACATAGTGGCGAGTTAAAAACGGGCTTCAAAGTTGAGCGCCCAGCTGTCCCGAGGTAAAGAATTGCATTAGTCCAAACGGAGGATTTTGAGGCATACCGCAAAAGCTGAAGCTCGCTGAGACAAAACGATGTCAGATTAAACTTTGAAGCGGATTTCACGTGTAAGACGAGAAGGGTAGCGACGTTTTGATATAGAAATTATGTTTGTGGAGGACGCTTTTGGACGAAGTTATAACAGGATAATTCTGCTGAGTCCGCGAGAATTCTTGTGTGTCTGTCCGCTCTGAGATCACAACCGCTCTAAGGCCATTGATTTCCTCAAAACTTGGTGTTGCTTAAAAATTCATATTTAAAAAACTGTAGAGGCCAGCAAAACGCTGAAGATATGTAAAAATAGTTGAGAAGTCAGTGCAGCTTTTAAAGCACAAATGAAGTCTGTAGGTGGAAGCATGCCCAATCTGTGGAGCTTCAAAGTTGCTGAAGTTTTCAGCAGACCTGCGGAAATGTCCCATTGATTTCAATGTAAAAATACATGCAGAAATTATTTTTTACTGTAAAAAGTATAACTGTTCAAGCTGTGAAAAATAAAAGCGCACTTCTCCTGAACATGCTGCATATGTCAATTTTTTTCTGTGAAAATCTGTGCAAATTTTAAGCCTGTGAAAGGTGGCAAACCTGAGGAATAATAAGAAGAAAAAGAACAAAATGGAGTTTAGGGAGAACAATATGTTGAAATGCTGACTCAGCATTTCAACATAATAATAATAATAATAATAAACCGGCACAAAAACAATAGGGCTCCACCCCTTCGGGGTTTGAACCCGAACAAGACCAAGACCTTTAAAATGTGGTCTCGAGACCAGTCTCAAGACCAAGACCAGTCTTGAGTTACACAACACTAGATTTTAATTCAGATTTAAAATCAGAATAAACCAGCCACTTACTTTGAAATTAAGTTTAATTTTCACTGAATTAGGTGTTTACATGGTTGTTTTTCATCTATTTAAAGAGGATTTAAGTTTTATTTCGAATTAAAGGGGAATTAAAGTTCTCATGTAAATGTGATAAATCAAAGGCACACAGCAGGGAGGGCAGGAAAACGCCACAAGGAACAAAGGGATTTCAAAATAAAACAGGAAACATGAGAGACATGGGTAAGAAGAGATCTAAACAGGAAAAAAATACAAAATTGAACAAAAACAAGCCAAGTCATATCACTATTCACTTGTTCCCATCGGGCCCCCAAAAAAACACCCGACCAGCATATACAGGGTTTGCTCATGGAAGGGATTGAGGGAAACATCATATTACTGCAAAGGCTGTGGTGTCCCATTACATTTTGTTCCATTCAAAGGTACAATCATTAAATCAGTCGTTCATAATCAAAAATATATTTTGTCAGAGACTTGGCTGCCTGCACTACCAACCGAAAATTTGGACACACCTTCGCACTGCACTGAATGTGAAGGTGTGTGTCGATCTTATTTTGAAAACCGCACTTCCTGTTTCATTATTGTTGCTGCTGCCTTTTCTCATCTGTCTCCTTGTCGCTTTTGGTCTAGTTCTGGTTCTGATTCCGCCATTGTAACAGTGTGTCCAAACTTTTAAAAGGTAGTGTAAACTGTTCACTACATCCAGATGAATGTTTTTGACATTAAAAATAAAATCTCTCAAAGCATCTGTTGTTTAAGCGTATGTTACTATCATGTGTTAATAACTTTTATATCAACATTGTGTCATTAACCTGTAAATATCATATCTTTCTAACTTATAAGGGACTATATTAGATATTATTTTATTTATCCCTTTGAAAAAATGTCCTCACTGAAACTGGGATTCAGTAGAAGTTTGGTGCAAGATACATAACAAAAAATTACAGACATAAACAAATAAATAAATCTTGTATGCTGAAAACTTGTGTTATTGATCTGTTTATTAAGATCAAATGTTTTATAGTTACCATATAATATGTGTTTCTTACTTTTATGTTAACATGGTGTTATGAACTTTTATGTTGAAACCATGGGCCCTAATTTCGTGCCTGGAGCACCCTGCGCAGTGTTAATTTTGTCCGCGCACCGCCATGCGCAGCCAATTTGACAATTTGGTAGACCATCTGCGCCGACATGGGTGTGATGGCGCACCAGGGGGAGGTACCAACAGATTCAGGTTGGGACAGTGACAATTTTGTGCCAAAAAACTGTGGAAGGTGTGCTGAAAGCTCACCAGCTCCAACCTGGCCTGTTCTCGGCACAGGCGAAGCGCACCTCAGTAGTTGTAATTTGGTGACTGGCGCACATTTGTGCACACGTCACCAAACCCTCAGAGGCAGGTTTCCAGAATGTTAGGCACATTTAAATGCAGTAAACAATCACATCAATCGCTATTTAATGTAGCCGTCTGAACCAGCATATACATTTATATCAATATTAATTGTCCCGGAACATCTGATGTCGGATTATACGGAGTATATATCTGGCTCCTCTCATTTCACGAAATTCAAAGAAAAGAGGGAGAAAAAAGACGAAGAAAAAGAGAAAATAAATGTATGTCACTCAATGTCTTAAGGATTTACCTGTGATTGCCCACATTTCTCTGTTTTAATCTTTATTCTGATCTAAACGTGATCTAAAAAGATGGAGTAGGCTTCATTAGCAAGGAGGGTGAGGAGGAGATACCAGATACCAGAGTATACAGTATATTACCAAAGGTTCTGCTATATGTCATGTGTAGTAAGTCAACCAGACCGACTCTCCAAATTTCTTTCAGTCGGTCATCAGTTCAGTTCCTTAACTTTAACAAAACTTTTCACCCACATATTTAATTTTTACTTTAAAATATTCCTATTATTTTTCTCTATTTTAGTTGAACACAGCTTATGTTTTCTTTTAAAGATGATTCTAATCTTCTGTTCAAAGTTCTTCGGATGTTATTTGTTTTCAAACTGTCCAATGGTGAAGATGTTGTCATTGTCCTTTGTCCAAGCCCTGGTGGTTCCAGAACTAAAGGAACAGCAAACACTTAAAAACTGAAGCCCAAAGAAGGAGCTTATAGTCCTGACACAGAGAAGCTGACAGCAAGCAAGAGACTTCTGGGCAGATTTGAATACAAAGTGGACATTGCACAAGAAAGAGGTGATTGGATTATGGTGGTGGTCTGGATCCACAGGAATGTATAACCATGTTTCTACAACAGGTAAGCTTTATTAGATTAGATTAGACTGTACTTTATAAATCTCTTATGCAAGTTACGCGGTAAATGTATAACCATGTTTCTACCACAGGGAAGCTTTATATATGTAAGCAATGTGGTAAATGTATTACCATGTTTCTACCACAGGGAAGCTTTATATATGTAAGCAAGGTGATAAATGTATAACCATGTTTCTACCACCGGAAGCTTTATATATATGTAAGCAATGCGTAAATGTATAACCATGTTTCTACCACAGGAAGCTTTATATGAGTAAGCAAGGCGGTAAATGTATAACCTTTTTTTTTGCAAAAGCAAGTTTAATGTAAGAAAGGTAATAAATGTAAATCCATTTTTTTTTTTACAGATGAGCATTATATGGTCAGTACGGCAGAAAATGGATAACTAAGTTCATAAGGTTAGTAATTTGGTAAATTTATGCTCATGTTTCATACATAGTCAAGCTTTATGAGTTAAGAAAGGTAGTAAATATCTAACCCTGGATGGATATAGAAAGTAAGGTAGTATATGTATGACTGTGTTTCTTAAACAGGTAAGCTGTATGAAAGGGATAAGGCAGAAAATGTTTAATCCATGTAAACATAGTTAATGGATGACCATCTGATTTCCATAGGAAAGCTTATAAGGTATGTCATATAGTAAATGTATGTCCATGTTTCTTACACAAGTAAGCTTTGTGAGATAAGTAAGGCAGTATATGTTTGTCCGAGCCACTATCTCAGCCATGTTTCATCCTCAGGTAAGCTTTATGACGTATATGAGGTCAAATGTAGTTTGTGGTGTGTATGAGAGCGTTTCAGTATCGTATGTGAGAAGAGAACATTTCCATCGTGTAGGTGATAGCGTTTCAGTAGCTTGTAAAAAAAGATTGCAGCAGTGTGTGTATAAGAGCATTTCAGTAAATTGTACAACAGCATTTTAGTAGTGTGTACAGGTACATCTCCAAAAATTAGAATATCATGAAAAAGTTCAATATTTTTCATCACTCATTTCAGAATGTGAAACCCATATATTATATAGATTCATTACTGATAGAATGAAACATTTCAAACATTTATTGCTTGAAATTTTGGTAATTCTGAAATGAGTGATAAAAAATATTGAACTTTTTTCATGATATTCTAATTATTGGAGATGTACCTGTATGATAGCAGATCAGTAGTTTGTACAAGAGCATATCAGTAGTGTGTATGAGAACAGATCAGTAATTTGCATAAGACCATATCAGTAGTATGTATCAGAGCTTTGGCTAGGTTGCATGAGAGCGCTTTCAGTAATTTATAACATTTCAGTACATTGTATAAGAGCATATTAGCGGTGTGTATTAGAACATTTCAATAGGTTGCATGAGAGCGTATATATAGTTTGTATTAGAGCATTTCAGCTGTTTGAGTTAGAGCATTTCAGTAGTGTTAATGAGAACATATCATTAGTTTGTGTGGGGATATTTTAGTAGTATATACAAGAGCATATCAGTGGTTTTTATCAGCACATTCTAGTAGTTTGTTTGAGAGGTACGACGGAGGATTAGGGCCACGTTGAAAACTATAAAAAAGGAAGGTTACGAGAATAAAGTCATAAAGTTACGAGAATAATCTCATAAATTACGAGAATACAGTCGTAAAGTTACGAGAATAATCTCATAAATTACCAGAATAAAGTCGTAAAATTACGAGAATAATCTCATAATTTTACGAGAATAAAGTCAAAAAGTTACGAGAATAAAGTCATCTCAAACTAGGAAACATCTGCTTGGCTATATTTAGAAAGATATTCACAGCTTCAGACTTTGCGGCTCAATAACTCATCAACAAAAGAACATAGTTCCAAACCGGACCCCTCTTTTTGATCACTGTAATGAAGAATGTGAGCTATAAACTCGTTTTCCTCCAAACGAGCCGTTAATACACTCAAACTGATGGCTCGGAGGCTTAGGGACCATCGGCAAGTTACAATATCGGAGGAATAGTGTGAAAGAAAATTGAATAACTTCCCCATACTGAGAAGAAAAGTCTTCAAAATCACAGCAAATGCAAAGGATCGTATGTTATTCATACTACGGGTCATATTTGCTTTAAGATTTATGAATCAAAATATTTTACAGGACTTTCTGATTGAAAATAAATCAAATGCCATCAAAGTAATGAGATCTATCAACCAAGTCATAACAAAACATGAATGGTGACCTCTTCTTCTTTAAACTACAGCTCTTACTTCAACAGGAATATTTGATTTGATTTTAGTGATGTTTTGTTTATTTAATTGTGTCAATTAATATGCATGTATAATAATAGCCTGCAATGACTTTATTGTTGGTAATATCAATGGATACTCATTTACAGCTAATGATGATAAAACTGTAATAACTTGACTGTTTTGGTTGCAGTGACACCAAACTCAGCCTGATGATCATGCATCACTCGGGCTGGGTTTGGTGTCACTGTAGCCAAAAACAGCTAAGTTATTACAGTTATTATATTCATAACCTATTAATTAACATGTGCCAATATTTAAAAAAAATCATATAAAATACAGGGAAACTATTTCTTTAAAATAAGAGCTATAGAACAAGGCAGAGGGGATTTGTGATCATTGGGCTGAATTTGGTGTCAACACAGCCATAAACACTTAAGTTTTTAAGTGTATTCAGCTGCTGAAAAATCTAAGAATACAGCTCCAACCATGTTTTTGATTTCAATTTGTCTAAGCCAGTCCTCAGACATAACTGTCAGCGCTGTTGCAGTCGAATGGTCTTTCCTATATGCATGTTGCGAACTGCAGATTATGTTATTGTCTAATAAGTAATTATTAATTTGTTCATATACAATAGTTTCAATCATTTTTCCAAGCACAGGTAACAGACTTATTGGACGACTGTTAGCGCAAGAAAAGGGCAGTTTTTTATTTTTAGGTAGTGGAATTATCTTTGCTTGCTTCCAAGCTTGTGGGCATAAACCAGATTTAAAACTCAAGCTCATAATGTGAGCTAGAGCAGGAGCGATTTCATTAGCAACTGGTTTGAGAAGTCTGTTGTCTAGACCATCAAAACCAGGTGGTTTTTCTTTACTATTTTTTAATAATTCTTTTACCTTATCAATGTTTATATCTACTAGTTTGAGCTTCAAATCCCTGTTATTCATAATTTTATTTCTAATTAATGCATGAGATATATCATTACTTAAACTAGTCATACTTCCTGTTAAATTATCTAATTTATCAATAAAGTAATCATTTAAGTGATTCGCTATTTCAATCGGTTTTGTGATAAATTTACCATTTGCCTCCAGAAACGCTGGATTGTTTTTTTTTCTTTTCTACCAGTCAGTTTGTTGAAGACATTCCATAATTTTTTACTATCTTTTCCTACCTCCTGAAATTGATTTTCAAAATATAATTTCTTCTTTTCCTGTTCAATTTGGTAACAGTTTCTTTTCTCTTATATAGATCAAAGTCATATTTATCACCTGTTATAGTTGCATTTTTTTCAACTGATCTCTCAATTTCATTGCATCTTTGATTTCTTTGTTCTAACCATGGTGCGGTAGCATTCCTGACAGTGAACCTTTTTAATGGAGCATGTTTCTCCACCAGAGGCAAAAATAACTTGTTAAACTTCGTAAGGGCTACTTCTGGATTATTTGCTTCAAAAACTTCTAACCAGCATATTTCTTTTGCTTCCTTGACAAACAAATCCTCATTAAACAACTTAAAAGATCTTTTCAGTAATATCTTGGGTCCAGGTATACCCACCTTAAGATTTCTCACAATTATAATCAGATTGTGATCACTGCATCCAATGGGCACAGATAGAATCCGATTGCATAGCTCTGGGGAATTAAAAAATATGATCTATGCATGTGGCAGTTTAGATAACATCCTGTTTTATGCATGATCTAGTAGGTTTGTTCATAACCTGCGTAAGACCGTATGTCATCGAAGCAGTTTGCAATTGAGATTTCAGAGGACAGGTTTTAGCAAGCCAATCAATGTTTAGGTCTCCCATAAAGTAAACCTCCTGACCCGTCATGGTGTTATTCTCCAGCATTTCACAAATAGTTTCAAGATATTCCTTATTGGCGCTGGGTGGTCTGTAACAGCAACCTAGAAGAATAGGCTTTTTGTGAGGTAGATGAGTTTGTATCCACATTGCTTCAATATTATAATTCATTAAGTTGTAACATACTTTGACAGGAATGTGATCTTGAACATAAAAGGCAACACCCCCACCAAATCTATTCCTATCTTTCCTGTAAATATGGTATCCTTTAATATGTAACTCAGTGTCATCAAAGGAGGAGTCCAAATGAGTCTCTGATATAGCAAGTATATGCAAACTATATTCAGACAACAGCTCAGTAATTTCCGTAATTTTGTTTCTTAGACTATTAATGTTAATATGTGCTATACCTAAGCCTTTCTTTGGTCGTATGCTTTGAGACATGACGATGTTTATCATATAATGTTAAAAAAAACAAAAAACAAAAAAGTCAACTCTGTTATACCTTCAGCATTCAGCTTGGAGTGCTGGTGCGAGGATGGATGATAAGCTTGTCGTGTCTGAGATAGGCAATGTCTCCTCTTTCGCGTGCCGCCTTTAGTTTTGGCATTAGTTATTTCCTTTTGAGTTTTATGTCATCTGTTTAGTCTTCGTTGATAAATATCTTGGTGCCTTTAAGGTGTTTGGCTTTTTGTAAGACCTCAGTTTTGTCTTTAAAATGCAGGAACTTGACCACTATGGATCTTGGTCTGTCTCTCTTTGCGTCTGGTTTCCCTGTGCGGTGTGCACGTTCAACTTCAATGTCTTTGTGTATCTGCAACTTCTGCTTTAACATGTCCTTCACCTTTACTTATGAGTCCGCCCAGGATTCTCCTGGGGTTTCAGGTATTCCATCAATGATGATATTCCTTCTCGACTGCCCCTCAAGATACTCATGCTTGTCCAGAATAACCTGTAGACTTTCACACAACTTCATTGTATCTGATTGATTTGTATTGCAATGCTCTGATTGTTTTGCTTGAGTGACTTTAAGTTCATCTACTTCTTTCTGTGTGTACTGTATGCTACTATTTGAGTGATACCACGTCTTCATCTGTGTTTTGTTGCTGCTTTGGTCCCAGCTTTGTTTTGTTTAGACAGCGGGCGGGTTACAGGCTGCAAGCTGTTTCTTGCCCAGGCTACGGTCGCCCAGCTAGCTGGTCGCTAGCCCCAGCTAGTCTGTGGTAGCCGGTCGCTGGCTCCTCGCTGGCTCTGTGGTAGCTGGTCGCTGACCCGCTGGTCTGTGGTAGCTGGTTGCTGACTCGCTGGCTCAGTGGCAGCTAGTCGCTGACTCGCTGGCTCAGTGGTAGCTGGTCGCTCACTCTCGCTGGCTCTGTGGTAGCCGGCCGCTGACTCAATGGCTTTGTGGTAGATGGTCGCTAGCTCGCTCTGTGGTAGCCGGTCGCTGACTCGCTGGCTCTGTGGTAGCTGGTCGCTGACTCTCGCTGGCTGTGGTAGCTGGTCGCTGACTCGCTGGTTTCTGTGGTAGCTGGTCGCTGACTCCCGCTGGTTTCTGTGGTAGCTGGTCGCTGACTCCGCTGGCTCTGTGGTAGCTGGTCGCTGACTCCCGCTGGCTCTGTGGTAGCTGGTCGCTGACTCGCTGGCTCTGTGGTAGCTGGTCGCTGACTCCCGCTGGCTCTGTGGTAGCTGGTCGCTGACTCGCTGGCTCTGTGGTAGCTGGTCGCTGACTCGCTGGCTCTGTGGTAGCTGGTCGCTGACTCCCGCTGGCTCTGTGGTAGCTGGTCGCTGACTCCCGCTGGCTCTGTGGTAGCTGGTCGCTGACTCCCGCTGGCTCTGTGGTAGCTGGTCGCTGACTCTCGCTGGCTCTGTGGTAGCTGGTCGCTGACTCCCGCTGGCTCTGTGGTAGCCGGTCGCTAGCCCCCGCTAGCTCTGTGGTAGCTGGTCGCTGACTCCCGCTGGCTCTGTGGTAGCTGGTCGCTGACTCGCTGGTCTGTGGTAGCTGGTCGCTGACTCGCTGGTTTCAGTGGTAGCTGGTCGCTGCCCCGCTAGCTCTGTGGTAGCTGGTCGCTGACTCCCGCTGGTTTCTGTGGTAGCTGGTCGCTAGCCCTCGCTGTTTCTGTGGTAGCTGGTCACCCAGTCCAGCTGGCACTGTGGTAGCTGTTCGCTGACTCGCTGGTTTCTGTGGTAGCTGGTCGCTGACTCCCTGGTCTGTGGTAGCTGGTCGCTGACTCGCTGTCTCAGTGGTAGCTGGTCGCTGACTCCCGCTGGTTTCTGTGGTAGCCGGTCGCTGATTCCCGCTAGCTCTGTGGTAGCCGGTCGCTGACTCCCGCTGGCTCTGTGGTAGCTGGTCGCTGACTCCCGCTGGCTCTGTGGTAGCCGGTCGCCAGCCCCCGCTGGCTCTGTGGTAGCTGGTCGCTGACTCCTGCTGGCTCTGTGGTAGCTGGTCGCTGACTCGCTGGCTCTGTGGTAGCTGGTCGCCGGTCGCTGACTCGCTGGCTCTGTGGTAGCTGGTCGCTGACTCGCTAGCTCTGTGGTAGCTGGTCGCTGACTCCCGCTGGTTTCTGTGGTAGCTGGTCGCTGACTCGCTGGCTCTGTGGTAGCTGGTCGCTGACTCGCTGGCTCTGTGGTAGCTGGTCGCTAGCCCCGCTGGCTCTGTGGTAGCTGGTCGCTGACTCGCTGGTTTCTGTGGTAGCCGGTCGCTGACTCGCTGGTCTGTGGTAGCTGGTCGCTGACTCGCTGGCTCAGTGGTAGCTGGTCGACCCCGCTAGGCTCTGTGGTAGCTGGTCGCTGACTCTCGCTGGTTTCTGTGGTAGCTGGTCGCTGACTCCGCTGGTTTCTGTGGTAGCTGGTCGCTGACTCCCGCTGGCTCAGTGGTAGCTGGTCGCTGACTCCCGCTGGCTCTGTGGTAGCTGGTCGCTGACTCCCGCTGGGTCTGTGGTAGCTGGAAGCTGGCTCCCGCTAGCTCTGTGGTAGCTGGTCGCTGACTCCCGCTGGCTCTGTGGTAGCTGGTCGCTAGCCCCCGCTAGCTCTGTGGTAGCTGGTCGCTGACTCCCGCTGGCTCTGTGGTAGCCGGTCGCTAGCCCCCGCTAACTCTGTGGTAGCTGGTCGCTGACTCCCCCTGGCTCTGTGGTAGCTGGTCGCTGACTCCCGCTGGCTCTGTGGTAGCTGGTCGCTGACTCGCTGGCTCTGTGGTAGCTGGTCGCTGACTCCCGCTGGCTCTGTGGTAGCCGGTCGCTGACTTCGCTGGCTCTGTGGTAGCTGGTCGCTGACTCGCAATAGCTCTGTGGTAGCTGGTCGCTAGTCCCTCGCTGGCTCTGTGGTAGCTGGTCGCTGACTCGCTGGCTCAGTGGTAGCTGGTCGCTGACTCCCGCTGGCTCTGTGGTAGCTGGTCGCTGACTCCCGCTGGCTCTGTGGTAGCTGGTCGCTGACTCCCGCTGGCTCTGTGGTAGCCGGTCGCTAGCCCCAGCTAGCTCTGTGGTAGCCGGTCGCTGACTCCCGCTGGCTCTGTGGTAGCTGGTCGCTGACTCCCGCTGGCTCTGTGGTAGCTGGTCGCTGACTTCGCTGGCTCTGTGGTAGCTGGTCGCTGGCTCCCGCTGGCTCTGTGGTAGCCGGTCGCTGACTCCTGCTGGCTCTGTGGTAGCCGGTCGCTATCTCCCGCTAGCTCTGTGGTAGCTGGTCGCTGACTCCTGCTGGCTCTGTGGTAACTGGTCGCTGACTCCCACTGGCTCTGTGGTACGCTGGTCTGTGGTAGCTGGTCGCTGACTCGCTGGTTTCTGTGGTAGCTGGTCGCTGACTCCCGCTGGCTCTGTGGTAGCTGGTCGCTTACTCCCGCTGGCTCTGTGGTAGCCGGTCGCTGGCTCCCGCTGGCTAAGTGGTAGCCGGTCGCTGACTCCCGCTGGCTCTGTGGTAGCCGGTTACTGACTCCCGCTAGCTCTGTGGTAGCCGGTCGCTGACTCGCTGGTTTCTGTGGTAGCTGACTCGCTAGCTCTGTGGTAGCTGGTCGCTGACTCGCTGGCTCTGTGGTAGCTGGTCGCCAGCCCCTCGCTAGCTCTGTGGTAGCTGGTCGCTGACTCCCGCTGGTTTCTGTGGTAGCTGGTCGCTGACTCCCGCTGGTTTCTGTGGTAGCTGGTCGCTGACTCCCGCTGGCTCAGTGGTAGCTGGTCGCTGACTCGCTGGTTTCTGTGGTAGCCGGTCGCAAGCCCCGCTATCTCTGTGGTAGCTGGTCGCTGACTCCCAATGGTTTCTCTGTGGTAGCTGGTCGCTAGCCCCTCGCTAGCTCTGTGGTAGCTGGTCGCTGACTCGCTGGTTTCTGTGGTAGCTGGTCGCTGACTCCCGCTGGCTCTGTGGTAGCTGGTCGCTGACTCCGCTGGCTCAGTGTGGTAGCTGGTCGCTGACTCGCTGGCTCTGTGGTAGCTGGTCGCTGACTTCGCTGACTCTGTGGTAGCTGGTCGCTGGCTCTCGCTAGCTTTCTGTGGTAGCTGGTCGCTGACTCGCTGGCTCAGTGGTAGCTGGTCGCTAGCCTCGCTAACTCTGTGGTAGCTGGTCGCTGACTCCCAGGCTCTGTGGTAGCCGGTCGCCAGCCCCCGCTAACTCTGTGGTAGCTTGGTCGCTGACTCGCTGGCTCTGTGGTAGCTGGTCGCTGACTCGCTGGCTCTGTGGTAGGTCGCTCCCCCCGCTACCTCTGTGGTAGCCGGGTCGCTGACTCCCGCTGGCTCTGTGGTAGCTGGTCGCTAGTCCTCGCTGGCTCTGTGGTAGCTGGTCGCTGACTCTCGGCTGGCTGTGGTAGCTGGTCGCTAGCCCCACTAGCTCTGTGGTAGCTGGTCGCTGACTCGCTGGCTCTGTGGTAGCTGGTCGCTGACTCCCTGGCTCTGTGGTAGCTGGTCGCTGACTTCGCTGGTTTCTGTGGTAGCTGGTCGCTGACTCTCCTAGTTTCTGTGGTAGCTGGTCGCTGACTCCCGCTGGTTTCTGTGGTAGCTGGTCGCTGACTCCCGCTGGCTCTGTGGTAGCTGGCTCAGTGGTAGCCGGTCGCTAGCCCGCTGGCTCTGTGGAAGCTGGTCGCCAGCCCCAGCTTCTGTGGTAGCCGGTCGCTGACTCCCGCTGGCTCTGTGGTAGCTGGTCGCTGACTCGCTGGCTCTGTGGTAGCTGGTCGCTGACTTCGGCTGGCTCTGTGGTAGCTGGTCGCTGGCTCCCCGCTGGTTTCAGTGGTAGCCGGTCGCTGACTCCCGCTGGCTCTGTGGTAGCTGGTCGCTGACTCCCGCTAGCTCTGTGGTAGCCGGTCGCTGACTCCCGCTGGCACTGTGGTAGCTGGTCCCTGATTCCCGCTGGCACTGTGGTAGCCGATTGCCAGCCCCCGCTAGCTCTATGGTAGTTGGTCGCTGACTCCCGCTGGCTCTGTGGTAGCTGGTCGCTGGCTCCCACTGGCTCTGTGGTAGCTGGTCGCTGACTCCCGCTGGTTTCTGTGGTAGCCGGTCGCTGACTCTCGCTGGCTGTGGTAGCCGGTTGCTGACTCCCGCTGGCTCTGTGGTAGCCGGTTACTGACTCCCGCTAGCTCTGTGGTAGCCGGTCGCTGACTCCCGCTGGCTCTGAGCTGGTCGCTGACTCCCGCTAGCTCTGTGGTAGCTGGTCGCAGACTCCTGCTGGCTCTGTGGTAGCCGGTTGCTAGCCCCCGCTAGCTCTGTGGTAGCTGGTCGTTGACTCCCGCTGGCTCTGTGGTAGCTGGTCACTGGTTCCCGCTGGTTTCTGTGGTAGCTGGTCGCTGACTCGCTGGTTCAGTGGTAGCTGGTCTCCCCCGCTATTCTGTGGTAGCCGGTCGCTGACTCCCGCTGGCTCTGTGGTAGCTGGTCGCCGCTGGTTTCGTTCGCTAGCCCCTCGCTAGCTCTGTGGTAGCTGGTCGCTGACTCTCGCTGGTTTCTGTGGTAGCTGGTCGCTGACTCGCTGGCTCTGTGGTAGCTGGTCGCTGACTCGCTGGCTCTGTGGTAGCTGGTCGCTGACTCGCTGGTTTCTGTGGTAGCTGGTCCCGCTGGTTTGTGGTAGCTGGTCGCTGGCTCCCGCTGGTTTCTGTGGTAGCTGGTCGCTGACTCGCTGGCTCAGTGGTAGCTGGTCGCTAGCCCCGCTAACTCTGTGGTAGCTGGTCGCTGACTCGCTGGCTCTGTGTGGTAGCTGGTCGCTGACTCGCTAGTTTCTGTGGTAGCTGGTCGCTGACTCGCTGGCTCTGTGGTAGCTGGTCGCTGACTCTCGCTGGCTCTGTGGTAGCTCCCCCCTCGCTGGCTCTGTGGTAGCTGGTCGCTGACTCCCGCTGCTCTGTGGTAGCTGGTCGCTGACTCGCTGGTTTCTGTGGTAGCTGGTCGCTGACTCGCTGGCTCTGTGGTAGCTGGTCGCCAGTCCCTCGCTAGCTCTGTGGTAGCTGGTCGCTGACTCTGGCTCAGTGGTAGCTGGTCGCTGACCGCTGGCTCTGTGGTAGCTGGTCGCTGACTCGCTGGTTTCTGTGGTAGCTGGTCGCTGACTCGCTGGCTCTGTGGTAGCTGGTCGCTGGCTCGCTGGTTTCTGTGGTAGCTGGTCGCTGACTCGCTGGCTCTGTGGTAGCTGGTCGCTGACTCCCGCTGGTTTCTGTGGTAGCTGGTCGCTGGCTCTGTGGTAGCTAGTAGCTGACTCCCGCTGGCACTGTGGTAGCTGGTCGCTGACTCTGGCTCTGTGGTAGCTGGTCGCTAGCCCCTCGCTGGCTCTGTGGTAGCTGGTCGCCCCCTCGCTGGCTCTGTGGTAGCTGGTCGCTGACTCGCTGGCTCTGTGGTAGCTGGTCGCTGACTCTCGCTGGCTCTGTGGTAGCTGGTCGCTGACTCAGCTGGCTGTGGTAGCTGGTCGCTGACTCCGCTGGCTCTGTGGTAGCCGGTCGCTGACTCGCTATTCTGTGGTAGCCGGTCGCTGACTCCCGCTGGCTCTGTGGTAGCTGGTCGCTAGTCCCCGCTAGCTCTGTGGTAGCTGGTCGCTGACTCCCGCTGGCTCTGTGGTAGCTGGTCGTCAGCCCGCGCTAGCTCTGTGGTAGCTGGTCGCTGACTCTGCTGGCTCTGTGGTAGCTGGTCGCTGACTGCTGGTTTGTGAGTGGTAGCTGGTCGCTCCCCGCTGGTTTCTGTGGTAGCTGGTCGCTGACTCGCTGGCTCTGTGGTAGCTGGTCGCTGACTCCCGCTGGTTTCTGTGGTAGCTGGTCGCTGACTCGCTGGCTCTGTGGTAGCTGGTCGCTGACTCCGCTGGTCTGTGGTAGCTGGTCGCTGACTCCCCGCTGGCTCTGTGGTAGCTGGTCGCTAGCCCCTCGCTGGCTCTGTGGTAGCTGGTCGCTGACTCTCGCTGGCTCTGTGGTAGCTGGTCGCTAGCCCCTCGCTGGTTTCTGTGGTAGCTGGTCGCAAGACTCCCCGCTATCTCTGTGGTAGCTGGTCGCTGACTCGCTGGCTCTGTGGTAGCTGGTCGCTAGCCCTCGCTAGTCTCTGTGGTAGCCGGTCGCTGACTCGCTGGTTTCAGGTAGCTGGTCGCTGACTCGCTAGCTCTGTGGTAGCTGGTCGCTGACTCGCTGGCTCAGTGGTAGCTGGTCGCCAGCCGACGCTAGTTTCTGTGGTACCTGGTCGCTGACTCCTGCTGGCTCTGTGGTAGCTGGTCGCGGACTCTCGCTGGCTCTGTGGTAGCTGGTCGCTGACTCCCGCTGGCTCAGTGGTAGCTGGTCGCTGGCTCTTTGGTAGCCGGTCGCAAGCCCCCACTATCTCTGTGGAAGCCGGTCGCTGACTCCCGCTGGCTCTGTGGCAGCTGGTCGCTGACTCCCGCTGGCTCTGTGGTAGCTGGTCGCTGACTCTCGCTGGCTCTGTGGTAGCTGGTCGCTGACTTCGCTGGTTTCTGTGGTAGCTGGTCGCTGACTCTCGCTGGTTTCAGTGGTAGCTGGTCGCTGACTCCCGCTGGTTTCTGTGCTAGCTGGTCGCTGACTCCCCCTGGCTCTGAGGTAGCTGGTCGCTGGCTCTCGCTGGTTTCTGTGGTAGCTGGTCGCTGACTCGCTGGCTCAGTGGTAGCTGGTCGCCAGCCCCGCTAACTCTGTGGTAGCTGGTCGCTGACTCGCTGGCTCTGTGGTAGGTCGCTAGCCCCCACTAACTCTGTGGTAGCTGGTCGCTGACTCCCCCTGGCTCTGTGGTAGCTGGTCGCTAGCCCCCGCTGGCTCTGTGGTAGCTGGTCGCTAGCCCCCACTAACTCTGTGGTAGCTGGTCGCTGACTCCCCCTGGCTCTGTGGTAGCCGGTCGCTAGCCCCCGCTATCTCAGCGGTAGCCGGTCGCTGACTCCCAATGGCTCTGTGGTAGCTGGTCGCTAGTCCCCGCTAGCTCTGTGGTAGCTGGTCGCTGACTCCCGGTGGCTCAGTGGTAGCTGGTCGCCAGCCGACGCTGGTTTCTGTGGTAGCTGGTCGCTGACTCCTGCTGGTTTCTGTGGTAGCTGGTCGCTGACTCGCTGGCTCTGTGGTAGCTGGTCGCTGACTCGCTGGTTTCTGTGGTAGCTGGTCGCTGACTCCCCGCTGGCTCTGTGGTAGCTGGTCGCTAGCCCACGCTAGCTCTGTGGTAGTCGGTCGCTGACTCCTCGCTGGTTTCTGTGGTAGCTGGTCGCTGACTCGCTGGCTCTGTGGTAGCTGGTCGCTGACTCGCTGGCTCTGTGGTAGCTGGTCGCTGACTCGCTGGTTTCTGTGGTAGCTGGTCGCTGGTTTCGCTGGTTTCTGTGGTAGCTGGTCGCTGACTTCGCTGGTTTCTGTGGTAGCTGGTCGCTGACTCGCTGGTTTCTGTGGTAGCTGGTCGCTGACTCGCTGGCTCTGTGGTAGCTGGTCGCTGCCCCTCGCTGGTCTGTGGTAGCCGGTCGCTGACTCCCGCTGGTTGTGGTAGCTGGTCGCTGACTCGCTAGTTTCTGTGGTAGCCGGTCGCTAGCCCCGCTATCTTCTGTGGTAGCCGGTCGCTGACTCCCAATGGCTCTGTGGTAGCTGGTCGCCAGCTCCCACTAGTTTCTGTGGTAGCTGGTCGCTGACTCTCGCTGGTTTGGTAGCTGGTCGCTGACTCCCGCTAGTTTCTGTGGTAGCTGGGCTGGTCGCCAGACTTCGCGTTTCTGTGGTAGCTGGTTGCTGAGCCCGCTGGTTTCTGTGGTAGATGGTCGCTGACTTCGCTGGTTTCTGTGGTAGCTGGTCGCTGACTCGCTGGTTTCTGTGGTAGAGCTCGCTGGCTCTGTGGTAGCCGGTCGCTGACTCGCTAGCTCTGTGGTAGCTGGTCGCTGACTCGCTGGTTGTGGTAGCTGGTCGCTGACTCTCGCTGGCTCTGTGGTAGCTGGTCGCTGACTCCGCTGGCTCTGTGGTAGCTGGTCGCTGACTTCGCTGGTTTCTGTGGTAGCCGGTCGCTGACTCTCGCCCTGGTAGCTCGCTGTTTCTGTGGTAGCTGGTCGCTGACTCCCGCTGTCTCTGTGGTAGCTGGTCGCTGGCTCCTGCGGATTCTGTGGTAGCCGGTCGCTGACTCCGCTGGTTTCTGTGGTAGCTGGTCGCTGACTCCCGCTGGCTCTGTGGTAGCTGGTCGCTGACTCCTGCTGGCTCTGTGGTAGCTGGTCGCTAGTCCCTCGCTGCTCTGTGGTAGCTGGTCGCTATTGCTGGCTTTGTGGTAGCTGGTCGCTGACTCCGCTGGTTTCTGTGGTAGCCGGTCGCTAGCCCCCGCGAGCTCGGTGGTAGCTGGTCGCTGAATCCCGCTGGCTCAGTGGTAGCTGGTCGCTAGCCCCCGCTATCTCTGTGGTAGCCGGGCGCTGACTCCCAATAGTTCTGTGGTAGCTGGTCGCTGCCCCGCTGGTTTCTGTGGTAGCTGGTCGCTGACTCGCTGGCTCTGTGGTAGCTGGTCGCTAGGCCCCGCTCTAGCTCTGTGGTAGCTGGTCGCTGACTCGCTGGCTCTGTGGTAGCTGGTCGCTGACTCGCTGGTTTCTGTGGTAGCTGGTCGCTGACTCGCTGGTTTCTGTGGTAGCTGGTCGCTGACTCGCTGGCTCTGTGGTAGCTGGTCGCTGACTTCGCTGGCTCAGTGGTAGCTGGTCGCTGACTTCGCTGGTTTCTGTGGTAGCTCCGCTGGTTTCTGTGGTAGCTGGTCGCTGACTCGCTGGCTCTGTGGTAGCCGGTCGCTGACTCGCTGGTTTCTGTGGTAGCTGGTCGCTAGACTCCTCGCTGGTTTCTGTGGTAGCCGGTCGCTGACTCCTCTGGTTTCTGTGGTAGCTGGTCGCTGACTCGCTGGCTCTGTGGTAGCTGGTCGCTAGCCCTCGCTAGTTTCTGTGGTAGCTGGTCGCTGACTCCGCTGGCTCTGTGGTAGCTGGTCGCCAGCCCTCGCTAGGCTCTGTGGTAGCTGGTCGCTGACTCTCAATGGTTTCAGGTAGCTGGTCGCTAGCCCCTCGCTGGCTCTGTGGTAGCTGGTCGCTGACTCGCTGGCTCTGTGGTAGCCGGTCGCTAGGCCTCCCGCTAGCTCTGTGGTAGCTGGTCGCTGACTCGCTGGCTCTGTGGTAGCTGGTCGCTGGCTCCCCGCTGGCTCTGTGGTAGCTGGTCGCTGACTCTCGCTGGTTTCTGTGGTAGCTGGTCGCTGACTCGCTGGTTTCTGTGGTAGCTGGTCGCTAGCTCTGTGTAGCTGGTCGCTGACTCTCGCTTATCTCTGTGGTAGCCGGTCGCTGACTTCGCTGGTTTCTGTGGTAGCTGGTCGCTAGTCCCTCGCTAGCTCTGTGGTAGCTGGTCGCTGACTCCCGCTGGCTCAGTGTGTGGTAGCTGGTCGCTGACTCGCTGGCTTTCTGTGGTAGCCGGGTCGCTGACTCCCGCTGGTTTCTGTGGTAGCTGGTCGCTGGCTCCCGCTGGCTCTGTGGTAGCTGGTCGCTGACTCCCGCTGGCTCTGTGGTAGCTGGTTGCTGGCTCCCGCTGGCTCTGTGGTAGCCGGTCGCTGACTCCCAATGGCACTGTGGTAGCCGGTCGCTAGCCCCCGCTGGCTCTGTGGTAGCCGGTCGCTGACTCCCGCTGGCTCTGTGGTAGCCGGTCGCTGACTCCCGCTGGCTCTGTGGTAGCCGGTCGCTAGCCCCCGCTAGCTCTGTGGTAGCTGGTCGCTGAATCCCGCTGGCTCAGTGGTAGCTGGTCGCTAGCCCCGGCTATCTCTGTGGTAGCCGGTCGCTGACTCCCAATGGCTCTGTGGTAGCCGGTCGCTAGCCCCCGCTAGCTCTGTGGTAGCTGGTCGCTGACTCGCTGGCTCAGTGGTAGCTGGTCGCTGACCCGCTGGCTTCGCTGTTCTGTGGTAGCTGGTCGCTGAGCCCGCTGGCTCTGTGGTAGCTGGTCGCTAGCCCCCGCTGCTCTGTGGTAGCTGGTCGCTGACTCCCGCTGGTTCTGTGGTAGCCGGTCGCTGACTCGGCTGGTCTGTGGTAGCTGGTCGCTAGCCCTCGCTAGCTCTGTGGTAGCTGGTCGCTGACTCGCTGGCTCTGTGGTAGCTGGTCGCTGACTCCTGCTGGCACAGTGGTAGCTGGTCGCTGACTCGCTGGTTTCTGTGGTAGCTGGTCGCTGACTCGCTGGTTCTGTGGTAGCTGGTCGCTGACTCCCGCTGGCTCTGTGGTAGCTGGTCGCTGACTCGCTAGTTCTGTGGTAGCTGGTCGCTGCTCCTCGCTGGCTCTGTGGTAGCTGGTCGCTAGCCCTCGCTGGTTTCTGTGGTAGCTGGTCGCTGGCTCTCGCTGGCTCTGTGGTAGCTGGTCGCTGACTCGCTGGTTTCTGTGGTAGCCGGTCGCTGACTCGCTGGTTTCAGTGGTAGCTGGTCGCTGACTCGCTGGTTTCTGTGGTAGCTGGTCGCTGACTCGCTGGCTCTGTGGTAGCTGGTCGCTGACTCTCGCTGGCTCTGTGGTAGCGCTGGTTTCTGTGGTAGCCGGTCGCTGACTCTGCTGGCTCTGTGGTAGCTGGTCGCTAGCCCCTCGCTATCTCTGTGGTAGCTGGTTGCTGACTCTGGCTCTGTGTGGTAGCTGGTCGCTAGTCCCCGCTAGCTCTGTGGTAGCTGGTCGCTGACTCGCTGGCTCTGTGGTAGCTGGTCGCTGACTCGCTGGCTCTGTGGTAGCCGGTCGCTGCTCCCGCTGTCTGTGGTAGCTGGTCGCTGACTCCCGCTGGCTCTGTGGTAGCTGGTCGCTGACTCCCGCTGGCTCTGTGGTAGCTGGTCGCTGGCTCGCTGGTTTCTGTGGTAGCTGGTCGCTGACTCCGCTGGCACTGTGGTAGCCGGTCGCTAGCTCCTCGCGCTCTGTGGTAGCTGGTCGCTGACTCGCTGGCTCTGTGGTAGCTGGTCGCTGACTCGCTGGCTCTGTGGTAGCTGGTCGCTGACTCCGCTGGCTCAGTGGTAGCTGGTCGCTAGCCCCGCTAGCTCTGTGGTAGCTGGTCGCTGACTCCGCTGGCTCTGTGGTAGCCGGTCGCTAGCTCCCGCTGGCTCTCAGTGGTAGCTGGTCGCTGACTCGCTGGCTCTGTGGTAGCCGGTCGCAGCCCCCGCTAGCTCTGTGGTAGCTGGTCGCTGACTCCTCGCTGGCTCTGTGGTAGCTGGTCGCTGACTCGCTGGCTCTGTGGTAGCTGGTCGCTGGCTCTCGCTGGTTTCAGGTAGCTGGTCGCTGACTCGCTGGCTCTGTGGTAGCTGGTCGCTAGCCCCCGCTGGTTTCTGTGGTAGCTGGTCGCTGACTCGCTGGCTCAGTGGTAGCTGGTCGCTGACTCCCGCTGGCTCTGTGGTAGCTGGTCGCTGACTCCGCTGCTCTGTGGTAGCTGGTCGCTGACTCGCTGGCTCAGTGGTAGCTGGTCGCTGACTCTCGCTGGTTTCTGTGGTAGCTGGTCGCTGACTTCGCTGGTTCTGTGGTAGCTGGTCGCTGACTCGCTGGCTCAGTGGTAGCTGGTCGCTGACTCTCGCTGGTTTCTGTGGTAGCTGGTCGCTAGCTCCTCGCTAGTTTGTGGTAGCTGGTCGCTGACTTCGCTGGCTCTGTGGTAGCTGGTCGCTGGCTCGCTGGCTCTGTGGTAGCTGGTCGCTGACTCGCTGGCTCTGTGGTAGCTGGTCGCTAGTCCCTCGCTAGCTCTGTGGTAGCTGGTCGCTGACTCCGCTGGTTTCTGTGGTAGCTGGTCGCTGACTTCGCTGGTTTCTGTGGTAGCTGGTCGCTGACTCCCGCTGGCTCTGTGGTAGCTGGTCGCTGACTCTCGCTAGCTTTCTGTGGTAGCTGGTCGCTGACTCCTGCTGGTTTCTGTGGTAGCTGGTCGCTGACTCCCCGCTGCTCTGTGGTAGCTGGTCGCTGACTCCCGCTGGCTCAGTGGTAGCTGGTCGCCAGCCCCCTCGCTAGTTTCTGTGGTAGCTGGTCGCTGACTCGCTGGCTTTCTGTGGTAGCTGGTCGCTGACTCCCGCTGGCTCTGTGGTAGCTGGTCGCTGACTCCCGCTGGCTCTGTGGTAGCTGGTCGCTGACTCGCTGGTTTCAGTGGTAGCTGGTCGCTGACTCGCTGGCTCTGTGGTAGCTGGTCGCTGACTCGCTGGTTCTGTGGTAGCTGGTCGCTGCCCCCGCTGGCTCTGTGGTAGCTGGTCGCTGACTCCCGCTGGCTCAGTGGTAGCTGGTCGCTGACTCGCTGGCTCTGTGGTAGCCGGTCGCCAGCCCCCCGCTAGTTTGTGGTAGCTGGTCGCTGACTCGCTGGTTTCTGTGGTAGCTGGTCGCTGACTCGCTGGTTTGTGGTAGCTGGTCGCTGACTCCGCTGGCTCTGTGGTAGCTGGTCGCCAGTCCCTCGCTGCTCTGTGGTAGCTGGTCGCTGACTCGCTGGCTCTGTGGTAGCTGGTCGCTGACTCGCTGGCTCTGTGGTAGCTGGTCGCTGACTCCCGCTGGTTTCTGTGGTAGCTGGTCGCTGCTCCCGCTGGTTTCTGTGGTAGCTGGTCGCTGACTCCGCTGGCTCTGTGGTAGCTGGTCGCTGACTCCTGCTTTTCTGTGTAGCTGGTCGCTGACTCGCTGGCTCTGTGGTAGCTGGTCGCTGACTCGCTGGCTCTGTGGTAGCTGGTCGCTGACTCCCGCTGGCTCTGTGGTAGCTGGTCGCTGACTCCGCTGGCTCTGTGGTAGCTGGTCGCTGACTCGCTGGCTCTGTGGTAGCCGGTCGCTGACTCCTCGCTGGCTCTGTGGTAGCTGGTCGCTGACTCCCGCTGGCTCTGTGGTAGCCGGTCGCTGACTCCCGCTGGTTTCTGTGGTAGCTGGTCGCTGACTCTCGCTGGCTCTGTGGTAGCTGGCTCGCTGGCTCAGTGTGGTAGCTGGGTCGCTGACTCTCGCTGGCTCTGTGGTAGCTGGTCGCTGACTCCCGCTGGTTCTGTGGTAGCTGGTCGCTGACCCTCGCTGGCTCTGTGGTAGCTGGTCGCTGGCTCGCTGGTTTCTGTGGTAGCTGGTCGCTGACTCCGCTGGTTTCTGTGGTAGCTGGTCGCTGACCTCGCTGGCTCTGTGGTAGCTGGTCGCTGACTCCCGCTGGCTCTGTGGTAGCTGGTCGCTGACTCGCTGGTCTGTGGTAGCTGGTCGCTGACTCGCTGGCTCTGTGGTAGCTGGTCGCTGACTCGCTTTCTGTGGTAGCTGGTCGCTGACCTCCGCTGGCTCTGTGGTAGCTGGTCGCTGACTCGCTGGTCTGTGGTAGCTGGTCGCTGACTCGCTGGTTTCTGTGGTAGCTGGTCGCTGACTCCCGCTGGCTCTGTGTGGTAGCTGGTCGCTGGCTCCGCTGGTTCTGTGGTAGCTGGTCGCTGACTCGCTGGCTCTGTGGTAGCTGGTCGCTAGCCCCCGCTAGCTCTGTGGTAGCTGGTCGCTGACTCTCGCTGGTTTCTGTGGTAGCTGGTCGCTGACTCGCTGGTTTCTGTGGTAGCTGGTCGCTGACTCCCGCTGGTTTCTGTGGTAGCTGGTTCGCTGCTCTCGCGCTGGCTCTGTGGTAGCTGGTCGCTGACTCGCTGGTTTCTGTGGTAGCTGGTCGCTGACTCGCTGGCTCTGTGGTAGCTGGTCGCTGACTCTCGCTGGTTTCTGTGGTAGCTGGTCGCTAGCTATCTCTGTGGTAGCCGGTCGCTGACTCTGGTTTCTGTGGTAGCCGGTCGCTAGCTCGCTGCTCTGTGGTAGCTGGTCGCTGACTCTCGCTGGCTCTGTGGTAGCTGGTCGCTGACTTCGCTGGCTCTGTGGTAGCTGGTCGCTGACTCGCTGGCTCAGTGGTAGCTGGTCGCTGGCTCTGTGGTAGCTGGTCGCTGACTGCTGGTCTGTGGTAGCTGGTCGCTGGTTTCGCCAGCTCTGTGGTAGCTGGTCGCTGACTCCCGCTGGCTGTGGTAGCTGGTCGCTAGCCCTCGCTAGCTCTGTGGTAGCTGGTCGCTGACTCGCTGGTTTCTGTGGTAGCTGGTCGCTGACTCCGCTGGTGGTAGCTGGTCGCTGCTGGTAGCTGGTCTCCCGCTGGTTCTGTGGTAGCTGGTCGCTGACTCCGCTGGCTCTGTGGTAGCTGGTCGCTGACTCCCGCTGGTTTCTGTGGTAGCTGGTCGCTGACTCCCGCTGGATCTGTGGTAGCTGGTCGCTGACTCCCGCTGGCTCTGTGGTAGCTGGTCGCTGACTCGCTGGCTCTGTGGTAGCTGGTCGCTGACTCCCGCTGGCTCTGTGGTAG
This sequence comes from Scarus forsteni, assembly GCA_036419115.1. Taxonomy (NCBI): domain Eukaryota; kingdom Metazoa; phylum Chordata; class Actinopteri; order Labriformes; family Labridae; genus Scarus; species Scarus forsteni. Next base: position 5,663,227 of record JAZDUH010000043.1, read on the forward strand.
CTGGTCGCTGACTCGCTGGCTCTGTGGTAGCTGGTCGCTGAATCCCGCTGGCTCAGTGGTAGCTGGCTCCCGCTAGCTCTGTGGTAGCCGGTCGCTGACTTCGCTGGTTTCTGTGGTAGCTGGTCGCTAGCTCCCCGCTAGCTCTGTGGTAGCCGGTCGCTGACTTCGCTGGCTCTGTGGTAGCTGGTCGCTGACTCCCGCTGGCTCTGTGGTAGCTGGTCGCTGCCCCGCTGGCTCTGTGGTAGCTGGTCGCTGACTCTCGCTGGCTTTCTGTGGTAGCTGGTCGCTGACTCGCTGGCTCTGTGGTAGCTGGTCGCTGACTCGCTGGCTCTGTGGTAGCTGGTCGCTGACTCCCCGCTGGCTTCTGTGGTAGCCGGCTGACTCCCGCTGGTTTCTGTGGTAGCTGGTCGCTAGCCCCGCTAGTTCTGTGGTAGCTGGTCGCTGACTCGCTGGTCTGTGGTAGCTGGTCGCTGACTCGCTGGTTTCTGTGGTAGCTGGTCGCTGACTCCCGCTGGTTTCTGTGGTAGCTGGTCGCTGACTCTCGCTGGTTTCTGTGGTAGCTGGTCGCTGACTCGCTGGCTCTGTGGTAGCTGGTCGCTGACTCCCGCTGGTTTCTGTGGTAGCTGGTCGCTGACTCGCTGGTTTCTGTGGTAGCTGGCGCCCTCGCTGGTTCTGTGGTAGCCGGTCGCTGACTCGCTGGCTGTGGTAGCTGGTCGCTAGCCCCCGCTAGTTTCTGTGGTAGCTGGTCGCTGACTCCCCGCTGGCTCTGTGGTAGCTGGTCGCTGACTCCCGCTGGTTTCTGTGGTAGCTGGTCGCTGACTCGCTGGCTCTGTGGTAGCTGGTCGCTGACTTCGCTGGCTCTGTGGTAGCTGGTCGCTGACTTCGCTGGCTTTCTGTGGTAGCTGGTCGCTGACTCCCGCTGGCTCTGTGGTAGCCGGTCGCTGACTCGCTGGTTTCTGTGGTAGCTGGTCGCTGACTCGCTGGCTCTGTGGTAGCTGGTCGCTGACTCTCGCTGGCTCTGTGGTAGCTGGTCGCTGACTCGCTGGCGCTGGTCGCTGGCTCTGTGGTAGCTGGTCGCTGACTCCCGCTGGCTCTGTGGTAGCTGGTCGCTGACTCCCGCTGGCTCTGTGGTAGCTGGTCGCTGACTCGCTGGCTCTGTGGTAGCTGGTCGCTGACTCCCCGCTGGCTCTGTGGTAGCTGGTCGCTGACTCCGCTGGCTCTGTGGTAGCTGGTCGCTGACTCCCGCTGCTCTGTGGTAGCTGGTCGCTGACTCCCGCTGGCTCTGTGGTAGCTGGTCGCTGACTCCCGCTGGCTCTGTGGTAGCTGGTCGCTGACTCCCCGCTGGCTCTGTGGTAGCTGGTCGCTGACTCCCGCTGGCTCTGTGGTAGCTGGTCGCTGACTCCGCTGGCTCTGTGGTAGCTGGTCGTGAGCTGGTCGCTGACTCGCTGGCTCTGTGGTAGCTGGTCGCTGACTCCCGCTGGCTCTGTGGTAGCTGGTCGCTGACTCGCTGGCTCAGTGGTAGCCGGTCGCTAGGCTCCCCGCTAGCTCTGTGGTAGCCGGTCGCTGACTCGCTGGTTTCTGTGGTAGCTCGCTGACTCTCGCTGTTTCTGTGGTAGCTGGTCGCTGACTTCCGCTGGCTCTGTGGTAGCTGGTCGCTGACTCCCCGCTGGCTTTCTGTGGTAGCTGGTCGCTGACTCGCTGGTTTCTGTGGTAGCCGGTCGCTGACTCGCTGGTTTCTGTGGTAGCTGGTCGCTGACTCCCGCTGGCTCAGTGGTAGCTGGTCGCTGACTTCGCTGGTTTCTGTGGTAGCTGGTCGCTGACTCGCAATGGTTTCTGTGGTAGCTGGTCGCTGACTCCCGCTGGTTTCTGTGGTAGCTGGTCCTTCTGGTTTCTGTGGTAGCTGGTCGCTGACTCCTCGCTGGTTTCTGTGGTAGCTGGTCGCTAGCCCCCGCTAGCTCTGTGGTAGCCGGTCGCTGACTCCCGCTGGCTCTGTGGTAGCTGGTCGCTAGCCCACGCTAGCTCTATAGTAGACGGTCGCTGACTCCCGCTGGCTCTGTGGTAGCTGGTCGCTGACTCCCGCTGGCTCTGTGGTAGCTGGTCGCTGACTCCCGCTGGTTTGTGGTAGCTGGTCGCTGACTCGCTGGCTCTGTGGTAGCTGGTCGCTGACTCGCTGGCTCAGTGGTAGCTGGTCGCTGACTTCGCTGGCTCTGTGGTAGCTGGTCGCTGACTCACTGGTCTGTGGTAGCTGGTCGCTAGACTCCCGCTGGTTCTGTGGTAGCTGGTCGCTGACTCTCGCTGGCTCTGTGGTAGCTGGTCGCTGACTCCCGCTGGTTTCTGTGGTAGCTGGTCGCTGACTCGCTGGTTTCTGTGGTAGCTGGTCGCTGACTCCCGCTGGCTCTGTGGTAGTCGCTCGACTTCGCTGGCTTCTGTGGTAGCTGGTCGCTGACTCCCGCTGGCTCTGTGGTAGCTGGTCGCTGACTCCCGCTGGCTCTGTGGTAGCTGGTCGCTGACTCGCTGGCTCTGTGGTAGCTGGTCGCTGACTCGCTGGTTCTGTGGTAGCTGGTCGCTGACTCCTCGCTGGCTCTGTGGTAGCTGGTCGCTGACTCTTCACTGCTCACTGGTGCCTGTGGCGACTCCACGCCAGGCTCTGTGGTAGCTCGGTCGCTGACTTCCTGCTGGCACTGTGGTAGTTGGTCGCCAGCCCTCGCTAGCTCTGTGGTAGCTGGCGCTGGTGGCTGACTCCCGCTGGCTCTGGTAGCTGGTCGCTGACTCGCTGGCTCTGTGGTAGCTGGTCGCTGACTCTCGCTGGCTCTGTGGTAGCTGGTCGCTAGCCCCGCTGGCTCTGTAGTGGTAGCTGGTCGCTGACTCGCTGGCTCTGTGGTAGCTGGTCGCTGACTCCCGCTGGTTCTGTGGTAGCTGGTCGCTGACTCGCTGGCTCTGTGGTAGCTGGTCGCTGACTCCGCTGGCTCTGTGGTAGCTGGTCGCCAGCCCGGCTGGCTCTGTGGTAGCTGGTCGCTGACTCGCTGGCTCTGTGGTAGCTGGTCGCTAGCCCCGCTATCTCTGTGGTAGCTGGTCGCTGACTCGCTGGCTCTGTGGTAGCTGGTCGCTGACTCCCGCTGTTTCTGTGGTAGCTGGTCGCTGACTCCCCGCTGGCTCTGTGGTAGCTGGTCGCTGACTCCCGCTGGCTCTGTGGTAGCTGGTCGCTGACTCGCTGGCTCTGTGGTAGCTGGTCGCTGACTCGCTGCTCTGTGGTAGCTGGTCGCTGACTCTATCTCTGTGGTAGCTGGTCGCTGACTCGCTGGTTTCTGTGGTAGCTGGTCGCTAGTCCCCGCTGGTTTCTGTGGTAGCTGGTCGCTGACTCGCTGGCTCAGTGGTAGCTCCTCGCTGGCTCTGTGGTAGCTGGTCGCTGACTCCCGCTAGCTCTGTGGTAGCTGGTCGCTGACTCCCGCTGGCTCTGTGGTAGCTGGTCGCTGACTCCGCTGGCTCTGTGGTAGCTGGTCGCTGACTCGCTGGCTCTGTGGTAGCTGGTCGCTGACTCGCTGGCTCTGTGGTAGCTGGTCGCTGACTCCCGCTGGCTCTGTGGTAGCTGGTCGCTGACTCCCGCTGGCTCTGTGGTAGCTGGTCGCTGACTCCCGCTGGCTCTGTGGTAGTGGCTCTGTGGTAGCTGGTCGCTGACTGCTGGTTTCTGTGGTAGCTGGTCGCTGACTCGCTGGCTCTGTGGTAGCTGGTCGCTGACTCGCTGGTTTCAGTGGTAGCTGGTCGCTGACTCCCGCTGGCTCTGTGGTAGCTGGTCGCTGACCGCTGGCTCTGTGGTAGCTGGTCGCTGACTCCGCTGGCTCTGTGGTAGCTGGTCGCTGACTCGCTGGCTCTGTGGTAGCTGGTCGCTGACTCGCTGGCTCTGTGGTAGCTGGTCGCTGACTCCCGCTGGCTCAGTGGTAGCTGGTCGCTGACTCGCTGGCTCTGTGGTAGCTGGTCGCTGACTCCCGCTGGCTCTGTGGTAGCTGGTCGCTGACTCGCTGGTCTGTGGTAGCTGGTCGCTGACTCGCTGGCTCTGTGGTAGCTGGTCGCTGACTCCCGCTGCTCTGTGGTAGCTGGTCGCTGACTCCCGCTGGCTCTGTGGTAGCTGGTCGCTGACTCCCGCTGGCTCTGTGGTAGCCGGTCGCTGACAGCCCCGCTGGTGTGGTAGCTGGTCGGTAGCTGACTCGCTGGTTTCTGTGGTAGCTGGTCGCTGACTCCCCGCTGGCTCTGTGGTAGCTGGTCGCTGACTCGCGCTGGCTCTGTGGTAGCTGGGTCGCTGACTCCCGCTGGCTCTGTGGTAGCTGGTCGCTGACTCCCGCTGGCTCTGTGGTAGCTGGTCGCTGACTCGCTGGTTCTGTGGTAGCTGGTCGCTGACTCGCTGGCTCTGTGGTAGCTGGTCGCTGACTCGCTGGCTCTGTGGTAGCTGGTCGCTGACTCCCGCTGGCTCTGTGGTAGCTGGTCGCTGACTCGCTGGCTCTGGTAGCTGGCCGCTGACTCCTGCTGGCTCTGTGGTAGCTGGTCGCTGACTCGCTGGTTTCTGTGGTAGCTGGTCGCTGACTCCCGCTGGCTCTGTGGTAGCTGGCTGGCTCTGTGGTAGCTGGTCGCTGACTACCGCTGGCTCTGTGGTAGCTGGTCGCTAGCCCCCGCTAGCTCTGTGGTAGCTGGTCGCTGACTCCCGCTGGCTCTGTGGTAGCTGGTCGCTGGCTCCCGCTGGCTCTGTGGTAGCTGGTCGCTGTCTCCCGCTGGCTCTGTGGTAACTGGTCGCTGACTCGCTGGCTCAGTGGTAGCCGGTCGCTGACTCAAGCTGGCTCAGTGGTAGCTGGTCGCTGACTCCCGCTGGCTCTGTGGTAGCTGGTCGCTGACTCCCGCTGGCTCTGTGGTAGCTGGTCGCTGACTCCCGCTGGCTCTGTGGTAGCTGGTCGCTGACTCCCGCTGGCTCTGTGGTAGCCGGTCGCTAGCCCCCGCTAGCTCTGTGGTAGCTGGTCGCTGACTCCCGCTGGCTCTGTGGTAGCTGGTCGCTGACTCGCTGGCTCTGTGGTAGCTGGTCGCTGATTCGCGCTGGTTTCTGTGGTAGCCGGGTCGCCCTCGCTGGCTCTGTGGTAGCTGGTCGCTGACTCGCTGGTTTCTGTGGTAGCTGGTCGCTGACTCCGCTGGCTCTGTGGTAGCTGGTCGCTGACTCGCTGGTTTCAGTGGTAGCTGGTCGCTGACTCCGCTGCTCTGTGGTAGCCGGTCGCTGACTCCCCGCTGGTTTCTGTGGTAGCTGGTCGCTGACTCCGCTGGCTCTGTGGTAGCTGGTCGCTGACTCCGCTGGCTCTGTGGTAGCTGGTCGCTGACTCCCGCTGGCTCTGTGGTAGCTGGTCGCTAGCCCCGCTGGCTCTGTGGTAGCTGGTCGCTGAGCCCCGCTGGCTCAGTGGTAGCTGGTCGCTGACTCACGCTCGCTCTGCGGTAGCTGGTCGCTGACCCCCCCTGGCTCCGTGGTAGCCGGTCGCTCACTCCCGCTGGCTCTGTGGTAGCTGGTGGCTGACCCCGCTGGCTCTGTGGTAGCTGGTCGCTGACTCCCGCTGGCTCTGTGGTAGCTGGTCTGGCTCTCGCTGGGTTCTGTGGTAGTCGCTGACTCGCTAGCTCTGTGGTAGCCGGTCGCTGACTCGCTGGCTCTGTGGTAGCTGGTCGCTGACTCCCGCTGGTTTCTGTGGTAGCTGGTCGCTTCCTCGCTGGTTTCTGTGGTAGCTGGTCGCTGACTCGCTGGCTCTGTGGTAGCTGGTCGCTGACTCCGCTGGCTCTGTGGTAGCTGGTCGCTAGCCCCCGCTAGCTCAGTGGTAGCTGGTCGCTGACTCCCGCTGGCTCAGTGGTAGCTGGTCGCTGACTCCGGCTGGCTCAGTGGTAGCTGGTCGCTGGCTCTCGCTGGCTCTGTGGTAGCCGGTCGCTGACTCCCGCTGCCTCAGTGGTAGCTGGTCGCTGATTTCCGCTGGCTCTGTGGTAGCTGGTCGCTGACTCCAGCTGGCTCTGTGGTAGCTGGTCGCTGGCTCCCGCTGGCTCTGTGGTAGCTGGTCGCTGACTCCGCTGGTTTCTGTGGTAGCTGGTCGCTGACTCCTGCTGGCTCTGTGGTAGCTGGTCGCTGACTCCTGCTGGCTCTGTGGTAGCTGGTCGCTAGTCCCCGCTAGTTCTGTGGTAGCTGGTCGCTGACTCCCGCTGGCTCAGTGGTAGCTGGTCGCTCCCGCTGGCTGTGGTAGCTGGTCGCTGACTCGCTGGCTCTGTGGTAGCTGGTCGCTGACTCGCTGGCTCTGTGGTAGCTGGTCGCTGACTCCCGCTGGCTCTGTGGTAGCTGGTCGCTGACTCCCGCTGGCTCTGTGGTAGCTGGTCGCTGACTGCTCTGTGGTAGCTGGTCGCTGACTCCGCTGGCTCAGTGGTAGCTGGTCGCTGCCTCCCGCTGGCTCTGTGGTAGTTGGTCGCTAGCCCCCGCTATCTCTGTGGTAGCCGGTCGCTGACCCCCGCCGGCTCAGTGGTAGCTGGTCGCTAGCCCCCGCTAGCTCTGTGGTAGCTGGTCGCTGACTCCCGCTGGCTCTGTGGTAGCTGGTCGCTGACTCCCGCTGGCTCTGTGGTAGCTGGTCGCTGACTCCCGCTGGCTCTGTGGTAGCTGGTCGCTGACTCCCGCTGGCTCTGTGGTAGCTGGTCGCTGACTCCCGCTGGCTCTGTGGTAGCTGGTCGCTGACTCCCGCTGGCTCTGTGGTAGCTGGTCGCTGACTCCCGCTGGCTCTGTGGTAGCTGGTCGCTGAGCTGGCTCTGTGGTAGCTGGTCGCTGACTCCCGCTGGCTCTGTGGTAGCTGGTCGCTGACTCCCGCTGGCTCTGTGGTAGCTGGTCGCTGACTCCCGCTGGCTCTGTGGTAGCTGGTCGCTGACTCCCGCTGGCTCTGTGGTAGCTGGTCGCTGACTCCCGCTGGCTCTGTGGTAGCTGGTCGCTAGCCCCCGCTAGCTCTGTGGTAGCTGGTCGCTGACTCCCGCTGGCTCTGTGGTAGCTGGTCGCTAGCCCCCGCTAGCTCTGTGGTAGCTGGTCGCTGACTCCCGCTGGCTCTGTGGTAGCTGGTCGCTGACTCCCGCTGGCTCTGTGGTAGCTGGTCGCTGACTCCCGCTGGCTCTGTGGTAGCTGGTCGCTGACTCCCGCTGGCTCTGTGGTAGCTGGTCGCTGACTCCCGCTGGTTCTTTGGTAGCTGGTCGCTGACTCCCGCTGGCTCTGTGGTAGCTGGTAGCTGGTCGCTGACTCGCTGGCTCTGTGGTAGCTGGTCGCTGACTCCGCTGGCTCTGTGGTAGCTGGTCGCTGACTCCCGCTGGCTCTGTGGTAGCTGGTCGCTGACTCGCTGGCTCAGTGGTAGCTGGTCGCTGACTTCGCTGGCTCTGTGGTAGCTGGTCGCTGACTCCCCGCTGGCTCTGTGGTAGCCGGTCGCTGACTCCTGCTCTGTGGTAGCTGGTCGCTGACTCGCTGGCTCTGTGGTAGCTGGTCGCTGACTCCCGCTGGCTCAGTGATAGCAGGTCACTGACTCCCGGTGGCTCTGTGGTAGCTGGCTAGCCCCGCTGGCTCTGTGGTAGCTGGTCGCTGACTCCCGCTGGTTTCTGTGGTAGCTGGTCGCTGACTCCCGCTGGCTCTGTGGTAGCTGGGTCGCTGACTCTCGCTGGCTCTGTGGTAGCTGGTCGCTGACTCCCGCTGGCTCTGTGGTAGCTGGTCGCTGACTCGCTGGCTCAGTGGTAGCTGGTCGCTGACTCGCTGGCTCTGTGGTAGCTGGTCGCTGAGCTGGCTCTGTGGTAGCTGGTCGCTGACTCCCGCTGGCTCTGTGGTAGCTGGTCGCTGACTCGCTGGCTCTGTGGTAGCTGGTCGCTGACTCGCTGGCTCAGTGGTAGCTGGTCGCTGACTCCCGCTGGCTCTGTGGTAGCTGGTCGCTGCCCTCGCTGCTCTGTGGTAGCTGGTCGCTGACTTCGCTGCTGGTTTCTGTGGTAGCTGGTCGCTGACTCCCGCTGGCTCTGTGGTAGCTGGTCGCTGACTCGCTGGTTCTGTGGTAGCTGGTCGCTGACTCCGCTGGCTCTGTGGTAGCTGGTCGCTAGCCTCGCTAGCTCTGTGGTAGCTGTCGCTGACTCGCTGGTTCTGTGGTAGCTGGTCGCTGACTTTCGCTGGCTCTGTGGTAGCTGGTCGCTGACTCCCGCTGGCTCTGTGGTAGCTGGTCGCTGACTCCCGCTGGCTCTGTGGTAGCTGGTCGCTGACTCGCTGGCTCTGTGGTAGCTGGTCGCTGGCTCCCGCTGGCTCTGTGGTAGCCGGTCGCTGACTCGCTCTCTGTGGTAGCCAGTCGCTGACTCCGCTGGCTCTGTGGGAGCCGGTCGCTAGCCCCCACTAGCTCTGTGGTAGCCGGACGTTGACTCCCGCTGGCCCTGTGGTAGCTGGTCGCTGACTTCCGCTGGCTCTTTGGTAGCTGGTCGCTGACTGACGCTGGCTCTGTGGTAGCTGGTCGCTGACTCCCGCTGGCTCTGTGGTAGCTGGTCGCTGACTCCCGCTGGCTCAGTGGTAGCTGGTCGCTGACTCCCGCTGGCTCTGTGGTAGCCGGTCGCTAGCCCCCGCTATCTCTGTGGTAGCCGGTCGCTGACTCCCGCTGGCTCTGTGGTAGCCGGTCGCTAGCCCCCGCTAGCTCTGTGGTAGCTGGTCGCTGACTCCCGCTGGCTCTGTGGTAGCTGGTCGCTGACTCCCGCTGGTTCTGTGGTAGCTGGTCGCTGACTCGCTGGCTCTGTGGTAGCTGGTCGCTGACTGGCTCTGTGGTAGCCGGTCGCCAGCTCCCTGCTATCTCTGTGGTAGCTGGTCGCTGACTCGCTGGTTTCTGTGGTAGCTGGTCGCTGACTCCTCGCTAGCTTTCTGTGGTAGCTGGTCGCTGACTCTCGCTGGTTTCTGTGGTAGCTGGTCGCTGACTCCCGCTAGCTCTGGTAGCTGGTCGCTGACTCGCTGGCTGTGGTAGCTGGTCGCTGACTCGCTGGTGGTAGCTGGTCGCTGACTCCCGCTGGCTCTGTGGTAGCTGGTCGCTGACTTCGCTGGTTTCTGTGGTAGCTGGTCTGGTCGCTGACTCGCTGGTTTCTGTGGTAGCTGGTCGCTGACTCCCGCTGGCTCTGTGTGGTAGCCGGTCGCTGACTCGCTGGTTTCAGGTAGCTGGTCGCTGACTCGCTGGTCTGTGGTAGCTGGTCGCTGACTCCCGCTAGCTCTGTGGTAGCCGGTCGCTGCCTCCCGCTGGTTTTGTGGTAGTTGGTCGCTGGCTCCCAATGGCTCTGTGGTAGCCGGTCTCTAGCCCCCGCTAGCTCCGTGGTAGCGGGTCGGTGTCTCCCGCTGGTTTCTGTGGTAGCTGGTCGCTGACCCGCTGGTTTCTGTGGTAGCTCGCTGACTCCCAATGGCTCTGTGGTAGCTGGTCGCTGACTCCCTCTGGCTCTGTGGTAGCTGGTCGCTGACTCCCGCTGGCTCTGTGGTAGCTGGTCGCTGACTCCCGCCTGCTCTGTGGTAGCTGGTCGCTGACTCCCGCTGGCTCTGTGGTAGCTGGTCGCTGGCTCCCGCTGGCTCTGTGGCAGCTGGTCGCTAGCCCCCGCTAGCTCTGTGGTAGCTGTTCGCTGACTCCTGCTGGCTCTGTGGTAGCCGGTCGCCAGCCCCCGCTAGCTCTGTGGTAGCTGGTCGCTGACTCCCGCTGGCTCTGTGGTAGCTGGTCGCTGACTCCCGCTGGCTCTGTGGTAGCCGGTCGCTAGCCCCCGCTAGCTCTGTGGTAGCTGGTCGCTGACTCCCACTGGCTCAGTGGCAGCTGGTCGCTGACTGCCGCTGGCTCTGTGGTAGCCGGTCGCTAGCCCCCGCTGGCTCTGTGGTAGCCGGTCGCTGACTCCCGCTGGCTCTGTGGTAGCCGGTCGCTGACTCCCGCTGGCTCTGTGGTAGCCGGTCGCTGACTCCCGCTGGCTCTGTGGTAGCCGGTCGCTGACTCTCGCTGGCTCTGTGGTAGCTGGTCGCTGGCTCTCGCTGGCTCTGTGGTAGCCGGTCGCTGACTCCCATTGGCTCTGTGGTAGCCGGTCGCTAGCCCCCGCTAGCTCTGTGGTAGCTGGTCGCTGACTCCCGCTGGCTCTGTGGTAGCTGGTCGCTGACTCCCGCTAGCTCTGTGGTAGCTGGTCGCTGACTCTCGCTGGCTCTGTGGTAGCTGGTCGCTGACTCCCGCTAGCACTTTGGTAGCCGGTCGCTAGCCCCCGCTGGCTCTGTGGTAGCCGGTCGCCAGCCCTCTCTAGTTGTGTGGTAGCTGGTCGCTGACTCCCGCTGGCTCTGTGGTAGCTGGTCGCTGGCTCCCGCTGGCTCTGTGGTAGCCGGTCGCTAGCCCCCGCTAGCTCTGTGGCAGCTGGTCGCTGACTCCCGCTGGCTCTGTGGTAGCTGGTCGCTGACTCCCGCTGGCTCTGTGGTAGCCGGTCGCCGACTCACGCTGGCTCCTATAAAATGGTCTGTTAATCTTTTTATTTTATATAATAAATAGAGGTGCAGTCATGTCATTTGTGTAGGTCGCCTGAGGCAGCAGAAGAGGATAATAACATATTAAGACTGTAAAATTTCTGATAATAATTTGAAATGGTCTAGTTTATAATGCATTAGAAGCACATGCATAAGACGTTATAATGCATGTATAATGCTTCATAAGTGTCATTATAATGGTGTATAACCATGTAAAAGAACTTGTACCAAGGTTTATAAAGTATTACAAGTGTGGACGTAATGTATTATAATCAAGGCTTTTTAATGTCTTATACCTGCATACTCAATGCAGGTATAAAACATTAAAAAGCCTATAGCCTTATAAGGTTTACACTATAAACTCTTTATAAAACATTATAAAGGCTTGATTATAAAACATTACGTCCACACTTGTAATACTTTATAAACCTTGGTACAAGTTCTTATACATGGTTATACTTATAGTGACACTTATGAAGCATTATACATGCATTATAATGTCTTATGTATGTGCTTCTAATGCATTATAAACTAGACCTTTAAGTAAAGTGTTACCAAACATTTCAATAGTTTGTATTATAGTAGTTTTGTTGTTTGTTTTATTCTAAAAGTTTGGTGATTTTGTGTTTGGTCCGCTTTTGTCTTAGTGTGTATGAGGTACCTTTTTGTATGTGTATGTGATTGAGGGAGCTCTGTGTGTGTGGGCTTGAAGAAAGTGTGAGTGTATCTGTAACTGCAGTTTTTGCTCTGTTTCTTCTTTCTGGGGGTTTATATGTTTCTGGGGACAATAAGGTTACTGAGAAAAAGTGGACTAATTGAAGGTTTGTGCCAAAGCTTGGATTGTAACATATGTATCTACATGTGTATGAATTCAGGCGGCAGCATAATGCTGGCAAATTGTCCAGGGATTGTTGTCTCTAAATAAGTCACTGCTCCAGGAAGATCTGAATTGTTTTGAACATAAGTCTGTTAACCCTTTAGGGAACAAGCTGTTCAAGCATCACTGAAACTAGAACTTTGCATAAGAGACAATGAATCAGGTCAGCTGGAGCTCCTAAAGCTTCAGGAGTAAATGAACCACTTGTCTGACTCCATATCAGACAATGGGCTTGTTAGCACAGCCTTCTGTGTGTGTGTGTGCATGGGTGACGTTTACTGGTCGGGAGCTGATAGTACACTGGAAGTCTCGGATACATTTAGGGGCGGAGCAAAGGGGTGTCTTGCAGCTGCGGTGAAATTTGACCCTCCCTACTTGTCACAGAGGCAAATCACCGTCTTCTCTATCACCCCCGAGTTGAACAAACAATTATGGAGGACACAAACAGAGATTGTTTAAATTCTCTGTTTACAAGTTTTGCCCCAAGTGTGCATGCCCACTGTTTTTTTGTCTGTTTCCGCTTGTTTCCGTCACATTGCTACAGCGCCCCAAGAGTTCTGGCATGTGTTTTACAGCGTTTTGATGCGTATCGTACGACTGCGTATTAGGGCCACTTGAAGAAATAAAAAAAATAAATGAAACCTCGAAAATCTTCGAGAAAAAACTCGAAATTTCTGTGTTTATGAAGTCACATATTTATGACTTAAAAAAGTAATACATTTGTGACTTTATAAAGTTGCAAATTTGCGACTTTATAAACTCGAAAATTTGATATAAACTCATATTTTGGGTCAATTGATCAACGTAGTTCCCAACCCGGCCCTTCATTTTAATCAATCTGATGAAGACTGTGAGCTAAAACCTCATTTTCATCCAAATGAGCCTCTTTTGAGCCAGAAAGCTTCACTTTGTCTCAATGAACTGCAGTGATGGCTGGCTCGCCAGTTTAGGGACCGATGGCAAATTACCATATTGGAGTAATAGTGTAAATGGAAATTCAGTAACTTAACCAGAAGGACATATAACTTTATAATAACAGCACACATAAATAACCATAGGTTGTTTATAGTAGATGTCATAGTTTATTAAGATTTAGGATATTTTAGAAATAGTTTTAATGCCATTTGTTTTTTTTAATTATTATTGTTGACATACTGTACTGTGTATTTATTAATAGGTAATGACTTTAAAAACTGCAATAACTTTACTGTTTGACTGTAGTGGCACCAAAGCCACTAGCCAAAGCCAGTTTATAATACAGCTCTGCGCAAGATGAATATGTTTAAATTCAATCATATAGCTTTTACATAAAAAAGTATATTCATAAATAGGTAATGAATATCAGAACTGTCGTAACTTAACTGTTGTTGACTGTAGGAACACCAAACCTATCTATCTATCTATCTATCTATCTATCTATCTATCTATCTATCTATCTAATATAGATAGATAGTTTTGCCCCAAGTGTGCATGCCCACTGTTTTTTCGTCTGTTTCCGCTCGTTTCCGTCTTATTGTTACAGTGCCCCAAGAGGTCTGGCATGTGTTTTATAGCGTTTTGATGCGTATCGAGTGCATTCATGTACACACGCATTTTCTGAGACGCCTTCGTCTTGATTACGATGGTTTTGGAAACTGTTAAGCGTTTTGTCTTCGTGTGGACGGGGCCTTAGATTTATGCGTCATCCAACATTGTTTCAAATGATTTACCTTATGGTTGATGGATTTATGTGACATTTGTTTTTCTCCTTTTTCAATTGGGGTGCATATGAGAGAGGAGCCGTGGATTTTTGACACAGTGGGGTGACGAAAAGCTGAACCAGATCGAGACTGTGCTTCCAAGTCCTGGATCCAGCCCAAGTTCAGGTGTGACTTTATCCACAAACTCTTTCATATAACATCTGCATTCTGCTTATGTGTGCACATTTATACAGGTTGGAAATGTTGATCTAAATGAAATCTAAGACTCGCTTTATCGCTTTTCTGTTTGGCAATCGAAAAATCCAAGAACGGAAAAACAAGCCTTTATCTTATATTTATTATGGGTTTATTTTTACGCAAGTAGGGATATAAAATACGTCCATCATTCCTTTCGTAAAGCTTGCTTTGCCTTCACCCGGAAGCACACTAAAAGAATATAGATATATAGTGAGAATTTGAAACTGAAGTTATAGAGAAACAATTATGGTTACGGATGAGGTTTTGAAATTGGCTTAAAGTGTGGCAAACTAATAATTTCACTAGAGGGCAGTAATACTCCGTAGTGTAGCTTTAGAAGCAGAATAAGGAGAAGAAGCAGCAGCGTAGAAGAAGGAAGTGCTTCAGGGTGAAGGCAAAGCAAGCTTTAAGAAAGGGATGGATCTCTTTATCCCGACTTGTATAAAAATAAACCCGTAATAGATATCAGATTAAGGCTTGTTTTTCCATTTTTGGATTTTCGACCAAACTAAAAAAGGAAAGAGTCGATCTCAAGGGGAATGATTTCTTCGTTGATAAAAAACTCAATGGTCTCTTCCTCCCAGTCGCCCACGTTGCCGAGCCCAACTTATCAGTGTCCACTCCTCCTCTGAGCTCCAGGCAGATGCTCTTCTGTTCTTGGTAAGACTGCAGCGCTGCTTCCCTGTAGCGACGGTACCTCCATCATGGCCCTGCGCTTTGTCCACCAGCTCCTTGAAGCCTTGGATTGGCTGAGACGATCCTTCTACTCAAAGATCTTGGAGTACTTCTTCAGATCCTTTTGATCATCTTGATCTGGTCTGAGCTGAGCAGAGTGCATACTGTATATGCATATAATTCACACATTTATCTATAAAATCCTCCTTTAATTTGAATTGGCTGGGAGTACTTACATGTGATCGCCTAGGCAGAGGGATCGTGAGAGAATTTTCCTGTCTAGATGGTTTGATGGAATAAAGAAAGTAATGGGTGCCTGACAGGTTTTTCGCTCTCACACTCCAGAAATTTAAGATTATCTGCAGGAGGAAACATTTGTTCTGGCATTTTTGGACATCTACCTATGTTTCAAGACTTTGTAGTCTTGAAGGGGGAAAATATGAAGTATATGATTTGAATGCTTCTTTGTTCACTCAGGGCACAGATGGCCAGATTTCTTCACATTTATACTCCTCACAAAACTGAACCCCTGTGGTTAGGTAAACAGCTGAGGACTTAAGAATGATACCTACACTGTAAAGAAAAAAAAATCGTAAAAAAAAAAAAGGTAATTTTCCAGCAGCTGGGGCGCCCAAAAAATACCGTGAAATAACAGAAAATTGCTTTCTCATAAAAATACAGTTTCTTTCCTTACTTAAAATGCAGTTTGTAGTTGTAATTTTAACAAGCGTTTGCATTAATTTAAGGTTCTTTAACGTTTAATTACAAACATTTAACGTTAAAAAACAAATTACCCATAAAGATGGTAAATCGACATTGTAATACGAAGAATTATGCTTAAATTTACAGGAATGTGCTGCTAATAGTTGGTTTTAATGACATTATTGTTATTTTTTATGTATTTTTTGGGCATTTTGTGCCTTCATTGATAGGAGAGAGACAGTGGATAGGCTTGTGAAAGGGGTGAGAGAGTAGGGGAAGACACTCTGCAAACTGCTCACAGACGGATTCAACCTAGACCGGCAGACGCTGAGTACATGGGGGTGCCTGGTTGCTCACCACTCCGCCAAACCAGCACCCCTTAAAGACATTATTTTATAGAAAAAGGGTTTTTTTAGAGTTGTAAAGTTGAATTTTACAGTTTATTCCTTTAAATAACAGAAAAATATTAGTGAAATTACAAAACACTTGTTAACGTATTTTAACTAAATATTCATATTTCTAATGGGATTTCTTTGTAAAAGAAGAGAAACATTGTGTTTTTTCAAAGTTACAGTAATTTCCTGTTATATTACATTTGACATGTAAAATCACATTTTATTTTTGTGAATTAATTGGCATTTTAAAAATACAAAAAAAAGTAAAATAAAAAGTAAAATACTGTTATATCTTTTTTTTTTTTACAGTGTAAGGCAATCAACAAAGGTTAAAATTGGCAAGGGTTACAGGGCCTTCACTTCAGGCTATCATGGGTCAGCCTGGTCATGTATCTTAAGATGCTCTGGTCCAATGAGAGTCCACTTAACATGCATGTCTTTGTTATATTTTAAGCAATGTCTGGTATAAATGCATGTCCTCTTACAGTGCTCGAGAGGTCTCATTTTGGCTTTGAGCCTCTCAGGCTGTCCATAGAGCCTGGTTCAGACATGTGCTTTGTTTGGAAATAAACTTTTCTTATATGCAAACAATTCTGTGTCGGAATATTCTATGTCTGTGTAAATAATAAAGTGCTGTCAAAATTAACGCTTGTTTTAGAGTATGTAAAATAGGTTAAAATATCAGAAAATTTGCACTTGTTCATCTACAGCTGTTTATAAGGAGAAACCCTGAAAATTCAAATCTGTTTTTTTATTTTTTCATGTAATTACACTCTATTTTTTTAGCATTTATAACATGATCATGACAAATTCTTAACAGTTTTTTTTTTTACTTTTATTTTTCATAAAAAATCGGTGAAAAATGTTCTCAACAAGGTAATTTTCCCTACACATTTATTGACAAGAAATACCAAAAAAAAAAAAGAAAAGAAAGGGAAAAAAAGGCAGAATTTTTAGTCATAGTGATAGAAGGGCCCAGGCCCGGCTGCAGAAACAAATTAGAGGGGGGCATTACATCTTTTTCAGGGGGCACACTGTTTTTGAACCTACATTTAATCTGCCTCGGACTGAACAGTGGCTCTGTCACTCCTACAGTTTTGACATATCATTTTCTCACTAAAACAGGCAGTTCATCCATAAATATATACAAACCCAAAACCAGTGAAGTTGGCACGTTGTGTAAATCTTAAATAAAAACAGAATACAATTATTTGCAAATCCCTTTCAACCTATATTCAATTGAATACACAGCAAAGACAAGATACTTAATGTTCAAACTGGTAAACTGTTATTTTTGAAAATATTAGCTCATTTGGAATTTAATGGCAGCAACACATTTCAAAAAAGCTGGCACAAGAGCAAAAAAGACTGAGAAAGTTGAGGAATGCTCATCAAACACTTATTTGGAACTTCCCACAGGTGAACAGGTGGGCGCCATGATTGGGTATAAAAACAGCTTCCCTGAAATGCTCAGTCATTCACAAACAAGGATGGGGCGAGGGTCACCACTTTGTGAACAAATGCGTGAGCAAATTGTCCAACAGTTTAAGAACAACATTTCTCAATGAGCTATTGCAAGGAGTTTAGGGATTTCATCATCTATGGTCCGTAATATCATCAAAAGGTTCAGAGAATCTGGAGGAATTACTGCACGAAGCAAGGCCCAAAACCAACATTGAATGCCCAAGACCTTCGATCCCTCAGATGGTACTGCATCAAAACCGCATCACTGTGTAAAGGATATCACCACATGGGCTCAGGAACACTTCAGAAAACCACTGTCAGTAACTACAGTTCGCTACATCTGTAAGTGCAAGTTAAAACTCTACTATGCAAAGCCAAAGCCATTTATCAACAACACCCAGAACGCCACGCCGGCTTCATGGGCCCGAGCTCATCTAAGATGGACTGATGCAAAGTGGAAAAGTGTTCTGTGGTCTGACCAGTCCACATTTCAAAATGTTTTTGGAAAATGTGGTCGTCATGTCCTCCGGACAAAAGAGGAAAAGAACCATCCGGACTGTTATAGGCGCAAAGTTCAAAAGCCAGCATCTGTGATGGTATGGGGGTGTATTAGTGCCCAAGGCATGGGTAACTTACACATCTGTGAAGGCACCATTAATGCTGAAAGGTACATACAGGTTTTGGAGCAACATATGTTGCCATCCAAGCAACGTCTTTTTCATGGACGCCCCTGCTTATTTCAGCAAGACAATGCCAAGCCACATTCTGCACGTGTTACAACAGCGTGACTTCGTAGTAAAAGAGTGCGGGTACTAGACTGGCCTGCCTGTAGTCCAGACCTGTCCCCCATTGAAAATGTGTGGCAAATTATGAAGTGTAAAGTACAACAATGGAGACCCCGGACTGTTGAACAACTTAAGCTGTACATCAAGCAAGAATGGGAAAGAATTCCACCTGAAAAGCTTCAAAAATTGGTCTCCTCAGTTCCCAAACGTTTACTAAGTGTTGTTAAAAGGAAAGGCGATGTAACACAGTGGTAAAAATGCCCCTGTGACAACTTTTTTGCAATGTGTTGCTGCCGTTAAATTCTAAGTTGATGATTATTTGCAAAAGAAAATGAAGTTTCTCAGCTTGTACATTTAGTATCTTGTCTTTGCTGTGTATTCAATTGAATATAAGTTGAAAAGGATTTGCAAATCATTGTATTCTGTTTTTATTTACGATTTACACAATGTGCCAACTTCACTGGTTTTTGGGTTGTATAAAACAACAAACAAAATGCAGTAGTGTAGTGCTGTGTTAATTTTTTAAACTTAGGAGGTGAAGAACAGCAATGGGAGCTGAGGCATTAAAAAAGCAGCAACATACAGCCACTATTCGAAACATAAGATGTCAACAGTCACACTGAAGTAAACAGCCATGCTAGAAGAGGGTTAGCTACAGCAGCTAGGGAGCAGGAGGAGGACAACAATGCAGTGTGTGACCCTTCTGCCTGCAAGTAAAAAACAGTTAAGGCCAGTTAAAGTTAAGAGCACTCTGGCAGACAGCAACTGAGTGAAACCTTCTGAAAACCCTCTCCTTTCACTCACTCCTAAATTTCTTAGTCAGGTCCTTCTCAAATGCCAGCTGGATGATGTTGGCCTTGCGCTGATGAAGCAAAGCTCAGCGATGCTCTGTGAAGACTGTTTTAAGAGTGGCAAATGAATTTTCACAGAATGCTGTGCCAGCTCCAAAAGTAAGTCCATGTGGGCTTTGCCTCCAGGGGCCTCTGGTACTGTTACACAATATGTCAGGATTAAGAAATAAGCTTGAAATAATTATCAATTAATCAATATCAATATATCATTGAACCACATCATGTCAAGTGTGATGTGTGCTATGTTTACTGCTTGATGCTGAAACATCTCAGTTTATTTTAAGAGGTCCCAATTGACTATGCCATGACAATCAGGCTATTTAATAATTTCAAAAGGAGCCTTGTAGCTTTTGAGATTTTTGAATTTAATAATAAACTCTCTGAAGCCTTAATTTTTATTAATTTAATGTTTATTTAACAGGACGATACATACAACATTGCCACAGAAGATGGGAAAAGGTGAATGTATATCAGATGTGTAGCTTCAGCTGATTTGCAGCCTTTGTCCCTGGTCAGGATTTAGAGTACAATAAATTATACAGAATACAGATACAATTATACAAATACAGTAATACAGTGAATACAGTCAATAAGTACCATGAATAAATAGGCACAGTTGTAGTACATTAGAGGCTAAAACACAAGTTACAGTTAACATTAAAGATTATTAAAATAGTATACTGATAATTACTTGTGAGAAATTAATGTTCACATTTCTGCTGCTGTTTAACTTTTGCACTGAACTTTAAAGCTCTGTTTGAGATTTAATTTCAGATGGTAAAGAATTCCAGAGGTGTATGCCTTAAACTGAGAGGGATGACTGCCCAAATGTTGTCCTGCACCTTTGGACTATACAGTTTTGTTTTGTTATGTTCCTTGTTATTGTCCTACAGCTGTCTGTCTTTGTAATATTCTGAGACATTACTTGTGGAGCCGGTCCATTTGAGCACTTGAAAACAACTTTCAGAAAGGATAATTTTATAAAGTTGGAAAAGGTCAACAAATTATATTTCTCAATAATTTTGCAGTGGTGCCATTTTTGTGGCTTCTGGTCTAAAAATTTCAAAGCTATAAGCACCTGCTCAATTGTTCATTTCGCCTCATCTGGTGGAGAAGAGTCACATTATGTGAATTAATAAATTGTGGCAAAAAACATGTATAAACGTGAGGCATTTAAGCACATTTAAGGACAGAGCTGCGGAGCAACGTGGTCCCATTCTCTCCCCCGTGCGTGCAGCTGCTCTCCCTGCCTGTACTGCACATGCAGTTCTGTCTCTCTCCGTCATAAGTCCCGTAATGCTTCCTCCATGGGAGCAAAGTCGCATCCATGGTGTAAGGCTGTGTAATGTGGCACGCAACATGGGACAAAGAATACACTGACACTCTGGAAACCTGCCTGTGAGGCTTTGGTGAAGCTGCAGAGGGTGCACTTCGCCTGTGCCGAGACCCGAGAGTAGAGCAGGTTGGAGCAGGCGAGCTTTCAGCGC
The DNA here is from genome assembly GCA_036419115.1 of Scarus forsteni. NCBI lineage: Eukaryota > Metazoa > Chordata > Actinopteri > Labriformes > Labridae > Scarus > Scarus forsteni. The sequence continues at coordinate 5,682,910 of JAZDUH010000043.1, forward strand.
ACCACCTTCCTCGCAGTTTTTTTGGCACGAAATTGTCACTGTGCCAACCTGCATCTGTCGGCACCTCCTCCTGGTGCGCCGTCACACCCATCTCGGCGAGGCCTGTCTACCAAATTGTAAAACTGGCTGCGCATGGCGGTACGCCGGACGAAATTGTTAGTGCGCGGGACACTGCCGATCATGAATATCTAGCTCGGTCACTATGGCTCAGTGACCCGCCTCCCACTACCTGTAATTGGCTAAGGCGTTGCCTTCCTTCGGTTGGATTGGTTTGATTGACTGACATAGATGGCATTAAGTGAAGATGGCTACTCTGACGGAAAAACAAATCCAAAAGCGCAATTGGCGGGTTCAAACCCCTTCACGCTCTTTCCAACCACCCAAAACCTCCAACTGGCTCACTCAAGACTGTCACAGGCTGTTTTCCTCTGATGCTCAGTGCAACCACAGCCTCTCTGTAGGACATTCAAGCTCATTACTATTGAAGAATTGGCACTTAATGATGAATAGGCCATGCCCCCTTTAACCTACTAACATGAAACTGCATCTTTCAGCTAATACTGGCCCCTAGAATATGCGCACCAATTTTTGTGATATTCCGACCAATCGTCTTTGAGATATAAACATGTGGTGTTTATAGCGCCACCTATGGGTTTAGCTCAAATTGGTTTTGCAGGCCGCTTCCCTGTCTCATTGTGAACCCACCCAGGAAATTTTGTGAGGATTGGGCAAAGGGTGTTGGAGTTATCATCAGTTATATTTAAGCTCCGCCCACCTTCTTAGATGTTTTGCTGGCTAGCGGCCATGTTTTTCATTTAATTGAGCTCATCTATGGGAGGCTTTGAAATGGTTGTCCCCTAAGTCCATTTCCTGAATTTCGTGCTGATTGAGTCAATTTTTGACAGTTCCTGTTAATATCATTGCTTTTACTTTTATGCAAATTAACAAAAATCCATAATAGCAGTGTTCATGGTTGCAAAGGTTTTTTGTAGAGGCATATCAGCCTAAACTGTCAATCGAACTTCAAGTCATTAGACTTTGTGGTATGGAAGTAATAGCCTGTAAATTTTGCAGATTTCGCTCGAACCTCTAGCGCCCCCATTAGGCCCGTTTCATGTCAGAATTTTTTTGCTGCATATCAGTGACATTTATAGATGACCTGCAAAGTTTTGTGTCTCCAGGTCATTCCTGCTCTCCAAAATTGAAGAAAAAGCAATATTCGTTAAGCTCCGCCCACTGCTAGGATGTTTTGGTTTACCGTGGCTACATTTTTTGACAGATCTTTTTCATTTATAATAGAAATGACTGTCTCAGTCCCCTGATGCCATATTGTAAAATTGGTGTTGATAGCATTAATATTTCAAACTTTCTATTCATTTTACTGTTTTTAACATTATGCAAATTAGGTCAAAATCGCTAATAGCAGCAGTGGTGGTGCAAGAGGCTTTTTCTAGAGGACTATCAGGTGAAGATGTGTGTTTATTTTCAAGTCAACAGGACTTACGGTGTGAAAGGGAGGGCCTTTCAAGTTTGGCCCTGTATGTTATAGCGCCCCCTATTGGTCAATTTTGATCACAATTTTTTTGCAGCACTCAGACATCATTTGTAGTTGACCTATTAAGTTTGGTGTCCCTAGGTCTTTTCAGTTTACCACAAATGAAGAAAATGTACTTAATGCTGAATAGGCCACGCCCACTTTCACCAAAAAATATGGTTTTAAAAATATCAGCTAATACTGGCCCCTAGAACATGCCCACAAAATTTGGTGAAATTCCAACCAATGGTCTTTGAGATATAAACATGTGGTGTTTATAGCGCCCCCTATGGGTTAAGCTGGAATTGCTTTTGCAGGCAGCTTCCCAGTGTCACTATGAAGCTAACCTGCAAGTTTGGTGATGATTGGGCAAAAGGTTTTGGAGTTATCTCCAATTATGTTTAAGCTCCGCCCACCACCTTAGATGTTTTGGTGGCTAGCAGCCATGTTTTTTCACCAATCTGGCTGATTTATAATAGAAACTTGTCTTTTTGTCCCTTGAGGCCATATACCAGATTTGGTGCTGATTGAGTCAATATTTCTCAACTTCTATTCATTTAAGTGTTTTTCAAATTATGCAAATTAGCAAAAAATCTAATTAGGCGGACTTTAGGGGTCCTTGAGGCTTTTTTGTAGAGCACATTGAGCTGGACTTAGGCCTTGATTTTCAAGTCAATCGGACTTACGGCGTGAGGGGCGTGGCCTTTCCAAAAAGCCAACTTTGAGCCTTAATTACAGCGCCACCTTGTGGCTGACTTGGCTCAAGACCTAGGCAACCCTGGTGCACATCATTACCTAGGCCTTGGCCAGTTTTCAGCCCTCTGGCTTATTCCAGCTCACGGGAATTTTGGCCTAAGCGGTAGAACGGAAATAAAAATAATAATAAATATAGCCGCAAGCGGCAATTGGCGGGTTCAAACCTTTTCCGGCCCCTTCCAACCACCCAAAACCTCAAAACTACACACTTGCACTGTCACAGGCTTTTTCCTCTAATGCTCCGTGCAATCACAGCTTTTCTCTTGGTCATTGAAGCTCATTGCAATTGAAGCATTGGTACTTAATGATGAATAGACCACGCCCCCTTCAACCGAATAACTTGAAACTGCAACTTTCAGCTAATACTGGCCCTGAGAATATGCTCACCAATTTTTGTGATATTCCGACCAATCGTCTATGAGATATAATCATGTGGTGTTTATAGCGCCACCTATGGGTTTAGCACAAATTAGTTTTTCAGGCTGCTTCCCTGTCTCATTGTAAAAACACCCAGTAAAATTAGTTAGGATTGGGCAAAGGGTGTTGGAGTTATCATCAGTTATATTTAAGCTCCGCCCACCTCCTTAGATGTTTTGCTGGCTAGCGGCCATGTTTTTCATTTAATTGGGCTCATCTTTGGTAGGCTTTAAAATGGTTGTCCCTAAGTCCATTTCCTGAATTTGGTGCTGATTGAGTCCATTTTTGAGAGGTTCTCTTAATATCATTGCTTTTACTTTTATGCAAATTAGCAAAAATCCATAATAGCAGTGTTCATGGTTGCAAAGGTTTTTGTAGAGGCATATCAGCCTAAACTTTAAACTGTCAATCGAACTTCAAGTCATTAGACTTTGTGGTATGGAAGTAATAGCCTGTAAATTTTGCAGATTTCGCTCAAAGCTCTAGCGCCCCCATCAGGCCCGATTTCATGTCAGAATTTTTGGCCACATATCAGTGACATTTATAGATGACCTGCCAAGTTTTGTGTCTCCAGGTCATTCCTGCTCTCCAAAATTGAAGAAAAAGCAATATTCACTAAGCTCCGCCCACTGCTAGGATGTTTTGGTTCACGTGGCTACATTTTTTGACAGATCTTCCTCATTTATAATAGAAATGACTGTCTCAGTCCCCTGATGCCATATTGTGAAATTGGTGTTGATAGCATTAATATTTCAAACTTTCTATTCATTTTAGTGTTTTTGGCATTATGCAAATTAGGCCAAAAATCGCTGAATAGCAGCAGTAATGGAGCAAGAGGCTTTTTTGTAGAGGACTATCAGGGGAAGATGTGTTTTGAGTTTCAAGTCAACAGGACTTATGGTGTGGAAGGGAGGGCCTTTCAAGTTTGGCACTGTATGTTATAGCGCCCCCTATTGGCCAATTTTGATCAAATTTTTTTTTGCATCACTCAGACATCATTTGTAGTTGACCTATAAATTTTGGTGTCCCTAGGTCATTTCAGTTGACCACAAATGAAGAAAATGTACTTAATGCTGAATAGGCCACGCCCACTTTCACCAAAAAATATGGCTTTTGAAACATCAGCTAGTACTGGCTCCTAGAACATGCCCACAAAATTTGGTGAAATTCCGACCAATGGTCTTTGAGATATAAACATGTGGTGTTTATAGCGCCCCCTATGGGTTAAGCTAGAACTGCTTTTGCAGGCAGCTTCCCAGTGTCACTATGAAGCTAACCTGCAAGTTTGGTGATGACTGGGCAAAAGGTTTTGGAGTTATCACCAATTATGTTTAAGCTCCGCCCACCACCTTAGATGTTTTGGTGGCTAGCGGCCATGTTTTTTCACCAATCTGGCTGATTTATAATAGAAACTTGTCTTTTTGTCCCCTGAGGCCATATACCAGATTTGGTGCTGATTGAGTCAATATTTCTCAACTTCTATTCATTTTAGTGTTTTTCAAATTATGCAAATTAGCAAAAAATCTAATTAGGCGGACTTTAGGGGTCCTTGAGGCTTTTTTGTAGAGCACATTGAGCTGGACTTGGGCCTTGATTTTCAAGTCAATCGGACTTACGGCGTGAGGGGCGTGGCCTTTCCAAAAAGCCAACTTTGAGCCTTAATTACAGCGCCACCTTGTGGCTGACTTGGCTCAAGACTTAGGCAAACCTGGTGCACATCATTTCCTAGGCCTTGGCCAAGTTTCAGCTCTGGCTTATTCCAGCTCACGGGAATTTTGGCCTAAGTGGCAGAAGAAAAATAATAATAATAATAAAAATAATAATAATAATAATAATAAACCGGCACAAAAACAATAGGGTTCCACCCCTTCGGGGTTTGAACCCTAATAATAATAATAAACCGGCACAAAAACAATAGGGTTCTACCCCTTCGGGGTTTGAACCCTAATAAACCGGCACAAAAACAATAGGGTTCCACCCCTTCGGGGTTTGAACCCTAACAAGTGTTACTCATACTGTTAAGTGCAGGCTGTTTTTACTACTCCCCACCAGATGGCGACATCTTGACAGTATTGGAATGAGGGTGAGAACTATGACACTGCAAACAAATAATAAAGCATAAAAATCAATGTTTCTGCTTATAGCTTATGACGGATCCCAGGCTGTAATGACGCAGCACAGCAAAATACAATTTTTTAGCCTATTAAATATATATTGTCTTTTTTTCTTTCCTAAAAGCATGGTGACAACATGACAAACACCTGGTTTGTATAGAGTTAAAATTGTTCTAAAAAAATTTCGTGCTTGATATCATTAAATAGTTCAAATGTAAAAAAAAAAATTTGTCAAAAGATGAAAAAATGCTCAAAAAGCAGGATATGATATTAAAGTTGAGCCTTTTTCAAAGCTTACTTTTTAAAAGCACATTTTTGTGCTTAGTGAGTGCGATTGTGACTTATATTAGACCTTGCTCTCAGCCCAAAATTGATAGGGTAAAGGTATTCTACAGAGCCGTACAAACATTATTTTCTACCTGCTAAATAAAGCAAATCATCATCATCAACAAGGGGGAACAGTTGGAAATACTCTAAGGGCTCATGGCTGTCCGGAACCCCTAAAACTATTATATGATCAATGTCTTTTCTTTCATTTATTTTTAATATTGGCCTTCAAAGATATCCTTCCTTTTAACATACAAAAAAGAATGTTATTTTTTTATGATTACAAAATGTAATGTTCAGCCATTTTTAAATTCCAATAAAATAACGGTTACACTTTAAAAGAGGCTCTTTACTATTTATTAAATGATATTACTTTTGATTATATACTTTGCTGTACCAATGACATGTTAATATTTTTTTATCTTTAAGAAAAGATTACAGAGCAAGATAAATTTGTATTCTGCGTAAAATTTTAATATATTACACGTTAAAAGACCCAAGATACATTAGGAATGTGGAATAAATCAAAACATTCTGAATGCCTAAAATGGTCCAAATTCCATAAAGCTGTGTATAGTACATGCTTTAATCTACCATTCGCCAGCTGAGGAGTGTTTCCTCCACTGTCTGAAGCTCTTAAAAAGAGTAACCTGGCTGATAAGTGGTCCATAAATAGAACATTTTCTGCAGATGCTTGATCTGAGAATTTGATCAGAGCTGGTTTGAGAAAGGGCCCAGTCAGACATGTTTTAATCAGGACCAAAATTACTGGCAGAGCCCCTGAGCATTAAGAAAGGAAAATATAGTTTCTTAATACTATGCCAAAATTCAGTAAAAGTGGAGTAAATAAACCATTTTTCATACAAATAATTAAGCATGCTTCCGTGGCAGATCACAAGACCTTGGCTGAGCTCTTCGGATGATCAGATGCAGTTTTGAAGTAACATAACAGAGAGGAAACTTGCCCTACTTGTGAAAGAAACTCCAGCAGATGTTGAAAATCCATTAGATAATCCATGAGGGAGGAGAAACCATACAGCTGCAGCCTGCTGCAAAAGCCTTTGTTGATGCCAGCTCTCAACAATCACGCAGAATTGTCTTGGAAAGAAGCTCTGCAAATGTTCTTCACCTCTCACAGTCCTGGATCGGCATGAACAGTTGCATTAAAGCAAAGTCATGTAACTTTAAAGCATTGAATTCCAGTGTAAACCAGTTTGAAATGTTATTAGGGAAGGCAACTGTGTTTATAAAGCACCATTGACAAATGCAGCAATTTATAGTGCTTACAAAACAATTATAATATGATATTAATTCAATTGTATATCCAATGTGTAGTTTTAAAGATGAAGAACATTTAACATAACTCCAAAGTTGAAAAAAAAAAATCCGAAATTATATATTAAATAAAAAGAACAAAGGAGACTTAAGGAGAAGGGCAACAAGAATAAGCTAAACTTAAAAAAGGCAGTAGTTGTCAATAAAAAATGTTCAATCTGTTTTAAGAAAGAATTAGGGTCCTCATTTATGTACTTTGTGACTGTGGGATTTTACAGTGCATGACTTTGTCTACATCTCTCCTGTGGGTATATCCCATTGATTCTGTGACCCATTTATTTGACAGATTGAAAAGCACTGATCCATCACACTTTAACATTTAGTGTCTTTAATCCAAATTTAAGGTGATACCAGGGAAGGAAATTTGATTCCAATTTCAGTTCAGAATAACTAGCTCAAAGGATTAATAACATTTGTTGTTTCAATATTCATTGCTTTAACTAAGGTTGGGTACACTGAAAACCAAAGGGGTCATTCTCCCATGGGGCAGACAGCACAAATGAAATAGAAGATAAAGAGGAAATCATGTCAGACAGGAGGCAGAAGCAGAGAAAGTTGTGGCTGAGTTTCACTCAATTGTGGAAATACCAGCAGCATGACCTCTGACATCACCAGGACATTTTGGGGAAGGTTCCTCTTAAAACAGAAGGACTGGACTGGAGAAAACGTGTCTTTATGTGTGTAAGCGCTTGTTAAACAGGCAGAGAGGTTACAGTTTTGTTGCCTCTCATGTGTTTGGTGTTTGTCCCGTGAATGTCCAGGGGGAGGTGTTGCAGTGCTGCCTCAGCTGCCTCAGTCTCTCTCTCTCTCTCGGCTTTGGCAGAGGTGTTGGTGTTCCCGCTGCTGCCCTCTCTCCTCTCTGCTCCGCTCCGCTCCGCTCTGGGAAAAAGCGGCTGAAGGATTATCCAGCTCGGTTAATGTTAGCTCACCGGCTAACGGTCAGGACGGAGACCGAGGGAGCCATGAGCAGCCGCGGGAACCAGTGAAAGTCAATCACGGCTTTACTCCGGGACTTCACTCTCTGTACGGAAATACACCACGCAGGAGGTTCGCGGATCATGCCGTCGCCCCCAAAGGGAACTTCTCCCTAGGATTTCCACTTGGGAAAGGCTAGCTCAGGGGCTAGCGAGGCTACAAACTATTTTTAATTGGCTTTGAGCTCAATGGCTCTCGCTTGTTTTGCCCTGTCATAGCGGCAGCCTGGGAGACTGAGTCGGGGAGAGGCCCCTGTGAACTTCATGACAAGCCAAAGCTCGGGTTTGAAGCTCAACTTCGGAAGGACAGACTGACAGAGGACCGAAAATGAAGAAACAGTTCAACCGGATGAAACAGCTCGCCAATCAAACAGTTGGCCGGCAAGTATTGAAGTCTAATGAAGCAAGCTGCACCATATTTACTCTGTTTATACTGAATTTAAGGACTTCTTTGTGTTTATTTATCCATAATACTGTCATTAACTTTGTTTGTGGTGGTAGGAGGTGGAAATAACTTGGTACCTCAGGATGTTGTACCCATTACTCGGCCTCCAATAATGATAATTTCATTAATTAAAGTATTCTGTAATATAAAGACTATCACTATTTAGTTTATCCTTCCATGTGAAGGACTGGACAACTCTAAACGCCCTTTAGAAATTATTGATTGACACGTTTATGCAGAAATATAACAGACAGAAATAATTACAAACAGTGGTAGATGCAATGCAAAGAAAAACTGCACTTGAATAAATGTTATATTTGAAAATGAGTGAGAAGAAGTTAACACATGTTTAACCCAACCCTCTTTTCCAATCTATGAATATTAGCTGGGTGTTCAAACTCATTCATATATCCTCTACTCATATCCCATTACCAAAGTATTCCTACCAAGAAATCTTACGTTATTTTAATGTACAGATGGGCAACTGGTAGCCCTGTGAGCCACATAGCCCCACTTGCTTTGTCAGTGGGATTCACAAGTAAATATTAGATCTTAAGAAATTGTAAATATGCAGAAATTGTCATAAAGTAGAGGTGCTCCAAGAGCACCCATTGCCAGAATGTGGAGAACTGCCCTATCATGCACTGTTGAGCTATCATTTAAAAATGCCTGATCAACATGGCCGAAAAATGTAAACCAAGTCCATTCATTAGTTTTTCAGTTATCTCGTAACCATTCGAATAATCAAATAAGCAATCAAAGAAACTAACACCTCAGCCAAAACACCACCTCCTTGGTGGAGGTAAACATGCAGTGAAAAAAAGGCTTGCATGACTATCAGTCCAATATTGCTTTCATCAGACAGCTCGAGCAGATGGATGTTGGTATTTGCAGTCTTTAAAGGGGTAGTTTATTATTTTTCAGGTGCAGATGTATGAGGTTTATTTCAACAGTACATGCTTTAGCCAGTTATTTTGATCACCTCTTTGCAAGATAATAATTTGTACAAAGGTATGGCTTTACATTGGTAGAGATGGGACCAAGAGCATTGTGTTACTTAGTGACTTTTAGGCATAATCAAACTACAATAAGATAACTGTTGTGTACTTATACTCTTTGTAGAAAACATTTGTAATGCTTAACCTTTCTCCACTTTATGCCTCTTTGCTTTGTTGCTTCTTCAGCTACATCTTGGCCTCCTGTACATGCCCTTTCACTTTGACTTCTTAGAACCAATACAAAGAGGCTTGTCAACAATACATGTTCACCTTAGTAAACATGTTGAATACTCTGAACAATCACTCAAACACCTTTTTTTGCTCACCTTAAATGTAGAAAATTACACTTAGTTGTTTGCCCTATCTGTGGCAATGTATAACTTAACTTCCGTCCTGGTTCTTTCTTTACAGGAACAGAGCTGGCCAGGATTATTTTGGGTAGTTTGTTAACTGTTGATTTGAACTTTATGCAACTCCACTCTAAAATACTGCTGTCTCTTCAAACTGCTTGCGGGTATGCCAACCACACTTATTGTCATATAGGTCTCATATACTGGCTAGAATATCAGCTAGATGTACAAAAGTCCCATAATGCCTCACCTTATCATAACTTAATGTCAACATTTAGAGAATACAGCATAATTTTTCATAGAAGCCTCTTTTTTTAACATAAATAGACTATTGAAATGAAAGAAACAGGTCACTTGAATACCTAAGCAACCTGACAACAAAATATACGTGCCTGTATCGACCTCATCAATTAGGATACATTGACATATCAGATTAAACCAAAATCCAACATCTTGCACCCCCTGTTAAAAACATTTAAACCTCTGGTTTTGAGAATAAAATGATTGTGGCCTTTTTGTTAAAAAAATGCAACAATTGCAAAAATGAAGGGTGATGCAGATACAGATGTTTAAAATAAAAAAAAGCAGATCCAGATGTTTTTCTGGTGACTTTTGTTTTTAGCTAGTCTCACAGATCAAAGTGTGACCAAACCTTTTGTTTCTTCTTCTTTATGAGTAATTATTCTCTGAATCAGCAGTTTGTTGTGCTTAATGTCAGCATTAAATTGATATGACGCAACAAGCAAACATCTGAAACTGATACCTGCTCATCCACCACTGATATGATCATTTTATCAATCAAACTATCAGTCAAGTAGGGACAATGACATGTTGCATGCCTGATATTTTGTCCCACCCCTGAAAGACAATTTGACCCACATGATTAAAATAACAAATCTAATCAGCTGCCTTTGTTGAGAGGGACATTCTTCAGCAGATGACTCATTTGTTTTATTGTCTATCAGGATTAAAGACAAATGACTGCCATTAAAAACTGGTTAGACAGGGTTGAAGGCTTTTCCTTCAGTGAAGATGCATTCACACTGTTGTCTGAACCCGACCAGATGTCCTCTCAAAAACAATGAATCAGCCATCCTCGCAGTTCAAGACTGTCTGCATGAGACGTAAACAGCAGTGAGGAGCCCAGTGATGGTGCACTTTTCTCCTTCTGCCTCAGTCGGTCAGCCAATTCTAGTTTTTTGTCAGTGTAATCCTTTATTTTGCTGTCTGAGTCAGAGAAAGGAATGTCTTCTTAAAAAAGCACACACTCAGGCATGTGGCCAAGATTAGGGACTGTACATACTTTTTAAGGCAGTATGGATAGAAGTAATTTTCCCACGCTATCAACAGATACCTTCAAGCATTTTGCAAGAGTTTTCCCATATTGTGCTGCTTCTAGAAAGAGTTAGGGAGTTATGAGTATTACTTGCAAGGTTACTGAGTGTTTGTGTAAATTGTACAAATGTGACAGGATGTTATAAGTCATGAACTTCTGAGAGGTGACTCAGGGCTTTTAACTGATGAGTTTTGACATGACAACAGACACCAAAATAGGCTGGTCTATTATGGCAGGTCTTGTCTTTCTTACCCCTTGCAGCTGAGCTCAAAGACCAACCAGAGACAAAGATAGGAATACGGTCCCACACATCTAAATGCAATAGCAGTGACTAACTTGTGCTAAACTTTTAACCAAACAGCACAACTTAGTTTCATTTAAGAATACAAAGTAAGACCCCTAAATGTGATATAGTACATCATTTAATATTGTTTTGACACAGTCCTTTGTGGCCAGAAAGACGTGTCTGGGATGTTCTTTAAAATATGGAAGTATCAAGTACTTGTGAATGTTTTTAACCTTGACAGCTTTTTCAGGTTGGTTTTGGTGTATGTCTATTTAATGATAATAACTCCTTCTAATCCTGCCGTTTTCTTCGGTGGGGTGTGCCAACACAAGCACAGCTTCAATGGCAACTCCTTGGCTAGTTCCTCAAGGCAACCTGACTGATTGTGCTAAAGAGCTGTCCAGTGTCAACAGAAATAGATCAGTTTCTGCTATTAAATGTCACATATTTTGCAAATATGCTTTTGGTTTTCATACAAAAATATGTGTCCATGACTCATCTAAATCCCACCCCCAACACAAGCTAAATCCTCCCCCTTCCTCTTTCACCAGATCCATGTTTCAGAAAATGTGTGCTGAAACTGGTCTTTTGAAAAATTTCCCTAATGTTGTCATCAGGGGCTATGCCACCTTCCCTAGATAGGAGGCACTTGTTGAGCCAAAAAGCTTGTTTGTATAGCCCAGAGGGAACTTTTTAGGCATATGTCTGTGTTGTCACAGTAAACATTAAAGTGCAGCGCCAGATATCTAAGTCATATCCACCTCTAGAAAGGTGTGTGTTCAGACAGCTTATTAGGAATTACACTAAAACAGCCCATCTAAAGCAGGGCTGAAAAAGAGTTGGTTATTGACATGCCAACATTCTTCATGCAAGTTTAATTTAGGCAAAAACCTCAAATATCAAAGGAGTGTCTGGGTCCACAGTTATTTTGTGGAGACCTTTAAAACAAATAAGCTTTGCACTTGTTTTAAAGGCTTTGCATTCATGTACAAGGGTACATGAATGTAACAATTAAGGACTGTCTACAAGGTGACAACCATTAGTAGCTACAATTCTCAAGTAAATGGACATGCCTTGTTGCCAAATGCTTTATAACCCAGATGTAAACAAAAACTGTCAAATGATATAGCTCATGCTGTAGTTTGGCTATGTTTCATCTAAATATGATTGTTGTTAGTTTTTATTTTTCATATTAAAGCTTTACTGATGTGACTAATGTTTTACACCATGTCATTTGTAAAAGTCTTTAAAAGAGGTTAATTTCAGGACAGTTATAGGACAGTGTTTGCCAAATATAGCCAACTGGCATAAAAATGCAAATTGTGAATTAGTGTCACAGTTTTGTTGTCTGTTCATCCACACAGCCTGTATCAAGATATCTAAAGTAAGAGATGACGTGTCAAAGGATGTTTTTATCAGGAGAGCAGGGCAGTCGTAAAAGTTTAGCAGCTTGTGTGTTTATTCTGAAGATGTCAGATTGTTTGTTAATATAGCCTGCTGTGGCAGGCTGACTGAGGGTAACCCCGGGTCTGGATGGTGCCAGACTGATGAGACATAAACAACAACTTGTCATCTTTGAATAGGCTGGGATGCCAAAAGAGTTGAATTCCAGAGCACTGGTAAAGCCAGCTCACAATTTATGCTGACAGGAAATTTGATTCATAAAAATAGGTGAGCATTTGACCTCAAGAGGAATAAAAGCCTGAAGTAATATTTTCATTGATTAAAATGCTTTTGAACAATAAGCTCTTCAAAATGTGAAAAACCTATGCCATAATGAGTAGGGATAAATATTGTTCTGTTTTTATTGATTTCAGTGCCATTATTGATTCTGCTTATCGATTCCATTCTTTAATGACTCTCTGATTGATTCCTGTTGATATTTAGTTCGGGAAAAGTTGACTTGTTTAGGTTTTCAATGGTAAGACTGTCAAACGTGTATCTCCTGAAATACAATGCTGTAAGTCGCTGGTGTTTCCACCCTCCTAACATGATGCCCTATATGTTTTCTAAAATATAAGCCACAGTTTTGACCACCTGTCTGCCTTGACCACATTTTTGACCTCTTAGCCATTACTGCTGATTAGAGAAAGAAGTCTTTGATTTTCAGGGGGTGCTGAACATAGTGGGAGGAATTAATTGGGAACTGACTAGCAAAAAGACTAATGATATTGATTTCTTTCAGTTCCCCTCCCCATAAATGAGTAATTATGCTTGAATATCTAAATATACAAACTGAGCTGCATCGCCCAGTCTTTATTTTAGTTCTACGTTTATGTCTTATGTTTTATTTAGGACAGGACACAAGCCAGGAAAAGGAGTCTTTTTGTTTAATTAGTTCGTAAAATTTGGATGCTGAACTTTAGACAGATATTGTTCAGACATGGCAACTAACCAGACAGAGGATGTCAGGGACGGGGGCTGCCAATATGTCAACACAGCAGCTTTTTTACACATGCACTTGAAAATGTCTAGAGAAGTTCAGGAGGACAGGCTCTTAAACACCTGATCTGGTCCTTATGTGTCTCTATTGGATAAAAGTGTGTGTTGAGGGCTAACAGTCAGATAAAGATGATGTGGAAATGGTAGATGATGCAGGGGGCCTCTATATGATGATAAAATGAAAACATCTGCCTTCATAGCAGCTCTGTTTGTTGTGTCAGAATCACAATATCAACAGAGGAACATGCTAACAGAAAATGCTAGAAAAAGGGAGGCTTTAACCGGACAGTGGATGTAGGGGAGGGTCGCTACCAGTGTGTCCGCACAGCAGTTTCACACATGCACTTCAAAATGTTTAGAGAAGGTTATGAGGACAGGCCATGAAATCCTCCTCTTGTTCAATTAAAATGGGCCACTGTGACGCAAACACACATTCATGCGGATCGTCATGTTAAATATTTTGACTTTGGCATAAATGCCAACATCAAGTGCAGTCATTGGTCAGACAAAGGCATATCAGACATGAAACTTCAGAATTTATTTTCGCTGTGAAAAAAATAAAAGGCGACATATAACTTGCATTGACTTGCTTGGGATCAATTTTTTCTTGCAAATTGAAGTACTCTGTGGTGTGGAGGAGACATCTCAGAGGCCATTTACACAAGGCCGAATCAAATCGGATACATTTTTATTGCCTTTTGGCCTCCAGTTTCCACGGGAACTCTATAAGGAGTGTCTGAATCTGGAAACTTTTGAAACCAGGCTCCAGATTGGAGAGTTTTCAAACGCTCCTCCGTGCAGCGCCGTGTGAACCAAAATCTGAGTGTTTCAGGGTGAAATACTGACGTCACCGCATGCACAGTACTCTTTCAAATGAAGGCTGCGCGCGCATACCAGGAAAAAGAACAGCTTTGTCCATCTCCCGAGTAACGTGTGTGCCGCTTACCGTGCTCGGTTTGTTATCCAGACATAACTATCCAGACAGATTTGTTGTCTGAACTGATTTGTTGTCCAGAAAAGAAACTCCTGCGTGTTTGTGCGTCCACTTGGCATTGTTTTTCTTAAAAAGCTTTTCTTCTTCATACGTGTGTTGTAGCAGCGCTGCCTCTCTGCAAACATACACTGCCATCTCCTGAACTGGCTTGCTTACTACAGCGATTTCATTTGTTTCCAGCGTCTCCGTCTAAATGCAGATCGACTTTGAAAACGCAAAGGAAAAATCTTTGTGTTTTAAGTAACAGAGTCTCTGTGACTAACATCGACTAAGATAGGGCATATAAAACTTAAAAAAGTACAATACCACTCCTTCAAAGAATCTTTTATTAGCAGCTGTGTGATATTTATAATGAATCTCTGTGGTGGTCACAGTCAGCAGATCCCTCTCTGGCCTGATTCTGTTATGAATATCTTTTCATGTCTGGTGTTTAAAGGGACTGTGAGGAGTTTCTAAGTAATTGCAAAAAAGTCTCACTTTTAAATATATGCCTGATCGATATACGAACTTATCGATGAGTTCTATTGCATCAAAATAGGTTATCTATAAATGCTATTCCTTAGCTTCTTGGTCGGGTCGGACAGGACAGAGCTGGGCTGGACTGGCCTGGATACTCAACTTCGGGAACAAGACAATTAAAACTAGAGCAAATTTATATTATTCGGACACGTCTTAGAGCACCGGGCTGTAACTAGCCATATATAGCAGGCTACAAAACTACGATACTAAGTTTTTCAAAACTTGCTTGTTCAAAAACCACCGCTACGTAACTAGAAAGAGATACATTAAAGGATAACTTCGGTTCCTGCAGCTTTTACATTGTTTCTAGAATGAAGAACAACAATATACTCACCCAGAAGGCTTTCCTGATGCAAACAGTGCTTCGGGAGATATTTAGATCCAAAATCGAGCAGCGGACACCGATATAATGTAGCCTGTAGGGCATAGATCGCCGCTCCTAAAAACTGCATTAATCGTCCAAAAACTCATGTTTTTCACCAATATTCCATCATGATTCGCGCCGAATGGACGGCCATTGCAGCCTGTGTCTCTCCACACAGCGCTGTGTGGCTGAACTAACCTCTGAACTGACGAAGAAGACCGGGTACCTCTGCGCATGCGCAGTACTCTCCGGAGCGTTGCGATCACTTCTTCATTTCTAAGAGCTCCTTATCTGTATACTGTGGCTCCAAACTGTAAGGACACCCATCATATTCAAAGTCCTCCTCCACAACATCTTCATCCCATAGATATTCGTCCATTTTGCACAAAACTGGAAGAAGAAAGTCGATTTGTAGCTGCCCTGAAACAATGAGCCGCACTGCGCATGCGCGAAGAGCATGTAAACAAACTCGTTGGTTCAGCCACACAGCGCTGTGTGGAGAGACACAGGCTGCAATGGCCGTCCATTCGGCGCGAATCATGATGGAATATTGGTGAAAAACATGAGTTTTTGGACGATTAATGCAGTTTTTAGGAGCGGCGATCTATGCCCTACAGGCTACATTATATCGGTGTCCGCTGCTCGATTTTGGATCTAAATATCTCCCGAAGCACCGTTTGCATCAGGAAAGCCTTCTGGGTGAGTATATTGTTGTTCTTCATTCTAGAAACAATGTAAAAGCTGCAGGAACCGAAGTTATCCTTTAACTTGTCGCTTTGCATCCTGTAAGTTGTTGAAAAAAGAAGCTGTAAATCAATGCAGAGTTCTGAGGAAGGTCCAGGCTACAACACAACAAACACACGCTTTGGCTTGTGGTGCGTTCAAGTTGTAGTCAGAAGTAGGAATTTCCAAGTTCCGCGTAGGAAATTGCAACTGGAACGTCCCCCGAAGTCAGAATTTTCTACTGGGAACTCGGTGAAACCTCGTCACCCCCGAGTTGACAATCGAAGATGGATGCCCCCAGTGTGAACAGTTATTTAGCTCCTGTAATAATCAATTTATTTGCACTTCTGACTGGGGTGTGTCGATCTAGATCAGCTGTATACATAGTATTGTTAGACTTATATTTACAAAAATGCTGCCATAGTGATAATCACATTCTTCATGTGGTATTTGTGAACAACAACACAGGGCGTGCTAACAACAGCTAACAATAGCCTGGTAGATCGGCATGTTTTTTTCAGACTTCAACTGGAACGCTGATAAGATAGAGATGATGTCACTCCCAGTTCCGAGGTTGCTGGAATGCAGCATTACGACAGTCGCCGCGCGTGCTCATGGGTAGCAGAGTCTTATTGTCGCCGGTAATAGATTCTCCTCACAGTCCCTTTAACTTTACTACAGTCAAATTTACTGGCAAGAAAAAACAAATCAATCATACGTAAAATCAATTGATTAAAAAGAATGATCAATTTTGCCAAATCTGCTCTGCAATGACTTTTTAATTTTGTGTATTTGATGGAAACACTATCAGCAAAATTTAAAGAGACAATCAGACCCATTGATGTTCCTGCAGGCAAACAAATCCGGACACGGAGGAACAGGGCAGCTGGAATACTCATAATTTCCTCAGCAGCAGTAAATTAGATGTGGGAGAGTGTAATGCAGAAAACAGACATTTAAGTCGCAAAGACTAGTGCTGACTCTTTTGTATCCACATGTAGGCTAAACCTCAGGTACTCTCTTATATGTGTACGCCCCTCTGAATTAAAGATCTCCCAGCTTTAGAATGACCGTGCTTGGTCCTCTAAGGTTAAGCCTACTCGTGTGTCTGCGTCTGCATAAGTCTGCTCGTGCAAACGGCCCTCTCCGCTGCCCCCTGGGTTCCTGTGATTGTGCAAAGGCAGAACACTGTGTCCAGTAAGCAGCCGCTCTGAGGAAATCTCTCCTTCTTCTCCTACAAACAGGAAACTGCCTCCCAGAGACACGCTGGTGCTTTCTAAAGAGCAGGAGAGAGAAGTTTGAGTTGATTGATGTATTGTAAGAGAAAGAGGGTGAAAAGCAGCACAGGATTCATACCAGCAGACAAAACTTTTAGCTGTTTATCAGAGATACTATGTTATCTTAGCCCTTAACACGAACACAGCTTCTGCTGGTTAGTGTGGTCAGTAACACCTTTTGAGCAGATAATGCATAACAGGGCGTCATTAACCATTATCTGCACTGTGATAATCTCACAGTCAGGCTTTAGTGACTTTGAATGATGTCAATATTTTGTAATCTACAGATAGTGTAATTGACATAGTCTTTGTTTTGCACGTAATAATGAAATCACCTCAGACTGTTAGAAAATCAGGTTAAGATAAGTCTCGCAGTGGCTGATACAGTAGGTTGATAAGTATTGGTTCACATAGTTTTGTCTAATCATAGAGTATTTAGGGAAGATTAGAGCAAAGGAGCCTTAAATCTGTTAAAGCTGACCTCAGTTTACCCAGTGGTTTTCACCAACAAGCAGTGAGCAGAATTTTCCCTGCTGGCAGTCGATCTAGCCCGCTTTCCTGAGATAAAACGAAACTACTACACATGAAACCACTAAGAAACACATTCTAAAAGGCAAAATAATAAAATGAAAAGGACCCACAGCATGTACGAACATTTATGAAGTGACCAACTGACCAAGAAAGGAGTGAAACATAAGTGACATAAAGTTATATTTTAAACAGAAGCACAATACGAGTGATGGCCAAACAAGTCAATGCTTATTTTTATAGCATACCAACAAAAGTGTTGAAGCACCGTGCATTGGATCTTTTGGAAATTTCTTATCTTCAGGTATTTAAGGAGGCACATTGGCATTGGTTTAACATGCATATCGCCTAATACAGACCCTTTTTTAAGCAAATGTTGGCCACTGGCAAATAAATGTGAAACAAAAACATCTACTGCAGATGTTCATCTGTTGTGTCAAACCAAAGTATCGTCCCCAGACGTGGTATCAGGGATGTGGTAGTGATGTGAGGGCAGCATCCGGACTCAGCAAGGGACAGCAGCTTCATGAGTGCACTGCCCCTCTTCATGCTGTGCGGTTTCAGTCATTAAAATTACACTCCTATGATGTTTTTTCTTCAATGTGAACTCTGTGGGAATGGCATGTGGGTAACCCCTTCTCCATCTGTAGAGGAAATATCAGAGGCATATCTTGAGGTGGACTCAGCGGGAGGCAGGAGCGCTGTGAGTGAGTGTTTCTGCCTTAGTGCAAATGTGGAGACATGCTTCATGTTGCGTACATCCCAGTCGTAATGCAGTGTTAGCAGACACAGATGTTACAGACTCGGGGATAAATGTGAGCACCCTGAGCTCTCAGAGTCTAATGTTTATGGAGCTTTGTTGTTGTGCTTTTGCGTTAATGCACCGTGTAAGGGCTTACATTGAGCTTACTTTCTTCAGTTACCAAAAGATGTAAAAAAAAAATGCTGTCTCGATTGGTATCAGTGATAATATATAATGATTTAATTATGTCTTGTCGAGTAATTGCAAAAGTTGATAGAATAATTAGTTTCAGCAAATCATAGAGCTCTCTTACCTCATGCCAGAAAAAATCTTATCTTATATAGTACACTATAAGTTAGTTGAGCAGGCTGATGTTTTGCATGTTTGCTCCTTTTGTGAGCCTACCATAACAGTAGGGAACATCTGATCAGTTGCTCTCAGAAAAAGGAACAGACATGCCTCACTCTAACCAACTGTGCCCTGATATTAAAAATCGCCAGGCCAAAAAAGAAGACTTTTCTGTATCAACCGAGCTTAGAAGATACTCCCTTCAGCTAATCAGTTTAATCAGGGAAATCTGGAAATGTCCCACAGTGTATTTGTGTCACTGCTGCATCACTTGAACTTTTTGCGGGTTGATATTGCTGTTCTTTTTCACATCGGAGCAATGCCAGTCAATTAATCAATACTGACATTGGCTTACCACTATTTGCTGACTAGCAGAGTTTGAAAAAAAATGGTCAATCATTCCCTCAAGCCACTTTGAGGGAAGTGACTGACACAGTTTTCGTCAGATCACTGCCCCTCTGTTCATTTACTGTTAATAAAAGCATTGCATAACCCAAATTGATGCCATACCTGACAATAACAGTGTTCTTGTATCATGTTATGTAACTTCATGTCAGCCTTGTATATGGAGGTCCTTATTTTACACAACAGGAGTCATGTTGAAAAAAAAGCACTTCCCCCAGAAGGATCAGCTAAATGTCACGGTGGAATTAACAGGATAGGTGACTCTGGGCGTCTCCCCATGGTCCCTGAGCGCCTCGAGGACAAGGAGGTGTGTCAGCCAAGTTCCTTTTGTCATACGGCCAATTATACAAAACAGCTAAGACAATGCTGAGGTCACCTTTGCTTACCTACAAATTAGATTCACATTTGCAAATCCAGTTTCAAGTTAAGGATGTTTATCATTACAGTCATGTTCAGCTGAGTGGAGACCTAAATAGAGTTGGATATCATAAAGACAGATTCAGGAATTACTTGCAGTAAAGGAGCAGAGGGTTGGAACCGAGCTCAGGCCACCAGCTCTGAAGCCTCACATCTGTCAGGCCAATGAGGGCCCCTTATGTCACACTTAAAAAGTACTTCCCATAATTTTAGGACTTGGATTACTTGAACAATAGAAAGAGCAATTAGTACTAGTCTTTGCCCTGTACATAATTGACTAAGAGTTTTTCTAAAAATTGAAACTCACAGTAGGCAAATTATGATGATGGTGAGCTGAAATAAAAAAAAAACATTTTATTGAAAAGCAATAGAAAGGAATTTTTGTTTAAATTGACTCTGTCTTGGACAAATAATTACAATCTGTGTTGTTAAATTTGTATTATTTGTGCTCTGTCATTTTAATGAAGTTGTGTTTTGTCTTAAATCAGTTTTGATATAATTATTTATCTGGACTGTTATGGTATGTTCACAAACACAAATTTTAAAAGCAACTCAAACTTTTTAAATGTAGAGTACCCATGAGGGTGTTTTGTTCTCACTGTGTCTGAGATTCTGTGTAAGAGCCCCTGCCCCCTTAAGCCTCGCTTCTCCGTATGGGCTCAGTGTGCTCTGATTGGTTTACAGATCAACTTTGTGAAAAAACTTTGCATTCATTCTAATGTCTACACTCTGTACTGGGCTCACTAACGTTAGCCAGTGGGCTTATACTGACAGTGAAATGATTGTATGATGTCATACTGGTAGATCTGTTCAGGGGGGTTGGGGACATGATACATTTTTAGCAGTCCAGAACTGAACCTGCAAAGAATGGGAGAGTTAGAAGTTCTGATGCTAAGGATTTTAGTCTTGTTTTAGAAGGTGCTCTGTCACTCAAATGGGACATTTTAAACTCATTGAAGGGCACACAAAAACAAACAAACAAAACACTTATGACCTTAAAAGAAATTAGTCTCACTTAGCCCATTGCATCTCAAAGAGGGACCAACAAATGGGCCTGGAGAGTTTTCATTGGTCAGCTGCTTTTCACATAATTGTCACACTGCTTGGTCTTTGTTTTTATTTTGCCATCAGTGGTGTGGAGCACAAAGTGCTTCCATGATGCTACCTTCAGATCTTTTTGTTGTCAACTCACTGTGGTTTTGTCTATCCTCCTTCTCTGTGTTATATATAAAAAAATATATTTACTGTTCCAGAACATATTTTTACCCCAAAGTTTGAACAGATATTAAAAAATGGAGCATAACGTGTCAGCCTTACTTACTCATAGTTTATTTTCCCAAACACATACCCCTTTCACACATGGACCCAACTGGACTTGACAGAATATTTGGAGTGTGGGTTTTTGGAGAACAGTCTAGATAATGTCGGGCTAAAGAATCATTGACTCACACATTTGCCCCCAAATTTGGGGAACTTTGCAGTTGTATTTTGCAGGTATACAGACACCTAAACTATTATGTAAACATAGAACAGTTGTTGTCCTTCACACAGTTTTCATTGTATCTTTGTTGATGTTTTATTATGCTGGGAGAAAAGGGGACTGTTTTTGGTTGCATAGCAAAGATTCATTTTGCTTATTTAAAGTACACACCAAATAACAGTGTCAGTTTTTAACCCCTGTTTACACTCCCTCTTGCTCAGGCTTAATGTTATAGTAACAGCACATAATCAGCCACATTAGCGAGGCTGTACCGGCTGAGTCACTCAATTATTCTCCCTCTCCCTTTATCTTCATCCAGTATCCATTACCCTCTGCCTTAAGCTGCCAACTGTTGCAGACCCTCCCTTCTCCTCAGCTCCGGCTGATTGTGTTGAGTGTCCGCTAACAGCCCCTCCATTGTGCTCACGGCCGCAGTATTCACTTACTCCCCTTCCACTTTGATTGTAAAACGCCATGGTTACCATTCTGACCCAGCAGCCAGGATCTCTCGTTGTTAAGGAGTCACATGCAGCACACAGTGACACACTTTCTCCAAAAGACTGCAGCTTCAGTGAGGCGCAATGGGGGTCAGCTCTTTCTCTGTGCTCGGGGTCAGCTGATGCCGGCAAAACAATTGTTGTTTTGTTTTGTTGTTATTTGTGCTCTGAGAGTGCATCACACAGCCTATTTTTACCCCCATGACACGGGCCTTTTTAAGGTTAGCTCACACTTAAGCTGAGAAATTGGGAAAATTTAGTGTAAAATTGTCACAATAACAATATAAATTGTAGTTAATGAGCAAATACTTCAGAGTGTGCATTAGATTTAACCTTGTTTGCTGATTTCAGAAAAGTTGGGGTACTACAATTAAAAAGAAATTTGATGACTTGCAAAACACTCAAAACCATTCACAAATGCATTTGTAAGTACTGACAACATTGAGAATTCCCTGCAAAATGATATGCCCACTTGATAAAGAAAGCAACATGTTCCAAAACAGTTGGGACAGAGGCCTATCTGCTTCTTTGTTGTTTCATATATCTTAAAACAACACTGTATAGCTGTAAAGAAACATGGAGACCACTTTCTGTTCAAACAAAAGTTGACTGTAGCATTAGAAACATGTTTGAGGCCAACAGGTACCCTTTGATTTTGAAAGATGAAGCCAGTGGTGTCTGTAAGAGAACCTCAAAAGTTCACATGAAGCCAGCTCTGGGGGCCCCCAGAAGTCGCCTTAAAGCTGTTGCCAGTGAAACATTAAAGGTTGGATCCATTAGTAGTGAAAACCAGAATAACTTGTAGAGCAAACATTTTTTTTCTTCAGTTTAGAGCTACAACCCAACAAGGTTGTTAAGAAAAATCCTTGAAGGAATACCATCAATAGCCACTATTAGAAATTTGAAACCAGTCAAGTAAGGGCATCAAAATCTGTTTGAGCTGATGCACTGAGCTTCTGTGTGCTAGTTTCTAGAAACAGCACATGTGACACACACTCCTCCAATCCTACCTGAGCATCTTCACTATTTATTTCCCTGTTTGAGGGACATGGAAGTGCTCTCGTGAGTCATAAAGATCTATATAGCCTGCCATGCTTGTAAGGTCTGGCGGATAACCTTTCATGACAGAGAATGCTAAAAACTGGTTCCTAATGGTCCCAGACAGCCATATCAATGTCATATCAATGCACCTTAATGGGTGGCTCAGTGTGGATTGTGGACAATAACACTCTTCTGAGGTTCACAAACTGCCGCAGCATCATAACACAGAAATGCTGTGTATTTTTACCCTGAGCCTTTTCCACTGCCACAAACAAGTGCTCTTCTTGACTTCGAATGGCAGTGTCTTCAAAAACATTCAAGCCTAGGGATGGGAATCGAAAACCAACTCCAGTTTACAATCGTTAACAGCTCCATCAAAGTATCAACTTCATGAGTCTTTCTGCTTATCAGTCCCCTTATCAATTCCTTCCACTGACAGGGTTCAGAATTGTGGCTCATTTTTTTTTTTTTACCAAATGCGCCTACTGTGCAACCTTAAGTGAGTGGAAACACCAGCAACTTGCAGGAGCAGTTATCTATGTTGTTACATGTGTTTGACATTGTTGCCCCTGAAATCTACAAGCCAACATATGCTTACTCGGAAAATCTGCAGGAAATAACGAGGGGATCCTTGAAGAATTGGATCAATTAGCAGGATTGTTAATAGCACTGGTATTGATACAATCTTAACAATTCCCACCCCTATTCAAGCCTGTAGATTGGTGCAGAAATGAGTCTGAAGTTGTGGGAGGGGTGATAATGTGATGCCATGTGTTGGATGTGTGGTCGCTGCTGTCGAATCGCCATGTTGTTGTTCCATAGTAGCATAGTAGTAGATTTTTATTTTCGCTAATTATATTCAGCCTAAAAGCTCATGAAAGTTAGGTTTACTCACGAGGATTACTATGATGAACAGAACATGTAAACTTGATAATTTTTGTTCCACACAGGCCTTATTATCAGCAGTGATCCAAGTATACTGTGATAAATCCATTGGGTCATGGTCAAGGGAACCAGTGTGATGCTAACTTCCCGGTTGGCCTACAAAAATGCCTCATCCCTGTGCCACTCTACAACATGGCAAAGTTCTCTATGTTGTTGTTTGTGTCTGTTAGAATATTTGATGCAATTGTTATTGTCAGTGTAATTATGTTTTTTTATCACTTGTGCTTTATTATGTTATTATTATATGATTATTTGGCTTCAAAATGATGCATCAAACCCAATACATGACGTCGCTGAGACAACTTTATGTCAATAAAGTCTACATTTTTTACTATAACTACATAGTTCTAATGATAACCAAGTTAACAACTTGTATTTTCTATATCAAACATTAATCCCAAGAGACAAATATTCTCTCCACTTGGCTCATCTCATGCTACCTGAAAAACCTCCTGAGCCTCATCTGGCTGCACCACAATGTTTCAAAAGCATGGATATTGTGCGAAGTGTTTCTTATTTATATTTATTCATTTTATGCCATTTATTGTTAAAAGATATTTTGCTAGATGATTTCTGAGTGCTTTTTCAATAGCTTATGTTTTGAAAAATTGAAATGGCTTCTTATTACACAGCCCCAAGTTTCACGCAACTTTACGTGACAACCTCTAACACAAGCCTGGGCATACTGTATGTACTTTGATTACATGATTATGTCAAGTTTAGGGTAATGTTACCTAGTTTTCCTGCTCACATCCACGTCACTGTGCTTATCTATTGAATTCCTGATGTAAACCTTTATCCTGTAATCAATTTCTAGACCCAAGTAACAGTGTAGATTGCTTACTTTAGAAACATTGTAAGAAAGGGTTATTTTATGTGCATAAACTCTGTGTATGAAGTGAAAACTCTATGCGGTAAATGTAGTGGTTTAATGCTTGGTTTTTGTGCTTAGGCTACTGACAGAAGCGTTGAAAGACTTCTCATTTTATCTACCCCAGAACATATATTCTATATTGTGGCTTTCTAATCAGTCTCTGTATCTGCGCTGGTAGCTCGCTGAAATCCTTGTCTGTAGGTTTCAGTGGGTTTTTCAATCTACACATGTGACTTCACCAGCTTGGCTCCTGCTCTTCTCCACACAGAAAGTCTTTCCATTCATCTCCAGCCTCTGGATTATTCTGGTTTGGCACTTTAAGAAGCCTTTAACCCCACCTCCCAAAGTCTCTGTATTTATGTTTCTTTCCTTCAAACCCCCAAACAGTCATCCCCTCTCTGTCCGTCTCCCTTCTCTGTCTCTGTGTTGTAATTGAAAGCAGCTGTGACAGGGTTACTATAGTTCATACTGAGCAGCTTTTGGAGGTAGGCCTGGCCTTCATTTAGAGCTCCAGTTTCCCAAAATGAAGGCAAGCGTCTGTCTGCAGATCGATCCAGTTGGAGGGCTTCACTTGGAAAAGTTTGCACACTATTTGGACACAACAATACCCGCACAGTTTTTAGTCTGAGTAACAGTACAGAAACAGAAAGTTTGACTGCATGGTCATGTGAGACTGATGGGTGGAGAGAGAGGGGGAGATTTACTGGACGTCTGCCTTTAAGCTCTATTTCCTTTCTCGTGAATTGAAAGCTATATTAGGTAGGTCAGATATCAGGCTTCTCTCTTTACTTAGAATCATGTTAACAGCAAATAGTGCAGTGAATATACTATTCCGAGTTGTATCTGATTAGAATATATGCATTGCATCCTTACCAAGAGCTCAAGATACAACCCCTCCTTGTGAGTTGCATGAGTTAAACATTACAAAAAAACAATTAAAAGCTGGTCAAAATTTAACAAAGTTTGGTATATGGTCATAAACTCCCATCCAATCTTTCTTTTTAAGAGTGTTTGGTTTGTTTTCCCTTTAAAGATAGTAAAACTGAAAGTACAGACCCCTTTTAAGTCAGGTTCACTTAATTTATCTGTAGTATAACCCTTTTAGCCAAGGGTTTACAAGTGAGCCCGCTGACATTGCCTTTTCTTGTGCTTTGAATATGCATGAATGGTCCCTTTTAAAGGTCTTGTTCAAAAAGAGTTTAAAACACCATAAAATGACGTGAAAACAGGTCAAACTTATTCGACCTTATACACAAGTTGAAGCATAATGACAATCTGTAGCTGTCAAATGAGGCTTTTCCATTTGTGGTATCTGCTCAACTGGGCTAAACTCTATACAGTTTGAGTACTACCACCTTTGTTTTCCATTGAAGCATATTAGGGTTGTCACTTTTCCAAAAAATCAAATGCGAGGGGGAATGCGGCTGCATAGGACTGAGCGCCTGATGATGCACCTCTGGAAAAAATGGCCCGCGGATTTGTTGTGGATGAGGAGTGGACCAGCTGCTTTGCACATAATTGACACTTAGCCTGGACTTCGTATTTACATCAGCAATGAGGAGCCAAAAGGACCTTCATGCGGTGCTCCTCAGATGTTTCAGTGCTTATTTCTATTTTCTTGAGGTGTTTTTTCCTGTTGTTGAGATCAAGAGAGCAATGGATGGTTGGAATTTGCTGTTGCACTGTGTATTTTCAATCGTGATGTATATATATAGTCTCAATACATTTTTTTACCCACAAATATGAACGGATATTGAGTATTCAAGTCTAAGGAGGCTGCACTTCAGTATATAGTTTGATAGCACCAGCAGTAAAGTAGGCAGGGTCCTCATAATGTAGTTGCAGAGAACAACCTCTTTAATCCGCCAACAGTTTTGTCTTTCTCACAATATGGAGTTGAGTTTTATTCCACAAAACAAACAAAACAACTCTGTACTGTTACAAGCAGAGGAGAGTTTGGGAGTCTGTCAGTATTGCACAGAAGAAGGCAGTAGATTGCACAAGGCATCCAGTTTGACACTGTTGTTATGCCTTCTTCTCACTCTGGGGACAGGACAGAAAAAGGAACAACTGGTCCCTCTTTATGCCTAAAAAACTCTAGCAGCAGAGGGGCAAAGTCACAGGGGCAGAGATATCATGGCCTGAAACGGCACTGTTAACAAATCAAGCCCCTACTCTGCTAAGTGCTATTGGTCAATGGCTATTTTTTTTTCAAGTTCCCTTTGCACTAAGTAAAGATATACATAATAATATAAGTTTTAGACAAATAAAAACTAAGAAGACTAAAACTATTTTTGGGGAGTCCAGTTTGCATATCTTCACTTAAACTCTTGTGCTCATTAAATTAAAAAGACAAAGAAAATGAGCAAGAAAAGAATCACTGCCTAAAAGGACCGACTAATAAAATGTTATACATCATTTACTACAGTTGTCTGCCAGAACAATCATAGCAAAATACCCTTAAGATGCATAAAGAGAGAGTTTCTCCTCATAATTAATAAAGGTGGACCAAATATTGTTGATTTTTCTAGATGAACCATTTAAGTGATTTTGAGCTTTTCAATTTAAAGACATATAATATCGTGACCTCTTGAATCCACCCTATGTCAGAATGAGCCTTTTGTGTATAAATGCCACAAACTTCATTCAGGAAATTTTCAGGAGTTTCAAGCATCTAACAGCATTAATAAGAAGAACCAGAATCTGTGTCATTAAGAGCTTGGCCACATTTCCCAGAGGAACCGGCCTATAAAATATTATTTGGCTCCAGTATAATGCAAATGACTCAGATCCTCTTCTTGCTTCCACAAAAGATGTCTCTACCCGAAAAATATAATACTGAAAGCTTCTGTGTTATCCTCTGCCAGTAATACAGTTGGAATACTTTCCCACCACTCGCTACAAAAGCTGTGAGCCAGAGTGGAGGTGTCAATAAGCAGAATGAGCTGAGTCTGTGTTTCCCAGCCTTCTCCCTTTAAGTGAATCTAATCTGTCTGACCTCCCTGAGTCCAACTATTAGTTTACTATTAATAGGCTCAGGCAGAGCCGGCCTGTGTGGCTGCACGACATCATGAGTCTGGAGAGCTGCAGCTTAAGAAACTCAGGACTTGTTGAGTTGCAGAATCAGACTTGGTGTGAACACATTCTTTGACTCGGCACAAAAGAGTTTGTGCATTTCTAACATGTACTGAAGGTTTATTTAAAGCTGCTCGCATTAGTGGAGCATGCAGCTGCAGAGATATTTTCTACCACAAGCCCTCAGCTGGTTGCGCCATATGATCAAACTGAGAAGACCCACCCTCTTTCAAACATACTTAAAGATGCACCATGGCCAAATCGTGGTGATCATGAAAGCCAGTCTTTGAGGAGCAATGTCCAATATCATAAGAATGTTTTTGTAGTAGATGCACAATGTGAAATAGCACTCTTGATCTGCTGTACACCCCGTCTAATCTTTACTCTGTCTTTTTTTCTCCCACAGAGCGGAGAAGACAGAAGTCCTCAGCGATGACCTCCTACAGGTAAATCATTAATCCCTCTGTAGAGCTCTGAGCAGCTCCCAACACTGGAATCGCTGCATCTGTTGTGCAGTGGCTGTGCCCACACACACACCATTTGGCATCCTCTTAAAACCCAGCCAAGTTGTCCCTTCAAGGCACGCAAAATATTAAAGGTGGAAAAGCTTAATGTGGTGCTAAGAAGTCTTGTAGCAAAGCACTCTACCAGAGCTGTATGTTGATGTCTTTTTAGACGCGCTTACCAGAGATAATTTAATTATTTATAGTGATATATTTGATGGAGTGTAAGAAAAAGTTATGTGTTTTCAGTGATTATATCTAAGTGCAGTGATAAATGCTGTGATAGTCTGTTGCTCATTAGAAGATTGTTTAACAGCAGTAACGTCTTTATGATTATCTGTTTGAAAGGTTTGGTCTAAACAGGTGTATTATTACTTGTTTTATTATATTTATTTATAGAAGCTATTTTATTATTGAAGAAAAAATGATAATGATGCTACAGCAACAAAAAATGAAGTCCTAAATGTAATAGAAAGTACAGGCAACCTGCACAGGCAACAATTAGAAAAGTGGTCGGAATATTCAAGGACAAATGTTTTCCACCCACCTTAGAAGGTTCTGTGCGATCTTAACGTTTCTGATACAGTCATTAAAATAGTGGACATTTTCTCATTTTCAAACACAGTGTATTAAGAGTGGTGATAATTTTGACTGCCTTGACTTGACTGCTTTGCTATTCTAAGATATTGCCAAATGCTTCGGTTAAAACTTGGCATTATTTAGGACTTTTTCAGACTTTTTTGTGATTAAAAGATAAAGACATTGTCCAATACTAGGAGTTTGTATGGGCTAGAATTTGTTGTTGCAGTAGTAATTCCAAACCAGGACTTACAGTATGACATATACATAATATACTGCAATACTATAAGCAGAACAAAAATGCTTAAAGTTCAAGGATGCGGGGTGCTGGTTTGGCGGAGTGGTTAGCAACCAGGCACCCCATGTACTTGCTTCTGCCGGGTCTGTCCAGGTTCAAATCTCACCTGTGACCAGTTTGCAGAGTGTCTTCCCCTACTCTCTCTACCCCTTTCACAAGCCTATCCACTGTCTCTCTCTCCTATGAATAAAGGCACAAAATGCCAAAAAAAATACATTAAAGTTCAAGGATACAAAATATTATAGGTATGATATTGATATTTGCAGATAATTGCTTCCAAAGCTAAATATGGATATCAACAGGTATGAACATTTCTGACAATATTTTAGTGTTATATGTTTGCATCAAGATTGGGGAGTTTATTCTTCTTAAATTGAGAGTATCAGCTCCTAAAATAGGGCAGGTTTCCTGTCAGCAGATAAATATATCAGTGTTTTAGATTTGAAAAAGCAGATGAAGCTTGATTTAACTTTTGCTGTCAAAATACATTTTACTTATGATGCAGTTGTTCTAAACAGAACCACATAAGACATTTGAATTTATCAAAATTGATCTTGGTATCAGCCAAAATACATTTTGAAATGCACTATGTTACCAAAAGTATTTGCTCACCTGCTGTGACTCACATAGGAAGTTAAAGGATAAGTTTGGTGTCTACAGCTTTCACATTGTTTATAGAATGAAGTAGAACAATATACTCACCCAGAAGGCTTTCCTGATCCAAACAGTGCTTTGGGAGAAATTTAGATCCAAAATCGAGCGGCGGACATCCATATAGCACATGGGGCATGTGTAGTGCCACTCCTTAAACTGCATTAATCGTCCAAAAAATCATTAGTTTCACCAATATTTCATCATGGTCGGCTCTCGCTACTCCTCCATTACAGTCTGTGTCGCCCCAGACATGTTTATGTGATTGTGCTGACCTCTGAAATGAAGAAGAAGAATGCTTGCCTCCAGTACTCTCTGGAGCGCTGCCTCTGTGTCCTCCTTTCGATGAGCTCCTCATCTGTAAACTCTGGCTCGAAACTGTAAGGACACCCATCATATTCAAAGTTCTCCTCAACAACATCTTCATCCGATAGATATTCGTCCATTTTGCACAAAACTGGAAGAAGAAAGTCGCGTAGTGGGCTGTCTTCCCCTGAAACAATGAGCCGCACTGCGCATGCGCGGAGGCAAGCGCTCTTCTTCTTCAGTTCAGAGGTCAGTACAGTCACACAACATGTCTGGAGCAGAGTCCTGCACGGGTCCAATTTTCAAGATCCGCCCCGCCCCGACCCGGGGACGTATAAACCCGCACCCGAACCGCAAACCCGCGCATCAGCCCGGTTAGTACCGCAACCCGATCCGACCCGTTGAAACACGACCCGCAGCCCGACTCATAACCCGTATTTAAAGTAATCATTTTGGGTCATATTGCCTGAAAATTGAACGGTATATCGCCATAGTTCAGATGCCAGTGAGTAAACAACGCACCTGAATGAAGCAACTCTTCCAATAAAAGCCTGACTTCAGCTCCATCATCAACCCTCTGTGATCTTCTCCCATACAACTGTAAAATCACTCATTTTTTACGTTTAATGCTTTTAAACTTTTAATCTCTTAAAAGGACCTTTACATGTGTAATAGTAGACTTACTTTCTGTCCAGTCTTAAGCGACACTCAGCAGGTACGAGCCGTGATCGTGTCACAGCCATGGATGTATTATAAGAACTGGACAGCGTGGCCCTCCACCATGTTACAGATTTGAAGCCATAATATCCCCTGTCAGGGCGCTGCCATTGTGCAGCCAGTAGAGAATCTGGGCCATAATCCGGACGCAGCTGTCGTAAACGGTCGCAACACCCCGCGGCATACGCCGTACACAATCATTGTGAAGCTGCCGTAAACCGCAGTCATTTTTAAACTGTAATAACTAATAAAAAATAAACTTTTCAGAAAAAAGAGGACTTGGAAAACACGCAGCCCAATAATACTTTAATGTCACCACAGCATACGGATGGGAAAATGTTCCTACGAGCCGGGGTGTAATAATTTTTTGAAGTTTCACTACAGCTCCGTTCAGATGAATGGGGGAGACGGAGAGTTGACCTATACTGCAGCCAGTCACCAGGGGGAGCAGTTTTCGTGGCGGCTTCATTGAGCCCAGCCAAATGAGGTCCATGTTTTTTACAGTCTATATGATCACAGCCTTACAACCAGCTTACAACTTACGTTTTTATTTTATTGTATTTATTATTATTTTATATTAATTTTGATGTGTCAAACTAAAACCCGCGACCTGACCCGCATGTTATTTATTCCACCCAGATCCGAACCCGGGAAAAAAAAAGTTTTTAAAAACCACCCGCAAATCAGCTGTTTTTGCGGGTACCTGACCCAGTGCAGGACTCTGGTCTGGAGTGACACAGACTGTCGTTGAGGAGTAGCCCGAGCGGACCATGATGAAATATTGGTGAAACTAATGAGTTTTTGGACGATTAATGCAGTTTTAGGAGCGGCGCTGTATGCCCGTGTGCTACCATTATACGGATGTCCGCCGCTCGATTTTGGATCTAAATATCTCCCGAAGCACTGTTTGGATCAGGAAAGCCTTCTGGGTGAGTATATTGTTCTGCTTCATTCTATAAACAATGTGAAAGCTGCAGAAACCGAACTTATCCTTTAACTTCCTATGTGAGTCACAGCAGGTGAGCAAATACTTTTGGTAATATAGTGTATCTGCATTCAGCAACAATCCCATTCCCTGAATCACCACTACAGTTTTTTTTCCGTAATGTATTCGTTTTAGGGCATTTTATGCCTTTATTGATAGGAGAGAGACAGTGGATAGGCTTGTGAAAGGGGTGAGAGAGTAGGGGAAGACACTCTGCAAACTGGTCACAGGCTGGATTCGAACCTGGGCCGGCAGAAGTATGTGCATGGGAAGTGCCTGGTTGCTAACCACTCCGCCAAGCTAGCGCCCCCACTACTACAGTTTTTAATCATTGTAATTTCTATTGAGCATTGCACCATGGATAAACTTAACTGCATGTCCCACTGACATAATAACAATAAATGTAACTGAGGGAAGATGGCTGAATTTCTTCTTCCAAATAGTAGCCAATAGCTGAGCTGCAACTGCACAATACAACAAGACTAACTAACAAAGTTTTAGTTTTACACTGTAAATCATCAATAAATTATCTCACTTCACTTAGTGGTATTTACATTTTTACACCACTACCCACTCTCAGATTTTGCTCATATGTTCTTAAAAACTCAATAAGTAATGAACTAATGAGTGATTGTAATGCCACTCAATGTTTCCTGTTGTTTCTAAATTTAAAAATATAGTTAAGACATGGACATCCTGGAAGCATGAATGAAAGAGAGACAGAACAAAATCACAGCACCTTTGTTTGTGTTTCAAAATTCCAAAGAAACCATTGTTAACCGGAGATGACCTGATATTTATCGAGCTGTACACTACGCTGTGACAAACCAGCGAACAGAAATGTAGTTATGTTGGAAATCTGTACATCTGGCTGTTGTTATAGTGACTGCAAACTGACTGCTCTTTCCTATTTCAACTTTTCCACTGTTTTAGCTACTGCTAGATGTGACTTTTAGGCTGACATGTCTTTAACACACAGTTGGCAATTTTTATAGTGCCAGTTTTATTACTCGCTGGCTAACCCTCTCTGCTCTTTGATACTCTTAAGAAGGAATGTTAACAAGTCCTAATGGGGCATCAGAAATATTACATAAGCTTTAACCTCACTGATTAGCACTGGAATTATATTAGCCATCATAAAGTCCTTCCAGGGATAACATAGTGTTAAAACCAGTGTTCAGGACTGCTACTTGTTTTACTGTGGTATCAAACAGGAACCTTGTGGATTTATTAATGCCAAAGTCCTAACGAGTCTATCAATTGTAACAAAAAAGTTATTTCATTACAGAAAAAAATAGTTATGGTGTAAATTGTGTTTTTCCATTTAGCTTTAGAGAGATTATGCAGCTCCTTCAAGAACTATCATCATACATGTCCCCCTTTTGTCAAAAAGGCATAAACAGTAGCTTCTAGCGGACATCTTGTCCATATAGCTTAAAGCAGCCCTATTCAATTAGCGACCCGAGGGCCACATGCGGCCCAAAAGCGACCCTCAAGTGGCCCGAAATTAACGTGATTGGGACTTAGGTCCGAAAATAAAAAACAGGAAAAAACTTTTACAAACACTGTCTGGGTCTTACAAAAATTCCAGCATTATTACAGACATTGAATACATCAGGGTATGAAAGGCTGTTGTTGATCAAGTTATTCTAATGCACTTTCAATGTGACCAAAAGATGATGTTTTTGAGCTGCACTTTTTTATGTTCATACGCACCTTAACATGTGCTTGTATTTATTTACCTGTCAAAACATGTTGGAAGTTTTCTGTTTGAAGTGTTACATTTAAAGAAAGTATTTCAGCGGAAGTTTAGTTTAAGTAATAAATAATAAACATCCAGTGTGTTTGTTATCTTATTTGTGTTTCTTTTAAGGAGATAGATTTGCTCACTGTCTGCCAAAAATGTTGGCCCAGCTCATGTCCTAAGTCTGAAAATTTGGCCCGACTGAATTTCAAATTGAATAGCCCTGACTTAAAGGATGCCTGTCTACACACATACCAAAATGATTAAATAGAGCACCCATGACCCATGAAACTCCAGGACAGTGCCAAGGCTAAATAAAGTAATTAAACTTTTTCCTCCTCACCCTTCAGCTTGTAAATGTGTTAATCACTGATGAATCCTGGTTTAGTTTTTGAAAGGAATGGCAGTTTAGGGCAGTGTCACTCTCTTTGCACATGACTGCCTCTGTAATAATCTTAAGTCTCTGCCATAAACAATAGACATCAGCTTCTTGCTACTGGTGCAATAACTATCTAACCTTCATGCATGTTTTTAAGGGCCTATCAGTCTGGCTACCGCTGATGCTCAAATGTACCTTCCATTTATATCACACTGATTGTTTTCTCTGTATTTTAATAACATACTTTTTTTAGTAGATTCATCTTTGTCAATGAAGTTTTATCTGACATAGCTGAGGTGGAGATATGGTTAGTTGGAGTATGTGTTATGGCTGTCATGGCTGCCTTGCATGTGTTTTTATCATATCAGCTTTACACAACACTGACAAAATTGACAACATGAATCTGACATGTAGCATCCATATGACAAGTAAGGGCAAAGCAAAGGCAGAGGGGGTGTGAGTTTTCACAGCAGCAGGGACAACAATAGCACATGGTTCTGAAGAGAATCTGATAACCAAGTCTGTTCTTACTGCACTGGGACAAAAATGACTGTAAAACAGGCTGTTGAGAGATTCATTTTATATTATAATTTTACATGGAAGCCCACAAACCTACATAAACACGATAAGCAGTCTGTCATCTGTCAGGCCAACACATGTATGGATGCATTTGCATTTGTTACATTTGTTCAGTGGTATTTATAACTCCAAAAATGTATTTGACATTCTAAGAAATCCTCCGGTAGTATTAGCTTTGTGCCCAGGGTGGTTGTCTTTGTAAGCTTAGGGGAAGTATGGTGGAAACGTTTCAGGCAGCTGGTTGCCACCTTTAAAAGTCCCTCAGCTGTAAATACAACAAGGGTGTGTGCATGCAGGCTTAAATCATCACATCAGTTCACGGAGGAAATTGTCGGAGTGACAAACAGGGGTGTCGCACAGTTCTCATGTTAGGGCTCAGTTGAAGCCTAATAAATGTATCATACTTTTTAGAGTTCATTAATGGATGTACATTTAGCAGCTCCAGCAGTTACCTGAGCCCATGTTTTGTTTTGTTTTTATGACCAGAAGCAAAAAACAGCTACATTATTGGATTGGGAGTAAAAGCTCACGGCTTTCTTTTCAGAATTATAAGAAGCCTGATTATCATAGAAATAGTTGCTCTGATCTAGAATAGATCCCAGAAGGTGACAGTAATACTTTTTTTATAATAGTTAACCCACCAGCAAACAAAAAGAAGAATCAGCTTAGCTTTGTATATCATGCTACAAAATAACAGTCAATTCTTCGCCATACATTTCTATCAAATACAGTTTGTTAGTATCATGCAATTGGTAAATTCAAAAATGGCAAATGACTTTAACCTTAAACTAGTAGGACTCTTAATTCAGTTTTTCAGTTTTTATAATATAATTTGCTAGTTTTATAAAATTAAACAAGCTTGTCTAACACTTTGTAAGTTTTAAAAAATCTAGTTAGTGTTTTTCTTTATTGTAAACATGAAACATAGCAGTAATACATATACTAGACTTGGAAAAAAAACATAATAAAATAAATAATAAAAGTAGATAAAAGGATAAACTGTAGTTACATGATGGCAGTTGTATTATTGGTAAAATATTATTATTATAATACAAGGAAAATAATCAAAGTAATAATAATACAAAAACATTATTTTAATGAAAATAAAAAATATCTCTATAACAAATTAAAATTAATGAAATACAAATAAAGATCAGCCTCAATAATATTCAGTTTTGTCCATCAAACCAGTTTTTATATTGTAATTCACTGCTTCCCAGAAAGTTGCAGTGTTTACAGCGGTGTTTATTCTACAGAAAACACATTGAGCAGGCATGTCACTCTGTTTGAAACTACAAAAATAATGCATGTATTTTAAGAATGCACAATTTGGGGTTTACGGGAACTTTTTTTCAGTGTTTTGACCACACAAGTCCAAAACCCCCTCTCAAAACCTCTATCAAACTTTTTTATTTACTTTCATCAGATTATTTAAAAATTTTCTAGCCATTAAGGGAGGATTATTTTGCACTCCTTAACACTTGTCAGGGCTTTTTCTCTCTTACTGGAAACTCTTCTACTACAACTCTGCTCTGACTTGTTTTATATTAAAACATTA
Organism: Scarus forsteni; assembly: GCA_036419115.1. Classification (NCBI taxonomy): domain Eukaryota; kingdom Metazoa; phylum Chordata; class Actinopteri; order Labriformes; family Labridae; genus Scarus; species Scarus forsteni. Next base: position 5,718,752 of record JAZDUH010000043.1, read on the forward strand.
AAACATTAAAACATGGCGGTCAAGCTGCTGAAAAAATACCAAAGAGACAAAGCATGAAGTATTTTGTTATGCTCTCTTCCCAGTCATGGACAGGAAAGACCCTGATTGAAGGTTTTAGAGTAGCTGAACTGTTTGTTGAGCCAGAAGAATGCACATCTTCCTGCCAACCAAACAGCAGCTGATATCACTTATATTAGATCCTTCTCTCTGATCGGATGTTTCTATCAGCGGGTTCAGCTGGTGCAGAGCTTTAAGACCTGCAAACTCCTGAGACTTTGCGGACGCATTGTTTACTGGCTCTTATATCAAGGGCTCAACAAGCTACACGAGGATAGGTGTAGCTACTAATGTGTCTATTTAAGCACTATTTGCCCCTGAGCGTGTGAAAGCTGCTGGAGCTGGGATTCCCCCACCGAGAGAACAGTCTTCATCCACTGAAGTAGACAGCAGGTGGGGCAGCGAGATTCTGGCTGCTCAGCAAAGACATTCCAGCTCCGAGGACTGTCTTTGTGTTCGAATGGGAGGTGTCGTAGACGTGAAAACAAACTCAGCTTGCTTTGCATTCACTGATAAAAGTAGATGCAACAAAGTGTGACTCCCTCTCATTCCTATTATTCCTTTGTTCCCACCCTCTTTTATAGCAGGCGTATAATCAAGTTATGATAGAATTATGAAAATGTTAATGTCGTCATTCGGACAAAAAGGTTTTTGAGTGACAGCTCAGGCATCAGAGGTAGTTTTAGATCTAACATCATTGTTATCTTATGTCTGAAAACTGACCTTCACTGTTTATCAAAGGCTGTACTGTTCTGCCTTCTTTCTAGAAGTCAGTTGTTGAGGCTCTTTGTGCTTTGTTTGTTGATCCATAGGGACATTTCAGTGTGATAAAAGTGATGGGTATAATGGGAAGAAACCATTTGCTTCCACCCATTATTGTTTAGATGGAAATGTTTAAGTTGCATACCTTGAGCTGTGTTTCTTTATTTGCTCTAACTGACTTTTACTTAAATTTTGGTAATGATCTGTAATATCTGATCATTCTTGTTCCTAAAAAGAACATTATTTGCAATAAACCTTAACCTTTTGTTAACTTTGAACTTGATAGTGTATTTGACATCATCTATCAGTGTTGGTCAAACCTTGCCACACAGTCAGACATGTTCCTGGTGCATGTTGGCCTCCTCCTGTTTTGGATTTTCATGAGCAGGATTTGAAGGCTTAGCCAGGATGCAAACAGTGTCCAGACTCTGCTTTTTGATGATGATGTGGTTCTGTTAACTTGGCTAGCTAAGGATCAGCACTGCGCAGAGGAATACGTGACATGAATCGGTTAATTCAAGATAAACTTTATATTTCTGAAAAATTAATGCGCTTAAAAACATTTATAGATAGTGTACTCATAAACTGTGGTATTATTTTTTGATGGGTGTTCTTTTAGGCGGAGAAAATACTCTTTGTTCTTGGTACAATACTTCCCTGTTTGCAGCTAGTTCTGCATAACAGACTCTTAAACCCCGTTCAGACTGACCAACAAACCCGTTTAAACCTGGTAACAACGGCTTCTGTTGGCAGTTTGAAAGGGTTTAATCGACATTTTGACACGGGTTTTAATCGGGTCGCCTCCGATCGGCTTCATGTTGAACATCACACCCAAGTCGACCCTCTAATTTAAGGATGACATCGGTGTAATGTCCCCACGGCATAACATCACGCCCGCCCCCTACATCTGTAACTTTCCGTGACTCTTTGCTGTCTCAGCAACTAGTTCCATCTGCCTTTTTATTATCAGCGCTGAGTTTGTATATTTTTACAGAGGGACAAAAGAACAAAGTAAAGAAAACCATGTCCACAGCCTCCACGCTCCTTTCCATTGTTTACATGGAGGGCCTACATCACCCTGAAGATGTCAGTAATGTGATGACATCAGCTTGACGCGCCAGAGGAATAAACACAGCCATGCAACACGTCTGGAGCCGGTTAGACCCGGGTCTACTGGCAGAGGGAAAAGAGTCACTTGCTGATTGTTAGTGGGTAAATGTGCATTCATAAAGCCCGTGTTGACCTGCTGATTTTGACGTGAAAGCGGTATTACAGACTGTGGCTTACTGAATGGGAGGACAGAACTTTCTACTGCATCTAATATACTTAGTGGCTATATGGAGCTCATGAAACCTCACGTCAAAAAACTAAACTGTGCCTTTAAGGAGCCTTGGCAATCAAAGGCTGTATTCCATTAGGCGCATGCTAATTAATAAACGACTGTTTTAATATACTGGATAATTTTAACATAAGTGTCAGTGCATTGCTGACCCTTTGAGAATGCATTTATAGTAGTTTGCTGCTGCAGTGTCAATTTCAAAACTCTTCTCCAATATGCAAAATCAATTCAAACTAACAATGGATTACCAGCAACAAATGTATCCATTTAATTATTATTTTTTGCCCTTAAAAGACTATTCATTTCAAGGTAGTTAGTGTTGAGGTGCGCAGACCTGGACCTGAACCTGAGGTGTAACCCTTTCGTGATGTACTAACTTAGCGTGAGTGCCGGATGTGTAAGAAAAAGTAAAGTAAGTTACTGCTACTGTTAGTAAAGTAAAATAAGGCCTGCACAGGTTTTCAGTGGCACTCTTGATATTTAATGCTGTTCTTAGAGATGAATGTTACCTTTAGTTAGTGTCATATTGTGTGAAGTAGAGCAACAATTTTGACCACTTCTGTTTGCCATGACCTCAGCTTCTTTCTTATTGTTAGTGCTGACTGCCTCTTAGAGTATGAGTCATTGATTTGCAAGGCATGCAGAACATTGTGGAAGGAATTGATGGAGAATTTTTAAGCTGAAAAACAGATTATAATCATTCCTTGAGCTAGTTGTTATCAATGCTCAACTGGTGTTGGTTTTCAATTCCCATTCCTACATCTGTTTACCGATCCAATCATGATTGTCTGGTTGTTGATAAGCCTTCTACCTTTGAACCTATCTACATGTCAAGTGTGAGCATGGTATTTTTAGCTCATTCATGTCTCTTTAGCCATTTGTAATACAGATCTTAAGAGGGCTAAAGAGCCGCCCAGCATTCTTTTGTCAGCTGTCCATTCCTCTCTGCTCCTCTGCGTAGCACCCTGGAAATAATCCTGACATACCAGGACGCCTGCATGCACACACCCTTGTTGTATTTACAGCTGAGGGAATTTTATAAGGTAGCAACCAGGCCTAAAACGTTTCCATCATTCCCCTATGGTAACAAAGACACGCTTGTTTGCTATTAGTGGCTTTCTGCCTACTTCCACCCTTAATGCGTCATATTGTGTTATTTTTATAGCTTCTAGACATGCCCAGACATTTTCACATCCCTTCTCGAAGGAACCGTCAAACAAACAGTGGCACCTAGACAGACACCCACTCTGTGTGTATATCCTGCTCTGTAGCGGGATTCCCTGCCTGATGACGCACCATCATAGGATTGACCACGTGTTGGCCACATCACCAGGCAGAAAAAACAGTCCTTACCGCCCACTGTGTTTTCCTCTCAGCTTGGTTTTGGTAAGCTCCCCCTCAGATTTTATTTTTGACATTATTTTGTGGAGTGTTGACTGTGTGTTGTTACAATAAAAGGAACAGGATCTCCCAGTGCCATGTAACCCAAACATTACCGATGCACCCACTCAGCAACAGGGAGGGGAATCCCTTACATGTTTAGTGCCAGGCACAAACTGAGTCTTAAGATGTGTTCCCAAGCCCGTGGAAACTCTGCGTTTACATGTCTGAGTGTGTGCTTTTGATAAGTTTGTATTTGACCCAGCTGTTTGGGGAATGCCGGGGGCCACCACGGGTCGAAGATGACGTAAGAGCGAGGGAACAGAGGGAAGGGGGGGAGCGGGGAGGCGGATATCTGCTGTGGAATTCCTGAGTTCCGACTCTGTTCTGTTTTTGGAACACAATCGTCTGGTATTTGGTTGATCCTCCCTCTGCATTTGTCTCCCTCCATCTCTGCTTGTTTTGCCCCTTAGACCTCAGTGTTCCGTTTATATTCAGCACATTGTTTGCTCTAACTCGTGAGATGTTTTTCCCTGTCAGACACTTTTAGACTGCAACTTCTTTTTTTAAAGTTGGAGCCTACATGGACTTGAGAACCCTAGTTATGAGCTAGTGGCTCTTATCGGGCATATGTGTGAAAATATGACCTTGTTTAAAATGAGTAACACTTGTACGTCAGTTTCTGTACCTGCAATACTGCATCTCATATGCACAGGCACCTCTGATATTGATGTCTGTACAAATTAAAATCTGTCAGAATCATGATACCACTGGGGCTTATTGCATTCTATCACTATGAAATGTCAACATCACAGTAAGGCTGGGTATTTCCAGCAACCCCACGATACGATACGTATCCCGATACTGAGGCCACGATTCGATACGTATCCCGATACACATAAATTGTGAACACTGACTGTGCTTTCAACAGAATTCCCAGCAACTTTTGTTTTTATTACAAGAAGAAAAAGAACAAGCATGAGTTTTAAATAATTCTTCAACTTAAGAACTTTAAATCAGGTCCCCAAAGACAGTAGACTTAAGTTTAAATTTGGAACATGCGTTTTATCATGCAGCTTGGCTTCTACTTTGAACTGTGCAATTTTTTACATTACAAAAAGTGTATTTACAACAACTGTTCAGACACTGAGGCCGTATCAGTTCTGTAGAATCCGTATCGATACACGTATCCCCAAGAAGTGCAAGACAATATTTTGCCGTATCGATATTTTGAGCACAGGCCTACATCACAGTGCTTATCCAATGCTGATCCAAGTAGCAACTGGACTGGTTCAAGTTCTTGCAGATGTTTTGCCTCATCTCTTAAAGGCCTCTTCAGTTCTAAGAGTTGACTCGAAAAGAGATGGAAACTAGAAAAGCACTCGGAGAGTGCAGACCTCCGCCAGCGCCACAGTCCTCACCCATATTGTGATTTTCACCATAAATATTAGTCCTACCTTTATTTCATCAAAATATTTAGATCCCTTGACCATGAAAACATATCATTAGCAATTGGATTCATAATGATATATATTTTAGTTCAGTAGTTATTCATAAAAATCAAATTTTTCATCATGGCAGCCAGATGCTGATCTGGATCATCACTAAAATCAAATCAGTTCTTCCTTTTTCCATCCTGAACATTTCCTGAAAATTTCATCAAAATCCATCCATTGCTTTTTGAGTTATTTTGTTCACAGACAGACGGACGGACAAACAAACTCTCCCGAAAACATAACCTCCTTGGCAGAGGTAATAATCCTATGTTGACTATTAAGGAGCTAGTTTGGTATTTTTGCAGTATGAGGTTCTTGGCAGTAGTGAGGGAGGTGGCAGTGCGTGATGCTTTTTAAGAGAGTAAGTCCAAATGAGCAAAAGGTACACTGCTAAAGTCACGCAACTGTTCCCTATTGTTTTTCAGATGTGAACACAGGTAGCAAAATTATGCGTCTCAAAACAGGAATGTGGCCTTCCCATGTTTTTCTTAAAGTGGGGATGTGATCTTTACATGCTCAGACAAAAACAGGGATTCTCAAGTTCACATAAACATGTTCATAATCTTAAAAAAACAGGAGACACACCTTTCCTGTTAGGAATCTGTGCGCTCAGTCAGCTGTTGACTTTCTCACAAGTGCTGCCAACTTAAACCAGTTTTTTTACATCATCAAACAACCGGTACGTAAAAACTTGTAGTCATCAGCTCTATTCACGGACTGATGACAGACACCCCAGTGTTGACATTGACAGTCACAGCAGGACACCTGGCATGACAACGACAGTGAATAGTCATCGTGCAGAGCTTCAGTCGGCCTCTGTCTTGAAGCGCTAGAGGCTGTGACTCCATCAATGACTGTATTATATGTTGTCAGGCTAAAAGCACACAGTGGTTCTGTGTAGTTCGTTCAGCAGACAGGAGAAAGTCTGTATCATCAAAAGGACATTTTCTTTTTTAAAGGGGGACGACCCCCCGCTCTTGGTCACAGCCCGGTGCCCGTTGCTGAGGCGACACTTCCGATGAGTCATGTGTTTGAGATAACATTCCAGCGTTGTTCTGCAAGGACAGCATGTATCAATCATCCATGAACTTAGACCTCTGACTCCCTGAAGGCTGACACAAATCAAATATCAGCGTGCAACTGGAACACATCAGCCATCAGCGCTGCAGACATTGTGTTGTTTTTCTCATGGGGGACATTGTGGTGTTGATTTGATTTAGTTCAGACATGGTTTGTTATCTTGTGAGTTACTCAGCTGGACCCCACTCCCATCAAATGACATGCCGAACATTAACATGACTGATGCTAGTTGATATACGTCATTCTTTCAGCGTATAAGTAAAAATATATTTCAGTTGCTCAAAGTAACTTCTTGTGGCAGGGTCCAAAAGCCAAGAATACCTGTTAACTGATGTAAAGCATATGCGAGCATGTGTCACACACAATGCAATTTGATGCCATTGATAGCTTAACCTATGCTCCTGTGCTGAAAAAAAAATAATTCAGCAACACATTGCTTTAGCTTCTTGCCAGTAGGTGTATCGATTCTGCCTCTAAAGGTGTGGCAGAAGTTGTAAAACACAGTTTTGATTAGGGATGCCACGGTTAGACTTTTGTTGGCCAATATAAATGTCATGGTCACCTGTTTGTGAGATTAGCCAATACCAATCATGTTTCTGACATTTTTTTTAACCATTGGTTTAAAGGGTTGCTCAGCAAAGCAAAACAAAAATATCTCAAGGAGCAATGCAACACATTTCCTACAGTATGGACATCTGAATTACACAAGAAATGACTCATATATCGCTCCTTTTTGTTGTGTGAATCAACCAAGTTATTGACAGACTTACTAAAACTATAACTTCATTGCAAAGGAAAAACAGATCAAATAGTTTAATAAGGCAATATACTTAAATTGTTAAGTCAGTAACATAATGGGGCTGATTTTATTCTTCACAATGCCAAGAAAACAAATTTTGCCCCTATTTGACTGTTTATACAACAAAATCTGAATCTTCATCTGTGGAAAAAATATTTAAACAAATCTTGTTCTTAGCTTTGTCAAATGCTTATTTTACTGAGCCATCATGTTTCCGACTGAACCTCAAATGCATCACTAAACACAACATCCATTTTATTTTGGGCAATAGGTAGCTTGTTTAGCTTAACTGACTAGCTTAGCTTAGACACTGGATTGATATGTTGGACTGAGTGGACTGAAAAAAAATCTGGAGACTCTGCTACTGTTTATTCAGAGGATTACAGAGTATCAGGAGCAAAAGAAGATACCAATGTTTCCAGTCGTTAATTCTGTTTTACTGAGCACATTTTTATCTTGGGTTAATTGGCCAGTACTGATCAGTGCCAATTCAACTGGGACACCTTCAGTTTTGATGATGTCATCCATGGTGCAATTTAAAAAATATCTAAGGGTGGCAGTAGAGACCAAACTACATGATGCAGAAGAACAAAAATTTGGGGGAATTCTTTAATAAATGTAGTCAGGGGGTGCGGGTTTGGCAGAGTGGTTAGCAACCAGGCACCCCATGTACTTGCTTCTGCCGGTCCAGGTTCGAATCCCGCCTGTGACCAGTTTGCAGAGTGTCTTCCCCTACTCTCTCACCCCCTTTCACAAGCCTATCCACTGTCTCTCTCCTGTCAATAAAGGCACACAATGCTGAAAAAAATACATAAAAAAAAAAAAAATGTAGTCAGCGTCCATAAAATGCAAAATGTAGATTTGTACCTCATCTTGGCCACCCAGATACTTATTTTATTTTGACATGAGGTAGTGGAAATAAAACAAGTTCTACTATCACTTATGGTGATGAGTATGTTAAAAAAAGCACATCCGCTTCATTCACACATGACAAAAAGAATCTAATGGTTGTCTAAATTTACCTGAGTAAGCTGCATGTGTGAATGCAAACAGCAGGGTTTTTTTTTTTTACCAGACTGTTGCCTGTTTTTCCTCTTTCCTCACTGCTCATTTGCTGATAGCAAACTGCATGAAAACTTCTTGTTAGAGACAAATGAGTAACTGATGTCAGGGAATGTACAAGGTAGCTTAGACTGACATTTTAATGTGTATAAGAGTGCAAATGTGAAAGGGCTTGACAGTGATCTTTGACAGAAAACAGCTCAAATGTTCCGACTCTTCTATGTTTCTCTCTTTCTCTTTAGGAGTAGAGTCAGGCAGGCCTACACACTCTCAGACCAAATGATCTCCTTACTCCCCCTGTCAATGTAGTGTTAAGGTGTACAATTAACCTGGTGCACAGTAATCAGGTTAAACATGCATTGTCTTCTTTCCAAATCTGTTGGTTTCTTTACTGATGCTTTTAGTCCTTCTAAAGGCTGTGAGCTAAACTGGGTCGACTCACTTTATCCTGAGCAATCGACTTCTCTTAAAGACAGTTTTGACCCATCAACCAAACCATCTTGTTGTAAGTCTAAGAATACTCAAAAAGGCCAGTTGTGGCTTTGGCTTTGGCTCATGGTCAAAGAAGTGACTTTAAACACAGTAACTTATCCAGTTTAAATGAGAGATGCCGCTGATGCGGTATGGCTGATATTGATGTAGAATATATGTACGGAGGATGTTTGCTTAATATCTTTTCAATAATTTGCCTCATTCACAGATTGAGCGGCGCATGGAGCTGGTGCGCGTGGTCTCCCACAACACACACAAACGGATGGTGTCATGTCTGCAGGGACACATTGGTGCAGATGCAGAGAAGAGACATGTGAGTATCATACCTTTTATCGTAAAACGTTAAAAAACATACTAATCAGACTTTTTGTTCCAGGATTCTTTAGAACTTAGATTTTCCCTACACAAACTTTTATTGTTTTAATTCATATTGTCCATATTAGACCTTCAATACTTTATTTCTTTTGTGTTTTCTACCCCACAACACCCCAAAAATGCGCCACAGTCTGTACCCCGCCTCTATACTGGAAATGGACAGGTAAAAATATCACAACTACTCCTCGAACTCTGGTTCTGTACACCACTTCTCCATTTCCCATCCAGACATCTGTCATCTTTACTCACTCTGCATGACACCTATGGCTTTGGGATTCTCTCTTAAAACAGGAACCTGTGTGATTGTCAACTATTCGAAAGTGAAAAAAATAAACTTCAGAGCTGTCATCTGATAGATGTCTCCCTTCCCTAGTTCTGCATCTTAAATCCCATTCAACATCTGTATTTTCCCTCCTTTGCTCGGAAAGCTCTCTTCCTCTTTCTGGATTCGATGCTAAATGGAAAGTCCTTGGTTCATTTTTCCTTTTATCTTCAGCCTCAAATGTTGAGGTTAACCTACTGAAATGAGCACTTCCCCTTCATATGCAAAGTTTAAGTGTCTCAATCATCTTATTTGTCCTCTACAGAAAAAGCTTCCTCTCACGTCACTCTCCCAGGCGATGGTGGAGGGGGGAAACCAGCTGGGGGAAGACTCCTTGATAGGGTGAGTTTCTCTCTTGATTGACAGGCTGAAAAACCAATCACATCTTGCAGAGTGTTATTAGAGCAGATGCACTCCAGAGAGCGAGAATTACAAGGCCATACATCCAGGACAAGCATTCACCTAGTCTTGTTTTCCATCAATAGAACTTTCAGTGGTTTCTTTTAGTGAGATTCAGATCATCTTATTCAGTCTGAAGTTGAGGATCTAGAAAGTAAAAGTGTGCTTAGCTTCCATGCGCCTGTCTGGGAGGCAATGAGGAATGGAAAGCATGGTCACATGGTCCACTTGTAAAAAGAAATGTGAGGCATTTAACTGTCAGCTGTTTAAGCTGTCAAACTCCAAACTCTTATTCAAGGCTAAGAAGTTCCACTGAATGAAAACCTGTGTCCTGTTGGAGCTCTGGTGGACTAGTGATGAAGTTTGCACAATCCTCATAGGCTGTTGTCATCAAAACATGAAGCCAAGGTTCTTGTCTGACCTGTGACACCTTTCTGGATCGTCTCTTTCTTCTTGTGCTCTCTCCAGCTGCCCACTTTCACCACTGTTCTTTCTTAATCAAGATGTACGATAAAAGCAAAAATTAAACAGTATCAGTAAAAGGAATAATGTGTGCAAATCAGGGATGGAGACCATTAGCATCTAGCATCAATTTAAACTGAAATGCAGTTCTACCTAAAGAGAACAGGAAGAATGCCTTCTTGTCTGCCTCTGCTGTGGATTTGTTTTCCACCTTTTCTCTAAGATGCACTGTTTGTCAGTCAAATGTATTGTTTTTTAGTGCTGTCAGGGGATTAAAATAACTGAGAGGATAATTAATTATGACCTGTAATTAATTAATCTAATTAATCGCATTTTTAATCTCACTTTAAAATTGCTAAAAAAAAGCCTCAACTTGATGTATTTTCATTGAAATTCATTAGATTATTGTGACAGATCAAAAGATTGATCTCCTCCCCCCAAAAAACTGAAGCACAGGAAGCCCAATACGTAAAAACTTGTAGTAGTAGTAGTAGTCATGGTTAGTAGTAGTCATGGTTCCTCTACAATATGAAATCTACTCCCCTCAGATGTTTGCCAGAGAACTTGGTGAGTTTTGTCTTTGATGAGCTTCATATCACATGTAAGTGGCAGATGATACATGTATGTGGTATAATTTAATGTAAAATAAGACGGTCTAAGAATTTAAGTTCTCAAAGTTTGAGCTAACAGCTAACAGCAGGGTCAAGCTGATATGTCATACTGTGGCTTGATATGATTGGTCTGTGGTGAGTGTGATGAGCTACTGATAATCTAATCATCTGGAAATGAAGATCTGAAAATACCAAAAGATAGAAATGACATTAAAAATACGATTAATGTGATTAAAAAATATAGTTAGTTAATCACGACTGTAATTAATTAATTTTTTTGCTGCATAGAATAGATAGTACATCATTCCCATTAAAAACAGAGCCTTTATGTCTACTGCTTATGTTTCAAAATAATGGACAAATATTTATAGCAGTGCTAACTGTAATTCAGAGTGTAAAGGACAATCAATAAAGCCTTATTTTGAAAAACTAACAATACCCATTCCAGTCCAAATAGCTTGTTTCTGTCCAATTCTTAATTTTGATAAAACTACAAAGCCCTCTGGTGTCTCAATCTTTTCCTGTGTTTACAGTTTGCATATACTGTAGAATTTTAGTGGAATCTTTTAGCAGTTTTTCATTAAAACATGTCTGCATGTGTCTGCATATCTAAATTAAATTCTAAGAAGTCGAACTGTGGTTCTGGAAATACTGTAATCACTTTAGATTAATCTTGAAATGTTGGAGTCTAGACAGACCTATGTGTATCTTAGCCAAGTGAGCTGAAGAAATCGCAGGGCACTCACTGTAAAAATCAACAAAAGCAAAAAATTAACCAATCTTACCAGACTTGTTGAAATATGTATTTTCTGCTTAAAATGGCATTTTAATGTGGATGTTAATTGGGCTTTTACAAACTAGCCACAAGTGAAATGGGCCTCTCATTTTAACAGTGGGGGTAATTGTTTGATTAAAATTACGAAGCATGACATTCAAGCAGAACAAAATGTTTGTTAGCTTTGGGGTTATTGGTTTAACATTTGTTCTTAAAGTTTGACATTTTTAGAAGGGATAAAAAGGCACATTAAAAGCGCATACTGTAGAAATCACTGGACAAAGCCATGTGGCATCAGTTGTTTGACTTTCAAAAGAAGCTTAAGAATGTTCTTAAAGCCAATTTGTGGACGCTGCCATACTCAACATGCCTCCTTAACTGAACTTTAGATCAACCTACTGGCAGACAGGGGCCTTATTGAGTTGGAACCTATAACTGTAAGACCAAAAGTGACTATGCATGGGCATGTAGCCAGGTCATTTCCTTAATTTACCAAAACTGATGTCCATTTTATATAAAAAAAGGAGGGAATACATTACAAAAAAATCACCCCCACACAGTTAACTCCTTTTGATATAGTCTATTTTTGGACCAAAGCTGTTTGTTGAGACAGTTATATACATGTTGGGCCAATCATATAGACTCAAGGTTACCTGCCACCAGCCCCAAGCGAGTACTCAAGGACTTGCAGTATTTGACACATCATGTTTTATCCTTAGAGGTTACAGCTTGAGTAAAAGTCTACTTTTCCACTTGAAGTATTGTTCCATCCTCATACTTCCAATGGAAGTAGCTACCAGTCTAACATATTTGTTTTGCAAGGAGACACGCAGCAACTTTCTGTCTCTCCTTAATTCAAAATCAGAACAAAACCCAACTAAGGAGTCTGAAGTTCAGGGATATTTGGGTCTTAATTACCAAGCTTAATCCAAAACCTTTCATTGGGTTAATTTAAACTAGGGCATTGTACCCTGAATGTGGACAGCATGAATTTATAACTTTACTACATCCAGATTACTGAAAGTGAAAACCGGTCATTCCTCCATTATGTTTTATCATCATATTAGGACAAAGTTAGATCAAGCAGATTTCACATCGCTCACACTGTATTACCGCTAATGTGGTAATGCAGCACAAATGTGATTTCAGTACCCTCCCTCTCACTCTCTGTTTTTGCTGACTAACAGGAAGATGATGGAAGTGTGTGGGGATGCAGAGAACCGTCTGGCCTCAGAGCTGATGCAACACGAGCTGCAGATCGAGAAAGATGTCCTGGATCCACTCAGTCAGCTAGCAGAGGTAAAGAAACCTCATACCCTGTATGCACTAACAGTCACTAAACAGACATTAAATATTCATAGTTTTTTAAAAAGCTCTTGGCTTGTTTAAGAGCAGTGACACCCTGCTGTTTGCTGGGCCGGGCTTAAACAGGACATTCTTTTACGGGAGTTTTCTGTTTTCATTTTCATTTACACTGTACAACAGCAAAGACGGCTCTATAAGAGTTAGTTTTGCAGTTTTTTTTTCATTGCTATGTGGACATTTTTACTTTTGTGGGTCGTCCTTGGATATTTTCTAATTTTTTGGTGTCAATGTCCTTATTTTTCCTCTTCGAAAAGAAGATAATTCTCAGTTTTTAGATATACAAACAAAACCATTTATTATTACTATAAGTTGAGACGAAAATATGCAAGACAATAATTGTAGTGCACCGTTCATACCAGTTTGAATAAAATTTAGAGTGCTTTAAAATGTAAAATGCTACATTATGAAATAATTTCTTATAAAAGATGAAAAGAATGAAATAAAGTGTCATTGAGAAGAAAATATCCAGTGATAAAATCATAATATAATTAACATAATCAAAATGATTTTTTTCTTAATGCACTGCACAATGATATATTATTATCTGATTTCCTGACAGACTAAGACTTAGCTACACTTTCTTTCCTAATTAAAATGTATTCTTTTCTACAACCCACCCCAGGAAATCTTCCTTTGTTCCTTCTTTGTTTATTAGTCTGCTCCATTTGTGTCAGACACAGCACATTAAGCTGCCCCAGAAACTCATTGCAGGAGAACTGTGGTGGAAAAGCCACTATCAAAATAGGCAAACTCGGGGACCAATGTCATTTAACAGAATGTGTTCTCATAAAAATGTTTGGCAGATTTTGTCATTTGTACCTCTAACTCTGGTTTAACATGGGCTCTCATGACTTTGATTTCTTTGCAGGTTGACATCCCTAACATCCTGAAGCAGAGGAAACAGCTGGCCAAACTGGTGTTGGACTACGATTCTGCAAGAGCAAGGTTTGTCCTTCTGCAGCTCACTCTCTCTGAAGTCATTGCAGTTTATGTTGTTGTGTGACATATTTAGCTTTAGTTAAATAAACCAGAGGAGCAGTCTAGTAGTCGTACTCTAGATGCACTTGCTCTTTATTTGCACGTCTGTCTGTGGTATGCCTGGAATTCTGTATAACATACATCACATTTGTTTACATTTTCTTTACGTCTGTTCCAACTCAGATGGTTGCAGGCAACCAAGTCAATAATCTCAGGAACAAACACTCAAGCACTGACGGTGAAGGCTGACCTCCTCAAAGAGGAGATGGATGAGGCCACGAACAAAGTGGAGCTCTGCAAGGTAACAAAACATTTATATTCATGACTATTGTGTGTGCTTTCAGATGCAAATGTCGCAGTATTATGGTTTCGTTTTGAAGCTTGGTCCAGTGCAGTGATAACAGGTATTTTCAATCACTTACACTGCAGCCCTGTTTTAGAGATACCCCAGTGGTCAGTTTTGAGATGTCAGATACTTTTTTATCAAGCCTTGATAACTGGATTTTTAAATTTTGGTAATCCCCGAGCTTTAATTTTAAGTAACATACTTAGAATATTATTAATTTATTTCCCTTTTGAGGCACATTTTTCTAAGTCAATATTGACAGAAAGAAACAATTTCTACCAGCTGTCTTGAATTTGTAATTAACTGTATATAGGGATTGAGGATATTGGATTTTATTTCTGACATCTGACATGCCGATATTTCTGAACTCATTACTGCCGATCTGATATTGATCCCAACATTTCGTTTTCAAAAGCACAAAGACTCTACTTTCCTAATACTGACCAATTCCTTTGATGGTGTCTATCTGTGTGTTAGAAACAGAAGTGAAGTAAGAAAAATAACCTTTTATGCCTTAAATAACATTTTTATCGTAAAAGAGGACCTAGTAATGATGAGGTGAACCATCACTGTGAAACTGTATGTTCTGCCAGTAGTTCAGCAAAATATGTAAGATGTGCTACCATTTTGCAAGGCCAATATATTGACTAGTTATTGTCAAAAATGTAAAATGTGCAGATAATGATAATCAGCTATGTAGGCAATTATCTGCTGGTACCGATAGTGTTACAATAATACTGCAAACCTCTGTGTGCAAGGCAGTGCACATTTTGGCTTTGACGTCTGGTTTTATTATCAGACGAGGGCTACCCTTACTTGGAGATTTAGAACAGTTTCAAAATACAGATTTAAATTCTTGTTACATTTAATCCTTTGCAGGAGTGCTTGGGCAAAAATGACTCACTAAAATAAAATTATCCAAAGGTAATGCTTAGACTTTTTCTCAACATGATTGAACCTCTAAGGCTTACATTTCTGAAATACACTCTGTTCAGTTGTAATTCATCACCATAAGGAAACATGATGCATGTATGGTATCCTTAATTTTCCATATTTCTGCATCAAGCTACTTTTTAATTTAAAAAATGACACAGGCAGTCAGATAAATACAAACTCCTTTTCTGGCCAAAAAAACCCCCACTTTTGATTCCAGTACAGTAAAAATGTGTTTTCATTAAAACCAAAATAAATACATTTCTCAGGTTTCATCTTCCTAAACTTTCTTCCTGCGCTACAGGGAAGACTGCAAAATTAAACAATCGTTGACACTCTGCATCGATGCATCTTTGTCGTGTCTACGTCACCATGCATTGATTAAAAGATTATTTTTGACACTCCCTAGTTTTAATAGTGAATAAAAAAGGTTGAACAACAGTCATTTAGCCCTTGTAGGGTAATGCAAGGTAACTTTGTCCATGGAGCACCATTCATACATAGAACAATTCAAAGTGCTATAGTCATAATATGGACATTCTGCTCAAACTAAGAGTAGACATGGACTTGCTGAGACCCTCAGGCCCTCTGACCCTGTCTGCTGACACATACACATGACGCAAAATGCCCTGTCAGCTCAGTCCATGTGCGTGTGCATGCATGTGCATCCAAATAACTGAATCACTGCTGATTTAGTGCACGGCGGCTGCGTTAAGTGTCAGGCTTTTTCTGTCCAGGAAGCGTGGAGCCCTTGTGTTTCCCCTTCACAGGTTCTCCCTTCCAGTGGCACCAAATCCTGCCAGCAGCAGGAGGATTTATGACTCATGAAGCGCACAGGCCAGTGGCTTAGCTGACCGCTGACGTCTGTACTTCTGCCTCTTGGAGGACACAATAGATCATTAATGGATGACACTGTGAAGTGGAAATGGAAGATTTTAGATAAATTCATTTAAACTCCCTGACATGGGATGTTATTGTTTATCATAATGGGACTATTATTGCTATTCTAAAGTGCTCTGATGGTTTATTTTTGTCTTTCAGGATCAACTTGCTGCAGACATGTACAGTTTTTCCTCCAAAGAAGGGGACTATGCCCTCTACTTCGTAACAGTGAGTGCAGACAAACAAGTCTCTCATGTGTTTGCGTGAATCTTTGGTGGGAATGTTTGCAGCTGTAGAGAAACCAGGGCGCTCAGACTTGACGTGCTGTTTTGTTTACTCTGCTGTCATGTCTTTTTATTGTTTGTCTTAGAATTGTTAAAGCACCAGAATTACAGTTTTTGTAAGATACTCGGTAAAAACATAAGGGAAGAAGTGCTCCCTCAGCTGCTACCAAACAAAATCCTGCAGATGATCATTTTAAATGTAGATACTCAGTGATGTTAGGGCGTGAGGCCTCAGTACATTGGTACATTCTGCAAATATTATGGTGAATATATGGGATATATATATATATATATATACAGGTACATCTAAAAAAAATATAATATCATGAAAAAGTTCAATATTTTTTATCACTAATTTCAGAATTACCAAAATTTCAAGCAATACATTTTTGAAATGTATAATATTGAACATTAAAGAAATAACACTGAAAACCTTTATTCAAATATTTTCCCTTACGTTTTTGTACTTTTTGTACTTGACATAATTAGCTTGTAATAAATGTGATTGGCAGAACAGAGAGACATATCCTGTATAGTAGATGATTGAAGAAGGAACCAGCAGCTCCTCCTTTGCTGAAAAAGGTTCTTCAGTGTTCAAACTGTATTTGAAAACAAAATGCCTAAAACCAGATTGAGTATAGCTGAGCTGTGCTTAATCTGTTTGGCACAACAAAAAGTATCTCATATGTAACTGCAAAATAATCTAAAAAGTGCAGTTTTCTATAGATATCCTCTTTCTTGTAACCAGCAGTGTATCCTTCCAACTTAATCTGCAAGATCACCCAACGCTGTGCACCGTCTCCCGCCCTTTCTCTGGTTTTGTTAGCTTTGGAAAAACATGACTGCATATCTGTTTTGTCTTCCAAACCTTTGATATGTTAGGTGTCAATAGAACGTAACATTCATGCATTCATTCATTCATTTTCTATACCCGGCTATCCCTTTCGGGGTTGCGGGGGGCTGTAGCCTATCCCAGCTATCATAGGGCGAAAGGCGGGGTACACCCTGAACCGGTCGCCAATCGATCGCAGGGCAGAACGTAACATTTCTTATCAATAAAATTGTTTGAAGCAAGTGGTTTGAGAAAAGTGTTCAAGTTTCAAAACTTTTGATGATCTTAAATTTGCCCCCTCACTTCGCCCTAATTTTCATCTTTTCATCTGTGCTCTTTTCTCCTTTGTTTCTGCAGCTTTTAGAAGCCCAGGCTGATTACCATAGAAAGTCTCTCACAGTTCTGGAAAGCGTTTTGCCCACCATCCAGGCTCAGCAAGGTAAAAACATGCAAACAATATGCCTTTATGAACACACTTGAGCATTTTATGAAAAAAAATACAAAAACGAAGTCTGTTCAGTGCATGGTTTATAAATTTCCTTGAGAGTGCATGTGCAGCAGCCTCTGTTTTTTTCTCTGTAGTTCCTGTGTTGTCTGGTGCCTCTTTAAACAAATCTTTGCCTGTGAGGCCCTGGAGGAGTTTGAAAAACTTGCCCTAGAGGTGTTGCTAGGAGGGGAAACAGTTCCTCATTCACTTTTCCAACTGGCTTTGGAAATGAAACCAGCTGTTTTTCTAACTTCTGAACTTCCAGGAGTTGCGGTAACCATTTCCAAAGCCAAGATGTTGAAGAATAGTCTTTTGTTTTCACCGGTTTCCTCTCTAAAATATCTTGAGTTTCCATTCTGCAACTCCCTTGCTTTTTACTCTTTTGCAGTTTTGTCTAATTCAAGGGGATTTTTTCGGTACAAAACACATGTGGCCCAAAACCAGACAAGCCTGGTCTCCCAGCATGTGGCAATGACTCACAAACTCCACTCACATATCCCCCACCCCCCTCTCACATCATATCCACCTGGGTTTTCTGCAAGCTCTCCCCCCTCCTCTCTCCTCTGCCACCCTGTTCACATGCACATTACCTCAGGAAAACACAGAAAGGAGCAGAGCAGTCACTCTGGCCTGTGGGAAGCATGTGGTTATTATTTTACAGCACCCTGTGGAGGGAGAGAGGACGGGTTCAGAACTGGCCTAAAGGGAAAGTTCTTGACCCAGAAACCTGACATCCAGACAAACACAATCCTGAGCCTGTGCTTATTTATTTCCCCTTTTTTTTGATCACATACCAGCAAACCAGAGGGTTCAACAAATAATCTACAACTGCTTCATGCAACACTTGTTTTACTTCTGCCCAGAGTCTAAACAGTGTGAACAAAATTAAGGCTGCATGTTTCCACTGCAACTGAGTGAAAATAATTATTGTTTTTTGTTTAGACTCATGGACAGAGAAACCAGCGTTCGGCACCCTGCTGGATGAACACCTGAAGAGGAGCGGTAGAGAGATCGCACTGCCGATAGAGGCCTGTGTCATGATGCTTCTAGAGACAGGCATGAAGGAAGAGGTAAGACAGCATACATAAAAAAAAAACTCTAACTTAAATTTGAGTTCTATTAAACTGCACTTGTGAGAAGTTTGATGACATGCAAATCTAACAAAAATGGAGGTCATACCACAGTGCCCTGCTAATCCCAACTCCGATGAAGCTGGGATGATATCTAAAGAGGATATGAGGAGTTTCTAAGTAATTACAAAAAAGTCTCACTTTTAGATATATGCCTGATCGAAATACACACTTTGGTAAGAGGAGTTTTATAGCATCAAAATAGGTTTTCTATAAATGCTATTCCTTAGCTAAGTGGTCGGGTCAACAAACACACGCTTTGGCATGGTTCACGTCTTTTGGTGCGTTCCAGTTGTAGTCAGAAGTAGGAATTTCCGGGTTCCTAGTAGGAAACTGCAACTGGAACGTTCCCCTAAGTCAGAATTTCCTACTGGGAACTCGGTAAAACCTCACCACCCCCGAGTTGACAATCGAGGATGGATGCCCCCAGTGTGAACAGTTATTTAGCTCCTGTAAAAATCAATTTATTTGCACTTCTGACTGGGGTGTGTCGCTCTAGATCAGCTGTATACATAGTATTGTTAGACTTATATTTACAAAAATGCTGCCATAGTGATAATCACATTCTTCATGTGATATTTGTGAACAACAACGCAGGGTGTGCTAACAACAGCTAACAATAGCCTGGTAGATCGGCATGTTTTTTCCAGACTTCAACTGGAACGCCGATAAGTTGGAGATGATGTCACTCCCAGTTCCGAGGTCACTGGAACGCAGCATTACGACAGTCGTCGCGCGTGCTCATGGGTATCAGAGTCTTTATGTCTTTGGAAATAGATTCTCCTCATAGCACACCTTTAAAAACAGTATGCAATGATTTGCAAATACTTCTTGACCTATAATCAAATGCACTACAAAGGCAAGGTCTCTATTTATTTGATGTTATGGGGGCATTTTTAGGCCTTTATTTGACAATTAGATTCAGTGGATAGTCTTGAAAAGGGGGAAAGGAGAGCATGGGAAGACAGGCCTCAGGAAGGTATTAAACCCGAGCCAGCCACCTCATACACATCAATCAACATCAATCAATCAAACAAACAAGCAAACCTTATTTATAAAGCAATTTTCATACATGAAACGTAGCACAAAGTACTGCACATTAAAATACACAAGAAGATCAGAGTCAAGGGATGCAGAATAAAATGCAATACTCCACCCTCCCAGCCCACATGTGACACAGACAGCCACTCACACGCACACACGTGAACCCAAGAACACGCACGCACACATACACAAACAAGGACTTTATGTCAGGAAAGCCACAGAGGACTGAAGACTGAGAGAAAACTATCTTATATTGAAAATGAGGAAACACAGGAGCAAATACTAAACTGACTAAATAAATAAATAAAACCATGATATGATTTAACAAAGTAAAACTGTTTTAAAACCAAACAATGAATACATTGGTAAAACATAAAAAAGTATCACGGAAACTAAAATGGAGTAAAACCCATATGAAGAAGATTAAAATAGTAATACAAAATTTAGCTGAAAGCCAATTAAGAAGGTAGGTCTTGAGTTTGGCTTTAAAATATATATAGTAGGTGCTGCTCTGAGGTCCTCAGTTAGACTGTAATAATGAAAGGAAGCTTCACTGTTTATGTTTTAGATCGAACTTTGGGAACAGCTGGAAGACCACTACCTAAAGACCTGAGGGCTCTACTGAGCTCATGTGGTAATAAAAATTAGATAAATAAGAAGGACCAAGACTATTAAGATATTTAAACACCAATAAAAGAACCTTAAAATCTATTCTAAAAGATACAGGAAGCCAATGCAGAGATTTTAAAATCGGTGTAAAATGGGCTCTCCTGCTGGTCTTCGTCAGCTTGGGTGCAGCTGAATTTTGAAAAAGCTGAAGCTGAGAGATGTTCTTTTGAGGAAGATCAGAGAGGAGGGCATTGCAGTGATCAATTCTACATGTAATAAAAGCATGAATAAGAGTCTCTGCACTGGCTTGAGAGAGAAACTGGCACACTGTAAACAATGAAAAGCCTTTTTGGTAACATCTCGTATGTGTGGCTCAAAACCGAGGTTAAAATCAAATGTTACACCTGAATTTTATAACATGTTTGCAAGGATTTAAAGACAGAGCCAGTTTCTCTCTCTGAGGACCTGTACCAATAAATAAAACCTGAGTTTTGTCCATGGTACGTACAGGGTTGTGCACCACTCCAGCAGCCCCAAAGGCAAGTTAATGTTTAATGTTCATACTGATAAATTCTGTTGTTTTTTTGCAAATATTTCTGAATTTTGAATCGAATGCTCAGAACACAAAAAAGCTGGGACCAGGACATGTTCACCCTGCAACATTACCTTTACTTAAAAAAAAAACAGTCAATCAGCATTTGGGAACTGAGGACAATGGTTGTTGTCACTCTCCTGTGGAAAGTTACCAGACTACCGGTCATTTGTTGCCCCTGTCCAAGCTTTTTGGAACATGTTGCTGGGATCAAATTCAAAATAAGTGGACAAAAAGGATTTGCAAATCATTATATTCTGTTTTTTATTTATGTTCTACATCTTAACTTCATTGGAATAGGGGTTAAATTGAATGATGTTGTAGGTGCTGGGGGTACAATTTAAGTCCTGACATTGTCTGTTTGTGGACAATAAACCATGGGGACTGAAATAAAGCACATAATGCCACAAAAAAGCAGATCAATAATTAGCCGCAGTTGCCTACAATCATTACAAAAAAGAAAGGGGACATCAGAGGAGAGGAAATTTACTAATGCTGAATCAGTGAAGATGGAGGATGTGGATTTAAGAAATTGCTTATGTCTGTTGTATGTTTGTTCATATGTTTCAACCATTCGTTCACATAAAGGTTAATGAAATCATGTCTAATACATTCTAGGAGACTGGCCAGAAGCAGGGGCTATGCAGCAGGGGGCTCAGTCAAGGTTCAGCTACAGGGTTGAGGGTCCAAGCTCAGTGATGTAACACAAAAACTGTTATCATGATGTTGACATATGTTGTCTCATTTACCATTCCATTGCAAGCATGACAATGCATCTTGCACAACCTCTTTTTTGCTCTCTGCCCCCCCAAGAGGAAGATAATCCCCCGCTGTAATGGACATCTGTAAAGACAAACTCAGGAAGATTAAAGGGGCAGGCCACTCTGACTTTTTTGTAAAACCTCAGAAGGGCATACAGTGTAAGAAAGGGGCATTTAAGAGGCATTAAGACTACAAGAAACCCGAGCTCAGCATCATCTGTTATCATTATCTTGCTAAGTAGGCGGTGAAGTGGAAGCATTGGTATTTTCTGTGAACTGAATTAGATTTTACATTTTGCTCCGTCATTGCAATGAAAGGCTGAAAGAACTGCCCTCGTTGACTCAGATTACATTCCAGTTGGTGTCAGGAGCAGAACCTCTAAGCTCTGCTGGCAATGATCTTTAAGCCTTGAAGAGAAGCTCTGCTGAGGTAATGTGATGTAAGGCTGCTGGACTAGTGCTGTCATTCCAATTAATTAGTTTGCTCCAGTCATCTTGCATGGTACATAATTCAAAGGAACTGGTGGACTGACAAGAAACAGAAAATAGAGGAACATCATCAGTCAAATAACAAGTGAGAAGGCATAGACAGGAGCCTCAGCCTATCACATCTGCCCTGTTACTTTCAATTTTGATTCAGCTGCCTTTATATTTAAACCTTTAAGAAAAATAAAGTCACAGAAATGACATGTATGGACCATGCTATATGATATGAAGATGTGTCTTATCAAGCACTATTCATTCTTGTGTCTCTGTCAAGCAGAAGTGCTGCAGCAGCTCATTAAAAGTCACATGGAGCTGTGGCTGTGAGGCAATTCCACTGATCACTGACATAATTAAAACCAAGCTGCAGACTGTTTCTTCACATGAACATCTTTTAACTGGAGAAGGATGCTGACAAACTGTAAACAAGGGAAACTCCTGAGTTACCGCCAGACTGTTTCAAAGAAAAGTCTCTCCTCCCGCTCTGATGATGATTTATGAAATGTTTGTGATGTCCCCATCCTCAATACAAATTTAGAAACAATACAATCCACTTGTCTCCTGGTCATAAATCAGACCTGTGTGTCTGTGCATAAAAAGAGCGGTCGTGTGAGAGCGCTAGCTGCTAAAGCACACTGTTTGTTGCTCTTTTCAGCCCCTCGTGAGTATGGTCTGTGCCATTACAGTGTGAGGACGGCCTTTGTTTATGTGTCAAAGTAAAGAGTGGCTGTGCTGTGAGTGCTGGGTGTGTTTGTTTGCGTGCTTTAAGGTTTCATTATGTGCAGCTGGCAGCCTGAGTGTAAGTAAAGGATTTATACACAGCATGTGTAATAATGAAGTGTGTTGACTCAGTGAAAGCAGCAAAGTGTTGTCTACACTCTGAATGACTTTAAGTAACTTTACTGTTGTTTGCTGGGGTTTATTTATCTTTGTGTATTTGTGTGTTTACGTGTCAGGGTCTGTTCAGAATCGCAGCAGGGGCGTCAAAACTAAAGAAGCTAAAGGCAGCGCTGGACTGCTCCACGTCACAACTGGAGGAGTTTTACTCTGATCCTCATGCTGTCGCTGGTACGTCCTAAACCACACAAATATAAAGACACATTGAAGGCATCAAAAGTTCCCACTGCCAATCATTCTCTGATGGAAATATGTCCAGTAAAATAGATTGTTTTTACTATTAGTTTGGTTTAAAGTTTTTTGCCCATAAATTACAACAAACAAACCAAATCTGCCAAACTTGACTCTATTTAAAGTTACAGTTTGTAAAAGTTGGCAGCATTTTCTCCAAACAGAAACATTAAATATAGGATATGATGTTTCTATTTGTATGTTGTCTATGGATGGGTTTTGGGAACAAAAAGATTGACACATTTTTTTTAATACAAGTCTGGTATCTATTAAAATAAGTACACATAAATAAGTTATAAATATGAATGAAAAAGCCCT
Organism: Scarus forsteni; assembly: GCA_036419115.1. NCBI lineage: Eukaryota > Metazoa > Chordata > Actinopteri > Labriformes > Labridae > Scarus > Scarus forsteni. Next base: position 5,742,335 of record JAZDUH010000043.1, read on the forward strand.
CACCTGGTCACTGTTGTAAAATGATGCCCTGTTCATGATCCTTTTTGGTCTTCACCAGCTCTTAGTGATGTAATGGATGGACTCATTCCAAAATCTGAACACTAGATGTCGCTAAAATGCCAATTTCTACACACTGCACCTTTAATAAAAAATAGATTTAGTGTACTTTGTTGTCTAATTTAAATTTTGGTGTGTTTTATTCTCATGGTTTGTGAATCAATTGCACTCTGGAAATACAGCCTAGTTTTTTTACTTAAGTAGTACATGTACTGATGAAATAACATACAAAGTTGGACATAATATTTTTGAAAATAAATCCTCATGATTCATTTGTACTTTGTTTTATTTGTCTTTGCATTAGTTGAATGATACGTCCTTATAGATTTCATAATAACTAGTTTAAATCCCTAACAGTCTGAGAACATGTAACCTTGGGCGTAGTTAAAAAAATAAATCTATCTTTCGTTTTAGTAATTTCTTGCAGGATCCATCTAATTTAGCACTATATATTCAGATACTCTAAATTTGCAAGCCTTTAACCTTAGATTCGATTATATAACAATATTTGAACTTTTGTAGTCATTAACATTATTCAGAAATCTTTTTTTGATATTTTGGGGTTTTCTGTATTTGATAAAGCATGTCAAAGTGAAAAACTAAGTTTAATTGCATACAGTGCAGTGCATTTGAAGTAGTGTTGTATGAGGTTAATTTCAATAATAAGTGCATTAGCCGCAGGAGTTTTGATCAGCTCTGCCCCAGTGAAGAAAGAGTGGGCACAGAAGTTAGGCCATACATTACAGTCATACTCTGCCCAATTCTCTGAATTTTAATGAAAACAGCATTGGGTCTAAACTGAACACATTTACATTACTTTTCTTTTTGGCTATTAAGTCCCTTTGGTTTGGTTCTGCTTTACTTCAGATGTAAGGGCTCGTGGGTGCTGCAGTTTACTGAAACTGTACCAGTATTAAGGGGATTTTTAGTGAAAAGCCAAGTATCATGAATGTGTTCAGCACAGTAAATAATCCAGCCGATACTGTTTTTGAGTTTATTTTTACCTAAGTCACTGAGCTTCAGGGCTTTTGGCCCCATCTGCAATGTGAGGCCTTTCTCATCTACCTATTCTTTCTTTCCAGGGGTAGAGCTGCCAAAATCACTGTGGCTAATGTCTTCACTTGTCAAATTAACATTATACAACCCTTCTTTAAAAATACTGAACTATCCGTTAAGGTCATGCTTAAAAAACATTACATACACAGCATGTTATACTCTTTCAGTGGGATATATTATGCCAAAGAAACACTTGGCTTTAAAGACATAGCTAAGCTTTCAAATGGACTGTTGAAGATCTTTTTGCAGCATCATTACATTTTTGCATATTTTATAGTAAGCTGAAATTTCTCTTGGACTTGTAGCTGCTGGACATTAGAAGAAGTACATTGTGCCCCATACATATATATTTATGTTTTGTGATTTCAGGAGCACTAAAGTCTTACCTGAGAGAACTACCTGAACCTCTGATGAGCTACCAGCTTTATGATGAATGGATCCAGGCATCCAGGTACAACTTGCAGTACTTTCCTTGGTAATAGTCAATAGGCACTGATGAAGTCCCTACTCATAAATCAACTAGAAATGACAAGACAGGCCACTTTGGGACATTAAGTCTGCAGGAAATATGGAAATGTTTCGCTCTGCTTTCAGTCATTTATTTATTTCTGCCCTCTACAGTGTGTCAGACCCAGACAAGAGGCTGCAGGCACTCTGGGTTGTTTGTGATAAACTACCAAAGAACAACAAAACCAATCTGAGGTAAGCATTTAAACCCTGATAAAAGGTCATGACTGTAATACTTTAATTCTCTCTGTTTCATGAGGTATTGTTTATGCTAATTTTCTGTTCAGGTACCTGGTGAAGTTTTTAGCCAAACTGGCCCAGGACAGCGAAGTAAACAAAATGACTCCAAGCAACATTGCCATTGTGCTGGGACCAAACCTGATGTGGGCAAAGACAGAGGGGTGAGAGAGAGGGAGAGGGGAAGAGGACTTTATTTAAAGAATACATGTTTTTATTATGAGCTACATTTGCTATATTAGAAAGCATTGTTAAAAATAATGATCATGTTTTTGCTTATTTTTCTGTTTCCTTGCAGGAGTCTAGCTGAGATGGCTGCAGCAACCTCTGTGCACGTTGTGGCCATTGTGGAGCCAATCATCCAGCACGCTGACTGGTTCTTTCCAGAGGGTATATTTCACATCAGTGGTTTTTTCCTTGCCACCAGTACTTTGACTGTAGCCAGTCAGGGCTTGCTATTCTCCATTATGCACTGGCTGTATTGATTACATTGCTAAAAAATTGACTCAGCAGCTGGGAGGTGACAAAGGACTGTGTTGAAAATCCTTCTGTTTTCTACCCACAGACAGCTTAAAGAACACTAGTAAGATATATAAACAAACAGTAGATCATAAGTCCCATTTTGTTTGTTCAAAATCCAGAGTTGTTACTTTGATTTCTTTGAGCAAACAACATGGTAAAATGTAGGAGAACTGTATTTGCCAAGTGTGAGGCAACAGAACAGTGTTTTTTTTAAATTATTTTTCTTTATCAATTCTCAGATTTGCTTTTGCATGAGTTAGAATTCTTTCCTATTCTTTTCAGTCAGGACTTGTTGAAAAAAAATCTGTTGCTCTATCAAAGTCCAGTATTCAAATTTTTTTACATCTTTGAAACACTTTATTATAATGTTTAGCCTTTTTAATATTGTGCTGTTAGATTTTCAACGTGAAAAAAATCAGTTATAATCTCTAATTTTTAGATGGTTAAAGCCTGTGACACTGATGTTCATGCCTCAGCTGTCCTTTTTTGAGTGTTTATATCAGACATGGCATTCGCACGATTATTTTGTATGTCCATCATCAATGACTCTCTGTCAAATAGCACTCACACCACTCCGACTACAAACCCCATGATGCACTGCAACATCTGCAGTGCAGGACCTGTTTCCCAACCCTCCTTAGCTTTAATATCACTCTGATTTCTGGTCAGCAGATGAATGAATTGGTCAGTGCTTTTACTTTGTTTAAGCTTGTCCAAAAAGAAATGTGCTGCTCAAATTAATTTTCTAATTAAAACTCTGATTTATATAGACAAACTTAGCCTCTCAAATTACGTAATTATGTGTTTCTACGCCCAACAGAAACAAATCTGTACAGCTTAAAGACATTCAGCTTTGACCATTTTCATAAACTTGACAAATTATTGCTAAGTACATTTACATACACAAGGAATTTTACCAGGTAAAATTGTGTAAAAGACAACATACAATAACTAGAAAAGCACTCAGAGAGCGCAGACCTCCGCCTGCGCCACAGTCCTCACCCATATTGTGATTTTCACCATAAATATTAGTCCTACCTTTATTTCATTGAAATATTTAGATTCATTGACCATGAAAACATACCATTAGCAACTGGATTCATAATTACATCTATTTTAGTTCAGTATTATCCACAAAAATCGCATTTTTCGTCATGGCGGCCAGACGCTGATCCGGATCAACACCAAAACTGAATCAGTTCTTCCTTTTCCCATGCTGGACATTTCCTGAAAATTTCATCAAAATCCATCCATTACTTTTTGACTTATTTTGTTCACAGACAGAAAAAACTGACTCTCCCGAAAACAAAACCTCCTTGGTGGAGGTAAAAAGGAAAAATAAAATTGTAAAGTGGAATAATATTGAGTATTAAAAGTAGCTAGAGAATACTACAGATGTTATCAGCTGGATATAAAAATGTATGCAATAAGTGGGTTAAATGGATTGGAAAAATGGGTTAGATTCTTTTTTTTCTGATTTATTGTCTCAGTTAAACGTCTAATGACCAGACTGTGGTGAGTCTCTGTGTCAGGAGACGGGCCAATGATGATCTGTCTACTCTGCAGTCAGCAGAACTGACTCTCTCTGGAGCTCACAGAGAGATGATGGGTCAGCCTCTTCTTCTGTCTGTTAGAATAATAAGGACTTCAGCTGATGACTGAAGTGAGAGAATCTTTCCACAGCCTCTGATGAGGCACATCGGAGACTTCAGATTAGTTTCTGTCCTTAATGAAATGGACTGACAAGACAAGGTAGTTTTTGGTGTTCTGAATGAGCAAAAAAGTGAGTAACCACTAGTGTTCAAGACAGTTCATTGATTTCAGCTCTTTTTTTTTGGAAAGCAAAATCAAAAGTGAAACGTAAATTGACAGTAGTGGAACGATTATCTTTTGAAATTATGAAAGTCCATTTGAACCAATGAGAGACCTTAGGGTTTGTGAAGGAAACCCATCCTGTATTGAAATGTTGAGCACCAAAAATACTTTATTAATCCCCAAGGGGAAATTCTTTTATCAGGCTTCAGGACAAATGTATACACGTTTAAGAAAACAGGGGTGGAAACTTTACAAGAGTTGAAGGCTTTTTAATACATCTGTTTCTTTTGAGTTGGAAAAAGTGACTTTATTAAGACCAAACATAAGAGTTGTCTGCCTGGTTTTTCCTGGTTGTTTTTGACAATTCTGTTCAACTTTTTCCTCTTTTTGGTCTATTTTCTAATCAAGAAAAAGTAAGAATCTTGTCATTGTTGAATAATATATAGAGTAGTCACCATGTTATAAAGGAAAAGTTCCTCAGTTTCAATCCCACAACCCATACACCAAGTTTGCCCTGTCTTGTACTGTTACCAACTTTTGGAAAAAAAATCCATGTCTGGATTAGGATCACCACCAAAATCAAATCACTTCTCCCTTGTACCATGACCAGAATTCTCTGAAAGTTTCATCAAATCCATTCATTACGTGATGTGGTAAAAGCAAAAGCAGAAAGACAATAGTTCATGGATGCTATAAAACTAGATTGTTTGGGAGAGTTGCTCTGTCACATGTAGCCATTGGGTGTGCGTTTTGACAACAATAAATCTGCCCGTCTGTATAAACTTTAATGAGGTAGTTTAACTTGTGTTGTAGGTTTAAAATCAAACAATAGATCCAAAAATAGAAAATAATACCAGCAGAACAGCAGCTTGTTTTACAAGAAACTGTTTTTCTGCCATCCACAGATGTAGATTTCAACGTGTCGGGCATGTTTGCAATGCCCACACCTGCATCCAACCACAACAACCATCTTGATTATGACAGCAGCACCATTGAGAGGAAGAGGCCAGGCAGTATGGTGGGACCAGAGAACGACCCAACACGCAAAGACAAGTAAACAGTCAAGTTAATTCAGTGCTAACCCACCACTCCCTTCTCTGCTAACTCTCCTTCTGCTTAATCCAAGTGCTGTTTCTGACCCTTTTCTTTTGCTTTGCATAAGTGGTTTGGTATATTTAATGGACTCACTTTAAAGCCCCTGTGAGAAACTTCTCTGTTAAAGTGACACCTGGTGGCACCATTGTCAGAATGTTTACGTGCATTTAAAAAAAAAAACTTTTTAATGCTGTAGTGTGACTAAAAGAGAGTGGAGTATGTACAGTTTTTTTCATTTATTAGTGTTCTCACTCAAAATGAGCAACAGATGTTGTATTGCATCGCACACAGTGTTAATTTTGTTTACAAATTATTTTTATCTAAGTTTTTGTCGGCAACCTTGACAGAAACTAGACAATGACTACAAAAACAAGTTCACATGGACAAAAACTACATCTGAATAAACTGACAATTTTGTCAACAAATAACAACCAGACGAAAATGTTTGACAGAGACTTAGTCCAATCAGACCAAATTTTGTCATGTAGAAAGTAGAGGCAAGTTAGGAATATATCCAGTCACAGCTACTTTGGTTGTGTGGAAAGGTTGGATGAGTTAAGAGGGACATCCAGTCACTGCTGTCTAAGCTTTGTGGTGATTGGATAAGTTGGGAGCGAGCCAATTAGAGCTACTTTCTTTATGAATTGATATGTAGAGCAGTTTGTTTGTTTTCAATTCTGGTATTGTAACTGAGATGCCTAAATTAAGGTGACTGCATTTCACAAAGAAGTTTAATTTATTTGTTAATTTATACTTCCAAACTTTACTACAATGCAACACAGGGCTATTAGATGTTTCATTTTAATCGAAGTGTGAAACTTGACTTCCGAAATTCAAGGTAACTTAAAAAATGCTTTTCACTTCACTATTCATATTTTAACTGACTAAATTTACAGAAGATTTCGTTGACTAAAATGTTTTGAAATTTTCCTCAACTAAGGGTGAATCCCAGTTCTACCTCTTAGCCCTTCCGCTTCATCTTACCCCTTCCCTTTAGCCCTCTGTTTTGATGGCCAAGGGGAAAGGGTGAAACACAGCTGAGAAATGAGACGCCACTGGACTCTCATTACGTCATCACCCAGAGCCGCTCGCTGGCTGTGACGTAGGCAGATGAGACAACAGCCGTAGCTACAGCTGCGAAAGCTAGGTTGTTATAACAAGAATTTGTAAAAGACGACCAACAATTCAAAACATGATTAATATTTACTGGATGATTTAATAATTACCTATAATTAAGCACTTCCTTCAGTCTCCGCTCTGCCCTGTGAAAGCAGGCCTGGTGTATTATGGGAAATTTTCATACCCCTTTGTTTCAAGTGAGGTCACGATCAGTCTTCGTTTTGAGGGCTGTGTGGCTCTTGGTCTTAGCCCTTCCCCTTAGCCCTACGGAGTATTGGGTTAGAATTGGGATTCTTCCTAAAACTAGACTTAAATTGAAAAAGTTTAGAAGAATAAATTGTGACTAAACTAAAAGATATTTTCGGCAAAAGACTGTAACTAAAATTAAATTTAAAAGTGCTGTCAAAATGAACCCTGATTGCACAGGGTTGCCTGCCCGCTGTCCACACATTTGTGAAAATTTTGATTCCATACCTAATATTATGTCTTCTAAGCAGTTTATCAAATCTGCTTCACACTCAGTTATTAGGTGTTAGGTTATAAGGCTTTGCTCTGGTTATAAGCATTTGACACACTAACAATCTACTGCAGTAAAAAGGTCCGAAGTAACCAGATGAAAGGTGAACTACCTATATTGTAGGACACGGATATGCCAAAGTTAATAACTCCTTGGTACTTAGATACTTCTATTCAAACACAAGGACAGTAGTACAGTCTAATTACATGATGACGCCATAACCATAGCTCAATATATGCATGTAAACATACTGACTGTCTTTGTCCTGTACATGTTGGAGTGCCGTCTGATACCTGCCTGATGGTGAAGATTTGAGTTTTAAAGAATTGTATAAAGACAGCAGAAATCTATTCCTTCATTCTCCAGTCTTTTTCACAAATACCATAGAGACCTCATGGGAGCTTTAATGTAATCCTTAAAACTTTTAATCACTTTGCTTTAATCTGGGTGATTTTGGTGATTCTTCTTCCTGGGCTAATCAGTGACTTAATCAAAGCTTTGGTGTTTTTGTTTTTCTTCCTCCTGCTCTCTTTGTGTAGCACCCCTAACAAGCACTCGGACCACACCCTCCGTAGAGGCAGTAACACCTTAGGTAGAAAGCAGCACACCTCACCTGCTTTCCAGCCTCCTTTACCACCTGTGGAGGCTTCAGGGCAGGTTCAGGGGCACGGCGCCGGGCCTGGGCAGGTATCCCAGCCCTCAGCCGAGCCCCAGCCACAGCCACAGGCTCCATCAGGAGTCTCAGGGCCCGATGCCTCCCAGCAGAGCTTGGCACAAAGCCTGGCTGCTCTCGCTGCAGCTCAGGCACTCCTCGCACAACACACGGAGGAGCTCAGGTAAGAGCTGCTACTCTATGGCTGTGGAGAAAGAAAGAGCATGCTCAAATATTCAGGGTCTTTAACACTGACATTAAACAACAATACTTTTGTTTTTAGGATGTTAGAGCAACAGTTATATGCATTAACTGTACAAATAAACTAGTAGCTCGTGATTTATTTTGGCTAAATAATCAATAATTCTGAATGATGTCCCAAGTTACAGTATATTTATGCTACATGACCAGAACTGCTTATAGAGGCTAAAAGGAAACTGAGGTACTACTGTGTTTTATACACATCAGTCTTTATGGTTAGCAGTAGCTCAGCCCCTAAAAGTTAATTATTAGAGGTGCATTCACTTTGTTAATGGTCCATATGTGGCCAAGGCAACATTAATTCCAGTTTCACAAATCTGAAACGTAGCGTCTGTTTTGAGCACCATGCTGATGTACAGTTAAATGAGTGGCTGTGTTAACTGGTGACTTTGTGTCTGTGGTGGTTGTAGTTAAGGCTGTTTATTAAAGAGCCCATGTCATGGCTTTTTGAGTGTTAAATGCAATTCAGTTTGATTTGTCCACAGTTAAAGCCAATAAGGCAGGTGGCAAGCCCCTCCATAGATTATAGATCGGAGAGCATTAGCCTGACCAGTTAAGAACAGACTGGGCCCACATGTTGAGCCTTGAAGGGGCAGAGATCCAGCTGGACCAGGGGTCACAGGCATTCGAAAACTACGTGGTGTTTTGAACATTGACTTTTGTGAACATAGTCTAGCAGTTATCAAAATTGAATAAATAAACCCAAGTCAACAAAAAGCACTCCGTTTTGATTGTCATTGAATAAGAATCTAATGAAAATTCCCAGCATTACATAAAAAGAGAAGGTATTTGGCAGAAGATGCCCACTTAACATGGTTTCTCTTTGAACACCACCACACTAGCTTATCCGTGACGTCAAAGGCATGGCATGTGGCCTGCGGCCTGTTTGTTATTACAATAGCTGTTTGTATACTGAACAGGGCTTTTGAAGCCAGTCTGTTGTGGGCACCATAACATTGTCTCAGACTAACTTGCGTTAATATATTAATATAGTAAAGGGGTAGAGCTGAGACTGATCCTTGGCTCTCTGACAGACAGCTACACCATGCAGCTTTCATAACTGTCACACATGTCTCTCAGATCCTTCATAACATCATAAATACAGACAAAATATGGAAAGATATCACTGCTTGTGCAGAGTCTGCTGATGAAGTTATGAACTTCACAGTTTTTGAAACAGGCAGTAAACATGCTTATTCCTTTTATAAGCAGGTATTTTAACATATGTGTGTATCTTCTGTCAGCCTTAAGTAAACATAGGAACTGCATTTGTCAGCTTCATTTTTCAGTGTCTGAGGATGTTTTGTGGTTTTAACATGTCAGGGACACAGACTGTCTGTTTTGTTCAGTTCTGTGGCTGAGATATCAAACCCTTTTATAGAAGAGTCATGGGGTGTAAAAAACAATGAAAAAGGGATTTGATTTCCATCAGATGATACACTTGACAGGATGTTTTGCTTTTGGTCATGTGAATGGCATCATGTATGCACACTTTGCAGGTGGAGTTGGTAAAATGACAAATTGTTTAGGCTTTGTAATGTGTCTTTTGCAGACACTCCTGCTAAATTTAACATCCACTCCCCACATGTTAGTGCATAAGACTCATAATATACAGTATATTACAGCAAAGGCATCAGAATTGCTTCTTTTATGTTATGTGTAGCATAGAATTTTAATTACAATGACCATAAATAAATCTTCAATATACATTTGTCAAGCTACATGTTGGTTCAACATGTGATCAGTCAAATCATTATGCCCAGTGTGCTGGACCGGTTTAACTTGAGTCCAGTTGGGAAAAATTTACATGTATGTAATGTATACAGTAGTTCAGCTTATGACTAACACTGCTAGAGTGTAATATCCATTTATAGTCTTAAATGGTTGTGAGATTAATTTTAATTTTCATGATTTTAACAGATAAACATATACCTGTGAGATGTTTAGAGGCAATGTAACCCCTTAGAAAAAGATGCATTTACTGGCATTTAATTGATAGCAGCACATTGTATACGTAGCAGAGTTAATAATGCATTAATACTTTTTACCAGTTAGTCCCCTGACCAGTTGGAGCTTGTGAAAAACAGTATTTTTGGTGGACCAGTCCAATGCAAACTTACCCAGGACTCATTTTTCAAATGAGTGTGAGACCCAGGTATTTTTGGCATACTGGGAAGGCCGTATTTGTTTGCACACTACATACTTCATTTGAGCCAAATCAGTGTGTACTGTTAGAAGGCTGCTTTGCATGCAGCCTACCTCCTCTTTTGCTCCATATGATCCAGTCTCTGGTTTCTTCAGCAGAACCACAAGCTTTTCTTACATCAACACCACCAGCTGCAGCTATGCAGACTGCATTCAGCCCACAGACTCAGCACAACAACGGCTGCTGTCATTCTGCTAACAGTCTCTCGCAGGGCCTCCGCTTTCCTCCCCAAATCACTGGAATCAGCAGGAACAGCTCACAAACTGGCCCAAACTGCTTTCATAGCCCGGACTCTGCTGCCTGTTATGCAACAGCTGAAGGGTGCCTTTGACTGAGCTGCTGAAAGGACAACATTCATTTCCACATGTTACACTGTTCACATCTGCGTTCTTTCAGTCCTACACACTCTATCAATGAAGTGTAATCAGATTATGGATGATTCACAAATCAATAATGATTTTAAGACCTAAACTTTAGGTTAACCTACAAGCAGCAGCTGAGGTTCATTTAAACAAGAGTATGTTATTAAAAATGTTCCCTTTTGTTTACTTTTCTCCAAAGTAACCCAAAGCAACGTGACCCCACATCGGCCCCTACCCCTCACCACCAAAGGAACGGCTCCACGGCGGGAGGCCAGACTGCAGGTCAGCTTGGCTCAGGAAACCCTGGAGCTGGATCCATGGGCCCCAGTCCACATCTGATGCGCAGAGGTAAGACTTTTTACCTCATCCAAACCCCGATCAGACAAAATTCTAAATAGTTATAGTCTAATTTGTCATTAAAATATCTTCTTCCACTTCCAAGTCTGGAGAAAACAAATCAGTCAAATTTGTTTACAGATAATTGTTTGCCTATAACAAGCAATTCAGCCCTTACTTTTTGCTTTTGATATAACTGAATAAGATATTTATGTGAGTGTCAGTGGCTTAGTCTGGTAGTGTGCTCTATTGTCAATCAGGTTTGAGAGTTTGAGAGTTTGAGAACCACTCCGACTGCCACAATTAAATATGTCCTTGGGCAAAAACCTTCACCCCAAGTTGCTACCCCTACTGTGTCAGTGGCATGAAAAAGGGTAAAAAAGGCATGGATGTGTTTAGGCCTGTCACAAAAAACAAATTTTGCTGACCGATAATTGTCCAAAAATTATTGATGATAAACGATATTATTGTCAATATTATTTTGATTTTTTTTACATGAATGTAATTATAGTATATGTCACAATAAAGTGAGTACACCATATCAATGAAACAAAAAAAAAAAACAATGAAAATGAAATGGACTCTCTTTTAGGAAAAATGTTATGTCAATAAAAATAATTATACTAATCAAAAACAATGAAAAATAGACCCTGTCGCTGTAAAGAAAAAAAACAAAACTCCAATAAAAACACAAACAACAATAAAAACAATAAATAAAATGTAGTTTATACAGTTCCCGAATTGTTTGTGACATGTACGTTCTCCCAGTCAATCCATACTGTCTGTCAAACTTTTGTAACATTGCTGGCTTTTCAACCATATTGAAGGGCTGCATTTATTTTGCAATGTAGCAAAATCAGTGTTCATGGGCTTACACCATATTCATTCTGTTTAAAACCAAAACATTCCCACACTGGGGCTGTGGTAGTATCTTTCGTGCCATCATTTATATTAGCGTTTGTTTCCTCGTTACTCCTCAGAATGCCCACTTAAGCTCTCTGTGTGTATGCATGAGCCTCCCCTCCAAAGATTGCATGATTGACAGATGCTCACTCTGCTATAAATCTGCTAAATCTGCTAAAGAACCGATGCACCCCAGTGTTAAGAAAGATGGACAGAGTGAGCCATCTTCTCATTCAGCCTCTTTGGTAGAAAGAGAGGAGGAAAACAAACGTGTATGCTCATGTCAGTTTATCGAGGCCGGCAAACTTACAGAGGATTTTTTATTTATTGTGCGGTTAATTGATTTATTGATTGTCGTGAAAGGCCTAGATGTGTTGGCTCATACTGAGGACAACTCCATAGAAACCCAGAACCACCATGTGAGAGTAAATGGGTGTCAATGCATGGATGTGACCTGTGGTGTAAAGCACTTTGAATACTCAGAGACTAGAAAAGTGTGATTATAAGGTCAAGTCCATTTATCTGGACCTTTGAGGAAAGTGCTTGAATTAAGTGCTATTAGATATTTATGAGCATAAATGATTCCCTCACTCTTTAAAACAAGAGTTTTTGCTGTGTAATGATCTGCCATAAACAGGAACAGTTCTGTAAAGATTAAGAGTTATGAGTATTGCATTCAGGGCGACCACACTTTGTCCTAATTTGGCAACATTTTTAAAATTTCACATTTGTAAGAACACAAATATGCTAATCCTTCCTCAGTTATCCTAAGCTTCTCTGCCTTAACACTTCTGTTAGTTCTCTAAAATCACCCAAACTCAAAGCTGCTCAGACACAGAGCAGCCACACTGGACAGCTCAATCTTTTACCGTACTGTCTTTTCTCTTGAATTTGTTTTCTTTAAACACAGAAAAAATATTCTACAGCATTTTTGATTTGAGGCTGCAGTCATGGGCCATTTATGAAGCCATGTTAATTTGAGCTCATGCTTTTGTTGATATGTTTGACTGATGGCAAAGGTGGACAAACACTTGTTGGGAAGCTTCTCAGTTACATGTTGGGGGTGTGTATTGAAGTCATCTTTTTGGCTATTGATATACTGTGCTTTACAACTTTATGAGACCACCTGTCATGAAATGAGATATAAATATTTTAGAAGTCTTTCAAAAATGTGTTTAAAATGGTTTGTAGCTTAAGATACATTTTGAACAGGAGTGAGGAATTTCAAACTGAATTCACCTTATTTTAGGCATTTACTAAGCTTCTCTTCAAACTCAGAAATTAGTCAGCACTTCATTCATCCTGTTAAGTATTTATCTGTTCAGGAATGCAGAAAATAACTCTGATTTGACACCTTGGTCTAGAAACAATAATGTGTTGCTGTCTTCTAACTGTGTTTTATAAGCAGTAAATTACAAAATCCAGGGAAGCCATTAATAACTATATTTTAGAATTAAAAACATCATTTCTGTTAAAGAGTTTCCACGTCCTGGTTTATTGACCTTGACGGACACATTAAATGTAGTTTTGGTAATTACCAATGAGGTTAATGTAGGGCATTTGTAGCATAAGCCTTGCATCTGATGCTGGTCTTCTAAATATGTTTAAAGCAGAGGCTCCCAAATGTTTTGGCCCATGACCCCTGAAATTACAATACCAGTATCGTAGGACCCTCGCACCATGCAGTCTTGAGGTGTGGCAAACCCCTACAGTATCATTTGATGTGCAAACTAAATTTAAAGTATCTTTTTAAAAGATTTTGCCTTCACTTCAGCTTAAATTTTAACTAATAGCTGTGGTGTTATTTTAAATCAAACTCATTCTGTGTTTACTTTCTTGTATAAATAGGCAAATTGTTCAATTTAAGTCTTTTAAAAGTAATCTTTGGGCTTTGAAAGACATCTTGTGACCCCATCTTGGTGTCTTGTGGCCTCCTGTGTGGTGGAAGAAAGCCTCTGTTTTTAGAAATCTCGCCTTTATGTGCAGAAACAACCTCTTACAGGCCGTGTTTTAAAGAGTGATGTGAACACTGATGATGATGGATGAACACTGCGGCTTGTTGTGTGAATGCAGTCCAAACAGCCAGAAGATTCAGCTGCTGGTCATCAACCTGTGTTTGCTTGTTGGAAATGGTTCTGTAAACAAGTTCTTGGTTTAGCTGTTGGACTTTTCTCTTGTGAATAGAAACCATAAATCAATGTATTTCTTTTTTCAGGTACCAAGAAGCAGGCTCCAGCCCCTCCCAAACCCACAAACCCTCCACCCAGTCAGCCCTGTAACTCAGTAAACCACACCTCCTCCTCCTCCTCCTCCTCACAGCCCCTAAGCCCCACCCCAAGACCAGTATCTGGCCACCCACCCCCCTCACCCACCTCTCCCAACTCTCAGCCTTGTGCCACCCCCAGACGCCACTCCAGCAACCAGCCGCCGATCATGGCACCCAACCATCCACCCCCTGAACCTCCAACACAGGCCAGCCCTCCAACACAGCCCTCATCCCTGGGAAAGCCAGAAGGAGACCAGCGGAGCGCCGACCCCTCACCCCCAGGCACCCCGACTCCTCCAGACACCCCTCCGCCATCCACCGCAGCCCAGGACGCAGTAGCTCCTCCGTCCCCATCTCCCTATCAGACCGGATCACTTCCTCGACCGCGGCCTGTCCCCAAACCACGGAACAGACCCAGCATCCCGCCTCCGCCACAACCCACTGCTATGCCAAGTGACACCAACGGGATCTGTGCCACCGCCTACAAGATGATGGGTGTGTATCAGCTCTTCCTTTGTCACTGCATGTGATGTGTCTCTACTAACATGCTGTCGGTCTAACAGACTTCTTACCTTGTAACATTTGCAGGTTAAAGATGCACTTTGTGGAGGTTTGTTGTTAATTGACTTGGTCACTAGCTCTTTATGTTCACTGCCACAAAATATTATCCATCATCACCATGAAATTATTCTGCCTGCTGATACCATTTCCATCACCCTGATGCATGACTGTCACACAACATTTTGTCACTCTGGTCGTAAAGGTTAAAACTCAAAATAACAATACTTGACAAAGCATGAGGGAAAACTTCATGGGAGACCTACAGAAGGGGATTTTAAGTTTCTACCAGGAGGCTTGTGTCATTTACGTGATCAGCGGATATTAATCATGATAAGATTGTTATGTCTAATTTTTCTGACTAGAAGGAAGTTATTTTTTCTTAATTTTCACAGAAGTGAAGGTTAAAACGTGTATTATATTTTCAAACAAGTTTCGACTTCTAGCCATCTCTAATTTTTTTAGATCAGCTGTAAACTAGGGAAAGACGCAGCTTTTTTTCTTACATTAAATTTGTTCACCATCAGTGCTTAAGAGTCCTTTACTTGTAGGCATTAACTATTTTCATAAACATCTTTTCCATCTGTTCTGCTAAAAACCAAAATACACTTAAAAAAGTGTTAATTTTGGCAACTTTTTAATTTAGTTTTAGTCTTTTGCACAAAATATATTTTAGTTTTAGTCATAATTCAGTCATCTAAATTGTTTTAATCTAGTTTTAGTTGAAATTTCACATCTTAGTCAACGAAAATGACTGTAAATTTAAGTCAGCTAAAGTATCAATTGAAAAGTGTGGGACATTTTTTGTTTCCTTCAATTGCCGGAGTCATGTCTTCCACTTGGATCCCACTACCATGAAGCTAAGACAGTTGTGATGGTATGTCCATCATAACTCATTCAACCACACAATCAAAGTAGCTGTGATTCCTAACTTGTCTCTACTTTCTACATGATAAAACCAGATCAGATTGGATTTAGACTCTGACAAACATTTTAGTCTAGTTTTTATTTGAGATGAAAATGCCAGTTAAGTTAGTTTTTGTTATTGTACACTTGTTTTTATTAATTACTGTCTAGTTTTTTGTCAGGGAAAAAAATGATGATAAAAACTATGACGAAAATAATCGTTGCCAAAATCAACACTGCTTCAAAAAAGCTATTACTGAATATCAGAATATTAATAGCACAAGTGTGGGAGGTAATAGTTCTGGGGTTTCTGCAGCTCCTTCTACATTTGGGCCCAATTAAAACAGCATATTTTAATCAGACTTGTTAAAAGCTGCACGGTGAAGAAGTAATGCCACATTCAAGCATCTGTGATGAACATTGTGTGACGTGTCCTCCATCAGGGCTGTAGTTTATCACAAGCCTTTCATTTTCACTCACTCGCACTGAAATCTCATTGAATCAGTCACACCATCACTAATGTGAGATCTTTTTTGATTTGTTGTTTTAATATCATGTTTATTTTCTAGAGGTGCCCTGATTTGTTGGAATCTGATCCTAATTGGTAGAAACTTGTTTAAAATACATGATCAGCTGATTGTAATGGTTGCCTTTTGTCGCCAACAGAATCACCTGTTGTTCATAGTCCATGCTGCACCTTCAAATTGTCAGATCCCAAATCTGAGCTGTGAGCATCAGAGTTAAATACAAACTTGTATGAAGAAGCTACACAGGCGAAGTGTTGTGATGCTTCAGTAATGATGTTTGAATATTTCAAAATGCATTGTTTTTAATAGAATACAAAATATTTACATCAATTAATAGTGTAGTGCAAGTGAATTTTGAGACGTATTCTTTATTATTCAGTGTAATATTAACTAGTCTTAGCCCAGTTGATAGACTTGATTCTTAATTTCAACATCTAATGATTGTGTTACATAATCAACATGTTATTGACAAATCGCAATTCCGTTGTCCTCGCTGTATGACACTTCTTTGCATTGCTGCTCTGACATTTTTTTTTTTGTTCTAATTGAACAAGGACACAATCAGTTATTTAAAAATTCAAACATGACCATTATTGACGTCAGTACTGGACAGTCTTACTGATCAGTGATCGGTGTTAGAAGTAAACAGCCTGATCGGGGCATCCCTGTTAGTTTCTGTTTTTGTGTTTCAATCACATCAGTGAGTCTTAGTTTGAAATCAGAGACCCTTTTATGCCTGCTGCACTCTAACATGCATGTTTATAACTCCAGTGTTCTTGTCTGTGATGTCTCGACTCATCAGTGTATTTAACGTTTTTATTGATTAATATGCTAAAAGCACTGCAGAAGAATATTTACTGTATGGCCGAGGGACTTTTCCGTAACATTATCTCAAAACAACTGAGGGCTGAGTAATAGATTCAGTTTTTCAACTTTAACAGATCTAGACCATTTTGAAATTAGATCTTTATTTAAAGGTGCTATGAGGAGAATCTATTACTGGCGACATAAAGACTCTGCTACCCATGAGCACACGCGCCGACTGTCGTAATGCTGCGTTCCAGTAACCTCCGAAATGGGAGTGACATCATCTCCGACTTATTGGCGTTCCAGTTGAGTAGCTGTTGTTAGCACGCCCTGCGTTGTTGTATGAAGAATGTGATTATCACTATGGCAGCATTTTTGTAAATATAAGTCTAGCAATACCATGTATACAGCTGATCTAGAGCGACACACCCCAGTCAGAAGTGCAAATAAATTGATTATTACATGAGCTAAATAACTGTTCACACTGGGGGCATCCATCTTCGATTATCAACTCGGGAGTGGTGAGGTTTCACCGAGTTCCCAGTAGGAAATTCAGACTTTGGGGAATGTTCCAGTTGCAGTTTCCTACTCGAAACCCGGAAATTCCTACTTCTGACTACAACTGGAACGCACCAAAGACGTGACCGAAGCCAAAGCGTGTGTTTGTTTGTTGTGGTAAATGCAGCTCGGAACTTTGTCAGAACTCTGTATTGCTTTACAACTTCTTTTTTCAACAACTTACAGGATGCAAAGCGACGAGGTAATGTATCTCTTTCTAGTTACATAGCGGTAGTTTTTGATGTGTGACAACAAGCAATTTTTGGAAAACTTATTATTGTAGTTTTGTAGCCGGCTATATATCACTACTTACAGCCCGGTGCTCCAAGACGTGTTATATAAATAATAAAATAATATAAATTTGCTCTAGTTTTAATTGTCTTGTTCCCGAAGTTGAGTATCCAGGCCAGTCCAGCCCTGTCCGACCCGACCTGAAGGCTAAAGAATAGCATTTATAGATAACCTATTTTGATGCTATAAAACTCTTCTTAAAGTGTGTATTTCAATCAGGCATATATCTAAAAGTGAGACTTTTTTGGAATTACTTAGAAACTCCTCACAGTCCTTTTAACTAGGAAAAACTAATTGAGATTAAAAATCTCAGACAGGCAGTTGCACAATTTACAAAGTTACAGACAAGAAATAGTTACAGACACATGTGATCATATCAGCCAATCACTTCAGAGTCTCAAAGCAGAAAGTAATCAGAGTCTCCAGCCTGAAACATATAAGTCCAGTGCCTTCAGTCTGCTTTTAAAAGATTTAGAGACCACCTCTCCAAGACCCAATGCTTCCTAGAGAAGATTCCAGTGTGTTGAAACAGCACATCTGTAGCTCCCAGAACTTTTCACATGAACACAGTTAGTCAAGTTTGAGAGAGGCAGACCTGTTATAGCCTCAGAAATCAGTGAGTCAGTCATGTTTTATGTCTGAATGCTGTTAGGTTGGCTGATTAACTATTTGCATTTCCAGAAGTCGAACATCCTGAAGTGGTAGATAAGTGTAAGTTATTGAAAAAAATAAATAATTACACGTATATGATAACATTTACTTTAAACAGAAGTCCCAAACACCCAGCATTGTGTCATTTATTGATCTTTGGTTACATAGAATTTCAGGAAACTCCCTGTAGACTGTCCAAATCTAGAAAGGCAAATTATTTATAAAAAAGTGTGACACTGTCAAAGAGTTTTCTTATTTATAGCTATTTTCCCCTCCCTCTTCGTGAATGCTTAATGTAGCAGATTATTGCGTTTTTTAGTGAAAAACATGACCAAAGATCATTTTAAAAAACTATTTGTAAAGTTACCACGTTCAGAAAATTTGACATCAATCCAGGGAGTAATTGTGTTGTGTAAAAGTGTTGTTCAGTTTGAAATGTGTGGAAGTTTGCCTGCAATTTTTTATGATTCAAAATGAAAAAAATCCTTTTATATTAAGTGTTTTGGGCTTTGATTTCTTGTTGTCATATCAAACATACCATCATCATATTGAAGTTAGAAATATTTCCTTTAAAAGTCTTTATTTCCTCATTGAAAAGACATCATGATTATTTTATATATTGCCGTTCTGCTCTAGTTATTCTAATAAGACGTTATTTATTATTTCTCAGCCCCATCACAGCTCATAAACTCAACATTCTGCTCCCTCATTGATTGAACCATCCCTAACCTTCTCCGTCTTCTTCTTCCTCTGCCTGCTGCCTGGCTCTAGCTGAACACTGCCCTCTGCTGTTCAGACACTAACACTGACAGAAGAGAAGCTGCTGCTGCTCTGGTGGAAAATGTGACAGAGCGGCATTAGACGGCATAATTACAGCAGCTTTAAGTGTTTTCTGACTCCAGGACAAATCTGCACATGCTTCTGATCAGGACGGCTGATTTTATAATGATAGCTTTCATGATTCATTTGTGTTTTTAAGTCTGTTTTGCGTGAATTCCTGCATGCCTGAAGCACGTTTAAACCATTTTGTACTAACATTTATGTAGGCATAGTTTCCCTCACATTCCTGTTTGAAGTTTTTTCTGTTCAATAAAAGTCCGGCCTGCTCTCTCTCTCTGTAACCTCCTCTTTATTTGTTTCTTTCTCCAGACCCGGTGATGTCTTTCAAAGGGCTGAATCGAGTTTATGTCCCTGAGCTCGCTGTAGATCAGCAGCCAGCGACGGCTAACTCCTCCTCTTCCTCCTCCTCCTCCTCTTCCACCTCCTCCTCCTCGTCATCCACTTCTCTGCCTGCTCCCAAAGACTTAGACCTGGACTCTGAGAGCACCGTCCTATAAGAAGGAGACGCATCACACACCGGTCCTGTCCAACCCCTCCACCAGTGGATCTCTTGCCATATACAAACACAGTGGGGCGGCCCTAAACCTTTTTGACCTGTTCTCCCAGTTTGACCTGTTTTCAGGATCTTTAATGGCATAATGAAGCATCTGGTGGCCATCATGGAGGTGCACAGCTCCTGTTTGAAACTGGCCTTGAATAAGATTGTGTCAGTGAGGCTGTTTGACAACCTTCTCAGAAAGAAATCCAACAAGCATGAGTTTGAATCCTCAACCTTTTTGAAAAGAAAAAGACCTCTTTACAAGATTCTGGTTGATAGGGATGGGAGTTGTTTGGGTTTTCAGTACCAGTGCTGTTCTAAAATCAGAGATTCAATGTGAAAAGCCTAAACACAGCATGTTCTGGTGTTTGCACCGTGCTTTGAAACCACAAACACCAACAGTGCATGCTGTGCTGTTGTCATCATTTTGTGGAAAATGAAGCCACACTTTAAACCGATCATAACTCCTCTTCACTAGAATTATTTCCTCAACTTCTTCATTGTTGTTGGTGCTGACTGCCTTCACAAGAGCATGGTCTTGTAAGGCAAACAGAACTTAAAGTGTTGATAAGGGAATCATTTAGCATGAATTTAAAAAATATTTATCAGTTGACTTGTGCCTGCCCTGGCTCCCATCCCAAATGACTAATGTTTTCAACTTTGCCAGCAAATTATAGTTAACAATCGAGCTGTGAAAAATAAACACAGATACGCTGCTTTCAGGCCTCTGACATGTGTCCATACGGGCTCTATTTTGGCTCAAAGTTACAGCTTTGATTTAAGAAAGGCTTTTGTCATTTTTCTGGTGTTATTTAGGCAATTGTCCCTTTGAGAGAATTTTTCTCGAGTGAATTTGAAAAGCTTTTGCAGTAGCCTATTGAGTGGGGCTCAAACACTTATACGTTAGTGTCAGTCCCACAGATAAAGACCGTTTTCTATTTAATATGAGGGTGGCTGTTGCACATTTAGAGTCTTATGTTTATTATAAATCGTAGCAGCCAACTTTAAAATGGCATCAATGTGGACACAACAGTCCTTTGAAAAGTGCTAGTCGTACATTCTGTGTGCATCTTTAAATTAACAACAGTACATTTAGGGGATTTAAAGCTCTGAATGTCTTTAAAACTGTTGTTTCGGGCTGCTTGGATATAGAAAAAAACGGATTCTTGTCGTAGATATTGAGACCAGGAATTTAAAACATGATTACTCACTGATCTGACAACACTTAAAACGTTAAAATGCCTTTAAAGCTACAGTGTTCAACAGTAAGTACTGGGTAATACATTCAATTATAAGTGAGAAATACACTTACCTAAAATAATGTTATTGATAACAATAAGAGAAAAAAGAAGTTCATTGTATCCTGTGGCACAGTCATCTTTTAATCCCTATTACTCAGTTTTCATAATTATGGTGGGCACTAATTAGAATTAAAATTTAAGCTTGCTTAAATCCACAGCTTTACTGTTGATGTATTGGAAACAAGCTTGACTTTGTTTTTCAAAAAGGCAGTATGATTTACCCTTTCTCTCTGGGCTCCTGTTCTCTGTAAGATATGTGTTGCTGCTCTGTAAGAGCTCACTAAATAATCTACATCATCATGTCAAGAAATATTTGTGGCATTTGCCGACAGTTTGGAGCTCCCTCTACACAGTTAAGTTTATTCGAGGTAGAATAATAGTTATCAGACAAAAATACACTTTGTCAGATTATCTGGATGTTTTTGTCATTAGTTATAGAGCTAAAAGTTCATCTTGAATCAGCAAATGCCTCATTTTCAATAAAATATGAAAACAAAGCAGCCTAAAGTATGTCAACATGAAAATTGAGATTGAAGGTAAGACACTCGACAACTTTGACAGATGTACGTTGAATCTACAGATTAGATTGAAGTTTCATATCAGTGAGTTCTCAGTCTGTCTTTATGACCCACAACCACTTTCTGAATAAAAAATCATCGCCCTTTATTTATTACAAAAGTTCAGCCTCTCAAATGTTTTCTTTAAAACAATGCTACAGCTTTGACCTGACATGCAGACACTTTATTGATAAAGTGTCTGAAAATAAAATTAAAGTCCTGGTTTTTGTCCAGAGATCTCAACAATAACTTATTGTCTTGAGAAAAGCAGCTTTAATTTTCTTTGATATTGAGTGAAATAAGAAATCAAGAACGTCCTCAGGTGTCCACACCGCTCGTCAGACTCGTACTGCCCCGTTATTTAAGTGCCTCACATTTAGGACCCCCTGGAAACAGCTGCTTTATACTTTCTGGCCCCGACCCACCAGATAAGAATAACTGAACAAATCACCTCATTGGACCATTTGTACTGAATCTGATGTGTTGTAAATTTTGCCACACGTCCACGGTCTTCTTCACTGTCAGTAAGTTTTTGACTTCCATGCTGGCACCAGATGTGACCTAAAGACTGAGTCCAAAACCACATACTCAAACACAGAAGGCAAACAGGGCACTTGGCTGGTGGTTAAGACACCGCTGTGGAACGAACATAATGACATAACATGACTTTGACTCACTCGTGTTGGCTTAGCTGGTGACAAGAAAGCTGGAACGCAAACATAAACAGCACTCAACAAAAATCTACGTCATGATTTGACTGTTAACAGAAGAAGGTTTTTCATTTTGTTGGATGACCCTGCTGTTAGATTCTCTCTGAGACTCAAATATTTTGGGGAGGTTTGGTGTTTTTAAGTAAACTAGACTCTTCTGGTAAGTAAATGTGTGACCAGGGACTTCTACAAGACGTCAGATAGCCAAACTTCTGACGTTACATTAAGTGGGAACAGTGTGAAAACATGCTTTTTCGGACACAGCCAAAGCCTCCTCACTGTGTTACTCACCACCCCTCACCTTCATCTTTCTGAGATCCTTGACGTGAAGCTCCTGACAATCAGAACAGCAACAGCAGAGGGCGCTGTCAGCTGATCAGACAGCAAAGGTGCAAAGCAGCAGGAAGCATGGAGCCTGTTTAACCCTTTAACTACCAGCTCAGCTGTTTGGCAGAGGTCATCAATAAACACAGGGACATTTAATGTTTTAAAAAAATGAAGAAATCAGATTGTTGATATTATTGTGTCAACATTTCATGGAACAGAGAAAATTACAAACAAGCCAAACATTTTAACAGAAATGATTTAAACAGTTCATATTTGATAATATGGTGATGCAAAAATGTACAGATATTCAGGACAAAATCCATCAGAAAAGGCAAAAATGTATGGAAATATATTTAAAAAACTTAAAATAGATGATACTATGTTTGACACAAAAAACGTTTTTGATGAAAAACATTTTATATATCATCTTATCAGTAAGTGGTTCTGTATTTAGAATAATTATGGTCATTATAATAAAGCTTTTGAACCTTTAAATTCCACACAAGGAGGATATCAGTTGTTTTGGTTTGTTTACAGTTTTTTCTGTATCCTTAAAAAAAGACTTTTTTAACATATTAGATATTTCTGAATTAATTGGTCTTTGCCAAACAGTTGAGCTGGGAGTTAGAGTATTAAGGAAGAATAAAGAGTTATTGAGGCTTTAAATGCCTGATGAGGCTGGAAATGAGTGTCCTCGCTTTTCCATTTTAAATGTCTAAGTAACACCTCTGAACAATAAATAAGACGCGAGGGGGAAACATCAGCAGGCAGAAACAGAAACCAAATGATTGCTCCAAGTGTAGCTCATGACTGCAGGTTTCCAGTCGTCTCACTTTTTCTATTTTTTTTTGTATGTCGGCCCCCTCCTCTTTGATTCCCCCTCTCACTCCTGTATTTATTTCCCTGATTTCAAACACACATTCCCTGTGGCTTTGTCAGAATTAATGCAGTCTCTAAATGTAAATCATGCCTTATCGGTTCCTGCCAGAACCACGTAATAAGCATTCTATATTTACTGTAGGGAGGGTATACTCGGCTCCTTGTACCACAGTGTTTCTCTAAAGCATGTATCAGGGACGTGAGAAGAGGGGACGGGCTGTTGTTTGCTTCAGAGGTTTTGTATTTAAAGTGTTTTTGGTTGATTTCTTTGGGGGTTTGAAGCAGAAGTAGCAGCCTGGAGAGTCAGTATTTCTGCCTTTTTGTCATTTTTCCATCATTGTTTGTGTTTTCCAGGGTTTTAAGTGCAAAGAAAAAGGCTGTGTGTGAGTGAATGTAGTAAAAGGACAATTCTGAACAGCCTCTTCAGCCTGACAGAAACACAGGATCAGCCGGTGTTGCACTTGATGGAGCGGAGTTTGAGGTTTCTGTCCCACTGAGCTGAGAGCACACATCTCAGTAGTGACGTGGTGTCAGGAAAGCGCTCCAAAATATACTTTTGTTGTATTTTCCTATGTATCTTTGCTTTTTTGGCCTCATATTTGATGCCGTTTGGTTCCTAGAGAACTGACCTAACATGGTACCAATGGAGAAAGTCTCAGATGCTGCAGATGCCCTGAAGTGGATTTGATTTTCAGAGACCGTCGAGCATTATTATCCCCCCCCTCCTTTCTCTGTCTTAGCTCCTGAAACCTCGCTGCCTTATCCCAGAGAGAGCTTTCTATTGACGGCTCTGCAAGACGAACAAATGCCATTAAACTAGAGATGAAGTTGCTGCATTTTTAAGCTCCATAGTTTTGTATGTATGCTGTCCGTGAGCTTAAGACATGTTATATGAATGCTTGGATATACCCCCTTTCCAAAGAAAATAAAGTATATGAAGAAATGTTGAACACACTTGTTGTTTATTTGTTTGCTAACTCATAATAACACTGCTTTAAGAGTTGAAAAGTGAGGATGATCCAGGCTTGGATTTCCAGATTTTTGGGTCAGGATCCCTCAGAAGGCAGAGCCAGAGGTTGGGACCCCCACTGTTTTAAAGCATGACTGTGTCTTCTGCCTGCTGCCTACAATGGCTGAAACAAACTACTCAAAACATGTCAGGAGTGGAGCACAAATATCCTTACTACAGAGGAGTTTGTGCTGTTGCCATTCGTTTTTTATTTAATAAAGAAATGTTTGCTCCTATTTAGAGTTTAAAAGTGGAGATGAACCAACAACACCTCTCTGCTGTGGGGTCTCATCTTGACCTGATTCACCACCCCAAAATCTGTCATCATGAGTAGCTGCTGGATTTGTCTTGTTAAGGCCTTATTGGAAACTGCAGTGTTTTTTTATATGAAGCATTTTCAGTCGTGGTAAGGTGAGAACGTTCAGTTAGGAAAAATGGGCGACCCACTCTTCCACAGTTTTTACCAGCATGTTTTTTTGTTTGTCAGCGAGATTACGCAAAAACTACTGGACAAACTTT
Organism: Scarus forsteni; assembly: GCA_036419115.1. Taxonomy (NCBI): domain Eukaryota; kingdom Metazoa; phylum Chordata; class Actinopteri; order Labriformes; family Labridae; genus Scarus; species Scarus forsteni. The sequence continues at coordinate 5,767,224 of JAZDUH010000043.1, forward strand.
ACTGAAATTTTCAGGGGATGTTGGGAGTTACCCAACTTAAAAATGATTGGAGTTTGGTGGTGATCCATATAACCACCATTAGAGAATCAGTCAATCTTAATTTGTATAGCGCCAGTCCATAACAAGTGTTATCTCAAGACACTTTACAATAGAGCAGAAAACACTTCATTTTTTGATACACACACACTGTTTTGCCAGAAGTATTCTCTCACCTGCCTTGACTCACATATGAATTTAAGTGGCATCCCATTCCTGATTCGTAGGGTTCAATATGACGTCCGTTCACCCTTTGCAGTTATAACAGCTTCAGCTCCTCTGGGAAGGCTGTCCACAAGGTTTAGGAGTGTCTATGGGAATTTTTGACCATTCTTCCAGAAGAGCATTTGTGAGGTCACACAGTGATGTTGGACGAGAAGGCCTGGCTCTCAGTCTCTGCTCTAATTCTTCCCAAAGGTGTTCTATCTGGTTGAGGTCAGTACTCTGTGCAGGCCAGTCGAGTGCATCCACACCAGACTCTGTCATTCATGTCTTTATGGACCTGTTCTGAGCACTGGTGCACAGTCATGTTGGAAGAGGAAGAGGCCAGCTCCAAACTGTTCCCACAAAGTTGAGAGCATGAAATTGTCCAAAATGTCTTGGTATGCTGAAGCATTCAGAGTTCCTTTGACTGGAACTAAGGGGCCGAGCCCAGCTCCTGAAAAACAACCCCACACCATAATCCCCCTCCACCAAACTTTACACTTGGCACAATGCAGTCCGACAAGTATCGTTCTCCTGGCAACACCAAACAGACTCGTCCATCAGATTACCAGATAGAGAAGCGTTATTCGTCACTCCAGAGAACACATCTCCACTGCTCTAGAGTCCAGTGGCAGCGTGCTTTACACCACTGCATCTGATGCTTTGCATTGCACTTGGTGATGTGTGGCTTGGATGTGGCTGCTCGGCCATGAAAACCCATCCATGAAGCTCTCTGCACTGTTCTTGAGCTAATCTGAAGGCCACTGAAGTTTGGAAGCCTGTAGTGAGTGACTCTACAGAAAGTTGGCGACTTCTTGCACTATGCGCCTCAGCATCCGCTGACCCCACTCCATCAGTTCACATGGCCTACAATTTCGTGACTGAGTTGCTGTTGTTCCCAAACACTTCCACATACTTGTAACACAGCTGACAGTTGACTGGAATATTTTGGAGCGAGGAAATGTCACGACTGGATTTGTTGCACAGGTGGCATCCTATCACAGTTCTATGCTGGAATTCACTGAGCTCCTGAGAGCGACCCATTCTTTCACAAATGTTTGTAAAGTAGTCTGCATGCCTAGGTGCTTCATTTTATACACCTGTGGACATGGAAGTGACTGGAACACCTGATTCTGATCATTTGGATTGGTGACTGAATACTTTTGGCAATAAAGTGTATATATACACATATCCAACATGAATCCATATAGCCAATCATGAATTCCTCCATCATGGCGGCAAGAAAAAACCTTCTGTTAAGCAGCAGGAAATCTTGAATGTGGATCCCAGTCTCATGATGACCAGCAAATCCACACGATTCTGTGTTGGATGTGCGGGCAACTAATGATTGTTTTTGCTCAATAACTGTCTCACTAATAATGACATCAACATGATTCTGAGAGCTAGGTGTGGGTTTTCAGGGTCAGTTAATCATATCATGAATGTAACTTTATCATGTAACCTTTACTTATAGATAGGGCTGGACGATATTGCCTAATCTCAGTATCATGATTAATTGAAGCTCCTTCCTCTATTACAATTCGGTCTTCCTGCAGTATTTACACTTAATTTCTTTCTGCTTGATGTCCTCTGCACAGAATCCAAAATGTGCCCAAACAACAGAGACGGGATTTTTCTTGACAGACCGCCGTTTGTCTCCTCCATGTTGGCAGCGCGTCCTCTTGGGGAAAGTGAACACAGACTGACTCACATAGAGAAGATAATCATAATCCTCATTAGTAAAACGACTTTGATTAGAGGGTCTATATGTTATGTTTTCGATTGATTGCCCAGCCCTACTTATAGATATAACAGCAATGTGAGCTACCTTGGAAGAGTTTTGCTTTTTTTTGCTCTGTGAAAAGAAGCCCCTGGTTTAGAAAATGTATGTAGACCAAATTTTGACAACCTCAGAGCTGATAGAGCCTCACTTCAATGGAATCTTGTATGAGGCATTTTTCTGTAAAAGCCATGACAAATTCATCAGGAGTCAGAATAATTCCAAAGCACAATAAAAAATGAGAAAGTCCACTTTCAAGCATATTATTTTTATAGATTAAAGATCTTTTAGATTAAAAACATATCCTCCATTTTGAAGCATTGAACAAAACAGAAAAGGCAAACGATCACGAAAACATGAGCATATTGTCCATTTATAAACATATAAAACATATAAAAGGGAAACTAGAAGCAACCAATAAATAAACCTAACTAGACGGACAGAAATGCATTTATTCTGAACTTAAACATCCAGGGGAGGGTCCAATGCTACCAGCTGCACATTTGATTACAATAACTCACCAACATGCATCGATTGGGACGAGAAACACGTCACTGCACTAGTAGCAGCTAAGGTTGCATTTTCAGGAGATCATAGTCGGCTCGTAGGCCAAACGGAAGCTGTGCAGACAGAATAAATAAAAGTGTAGTTTTCAAGATGATGCTCTGAAATAAGAAAATAAAGGCTCAGAGGACAGACAAGCATACAGCATGTGCATAGCAAAAACAGTCCATTTACAATATCAACAATATTTCATCAACATAAATACAACACAGCTACAGATACACTGTACTGTCGGTGAGTCATCGGACCACCATGAGGACCAAAAGAGCAGGAAATGACCATATACAGTAGGATGTTGTTTTTCTACATGCACTTGAGGTTTCCTTCACTCATCCAGCAGCCGCCCACGCCTCCAACAAGTAAAGCGGAACAGAGTGCAGGACCATTAGACGACTTCAGTGCCAGAAACAGCTCAGACTTTTTCACTCAGCCGCCTTTGATCGCTCGGCTCTGACAAGAAGAAGACGCTAATAATCAAAGATTTGCAATTCCACCCACAGCAGCGTCAAAAACAGATGATTTTAGAGCCAGATCATGGCATGTGCTGATGTAGTCAGCGCTACCTCGCTGCAAGAAGGTGCAATATTGTTTTCTGAGTGATGTTTGGTAAACAAATGAGTGTTGTTGGCTGGATTTGGATCAGTGCCGGCCTCACAGGAAAAAGAGTCGACAGAGAGAGAGAAGACTCCAGACTGTTGGATGAGTTTAAAGAAATCTGATTAAGCTGATTAAAGTGGTTTTTAATAATCTGATTTAATCTGACAGGGATGTGAAGACAACTTTATCTTTAATGCCTTTGTGTAGGGAGCTAATGCTAAAGCTAAACAGGACTGTGAACTTTTTTTTGTTTTAACATCTTCATCATCTGGTATCATCTCTGTTAAATATTCATTAACTAAAGCAAAAAACATTAAGTCTCATCATTTTTCACAAAACCATTTTTCTCTTGAATGTAACTTTCTTTTTTGAGAAGCCTGTTTTGTATTTGAATATAAATCTCCCAAAATTATAGGAGGAGCTAAATGGGGCAAAAGAAAATTCAAAAAACACCTCTAACGTCTATGAACCCTTTCAAAATAAAATGGGAAAAATCAAATGCTTAGCGTCTTAAGGATCCTGAAATTGCTTTAACAGTTAAATCTATTAAATGTGGGCAGTGAAAACAAGAAAAACAAACATGTTTGAGAGAAAAAAAAAACTATAGCACATGTTTATCTTGGGCAATTTTCTCTAAAACAGAATTACAGTTATGGGAATGTATTGCTTTCACTTAAATGATGATGAGGGCTGTTTTATTACTTACTAGACATTTTTGATCAATCATGAAATTTCTTCATAGTTTAAATCTAAAATCTAATCATGTTTCTCAAAAAAAAACATAGTGTGTCTAAAATTAACAAAAAGGGGCAAAATGATCAACATTTTAAAAGATATTTTAAATTGTTTTTTTTGTTACACTTTACAGACTGAATCTAAATGTTGGCATACACGTGCAGCTAAATTTGCAAATATTTGTTCAAAATCAAACAAATTTATCTGGTAATATTTTTCTTTCCAGAAAACTTCCCCTTTGTCCAATAAAGTTGAGAAAATCAGATAAATTATGAATTATAGTAAATAATTGGGTGTTACCACTAACTTTACTAAATAAAGTGGAGGAATGACTAGTTTTAAAGTTTTTTGTAGGGATTAACTCAATTTGGCCTTTTGATTTCATTTCTGAGTTCAAATAAGAAAAAAACAACAAAAATGTTTAAAGATGCAGAAATTTTAACAAGCTGTTTTTGTTCTAACCCAGATATGAGAATTAATCCATTATTCTTAAATTTTATGAAATATACTTAAAATTGCTGACATTTACATTCATTTTAACAGAGTTAGGTGGCAGAGATCAAAATCTAAAACTGTTTATGAACCTTTTTTATCAAGAATTTGTTCTTTTACTTGTACAGTTTTGAATAGAATAGATATCTTTATGAAACAACAGCTTACATGCTAAATTCTGCTTAATGCTATACTCATGGTGGACTCATGTTAGGTCTAGATTTATTAAATAATTACAATACTAAAAGAAGTACGGCATTGACCTTCTGTTTTATAAAGTGGCTTGACATAATGTGATGATCTATAGACAAAAAATGATCCATTGATTGATTAATGTGTTGAAGTTGCTTTATCTATATGGAAATAACAGTTTGCCAATAATTAAAAAAACAAGACTGTTTCAGTGAATTATTTAGATTGTGATTGGAGGATTATAAATGATTTTCAGGGTGGTTTACTGAATCTCTTTGCTTAGTCAATTGAAAAAAATACAAGAGTAAGGGAGGCATCATGTTCTTAAAGTAGATAAACTGAGCAGCTTCTTATATTTTCGCAAGATATTGCAACTATGTGCTGTTTTTCTTTGATTGAGATAAAAATCCAAAATGACAAAGGCCTGTTACAATCACATAAAAAATAAAAATCTGCTGTTTTCCTGAACTAACAAGATTATCATCTCAGAATGACAAGATATTTTTTACTTTGCTTTATTTTCTGAACATTGCAACTGATGCTTCTTTGACATTAAAAAATCTGTTTTCATCTGACGTGAAGAAACGCTGCAATGTCCAGAGGATCATCAAAGTTTGTGACTGAACATCTTCCAGTAAGACAAACTAACAACAGCATCCTCTTTTTACTTAAACACACACTTATCTCCTGATGAGTCGACTCCAAACAAGAATAAAACAGAATAAAACTTCATAGCTGGGTCATGTATTTTTCCTTGATTAGATTTAAAGGTGACGGCCTGATTACTAACACAACAACTATTAAAAAGACAAGTTTCTTCATTCATAAATCAGTCATAATAATAAGATATTTACTGTGTTAATTAAAAAAGGGAGGAAATAATATTCATAAAGAAGTTTAGTCCAAATTCTGAGATAATTTTGCTACTTTAGATAAACAGCAGATGTTTTCTCATGTGAATGAATGAGATTCACTCTTGATCAAAATGAACTGACCTGGTCTGAAGAAAAGTGAATTCTGCTCCCTATCATAACGCCCTTTCATCACATCAACATGTTTAGAATAGCATATTCAAACGATATTCATTTATGCTCTTTTAGACTCACAATCAGCCAGATGAGAATGGACATATCTTCTTTTTTTACATCAGTGATGCTGAAACATGTTGCAGATTTCTCCTGTGTATAATGTGTTTTAATCAGATCCTGCTGTCGGGGAGGCAGTGACTTTAATTCTGTTTCACTTACTGGTAAAACACTCTGAGCCTGAACTACACCTGTTCTTCCTGTCCTCAGTCTACATCTATGCTTTATCTTTGCAGCTCTTTAAATATGATCTGATAGAAAATATAAACTATATATAATAATTATTGAACAGCAGATAATGTGTCAATAGTCAGACCAGACGTTCCTGTTCCTACATCTCTTTTGAATGCTCTGTGAAGACACACTGGAACACAAGAGTAAACGAGTGGGAACATCAGTGTATCTTCTACTTTCAACTCTACTATGCTCATTAAAAAGAGATGTAAATGAAGTAAACAGTGGTCTGATTGGTCAGTGTGCGGTGACTTCCTGTTGACTGTTGGACACCTGAGTGTCTCTGCTCCTCCCAGCACCTGAAGTAAGAGCGATGCTGCACACGGGTCACTCCCAAACATCAGTGCCTCTGCACCGTGCCTCATCCTGGCCGCTCTCAGTAACATGGTCTTTGTTCCCGTTGGTGTTTTGAGTGTCTCTGTGTGTGATCTTGGCACTTTGGTTTGTGGAGAGCAGACTTAAAGAGAAGCCGACCAGGCCGACGGACGCCTACGCCTCCTTCTTCTACCAGGCCAGAGGGGAAGACAGTCTGGGGCTTCTGGGGTTTTCTGGTGTCTGCGTCTCACTGAGAGCTCTCTGCAACACAGAAACAAAGGTGTCACCTCGCTTCTGCTTCTTAAGCAAAATAAGATTCAGACCTACAGCACTTTAGAGTCATTACACTGACAGCAGCAATTTACAGCCTCATCACTGTGTTGCTGCAGGCTGCTGTCAGCAGAAGATCTAATTGTTTTGGAGGTTTGAACCAGTCAAACACCTGCAGTCTGGATTCAGATATGAGCTGGAAAACCTTGGGGACATGCCAGCTGTATGTACGCATACAAACCCCGATCCCCAAGAAGCTGGGACATTGTGTAAAATGAAAATAAAACAGAATTCAATTATTTGAACATCCTTCAGACTTTTATTTAACTGAATATACTAAAAAGAAAGATATCTAACATTCAAACTGATAAACATTATTGTTATTATTATTATTTTAAACATTCACTGATTTTGAATCTGATGCAACATGTTCCAAAAACAAGCTGGCACAGGGGCAACTAAAGACAGAGAGAGTTGAGAAAAGCTAAAGAAACACCTGTTTGGAACATTCAAAAGGTAAACAGCAGCCCTAAAGGGCTCAGATGTTCACGAGCAAAGACAGGGTGAGGTTAATCACTTTATTAACAACTGCATGAGCACATTGTTCAACAGTTTGTGAACATTTTTTCTCAAAGTCCAACTGCAAGAAATTTAATGATTTCATCATCAGCAGTCAATAACATCATCAAAAGATTCAGAGGAACTGGAGAAATCTCCACATGGAAGCAGCAGAGGTGCAGAGTTCAAAAGCCAGCACCTGTGATGGTGTAGGGGCGTGTTAGTGCCCATGGCATGGGTAACTTAAACAGTTGTGAAGGCACAATCGATGCTGAAAGTTTCATACAGGTTAGCCATTCAAGTGATGTCTCTTTCAGGGACATCACTGCTTATTTCAAGATGACCATGTTTAGCCACATTGTTTGGGCAGATTTGTAGTAAAAGAGTGAGGGCACCAGACTGCCTGCCTGCAGACCAGGACTGTCTCCAATTGAAGCACCAAATATGACAGAGATCCCCAACTGTTTTTCTTTTTATGTATTTTTTGTCTTTATTGATAGGAGAGAGAACGACAGTGGGCAGGCTTGTGAAAGGGGGGAGAGAGCAGGGGAAGACACTCTGCAAACTGGAAACAGGCTGGATTCAAACCCGGGCCGGCAGCAAGTATGTATATGGGATGTGCCTGGTCACTGTCATCTGACAGTCACTAAGACAAATTTGGCAGAGCTTTGCTGCTTCTTCAGAGTTACCGCTCCGTACTGAAACCTGACACCACAGTCAGGCTCTGTCTGGACTCATTTGCATACTAAAAGCTGATTGGATTACAGGTGAGGGCTGTGTGTGTGCGTGTGCATATGTTTGGGTGGGCCTACAGCCTGCAGCCTGTGAAGATGCAACGCAGGGACAGAGAAAAGAGAGGAAGCAGGTTCTGTGGGTTGTCCGTTTTCTGCAGATTTTTTGCTACCTCAGTTATTTTTGTCAACTTAAATTTGTAAGAGTGCACCTAACATTTTTCTAGGTGCACCAGTGCACCAAAGAAAAAATGTTAGGAAATGTTTCGCAAATTTTGGGGGCATGTGCGCCCAAAATGGTTGCACTCCGGAGCCCTGGAATGACTTCCAGCTACAAAGCTTCAACAATCAGTGTCCGAAATTCCCAAACACTTAAGTGTTATTAAGGAGCGATGGTGTAACTCAGAGGTAAACACACCCCTGTCTCAGCTTTTATGGAACATGTTGCAGGCATTAAATTTAAAATGAGTGAATATTTGCAAAAACAGTTAATCAGTTTAAACATTAAATATCATATCTATTTTGTGTCTCCAATTAAATGTAGGTTGAAATCGCTGTATTCTGTTTTATTTATTTTTACACCGTGTCCTAGCTTCATTGGAATTGGGGTTTAAATTTATTTTTGATGATTTTGTGGCAGAAAACAACACCGCATACTAATAAACTCTTCAATCTGAGGTAGTGCTGTAACTCATCAATATAGTTTTATAAATAGTGACAATAACCCTTTAAATGCCATCAAGAAAAGCCTGTTGTGTACTGTGTGCATGTTTGTATTAAACGTGTTTGTGTGTGTCAGCTCCCAGCAGCATCACCACTGCCTGTGACTGAAGACGTTACATAAGGAATGACAGGACTCCAGATTTAGGCCGTCTTTGTTGAATAAAGAACTTGTCAACAAAGACTGCTCAGACGTGCTGATGCTTGTGCAGCACATGTTTTCAATGTGCTTTGGTCTATAACCACTTACTGTTTTTGCTCTATCAGGGGCATCATGCAAGCCAAAATAAAAGAAAAACGATGCCACCGAGTGCATTTTAAAGCATATACACTCACAGTCTACTTTCTTAGGTACACTCTGCTGCCAACACCCAGTATCCCAGAACTGCCTTAAATCTTCACAGCATAGATTCGACACAGTGCTGGAAACTTTTTCAGAGATTTTTGCTCTTTCTTAGCATGATAGTACCACACAGTCCCTGCACATCCAAGGTGCTAATCTCATGTTCCACCACATCCCAAATGCACTCTATATGGCTTAGATCTGAGGATTTGAGCTTTGTGACATTTCAAGTTATCCTTCTGGGGGTAACCAACAGAAGATGTGTACACTGTGGCTTTTAAAGCCTGGTATTTTTCAACTTTTCAGTTAGTATTCAGAGAGAACCATAGCCTCTCTTGAAGGCTTAAGCCGCCTACATGCAGAAGAGGACCTGGGCAACCACTCTCCATGTAAAGTCAATGTCCAGCCGCTATGGGGTTAACCCTCCCGGGTTGCGACAGAAGTGCACTGGGCGACCGCGTCAGTCGTCGCTCAGTCGCCAAAGTTGAAAAGTTTGAAGTCTTCAGGCCATGTGTGTGGCAGTGCAGCGACAGCTAATCAGCGTTGTGTGGGTGTGTGAATGTACCAGTGACAGACATTCTGGTGTGGGACACATCAGCCAGTGAGTACATTAGTTCTGCCTAGATGGGACCGCAGAAAACTTACGGACAATCAAGCTGCAGGGCCATCAGCTGCAGCGTTGGGATTCAGTTGGAATAAAGTCCTTTTATACATCCTACGAAACGATATATGATATGATCGAGGTGAAACTCCAGCAGATGTGACATCACTGAGCGGCGGCGACAGCAACCAAAATAAGGTCAGGACAGGTGATGCTACTTGGCTGGGTTATGCGATTTTGTGCATTCACACAAAATAGTTGCATTTTGTGTGAATGCAGCTTTAGACAGTAGGTGGTGTTGTCTGTCTCGTTTTATTCATGTCTGTAAAATAAATATACGACAATGTTGCTTTAAAAAAGCTGGTTATCAATGGCTAATGATAATGCTGCAATTATTCTTTCTGTACATACATGTTAGATATCTTGGAAATATTGCCCAGTCCTAATTAGAAAATGTTTTACTTTCTGTTTTGTATTTGGTTTATATGTATGGTTTAACAGACAAAACTCATAACAGCCGTGATGACTTCAGCTTTTTTTAAATTACAAACTGATTCATTAAAGGTGCTATGAGGAGAATCTATTACCGGCGAAATAAAGACTCTGCTACCCATGAGCACCTTGTGCTGTCATTCGTTCCAGTAACCTCGGAACTAGGAGTGACATCATCTCCGACTTATCGGCGTTCCAGTTAAAGTCAGAAAAAAACATACCGATCTACCAGGCTATTGTTAGCTGTTGTTAGCACGCCTGCGTTGTCGTTCACAAATATCACATGAAGAATGTGATTAGCACTATGGCAGCATTTTTGTAAATAGAAGTCTAACAATAACTATGTATATAACTCTAACTATGTATACAGCTGATCTAGAGCGACACACCCCAGTCAGAAGTGCTAATAAATTGATTATTACAGGAGCTAGATAACTGTTCACACTGGGGGCATCCATCCTCGATTGTCAACTCGGGGGTGGCGAGGTTTCAACGAGTTCCCAGTAGGAAATTCCGACTCCGGGGGACGTTCCAGTTGCAGTTTCCTACTCTGAACCCGGAAATTCCTACTTCTGACTACAACTGGAATACACCAAAAGACCCAAGCCAAAGCGTGTGTTTGCTATGATGCTAATAAATGCAGCTCGGACCTTCCTCACAACTCTGCATTGTTTTACAACTTCTTTTTTCAACAACTTACAGGATGCAAAGCGACGAGTTATTGTATCTCTTTCTAGTTACATAGCGGTAGTTTTTGATGTGTGACAACAAGCAATTTTTGGAAAACTTAGTATTGTTGTTTTGTAACCGGCCGACCACTTAGCTCAGGAATAGCATTTATAGATAACCTATTTTGATGATATAAAACTCATCTTAAAGTGTGTATTTTGATCAGGCATATATCTAAAAGTGAGACTTCTTTGTAATTACTTAGAAACCCCTCATAGCCTCTTTAAGCAGGGACTTTAGTTTTAGCTGACAGTGTACTTTTGGTAAACTACCACCCTAGAAACAGCAGAAATGAAGAGCACTGCAATTGCTCACCTCAAACTTGGAAATGAAGTCTGCAAAGATGCCGAAGAAGGTGTCTGTTTTGGCTGACTTGCCATCCTCTCCGAAGAAAGATGCCACCTTGGAGAACTCCTCCATGGTCCGGGTCTGCAGGGACTCCAGGGATTGGATTGAAGGGTGGCTGTTTTCCAAGAAGCTCTGTGGATGCAATATAAAGTCCCCCTTTACTATAGTTAATATAGTTGTTGCATATCAAATTTAACTCAGCTGTCTTGAGGAGAACTGCTCTGCCTCTGAAAACAGCAGCATGAAATCTGCTGACTGCAGGGGACGCTCTGTGATCTTTGAGAAAATATATGAGCTTACTGAGGCTGTGAGACAAATTCAAAAAATATAGCCTTTTTAAATTGTTTGAAGAGGAAATTTTAAAAAAGGTTACATTTCTCTCAGAGATTAAAACAGACGCTCTCCTTGCGTGCATCTCTCTCCTCCCTCCATGTCTCACCAGAAGGTGCCCCGCAGTGGGCAGCTGATTAGTGGGTGTTGTTAGGCATATGTATCATGCATAGATCTACATAAAAAGATGGACTAAGAATACACTGCTAATTAACATGCTAAGTAGAGGCAATATGGATGTTGACCAGTCACTCTTAGGTACCATTTGCTAACTTATTTCATGTGACCACATTCTGTAGCTGGTAAGTCATTACCTATGAGTTTTCCCCAAAAATCCTCCAAGTCACTGCTTCTTGATGGCAAGGTTGGAAGGGTGTCGTGCATGTTACTTGATCATAATTACCTTTACTTAATTAATTAAGGCACTGGTGACACAAGAATATTTGTTTTGCTGTAATAACTCCCAAATCTCTATACTCAGTAATATCAAATAACTCCTGATTAAGTCTTCAAACTCAGAATATATTCTGCAATCTTCCACAAGGTCTTGTTCTAAAGAACTGCATAATTTCAGTCAGTGAGTAATACTGGCTCAGCAGGGGAGAGTTAGTGCTGTTAGTGTGTGTGTATGCCTGTATGAGCATGTAAAGCCCCATGTCATGCTCTATCTCGTTCATTAAAAGTTGTATGTATCATGAATTGAAACATAAAAAATGTCCTTGCCAAATTAATATGAATATCATGAGAAAGGTGATTGTTAGATAAGTTTGCTTGGCATATTCCCTGCATTATATTACTTTTTTTTATATGTAAATCAATTTTGAACAAATCAAGAAATAATATAAATGAACTTTGCATTGCTTGTAAGGCATTCACTTTAGTCTGGACAAAGCCATGATAAACTTTCCCCTTGTTTCATCTATTTTAAGCTAGGCTAACATGTTGCTTTTGTTTAATATACACTGTAGATGCTTTATCAGTACGACTCTGTTCATTTAACACTAGTCAAATGTATCCCCATGATGACCTAAATATCAGAGATACCTATAATCTGTCAGAGTTGATTTTTCTTAAGATATCTGACAGTGAGAGATGGTGGATAATGATGGAAAGGGGGAGAGAGAGTAAGCCAGGGGTGTCCAAACTATGGCCCAGGGGCCAAATGTGGCCCACAGCCCATTTTTAATTGGCCCCTGAAACAGTTAAATGGATAAAGACATTTCGATTACAGCAGTAAATAACATCAATCATGTGAATTTTTCTGCCACATTTACTTTGTCACAAGGTCTCATTTACAAAGTATATTGCAATTATTTATCCTTAAGCACCAACATTATTGCAGTTTACTCTTGTTTTGTGTCTGACAGTGAAGATCATTGTCTCCCATCTCTGTTGCTCAGAAGGTCATTCTCACCGTGGCTAGGTGTGAACCCAGTGATAGCCTGGATTACAAGGGCCTCTTGACAGGTGATAGCCTTCCCCCCAAACCCTAAAACTTTAACTTAAATACACGAAAAGTGTGGTGGATCAAGTGGCTCAGTCGTCCATGTGTTCCTCTTCATGTGGCCCTCGATGCAAAAAGTTTGGACACCCCTGGAGTAAGCGAACACTTGTGGTAAATGAGTCTCAGGCAGAAACTGGACCCTGGCCAGTGGCCTCATATGTATGGTATGTGCCTAGTTGCTCTCCACTTCATCAAACTAATACCAATTACAATATAGATTTAATGCCATTTACAAACAACTGAGTGTTGTGTTATGCAATATTAATATTTACACTTCTGTTATCTTACACTCATAACGGAGGCAAAGTGGTCCTCAGAGGTGGGGGGGATCTTCAGGCAGGCCGTCCTGATGTCCTGAATGGTTGAGTGGAGATCACTCAGCTCTGTGGTGATCACTTTCTGGTTCACTGAAGGAGTAACAGAAGATTTTAGTTAATGATTTAACTAAATAATCACACAGATATAAACATGCCTGTAGTGGTTTTACCATCATGATTCAGATCCAGGGTAGACTTTACAGCTGTCCAGTTTATAACAGTCACTAAAAACTGCAGACATTATTCTTTCTGAGTTATTATGGTCACATTATTCTCCTCCTATAGCCAACTATGGAATGGAAAAACAGTAGAAAAGCAGAAAAGATCCTTGCTGCTGTAACACTATCTTACCTTTGGCAGCAAGCGCCACTGTGGTTAGGTCTCTGGAGAAGTTGAGCAGCTCGGGGAAGTGTTGGCACAGAGACTTGGCCAGAATGTGAAGGAAAGTGGATTTCCCATCTACAGTTTTGGTTGTACTTAGCTTCAAAACAGACATTAAAAAAGAAGACTTAGCCAATGCTGGAGACAAAAATAGAAAGACTTAGACAGATGAGTAAATGCTGTACCTCTGTCAGGAAATTGATCTTAAAACTCGTTGTTCTGTTGCTCTTGGGCTGCCCGTTGTTCAGGTAATTCCCCATTGCAAGAACAAACTGAAGGAAAGGACAATAAGGTCTTACTAGCCACTTATTTTACATATATGTGTTGCTTCACATTAGTTTCTCTCTATTAAAGTTTACCTCCAGGATTTTGGCAAGTTTCTTGCTGCTCCTCAGCTCCACCGAAGCTTTGTAGATGTAATCAAACGCCCCCTTCATCTCCTCCATCCTCTCCTGCAAGGTCATCTTAAAGTGAAGGCTCCGCAGGCGGGTTTTATACTCAGGCACCATCAACATCTGAAACACGTTATTTCATTTAATTAAATACTTTCATCTTGCTTTAAATCTCTTGGTCTCTTGTAGATGGTTTTAAAGATGTACCTGGAATATAAATTGATCTGGCTCGCTCAGTTTGGCCGGGTCTTCATCGAACTGCTCGTACTGTTTGACCTCCTCATCATCGGGGGCGTAGAGCAGCAGTTGCTTGATGTGAGCTGCCTCCAACCTGTCAGTCACCATGTTCATCAAGATCTGACGCAGCTCGCCGGTAGAGAGCTTCAGGTGGGCGATGAGGATGGCTGCGAAGGAGGAAGAAGAATTAATGATGATGAAAATTACCTGTTTTTCTAAAAAGCTGAAAATGTACAAAAGTATAAGAAAGGATATAGAAAACAACCATTTGCATTTAGAACATTTATTTATTTACTGTTTACTGAAGGACTGTTTTTGCCTTTGAGAAACATTCACACCATATGAGGACCTTTTCACGTTTTAACATTTATCCTACTGGTACTCTATGCTTCCAGAGCTGCTTTTCCAACCTTGTGCATCCAAGCTTGACATTCATGCTAAAAGGCAAAAGACTAGAAATTATAATTTTGACTGTGTTGATCTTCAGCGGCACCTTTTTCACCTTCGATGCACCTTGCCAGCAAACATCAGACCTCACTTTACTCAAGCCTGTTATCCTGTATCCCTGTACTGCCATGACTACTCAAACAGCTAGCTAGCTTGAAGGGAATCCTGCAGAGCATACCTTCCTGTAAGTTACATTTGTAAAAATGTTGCATTGTGGCAGTATGTGTTGTAATTCTCGTAGGTCTCATGATCAAATGTTGTTCATTAAATTCATGAAAACATTTGTATTTATTTGTTCCTGTGAGTTTAACAGGTCGATGGACAACATTTTATTACTCATTGTTCCATACATTCCTACCGTTTGCTCTTTTAATGTATCCATACATGACCCATGAGTTCTGTAAACACATATTATTATGATACATTTTTTTTTTTTTTGTATTTCAACTGAGGGACAGTCCATTTCATTAGCTACTGGTAGGGACATATGTTGCGTTCCATTAACCTCAGAACTGGGAGCGACGTCATCTCCAACTTATCAGCATTCCAGTTACAAAGCCTGAAAAAACATGCCCATCTACCAGACTATCGTTAGCCATTGTTAGCACGCCCTGCATTTTTGTTCACAAATATCACATGTAGAATGTGAATACTACTATGGTAGCATTTTTGTCAATATAAGTCTAACAATACTATGTGAACAGCCGATTTAGAGCGACACACACTAGTCAGAAGTGCAAATAAACAGATTATTACAGGAGCTTAATAAGTGTTTACGCTGGGGGCAGCCATCTTTGATTGTCAACTCGGGGATGGTGAGGCTCCCCCGAGTTCCCAGGAGGAAATTCTGACTTTGGGGGACGTTCCAGTTGCAGTTTCCTACTCGGAACTCGGAAATTCCGACTTACGACTTCAACTGGAACGCACCAATAGTGTAAATATTTATACTTGTAATCTTTTGTCGATATATGAAGCCATTATTCCGGTGGAATGACATCCTGTAGCTCCCTGTATGCTAATAAACAAATAATCTGGGTTGACATCAAGGTGTTGCTTGCCTATAAACAACATAAAACAGTACAAATTTAGACACAAGGACAAAAATAATGAGCAGGTGTTCATGGTGTATAGATATGCCAGCACCCAGGGAAATGACTATATTATCAAGACAATAGCATGAGCAGATATGCTTATAACTTTTAATTGAGGGCACCATTATTACGTAGGTTAATTATGTTGAGGAACAGCCAAGCATCAGTGTGACTGCAGTCAGCTCCATGATTCACCTACTGAGCCCAACCAGAGGTGTGTTATTAGCAAATACAGATGTTTACTGATGATGTTCTAAACAGCTCTGATACGTAGCTAACTCACTTATGAATGTGAGTGAACTTTGAGAAAGATCCAAGGGTGATAATCTGACACACAAAATGAAGTGTTCAATAAACTTCACAAGTCCATCTGAGCAGCAGCACATAGAAAATGTTTTTGGAGGGTAGAACCTTCAAAAGTAGATCCCTGCTTGGAGATAAAGTAATTTAGACAATCAGGTTAGTATGAAATGTTTGGTGCCTCTTCATGAGAAGCTTATCTGAACTCTACAAAAGCCAAGTTATGACACGTGGTGTGTATTATTTGTGTACACATTTCTCAGGTATGAGTGTCTGTGAGATCTGCTGCACTCTAATGTTTACTCACAGGCGTTGTAGGCTTTCTTATGCGACAGAATCTCCACCACGTCTTTCTTTTTGAAGTTGTCTGGCAGGAAGGCTGGCTCTGGAGGGGACACTGATCATTTCAACAAGAGTATAAGGAAGGGTTCTCCAGGCACCGGGGATCACACACACACACACACACGTCTACACTCACATTTACTCATACAAACTCATACACACGGTGGAAATGTGGCAGTTTTATGGGCTAATAACACAGCTCTGCCAGTGGAGCCTCTAGAGACAGAAAGGTTGCGAGTATTTCCAACAAAGAAGTGTTTTTTTTTTTTTTTCTGGGAGAACTGTGTTATTGCTCAGATCTGATATAGAGGGACAGAAATGTGGGAGTTTGGTGCCTTATGGAGAATGAAGTGATGAACAGATGAATGAAGCAGCTCCAAAAACAGGTTATGAGGAACATCAAAACTGTGAAGTACACATAAAACAGAAGATGTGAACAGATAAAGACATAATTACATTTTCCTTAAAACTGTGTTTATTAGCCTGATGAAAAAGCATCTACTGACACTGAAGATGATACAATAATCATTAAAGGATAATCATTAGAATATAACCACTTACTGGGTCTGCGCTGAGTCCCGAAGTGCAGATCAAGGTCTAAATACTTCACCATGTCAGTGAGCTTGTCGTAATCCGAATCCTCGCCAAGCTACACAAAAGCAAGGACAAGAACTTTGTAAAGTCTACCATGCAGACAAGGGAAGACTTTATAATCAATATAAACTGTAAAAGTTGTAAAAGTTAAAACAAAAGAAGGGTAGACATTTCTAACAAACCAGACCATCCAAATAAAACTAGCACACAACAGCTGATTTGACTAAATCCACTTTGGACTTACTGGTTTAGTTCTGAAACTTGTGGACTTTACCCCCCTATTATCCTCAAATATATCTGACACATTTTACCCTCCGGGTCAATCTAACCCCAGGGATATTTGCTTTGAAGGGAATTCAATTAAATATTGTATATAAGGGTCTTGTGCTTTTGTAGTAGCAGCATCATATTTGGGGAAAAAAGGAACCCTGATACTTTTTTAGGATTCTTTTTACTTTGGCTTGAAGATGAGAATATTAACCGTGACCCTGTGATGTGAAAATGAAAATGATTTACATAAAACTGTTGACTAAGTTTTTGTGTCAGGCACTTTGTGTATTTGTTGGCTACATAAATGACCTCTTAATAATGAAACCTATCAGTGAGTTGACCAGTCCTCTAGCGCCACCATTAGGGCAAACTTTTAAATTAGAATGAATGTTTCTTGAAAAGTTTTTATACCAATCTTTCGAAATTTACTGATAACATTAATGACCACAAGAGTATAAACCCTGTTGGTTTTGGTGATGATTTGACCTTTTCAGTAGCACCACCATTCTGTTAAACTTTCAGTATCCCGAAAATCTTCCATCCAAACATCTTCTAAGTTGGGGTGCACATCCAGCTTCAGATTTATTAAGACAGCAGATTATTTGATGACCTCAGGTTCAGTTAAGTAATTTATAGTAAACACGGGCTAAGAATGATTTATAGTACAATGGTTAGAGTCCAGAGGAGTGAAGACTTTGGATGTTTCTTGTCCAAATTCTATGAGCCAAATGTATATACATGTATACTGTATGTGTATGTTTCTATAAAATAAAAATGCGTATGGCTTCAGTCTGCTCTATTGTAAAGTGCTGTAAGATAACTTTGTTTTAAATTGACACTATACAAATAAAGATTGATTGATTGATTACTAAAACAGACACACTTTCAGACAACATAGCGAACAAAGATATTTCTCTTTAACAGAGCAAAAAAAAAGTGTCTGCAAGGGTTACAAAGCAGGATAAAGGAGTAAACAGATTATGGCGGACCTGAACAGATGAGATCCACCATATTCTGTTTACAGAGACTTTTTGCCATGACTCATCAGAGACAAATCACAGCCGATGAGTCGCTCCTTCCAAATATGGAACGAGAAATGTAGGCACAGTGAAAATATTCACAGCCAAGGCGTGAATGTTCACAAGTTTTCTTCTACTGGTAGTTTTTTCAGGTGGCTGGCTTTTTAAATTGTTCTTTATTGGGGGTTTATGTAACACAGCTGATGGCTCACCTGACCCCATATGGTCCCCTCGGAGTTCTCCACCTGCTCCCAGCGTAGCCTCTTCACGCTCATGTGGTTGGCGTCTGAAGCGCTCGGGCTGGAGTTGGGCAGTGGGGGTGGTTCACAGGGAGGGGGCAGGGGTGGAGGTGGGGGTGGAGGTGCCTTAGCGATAAGAGAGAAAGTAGGACATTTTAGTTGCCAGGTTTTTACTTCTTAATTGCTGATTTGAAGCAGATCGAAGCCAAGAAGAAAAGAAAATGATGATGTGTCAAGGCCAAGCATTTGGAGCAGGGCTGTCCAAACCAAATTTGTCATCAAATCTTTTAGTCAAATGTCTCTTATTCACACAGCTTAGCTTCAGTACAGAGCAGTAGTGTTAATTATGGCAAGAATAAAAGGTTACTTCCAAGAGGCTAGTTTTATCAAAGTTAATAATGCTTCACGGACAGCATTTAAAGATTAAAAAACTAACTGCTTGTTTAAAAAATACAGGGCTGTCATAGAACTTTGGCAACAGTAAAACAAGCAAACATAAAGGAATCATGTGATAAGACAATAAGAAAAAGAGATTAAAAATGGTAGAGGAAGACAAAGAAAAGAAGAAAATTGAGATAAGCAATAAAGGAGTTGGACAGGAAAACAAATGAGAGAAAGGCTATGGATATGTA
Organism: Scarus forsteni; assembly: GCA_036419115.1. Lineage (NCBI taxonomy): Eukaryota > Metazoa > Chordata > Actinopteri > Labriformes > Labridae > Scarus > Scarus forsteni. The sequence continues at coordinate 5,786,345 of JAZDUH010000043.1, forward strand.
AGATCAGATAGAACTACAAACATAAAGCAGAGATAAAACAATGCAGCCATCAAAATGGGGAGAGGATCCCAAAAAGTAACCAATGGCAACACTGAAAGTACAACAAGATACAGTCAGATCAAACAATAAGCAGAGTGAAGCAATGCTGCATCTTTCAAAAGTGACTTAAATTATATATGGAGAAAGAAATTAAGAAAACAACTGTGGATGATCTCAAGGCCATAGGGGCTAAAATGATAAGATCAATACTACCAGACAGAGCCTATACAGACTGCAAACAGGAATAAGATGAAGATGATAGCATATGATTAAAGAACAAACTTTATTTTTAATTAAACATTCTGCATTTTGTCACTTTAGTTATACTGCTTTTAAGCCCATCTGTCAGGGTCATAGCTTAAAACTTTTTACAGAAGAATCTTTCTTCAATAACAGTGGTTATACAACAGCTCCCTTCAGTCTCACTTCCCTCAATGAAACCTGTAGACAGCTTAGAGGACAAGTCCCAGTCAATTTGATTTGATATAAAACATTTCAACTTTTACTATTTCATCTACTTTCTTTCCTTTTCAGTCCCCAGTAATGTTTTGACTACTGTCAACATCTAATATTGTGACATTTGATCCACTAGAAGCTACTCATTTTGTTTCCAAATCTAAGGGATGTTTTTTTTTTTTATTTAGAAAGGAGGTTAGGTATCCAAAGGCTCATTTATACTCTGCGCAGGAGAGCTGACTTAAAAGCCATTTTGTCCGTTTTTCTCTCTGAACCTCTAATATTGGTGGTAAAAGTTGGAGCACTGCTGAGTGCTGAGATGGAACAGCAAGACAGTTAACTTTAAGTTGCAGTCAGTAGCTTAAAAAAAGCTTTAAACATACAGTATATTTTTTGTATATTTCTCAAACACAATACATTTTTCTTCATCTGTCTTCTTCTGCATTGTCCTTAAAAGTTTACTGTCTTTGCCTTCTTCTCTCCTCTCGATTTGGCAGCCTTGCCTATGAAGTGAGAGGAAACAGTACCGCTTCTTTGTGGTTCTCCATGTTGTCAACAAGAAATCTTTACCCCAGCTTCAGCTAAACCAACACATAACTGTGACTTTTTTTCAAGGCACTACATAAAAGAGCATAAAATCACAAAAGGTTTATGTGCCATGATCCCACAGCAGTTGGCGTTTGTGCGTTAATCCACAGATTGACGTGCAAATACCAACATGAAAAACATAACAGACACTTTATAAGGGCTGAACGATTTATCATGTTTGGATCTGAATCACAATTTGACCACCAAAGGTGTAATTTTTTGCAGCACTACTGGCGGACCCAGGATCTGTGGTGTCAACTATTGTACACACATTTGACAAATTCGCAGGCAATTTGCATTTATGGAAGAGCTGGTAAGCAAGTCAACAATACTCTACCAATACAATACAATACCTCTGTTTAGTAGTAGAAGTTGGAACATCGCTTAAATAATGAAAACCGATTATTTCCTGCTGCTTAACAGAAGTTTTTTTGTTGCCGCCATGACAGAGGAATTCATGATTGGCTATATGGATTCATGTTGGGGTGTTGGATGCGTATATTTGTATAAATATATATATATATATAAATATATAAATGTGTATATATATATATATATATATATATATATATATATATATATATATATATGTGTGTGTGTGTGTGTGTGTGTATTTTTATATGTATATATGTATCTATGCATTTATGTGTATCCATAAAATGAAGAGCTTTATGCTTTATTGTAAAGTGTCTTGAGATAACACTTGTTATGAATTGTCGCTATACAAATAAAGACTGATTGATGATGTATCATCAATAATAGATGGTGAACCATGTGTTATGTACTTTCGATCATTGATTTCCTTACTGCTGTCTCTACTGTAAACATAGTGAATATTGCACTGAAGCTGGATTTGAAGAAAATTATGAATCAAATTGAAACCACAATTTCAGAAGAAAAATCATGATAACATCTTTTCCTTAAAACCATTCAGCCCTAGACTTTATGTTGCATTAAATTCAAGTTTGGAAGTTGGACTGTTGGAGCTAAAATTGAATACATAATTGGGATTAGTTTAGTTTAGTTTAGTTTATATCATTTATTTCAAACTTGCAAGGAAATCAACAGAGTGAAAAAAACATAACATATTAATAACATGGTATTATGCATAATTTTAACCATTACACTTAAACCAGATTGCATGCTGTCATGTAGTTTACACATCTGAAAAGGAGAGGAAAGAAGTATTTCCTGATTTAATGCAACCCCTTCTCCAAAAGAATTTACTCTCTTTCATTCTCTCTCTCTCTCTCTCTCTCTATATATATATATATATATATATATACATCTATATATATTTACATATATATATATATATATATATATATATATATATATATATATATATATATATATATATAGATATATACATATAGATATATATATATATATATATATATATATATATATATATATATATATATATATATTTATACATATACATATATATATACACACACACACACACACAACAGACGCACACACACATATATATATCTATACAGAAATAAATTAACACTATGATAAACAAGCAAAAGAATAAACAACACATATGAATTATCAGTAAGCACACAAATAATGTTTTTTTTTTTTGAGCTTGGCTGTGTTTGGACATTGCTTGAGTTTTACAGTCAATTTACTCTGGAGTTTTACACCTCAAACCAATCATCAAAAACTTTTACTCATTGTACATAGACAAGCAGATCTGAAATCAAAAATCCTTTTGAATCACAGCTTCCCTTCTTTTCCGAAAACTGCCCCATTAGAGCAGAATTCCCACTTGAGAGGTTGAGTGATCTTCAGTACCCAAAGTTTTCCCGCTCAAACGGGAACAAGTTTAAGTGGGATGTGATGTAATTCCAAGTGTCTGCATTTGAGTTCTTATGTAATCGGAACATCCCATTACAATTAACTCAAGAAGCAACTGAGTGAAGAAAAGAAAAAGAGGGAGGAAATGAAAAGCAGATTCAAACAGATGATACCTGTTGGGTCTGGTGTTCTTGCCGTGTGGTCTCATAAGTTTTGCTGTGACCTTGGAGGGTGGCATGAGGGGCTGTGGTCTGGGAAAGCAGCGTAGACCCTGCGGACACCTTGCTCTACAGAAATAAATTAACACTATGATAAACAAGCAAAAGAATAATAAACAACACAGATGAATTAGGCAGTGGGCCCTGGTAGCTGTGCTGGTGGTGGAGCTGGTGGTGCCTCTGCAGGACCAGGTGACTGGATCTCAGCGGCTGAGGAGGGGAGGGCTCGGGGGACGGTTGGAGGATGGGCTGGGGCTGGCTGAGCTGCCGGGGGAGGTAGCTGGAGCGGGACGGCTGCGAGGAGCGCAGGGTGGAGGAACCCAGAATAGTGTGCACGGTAGAGTGGCGGTTGGATGTGGCGGCGGGGGGGAGGACATTGTGGAGAGGGGAGCGACTAGAGAGGAGGGTCCTGGGAGGGGGTGGAGGGGGAGGGATGATGGGGTGGTGAGGATGGAAGGGCATCCGGCTGCGGGGGATGTGTTCAGGGGAGAAGCGCACTGGTGGCAAGGGGTCGGTGAATTGGACAGGAGGCGGTATCAGAGACTGGAAGGGTGGCGGAGGAGGGGGGCTTTGGGTGGGTGGTGGTGGGATGTGTTCAGATCCAGAGGAGTAGGTTGGAGAAGTAGCTTCATCGCTGCTGCTGTGCTCTTCGCTGTCACCACTGCTGAGCTGTCGGGGCATAAAACCAAGGTCCTGGTCTTCCTGGAAACTCATCTGGAGGAAAGAAAGAGGAAAGTCAGGCCAGCCAAACACGGCACATGCCTCTCTAGACCAGTGGTTCTCAACCTTTCAAAGTCGCGACCCCCAATTTAACGTTCAGTACTGTCCGCGACGCCCCTCCCCCTGGAACGCAATGGAAATTCGCTGTCTGCGGTGCTGAAACAACACCCGATCGATAAAACGTATGTCGGATATACAAATCAGTAATTGATTTTGAGTAATAAAATGCCTGTTTGAGACCAAACACTTGTTGTCCTTTAACGTCCGGTTGGACGCCACATTAATTTTGCGCATTTATATTTTTCCTAAATGATTTGGCGACCCCCAGAAATCATCTTGCGACCCCAATTGGGGTCAGGACCCCAAGGTTGAGAATGGCTGCTCTAGACCCTTAACTACAGCTGTATATAAATCAAAACAATCAAAACAGATGGCAGCTCCTTTTAATTTCATACTTTTGTGTCTGTAATCTTTATTTTTTTCACCTTTTTGAATGGCACAAAAGTAGTCAAAAGTTAAAAAATGAAGGAAACGAACAAAAAACTACAATAAAAAAGCAGTAAATAAATAAAACAGGCAAATGCACATGCACTATGATATCAAAAGTCCTCTTTTTGATCTACAGCCCTGTTTAAGTTTTGATACTTTATTACTCACATTAGCAACATACACTTTGTTTAAACTATTTTTTTAATTTGATGCAGCAGCACTTTTCCAGAGTCAGAACAGACATATTTATCCTCCTTTGTTGCAGCCACCCATGGAGAGGTTGTAAAATGAAATTATCTAATTTGTTTGATCTTTATACCTTATACAGATACCTTATACCGATACAGATGTAGGGATGAACGGCAACCAGTAAAATGGTAAACCGCAGTAAAATTTCCCGTGGTAATCATTACCGTGTCCTATCAAAATGACTGTTATGCCGTGTTTGATCACCACACTGTGTCAGTAACACTCGGTGATGCCGCACTTTGCCTGGAAAAGCCTGAACTGTGTGTGTTTCTCCCTCGATGAAGCCGCCTCTCACAACAGAAGCTTGCATGCGCAGTTTGCAATGTTTGCCCTCTGAAAGTCCAGCAGTTAGAGCTCCGCTCAGATGCTTACAGGCTTTCACACTTGAAACAGCTAAAGTCTAAAGTCTGGTAGAAGTTTGGATTTTACAAGGATGTCGAGGGGAAACTGATTGACAACAGTCACCCTGTCTAAAACACCAAGCTGTGGTGCAGGGCAAAAGTGTGCATGATTAAAACCGCTGTAACTCCTCGAGTAAATGAGCAGAGAGAGAGAGGATTCAATGAGCTATACAGGAGTGAATTATAGGCGGTTTATCAGTATTTTCTGTATAAATAATGTATAAAGGTTGTAAATAGCAGCACAAGCATCTATCTGGAGTGTGTTCTTGCCATTCTTTCACCATGTATTTGCTGTATTTCGCCATATTTCATCGTCTTTTTCCGTCATAGTTTGTGTTTTATGGATATAATCAATCGTAATTTGGAAATATTAAAGAAGGAGATGTCGAGGAGATCTGTCGTGGAAAGAGTCATGAAGGGGGCTAACTGCTTCAGGGACTATCTTTAGTAAAACAAAAAATTAATTTAAAGAAAAGGCCTGGACATGGTCTAAAAAAGAGCTGTAACATTGACTCTAATGCTGTAGGCAAATTAAAGTGTGTGAGTGTATGAAAAAATAGTTTAAATGTATTTTTGGCCGTCTCAAACCTTTGAACATGTTCATCTACAATTGTTTATGAAGAGAAACCTGTTTAAAGTACAAATCTGTTGTTTTCTTTTCTGTAATTACACACCGTTTAAAGCATTTATAACATAATAATGACAAATACTTGCCAGAATTTTTACTTTTATTTCTAATGAAAGAAGTTTAAACAAATTTACTTATAGGACATTTCTTGACACAGTTATTGACATTAAAAGACAAAAGAATAGTTAAAATTATAATATTAAAGTGGTTAAATGATTTCAAGACTGTGTTAAAGTACTTTTTGAACATTTTGAGCACACTACAACCCTAAAAATAACCGTGATATGAACTTTTCATACCGTTACATCGCTAGACAGATGTTATGTAACTTAATTGTTGCCTTTCTGTGGTTGTCTGCAAATTTGCATTTATGTTGGAATCTTCAACCATAGATCGCTTGATGCAGCCTGGATGGAAAAATTTGGGTGGTGCTTTCCTAATACAACACCTTGTTACCTACACCAAAGAGTTATGTTTTTGCGTCTTTTGGAAAGGTAACTCAAAAGGCTCTGAGTGGATTTTGAAGAGTTATTTGGGGAATGCTGATCATGACACAAGAAAGAAGTGATTAAATTTTGGTGGTGATCAAATCCAGATAAAGACAAAAGATTTTTGAAGGATTTGTTAACATTGCGAGATAGGGAAGTTTTCCACATTTTGCTGATAACTTGATGTTAATGTCAGTAATCTGAATCATCACAAAAATCCAAACACCTTAAAGTTGGTCCATTACCAACATCTCGTGGAAGTCTAAAATTCTTGGTTGAGGTAAAAGTGTGTTTTTAACTTTAATAATTATTGTTATTCCATGATATTGTTTTTATGATGTGTATTGCTGACTTATTGGCTACATCACCTTTGTTAAAGTAACCTTAAAGGGAAACTCTGTTTTTTGACACCTGGACCTTATTTTTAGGTTTGTGCATGCTCATATACTCACTCAGACAAACATCGTGCAGCTTGGAGTCCTTCAGAAGTTATTTAGATCCAACCGATGTAGCCGCACTGAGCGGGGACCACGGCAAGGGAGTTTCAGCGCGGGACATAATCTCTGCAAAATCGCTCATTTTGGCTATATTTTTTCATCCATCGCCAGTGTTATCATAAAGTCAGCTCGTCTACCGTCTTCAGGTGGGTCAGCTGACCTGGTAAACAAACTTTCGATGACATCATAGCCGCGCGACACAAAGGTACAGCTGACTTACTTTTAGCCGGCATTGCTGAGCAACATGGCAGAATATTTATCTGATGCTGAAGAGTCAGACTACGACGACCGGTTTGAGTCTGAATACATGGACGAGGAGCTCCATGGAAGAAGAATGCAGAGGGAGAAAGACGAACAGCTGGCTCGAGAACAACAAACAGGAGCACGTCCACGACTCATGCGAACTGGTGGTGCGCTTGTGGACAGTGTTCGCCTATAGCAACAGAAGAGGAGAGTGTTAGCTGCTCAGAGTGGGACTTGAAACCGGCTGACACGCGTATGGATCTATCCAGGAATATATGTCTGACTACTCTGGAGGATTTCTCTGCAATGACAAACAGGGCTGTGGTAGAGACGAGCGATTTTGCAGAGATTATGTCCCGCGCTGAAGCTCCATTGCCGTGGCCCCCGCTAATCAATGTAATGCTGGATCTAAATAACTTCTGAAGGACTCCGAGCTGCACGATGTTTGTCTGAGTGAGTATATGAGCATGCACAAACCTAAAAATAAGGTCCAGGTGTCAAAAAACCGGAGTTTCCCTTTAATACACAATGTTTTCTTTTTTTGTGGTTGAATGAATGTAAAATAGGTTAACTCATTAAAAAAGCTATCACAGAAGTGTTCCCTTGTTGTTCATTTGTCTTGTTTTCCCCTTTACAGTATTTGTTATTTTAAAACATTTAAAATGTATACAAAGCAAACAAATAAAACTGACTGCATGTAAAGTTGAAGGAATAAAGTCAACCCGAATTATGGCCAAAAGATTTCAAACTTCCTTCTGACAAGCTGCAGTATGGATCATAAACTCTGCCTCCTTAATATACGCATGTCCAAAACTTTAAAACTGAAACTGTCCATCAAACATTTTTTCTCACACCTGAAATCTGTTGAAATGTTTGGTTACACTGCTCCAAATGGAAATATTCATGAGGATCATATTTTACAGGAATATTTCAATTAGTTCTGATGTTTTCAAAATGTACTTTTTAGACAAAAGTGGCTTTACCTCTGAAATATTTTGTAATCCATACATTCAATTGAAGAAATTAAGGTGAATTTTATAAATTCCACAAAACCTTTAAATGTGATGATTTACAATATTAAAAACTAGCTTAACTGATGAATGCAAGAGAATGTAAACAGGCTATTCCTTCTTACTCCTCCTGTTTCTGTAAACTCCAAAAACAGCATCCCCTTTAAGGTTTCACAGAACTTTGATTATGTTAATACTTTCAGCATTAAATCCAATGTAATGCTATTTCATCAGTTGTTTAGTCAATGCAAATATTACTAAAGGTTTTACAAATTTCTACGGCAGATCTTAACTCGCCTTGAGGGACACCAGTGAGCCTTAGCACACTATTTGAAAACCTATGAATTAGACTTTGATGTCAAAAAGAGTAAATGTAACATCATAATGATATGACTTAATGTAACTGGCTCAAGAATTGGTTCCAACATGGACTGCACTCATCAGAGATTTATGTTAAATTGAACTGTTATTGTTCCCCCATTATTGCTTTAAGTAGCATTTAACAGCATTTTTCATTGTTCTTTTTTTATACATATTTGATATTTTACAATTATATGACATCCAACCTTTTGCTTGCTCCCTGATTGGTTCACTTACCAACCAATCAAAATCAGAGAGCCCCTTTTCAAAGCAGCCGTTGCCACTTTACCCAATCAGACAAGTCCTGTGTTGGCAGAGTCTATTTTAATGCATTGTGGTAAAATTGTTAGTTTAATTCTAAGCTTTTGAAAACCTATGATTTAGACTAGTGATTTCAAAAAGAATAAATGTAACGTCATAATGACAACAATGTATTCACTAAAAATGCAGCTCCTTACAGCACTAATGGACAAATAATACGACTTAATGTAACTGGCACAAGAATTTGTTTTGACGTGGACTTCACTGATCAGAGGGGTTTCATATTTGATTGAACCGTTTTTGTTCCCCCATTATTGCTTTAAGTAGCATTTAACAACATTTTTCATCTTCTGTGTTTTATTTAATGCCTTATAATGTGAGAGGCAGACCAGTTTAGCACCTGGCTTCTTTTACAATAGAGCCATGCTGTTTAAGTGCAAGTTCAATGTTGTTTAGCGTCGTAAAGAAATTAAAGAAAGAAATAAGCAATGAAGCATATGTTGCTTTGAATCAAATGTAAAATAGCAGTATACTTTATAAATAAAATAAATCTCTACTACACAAAATTAAAACTAAAGACATGTTTATCATGTGCAGTATACAAATATGTAATGGTTTGATGATTTGATGAGAGCTTTTATGCACTTAGAATTCTAAAAGCAGATAAAATGAGACTCTAGTTCTGAGTATGTTGTTTACTTACAGACACCCTTCTTCCTCTGAAACCATGATAACCACCTTCATATATCTGTTCATGTGACACAAGGATTCATTGTAGCGTACATTAGAGCTTTTCTAATGTCAGCATGCAAAACCACAATGTTTCTACAACACTCTACTATCATTCCATCTTATTGATTTCATAGTTTTTGTTCCAATAATGGAGACAAGCCAAAATAATTCCTGTTAACAATCAGAAGTGATACAACATTAGCCTGCTATTACAGTCTGTCTTACAATTTGTTCAGCTGGGCCACACATTCTGGAATTCAACTCTAAACAATATTTAGAAATATAAAGTTTGTAGCTGTGAAAATGGAAATAGTCTCACTGGCACAAACAGAGCCTGCCAATGGTTTGATCACGATTTCTGCTGTTCTCAGGAATTAGATCAAGGTGTCAAGATGTATAAAAGTTATCTATGAATATTCAGAGATCTATTTTAAGTGTTCACACTGTTCCATATCTGTGATAAATGAGTGTGACTTCCATTATTGTTTTGCTGAACCAAGCGTTTGCCAAAATAAGCAGCATGTTTCAGGTATCCTTCATCTTTCCTTTCTTCTGTTTATAAAGTGGATGTTGGTTAAGACATTATATTATAATTTAAAAAGCCCATAGCAATTACATGAAACTTAGGTATGGGAGCCCAGGCCTACCCACTTGTCTCAGTTCTTCTACATGACTTAAAGCTAGCAGGTTATTCTTATTGTTCTTTTTTTTATACATATTTGATATTTTACAGCTATATGACATCCAACCTTTTCTTGCTCCCTGATTGGTTCACTTACCAACCAATCAAAATCAGAGAGCCCCTTTTCAAAGCAGCCGCTGCCACTTTACCCAATCAGACAAGTCCTGTGTTGGCAGAGTCTATTTTAACGCATTGTGGTAAAATTGTTAGCTTAATTTTGTTACTTCAAAACTGAAAATCACAAAAAAATATATTATGAAACTTTAAAAATGTGGTGATCTGTAAATCCTTAGCATAATTTAAAAAGTATTTTGTTGACGTCAGATGACATCATAAAGGTGGTTCAGCAGTAATATCTTTAATTGTTTTGACAGATTCATAAGGATTTATATTTTCCTCATTCATCCTGCCATAAATTGGTCTTCATTCTCTCACACAGACCATTTTTTTAAAGAATCAGATTAAATTAACTTTTGTAAAAGTATGTCTAAAGGCAAGTTATTTTCACTTCAGTCAAATACGGGAGGCCTGTGAAAGCAAATTTTGTCTAAACTAGTAGCAGGAACTAAAGAGGGCAGGGCCTGAGAGAGGATAACTTCAAAAATTCAAAAAATAATATGATTACAGATCTCACAACAGACATTGTCACACATTGTTGCCTCTCTATTACACACTGCAAAAAAGCATAAATGGACAAGCTAGCATTTCATGCTGGCAAAAATTTTCTGTCAACCTCTATAGCTACTACAAAGTCATTTTTGTCAGTTACACACACATAAAGAAATACACAAATGGCATTACGATACTGTTGCATTCAATTCACTTTTTATACTAACATACATTTTTGTAAGTATGGGATTGGAGAGGATAAATTTAATCTGCAAGGCTTTTCCACTTTAAAAAACAATTTCAATTTCAAATAATACCAATAAATTCCTCAAATCTTGCACTGTGATTGAGTATAGGGTTGGTTCTAGTAGGACACGGAGTCAAGACCGCTATTATGGCAGCATTCCTATGTTTACAGCTGATTTAAAAGCTGGCCTACCAGCGCTGACAGTTAACTGACTGCTAAGCTAAATGCACCCAATATGCCTTATTTAAGCTGCTCTTTGCTGCTCCCTCTGCAAGCTGCTATGCAACCCCCCTCTACCCCGGGTCCCCTCCTTTGTGCTATTTTTCAGCTTAATCAATGTCATGTTGACACTGATGCTTGCCCTGGTGAGTGGGGAGCTTGTTTGTTCATTTTAATCAAGCCATTGTTCCATTAGTTGGCCTGTTATTTATTTATTTTAGCTGGGTGAAAAACCTTTTTAAAAGGAATACATATTTACAAAATGCACCATACAGACAAGAAACAGCCCACCCAATGCTAAGATAGGCTATGCAAGTTAATGAGCATTGTTACTCCTCAAACACACATTTCATCCCATAATGACTTTAAAAGTACCTTCACTAACCACATCCCTAATGTGCAAATCCCATCAAACCCACCAATCTTCTGTTATCTATCCACTGCACCACATGTGACAAAGAGCGGGATAAATCATCAAATAACTAATCAATCAATTAATCAACCAAAAGTCTGTCGTTACCTCGTGCTTCCCTTTCAAGCGACCCTCTAAAGTACAAAATCCATTTCTTTTGATCCGAATCATACACGAATAAAAAAATTCATAAGGAAGGCACGCTCTCAAAGTCCGTTCAAAGCGCGTTCCTGCGCGTCGCCGCAGCAAACAGCACATCCAACATCACCAAGCAGTCTTTCAAAAGTTTGAGAGTCCTTACCGGCTGTCTCTTTGGATTTGTCGGACACTTATTTGCACTTGAGTCGGTCTCCTTAAATTCCTTTGAACTCATCACCGTCCTGAGAGCGTCCTCTGCTCACCTGAGCTGCAGTCTCTGTCCCTGTTCAGTGTTTCACCTATTTGGAAGGGCGACCCCACCTCCAACAGACACCCCCGCCCTGCCAACAGGATCCGTCGCGTGCCGTCTTTTACGCTTATCTTTGGTCACCAGCAGCACCAATCAGAGCAGGCCAGAGTTCCCTCTCCTGGCTTATTCATCCAGCTCTTCCGTGGGATACCGGGGTGTTCCCAGGCCAGAGGAGAGAGACATGTCCTGGGTCTTCCCCGGGGTCTCCTACCGGCGGGACCTGCCCTGACGCGTCCTGGATTCATTCTGATTAGACGCCCAAGCGCCCTCTGGGTCCTCGCAGCAGCGGCTTTACTCTAAACCCGTCCAGGGTGACCTGAGACCCTGCGGAGGAAGCTCATTCCGGCCGCTTACCCGTGATCTTGTTTTTTCGGTCACTACCCCCAGCTCGTAACTAGGCCCACAGGTGAGGTTTGAGAAGTTCACCTTTCGGCTCAGCTCTCTCTTTACGTCCTCATCACTGCCGACGCCGCGTCGATCCTCTTGTCGATCTCCTTCTCCATCCATCCCACACTCTTGAACTAGAAGACCCTACTACTGCCAAACACACCTGGCTGTACCACCAGCCTCTCCACCGGGACACGCAGTTAGAAGCTGCAGAGGGTTCAGTGTTGCCAAGTTCGCTTATTATAAGCGACTTTGGGCTTGTTTTTCTGGAGAGTTGCTTGAAAATCTTGTGAGTCGCGGGGATGTTTTTTATATCGTGTAGATGCTTATTTGGACTTGATTTTCTGTCTTTGTGAATTCCCAAATTATTACAACTACACAGCAGAGTTGCCAGGTTCGCTTATTATAAGTGACATTGGGCTTCTACGTTTTCTGAAAGGTTACCTGATTCTGTGCTTATTCATAACTTAAATGATCAAGCTCCACCTCCACTTAAATTTTTTGTTAAAGAAATTTGAGTACGGTAGATCAACCAGACCAGGCCTTAGAAGTGACTGCGCTGTACCATTTTAAAAAAGTGCCTCTGGTCAAGCAGTTTTCTCATTTCAAGCATCCCAGACCTAGAACCAAATACCAAGCTCGATACGCGAACTACCAACTCTGACTTCCTTTTCCAAGCACCTTAGAGCATGGCTGTTGGAAAACCAGATCTGTGATCATAACCGTGTTTAATTTTGTGTGTGTAATGGGCTCAGTATGTTGGGGCACCTTCCAAAACTGTCCACTGCTGTGTAGATAAATACATCTATGTATGCCATTTTTGTGAATTAATCAATACATAAGACATCTATGTATGCTTTCTTAGTGCAATATTTACTTACACATCTGCATGTGCAACTGTGTACTATGGGCATCACGCAATATAATATATTTGATCAGGCACTTTATAATTTTGGGCGTCTGGGTAATGTGCAATGCAACATGCACCTTATATCACCTTATATCGTGCAATAATGAGCAACGTGCAATAAAATAGGGACCTGAGCTCACAGGCAGCCAGAACTGTGCACTTTTAACATTTGGCACTTAGCACAATGGCACTTCAGTTAGCACTGAAGCACTTTATAATTCATGGTGTATCATTCCCATTGTCCCCCAACTCCCAGCCTGTTTTTAATTTTTGGACTGTATATCATCTCTATTGTTGCTTGTGTGTTTTAATAAGCTATATGTGTTTTATTCCTATTATCGATGTTTGTTTTGATTTTGTGTGCTGACACCAACCTGTTAATGGGACTGGGGATGGAAATTAGCCACTTGGCTATAATCTCATGCTTTTACATACATAAATGTTCATTAATGCATACTGTCCCATCAAAATAAAATCCTAAATCCTAAACATTGCTGTTGTGCGTTGTCTGTTTCTGGGCTTGTTCCAAAAGTGCAGTCTCTCGTTTGGGCTCCCAAACCCAGGAGGGATCTGATGTACACTCTACTATCAGTATAAACCCATGTCAGAAGTTACACAAGTGATTTTCTCCCTCTCTAAACACAAATGTAAGTGTTACTATAAAAAGAGGGGCAAAAATAATGTTTCCACCAAAAACAAATCCTTATAGCCAGACTTAAATGTATTTCTAATGCAGTTATTACCGTATTCACCATAGTAAATAGGCGGAGGATCAACATTAAACTTAGATAAAAGTCTGACAATGTCTGTTTGGTTACAAAAATCAAGGTTAGACAGACTGCCTAGTAATAACAGAGTTATAATTAACAGTAGCCCCTTTACCATTGTGTAAAGAAAAGGATGTTCCACCTTCAGACAAAAGGATGTTGAATAAGTCAATTAAGAGCTTATTAACAAAACATGAGTTTGAAATGTAATGTGGCTGAAAATTAAAACACACTTTAATTCCATAACGGAATGCTGTCCTGTGGAGAGAGGGTCCTGCAAGGACCTCAATGACTGACCCCGCTCATTCTGGCACAGCCACTCCCCCCTCCGAAGTGAAAAGCATAGGGGAGCACTGCTATTACTCCAGACGCCCTTACACGCCGGAGATTGCTGCCTTCTGGTTTGGAGAGGGTGTATTTTCTGTTGCTGTGTTTATTTATAAACTAAAGTTCTCACCATATTTAAGTATCACCTAGAGAAAATAATTCTATAGGAAGAAGTCATTAAAATAAATTTCAAATGTAACCATTATACTGATATTTCACCAATAACTAATGTAAATTAGTATATACTTTTTAATTATTATTAATTCATTTTTTCATGTAATTTATATTTTAATTTTGAAGCACATAATATCAGACTAACTCAAGTCCCAGTAACAATCAAGTCTATTTTACTAGACAACACTGTATCTAGAGTTTGACTTTACAACTACACTGGTATCTCTTCTTGATTGAAATCCACTTTTGGATACTCCTTTGAAAAGTTTGACTCTTAATGCAGCAATGACTACTCTTAATTCAGCAATGACTACCACATTCTTTTTTTTAAGTTTAGACCTGGTAAATTCTTTTATTAGTAGATTTTTTGAGTCCTCTGGTTCTTAGTTTGTGGCACAATGCTAACATGGTATGTTAAGGAAAAACAAAAACTGGAAGTCACACCACTTATTCAGCAGAATGTGTTCTGAGGTGGTTTTAAAGGCATTTACACATACAGTCTTTGATATTTTCAGTGTCAGCTTAACAGCAACATAACCTGAAAACACCTCAATAAAAAAAGCTGCATATACCCTACATGTTTGCAGATAAGTTGTGTTTCCCTCACCTCCTCATAGTCATTTTCCCCGGGTATGTAGTCATCCACCAGGGTGACCCTGTGGCCCAGCTGCTCACTCAGAGCATCCAGGAACTTGTCTGTGTCCCGGCTGCGAGGTGGGCGGGAGAAGGTGAACAGCTTCTTGCGTCGGTTCAGTGTGTTGGGGCCACCTTCAGAGGGCTCAGGGGAGGGAGGGGGGCTCTCCAGGCTGACGTAGGGGTTGGAGTCCACGCTGCTCTGGTGGTGGATCTCATACACGGGAGTCGGGAGAGGCTCCTTCCAAGACAATGTTAGGCCGGATTTACGGCTTCCTGTGAAGAGGGAAATCAAAGATGGCTGCCATCTTAACTGTGGATGATCAGATCGAATGTTTTCATTGGTTAATTTGTCATGATTCCTCTCTCCATAAAGACATGGGACACTGTCTATCATGTTGTTGCCTTGGGGACACTTTCCTTTGAGAGGATTACATGATAACAGTGGCACGCATGTAGAGTTTCATTATAGGTGAGCTCAGATTGTTTTAAGAGTGATAAACCAAAGAACAAAGCTGCTGCTGATTGAGTCCTACACACCAGTCGATAACTTTCAAAGGATGTAACACCTTTTGTTAAACACCACAGAGAAGTTTAGGGTCTGTGTTAACAGCTGCCCCTATTCAAAAAAAGTGCTTGATCCATTCATATTAACAAATATCAAAAGAAGAGGCAAGGATTCTGATGTCTGCTTTTTGGAAGTCTTTCCTGGTTCAGCAGCCATCAACGATAGGACAAAATTTTTGGCCTTGTTTTCATATTTTCTGGGTGATAATTCCAACACTAAAGAAAGTAAGATGAACACAAAGCTATCTTAACAAATGTATGGGTAGTGCCAGGAGAAGCTGAAGTTAACTTCTGTAACCTGTCAACATTAAAGTTTAGAGCTCGTCCAGTGGAAAAAATGCTGGCTGTGGACACAGGCCTGAGGGTCTCTGTGACTATTTATGTATTTCATCATGTTCAATTTCTACTTTCTTACCAAAAGACAGTGGTGGTTAAAGAATATGCTAACCTATGCGTAGATATCAGTGAAAGAAAACCCAGAGAGGATTAGTACAGTCAGATGCTGCCATATGACGCTCAATGGTAAGAGGTTAGAGTACATAGAAGCACTTAACAGACTTCTCCTAGTGCCACTATGAAATATTGTGTTACCTCAATCAAAATATACATGTAACACTGGAAGCTTTCAAAAAGTATCATTTTTATCAAAAATGTTAATGTGAAGTTGCCAAACTTTTAATATTTAAGTATTTGATTGATACAGTACTTCAGGTTTTAATGCCTGACAGTATCAAGAGGTGCCAAAAGACTTTGAAAAATTAAGTCAATTTCATGAAACAGGTTAAAAAAAATTCACAAACTATATAAACAACGTTCTGCATATTCTCTTAGTTGTGAATTTTGAATAAAGAATAAAAAAAGGCACAATTAAGACTGCCTGCAATCCCAAATACCAAACTGAAACAAGAAGAAATTCACCAACAGTTTGCCAAAATTCATCTAAGCAGGTGTTCGAACTGAAGTTTAAAAGTCTGGTATTATGACATCTCATTTAAGAAGGCTGTTCCCTGAAGTCATCCAGTGTTTCATGTGTATTCCAGTTACACATATTTTCAAACGCAGTAAAGATTTTACCAGTCATGTAACAGGCCAAATGTTATGCAGTTTTGAATGTTACTAAAAAACAATAAGTTGTTTTGTTAGTGCATGAAGCCTCAATGCCAAATGACCCCTGATGAAAGCATGTGTGCAAGCATATCATGTTTTGATTGAAGTGTTTGGGGTTGGCTTGTGTGAGCCCCAGAGTACCTTTGAGAGGAGGGAGTGTGAGGGGTGAAAGAGGGCGCCCATAGCCCTCGGTCTGTCCTGGGGCCTCGGGCTCTGCTGGAGAGCCACCCTGCAGAGGCGGCACACCTTTCCCTGCATACAGAGTCTCCAGCTCCGTGTACACACCTGTCAGCTATGGGTGGAGGCATGATCAGCTGGTTAGCAAACAGTCACATTAGCTTTGAAGGCCTGCTGATTTGAAGGAGAACTTGCCAACCAGAGGTCAGCTGCGTCCACAAATCAAACTTAATAACACACGTTGAACTGCAGTAATCATGAGCAGACCTTCAAATGATGTGAGGAGAGCAGAACAGAAAACATAACTAGCATTCATTATGCCAGCTGATGTGTAGCGAGGCGCTGAAATGCTGCAGTTATACCTACATGATTGAGGTCGGGGGACTCGGGGAAAGAGGTTCCATCTCCTGACTGCCTCTCCTCCGGGCTCCCAGATTCATCCACATGAATCCCTAAAGCACAACAAGGCATGAACAGTGACACGTGGACGCCTGTACACCTCCTTTTTCTTCCATCCACCCCCAGTCAGTGGGAGGGAGGATGAAGAGGAGGAGGAAAGCATGGAGAGGCAAAAGGGTAACTCTTTAGTTAAGAGTCCACAAGTTATCATGGATTTCAATCACGAGCTGCAGCATGGAAAAGCATAAATTCGTGATAAAATATCAGTAATACTCAGACATCTAGAGTACCTTATGCCACATTTGTACATCAATTGATGCATTAATCACAGCGTTTCAGTCATCACGAGTTTGTGAGTAATGAAAGATCTTCACAACACTCATTCTGTTAATTCAAGCTATAAAGACAAATTAAGGCTCCACTTGGGATAAGAGCTGATAAAACTTAATTGATTCTAATGCCATCTATTAGCTATTGTGATTATAATCTAATTCTTCCTAATTCCCTTCGTGATTATTGTTGATTTCCCTTTGTAGAAAAATTGAGGTTTTCTGTCTTAAAAATGTCAAAAACACATAACTCCTGACACTCAAAGAGGTTGTGTTAAGCCTTTCTGAGTTTTATATGCCCTTTAGTCTGTTTCATATGTGTGATAGAGTACTTCTATGGACAAGGCAACAAAGTCTGTGGCATCAGGACTACTGCATCCCTTCCTGTGTACAACACCAGTAGCTGTTTGAAACAGCTGATTCTCCAACCCTCCCAAAATAGACCTAGCATTTTGATGTCCTACCATTGTTACATCAGTAATTCAAGGGATGGCTGGGAGTGGTGAGCCTACTGCACAGCATAGACTGTAGAAAGACTGCAGAACTGATTAATAGCCACAGATTGGACCAGTTAAGCAATCAGAACAGTCTGGGCCCACATGTGGAAGGGGGCCTAGAAGTGACAGCAGCCTTAACAGAGCTGGAGTGCGAATGGAGGTGGATCAGGGGTACTTGGTTTTAGAAAACTGGCAGATTTGTTAACATCAGAAACTGTGGACATACTACAGGAGTCATGGTGCTATGAGGAGAATCTCTTTCCGGCGACATTTGAGACTCTGCTACCTATGAGCATGTGCGGCGACTGTCGTAATGCTGCGTTCCTGTAACCTCGGAACTGGGAGAGACATCATCTCCGACTTATCGGCGTTCCAGCTGAAGTTGGAAAAAAACATGCCGATCTGCCAGGCTATTGTTAGCTGTTGTTAGCTCGCCCTGCGTTGTTGTATGAAGAATGTGATTATCACTATGGCAGCATTTTTGTAAATATAAGTCCAACAATACGATGTATACAGCTGATCTAGAGCGACACACCCCAGTCAGAAGTGCAAATAAATTGATTATTACAGGAGCTAAATAACTGTTCACACTGGGGGCATCCATCTTCGATTATCAACTTGGGGGTGGCGAGGTTTCACCGAGTTCCCAGTAGGAAATTCCAACTTTGGGGGGTGTTCCAGTTGCAGTTTCCTACTCGGAACCCGGAAATTCCTACTTCTGACTACAACTGGAACGCACCAAAAGACCCAAGCCAAAGCGTGTGTTTGTTGTGATGCTAATAAATGCAGCTAAGACCTTCCTCAGAACTCTGCATTGATTTACAACTTTTTTCAACAACTTACAGGATGCAAAGCGACAAAGTAATGTATCTCTTCCTAGTTACGTAGCGGTAGTTTTTGATGTGTGACAACAAGCAGTTTTTGGAAAACTTATTATTGTAGTTTCGTAGCCAGCTGTCCGACCCGACCACGAAGCTAAGGAATAACATTCATAGATAACCTATTTTGATGCTATAAAACTCATCTTAAAGTGTGTATTTCGATCAGGCATATATCTAAAAGTGAGACTTTTCTTGTAATTACTTTGAAACTCCTCATAGCATCTTTAAACCTAATATACAGTATAAACCTGAGTTTAGGCAAGATATAACCATTTTAATTTTATGAGGCACACTTTGGACTGAGTCAGTCTCCAGCCACCAGGTTAATTTCCTTAACGCCTACATCGTCTTTTAGGCAGACGAGGGAATGTGGACTGTTTTGCGAGGCACACAGACCCAAGTGAAGTCGCTGATAAGAGAAAAAGCTAAGGCATAAAGGCAAATGGTATTTATTCCTCAGGTTAATTGGACCAGTTCTCAACAGGGCAGCTTCTGGATTCTCATCCATAACTTTATTAGAGGGTCAAAAAACATAAAGTTATGAAGTAGTAGCGCTGAATAACTACAGTTGCAACGAACAGAAAACATTCAGTCAGTCTGTTTTTTCAATCTTGTCCCTGTAATTTCAAAATTACCAAAGGAGAAATCACAAACATTAAGAACATCATTAAAAACTCTTGACTCGTGATGACTGAAAGCTTTCAGTTTATGCTTTCACTGGTGTAAAAAGGCTGGCATGAGATACTTTGAACACCTGTATATTTCCAATAGTTTATCATGAATCTCATAATATTTCATGGACCCTTACCTAAAGTGTTCAGAGCAAAAATTTGCTACAAAGCTTGGCTCCTGAAGGAGTTGGGAATGACAATGCAAAGACCTACACTTAAAACAGAAGAATGGAGTTCATGTTTTATTTGGAGACAAGGGATGTTCATCTTGTCTACACTGCATCCATGGAGGATGTAAATCAGTTGCCTGCTCCTTCTTAAAGCCAAACTTCTTATTTCCACAGAGGAGCTGACCAGTGCAGACAGTGTTATTACTGAAGAGGACAAGCTGAGTCACCCGAGGTTAGCTGTCAAGCCAAAGGAAATGTACACAGTAAATTCACTTCTGAATAAGGGCCTCTTCTCTGTGTCTATCCTGATATCCCAAGGACAATGTCTGGAGATTCTGACCAAAATGGGATGCAGATATCTTAAATACTATATAAAGAATGAGAGAAAGATATTGAAAAACTGAAAAAGCTGTCATCCTGTAAGTTGTTCCTCCTTCTGTAACTACACACAGTAGGAAAGTCTAATGTGTAATGATGAATCATTCATTTCAAGAGCCAACAACTGGCACTGTGTGGCCAATGTGTGAGTGTGAAATAAAGCAGGTCCTTAAATGCACCCCTTACTACTTGGTCCATTTCACAGCACAGTGCAGCCCACAGCAGCTGGATCAGAACTTCCTGAGTTCACATGGTGATAGAGAAAATTACCCTGATCACAGTGCATATCCTTAGTTATCCTTGGGTACAAACTCTGACCCGCCATGTTGTGTATAACCCTCTATTGGATGTTCCCCTTATTTGGCTCTTGGCAGGTGCTGATTTAAGACTCTGCTTATAAATGATGACAAGCTGACCACATAAAAGCTATCAAAAATTTGTGAAATAATCAATTAATACACACTCTCTGGTCACATCATTAGGTACATCTTATTAATAATAGGTTTGATCACTTTTTGCCTCTGGAACAGCCATAATTCTTCACAGCACAGATTCGTCAAGGTGCTGGGTGCTGTGATCACAAAACACAGCTGAGGCAAATTTGTCTGCAGCACATACAGGCTGTGGAGGCCACTGAAGAACAGTAAGCTCATTGTTATGTTCAACAAACCAATTTGAGATGATTTGAGCTCTGACATGGTGCATTATCTCGCTGAAATTAGCCATCAGAAGATGGGTACACTGTGGTCCGAGAGAAATGGACATGGTCAGCGAAATACTTAGGCAGTCTGTGATGTTCAAACAATGTTCAATTGGTACCGAGGGGACCAAAGGGTGCCAATAAAATATCCCTGTCACCAGCCTGACTTGTTGATACATGGCAGCCTGGATACATGCTCCTGTTTTATTTTCATCAAATTCCGATCCGACCATCTGAATGTTGCAGCAGAAAGACGCATCAGACCAGGCAACATTTTTCAACTCTCTTACTGTCCAACTTTAGTGAGCTCATGTCAGCTATAGCCTCAGTTTCTTGCTCTTAGCCGACAGGAGTGGCCCCTGCTGCTGCTGTTGCCCGTCTTCTTCATCATTTGATGAGATGTGCATTTGGAAATTGTGTATCGCAGTCTTTGTCTGTGAAAAGTGTTTTTCTGAGTTACTGTTGCATTTCTATCATCTGGCAGCACTCTGGTTATTCTTCTCTAAGCTCTTAAACCAAATAGGCATTTTCTCTCAGTAAACTGCCACTCACTGGATCGTTTCTCTTTTATGACTATTCTCTGTAAAACTAGAGATAGCTGTAGGAGAAAGTCTAGGCAGACCAGCAGTTTCTGAAATACCCAGTTGAGCCCATTTGTTATCAACAATCACACCATGCTCAAGGCCACTTAAATCACCTTCAACTCCAGTTTGATGCTTGATTGATATTTTGGAGGACAACTGTGACCATGTCTGCATGCCTTAATGCATTGAGTTGCTGCCATGTGATTGGATACTTAGCTATTTGCATCAACAAGCACTTAAATGTGTGTACCTAATAGAGTTGTTAGTGAATTTAATTGTGCTACTATAGTGGTTTGGGAATTAATTATAGGGGAATAAAAAATCTATTCAATGATGCATCGTGATGTGGGCGTTAATAAAGATGCATCAATCAGAAAGTGCAGAGGCTTCTAGGCTGCAATATTCATTCTTCTGAGAAAGAAAAAGGTCAAGGATTTATATTGGTTAATAATGAAAATACTTCTTTTTCCTTTTTAATTTTTTTTATGAGAGGAAACCAGTCAATGATTATTTAGGTTTTCCAGGATAAGTGAGAACCAGAGAAAGTGTATAATTATTTAAATGAAGTTTCTTTTTCTCTTTACACAGCAACAGCAAAATGCTGCTAATGCTGCTATGAGCTGAACAATCAGCTTTAGCTCACTATGACATACTGTATATACCACTGTATGATTGTGTTAGCTGCTACACATCAAGGTAATGATTTTCTCCGTATCAAGTTTTACAGTTTGAGAAAACCCTTTAACAATGAGACTTATTTCCTTGTTATAAAAATAGCCTCAACTTCTTTGTAAGCATGTCTGCAGACTGTGCTGCTCTGTTTGGTTCCACTGTTCATCTCAACTCTGTAATTCAAGAGTGGGCTCACACATCCCTCCTGCGTGTACACTAGGTAAGAGGGGTTTAGTGGTATAGGACAGTAAATCCTTGTTCAGTATTGTTCTGTGCAGCATACCCATTCCCAGGTGAGTCCCAATAATGCAGTCATCAGAGCTCCTCTCTCTGAGGCTGCTGCGGTACGACGTCCCTGTAACCCGCATGGAGCTGCTGCGCCGGTGATGCTCATGACCAACTTCAGGCTCCAACACAGCTGCAGAAGCAGAAGCTCAAAATGAAAACCTTGGCCTTTAATAAGCAGCTGCTCTGGTGAGCCTACTATGAATATTAAAACAGTAGATGTTAAGTAATAGAAGCTGAATTTTCAGTTGTATTAACGTTCCGTTTTCAGTGATCTGGTTTTGAATGAACCAGAGCACTTGCTGAATGTCTGTTGGTACCGCTCTTGTATGTTCCTTGATCAGTCCTATATTTATGAACATAGCTCACCGGTGCTCTTGAAACCCAGGAAGCGTGACAGCTTGTCTTGGCAGCGCTCTTGCTCATCGTACGTCAGAAGCTGGTATATGAACTGCCAGATCAGCTGTTTGGCCGGAGTGTCCAACACCGGAAACACGTCGACAATGAGAGTGTCCACATTCCTACAAAAATATAAACAAATGCAAACTGAATCACTGCACTCATACGCATACAAAAAGGAGAATCATTACATAACCAGCATCTGTTTTCTGCCGGGAAATCCATTAAGCACGGATTCATATTCTCTACATCTGTAGTGACACGTGTAGCTGCAATAAGGGATGTAAACAGATTAAGGAAAGGTGGGAGGATAGCAGCAGTGTCAGTTACAGAGGGATTTAGGCCTTTGGCTGATTTTACTGTATGCTCATGCTGAAAAATGGATATTTTTCTTAAAATCCTGCGGCATCACGTTTGCATCATCTGTAGAGCTACACCCCTCTCCATCTCTTAATCCTTTTCAAAAGAATCCAAATAGTTAAAATATCATTAAATAAGCTAAGATGGAATATTTTATTCACATTTAGATCTAAAACGAGATTTTTGAGACCAGGTTTATAGTAATTCTTGCAACAATATTATTTAAGAGAAAGGTCAGAACAAAGCTGAACCCTCTGTTATTACAGATGTTCTTCAACCATAATGCACAAAACCAGGGTGGCTGCACTTCAAAGTTCATAGAATAGAATTTTAAGACACTTTTAAGACCCAGACAAGCAAAAATATAGTTTTACAGCGTGTATGGATGCTTTTTTATGGAGGCCCTGAAGTGCAAAGCACAGCCTGGAGTAAGGATATGCAAAGGAAAAAAACAATAACATAAAAAAAAAGAGAAATAAGAAAAAAGAAAGCACCAAAAGTTCACTGCAACTGTCAAAAACAAGTCACAAAAAGAACTGCAACAAATTGATTATTGATTTTTTTTATGTGTCTTGGTGTTATGTTGTACATTTTAGTGTTGCCAATATTTTTATATTTGTAGTTGAGTTTTCTGATTTGTTGTTTGAGTTTTGGTGTCATGTTCTTCTATCTGTCGCTGCATTTTGTTTGCTGTTTTATTTTTTGCTGATGCATTTTTATTTATTAGAAGTTGCATGATTTCATTTTCTCATTGTTCTTTATGTTGCAGTTGATTAAGGCTTTTCATGTGTTTTTTTTGTTGTTTGCAGTTGCATCTTTTTGTAGGTTGCTATGTTTATGGATTTGCTATTTGCTATTTTATTTGTCGTTGGATTTTTTTTGTTGTTTTTAATTTCTTATTTCATATTTAAATTGTGTTAAGTTTTTGTGTTAATTTTTTCCTTGCTTGCTGCATTTTTATTGTTATTTTCCCTTTTTTTGTCCTTTTCCCTGTTTAATCATTTCATTTTATCAATCATTTAATTTACTTTTTTGTTTTCACATTTTTACAGACTCTTGTGTGTTTTAAGTTTGTCTTTTCTTTTAGTTTTAAGTCTGTTTTTGTCATTGCATTTACTTTTTGGCTACTTTTTTATAGGCGTATTTTTGCATTTTGAATTTGCATTATTGTTCATTTAATTTGTTGTGTTTTCTCTTGTTGTTGTCACAAAATGTTCTTGTTTATTTTTTGTTTGTAGCTAATATTTTAATTTGGGGCCATGTTTTTGATTTGCTGTTGCTAATTTTCATAAGCTATCATACATTTTGTGTATGTACTGTATATTTTTTTCTTCCTTGCTGTTGTCATTGTGTTTTCTTGTCTGTTTTATTTTGTCACTCTGAACTAATTCAGTTTAATATCCTTTGATTCAGGAGGTCAACTATTTTCATTCACTCAAACATTTATTTTTTCATGTCACCTCATATTTTCTTGCCCCTGCTAACATTCTACATTAGTTTTTCAAGTGTAGCCAATTATCCGTAAACTTTCATTATCTTAATCTCTTTTTGTCTTGTGTTGTCTTGTGCTGTTTTTTTATTTTAAATATTGACAGTAATTGCTGAGACAAGGCTGCAGTAAAAACATGAACAAGCACAGAGTGATGAAGAATTCATGTAACACTAACTGGATGGTGTAGATTTGATAAAATATTCTGGCATGTCTCGGTCAAAGTGCCATCTAAAATTTAAGACCCCACACAAACGAAGACTATGTCCCTACAAAGACTGATCCAGAAAAGCAACTGAACTTAGTTAATTTACAGTTTGGATCAAACTTTGGATTACTGTGACCTAGTTGACTGAGAACCTCCACAGAATATTTGGAAAAATCTAATTTTAGAAATGAAGGACTTAAAATCCACAGGCCATGCTCCAAATCCACAAAAAAAGTCACTGGAGACCAGTTTTCAAGTATATTATTGATGAAGAACAGACAACATTAAGCAGTATTTGGACTGACACCTCAACACTGAGGTTTTCTCTGAGTGAATAGTCTCATCATTCGCAGTCAGGTGCTAAATAAAATATAATGGGAGTTTGCTCTTGGTAACTGCTTCCTGAGCAGTCTAAATTTTGACATATACACTATTTCATGAGCTAAAAATGCACATTACTTTTAGTCGCATTTAGGCATTTTTTAAGCCACATATTGTTCGCTCTAAAGGTGCTTTAATAAATTTTATTTGTCCATAATTACAAAAACCTTTCCAAAACTGTAGTGAAAATTGTGTAAATCGTTTTTTCCACTTTTAATGAGTCAGTATTTTAACCCTTCTGCCTGAAATATACAGACCATGGGAGCGCCGCAAGCCTGGCGCTGCCAGTTTGACAATTTGGTCGACCGTCTGCGCAGAGATGGGTGTGACGGCGCACCAAGGGGAGGTGATGGCACACCAGGGGGAGGTGTCAGCAGATTCATGTTGGCGGAGTGACAATTTCGTGCCAAAAACAGTGCAGAAAGTGCGCTGAAAGCTCGCCAGCTTCAACCTGGTCTAACCTCGGCGCAGGGCGAAGCGCACCCTAAGCAGCTGTAATTTGGTGACAAGCGCACATGTGCGCACACCTCAGAGGCAGGTTTCCAAAGTGTCAGGCACATTTTAATGCAATAAACAATCACAGCAATCACTATTTAATGTAACCATCTGAACCAGCACATACATTTGTATCTATATTAACTGTCGCGTCACATCTGATGTCGGATTAAAGCCGTTTGTTATAATGGAAACTTAACCTGACAGCAGCTGGAAGTTTGATGCACATCTTACAAGTCAACAATAAACAGCCTTAATATCTGATACTGAGTAAATATCTGGCTTCTCTCATTTCATTAAATTCAAAGAAAAGAGGGAGAAAAAAGACGAAGAAAAAAGAGATAAAATAAATGTATGTTGCTCTGGATTTACCTGTTATTTCCCATATTCCTCTATTTTAGTCTTTATTTTTAACGTGATCTAAAAAGATGGAGAACATTATTGCAAGGAGGATGAGGAGGAGACACCGGGAGAGTAAACAGTTTATCACTAAAGGCTCTGCTATTTGGCGATGACAATCCAGGAGTGCAGGTGGATTACAAGCATGAATGGATAAGACAGCGGGTGTGAAACTGTCTCTTATTTTTTTTACTATTAATGACAAAGGAACAGATTACATCTGTCCCGGGAGCTGGCCCACACGGTGACGCGCATCCTGGCCTCCGATGCGCGCCCCGCTGAACATTCTCCTGCTGAAGGGACAGCGGCTCTGACCGTCTCCGCTACCGGGTCTTTCCAGCACACTGTGCCTGCTGCGGCGGGGATCATTCAGACCAATCAGACGCTGCGCCTCGGCCGCAGTGCATTTAAAGGCGAGGAGAGGCAGCCATTTGATTGGTGAAGACAGCGGTCGGCTGTGTCAAACCCATTCACGCCTCCGTCTCCTCCTCTCTCGATATGCGCTGAGGAGGCGTGGATGCAATGGTCTGCGCCTTGAGTGCGCCTCTCTTGGCACTGCAGGAAACTTGCAAAGTGCGCTGGTCACACCCAGTCCGCACGGCGAAGGCTGGCGCAGGGCCGGTGCGCCTGCGCTTGTGCCTGGTCTACGAAATTAGAGCCCCATATGTTGATTATATTGGGTTGGGGGGGTATATTTCTGGGGATTTTCATCACTCAAGGCCCCCAAAAAATCAAAAAGCAATTCCATAACATACATATCAAAGACTATTTGATATTATTGCTAGAACTGTGAAGCCCTGAGGTGGGGCAATAATTGGCAGCAACATTCATTTTTGATGCATTGCTGTTTTATATGCAGGCACCCTTGCAGAAAACAGCAAAACATTTGCAGCATGCTTTAGATTGGATGGAATAGCTCCATCTCATTTGGAAAAACAAAATTAAATATTGTGGTCTGAAATGAATACATTAGTTTATGTTCAGAAAAATTTGGGATCCAAAATAGCATTTATAATGCTTTTCAATGGGACATTTTTTGTTGTTAGAAGCAAATGGCATTGTTTGTGTAGCTTAGCCATTTAAGGAAGGAAGATGATATTTCGAAAAACGTTACAAATGAACAACCTCTGTCAAATTTGAGCAACATTCATTCAACACAGGCAAATGGTTTAAATTATATAAAAAGATGAACGGCACCAAATAACCCAGGGTCTCTTAAGGGTTAGTCGAAAGTTAGCCGACAAAAAAACACAAAAATGTTAAGTCCATTTAAAATCAAATTATATAACATTTAAGAGACTACTTCTCACTATAACATATTTTTCTTAGACAAGCATTATTTACCAAATTGTTCAATAAATAAATGAACAGTCAAATTCACAGTACTAATACTAATGCACTATAAATACATACATTCTGGTGATTCTTTGTTAAAACTCTTTAACAATCTGAGTCTTTATAAATACACATTTCAATACTTCACTGTAAATTTAAAGAAAAAAGGAAACAAGCACACATGCCTAACAGAAATCATGTACGCTATCTGCATCTGTTTTACGTTGCTTGGATAGCAAACAAATCCTAATTATCTTAATGATTCTTGTTTCTCACCAAATCCCAAGTTCTCATTTTCTTAATGACATAAAACCTTCATTCTATAATTTTTGTTTCTTTGAGACAACCTGGATCACATCACAATGTACACTAAATAATGTCTGCTGGATAAATGAACATCAGAGACTAACAATTCTAAAATATTTCCCTGGATTCTGGCATGCAGTTTACTGACACAGGTATGCTGTAAATGTGTGATATTGTATAGTATGGGATGTATGATGTCAATTTTATGATGACAGTTTGCTAAATTTTGAAAATATATTACAAGTAAAGAGTCTTGATTTACTGCTAAAACATGTCTATGTTTACATAAAAGTGACAGTAACAGAAAGAAAGCCTTTCTTTGACTCTTCATATGTAACCAATGAGAACTCAGTGACCTGTATCATAAACAGTGAAACTAGAAAAGCACTGGGAGAGTGCAGACCTCCGCCAGCGCCACAGTCCTCACCCATATTATGATTTTTGCCATAAATATTAGTCCTACCTTTATTTCATCTAAATATTTAGATTGATTAATCATGAAAACATACCATTAGCAATTGGATTCATAATGATATCTATTTTAATTTAGAAGTTATTCACGAAATTGCATTCTTCCTCATGGCAATTTTCTCCTAGATCCAGCTCCAAAGTTTTTGGAAGACACAACAAATCTGATTGAACCCTCCAGATTCCACAGTATCTTGCTTTATTTTGGCGTTAGCTGTAAGTCCATGCCTGTATTTTATTCCCTTGCTATGACGAAAATTCCAATTATATATACATTTTTCTTGTTCTGGATCAGAGAATCCGGAATTTGGCCAGGATCCAGATCAGTCTTTGATATCATGTAGAATCTGTTGGAAAATTGTCCTGAATGTTCTTTCAAAATGCCCTGACTATGTTTGGTGTAGTAATATGCACAAATGCAGAAAATAGTCCTATCTCGTAATGTTAAAGGATACTTTAAAAAAATTCCTGGATCCAGATAGTGATCTGGATCATTCCCAAAACCTAATAATTTGTTTCTTGTCCCAATTCGGACGTTTCCTGAAAATTTCATCGAAATCTGTCCATCAATTTTCAGACAGATTTCGATGTCCAAAAAGAAGTTATTTTGCTAATAGAGAAACAAACAAACAACAAAACAGACGCTGGTAATAACATAACCTCCTTGGCGGAGGTAAATATCTTATAAGCAAAGAGTCTTGACTCACTGCTAAAACACCTATGTTTACATAAAAGTGACTGTAACAGAAAGAAAGCCTTGCTGTGACTCTTCACACGTAACCAGTAAGAACTCAGTGACCTGTGTTATAAAACAGTGAAAATACAGTCTAACATAAAGTTACTGCTGAACTTTGTTCAACTGTTCCTTCACTTTATTCTCTCTCTCTCTCTCTCTCTCTCTCTCTCTCTCTCTCTCTCTCTCTCTCTCTCTCACCTCCATGAGAGCATCCTTGGTAACCAGCTATAATGAGTATGGTAAAAAATACAGTTGCCAAGGCAACAGCTCATTTACAGTTTAGAGTATTTGTCAATGAAAGATGGCTGGTTAATCTGACAGATTGAGAGACGTAAACCTAATGCTGAACCGTCATCTTGAAAATCATTCAGCTCTTTTTGTCTATTTTTGAAATAAAAAGCCCCTCTTTTCCTCTTGTCCCACTGACCTGTGCTGGAAGAAGGTCTCCAGGGATTTGCAGACTGTGTACCTCTCCTGGATGGTTAGCAGATGCTCCAGCTGTTGGCTGAAGGTCCGCCCATGGACTCTGATGCTTGGTGGTAAAATCTCGGCTACCCACTGCAGAGAGCTCAGAGCTGGAGACCTAGAAAGCACCATGGCTGATGATTATCATTTATTTTCATTCATACATCTTACATTTCCAAGCTCTCACCTTGACCTAGGGCTGGACAATATTACCTTATCTCAATAACACAATTAATTGAAGCTTTACCTCGATTACGATTAATGAACGATTATTTAATGCAATGCTGGAACACATTTAGGAGGATCATTTTGGACCGAAACGTGACCGGGGTGAGCAAAGGTCCGTTTCTCAATGGATTTGTCATCTAGGAGGGCTAAAAAACACATTTAGCCAGGGTGTATTTTTTAAAATGGCGGGGAAATTTTTTTAGAGGCCAAAATCCAAAATGGCTTTCGTGGAAATGATCTTTTTTAAGGCTCAACCTACAATGATGGACAATACATGTTTTCAGACCTTATTTTTGTTAAGAAATACATATTTCTGAGTTACATGATGATTTGACCTTGTTCAACTGTTCCTTCACTTTATTCTCTCTCTCTCTCTCTCTCTCTCTCTCTCTCTCTCTCTCTCTCTCTCTCACCTCCATGAGAGTCTCTATAAGGTTATAATGGAAGCTCTGCTCATGATGAATTGAATAACATACAGTTAAAGTTCACAGAAATAACATCTGAAGTCAATAAAGTAGATGTTTATGTGTAAACAACACTTGCTGATTTCCCATTAAAAAGAACTATGTGGCTATGACTTTTCAGGTCTGTATCACAATTTTTTTTGGCTATATTAAATTCTTTTGCAGTTTCTGACCCATGGAAATGAACAGATTCCTTTATTTCGCTCCCATTTGAATGAATTGAGATTTACCATCACCATGGAAACCACTGGAACAAAGACATATGTGTGATGTCACAAGGAAAACGCAGGCCGTTTTCGAATTCGCCTACTACATACTGTGTATGAAAGTAGTATGTAGCAGGCACTGCATACTGCCTATTACATTTGAATGTATTAGTGGTGATGCCATCATGGGCACGGTCTTCCTGCAGTATTTACATCTAACTTCTTTCTGCTTGATGTCCTCTGCACAGAATCCAAAATGTGCCCAAACAACTGAGACGGTATTTTTTTTGGCTACAAGGTCTTCTGTCAGATTGGTGCTTGTCTCTTCCATGTGGCAGCATGACCTTTGCTCTTGGCAAACGTGAACGTAGACTATATGGTGGGGGCGCGGTCACGTGGCTTACACAGGGAAAATAATCAAAATAATGGTCATGAGTAAAATTACTTCAATTATAGGGTCTAAATGTCGATTTAGATTATTTTTCGATTAATTTCCCAGCCCTACCTTGACCTGAACAACTCTTGTCAAAATCAACAGAGGAGTTCGATACGAGTGTATCTATCCCTGTAAACAATGAAACCCTGAAAATGTCACATCAAAATGTCAGGTTTGTTGGTGAGTACTGACCTGGAGCGGGGTAACGTGGTAGGGGGCACGCCAGGGGACTCCTCTGGGTCCGTTGGTTCAGAGGAAAAGTCAGATGGACCGTCCTCCACCACTAAAGTGGGCACTGCCCCACTGCCCTGCAACATGGACACCACCTTCTCATGGGAACAGTTCCTGTAGAAAAAGGGAGTAGTGGGAGGTGGATTTCTAGCTGTTAAGTCATCATACATGTAACATCAGATGGATCTGACTGATGACAGAGGGATCCAGCAGCACTGCAAGGTTAAACCCTTCTAACTCAAGCCATCACTTTGAGAGAGAGTCTATAATGTTGGTTTCCTTATGATGACATAAAGAACAGAAAATTAAACTATACAGAAAATCTGAATGGCAGAGTTAAAATGATCACAGGTTGTGTTTTTCTACAAGTGTTTATGTAAATGTGCCAAACACATTTCATACTTTTTATGCTATACACTGTGCTCACTCTGTAAACACTTCTGAAGTTCTCTTGTACTTTTCTTTTTCTCTCGCCTGAACAGCTCTGTTTTTCTGCTCACCTCCTACTTCAGCACCATATTATCAAGGAGAGCAGCAGAATTACCAATCAAGTCGGTACACGGAGCAGCCATGGAAACAGCTCTGCAATTTTTCTCTCACATGGCAATCAAGATGGCACAATGAGTATTTTTTTCCCTTCACATCACTGGATAAAGTGAAAATAACGTGTTTGGTTTGTTCAGTGTATTTGCTGAGTGAGGTTAAGTGTGCGCAATTCAGCTCCATCTCTATCTATCCATGATGAATTTCTTATCCACATGCCTACACTCACTGAGGAGGCAAAAGGTCAAGAAGTTGTAAAGTCCACAGAAGTACTCTGACTACTCCTACAAGAAAAAGCTGTGTTTACATAAAGGCTGAGGTCACGTGTACTGCCCCATATATACACACTGAATCTACACAAACCCACAAGTCATGGTTTGAGGCGAATATTTAGACAGAAAAATATGTTTTCAAGGCATTAATGCTTATTCACTTTTCTTGTACGAAGCTGGAAAATCAATACCACTCATGTCTGACTGCTCATTATGAAGCTACAGCAGATGTAGAGGCCAGTTAGCCTGGCTTATCTTGGGTCATTTCACACCTAAAATTTGGACGACTCGGTTTGGTGAGGATGCATTTGTCCCAAACTAGGATAAGTCACACTCAGGTGTGTGTGGTTTGCCATGCACTGTAGGGTTTAGGTGTGTGTGGGTGATTGGCCTTGATTAAGAATAGGTATGGGGAACCACTATAAAAATGTTGACTCTGTCCTAAAAATCAACAATCGGTTGATATCATGGAGCACCACATGCACAAAATTTCAAGAGAATCGTAGCAAACTTCTATTTATGTCCCCTCCTATTTAAGGAAAACTTGATAAGACTTTTAAAGTTGTGCATCAAAGGTCAAGTTCATAGAGATTCATGATCATTATTGGCTTATGAATGTCAACCTACACCTAAAATGGACTACCGGTTTGGTGAGGATGCATTTGTCCCACAAACCAGACTGACTACATGTTGACGGTCATAGACCAATTTCTGGTTATTGTTTGCTTGTAAATGCAGATGAAGAAATTAAGAAATCTTTCAGTGATTTCTTCCAATCTTAGCACATTTGGCCTCTTTCCCTGAATGAAAACCAGATTCAATTTTGGACGTCATAGGTCAAAGGAAATCAGGCATCATAATGACCACATGTTTGATATGTTATTGATATGTTGTGAACGCAACATGTCAGAAACACTTTCCAAGTTTTCTATAAATGTGCACACACGCCCACTATGACCCAAGAACAAACAACTAAGATAATGGAAGAACAAAGTAAAATGTCTTGGGACCACATGCATTGCCTGCAAACCAACATTGTTAACTAAGACCTTTTAAGACTTCTTTGGCCATGAATCTGATGAATCTTACACAAGACTTTTCAATAAAATTGTTTCAGATAGTGTCTGAACTCTGGGACGAATAAGGACTACCAACACTGATTTGGAAACAACACAATGAATAAAAATAGATTGATAAATTGGACTTTAACCTCCTCTTCAGCAGTGTTTTTTTTTTATTTGACTTTTTTGAGTACAAGGAGAACAATCATTTCAGTTTTCCTCAACTCCTCTATATTTTAGAAATTTAAACAACTCCAGGGTTTTTTTTTATTTTTTTCTAATTATCTTTTCATTAGAGAAATGATGCATACAAATATCTATGTATGTATGTACACAACATTTTCAGTATTATTCAACATTATTTTACAACATGTGTCCTCCTCTTTTCCCCTTTTTTATATGAATAAACATATGAAAACTCATAAAGCAAGGCGGCTTACATAATATACTAACAGAAAGAAAAAAAAAATTCTAATAAAATATACAATGAAAAAAAATAAGATTAGATATAGTTACTACACCCATTTTGTGTCAGGGAAACAAATTTTTTTTTTTTTAAATGTATATTTTTGGGCATTTTGTGCCTTTATTGATAGGAGAGAGACAGTGGATAGGCTTGTGAAAGGGGGAGAGAGAGCAGGGGAAGACACTCTGCAAACTGGTCACAGGCGGGATTTGAACCTGGACCGGCAGAAGCATGTACATGGGGTGCTAACCACTACGCCAAACCAGCACCCCAGGGAAACAAATTTAATCCATTTTGCCCAAATGTGGTCGAACTTAACCTTTTGAATTCTCAGGAAGTAAGTCAATTTTTACATTTTGTACATCTCAAAAATGATTTCAAACCACTCCTTCAATGTGGGGGCAGATGGATTCAACCGCCTTCTTGAGATTGCTTTTTTACTAGCTGCAAGAAGAACCTGTACTAGTTCGACATCTTTCCATTGAAGCATTAGTTAAAGGAAAAGTTCGGTTCCTGCAGCTTTTACATTGTTTATAGAATGAAGTAGAACAATATACTCACCCAGAAGGCTTTCCTGATGCAAACGGTGCTTCGGGAGATATTTAGATCCAAAATCGAGCAGCGGACACCGATATAATGGTAGCCCGTGGGGGCATAGAGCGCCACTCATAAAAACTGCATTAATCGTACAAAAACTCAGATTTTTCACCGATATTCCATCGTGTTTTGCACCGAAAGGAACGGCATTGCAGCGTGTGTGTCTCCACACAGCGCTGTGTGGCTGAACTAACCTCTGAACTGGCGAGCTGTTTACATGCTCTTGGCGCATGTGACTCATTGTTTCAGGGAAGATCGGCAGCTACAAATCAACTTTCTTCTTCCAGTTTTGTGCAAAAAGGACGAATGTCTATGGGATGAAGAGGAATCTCTGCAAACTGGTCACAGGCGGGATTTGAACCCGACAGAAGCATGTACATGGGGTGCTAACCACTACGCCAAACCAGCACCCCAGGGAAACAAATTTAATCCATTTTGCCCAAATGTGGTCGAACTTAACCTTTTGAATTCTCAGGAAGTAAGTCAATTTTTACATTTTGTACATCTCAAAAATGATTTCAAACCACTCCTTCAATGTGGGGGCAGATGGATTCAACCGCCTTCTTGAGATTGCTTTTTTACTAGCTGCAAGAAGAACCTGTACTAGTTCGACATCTTTCCATTGAAGCATTAGTTAAGTTCGACCAAGATATAAAGTCTCAAAGTTCATAGGTAGATGGGTTTTAAACGCATTAATCAATGTTTTGTGTATCTCCCTCCAGTATGATGTTAGCTTAGGACATTCCCAGAATACATGAAAGTGGTTTGCCTCCCTTGAGCAACTCCAGTGATTTAAGCTGAAAAACTTCTGAATTTTCCTGCAGCCAGAACCCTGAGCTCCAGCTCTTTCCTCAGGATTCCAGATATCTCCAAAATTAGAGGACTCAGACACAGAGCTGGATTATATTTTGCTTACTTTATCCTTAGCTGACACTTCAGTTCTCTTCTACAGATAACCAGGATGGGGACATTTGAAAGTTCCAAGCTGAAGAGAACTCAGCCAAAAAAGCAGTGAAACAATGAATAAAGTGAAACCACAACATAACCAAAAATAAAAGCTTGATGTCGTCTGTAACAGCACTGTCTGGCACTGTCTGAAAGATATTTTGAAAAACGTGGCAGATGGTCTCTCCTCTACAAAAAAAAAAAAATCCTTCATTTTTATTAATATAGCACCAAAGTTTAAGAACCTGTACAGCAGGCACAGATGAAACATTAGTAGCACTTCAGTTGTAATAATAAGTCTTTTATTAAACACTAACCTCATGTCCAGTCCATTGAGGAAGAGGATACGGTCGCCTGGTTTCAGTCCACACTCCTCAGCAGGACTATCTGGGATGGTGGACAGAAAAAATTGGAATATCAGACATCAATCAGAAATCTGGCGACACTTCTCCCGCTAACAAGGTGCAGACTGATGGAAGACGGTGACTAATGTGGCGCTGTCAATCTGTGTTTGACATCCAACAAAGCCTGTCAACAAATGATGATCTCCGTGATAAATCGTATTACGTAAGGAAACGGCACTGTCAAAACAAATCTCTGTGGAATATGTTCTAACTGCACTGTAGCGTCCACAGTCGCCTCCTCATGTGTCAAATCATAGTTAAATTTTCCTCATGCTGAATGTCAGTTTATTTTCAATACTTTAAGTACACATCCCACAAACTCTTCATGCTTTAAAGGTACACTCACACAGTACGAGCAGGACTTGGAAACATATCTACTCTTTAAAAAAAAACATTTTTTAGGAAGTTAAAAAGTAAGACAGTGTTTATATTGGAGGATTGACATTTGTGTTGATTGGAAAAAATAGCACATGGCCAAATGCAAATTGTTGTTGACAAAAAGAACAGGTAATATACATTTATAATGTCAAATGAAAGAAATTTTATTATTAACATTATGGGCTCTAATTTCGTGGCGCAGCGCAGGGGGCGCAAGCCTGGCGCACCCCGCGCAGTGTTAATTTCGTCCAGTGCACCGCCGTGCGCTGTCAATTTGCCAATTTGGTCGACCGTCTGCGCAGAGATGGGTGTGACGGTGCACCAGGGGGAGTCGAAGGCACACCAGGGGGAGGTGTCGGCAGATTCATGTTGGCGCAGTGACAATTTTGTGCCAAAAACAGTGCAGAAAGTGCGCTGAAAGCTCGCCAGCTCCAACCTGGTCTATTCTCGGCGCAAACGGAGTGCACCCTCCGCAGCTGTAATTTGGTGACAGGCGCACATGTGCGCACACCTCAACAAAGCCTCAGAGGCAGGGTTCCAGAGTGTCAGGCACATTTTAATGCAATAAACAATCACAGCAACCACTATTTAATATAACCGTCTGAACCAGCATATACATTTGTATCTATATTAACTGTCCCGTCACATCTGATGTCAGATTAAAGCCGTTTGTTATAATGGAAACTTAACCTGACGGCAGCTGGAAGTTTGATGCACATCTTACAAGTCAACAATAAACAGCCTTAACATCTGATACTGAGTATATATCTGGCTTCTCTCATTTCATCAAATTCAAAGAAAAGAGGGAGAAAAAAGACGAAGAAAAAAGAGATCAAATAAATGTATGTTACTCTGGATTTACCTGTTATTTCCCATATTCCTCTATTCTAGTCTTTATTTTTAACGTGATCTAAAAAGATGGAGTACATAATTGCAAGGAGGATGAGGAGGAGACACCGGGAGAGTATACAGTATATCACTAAAGGCTCTGCTATTTGGCGATGACAGACAAGGAATGCAAGTGGATCACAAGCATTATAAATTGATAAGCCAGCTGCGGTGTAACTGTCTCTTAATTTTGTACTCCTATTAATGACAAAGGAACAGATTACATCTGTCCTGACCCTGGAGCTGGCCCACACGGTGACACGCTTCGTGGCCTCCGATGCGCGCCCCGACGGCCAGTCTGTTCTCCCAGCTGCTGAAGTGACAGCAGCTCTGACCGTCTCCTCTGGAGATCATTCTCCACTGGAGACGGTCAGAGCAGCGGGGATCATTCAGACCAATCAGACGCTGCGGCTCGCCCGCAGCGCATTTAAAGGCAAGGAGAGGCGCTCATGTGATTGGTGAAGACAGCGCTCGGCTGTGTTAAACCCACTCACGGCTTTACTCCTCCTTCTCTGCCACTTGCGCAGATGGGAAGAGACGTGGGCGTGGATGTGCCTCTCTGCGCCTCTCTGCTCCTTGAGTGTGCCTCTCTTGAAACTGCAGGAAGCTTGCGAAGTGCACCGGTCACACCTTGTGGGGCAGGTGCGCCTGCGCTTGGTCTACAAAATTAGAGCCCTATGTCTTTCAGATGTTATTTTGTACAGCTAATCAATTTGAGGATTTTAAATTTGTTAGTAAACTGACAAACTGTCTAAAATATTGAAAAGATTGGCAACATTATTACAAACTCCAATGTCAATTTAGTGGGGATATTACATAAAATATAAACAAAAACAGAAAACAATGATTGTAAATCCTCTGAAACTATATTTAACTGATTACCATGTTGTTTGTTAAAGACTTAAAGACTTTGACCTTTGTTACAGTGGTATCAAACAATGATCAGTATCATTTAATTTTGGCTCATTGCAACTTAGAATAAAAATATAAGTCCCCATTTTGACTAAATATTTAATATACAGTATCTCATGGGTAATATGTTAACTACTGCCTGTTATAATCTTTTTTAAAGTGGGCATTAACTCTAATGAACATGAGGAAAACAATGGTGGACAATGCATTGCCCAACCCTAATCAAATACCATTTAAGTTTTACTAGAGTCATATTAAAGTTTAAAACGCTTGTATTATGACAACCATCTATTACTTCATTAAAGTCAACATTTACTTGGAGACACATATCATGTACCATCCAAT
This sequence comes from Scarus forsteni, assembly GCA_036419115.1. Lineage (NCBI taxonomy): Eukaryota > Metazoa > Chordata > Actinopteri > Labriformes > Labridae > Scarus > Scarus forsteni. The sequence goes on from JAZDUH010000043.1 coordinate 5,824,182, forward strand.
CAAACATATTTAGATACTGTATGTTTTGTGGTCATAATGTCAAGCTCAGTGGACCTAAAAATCTGTGTTTGTGGTTTTCTAGTTGTCAGTATTCGGATCACGATCGGAGACATGCCGTCCACCCCCACCATCTCCATATCAACCTCCATCAGGCCCACTGAGTCAGTCTGCTCTGGCCGCTTCAGCACATGATGGTGGGAGATGGAGGTGGGCGGGAGCAGTGCCGTCATCTTCAAACGCTCTCACACACACTCACAAACACACCTCCCTCCTTGCACATTTCCTCCATACTTACTTCACTGCCTGAATTGTCTGCTACTTTTATATGCGTAAGCAATAACTTTTCACATAATAATACTTCACTCACACAAATTTTAAATTGTAAAATAACATGTTTGATAAAATCTCTTGTAGCAATCACTCAAACAAAGATTAACTCCCAGCTCAACTGTTTGGCAGAGGTCTTCATTAAATTCAGGGATATTTAATGTTTTAAAAAAACAAATCAAATCAAATCATTGTTTGGTTCCAGTAACACTTCAGGGAACAGAGAAAACCACAACAAACCAAAAAAACAGATATTTTCTTGGTGTGGAATTAAAAGGTTTTAAAAGACAACAGTTGATTGTGTGATAACATAAAAATGAACAAATATATGGGACAAAATCAATTAGAAATGGCAGAAATGTCTGCAAAAAATGCCAAAATAATTTAAGATCGATGATACTGAGTTTGACAAATGCAAAAAAATGTTTTTTTGTGAATAACAGACTTTTTATGTACATCTATATCATATCAGGAAATCGTTAAATATATAAAATAATAATGATGGTAATAATAATAGAAGCTATTGAAACCTTTAAATCCCACAAACAAAATATCAGTTATTTTGGTTTGTTTGCAGTGTTTTTTCTGTATCATACAACATTGACAGAAACGAACAATGACATGTTGTGTTTATTTTACATATTTAATATATTTCTGAATTTAATGACCTCTGCCAAACAGTTGAGCTGGGAGTTAAAGGGTAAAGTCAAAATATATTTTGGCAGAGTACAAGAACATTGATTAGAAATTAAATATTAAAAATGTGCCAACAGAGGTTCACTTTCAGAGGTGTCCTTCCCTTGATAACTTTCATTTATCCATGAAAAAGAAACATTGGTTAACTGTGTGTGGAATACACCTGATGGAGTGTTGTTTTTTGCAGGATGGTCAATTTTAAAAGAGAAGTCAAAGTGAAGGCAGATGAAGATGACCGAGTATCTCCATTTAACATGAAAACAAAGGAGTTAGAGGAGGAAGTTTACTGGAGATCTATCACGGGTAAGCAACACAACTCTAACTAAGACAAACAGAAACAGAACGGTGGCAGTAGCAGGTCCTGTTTGCCTGTTCAGCAGCCTTTTACACATTACTTGGTGTTCTCAGGGCAACAGTCGACAAACTATGTCCATAGTGATGGTGGCAGCCATAAAACTTAAGACTTTCTCTGTCTTTCAAAACTTAAGGAAACGTGGTAACGTACATAAGTCTTGTTCAGTTGTGATAAAATACTGTGAAGGAAAAATGTGTCTACAAAGGAGTGTTAGAAGATTTTTCTGACAATTAACAAGTGCAAAGTAAATTAAATGATGAAAAAACTACAATATATTTTTTTAAAATGTAATCCCAAACCTTCATGGAAGTGCCACCATGTCTCTGTGTTGCCTGCAGACACAGTATTGAACTGTTCTCCAGCCTCTCAGCGACTAAACTGCCTTCTGCTATGGCCAAATGTTGCCTTGACAGTCCAGAGAACCTGCTGTCATTTTTCTGCACCCCAAGTTCCCATGTCTTTTTGTGCACAGTTGAGTTGCCTGACTTTTTTGACATATTAGAGCTATGTTTTTTTTAGCCACAACTCTTCCACAGGGAGCACTACAGGCTAGGCTCCTTCAGTCAGTAGACAAGTGTATCTGGGTCTGTCAGACCTTGGCCAGTTCTGAGCTGATGGCACTGCTTGCCATCTCGTGTGTCTACAGTCCTTCATGTTGCCGATTTTTGTGCTTCTTCAAAAGAGCATGAACATCTTGAAGGCCCAGGCTGATGTAGTACACTGTAACTACCAATACTGTGTGTTTTGTTGCTATGCACAGTCTTGCCATGTGTATGATCTGTGACATGAACTGTTCTCCACAACCTCACCTTGAAGCCGAGTTAGGCTGTTCCTCACGCTGCCTTCAACTTCTTTTACAGCTATTTCTGTTAATGACTGTATTTCAGCTTACATTTTAATATTACCATTGGTAGGATCTGTTTGATATGATTAATTAATCACACACAAGACTGCAAATGTATTAGAAACCACTGACTGTACACACTAATAACCAAAAAATATTAACAGCCTTACTTTACAACATTTTTCTGCCTCAAAATTTACTGTATGACAAATAACTGATTAATTGATTTCTATGAAGCTGCACATGAACATGATGATCAACACGACATTCAAGCTCTTCTTTGGAATTTTCAGCAGGTTATGAAATAAACAAAAATCTATATAGATGTATTTGTGTTACCGACAAAAACAAACAAGACCATTCATTCGTTTCAATACAATTTTTCACAATGCATGTGAAAAGTAGTTTTGTGCTTTCTATGTTAGATCCCCACACCCAAATTACCCCAAATTACAACTGTAAAATGGTAAATAATTAATTACCTCATGCGTTGACCAACATGTTTTTAGTGAAGATGAAGGTTTTCAGTAAATTGCTTTTAAAACTGTATTCTTAGTCAGGTTTTTGTACATTTAGAATACAGTTTATGGATGTCAGTTTTGTTCTGGTTGTTCTGATTTGTTTTTCACACCTAAAGCACAATTGTTTTGTTCTGATTCAGTTGTAAAAAATGCTAAAAATGTGCAAGTCCTTGGATTCCTTTGTGTTCATATGCAATGTTTTAGAAGCAGGCAGAGTCCTGACCGAAGAGCCTTACATCATAATGTCACAGAAAGCTATGAGTACGAGTCGTGCTGTGCATTATGGGAAGAAGGCCAACATGTTAAATTACTCACAAATTAAAAGCAGATATTAAACATCTTTCTCAAAACCATACATGTATGACCATATTTTTTAATGTAGGACATGTGTCACGAAATAACTGTAAACCAACTCTGAACATGAAGAAGAGGGTCTTTTAACACAAACCAGCAGAGCACTTGGTAGCATGGGAACATATTACAATGTAACAGTTGCAGAGGTGTCTGCTCAGAAACTGTCCACAAAAGGATCAAAACATTATACAGTAGTACTTTATCACCTACCTGGTTGCCTGGTAACTGTAAAGCAGTTATTATCACTACTGCTGTTTATGCTACGACAGCAGTGTCAAAAGTCAGTGATTCCCAAACTGGAGTAGGCGAAGTGACGCAGGAGGTACGTGAATATCTGTCAGGTTTCAAACAGTTGTTTTAGTAGTTCAAGTTTAAACTGGCAAATGTTTGTATTGTGAGATTTGATAAAGTTCTGAAGTGTTGGCAGAGAGGCTGGAGGCTAGATTGGAGAGGTATGTTTGGAGAAGGAAATCTGTCCTGAATTATCTAAGATTATTATAGTAACATAAGATCAGTCAGACAGCCTTCTTATTAAAGATGTGGAGAGTTTGTAACAGCCTCAAGTTCATAACTGAATATGTGAATTTCTTTTTTAAAAGCGAACTGGTGTTGCCCTCTAACATTGCTGGTAAACATATCTATTCAGTGAGAAATAATTCACTTTAAGAGATTTTATTTGTATATTATATATACCAAATGCGGGAGGCGGGGGCAGCACCAGGCTTACAGACATTTCTTTTTCTAGCTTTTCTATTAGTGTGTGGGAGTAGGGGGTACATGACTGGAAGTCAAGTGTCTGAAGGGTACAGGCTGCAAAAAGTTTGGGAATTACTGTCATATGTTAACTTTTTACCCTATTTGTGTGAGTTCCTGGGTTGATTATGTACTCACTGCAAATAAACAGCTCCCAGGGCTAACTGGAAGATGATCACCTATTTCAGGTGATTTTGGCGCGGTTATTCATGCTGAAGCAGAAATCTATTGCTGAGCTCATAAATATCCAAGGAAACGGGCCAGCATAGAAGCCTACTTGTATCGGAAAAACTTTCCCACATGATCCAGGAGTGAAAACTGTCTTAGCTCAAACAGAATCATGATAAGATCAAGATTATGATATGCTATAAAAAGTTGTGATTTTTTTTTTTCTCCCATGTTTCCCACCCCTACCTGGAACCACTTCCAGGGGGTAGGTGTCTGACAGTGATAAACAGAACACCAAGGAAAGTCTATTTGTTCTATTTCCAAGACAAAGGTTCACAGTAAGTAACACAAATGTTGATTAAACAACAGAAAGATGTGATTTTTTGATGAATTCTTCTGTGTCCAGTGAGGTGCTATCATCAATACAGACCCAAAGTTCCCACAGAGGCTTTAATAGACTTCAGTATGAGCCTGTAATTCTGTGGTATCAAAAGGTAAGTACATAATTATGATCAAATTAGTTAATGTTTTATGAGATGTCCTTATTTAATTAGAATGTAATTTGTAAAAAGGTCTGAACATGAAGAAAATGAGAATAGACTAAGTCACTTAGAGCCCTTTGAATGTAACAATGAGGCTGTGACGGACTGCTATAAGTGTCGGTTACTGCACAGCACAGCCTGTTCTCAGTGTTTTCCTCTTAACATTTCATTGGTGACTCATGCAATTCACTTCCTGGTACACTCATAGCCACACACACACACGTAGATAAACACCCTCTGATCACCTTCAACCTGCAGCGGCTGGCACCACAACAGACTCGCCCACGTGGAACACATCCACCCCTTTCAGCCAACACAGAACAATGTTTAAAACAAGCCACCACGCAGAGGGAGAGACGAGGCGCTGATCAGCCTGTTCTGTTCTGGATTTGAATTTAGAAGCAGGTACCTGGGATGACTGAGTCTATGCAGACGGGAGCGTGACCTCGAAGCGTGAAACCAAAGTTTTTCTTTCCTCTGTAAACTCGAATGACCCTGAGGAAAAGAGGAAATAAAATGATCATATTAAACAACAGATAAGCAGAGAGATATTGACATATCAAATCATTTAAGATAAACATTTGGGCTGAACTTCTTAGCTCTAATACTGATTTTTTTCTTGCTTCTACAATGGTAAAAACTTAGCATGTCTTTAAGCTTTTTCACTGAAAAATCTCAACTGGTACACCAAATTTATAGAACAAATTGGATTTCAACCATCCATAATTGAAAATTTCTCTGCAAGGTTTTCCAATTGTGATTAAAGACAATTATTAGCTGAGCATAAAATCTTAAAGAGCACCGTTTCTCCCCCTTATTTAAGTATTTCTTTATGTTGAACTGGGAAGACAAGTAAAGGAAAATTACAAATCAGTAAAGAAATAATTGCAGCAAATAAGAAACCTTGCAGTGAAGCTGTATCAGCCTGGTTCAGTATCTGTAATCAGACACACTCATGTTTCCAAGCTTCAGTCTACTAAGCAGGGCAGCCCAATCACCCGCCTTTAGAGCAGGAAAAGGTGGAATTTAGGAGCATGATGACAGAAGAAAAGAGTCTACTGGTTCAGGTATTAGGATATATACTAAAAGCTTCGGTAGAAGCTTTATCAAATCTTGACTGCATTTCTTCATTAAATGAAAAGCAAACAACACTACAAACTTCTGGAGATAAAGGATTTTCTTGCTCTGCCCCTGAAATGGATTGCTGAGGGTTTGTTTTTAAGTGGTTCACGTTCTGTTCTTTACACAGAAGCAGTAGTGTGTTGGCTTTAACGTTGTCTGATGGATGATGAATGTGATTGACGGAACAATCATCCAATCTCTTGCCGTATATGCTTTTAAAGAGTTCTTCCCATTCCCAAACACTTTCTATGGACTCTTTCCCAGATGGACTAATTAAATATATTGAACATAGCATCTGGTGTGTCAGGTTAACAAATAGGAATTTTTACATAACTGGCAAGAGTAAACAGTCAACATTCAGCCATTATGGTACTACACCATGGTGCTTCAACTTTTGGTCAGTTACCACACTTTCAAAGTGTAACATCAGATTTTAACCTGCAGTTTGAGAATTTCATCTTAATCAAATTATCTGATCAAGTTGGTGTCCATGGATTTGACCACTGTTATGTATTCTTGTTTATTACAAAGCAGTCAGTAGCAATAATAATTGGGGTCCCCAGACATTTTTGTAGTTCTTTTTTGCAGATTATTAGCAACAATCCATGACTTTTGTCTCAAACCCCATTCATACTTGCAGAAAAAAACTCAAAATTATCCTGAAACTACCCAGGTGCTGCATGTGTGATGGTGAACATAAGGGTTTTTCTCCCTGGAATTACCTTGAAAATTACCTGCTGCTTCCCTAGTATTTTTTCCTCCTCCACTAACTCAAATGCAAACTGCAGGAAAACCTCCTACTGTGAGGAACCAAGTGAGAAAGAATTACCTGGGTAGGTAACCCAGATATTTTTCCAAAAATATCAGGGTTGTGTATGTGAAATGGGCTTTGGGGTCTTGTCAACATCAGATTATATTCGAGTTTGCATGCGATGAGGCCCACACATGACAAGGTTGAAGGTGAGGACATGTGCGCACTCTTCTTTTCTCTTTGACTCTCTTAAAACAATTATTGTGTCAAGGCCTTCAATAAATGCTTATTTTCATAATAAACTCATAATTGCACCTTTTTTGTCATGTGTGTCTACAGAGAGAAATTATACCCCAATTTTGTTCGTAGTACTGTTTAATTTGCCCAACAAAAGAGCTATTTAATTTCTAACAATACCAGAGGCAGCTATTCACTGCTCTGTATTTCACAGATTACAAGATGAACCATAATTGCTCTCAAATTTTCTCCCTAATCTCAGCATTACATTGTTAGAGGATTAGTTTGACACCATTTAACTTCCCTGATGCCTCACATGGATGTTTTTTCTTCTTGCTATGAATGAACGGGAAGCCCAGCTGTCTCTGTTTTGAAGCGCTTGCTCACTGCTGTGTTCAAGGCTCTTCTGTTGTTTTGATCCGTCACTTCCTGTGTGTGGGAGTCAGACCAAGTGGAGAAATGACACTTGTCTTTCCCAAGATCTAATACTCTGGGGAATGACATGACTTTTTTTTACATAACAATCTTAAGTAGCTCAGCCTCAGTCCTCATTACTCTGCAGATCTTTGTTTGATTTCCTTTCTGAATGTAAATGAATGAGGACACTCTCAACACAAACAGGGGCTTTGACTTGTTCCTGACTGTGTTTCTCTGCGCTTGTTCACCCCAACAGAGAAGAACACAGGGTTGAACCTCGTGCAACATCAGAGCTGAGACACTTACGCCGTCTATCCCGGGCGGGTTACCATGGGAACAACTCAAGGCAAAAGCGCCTTGATATGTAAACAGTGAGGAGGACTAGAAAAGATGGAGGGGGGAGAAAAAACAGACAGATCTATGCTTTTATTGACATTAAATGATGAGTCAGTGTGCAGAGCATTGTATGCATGTATAGACAATAGCCAATTTATAGTGCTGAAGCTGTACATAGGGAAGCAAGATATAGGCTTTTTGATATTTCAAATCTTATTGCAGCTGATATAGATATTATAAGCAATATAATGAAATAATAACAAGTAGGTTTTATAAATTACACCATTACATACAAAATGTGTCTCGAAAGACCCCATGTCCTGGTGTGCTTGACCATTTACATTATGTCTTAGGTGTCTATTAAGTAAGGATTTGATTTGAATTGAACTAAAAAAGAGAAGTCATCTCTGTAGAGGATCAGATAAAGCTCTTTTCCCTCTTTTGAAACACTCACATCCTCAGGGGCTGTGAGGCTACTGGAGGCTATGATAATAAGCTCTACGCTGATTGGCTGCCTAATTGATGTCTGATGGGAAGGATAAGGGGGTTCAGAGGCCAAGTATCAGACTTTCAAAGCAGTCATGGCCTGGATTAAGCAGAGAACACGCATGTAGGTGGGGACTGTATTGCTATTACATCATAAACTCCAGGACGTAAAAAAACAAGGGTTTTAAGGGCCATTTTATTTTAAGTGGCATAGCTCATCTTTGTGAACGGAGAATTTGGAAAAAGGTGTCCTGTTTTTCTGCTACTCATGCCTCTTCTTACAACACTAAAAACAAAGAAAACTGATTCTGTAGGAAATGGGACCTTTAACAGCAACAGTAAAATCAAGCTTCATCTGCCCTTTTAAAGCACCACCACCAGTGATTTTCCCAACCAGATGACAGAATATTGGCCCTTTTTTTGGATCATACACTTCAAAATTGAGATAATTGCAAAAACTCTGCCTTTCCTGTTATTAGGCTTTTGAAGGAACTATCTGTCACTCTCAATATTGAGCTGATAATATTAAGTAGTCCTGATTATTACCTTGTACTTTAATTACACTGATTCAAAGTCCAAAAACTAAGCTATCTCTTACCACACATAAGAGATTATTTCAAAGACTATTAAAAACCACTAGCACAATAGTATTGGCATGACATCTATACTCTTCAAAAGAGTTTGGAAACATTTTTTTCTGTTTATTGTTCCTCCTTAATAACATGGTATAACTTGTAAGGATTGAGCTTTCATGGAATAAGCAACAAAGCTTAAAGTGTAGGTAATACCCAAAACTCTATCAAACCTCCATCTTCTCCTGGAAAAAAGCCTATGGTTCCTCAGGGAATCAAGGATGAGCAACTTGTCTTCTTGGGGTGTTGTTTTTTTTGGGATCCCAATTCACATTGTTTTTTAATTCACTAGCATCATGGAACTTGGTACATTTAAAAATGGTACAAGGGCTGACACAAAACAGTGCTGCCACTGTGAGTACCACATCACCGGCTTTCACTAACAGGGGATTTGTCACATTTTTTGTAGGTGCTACTCACCCACTCAGCTGTGTTGATCATTCCACAAATGCACCTTCCTTAAAAGTTGTACCCTGCTGTTAAGATGACTGATATGGCTTTACCAACAATTTAAAATACAGTATCAGTTAGTTTTATTAAAGGGGAGACATAATCAGCTTGAATAACATTTCCCAATTTTTTTAGATTTTATTTGTTAGATAATCCCTTCAAAATTAGCCATCAATATACATCAGTGAAAATGTTGCTGCAAATATTTGTTTGTTTTTTCACTGTATTGTGTTCATGGAGTTTTGTCAGAACTAACAGTCTTGCTTCTGCTAAAGTGTCCATTTTTCATCCTCATTTCTTACTTAAAGTGTCTTCTTAGGGCCAGGGTTTTAGGTCTGAACTGCAGCCTACCACTTAATCAGGGCCCCTAAGTGTCCATTTCACGACCACTAGCCTGAACTGTAGATCCAAGACAAGAGGAGTCCATGTGCTCATAGACTGATTGCGCACTACAGGAGCAACACGGAATGGTTTGATTGTTTGCCATTGCCATCACTTTTTTTGCAGGCTGTGCAAGGCTAAACTGGCAGTCTGTCTGTCTATCTGCAGTCTATCCAGTTTTAATGGAGACATGCCAATATTACACAACACTCCTGAGGTTCAGGAGAAACCCCTGCCTGCAGTGTAACTTGTTTTGATGACTATGCCACTTTCTCTACATGCACTAAACCCTCTCATATTCTTGGCTGCTATATTGTTGTGTGGCCTGCCATTATCACAGCACTTGACATGCTCAGCCTCACACTGTCACTCTTGTGTGGATGAGGACAGGTTCAGGGGTTTATAGTTAGTACGTTTGTGTGGGTGTGAGGGAGTGCGCTGCCTCCCCTGTTATTCTGCACTGAGCCAACTGTGCTGTTATTAATCGTGTCGTCATGTAATCTGTGTGTTAGTGGGTGGAAGATGAATGCCAGAGGTTTAGTGGTCAAAGGCTTTATAATTAGAGAGGATCACTATGTTTAATAGGTGAGTAGATCCAAAATGGCAGGGGCTAGTTTGAGTTAAAGAGGTGTTATGTGAATAAATAAAAAATGCTCCTGAGCACTAACAGACGCAGGACTTACATAACCAGCAGTGTAATTATTGTTGTATCTACAGATTTGGAATCACAAAACTGGAGGAAGACACAAACTATCTACAGTTTCTTTGCATATCTGAAAAAAGCTCTTTAATGTCAGAAACATTAGGTGAGTCTGAGATAACATCACAAACCTGAAGAACTTAAGGGCCAGTACAGCATCACATGATCAATATCTTTTAAAGTGTTCAAACTGTTGATGCTTTTGATTTCTATTTACTCATAAAAAAGAAAAGATATTCTAGATTGATTCTTACACCCCCTCTTATTACTTTTATCAGCCCTGACTGATATTGAAATTGATACCAATGCCAGTGGTAGTTCTAGCTTCATTACCTATGCAGGTGATACCACTCCAATTCCAAAAAGACACCAAAAAAAGGCCAGTCTTCATATCAACCCAGGTATTGATAGTGATAAAATAATTCAATGTAGAGTCAATTCAAATACCAAAAATCAAAGTCAATACCTATAGTTGATAACCATATAAATAACAATTCCAGTCAGTCTTGAAACTAGTGTCTGTATTGGTAACAACACCATTATCAATGCCAATACCACAACAGACGACAATGTCAGATGAAAATAAATATATACCAGTCTAGAAACTAAAGTTTGGTCTAATACTTGAACCCATGATACAAATATTGATAACCACACCAGTAATGATTTCACTTCCAGTTCCCATACTAACACAGGTACTGACACTGTTAATACAGTAATTATACCAGTTCCAGAATTACAGAACCAGCATTGATAGCAATACCTTCATTAATAACGTATCAGATTGTTGCTACTACCTGCACCACTACTAATGTCAACACTGATATGAAATCCAACACCAGTATTGACTCCATTATCAGTCTGGATCAGGGATGAATGGATTGATACTAAGTCAATGTCAATTTCATTTGACAGCATTTTTAATTTAGTTTTAGTTATTGAATTTGGGTTGTTTTTTCAGTTTTAGTCATCATTTAGTCGTCTAAATTGTTGTAATTTTAGTCTAGTCTAAATTGTTGTAAAATTTTCAAATAAAATGTAAGGCATTTTAGATCTTTATTTGAATATCTGAAATCATGTTTTAAACTTGGATCCTGCCACCATGCAGCAAAGGCAGTTGTGACTGAATGTCCCTCTCAACTCATTCAACCTTCCAGAAAAAATGACAAAAATAATTAGTGAGCAAAACTAACACTGCTTGATACTCCTCTGAGTACCATTATCAGTCTTAATTCTGACACCAGTATCAGCACCCTATCAATGTCTGTTTCATTGTCACAGTCAGTACCATGCAAATATTTATCCAGACACATAATTCATTATCAGTATTGATACCAATATTTTTACCAATACCAGTATCAGTGCCACTATCAGATTAATACACTGACTCATATAATTAACAGTATCCGAACTGATTCTTATTCAAATGATAATATAAAACTAGTAATAATCCAAAGGCTTTGTCAATGCCAATAGAACTATTAAGAATTTAGGCAGTGCCAGTTTGAATATCAGAGTGAATAGCCAATCTAGTTCTGATAAAAATACTTTCAAAAGAATGTTATAACATTGATATTTGAATAAAATAATAGCAATATTAATAAAATTCCTGTTCCATTATCAATATTATCACTGATCCTATTTTTTTGAAAGAATTTAAGGTGATACCAAAGATATGTTGTCTGTATTGAGACAATATTTTTTATCAGTATCAACATTATAACTAGTATCAAACAATATCAGATTAATATCATTAAAAGTATAACAAGTATCGCCAATGAATCATGCAAATCTTGACATTAGTTCCAACATTGATTCCAGCACCAAATTAAATACCAATAAAGTTGCTGAACCTGTTGCCAGCATTGACCGGCTCTGATTTCAATACCCATTTGATTTTAGGTATTTATACCAATACCAACACCAGTTTTGATGGTTTATTCGTTAATGTGTATTCCAGAGTGGCTTGTAATGCTGTTGTTGTTGCTTCTCTTACAAAAAGTTTCATTATTGGCATCTAGATCTTACATGATTGTGAGAACTCATCAGAAATCATTTAAATTGAGTGAAATTGTCATGTGAAGACAAAATAAATCATAGAACAGTGTTATATTTTTTATAGTTAGTGCTATATAAATGTCTTTTTGTAATGATATGAGAAATACTCTGTTACTGTGTACACATAAACCAGAGTGATACAAAGAAATGTATAAGCATATTGTAGGTATTTGAGAAATGGTATCCATCACAATGTGATGTCAGGGCAACTCTACAAGCAACAACTTTGTAGTCATGCTCCTTGAACATGTGCGCTCACCTCTGATTTGGTCCGATGGGGGGATGAGCAGGCATCCCAGAGACAGACTTCCTTGGGCCCCTCTCCCTGTCTCTCTCCCCGTCCCCCCTCCCTCCTGCCTCTCCATCTCTGGGCACTGAGCTGGCCCGTTTGGACCTGTGGTGGCGATCCGAATGATCCTCGCTCCGGCTGCGGCGGATCCTGCCTTGTGGCTCGCTGATGCTCTTGCTGCGACAGAGGCGGTTGATGACATTCTGTTGGACTGAGTCGTCGAAGCGCTGCCGGTGCTTCTTGGGAATGAAGATTCTGGAGAACATGGTGGCATGTGAGGGGAATAAAGGGGGTTATATTAGTTTTTGTCCATCAGAGTTTTGTTGGGAAAAGAGTTGTGAATAAGGCTAAACTAAATCAGAGCTTGATGGAGTCTGAAAAATGTGGTCCATGTGTAAAAATAAAATTAAAGGGAAACATCCAGCATGAAAAGAGACTGAAAAATGAGAATAATTCCCGCAGTCCAAGACTACTTAAACATAAATCAACAGGCTTCCTTCCTAAAGACTCTAAAAGAAAAAGAAAGAGCTTTAAAGGAAAGATGAGATGTCAGTCCACTCAAGGGCAACTATATCCCTCAAAGAGAAGAAAAAAAATGTTATTCTAAAGAAAAACCAGAGAGAAAAGGTCTTTTTCTGAAGCGACAGAGTAAAAAAATCTCAGCATCGCTGGCAGCTTGCTGGAGTCTCACTGCTGCAGCGTGAGGCACCAGAGCCAGAATACAGCAAGAGGAAAAAGGTGTGGGAGTGAGTGAGCATGGGATTTCTCCACAGCTCTCTCCCTATCTCTCTCTCTCTCTCTCTCCATCTTTTGACATACATCATCACACTCTGACTCCCCTACACTTCCGTCTGCGCCTCACCTTAATGTCAACCCATCAGAGTGAGCGAAGAGTGGGAAGTTGTCATCATGTATTTGACCTCAGGCTTTTCCAGCTTTACCATTTTTGTACAGAAACTCAGCCTACGATGTTAGATTTATGAATTAAAACATGAGCCTAAGTTACCTTTTCAGAACAGTGGGTGGAAAGGTATTAATTAGCTGTGTTCATAATAAGTGGCAAATATTTTCCAACAGTTAGTGTCATTTTCAAAAGCTCAGCTCATTAATATTTTTTCACAACGTTGACAGCAACCTGTTGAAAAGATAATAAACCCTCTTCTCTGTTTTCTTCAAAAGGTAGTTCAGAGATTGAGGACTGTATTTGTTTAGAGACTCGAGATCGCACTTTAAATGTGGATATTCAAAACTTGGTACAAATATGGCAAGAAATGTTCACTTTTAGAATACAATACATGCCAAGCCAAACACATATCTGGCATTAACGTGGCCTGAAGACAGTTGGCATAACTACAAGTTTAGTCTAATAAACAGATAGCTCCCTCTCCAGTGGCAACTTTTGAGGCTACATATGGAGGCCCAAGCAGAAGTGCAACAAGCTGAAGTTCCTTGAGCGTCCACTTGAGGCTGACTGAAAGAACCCTAGAGGCATTATGACTGCGTGTGGGAAACAGACAATTTTTAACCACCTAAAATCATCTTTACAGCCTATTTTTAAAACCAGTTTCAGTCTAAGCATATAATATACTTTTGGGGTATCACTATTCACAGGTGATTATTAGGCTACAGTTAGGCTATAATTGACAGAGCTACATATCCGCATAGAGTTGCTATTGGTCAGACAGCCTTAAATCTGTCCTTAATATCGACTCTATGTCTGTGACTAAGTGTGAGTAGGTTGAGCTTAAGTTCAGTTGAGATGGCATTTGCAGTATGGTAGTAGCCTTGCAGAGCAGACGTACCTGCCTGATTCTGAAATCATGCATCTCCGTCTTGCCAGCCTTCATTGTCCAACGGTTTCACTCGGCTAAATGCTTAACGACCCAATCAGGGTAGAGAGGCAAGAGCAGCGGGCGTGACGACAACAGGAAGTGACTTGACTGGAAGTGAAGTAATTTCCTGTTTTACAAATAATGGCAGCTAATATCGGTTAGCCTGTGGTCATCATGGTTACTCAGTTATACTTGCCGAAATATGCTCTCCACATACGTTTTCTTCATAGGGGATGTCTTTGATGAGGTTCATGTCACATATGTGTTAAATGATACATCTGTGTGGTATACTTTAATGTGAAACGATAGCCTGAAGGTATTTAAGCTATCGGCTAACAACAGCTAGCCGCTAACAACAGTTAGCCGCTATGGTTAACGGCCATTAACTGTTGTTTGACCTTGCAAGCGGTTAGCCATTAGCCACTACGTTTATCAGCTATAATGCTACGTCATAGCAGCGCTGCTTGATATGGATTGGTTTGTGATGAGTGTGATGAGCCAAACAAATATTTCCAATATGAAACTGTCCATCTGGCACTCAGGTTAGTATGGTAGCTCCAAAGGTTAAATGGACAATCAAATAGCTGACGAAACAGTTTGCTTCTACCCTTTGAGAGTGACACAAAAATAGATTCAAATAGCCTTTAAGGAAAAACATGACTTTTTGCCCCTTCAAAGAAAAAACAACATTACCCAATTATTTTGTGCAGCTATTTGCCTGCTCATTATTTCTGTTTCCTCTTGGCATCACATGTCACCACCCTCTTCCATCCCTTAGCCTCAGCTGTTGCATTAAATATATAGCTGAGGTGGCTGTATGAACTATTACATCTACACTACAGCTTTAAAATGACAAAATTGCAATATGCCATTTAAAAGTAAGCCTTAAACGTTTTTCCAGAGTTTTTTCTGATGAGTAAAGCTAACAAAAAGTTTTTTAATCAAGCTTTATATTATGGCTTAACAATTAATTGTTTTACCCTTGTGATTGCCTGGTTCTCATTTGCAATAGTTATATCTTAGGAAATGAAATATTAGGCAAGTGTCCAAATGAGCATCATGCCACTGCTTCTGTACTGTTTACATAAGACCAGAGTTTTTTTTTCATTTTTATGACATTCAGGATGTAGGTTACTATGCTGCAAACCTTTTTTGCCCTAAAAAAAAGTCTGAAATCTTCATGGCATAGAGTTAACAAGGTAATGGAAACATTCCACAATAGCAATGCACAGTTTCACCTGAAGATATACTGTACATCTTAAGGTGTTTTTAACTCCACAATTTAAAACCATAAGGTTAGCCATGTAAAGCCTTAAGAGGGTAATAAATCTTAACGATAATAATTTGAATGCCAGCATACTAAAAACACTGAATTAAATTTACAGTGTATTGGTCAAATTGATTTGTTTAAATGAACATGTACATTAATAAGTTGCATAATGCAGCCATGCACATGTTCTAAGACATAGAGCCTTTTATTAGATTTGCTGCACTGTTTACCATACTTAAAAGGCAGAATATTTTATCTCTGATTTAATAAATGTGTAAATTAATTCACAGAAATTAACGCCTGTAATGGATGAATCATCGCACTGTATGATGCAGTGTTCTTTGCTGAAGGATGCATTTCCGCTTAGTAGCTTTTACTGTCCTGTTCAACAAAGTGAAAGCATATTTTGGCTGAGTGAAGAATGAATTCTTGTTTTCAGGTAACAATGCCAGCTGAAGGTTCCAATACACTACAAAGCTACTGTCCAACCAACTTCTACAAAAACATGTTCTGTTCCCACAGCAGATTATCCACTTAAATTATAATGATTGTGAGTGTGCCGTAATCAAATATATGATGAGGACATTTCTTTGTTGGATACTTTGTGCCAACAAAACCCTCAGGCTGACAACCAGAGGGTTTGAGACTGGAAAGCAGAAGCTTGTCAAGACTAAAATATACCTATAGCATCATAAACCTGTACACTATAAGAGAGGGGGCACTCGTGAGATGCTCTGTATTGAATTCTTGCTGTGTACAGGCTCCAGCGCGGGCTATGAGAACAAAACAAATGAGTCTTCCACCACACAGGGACAATACAAACAACAGCTCATTCCAGTGATCAGAACTGCTGCCAGGAGACAAAGCAAACACCCACACATCTATGCTCAAACGGTTTTATATCTGTGAGGATATTCATGCAGTACCCCACTGACAGTCCTCTCAGTTTGTACTCAGCCATCTCTAAGTTCAAAGATGCTTTTAGTGGTCTGACTCTGATGTGTCTGGATTTAAGTCATGTGTTTTGTTGTCAGTCAAAAACCAAAAAAATGTAAAAACAGGGAAATGTATTATGTAATTCTAAGCATGGTGCCAAGTCAGTATGGAAAATTAAGGATACAGACTAAAACCTAAAAAAAACCATTAAAAATCTGGTTTGCTTACAACAGACATGACAGTCTTCGTGAGTAGAGAAGAATTGTTTGAGTTACTATTGTCATATTTTATATTTGACCCTGGGTTAGAGGTAGCTCCTGCCTTTGTAGAGGAGCTTGACAAGATGGTCCACCTATTGTGTGAGGTTAGTGTTGTCTTGAGCACACAGTGGTTTGGGAAATGTTGATGCTATTAATGTTGTGTTATTAATAGCAGTACAAAATTAAGAGACAATTACATTTAACCCAGCAGCAGGCAAATCCATTCATCATGGTTGTGATCCACCTGCAACCCTGGTCTGTCATCGCCAAATAGCAGAACCTTTGGTGATATACTGTACACTCTCCTGGTGTCTCCTCCTCATCCTCCTTGCAATAATGTACTCCATCTTTTGAGAGCACGTTAAGAATAAAGACTAAAACAGAGAAATATGGGCAGTCAAAGGTAAATCCTTAAGACATAGAGTGACATACATTTATTTTCTCTCTTTTTCTCCATCTTTTTTTCCCACTTTTATTCTGAATTTCATGAAATGAGAGAAGCCAATTATATACTCCGTATCGGATGATGAGGCTGTTTATTGTTGGCTTGTGAGATGTGCCTCGCACTCCAGCTGCCCTCAGGTTAAGTTTCCATTATGACAAACGACTTTAATCCGACATCAGATGTGACGGGACAATTAATATAGATACAAATGTATATGCTGGGTCAGATGGTTACATTAAATAGTGATTGCCGTGATTGTTTATTTCATTGAAATGTGCCTGACACTGTGGATACCTGCCTCTGAGGCTTTGTTGACGTGTGCGCACATGTGCGCCTGTCACCAAATTACAGCTGCGGAGGGTGTGCTTCACCTGCGCCGAGGACAGACCAGGTTGGAGCTGGCGAGCTTTCAGTGTACCTTCCACACAGTTTTTTGGCATGAAATTGTCACTGTGCCAACCTGAATCTGTCAGCACCTCCCCCTGCTGCGCCATCACACCCATCTCAGAGCAGCTGGTCTACCAAATTGTCAAATTGGCTGCGCATGGCTGTGCACCGGACGAAATTAGCACTGCGTGGGGTGCGCCAGGCTCTGGGCACTCTGCACCACCCTGCGCTGCATCACGAAATTAGGGCCCTCTATGTGGCCCTGTAATTGACTGGCCACCGGTTCAGGGTGTACCACACCTGTAGTGCAATGTCATCTAGAATAAACGTCAACCTCAAAAGGGATAAACTGTATATATAAGGGATTGATGGATTTTTTTTTAGAATCTCAAAGAAATCCAAGAAATTTTTTCCCAAATGAATTTGCAAAAACAAATCTAAAAGGTATCTTACAGCTATCTTTAGCATAATCTGACTGAATCAAATGGCAAAAGCAAGACCTTTATACCTCCAAAAACATTATTCTGCCAAATTAAAGAGTAATTACACTTTTGCTGTCATGTGTTATGTGTGTGTGTCATGCTGTGTTTATTGTAGATGTTCACACAGGAGTAATGGTAAAATCAGAGTTAAATACACAGCCTTAGACCAAAAGTATGTATATTAATGTGGTCTATTGTCCTTATACTTAATTGTTCATGGCCCTTGGTGAAAAAAAATGTGGACAGCCCAGCTCTATTCAAAAAAGGCTTAAAAAAATTCTGGCTGCCTCTTCTGAGAGTTTACCCTTTTCTCGCAAAATATCAAACTATGGCTTTAATACTAAAAAGGGATAAAAAGACTTGACTCTTGCAGAAGCAAGCACTGGCTAAAGTCATCATATTTTGGAGTATTTATGAAAGCAATATAACTTGCTACAGTGGCTTCTCTGCAGGCACCACAGATGAAAATCCATTGTAATGTTTTTTATGACCAAAATGTGAGCATAGTATATTTCCGTCGAGAAAAATATTTAGTACATGTTATTTGTTTAATCTGCACTTAAAAATGAACACAAAGTCTTACAAATTACAAATGCAGCAGGTCTCTTATAACCAGACCTGAGTTTTACATTGAACTTTGAGACTGTACTTGTTAAAATGAATAGAACGAACCAAAATCCCAGCTGAAAAATCAAGCCGCAGAGAAGTTCATTATTTTTTGCTTCCTGGGTCCCAGTGGTTTAAAAATCAAACCAGCACAAATAACCATTTTCAATTCCACCTCCAGCAGTCTGTTTGGTGTGATGAGCTGATTCGCTGCTGATCTGCTGATCAGATGAATCAGCCACGAGCAGACAGAGTCTGTGAAAAACAGCACCAGTGGAGTAATTAGCACGAAACTTGCTGATGGAGTCAAGATAACAGCTACCAGTGTACCACTGTACACGTCCACGAGACGCTAATTAAACTGCATAAAAACTACTTTGACAGCTAAATAAAGCAATTAGGGCACATGTATTGTGAGGAGGGAAGTGATGTTGGGAGGAAAAACAAACTTCACAGCAAATGTCAGGCCTGTTTATTTCATTATAAAAAGATGTTTCAGCCCTTTATATAGTAGGCATTGAGGTAAATACAGAGGACCTCCTGCCCTGTTCTGTTCCTGCTGCTAGACTAATAAAGAAGACTCATTTGCATGTAGGTGTGCATAAAGGTCTAAGATTCTGTAAATAGCAGCTCTCTCCTGTATGAAGAGTATGCTTACTGAAAAAAAAGTGCTCACAGATGTTGAGGCTATGTTTAAAGGTGAGTCTTCATGCACAGATATTAAATCCAAAGCAAGTCAAGTACAACCATCTGTGGCTAATAATTGTATTTATATTCAGAAATCAGACAAGCACTGTTGCCTGGTGGTTTTGTGCCTCTGCATTTCGGTAGAATTTGAAGAATATCAGATGTCCTTGAGATATTACACTCAAATGCAAGTAATGATCAAGCGGGAGAATAATCTGTGATGTATCACCTCTTAATAGGGAGCCATGGGGGGCCTGGAGGGGCCCCAGGGCTGCTAGTTTGTCATAACTGTTCTTAAGTGACTTGTAAAAGTTTCTTAAAGACGCTTCGCCTCTTCTCCCAAAAGCTTCCTCAGTTCTGAGATATGATTGGCCCTAGAGCTGGAATATAAAACTTTGGTTGCAACTGATATGCAAATGATGAAAGTGTTTCATGTGAGTCCAGACCAGGACCACTCC
The DNA here is from genome assembly GCA_036419115.1 of Scarus forsteni. Taxonomy (NCBI): domain Eukaryota; kingdom Metazoa; phylum Chordata; class Actinopteri; order Labriformes; family Labridae; genus Scarus; species Scarus forsteni. The sequence continues at coordinate 5,843,964 of JAZDUH010000043.1, forward strand.
CCTTGCTGACAACTTTCAATAGGCACCTTGAAATCTTACTCAGGTTATCCTGAAGTCTGGGTATGCAAATTGTTCAAGGAAAAGTTCAAAAGAAATCTTCATAAATAACTGTCACAATCAAATAATCACAATGATGCCAAATGATCTTTGACTGAAACCATACGAAAACTTTTAGGTAGGTCCTTTTGTCAGAGTCCCATCCAGCTTTATAAGGCGCTAAGCTCAAAAGCAAGGGATGATCATGAAGACAATGACCTTTGATTTACCACCTCCAAAATCTAATCAACTGTGTTAAGAGAGGACATCTGAGCAACAAAAACGAAACACATCTCCTAAAACTGTTCCTGAGATATCCCACTCACAAGCAGATGGGGCAAAATAAACTTTGATAAATGAAGTCAAGTATCTAATCTTTAAATCCCTGAGTAAGACGGCATTTCTGGACAATATGACAAAGTTTCCCAAAAGCATTCTTTCACGTTGACCACAAAATTCTAATTCAAACTTTATCAAACCAGGAAAATCTCACTGAGATTAAGATCCTCTTTTACAAGTGTGCTGTGGAACTTCTTACATGAAGAAGACAATGCGCTAGAATACCATTCTAGATTATTCATCTTTTGTTCAGAATCAGCTACTTATCACAGGTAGCTGGCGTGACTTCCTTCTCATTCATCCCCGCAGCGTCTCAGGGCTTTAATACAGTCGGACGCTGAGCGTCTTCTGACTTTGATGGGGGAGCGTAGAGTGGGTTGTTCCACTGTGGAAACTGGACGGTCATTGGATAAACGCTGAACTTTGTCCCGCCCATCGGACGCTCAGCGGCTCTGGGGGTCTATGAGGCAGTGGGATGGCCTGGACGCTCCGCTTCTGTATGATGATTGGATGATCTGTCTGAGGCCGAATCCCTTTTTGATTGACAGTGAAATGAGCCAATCAGTGATCTTGAAGTATAACCCTCCACCGGAGCATCTTCTAAGTTTTACATTCGGTTGTTCTGGAGAGGAGCTTCTCCTGTTTAAAGCGGCACAAGTCTTACACCCACAACACAATGAGCCAAGGCCGTTTAAGCAGACTAGCTCTGCTGGCCATTGAGAGAACACTGGGAAAATCCCTGGAAAAGACACCTAATTGGTACAACAGGGTCACAGATAAAAAAAATGAGCTTCCATATGTAATATATATATATATATATGTATATATGTATATATATATATGTATATATGTATATATATATATATATATATATATATATATATATATATATATATATATATATATATATATATATATATATATATATATATATATATATATATATATATATATATATATATATATATATATATATATATATATATATATATAGATAGATATAGATATATATATATATATACATATATATATATATACAGTTGTGCCCAAAAGTTTACACCCCCCAGCAGAATTTCTGATTTTTTGGCCTTTTCTCAGAAAATATGAATGATAACACAAAAACCTTTCTGTCACTCATGGTTAGTGGTTGGGTGAAGACATTTATTGAAAAAAAGATTAGTTTACTCTTTTTAAATCATAATGACAACAGAAACTTCAAAACTGACCCTGTTCAAAAGTTTACACCCCCCAGTTTTTAATACCTTGTATTTCCCCCTTTAACATCAATAACAGCTTGAAGTCTTTTGTGGTGGTTGTGGATGAGGGTCTTTATTTTCTCAGATGGTAAAACTGCCCATTCCTCTTGGCAAAAACTAAATTCTTGGGCTGTCTTGCATAAACTGTACGTTTGAGATCTCCCCAGAGTGGCTCAAAGATATTGAGGTCAGAAGACTGAGATGGCCACTTTAAAACCTTCACTTTATTCTGCTATAGCCAGTGGCAGGTTGATTTGGCTTTGTGTTTTGGATCATTGTCATGTTGGAACGTCCAAGAACGTCCCATGCTCAGCTTCTGGGCCGATGACTGTAAATTTTCCTCCAGTAGTTTCTGATAACATGCTGCATTCATCCATCCATCAATTTTGACCAATTTTCCTGTGCCTTTGTAGCTCACGCATCCCCAAAACATCAGTGATCCACCTCCGTGTTTCACAGTAGGAATGGTGTACCTTTCATGGGCCTTGTTGACTCCTCTCCAAATGTAACGTTTATGGTTGTGGCCAAAAAGTTCAATTTTGGTCTCATCACTCCAAATGTCTTTGTTCCAGAAGTTTTGAGGCTTGTCTCTGTGCTGTTTGGATTGTAAGTGGGATATTTTGTGGCATTTGCGTAGAAATGGCTTTCTTCTGGTGACCCAACCATGCAGCCCATGTTCCTTCAAGTGTCTCCTTATTGTGGATCTTGAAACATCCACCCCAATTTTTTTCAGAGTCCCGTATTTCAGCTGAAGTTATTTGAGGGTTTTTCTTTGCATCTCTAACAATTGTCCTTGCAGTTGGAGCTGAAATTTTTGTTGGTCTGCCTGACCGTGGTTTGGTTTCAAAAGAATCCCTCTCTCTCCACTTCTTAACTACAATTTTAACAGTGCTTCTTGGCATCCTCAGTTCCTTACATATCTTTTAAAATCCTTTTCCTGTTTTGTGCAGTTGGATTACCTTTTCTCGCAGATCCTTTGACAGTTCTTTTCCTTTCCCCATGACGCAGAAACCTGAAACTTCAACGCAGCACTGAGTGAAAGATGCACGTGTCTGTCAGGAGCTCAGAAACTCACTGAGCTTTTATACACACACACAGTTTACAAGCTAATAGATCACAGAGAGGATGGTTACCTTTAGTAGACATTCAAACCCATTTGCGTCAAATTTTGTGCATGTTATCAGGCCAAAACTGCCAGGGGGTGTAAACTTTTGAACAGGGTCATTTTTGAAGTTTCTGTTGTCATTATGATTTAAAAAGAGTAAACTAATCTTTTTTCAATAAATGTCTTCACCCAACCACTAACCATGAGTGACAGAAAGGTTTTTGTGTTATCATTCATATTTTCTGAGAAAAGGCCAAAAAATCAGAAATTCTGCTGGGGGGTGTAAACTTTTGGGCACAACTGTATATAAATATATATATATATATATATATATATATATATATTTATATATATATATATATATATATATTTATATATATATATATATGTGTATGTATATATATATATATATATATATATATATATATAGATATAGATATAGATATAGATATAGATATAGATAGATATATAGATATAGATAAAGATATATATAGATATATAGATATATATATACATATTTGCTTTGGTAGATTACATTTTGTTTAATGTTAAATGCCTCCTTGCATATGCAGTCTTTTTTGCATTGCACTCAATATTGCTAATGTATTTACTGTATACTTTCCTATGTCCTTAAAGCTTATTATACTGTACATGGATATCAGAATATGCAAAAGTGACCAGGCACAGAGAAGACTGAGCAAAAGTATTTTATGATCTGCTAAAGTAGTTAAACCTTCCTTGAAAAAAGAAATAAAATGCTTCTCAAATTTTGACTTTGGCAGCCCCCTGTGGCAGTCAGAGACACACCGTTTTGCCCTCTTTGCAAGAGCTGTCCATTCAGCACCATAACAACACAGACAAAAACCAGCATGTTACAGCCAATTATTTCTGACACCTTCCTCTCTCATGCTGCTTGAGTAATGTGTTTCTCCTGACTTCTGAAGGCTCACAGCAGGCATGGTGTAGTGCAATTTGATTACAGGGGCCAATTAAGTATTTAGCAGAGGGGAAATGTACAAAGTTTACACATTAACCTCTATTTCTTTGTCAAAAGGAGTACCACTGCTCCTGTGAAGATGTCTACCTTAACACGGGAAGGAGTTTTTAAGGGGAGGGAAGTTTAAGGACACAACCTTCATAATGTCACTAAGGTTTTCTTTGTTTACATATTTTCTGAAACTTAAAAACAGCTCAAGCACAAGAATGAGAATCAAGAGTTTCAGGTGAGAATGGTTTATGCTAGTTTGAGGCATTAATATAATTTATCTTTTCTTACAAGTTATACTATACTACTCTTTTTCAAAAGTTTCTCATGTCCCCAATGTCCCAAAAATACAGCTTTGGTACATAATCCACTCAGAGATTTGGCATGCCTGTAAACACATCTGTTTCAGTCCAGCTCAGGACAGGCTGTTTTGGTGCAAACCCTTTTGAGCTGTCTCTGACCACTCCACTCTTAAGTAGTGGGTTTGGGTTTGGCTCCCCAATACTGTGCTCTGATGTTTCCAGGGGCCACTTAGACATGCCCAGACATTTAGCTTACACTAAAGAAATTAATGCAACAAAACATTGCTATGTACTACTTGGCAATATGTGTATCAACACAGTTTCTATGGAATCAAAATGACCCCAAATGCTGTGACAGGGATTGTAAAATACACGCTCGGTAATCTTTTCAATGGTGCAGTTCAAAAGATGAAGGCAGAATCCTGAATATATTCCAAAAACAACACAAGTATTGGGCTAAAAATCTGTCCTTGAAGTGAAAATATACATTTGATTTGAAACTACACAGGTCTGCACATTCAACACATAAGGGCACCTTGAGCAGCAAACTTCCCAATCCAGGGCACTCTCAGCACAATCTGACCATGCATTGCTCTCATGACCTCAACAACAGGAGGTGCAGCTTGACAAAATGGAGGACAGGCAAAGGCACTTTGTGGAAGTACTTTGGTGATGGCAAAATAAACAAACAAGACTGGCTGTGTGTCGATTATGTGCAAAGCAGCTAGTTTACTCCTCATCCATGACATAACCAGAAGTCCATTTTTTTGCCTTTAACCCAATTAAAACAAACAAAGCCAACTTAAATATTACAGTTTTGTCTCATATGGTCTCCCACTAGTGGCACAAATACGCAAAGGCAGATTTAGTATTCCTTATTAAAAAATGTTCCAATACTGCCATAAAATGTATTCATCAGATGATGTCATCAGGTTTGAGAATTGTAACGGAAAATTCTACAAAGAAATACAAAAAAAAGCTTTACAAAAAAAACAAAAACAGATTTTTACATTGAGAAATTGGCCAAATGACTGCTGTTCTTTTCAATCATTCTCACTTCAATTTGCATTCAGTGACTATTTCCATATTGTCAACTTCAGAAGGTTGATACTCTATAGAATAATATGTGGGAGGATGAGCAATGCATACATATCACATCACAAAGCAGAATGCATTTTAAAACAAAGGCAGCTTATGTGGCTCTATCGTGTAAACATTCTCAAAAAGTGGAAATCTGGTGTTTCTTTATTCAGCACACAGATGAAAGGCACCACTGATAATATGCAGGGATGCCTTTAAACATGCACCCTTCATTTTCACAGTGTGCTTGCTGACACTGGAGCTTTTAGCTGACACTCCAAAGATAAGGTTTGTGTCTGGAACAGATCTGATAATAAGTCAAATATTCTCAGCCCTGTCATCGCCAACTCTGCTGCTCCGATTGTGATGTTGATGTTCACATGTATCTGACTGCAGCCTGAATGCAGACTACTGGTTATGTTAAAAAGACTCCAGGGATAAAAATAAATGTTCTATAGTGATGTAGGTGTAGCATCCCACACACTCCTTCTCTGCTGGCTGTCCACGTTTCCCGCTGTTTGCCATCTATTCATATCGCAGTGCTTATACGCATCTGTCTCTCACATGTATGTGGCATGGTGTAGTTAAAGGTTGTGTTTGTTTTAGTAGCCATTTTAAATACAGGCCAAGTGTTGAGATAAAAAATGGGTTTGTAATTCATCTGTGAACTTGAAAACATTTAAATCAGGTTTCAGATAGTTTTCCATACCCTGTTAACCCCAGTCATCTTTGCATGGATGTTTAAATACAAAGCAGCGATGCCTTTGGCCTAAGTGTGGCTCTAATTAGAAGCTTTTATTAAAACCCCAAATGTTGTTTATATTGATAAGATGTAAAACTAGGCCTATTCTAATGCAAAGACCCTAAAAGAAAGTGTACTTCTAGTGTGTTCTTATGTTTTAGTTAATAATTACAAAACTCAAACTCTTGCAGACACTTGTGGAAAAAATAGCATAAGAATCTTTTCCGCTGAGAAACACAGTCAATTCCTGTTCTTAGATCTTCTTATATGAGGAAAGTGTTAGGTAAAAATCTGCCACCATAATGGTATTCAGGGCAATCTATTCATGAGCCATTATTGTTTACAGGCTAATAACTGCTTCTCATTTTGGAAAATACATAATCACCTCTCTCTACCCATACGACGCTGTTGGTCTGGTCATTTTCTGACCAGGAACAAGTTTATCAGGCTAAAGCTCTGGAGGATGAATCTGCCTGATGACACACATGTTATCTGACAAATCCAGATTAACAGTAACATAACACTCGGGACAAACTAGTGTAACATAACAGTCCCAAGATATATCTTCCTTTGCTTCATATGAACACTGTAAACAAAGGCCCAAATTGAGTGTGCTCTCCAAAAGGGATCTTATATGCACTTAACTTTATCCTTTCCTGCATTTTGCCTTTAACCAATCCACCCTAATATGGTTTTTGAATATTTCACAAATACATGTTTGTAAAAGATGAAGTAAGACTAGTTTTTTCCTGCTTATCTCTACTTGTTTTTGGAAGATGTATTCAAAACAGAGAAAATTTGTTGATTTTATTATATAAATCTTTGCAGTTCAGTATGAATGAATGAATAAATAAAATCTCAATTGCCCCTAATGAAACCTGTCTTACACAGAGAGCAAAAAAAAAAAACGCAACAAAGGACTTCAATAAAACACATGACAGCACATAACATGAGAGTTAGCCAAGGATACAATAAATAAATAAAAAGTGGCCTCTATAGTATGGCCTCTATTGCATTTAATATGTCTCCTCAGCATGAAAAAGCATGAACTTGATATGAAGTCTCTGCGATGCCAGCGACAGCCTGAAACAGCTTGCTCCCAAAGGATCTACCAGTGTGACATCACACCATGGTTTGATCAGTAGTTTAAGATCATTGGAAGTCTAGTGCAGAGCAGAAACGATGCATTAAATGCAGAGTTGTTGACAACATGGCGCAGTGCAGCGTGAAACTGACCAGTTACCATAAAGCTGCCCTGTCAATCAATCATAGCGGACAGGGCCCACGAGGAGAAGGAGCCTTTAAGGGGCAGGAGCTCGAACAGAGCATCTTAAACAGAGAGATTACAACTGTTTCAAAGTACTCTTTAGATGAAAACTATATGTTTTTTTTAACGTAAGCATTTAGGGATGCACTCTAACAGTCATCAAAAATTACTATATAGATAAGAGCAAAGCCAAAATATGGGCTCTTCAATGCTAGACCATCCACTTCTACTGTTAGTCTTGCCTACTCTGACTGACAAAAAAAAATCTACCTTTTTTACTCTTATTATCTAAGACATTTTTCCCACAATATTGCCTTTTTGCCATGGTAAAAAAATGGTAGTCGACAGATATATTTAGCCACATTCCGAGTCAATAAAATCAACTCTGGCTTAAGGTTGTGTTTGTGTCTCTGACTGTGAATCTGCCGCGATCAGCTTTGGGATATTTATCAAGCTGAGAAAGCATAGGCAGCCATCTGTTGAAACAGCCACCTCATCGAAAAAAAAAAAAGTTTTCAGCGTCAACTCTTTGAAACTAAATGAGTGCTCTGATTTGACCTCATTTATAAGGAACAGAGATCTATAATTATCTGACGGAGGGTTGCGGAGGAGGTAGCAAGCAGGGAGGAAGGGACATATCTCTCAAAAGGGAGAAGTGACAAGCAGAAAACTACAATGAGGAGACCTCGTTTCATTTCAAGTGTCCTGATGTGGCTTCAACGCAGGCGAGGATGAATCTATTATGAGCTGCTCACCAGTCTTTTCTTTGATAGTGCCAAAAAAACAGTGAAACACATCAGTTGGTCACACATTAAAGGGTAAACCAGTGGAATTATAAGATAAGTCCAGCATTTTTAATATGTTTTGAGCATCACCAGGGGGGCAGTTTGAGTCCAGGAAATGCTCTTAAAATCTTAGTAGGTGATAAAATATTATATCAAATGTAATCCACAGAGTAAACACAGGATTAGTGAGAGGAAGTTTAAGTGGATTTAAAATAATACTATGGTCATCAAAAAGTAAAAAGTAAAAAGAGAAAAACTCCACCACTAGGGGGCTGTAAGCTTAACAACACAACTGACAATGAGTCAAGTTCAAAGTAAAAAGTTGGAGTGGCCCACAGTCACCTCCTTCATAGACTACTACTATTGAAATTGAGGATGCTCTTCAATAAGAAAAACAGTATTTCAGTTCAAAATTTCAAATAATGAGAAGGGAAAAAACATAAAAAAGGACTTACTTTCTGTGATCTCCTCACTAAATATTCTGGTATTGTTCTAAGTGTGAGTCATGTCCACTTTTTCCCTCACAATGTGAAATTTATCTGTGAAACAGAAACACTGGTTTGCGGTATATTAAATACACTGCAGGTGCACGAAGGAGACAGAGATCTCTTCTGAATTTGTCATTGTCTGGTTTTGCCATTATCTTACAAGCTTCTTGGAGGAAGGAATACTGGGTGACAGTACAGACATTAGGCAGAGAGAAATGGTCCATCACTGGTAAGCAGCACAAAATAAATGAGATACAGAAACAGAACGTCAACAGTAGCAGGTCCTGTTTACCTGTCCAGCAGGCTTTCCTGCATTTCTACATATTCTTACCACCATGATTAAACTTCCCATGAATGCCACTGTTAAGGACAAAAGTCCATTTTGACGACTAAAATCAAGAATTTCTCCTTCTTTGAAAACTTTTTTTTGAATTTTTTTTCACCCGAAAAAAACAAAGCAAACAAAGCAAACAAAAACAAATCAATTGACAATTCTTTATACCTTCACAGATAATATATCTCTACATTTAAAAGTATTATTCTCTGATACTAAGTTTCATTAGAGCTTATAAGAGAATGTTTGTTGTAAGACCACATTACTACAGTCTGCATTTTCATAATTTGCATATTACATGCACTTAACAATTAAATCTAACATTTTGCTTAATGTGTAAAAGATTGCACCTATTTGAGACGTGTGAAAAATTCACTTTGTTAAAAAAAAAAAAAAAACTTCATTTCTGTCCAGACTATGACATTAAAATTCAAACTGGATATATTTAACCTACCTTACCACTGATATTTTGTTGGAATATACCACTAAAATATCTAAAATATGTTAAAATAACATCAGTATTGAAGCACTTATCCTTTTCGGCGTTGCAGGGGGGTGGAGCCTAAATCTTAGCTAACATTGGATGAGAGGATCGTATACCCTAAACCAGTCACTATGCAATCACAGTGCCGCAAAGAATTACAGACAATTCTTCACACCCACACCTTTACATTTTAGAGTCACCAATTTACCTAACAAGTATGCTAAAGGTGTAACCGCAGTGTTCATAGAAAAAGCAGGCACAGGGAGAACATGCAAACATCACACAGACGTGCCCTCGCCCTAATAGGTAATCAAAACAGCAACCTTCTTGCAGAGAGAGATGCACGCTAATGGCCCTTTTCCACTAGCACGCCTTGGCCCTACTCTACTCGGCCCTACTCGATTTGCAGCATGTTTCCACTAACCTGTTACCTCCTAAAACAAGCTAGTTTTAGTACCTACTCCGCTCTGGTTCCAAGCGAGCTGAGTCGATACTAACAGATGACGTCACCGACTGCCGGCTACTGATTGGTCAAACAATGTCGTCATCGATGAGTCATTGAGCGCGACGACCTAGCATGCTAGTGGTAGCTACCATTAGCTTACCGTCATACGTCTTTTCTTTGCAGCTGGATTGCTCTCGTCCTCGGCTTCATCCTGTTGTGATAGCTTCCAAAACTCCTGTGCTTCTCAAGGGGTATTTCCTCTTGCCACCTGCAGCCTTCTTCCGCTTTCCTTTTTACTCAGTTTGTGACAAAAAGCCACAGATTGTTGTGTCACGCTCAAAATGACATCACCGCAGGGTCGCCCTAACCCCGTTGGGCCGGGCGACTGGGGCTAATGGAAAAGCAGCACAAGGCGAGTAGAGTAGAGTAGGGCTAATGGAAAAGGGCCACAACTTGTCTCACCACCATGCTGCAGTTTCAACTGATCTATGATCACAGAGCCGATCTATCAGCCAGAGCATCACCTACCGATGAATCCTCCTCCATCTTCAATTTGCTTATCAAGAGATTTATAAAGACCAGCTACCTCAGACAGCAACAGATACCAAGCTGCATGAGCAACTCCTTTTTCAGATTTAAAGGATTTTGATGGACAAAAAGCCTTGTGATGTATAATCAAGGTTCCAGCAATAGCAAACACGCATCACCATGTAGTGGTGACATAATAACATAACGATATATAACAAAACTTGAAGTAGGATGATATAGAAATATTTTTCATAGATAACTTATCTTCGAACTCACATTATTGTAAACATAAAATATGCTGTTTATAGTAAGACTTACAATATTTATACAAAGCATGTAAAACGCATAAACTTGGTGACAGACAACCTGACACTTCATACACCTGATGAAGATAATTCACTGGTCCATTTGGGCAAAGCCAATAGGAAATAGTTTTGGGAGGGCAGAATCATTCAAAAGCATATCCAGAAGAGGGTTGGATGACTGTTTTGTCAATCACATTCCTTACAGGCCAATCAGATGATGTAGTGAGTGCTGCGGCTGAAGTAAAGCACATAATAGATAGAGAGAAGATAGTAAATCAAAGTCTTAACAAAACCTGTCAGGAGCTGGGCAAAATATATTCACCACTGTGAAATGCTCTGTGTTGCTCTTTCTTTCATTCAATGAAGAAATGTTCAATTCTGAGAAAACTACCACAGTAGCAGGCAGCATTCATACCACGCTCCTCATGGGTAGCCGTTGTTTACTGGCTGGTAGTTAACTCTTGCTTTTTCACACTTATAGTTCCCACATCTGTACTTAAAAGATGCTGATTGGTCAATGTCTGCAGACTGAGGTCAACTGTTCCATGCTGAAGCTTTGTAAGTTGGATTACAGACATGGATTCAGGCAGATCCAGCTGCAATGCAAGCTTACCTGACAGAATTTAAACAAGACCTTTGTCATTCCACCCAGCAGGACCTTATGAGTGAATTGAAGTGAACTGGATTTCTAAGCAGAATAAATGCACTTGACAACCTAGGCAAAACCAGTTAATGATAATAATGTCTTACTTACTGACCTGACAACATTGTCCCTAAATCCCTCTGCTGATGAAATGCAAGAATCTGAGCAGAAATACTACACGTAAAAAAATGACAAAGAGAACAACTTTTGAGACAGAATTACACAGGAGAAAGCCTTAAATTAGACAGTATAGGGTTTTTCCACCTGTACCTGCTAAACACTGCTTGACTTCACTGGGTTTGGATACAGCATTTTTGATGAAAGTACACTTTCTGAGTACATCTTTAAGGTAAGCAGAGTCAGTATAGCAGCACTACACAAAACAACAGTGGCATTCTCACAAAAAAAGAAGAAATAGAAGTGACAGAGCTGCCAGCCTCCTCAGTTTGTGCCTTTTTCTCACAGCAAAGAGACAAGTTTTGTTCCAGAGGCCATTGTAAGCAGTAAAACAACATACTTTTAAAAGTAAAGGAAGTCATACAGCATAAAAGAGGCAATAACAGGGGGTTTAATTTTCTGAGTTGGATACTTCTGTGTCATTGTGGTGGTGATCATAACATTTCAGTCTCAGGTTGCTTGGTCCCTTGCTAAAGTGGATGCATAACACTGTGCCAGGTATTAGAGACGATACCTAATTGGAATCCATAGTAGAGCAGAGCCAAGTCCACTCAAGCCAATCCATCTATCCATCCATCGCCTTTACTGCTTATCCACTTTAGGGATGTGGGGGGCTGACATTGGGTAAGAGACTGCGTGCCTCCTGCACTGGTCATTAGATGACTGCAAGCCCACATCAAGAGAAAGACAACTCACATGCACACCTACATGCAGTTTAGAGTCACCAATTAACCTAAAAAGCACACTTTGGTCTGTGGTAGGAAACTATAGTGTCCAGAGAAGACTCCTTGCAGGCACGTGGAGAACATGCAAACTCAGAAAGGGACTGTCCTTTGTAGTGTCTCCACCTCATATTTTCAGCTCAGCTCAGCTCGCTTTCCAAAGGGGATGTTTAACCTCGTACTAAGTATCAGATAAAATTCCTAATGGAAAACCATGACATCAAAGCAGAGTTGAGTCTACACAAACCAATACCAGCTATCCATCCAGAGTACTCTGAGAAAACTCAAACATGCAAGGGGAACCAAGTCAATAACATCAAGTCAAAAAGCTCATCGCTAAACATCTACACTAAACCCTCTACATGCCACTTCTACAAGACAAAGCATAATTTTCCACCCTTACTGCTGAACATTTACCCTTTGATTTGGAAAATTAAGCTTTTTCCTTTCAAAGTTTTCCTACATAGAGTTTGACAAGGGAACTGTCAGTAAAATAAACACACAGAGGTTCACTGATTACTCAATTTAACACTTAGTGAGGCACTAATGCCTCCAACCCTTCAGCAGCTCAGTGCCCTGCAGCCACTGACTCTTGCAGTTAACATTAAACACGGTGTTCGTCAGCTATTGAAAGGAAAGCTTTGTGCACAGCATGCAGGGAGCTGATGAATGTAGACTTGTGGATTGTGCTGATCAAGCTTAATTGACTTATAATAGCTTTTCAACTCATGGGACTCAAACATGGTAACATTTTTATGGAGTTGTGAAGGTTTGATTTCCTAAAAAGCCTTACATGTAGAGCTATTTTATAAAATCATATGTTCCCATTCAATTACTCACATAAGACACGTGCTATGGAGAGGACGAAGCGTGATATTTTGCAAAGAAAACCAAAGCAGATTCCACACTGTATAGGGGATATGGTTTAGACTTAATATTCATGTAATCTACGAATAAAAGCATACAGCTCAACAGCACAAAAGCACAGCACATCCTCAAACACGTGGATCCTAAAATCAGAGCGACACTCATTTTGATGACTTTGGTCTCTCTTCTTTACATTACTGAATAATGTATCCCTCAAACTCTAGCCGTCAAAAAACACCCTGTTAATGTTCAATCTAAGTTATTGATTTAAAAGCCTGGAAATTTCCTTGTAGATTGCTTAAAAAACTGAGGAACGGCGCGTTTAGAGGTAGGAATGCCAAATATTAAACCTAAACAGCAGGGATCGTCTTGCAGCATGAAATATTAACTCACCTCTCACTTTGCATGCATAATTACGCTGATGCCACTTTGAGCAAACAGTGCAGCGCAAAAGAAGCTGACCATATGCCTGAATTGATCCATTAATTAACATAAACAGCATAAAATGAGTGCAAAAAATATACTCACCCCAGACAATTCATCTTTTCAGCTGTCACCCATTACTCAAAATAACAAACCTAAGCACTAAGTTGCATCATGACATCTCTGCTGCTTCTCAGAGCGGGGAATAAGATGTATGGTGGAACCTTGGTGCATGCAGGAGGCTGTCTTTACCAAATGTCAGGGGAAAACGGCCACCACACAGAAAGAGAGAGAGAGGGAAGAGAGAGAAGAGAGAGAGTGGGGAGCAGCTCGGGCTCTGAGCAGAATAATGAGAAGAAAATCCATGAGCCAAACACAGAGCCCCCTTCAGAGAGGGGGGGAAGAGAGTTGTGAGGCGGAGGGGGAGGGAACAAACAATACGGAAATAATGTTAAGGTTGTTTTTGGTGCCCATGCAAATAGATGTGTCCTTAATTATACCAAAAGAAGAAGGTGTTTGAATTATTTATGTTTAATTTAAGACAGGAAAACCACTATGTCAAAATCGACCCCATGCAGCCAGAAATTCTCCAAACAGTTAATAAAATAGGTGGGACATGCAGGGTAACTCATTATATGTCACCAAGCAAAACAAGATTGAGCAAAATGTACTGCATAATAGGATAAGAGGGGGTCAGTGTCGGTGTTGATGCCTGATAAAATAGTCCATCACAGCACTTTTTTTTTTTACTTTTTTTGTTCAAACTAACAAAATTAAATGATAGTTTTGCTACTCAGATAACTTTATATAGTTCATTTGCTGAAAATTAACTGCCGTGTTTTACTGTCCCCTTTGTTGGTTCAAGGAAAAAGGTGACAAAGGTGAAACAACAGGGACATTTGCACTGTCTGTCTTCTTTCTTACCTAGTAGTCAGCACAAAACTTTGCACAATTGAAACTTTAAAAAAGCAACTGTGTGAGTGCACACACTTAACTATCTGATTCGGCTTAAGCGATAACAAACATGGCTGCATTATTCTGTAGGGAGTTTTGTCAATGTGTTTGAGAATGGAAGTTCTAAAGCTCATGATATTTTGTTTTCACTGACACAGCTGTAGTAATAAACCATTTCAACGCAGCATACCTGACCCACCGGATGGACTTTCTAATATGTTTCACTCGTCCATTTGGGAAAGATCCAACAGAAAGTGTTTGGGAATGGGCATAACCTTTCAAAAGCATAACTGGCAGGTAAGTAGATGGTGGATCATTAAGTCAGTCATATTCATGACCTGACAATCAGGTAACGAGTAGGTGGGCGCTACTGATGTGGTGTAAAGGACAACAACCCACTTTATTAAACAAACTCTTGGCAAAGCATATTGTAAGTGGAGCGAACATACTGTTTCAATAGAGAAGTTTGTGTTACTGTTTGTTTATTTAATAAAAACTAGTCTAGATCTGATGAAACTGCTACTGAAGCTGCATCTATGTTGGTCTCTGTCTAAGCAGTCGCTTCCTGCGGTTGTCTTGCTCATAGCTCTCACCTCTTCCTGCTCTAAGACATGTTGATTGGGCCATGTAGCTTTGGGCTGCTCACAACAGTAGTAGATTTCAGCTTGGCAGGATGGATCTGCCTGATTATAGACGCTGAATCAGGCTCATCCATCTGCAGTGCAAGGTTAACATTATGCATAGCTGTGTGTTATAAGGCATGCCTCTGCCCTGTCTGAGGTCAGATAGGAATAAAAAAAAAGTTTTTAAGTTTATCAGCCCTAATATGCTGTTTTATTTCCAAAGAGTTAAAAACAACAGGTTCTAAACTTGGCAACAGAACAAGGGTCACCAGGCGATTTATCAAGGGATACTTGTTTGATGTAATGTTCCGAGTGATACTTGTTTTATAGTCTACCATAAAATAATTAATATAATGCATTTAATAAGCTACATATGACACAACATGTTTACTTCTTACTTCTGATCATTAATTATTGCCAATGATTAATCAATAACATGAGAACATTATACTTACACGCATATTTAACAATCCATTTATCTGTAAAGCTTAACTGATGTGTACAACAGCCACACTTTTGTGTTTTCTTTGGTAAAAGTGATTCTTTAAAAGCTTTAGTTGGCACTGGTGATGACAAAGGTTTGAGGGCAGCGCAACAACATAAAATTTATTTATGTACATTTAAGTCATGATAATAAAGACAGTTTTAAAATGTAACACACATATTCCATTTGTTGTTGTATTTTTTATTGATCTAAGTATGATTATTTGCAAAATAGGAAGTTAGAATTAAAAAGTAGCTGTTTATTTTAAGGTCTACAGTGGTAACATGGTCTTTTTAAAAAGTCCCTGTGGACCCATCAGAAGCTCCTGTTGACTATCCTGCTGCAAAATGACTATAAAAGAGTAGATACTGTAAGTCTACAACTCAAAAGGCAGCTCTGTAGAGTAAACTGTTTTCCTAACTGAATTGGAATGAGGAATAACAGGAAATAAAGTTTACATTTTATGCAAAATACACATTTCAGTAGTTTTTAAATTAAAAAAACTATGACCATAGCCCATCTTCAAACCCCCCAAAATGAGGGAAATCATGCCCCACTTGTGTGTGCACATAAAGAGCATTTGAACAATGTCCCCAAAAAATGTAATTAGGAGTTATGCCACCTCCCCTTGATGGCATCTCTAAGCCGAGGGTTTTTTCAGCCCCAGTGAGAGGAATATGTAAGGAACATGGCATGTGTGTGAGGCCACGGTAAACATTCGAGCTCAGAGCTGAAAACCAAATCTACATCCACTTTCTGAAAGGCATGGCCACACAGCTCATGGGAATTTAGACTGAAACAGCCTGTTCTGAGCAGGGCTAAAACAGAGGGGTTTACAGGCATTCACCCTTATGGTATACAAGAGGCCTGTGTCCACAGCTGTCATTTTTATTAATGATGTCTTTATTAGTGCTTTAAATCGTCTTAAATCATGGAAATGTCACCCAGAAAACATGCAGACAAAGAACAGAAATCACGGCCTTGCTTTAACAGCAGGCTGAGACTGCATTATATTTTCCTAGAAAATCCAAGTCACATCATTGTCTCTTCTACTGTTGGTGTAAACAAAGCAGATATCAGAAGCTCCATCCATTCTTCATATTGATTAGACATTGACAAGCATGAAGTTTTAATGGTTTTCAATAGAAAATGCTGGAGTAGACATTTGCTTTGTATCTAAATAAGGGCCTGTGATGCAAAAAACAGCAGCTGTGGACAAAGACATAAGTGACCATCTACATTGATTAATCATATCCAAACATATTAATACCCACTGACCCAGCAGGGGAGGCAAATTTGGGAAATCTGTGTTGCCTGACATATGCATGCACAAGACAGGCCTGAAACCTTAACCTGGTAATCGAAAAAAAAAACTCTCTTACTGATCAATATTTGCTGCATGACAGTTGAAAAAGAGATAATGAAATGTAAAGAATATGATAAAATAAGGTGTGACAGGATACAGCACCATCTAATCCAGTTCATACTCTGTTAGCCAGTTTGAAGAACAGTGGCACTGGCACAGGGTGGAAGAGGCTTGAATCTTGAAAGAAGGGTAGCCACACTGTCACAAAGTGTTAAAATGGTGCAAATACATCGGCATTGCTCAAATTACTAAATATTTCTGAATATTACTGAATATTTCATGGAGTTCAGACAGTGTACAGAAAATTACTTGCAATCTGTCGCAATTAAAACACAAAACTATGAAATACTGCTGGCCTATAGGAGTTATATTTTGTTTCAACCCGAGCCAGGACAACACTATATAAAAAGGAAACAACATTTTATTACAACTCTGATATAAATAACACTGAAAATAGGTGTATGAGTGCAGAAAGCCAGCATAGTAAGTGATTATAAAGGATTTATTGGCTGTACTTGTAGGTAAAGTGCAATCTGTGGGGTATTTGAGTGCCGGTTGTACTGGCAAAAGGACAACCAGAAAACTCTGGCTACCTGAACTGCTTTTTCTCTTGTAGTTCTCTGGCTTTACTCCATTCTCGTGGCTCCAGTTTTACCTCTTTTGGAGAGGCCTGTGGATGCAGAGCAGCATGGCCAAAGCTATTAAATGATGTTTTCATGGAGGGAGCACTCAACTAAATCTGTCTGTGGCTCATCATCACACACACCTTCATGCTGTGATCCCAGTCCATGCTGCCAATCCTTATTTACAGCTAAAAAACTCTGGGCTTAGAGACCTCCCTGTGTCAGTTTAGTCTCCCAGTTTCACTCACACTGATGGCCCTTTAAGTGACTGAGAGGGTCGGTGTGGATTTACCCCAGGGTGGCAGATGGAGCCCACCTAAGCCCGCAGAGTTGCCGTGAAATGACTGGCAGCAAGCAGGACCCCCTCTAATCCAAAGCCTATTTGTTAAATCATTATGTATTAAATCCTGACAGATTATTTTGCTTTTCACTGAGGACACGTGTAGGCTGTAATATCATGACTTTTAATACAATGGCAGTGAAATCTTGACTGTTTCCTATGTCCTTGGTGAAAAGCCTCATGGTAGAACGGCTTAAATTTATTAAGATATCCAGGGAGTATTTTGCTGTAATGCTGCTCCATTTAATCCTTAGCCTGCTGGAAATATTCTCACTTAAAATCTACAATAAATGACCTAATAGAAAAATAAACATTTTAAAAAAGATCAGAGAACAAACCAGCAGCAAGGGGTTTCAATACATACACTGCAAACAAATATTCAATGTCCTTGTTTAGAAGCTTCAAACCCTATGGATTTACAGTTTAAGGCAGTGTTACTCCTCTTTGCTCCACTCAGGAGACAAAGTGTTAAACATTTTTGCAAGAGCCACAATTTGAAACATGCCCTTCACCCAAAAAGCATTTGTCATCTACCAAGCTGAATCACAACACATATTTCAAAGCTCAATTTTAGTTCCAACTAGAAAAACACTCGGAGAGCGCAGACCTCTGCCAGCGCCACAGTCCTTAGCCATATTGTGATTTTGACCATAAATATTAGTCCTACCTTTATGTCATCGAAATATTTAGATTCCTTGACCATGAAAACATACCATTAGCAACTGGATTCATAATTACCTCCACCAAGGAGGTTATGTTTTCGTGAGAGTCTGTCTGTCTGTCTGTCTGTCTGTCTGTCTGTGAACAAAATAACTCAAGAAGTTATGGATGGATTTTGATGACATTTTCAGGAAATATTCAGCATGGGAAAAGGAAGAAGTGATACAATTTTGGTGTTGATCCGGATCCGCGTCTGGCCGCCATGATGAAAAATGTGATTTTTGTGAATAACTACTGAACTAAAATAGATATTATTATGAATCCAATTGCTAATGGTATGTTTTCATGGTCAAAGAATCTAAATATTTAGATGACATAAAGGTAGGACTAATATTTATGGTCAAAATCACAATATGGCTAAGGACTGTGGCGCTGGCAGAGGTCTGCGCTCTCCGAGTGCTTTTCTAGTGATATCTACTTTAGTTCAGTAGTTATTCACAGAAATCACATTTTTCGCCATGGCGGCCAGACGCCGATCTGGATCAACACCAAAATCGAATCAGTTCTTCCTTTTCCCATGCTGAACATTTCCATCCATTACTTTTTGAGTTATTTTGTTCACAGACAGATGGACAGACAGACAGACAAACAAACTCTCCTGAAAACATAACCTCCTTGGCGGAGGTAATTACTAAATATCAGATTCAAAGATGCAGATACAGACGTAATAGTTCACAGAAGCATTATCACAAATGTCACAATACAATTTAACATTACCAAAGCTATTTTCCTGCCTGAAAGTATTGAGTCAAGAACCATCTGGACATTTTGTAAATAATAAATTTTCATGAGTATCAGAAAAAGACCTAGCATAAATCAGGCTGGGGATTGTTTACTGCTTTATCTACTGATATCCTCATCGATTCTCAGTCATGGACGGACAAGACGACATCTGACCTGTTAAAAGCAAAGAAGATCCTCTGTTGTATAATTTATGATGTTATAATTACATGTACCTGACTTGACATTCCTGGATGTAAAACCTGCATGTGTGAATGCACACAGCAGGTTTGCACTCAGACTTTACCCTGAAGATTACCTTCTGTCATCATCACCAAAGCCTGTTTTATCCAAGTTTTTATTTTGATGATGCTGTTACATGAACATATTATGAGGCCACTTCATTTACCTTGGCCTGATTTTACCGACCATTTTACTGAGTCACACAAACACGTACTGTTTTGGCTCTAACATCGGTATTAATCAGCAGTGTGTTTTATTAAGTTCCTAATACAGCATAATATGAGTTTAAAAATGTCTAACTAGATCACTTGAAACCACATTAGGTGAGCCATAATTTCCAAGGCTTACTGTCACAGAGAAAACATGTCAAAGTAATATTAGAGTTTTGGAGCGCAGGCTGATATCCCCAGAAAACAACTAAAAACTAGTTTTAACAATGGTATAGGCAGCTTTGTTTTTTCCATTAAACATTACACTACACTATGTAATTTTACAGCAGGGAAGTAGGGTGTCTTTGAATGTCTCACTTGCATGTGAATGGTGATTATTCAAAAAGAAAATGAAACATAGTATAGCAGCAACTAGAGGCTTTGGAGCAAAAGAAAAAAAATACAGAAGATGTAAGTTTCTGTAGTCAAATTTGTTACATATTCGTTCAACTGAAACTGTTGGGAGTCAAATGAGAACATTATGGATATATTGTCAACAGATTCAGACAGAGGACATGAAGAGAAACAGAGAAGGTAAACATGAAAGAGGGCTCCTCCAGCAGAACTGAAATATGAAATACCCAAGGTACATAATTTGTTATGGGACTTAACAGAGTCAACGTTTGTTCTGTTAGAGGAGGGCTGCTTCTCTGATTTTCTCCCATTGTTTAAAAGAATGAACTAAAGGGCCAATATGACAGGCCCTTGGGGACATAATTAGAAGCAACACTTCAAATACAATCACATTTGCTCTCTTGTGCATTGAGGAGAGCAAACTAAGGATGCTCCAATTTATTGGTTTAAACATCAATATCTGCTGCTAAAAACTGAATCATTAGGAGATGAATGAATGTTAAAATAAAACACTGATGTCAGTAACTGATGCGTATGTGTTCATTTTGAAGCATTAGTTTAGAGCTGGCAAGCTGGAGGACCCAGCTGCTGATTCTGAGGAGAGTTTTTTAGGAGTATAATGCCACTTGTTGGATGAACTTGGATTTTTTTATGGCGTTACAGAAAATGTGACTTTGGAGTCATGCACCAATTCTAATGAAGACAAAGTGCACATTTTTGGTGAGAAAAAATGTAGGTGATAATGAAAGATAAATGACTGCAAAGAAGAGTTTAGATGCATCCTATTATGCTGGGTCAACAAACATGGAAAACTGCTTAGTCATGAAAAAAACATTAGTACTGGACTTTAAATTTTGATGACAAGTTATTACAAAACATCATATCCAATGTGCAACCTCACCTTATACTTAATTTAAAACTGTTCTCACAAGGAGCCTCCTAATTTAACATAATGGCAGTGTGTGCCAAAGCCTTTTAAATGTATCTGCTAATATTTGTAAACTTCAATAGTGCCCCTCTGTTGGCATGACCTTGTGACATTCCCTTGAGGTCATGGCCATCCTATCGCCAGCTGCTTGTCCCAGACTGTATAAGGCCGTCCTTTGTCCACACAGATAAAACCACAACTTACCTGATGCTGGAGATGAGCTGTCGATGCTCGTCAGTGGTGAGTATGTCGGGCAAGACCGAGGCCAACCACTCCACTTTCTTCTCAGCAGCGTACTGCTTCAGCACAGCGAAGAGTTTCTCTTTTACTTCAGGATCATCACCTAAAATTTGGTCCACCTGAGAGAGAGGAGAATGGTGTGTGAGTTTGAGAGTGGTCTGGGGACAAGAAATTCGGTTGCTTTACTGTAGTGGAAAGTTGTTGGTTCAAAACAGAAAATACCTGCTGCTCGAATTCTTTAATCTCCTGATGTGCTGCAGCTTGTTTTATAGTCAAAAGATTTTGTTCTTTTCATAGAAGACAAAATTTTCTGGATCTCTTCCTCATACATTTAACGATGGTGAGATGCAAACTGGTATCAGTAAAGTCATCAATATATTCTACAGTGTGTCACAAAATACTTTTGCAATACCAGTATCAACAGTTTAAGTATGGACGATGTATTTTCCTAGCCTTGCAGAGCAGACGGACCTGCCTGATTCTGAAATCATGCATCTCTGTCTTGCCAGCCTTCACTGTCCAGCGGTTTCACTCGGCTAAATGCTTAACGGCCCAATCAGGGAAGAGAGGCAGGAGCAGCGGGAGCAGCAGGTGTGACAACAGGAAGTGACTTGACAGGAAGTGAAGTCACTTCCTTTTGTACAAATAATGGAGGCTAATGTCCATAAGCCATCACGATTACTCAGTTATACTTGGCGAAAAATTCTGTCCTCATAAGTTTACTTAGTAGGGATTGTCTTTGGCAAGATTCATGTCCCATATAAGTGTTAAATGTTACATCTGTGTGGTATAATTAATGTGAAACAATAGTCTCAAGGTAGGTAAGCTATGGGCTAGCAGCCATTAGCCACTACGGCTAGCGGCTGTTTGCCGCTACGGCTGCCATAGCAGTGAACAATAGTTAGCAGCTAACAACAGTTAGCCACTATGGCTAACGGCCATTTACTGTTGTTTGCCCTTGTCAGCCATTAGCCGTAGCAGCTAATGGCTAACCGTTAGCCGCTACATTTAGCCACTATATATGCTACGTCATAGCAGCACTGCTTGATATGGATTGGTCTGCGATGAGTCAAACGATCATCCAACCACAAGCTGCTGTTGTATTTGAAGGTTCTGCCCCTGACAACATTCTCGTAGGGCTCCTTCCCAGATGGATTAGTAAAATATTATTAATACGGAACTGTCCATCTGGCATGTCAGGTAAGGATTTTCCAGCATTTTAAAATATGTTATTAAATACATGTGGCCACTTTCAGCACCACTTGCAGTACAGACAGTCCTACAATCTCTTGCTTTGACAGATCACTGATACATTCTAGCTCTTTATTATCCAAGATCGTCATTTCACTTGCTCCTAGATTGAGCATCTCAGCCTCCACAACCACTCAGTGTTGAATGATAAAAAATTGTAATAACCAAAAAGTTCTTTACCATAAAAGTCCCCAGTTGTTAAGATGTTTGAATGCTTTCATTGTGAAACAGCCATATCACTATAGCCTGTGTTTTGAATTAAAATTCAGCACAACAATTAGCTAAAACACATTAACACCCACCCATAACACTGTCATTCTCTGATCTTATTCACTGGCATGAGTGAAGCATCACAACACATGCTTGTTTTTGGAAGAAAGGAAGGACATGCAGCCCAATTTGATTTTGTAATTCTACAAATTAACAATGCCATAAAATAAAGAGTAAAGGCTATTTAATCCCCCTTCTCCAAGGCTTGAGTATTTATTGTGATTTTTGTAGCCAACTTCAAAAGGCAGACACAAATACAAGGTTTTCTAATAACATGGTGCAGAAACGTCACTTCCAAATACTAAAAACTCATCATAAAATATTCTTTTACCAGGAAGAGTTGAACATAAACCTTTATAAAAAAACAAAGAAGTTTCTAAATGACATTTCTATTGATTTGATAGAAAAACGTGTGCATGATTCTACATCAAAGAGATTAAAATGTCGAAAATAAGATTTTAGGGCCTTAATTAACTTGTCAACATACAGAAACAAAATTGAAATGTTTTGCATTTACCTTCTTGTTGAACTCCAGAGCTTTGTGTTTACGGTCCAGTCTCACCCCATCTCCCATCTGACTGTCCTCGATGCTGATGCTGTGTTTCTGCCTCTGTCCGAGACACAGCACCCCCAGACGAAGCGTTCTCCCCTGAGAGGCCTTAATAAGCGCTGCTGCTGTCTCGTGCTGCCTGACGGGGATACCGTTGACCTCCATGACGTAATCTCCAGCTCTCAAACCTGCTCGGCCAGCTGGAGAGCAAGGTGAGCAGTCTTCCACCAGCAGAGGGCAGTCTCCCACAATTGTGAACCCAAAACGACCGTCTGGACCTGGTATTATGTCCATCTGTAAAGCCAAGAAGTATTTTTCAGTTGTGTTATCATCAGTTGATTCATTATCATCTGCTTTAAGCTGCGATTGATTCTAAAGCTAAAAGACCTGCTGTATTCTTGACACCACCCCAATACTGGGCGGGATGTTCTTCTGAGTCTGTGCAATGGCCATGACAGCTTGGGGTCCCAGTGTTGACACATTGTGTCCCTCGATCTCCAGCACCTGGTCTCCAGCTTGTAATCCAGCAAGGTGGGCACTGCTGCCCTCCTCCACAGAGAGGATGTAGCTTGGTCCGGTCCCACCAAGCTGAAAACCAAAATCCTCAGGCCAGCCCTGATTGGTTGACGGCATACTGAGGACTAAAAAGGACAGGACAACAGCAGAAAAGGATTGAGTGTGTTTGTATAATTCCTTCAAAGTGCATTGAATACCATTAAATTTAGAGAAAGCAGCCAACCACATACTGTAAGTACAAGTTACTCTAGGTTTACGTCAGCAAAACTCAGCGGTTCAGTTTAACGCTAAAATAAAAATCATGTCTCTAAAGGCCTCTCATGCAGACTTTGTTTTTTGTAAACAAATAACAAAGGAAGAGTCAAAATTAGCCTGATCCATCTGGGCAACAGCAGAAAGAAGGGGATTTCTAATCATGTCCAGGCCAAATGGATCCTGCAGTAGGAGAGTGCAACTACCACATCACAAAGTTCAAACTGTGAGCCAGCTTTTAAGTAAACATTTGCCCAAACATGTAGGAAGAGGAGTACGATATATTCTTTCAGTCAAAAATGCTTTCAGTGATTTTATTTGTTCTTTAGTAAAAGCAGAAAACATTGTCCACTTCTGATCAAAGTGCTACTGAAGCAGTTGCAGATACTAGTCTCTCTACTAGCATAAGGATAACACTGTCATCAGGTTCATGGCTCCTGCCTTTTCTTCCTAAAAGTATGTTAATAGTGGAGGGCCTCTGTAGACCATATGAAATTGCTCCAGCTTGCAGCTTTGGAAGATGGATTTGCCTGATTTCAGAAAATAAATCAGGTCACACCTTGCTGTGCTGCAGTGTCAACGCACGGTAAAATTAAAAACTTTAATATGATACCAGAAAAAAAAAAATAGCCCTATATATATTAAAGGTCCCATATTTTACCCCTGTTCAACAAGGTAACACTGGTCCCAGATGTCCCAAGAAAATATTTTGTTAAGTCTCACCTAAAAATACCCTCAGATATTAGATTTAGGAATCTGTATAAGGGGGGGTTGTATGGACTCTAGTCGAATAAATCCTTATGAGATCTGAGCAAGCCCCTAAAAGGAAGTAAAGGGGCTTTGGCTTTCAGGGGATTTTTTCTATTACCTACATGCTTTATGTTTAATCATGTACTGGTATGCTGATGCCAGCTGCAAAACAAATTTCCAATAATAATAATAAAGTTGAAGTTAAAGGGTTGTGCTCAAATGTTTACTTTGGCTGCACAGATATGTTTACACAAATTATTTCTACTAGAACAATCCGTGGGATGAACGAACGCCTGGCTCAAGGAGTTTCTCCAATCTAGGGCATCTAACGGCATATCCCATGACTTCATAATGAGAATTTTTTTCATTCAAAATGTTAAAGCTCACATTTTTGAGAGGTTTATATCCTTGCAGTACAAATGGATCGCCTGAGTTAATGTCTGTAATCATGCAGATCCATCTTGCCAAGCATCAATCTACAATGGCTGTAAACACCCAAAGCGGTACAGCCCAATCAGCGTCCTTTGAATCAAGAAGAGGTGGGAGCTTGGAGCGAGACAACAGCCGGAAGTGACTGCTCCAGAGATTAGCATAGATGCTAACAGCTTCAGTAGCAGCTTTATCAGATCTAGACTGCATTTTCTTATGAACGAAAGAACACTATAAATTACTCAATAGAAAAGACATTTTTGTTCCATTTACAATCACTTTTGCCAAAAGGTTGTTTTACAAAGTGGCTCATGATCTGTCCTTCAAGTTGCGGCAGTTGCGCCCGCCTACTGCATTATCTGATTGGCCCATAATGACCGTGAATTACAGAATGATCATCCAATCAGCTGTCAGGTATACTTTTGAAAGGTTCTGCCCATTCCCAAACAATTTCTATGGACTAGTTGAACACATTGAATGGTCTGGTGTGTCAGGTTAGAGGTTTTGAACAGGCCATAGGCATATTTTTGTATAAAACCATTAAAAGTGTATTTTGCCTAATATGGGATGTTAAAAGCATGCTCAACACTGTGGCCACAAAAGTCTTTTCCTGAATACGAATAGTTGTTTAGTCAAAATATACAAAGTCCCGAACACGGCCTTGCAAAATAATACATTGGCTGCATTTCCATAGACTTATTTTTTTAAGTAATCAACACTCTTACATATCATATACATTGAAAAGGACAGAACCATTGCATAATAAATGTTATTTCAGTTGTATAGAAAAGTACAGAAACTTCTCGGCTGTCAGTCATATTTGAACCAGTGGTGAGGGATGGTACAGTTCACAATAAGTCAGTAACAATCAAAAAAGTAGGGTAGCCCTCATGGCTCATTAGTTCCACCCACATTTCAAAATGCTGACAACTTGCTTTTGCAATTCAAAAAGCAATCTGCTATCAGTGGGCGCTAGGCCTAGCATTGCACTAATTGATGGTCAAATGGAGTATAGAACAATGACATACACAACTGTTTCCTTATAAAAACAGCCATATTGATATAAACAATGATATCTTACTTTGTCATTGGTTAAGTACTTCAGTATGTCTTAAAATCTTGTGTTATTGCCCAACCCCAAAACCACATTTTCCAGTCGAAGGCGCAAGTTTCTCACTTACCCACTGAGGCCAATACTTTCAAGTCTAGAGACATTGCAAAAAGCCCTTGGATCATATTATCCTCTGCAAGCTGCAATCATATCCCTCCTTATCCATGCGCCTCTCTTCTTCCTATCTGCTATCTCTACTGTCTCAAGTATTACTTTCCAGTGCAGCTCTGTAACCCTCCACCTCGATCCATGTCACCCTGTCAAGTCCCTGACCTGGTTCACTCAAGAAAGAGCCAATCAAATTAAGGCGCTGCAGAGATTGTGACCTTAATTAGCTTGAGAGGTGGAAAGGTCATCCAGACATCTTTTTTTTAATTCATTGCACATGAAGGACTGTCCCCTTGAATGGTGGTTATGTAACAAAGTAAGACAGAAGACACCACTGACGACACTTCTAAACCTCACTTCAGTGCGATCACACAAGGTTAACTCACAAATAAAGAGGCACTTGTGGCGTTTAAGGCCAGACTTGACTGACATATTAAAGGAAGGATGTGATCCAGATGTGACAGCTTTTGAAAACATATCTAATATGGCTGAAACAGATTTAAAACATATTCACATGTTGGTTTTGGGCTAAATATAATCATGTGTAAGCCCTCCAACACAGCTGGAAGCTAAATATATCCCCCAGCAGGATTCACACAGCTGACAAAGCCGATGACAGACTTACAGAAATCTTTGGATGGATACCGAGAGCCCCGTTTGCTCTGCCGAAAAGAGTATCTGCCTTTTTTATGTTGCAGAAACTTCTTCATCTTGAATGTCAAATAGCAGGCGGCCTTGCTGGCAGCCTTATATCCAATCACTCTTCTTGATGTGGTGTTAAAAAAACAGCAAACTCCTCCCTGATAACCCCCAGAAGTCAAACAGAGAGGGTAGACGAGTGAAAACACTGCCCCATTCTTCCTCCTTGAAACCCCGGCAGTGTCCTCATGAGCAAAGGGTGAGTGTGCATGAGAAGCAAGCGCAGTCTCTCAGCGAGTGTGTCAAGGAGTTAGTCCTGCGCCTCATCCCTGATTCATCCCGGGGCCGGCCTGCTCGCACAGTGTTAATCAGAAAACTGGGACGCATGCACCCGCCGCACCTCGGTTCCTTAATAATTCTCTCTCCAAAAAGGGTATTGTGAGGCCTCATTTTTCTATAAATACACCAATGTGTCTTTTTTCCTCCTCCTCCTCCTCTGTTGGCTAGGTGGCTCTCCAAGGGACCACTGCTGGCCCAGAATCACTGCATCAATGCAAAGAAGGCTGATGAGTACTAATTGGAGCGTCTGCTTGACCGGCAACCTCTTGTCCATGTGTGAGCACACAGCATTGTTAAGTCTATTGAGAAGGAGCAGGGGATATCTCCGACTTCAGTAGGATTAGTAGGATTATAAGCTGTATCTTTGGAGCACCTCCACCCCTCTGAAAAATACTACAGGATCCCACACTCACCTGCCTGAAGAATACATACATGAGGACACAAAAGCTACGACAGACAGACTGTGTATGCTCGTAAATGGACTTATATAGCATTTTTCTGGTTGTCTGACTGCTCAAAGCATTTTTACACCACAGGTCAGGACACAACTACACATTCACATACCACATTCATGTTAACCAGTATTATTAAATAAACCAAACTCTATGCTTTTATGTACATTTAAACTTTTAATCGTTACTGATGCCACAGTGGGATTATAGGGGTTAAGTGTCTTGCCTTTGGTAACATGGACATGTGACTGCAGGAGCTGGGGATGGAAACCCATCCTTCCCATTGCAGGACAAGCTTTGTTATCACCGGTTCACAGCCAGACATTAGACAGACTGTATAACAGAATGGAGGGTAACCATTCACCATATAGATGGTGCAAAAGCCATATAAGTTAAACTTGTTTCTAACATGCATTCAGTTCAATTCATCAAGTTCAAGCAGCTGTATTGGCATGTATGGGCATCGATAAAACATTTCAGTACAATTAAAGTATGCTTTCTGTAAGCATGTAGATAAATCAACGTTTTAGCTCTTAAAATAGCATATGATTTTGATTTTACTGTTACTGTTAAAACTATATTTTGCGTATGATGAAGGTATCATCTAAAAACACTGCTTTCAGTTATTTCTATATATTGTTATCAATATCAATATCAGCCAAAATAAGTTTTGGAATGTCAGCATTCAGCATATCAGCCAAAATCCAATATTATATATGTCATTAATATCAATCCCTTTAAACATTTTAAATGTACAAATATTCTGATACTTTTTGATACCAAATTTTACAAAGACGCAAATTTGTCATGCTAAAGGTTCATAGAACTTAGAATTGAAAGGTTAAGAAACTCCAGCTATGGGTGGCACAAGCTCTGCGTAAGTCCAGATGTTACCTGGTATTAACTTCTTTTTTAAATGTTACAGCTGATGCTAGTTGGTATAAAGTCCTAACATGTGATTTTTGTGGTGCACTGATCTGAAAAGTGCAGATGCAGAAGAGTAGATGGTTCTAGTGGTTGTATGATGTTGACAGTGCATTTACTGTTGATGCATTTCATCCATCTAGAGTGCATGATAAATTTGCTTTCACTACTGTTTTCTATCAGCAGAGAAAAATTCAACAATAAAATACTATTAAAAGATCTTATGTTACTGGTGCCTGGCATCACAATTTCTATTTCACTCTGGCTGTATATAAAGGGTGCAGGATTTAGTGATCAACAAATCATACCATTTGAACACAATTTTCACACATTCCCTGGCTGTGTATAAATCAGTAACATAAACAGCTGTTAGTCTATTATGAAATAATTTGGCACAAGAGGTAGCACTGCATAAGCATTTAATTTTAAAATAATTTTCCTGAAGCACTCACTACCAGAGTAGGAAAGAAAATACATTTCTACATTCAGTATTATGACAGCAGTCGTTTAAATGGATATTGATAATGTGAAGTCGATAAAAAAGTCCCCTCTTTCAATTAAGTTTAGTCTGATTTACAATTCAGTACTTAAGAATAATTCTCTTATTCTAGCTTTTGCTTTAGTTCATGTTTGAGTTTTAAATATAAGGACTGAGAGCAGTTTTTGATAAAAAAAAAAAACAAAATAAAACAAAACATTGCAAGCCATGATAAACTCACTAAAGTATCAAAATTCTTCCAGACAAATGATCGAGGCAGTAGGAAATCAAAACAGAGCTCACAGCAGGAATCATTTTGTAGATAAATTAGTGTAAGTTGAAGACGGCTTTAACTAAATGCTGATGTTGCTGCATTTTATTGCTGTGCATTATATTTATTTTTTTATGGTATGCTGCCAGTTCCTCGATTTCCCTTATGTGAATCAACAACAAGTATTTTATCCTAAGTTTGCCTTAAAATTAAACTAAAATGAAATGATCCTGCATTTTGTAGTTATTGTCAAAAGATTTGTATTCATTTAATTTCAATGACCTTTACAAACAAACCGGCTTTTCCCTCATGTCATCAGATTCTTCACATGTCTGTGATGACTGTTGTCTGCATCAATGGCTAAAGACAGACACTCTGGAGGCTCAAAGTAGGTCTCTTTTTAGCTCCCTTAAGTTTGACTGGGCAGAGACTTGATAGTTTGATGTTGTAATATTCGGTTTAAGCACAACAGTCATGGTTGATCCACTGTCAAATAAATAATTAAACAAAAGTTTTAGCTTTAAACAGACATAGTTCACTTCAGTCAAATTCTCCTCCAAAGTCCATCACTCATGACAACAAAACCAACATTTAATGGATCATTGAGTATGATACAAGAGTAATTCAACTAACCAATAAAAAAATAAAACTGCTCCTTGATGAAATTAAAGTACATTTCACCTATCTAAAATGTATATATAATTTGGATGTTTCATTGATTCATGTCATAAGTGTAGGAAGCAAAATTTCTTATTTCCATAATAAGAGTAGCTGCTACAGTACATCGAACCTGGACATGAATTAAAAAGTATTTTGAACACTTCTCCAACCAAAACCTGAATTGCAAATATAGTCGTCAAATTGCAGGAGACTGTATTTAAGACATAAAGAGTATTGTAGTATACATCACTCAGGCATAGCAGTGAAGCTACGTCTTCATACCTTTTTAAACAGCCTCCATAGATGTACCTGCAGGGCTCCTGAGTAAAGCTCCTCTCTCCAGCCCTGTGAGCGGTAATATGAGTGCTGGGCCATGTCCGCAACCAGATCCAACAGGTGTGCTGTGATGCCTCAGTGTATTATGGATGGCTTTAACAAAGGGAAAACTGTACTTAGTTACAGCGAGTTAGTTATTTATGTGGACACTGAGGCCTCAATGTTTAAAACAGTGGAGATCACTAGAGGGGATCAATAAAGGTTTGCTGCAGAAAAAGTGTGCTCTTGAATATAATAAAATGATCGCTTGCTAGAGGTGTAACAAGACATTTTGATATAATCAAAAGACAATATGTTAGGACAATTTCAATTTAACATGAGAAGAAAGCAGAACTTGATACTGTTCTTAACCAGTAGATGGTAGTATCAGCTTTTGGCTTCTTCTGTTTGTTATTTACAGCATTAGAAGACGTAAAAATGAAGCCGAACAGAGTTGGGCATTCAAGAACTAGCAATATATTGAGGTTTTAGGATATATAATTGTATTTTCAGGTCAGATAAAGTTATGGACATTAAGAAGTCTACTATGTATGGAAACCTCTTGTACCTGTTCAGGGTCTCACTGGGACAGAGCCTATCCCAGATGAGACTGGGCAAGAGGCAGAGTCCACGCTGGACTGGCCACCAGCTAATATCAGGGCTGAAACACAGAGACAACACATACTCACACCTGAGGCCAAAAACTACAAAAACATGTTTCATTTTGTCCAGTCCTGTCCTGTCCTGAGAAAAGACACAGACCCCCTAGACTCAAGGGACCAGACTGGCAACCGTTTTGCTGTGAGGCACCAGCACTTCTTGCTGCACCGCCATAAAGACATTATTATTTTTATTCATTAAACTCATAAACATTTTTTCAAGACCTCTATCCAATATGCATTTTTTGTTTTTAATTGTTAAAGTCTGCAGACTGTCTAAACTGCAACACTGTCCAATCTGGTGTTACCCTGGCACCTCAGCAGTGCCACTCATATTTTCAAATGTTGCCAATGTATTAGTACTAATAACTTATGTACTTTTTGATACCAATATTAATTAAAAGTGAAATATTATCAGTAGGGATGGGAATTGATAAGATTTTATTGATACCAATGCTGTTAACGATCCTGCTAATCGATCCAATTCTTTAACGATTCCCTTATCAATTCCAGCAAATTTTGCATGTGGGCAAATCGTCAGATTTTCAGTGGCAACAATTCCAAACATACATCACAGTATAGATAACTGCTTCTGCAAGTTGCTGGTGTTACTTTCCACTCACTTAAGGTTGTGCAATAGGTGGAATTAAAATTAAGCCAAAATTTTGACGCTTCTGAACCCTGTCAATTGAATGGAATTGATAAGGGAATTGATAAGCAAAAAGATTAATGATATCGATTCTTTGATGGAGCTGTGAACGATTCTCAACTGGAATTGGTTTTCGATTCCCATCCCTAATTATCAGTTTAAACTACGTATATTTGGGGTAGGCGAAAAAAAACTACTCAAATAGAAATTGTGCCATATTTTTGTAAAATGTTGCCTGTTTTTGAAGGGGTTTGTCTATGAAATGAGAAAATCTCCAATAATGACAAGAGTGACTAATCTGATGCTGTGAAGTCCTAGTAATATCATCCACTACCTAAAAAAACAAAAATATAATGATTTATTTTAATTTGTAGAATTAAAACCGATGATTCATGTAATTACCAATACAAAGTTCTTCTTACATTGGCATTAGAATAAATCAAGGGTTTCCTCCCCCTCCTCCCTGCAGCAGCCTGGGCAGGTTACAGCCCATCAGCTACGTCAATGCTACGGAAGTAGCATGTTTGTGGACACTATGTGGAGCTGGTGGCCGTGGCAGAAATGAAACTAACTACGCTGGCGTGGGATAAAAAGTGAAAGGCAGCTATGTGAGGGCTCGACACGACGGTGAGGCTGAAATCACTGTGTACTTGACGATAAAGCTGGAAGAGATGTGCCAGATTTGTTAGCGTTAGCTGCTGACGTAGTTAGCATGCTAACAGAAACTTGTTCATCGTCAGAATGACAAATAATGTTTTAAATTACTTGAATATCAGAACAGTGTTTGAATTGCGTGGTTGTCATTTTCTTTTACACTCGGTAGTAATAACCGTCTGGGCTGTGATTGTGTTGTTTTCTACCCGTCAGTGCTAACTTTGACCCGTACACACCTGTTGTTGTGTGCCCTGCAGGCTCCAGCTGAGAGATGGATTTCCTCACCCTGTTTGCCATCTACGTCGTGGTTGTGCTCACATGTATGTTTTTAGTCTGCAAATACTCAGGCCAGCAGCAAACTCCGTTTAATATCCTCTTCAACGCTACTATAAAGGTGAGGAGGATTGTTTTTCATGTACTGACACTAAACGACGCTTGATGGCGCTGTTGCACTGTGTTATATTTTCCATTCATTCATTCATTTTCTATACCCCTTATCTCTTTCGGGGTCGAGGTATATTATAATTTGTTATATAATATGTGATATCATATTATATTTTCTTGTATTATAAACTTTAAACTGAGGGTTTCATACATTTCTTACCTTCTGACACGCCAATTACCAAAAACAGAATCTGAAGTGTATTTATAATATTTAGAACAGCTTTTTGAATATTGGCAACAAAATACTATAATTCTGCAGTTATTTACTTTATGAGCTAACCTAAAAAAAGAAAAATATGTATTGCTGATATTATCATATAGACTGCAACATACTATGCAATAATACAATACAATAATAACTCCTCACTGGGGGGAGGAGGAGTAACAGGAAGACTGAGGACGGGAAGGAGTAGCAGCAGTAGTAGTTGTAGTTGTAGTAGCAGTAGTAGTAGCCAGCCAATAGCCATATTATATTTTGTTTGTATTTATTTTGTTTGTATTTATTTTTGTAGTATGTATATATATATATATATATATATATATATATATATATATATATATATATATATATATATATATATATATATATGTATATATATATATGTATATATATGTATATATATGTATATATATATATATATATATATATATATATATATATATATATATATATATATATATATGTATATATATATATATGTATATATATATATATGTATATATATATATATATATATTTATATATATATATATATATATATGTATATATATATATATATATATATATATATATATATATATATATATATATATATATATATATATATATATATATATATATATATATATATATATATATATATATATATATATATATATATATATATATATATATATATATATATATATATATATATATATATATATTTATATATATATCCTGTGTTGTTTTATACCTTGTATAAGTCAATGCTACTGGAACCTTAATTTCCCTGAAGGAGCCTTTCCAAGGGATAAATAAAGTTCTAAATAATATAATATAATATCCAATATACTTAACTGCATTTGTACTGTATATATATTTAATATTGAATATATTAGAGCTCTTACCTATTTTTTCTGTATTTAAAATCACTTAACAGAATATTAAAATGTAACTATGCACAAATCAGGTATAACTTTTTAAATAACAGACCTGTACAGAACAAACTGATGCATTTGAATGAGACACGAGATACTTTTACCCTAATGAAAGGGTCAGTGCTTAGTGAAGAGACACTTTACCCCATCTACATTAATTTCTGAGGAGTTACCTAATCAACTACATGGCCCTTCACTGCCACAGTATTAGTACCTTCAATT
This sequence comes from Scarus forsteni, assembly GCA_036419115.1. Taxonomy (NCBI): domain Eukaryota; kingdom Metazoa; phylum Chordata; class Actinopteri; order Labriformes; family Labridae; genus Scarus; species Scarus forsteni. The sequence continues at coordinate 5,878,164 of JAZDUH010000043.1, forward strand.
GACCCAGGCTCCGTACATGCAGTTTAGATGTAGTGGCAATGCCGATGCTATCTACTCTACCACATGGCCTTATGCCAACCCTCCAGCTCCACTGCATAGACTAACGAGCAGCAGGAGCCAGAACATCACTGAGATGATCAGATGGGGACCTCCCGTGTTGTCATCCAAAATCCTGGTGTCCCAGAGCCCCATTACGATCCAGAAATTAAAGCATATAATGTAACACATGGCTGTAAAAATTCCCAGGGCACCTGGACTTGTCTCAAGGCACACCAGCATGCCCCGTCACATTGAGAACATCTAGATAACACGTCAACAGCAACTCAGATCTGTTTTTGATTTCTTCACAGGTTGTTGCTCCATTTACACCGTCATGGCTTCAAAGGTTTACACAGTGGAGCTTGCACAAATTATTTCATCAAAGGTTTGTTTTTACCGTCTTTGGAGAAATACAGACTACACTTTGAAATATTTTATTTCTGCACTCCTCTGATGAACCAAAATCAGTCCGTAATATTTTGTGGCTGAATTGTTAGTATATCCATATTGTTTATGTATATAAATAAATAACTGTTACAATACCTGGAAAAAAAAAACTTCAAATTTGGCACAGAATAATTAATGATAATTATTAATTATAATCCCTCCTTAAGACCCACCTTTTCTCCCTGGCTTTTGATGCACAGTAGTTGGCGATTTTACTATTGTTATTTACTTTTTATTTTGATTTTACCTTGATTGCTTCTTCTGCGTTTTTATTTCATTCTATTTGGTTTTATGTCTTTTAACTTGTTCCTTGTCTTTGAGAATTCTTTTACCTATGTTTTATGTCTATTCTTTTATCTCGTATTTTATTTATTCTCCTGTACAGCACTTTGTTTCAACTATGGTTGATTTTTAAAGCGCTTAACAAATAAAGTTGGATTGGATTGGATTGGATTGGATAATGTTATTATCATGTTATTAAATACATGATTGACACACACCCAAGAAATACAACACTGGCTGTTGTTTTTGTCTTGAAACATTGCAGAAAATCTCAATTTGTGAACTGTAAAATAGGAGAAATGATTCTCATGTGCATTTTTTTTTCAAAATAATACAATTATTAGTATTATTTAAGTGTGGTGCATACCAAAATTATATACAAGTAATTAATTTTGGTCACAGTTTTAACATGTAAAGGGCAACATTTAGTTCAAAACCCTCACTCATAGCACTTCCACCTACTTTCCATATGTTGTCTAACATATTAATGCAAATTAGGAAGTGTGCTTGAGTTTTACTGGAATGTAGGGCATTTAAATAAATAATAAATGACCAACAGTAGATAACTTTTTTTCAAGGTTTTGATATACTTGTAGAACAGGTGTCAGTATTACTTGATTCTGAGTTAAAACATTGGATAAACAACAATGTTCTCTTTCAGACTACAATCATTTTAGATAATCTATCAAGCAAGATTTTTTTAAACAACCACATCAACAGATACTACATCACTGTGAACAGTATGGTCATCCTCCTATATCATTTGAACACTGTATATTTCCTATTGTCCTGTGAAATAGTCATGCTTCTTTGTATTTGATTTTGGTGTTAATAATGTATTTTTATCATAGGAACAACATGTTCATCTATGTGCACATCCTGCTGGAGGGAGCAGTTTATGCAGAGTTCACCTACGAGGTTTTTGGCTTCTGCAGGGAGATGGACACCTCTCTGACCAGCCTGTCCGTGCCTTACATTCTGCTTCTTATCAAGTCCTACCTCTTCTACCTCTGCATAAAGAGTGATCCAGGTTCATTTCATTTTAGATGTATTTAATACATGCATCATTTTTATTTGCTACAATGAAGATATATTCCTTGCTTCCTTGCCTTGCGGGAGATTTTATTTCATAGTGGCATCTGTCTCGTAATTAAGGATGTTAGTAAAATAATATCAAACTCCCTCCATACTTGACAAAATGTAGAGACCATTGATTGATTAGGGGGCTGCATGAGGTCCAGGGGTTACCAGGGGCCTGTCCCTGACTCAGGTGCTTGGCTGTGATTTTAAAAGTCTAGTTTTGTATGCGTAAAGGGTTTTCATTCAGACTGTCTTATCAACTTTCTCTATTACGCCCTTTCAGGCACAGTTACAAAGAAGAAACTAGCTGCCCAGCTAAAGGTCTATCCTTATGACATGAGGCTGTTTCATCCTGGGGTCTCATGTCCAACTTGCCAGCTTGTCAAACCTGCTCGCTCTAAACACTGCAGTGAGTACTAATGCACTAATACATGTGTGAAACACTAAGTATAAATTCACAAATTTAATTTAGTAAACATTTTGATACCTCCTTCAGGATTTGACCACACTAAAGGGAGTAAGCAGAAATTTGTTTTTTCAGGGCTGTGTGACAGGTGTGTGCAGCGTTTTGACCACCACTGTGTCTGGGTGAACAACTGCATCGGTGCTCAGAACACGCGATACTTCCTGCTTTACCTCTTCAGTGTGTGTGCCATGGCAGGAGACATCGCCCTCCTTACAGGAGACATGCTCCTCCATGCTGTGCTGCGATCGGGGCTTCTGTCCGCCAGCTATATAGACGAGAATGGAGAGCAGCAGCCTGCAGGATTTATGTTTGTTGTACAGGTGAGACAGGTGTGGTGTGGTCAACCTTGCTTGAATGTCAGTTTTAGGTGTTGTATACAAAAGTACATTCACTTCATGTGTGAAGGCTGTGCACTGAAAAACCTTTACTGATGACCTGCAGGCAGAACTCACTCACCTGCCTGCTGTGTTCTGTAACAGTTAATGCATTGTTTCCATGGCTGCAAGCAGTTTATTTACATACATCAGCCTTTCTCTGAGGATTGCTTTTGTGCTATTTGCAGTAAGACCGCTGGCTATGCTAATGATTTAGGCAAATTTGTTGTGACAAGCAGGTTTCTTGTAATTTTGCCAGGAAAGATTTGAATAGCTGGGTTGTCTTCAGAATGAAAAGAGATAATCAGTGTTGGGCAAGTTACTTCAAAAATGTAATGCTATATTTATTACTTGTTACTGTTATTTCAAAGTAATTAGTTACATTATAATATTACTGTATTTGAAATGTAAGGCATTACACTATTATCACATTACTTTTAAGTTACTCATGGCAAAATAACAGGAAATATGGATTTGGCATTCTAAATGAAGCTCATGCTCAAAAGCTCATTACACATCCAGTGGAAGGTGATGTAGTGGCTATCTGACTGAGTTCAGCTTAAGGCTAAAAACAGTAGAATATAATAGCCACATTGGTGGCTCACTGCACAATACAAGAAACAATCATAGCAAAAATAAAGCAAAGGTTAAATTCTGGTAAACTGCATTCGAGATGCTGTAACTGTAGGTCTAGGGGTGGACTTTTCTGCTTTGCTGATGTTACAGAATATTTGATGAATTTGTATTTAAACAAAAAAAATACACCTCTTTATTTTGGGTAAAATTAAAATGCATTGTAACTTGCATTGCTGATATTTGTTCCGATTAAAATTGTACCGTTTTTTTGTAATGCCTTACATTACAAATTTACAGCAAAAAGCAATGCATGACAGAAATCATATTACTTTTGTAATACATTACTCAGAACACTGACGATAATTGATGCCGAGTCAGATCTGCTATTTTAATATTAGGACCCAAGCATTAGCAAGAATAGCTACAGCAATGCTGCAGCTAATGAGGATCCTAATAAACTAAACTAATTGGAATTGGACGTTTCTATCAAAATTCTGCAATATAAGTTCTGTCTTTATATTTGTGTGTATTTCTAGATATTAAAGTTGTATCCTTTTTTCCACACACTGGCAAACCCTTATCGGGATATAGTATTCATTTAGAGTGAAACTATCCTCTTGCTCTGTAAAACAAAACTCGTCCATGATAGCAACTATGTATCATCCCCAAGCCTGAAAAATAGTTTCCTGGTGACCTTAAATTTATTGGTACAGTCATATCAACATGTATTAACACTTACCAGGTTTTATCTTTTATAGAAAACAAACCTTTGAAGTGATGATGAATTTCTGAGAGTTTTTTCCCAAATCATTGATGTAAATGTTGGTGGCCCACTCCAATTTGACAGCAGTTTTTCTTTTTTTATTATAATAGTCTGATAGGCATTTTTAAAAAGGTAAAATGGGACCAAATAAGGAGTCATTTGGGTGTATAGAGACTGACTGTTTGTATAGAGCCAATAAAATGGATCTCTGAATAGACAGAGTTTATATTACCACTAGTCAGGCTGCAGAAGTTCAGTTGGCAACACTTTTTGCTTATGTAGGGACTACTACAGATTAGGTCAGTTGATGGAGTTTTTGTTAATGCGTGTCAGTGTGCACTAACTGTTAAAAAACTATTGATTTGGCACAATAACAGTAAAAACAAACAAAGAAAACACTCCAACGACTTTTGCTTGGTAACCAAACGCCACGTTAGGTGTTTGAACAAGACTTAAACAATACTGTATGCATTTTGTCACATTGAAACTGGCTAATTTTTCTTTTGTCTGTCATCTCTCAACAGCATTTGTTCTTGACATTTCCCCGGATCATCTTCATGCTTGGATTTCTGGTTTTTGTCTTTCTTCTCCTGGCTGGTTACGCCCTCTTCCATTCCTACCTTGCTCTTGTCAACCAGACCTCCAATGAATGGTATAAAAGTCGAGGATTTGTTTGTCAGCACTGCCATCCGCCCACAACAGCTGACAGTCTCTGTGATCCAGCCCCAGACCACTCTAAGAGATACTTCTACAGCAAAGGGATACTCCGAAACCTGGGAGAGGTTTTCTTCACTTTACAACCTGTGCAGAAAAAAGACAATTAAGAAAAAAAACTCAGCCCTCTATGTTGTTATGCTGCATTTGTTATATCATTCCCTCGGGATTTATTGTCCCAAAGAACTGCTCAAGACTGAACAAAAAAGTTTACTTCAGCATTTTCTTGAAGGTTTCTGGTATCCATCCACAAATTACAAGGAATACTGCTCCACATTTTGAATCCCTGGTGAATCAAATCACTGTCCATTAATTAAATACTATGACAGAAAACTCTGGAAGTCTTATTCAGCTTTTTCTTTTCCAAACTGACAGCTTATTTCCTACTGATGAGAGACAATGCTTTTAGTGATTGTAATGGCTCAAGGTCCCATTTTAGTTTTTTTTTTTTAATAAAGTATTTTTTCTTTAAGGCAAAGGATTTATTTGTGTTGAGGGGGATATACTGCCAGCAGGAGAGTCTTACACTGATAAAATATACATTCTGCCAACTTAAGGTGCAGAACATAAGAGAAGTGAATGAAACCAAATATTTATCTGAAGTTACGCTGCAACACAACAGTGGGTTCAGTAGAATATTTTATGGTTGTAACTTTAAAAATGTTTGACTTGAGAGCATATTTTACCATATTTATTTTGTTTAACCAAAGCTTTCATGAGTTTTTGGTTGCTTGCCTGATTACGAGTTGTAAGGTCCTGTGAGGAAGTTGGGTGAAAATTAATATGGATGTGGTGTTTATGACCCTCCAATGCAAATAAAACTGTTAGCTTGACTACATCATGTGATTACTTTGGAGTCAGACATAATTAAAGAAAAACAGAGACTGGCAGGTCGCTAGGACCAGTCCAGGGTGGGATAGGCTCAAGCCCCTTGCAGACCTGAAAGGGTTAAGTGGTATTGCTAATAGATTAAATCCATCCTTCTCAGTTGGAAGAAATTTATGTTCCTCAAAACACTTTTGGAAACACAATTTGATCATTTCTCTCCATTTGATAATTCCAATTCTTGTTGTATTTTAAATAATTTGAGAGCCGGATTCGTCATCTTTTCAACAAGACACAACATCAAGCATTTGTGGAATAGTGTTGTGTTACTAAGAGTTGTTACTAAGTGTTGTGTTACTCAAGACCAATCTTGGTCTTGAGACCACATTTTAAAGGTCTTGGTCTTGTCTCGGACTCAAGAGCATTTTGACTTGGTCTTGCCTCGGTCTCGGGACTGGCCTGACTCCGTCAAGACCGATCAAGACCAGCACTGATCTGCTGTTCTTCAACATCATTAATGTTAACAAGGAGGAACACTTGATAAAACAACAAAAAGCTCCAATTCATGTGCTATTTCCCCCTGTGATGACTGCAACCTTCCCAGTGTTGTAACTGCAGGACACCTGATGGTGCAGTCCATTGATGGTCTTGGCCCAGTCTTGGCTCGTCTCAGTCTTGGTCTCAACTCCCAAAAGTCTTGGTCTTGTCTTGGTCTCGGTGCATTCTGGTCTCGGGCAAGTCTCTGTCTCAGATAGTGAGGTCTTGAGCACAACACTATTGTGAAATGAGGGGGACTGGAGCCTATCCCAGCTGTCATTGAACAAAAGGTGGGGTACACCTTGAACCTGTCACCAGTCAATCACAGGGCCACATAGAGAGACAGACAACCAGTCACGCTCACACTCATTTAAGGGCAGTTCAGAGTCTAATTAACCCAATGAGCATGTTTTTGCTCATTAGGACCTTCTTGCTGTTGGGCGTGTGCAAGACCTGCTGCGCCACCGTGCGGCCCCACTGTGAGGATTTTGTTTGTAAATTTAATATGAAGTGTACTTAAACAAAACTCAGTGGCAATCAAAGTGATCCTACAAAGCATTGTGAACATGGTAAAATGAATGTTGCTTTATGACAATAGAATACCCATCCCTCCACTTTTTATCGATGATACGAATTTTATAGATAAAAGATGTGCTAACAAAATTACACAAGGGGCCCTCAAGTCTGATGTCTTTCCTTTAACACCAAAAAGGTAATCTGTTAAAAGATTATCCTAAATTAATCTGAACCAAAATAAGAACCAGATATCTCACTCTACTGTTACCACCAAAAGCTAAAGAAACACATTTTAAAACCTTTAATGACATCTATCCCTCTAATGACTTTCTGAGACAAGGATAGTGTTGTCACTCAAGATCATTAATGTGAATAAGGAGGAACACTCGGTATGACAACAAAAAGCTTCAATTAATTTGTTATTTCCCCTGTGATGACTGCAACCTTCCCAGTGTTGTGACTGAGGGACACCCCCCTTAACTGTTCAACCTTGTCATGGTTTTAAAAATTGATTTTGATGGTCTCGGTCTTGGTCTCAACTCCCAAAAGTCTTGGTCTTGCTTGGTCTTGCTCTCAGATAGTGTGGTCTTGAGCACAACACTAGACAAGGATTCAACATTAATAAAAAAAGTGTTTTCTATGACTCTGGCATTAAGACTTTAGAACACTTGTTTTAACTGCATTTAGTCTTGGGGAGCATTTTAAGACAGGATATCTGAAAAAGACACCCACTTGCTCAAGCTGGCATACAAAGATATTACAACACAAAACAAAAAACGAGAAATGACACCTCAATTTTTATTGCCAAACAATTTATCCACAGATGCAGATTCAAGAAGAGTCACACAGTTTTTTGTTTACATGGATAAAGAACTTAAAAAAAAATTGAAAAGTGTCAAAACCACACAAGCATTGTTAATGAGAAACTGAATGTGTCATTAGACCTCTGACTTTTTTTTTTTTTTTTTTTTAGATTTTTTTAATTATTATTTTTAAGCAAATATTCTGTAGCTGTTATGTTCAGTCTAAAAATGATTTTCTCAGGGGCAATCTTTTGATTGTTTGTTGCCAGTTTTTGATGTTATTAAAGTTGAAAAAAAAAAAAAAAAACTGAGTTCGTATTTCCGGTGTCGCTGTCCCTTTAAGCCGGTACGGAAGTGTCAGCGGAATTGATGTAACTCTCTGTGAAAGGTCAGGGTTTTACCGCTGGTGACTTACCAAGCTCTTGCTCAACGAAACCGGTCTTGTATGCAGTTCTTTACATTTCTTCGTGTAGATTTGGGCATCATACAGTCAGAATTGTCTAACTATCTGGCAGCTAAAGCTAACTCTCGCTAACTCTAGCGTGGTGTAACGTTCACGGACCGTCCTGTTGGTGTTCATTTCAAATTTGACAGCACCTTAGGAGGAAGTTTGGCCACTCTGCTCTAATGTCTGGGTCAAAATGTACAAGACTTGGGGGTCCTCTGGTGAAGCAGGTGCTGGACTCGGTGGACAGCGTCCTATTTGACTGTGATGGGGTCATTTGGAGGGGGGACCAGGCCATATCTGGAGCCCCCCAGGTCATAAACCTGCTCAAAAAGAACGGCAAAAAGGTCTTCTTCGTCACCAACAACAGCACCAAGACGAGGAAGATGTACGCCGACAAAATGACCACCCTGGGCTTTGACGCCAAGGAGGAGGAGGTGTTTGGGACCGCGTACTGCACCGCCATGTACCTGAAGACGGTGTGCAAGCTGGAGGGGAAGGTGTACCTGGTCGGCAGTAACGCCATGAAGCAGGAGCTGGAGGCTGTGGGGATCCAGCAGACCGGAGTGGGACCAGACCTGATCTCTGGGAAGCAACTGGACTGGGCTAACGTGCCTCTGGATCCAGATGTGAAGGCGGTGGTGGTGGGCTTTGATGAACATTTCAGCTACATGAAGCTGAACAGAGCCCTGCAGTATCTGAGCCAGCCTGGATGTCTGTTTGTGGGGACCAACAGAGACACGAGGCTACCTCTGGAGGGGGGCAAAGCTGTGCCAGGTAGGTCAGCCCCCTCACTCATAACAAGGCTTAACAAAGATGAACACACAGGTGGAAGTGAAGCTCATACACAACCTAGGGAAAGCTCGAATATTTAATATGCCAATAAGTCCAAACTCATTTACACTGATGTCAGTGCAGTCCAACACCTGCTCTATGGACATGACCACAGGCTGCTGGATCTAGTCAACTAGAAAAGCTTTGTGATAAAACAATTGAAACATTCCCCAGATTTTGCATTATAACGATGACCAGTTGGTATTTAATGAACCCAAAGTGTGCCAACAGGATGTCCCCCTCACCATGACACCACCACCATCCTGAACTGTCCATGCAAAGCAGGATGGATGCTTACTTTCACGTTGTGTTGCCAAATTCCAACCCTACCATCTGAGTGTTTAAGACAGAAATGGAGAATAATCAGAGCAGGCAGCATTTTGTCCAGTTTTGGTAAACCACTGTAAATTTTAGGCACAGTTTCCTGTTCTTAGCTGACAGGAGGGGTGCCAGGTGTAGCTCATGTGCTTTAAAATACATTGTGTGTGTTGTTAGAAAAGGTCTTCTGTATGCATTGATACCTTTCTTTCATTTCAATCCTCTTAGTATTCTACTCTGACCTGTTACCAATGAAGCACTTTTCATAGAGAATTACTGCTCACTGGATAGTTTCTCTTTTGGGGTCCATTCAGTGTAAACCCTAAAGCTGGTTGTGCGTGAAAATTCCAGTAGATCAGCAGTTTCTATAATACTCAAACACTTCCTCCTCATTCTTCAGCTGGATTTGAGCTTCAAAAGGTCACTGTAATCATGTCTTTATACAAAAGTGCAATGAATTGCTGCCAGGACACTATATGTAATGATAATAATAATAATAATAATAATAATGATATTGATAATAATGATAATAATACCTTTTCATGCTCAAGATAACATGTTACAACAAAGAAGGTGGAATGTTTTGTCAGAAAAGCAGAATCAGCTAATAATTGCTTTAAAAGCTGGTTATTTGTGCCAGAATAATAACAATTATTATAGTTTATTCAAGGAAATAATAATAATGCCCCCACAGTTACTATTAAAAACATATTATGCACAATTAAATCCAAAATAATTAGATACTAACTTTTAATCTCTGAATGTCTACCGATAAGAAAAAAGTAGTTTTTGAGTTTGGCAGAATAAAACACAGATTTTCTCTTTTTTTTTCTGTTCTATTTTTTATTTTATTTTAAACTTTTTTTTTAACAACAAGACTGTCACATCCAAAGAAACAATTTAAATCCTGTTTGGAAGAGACTAGAGGTGTTGAGAAATATCGCTATCGCAATATATCACGATATTTTGACTCCTGATATAACATTGATATTTCAAATCTTAGTATCAATATTTTTTGTAAAAATAAAAACTCATATTTTATCAGAGTTGGAAATAAAATACAACTTATAAAGATGTATGCACAGGTTTTTTTTCATGCACTATTCAGTTCAGACAGTGACAAGAGAAATATGTGACTTTTTTTTTAGCTTACTGTTGTGCTGTCAGTAACTCAAAGCACTTTGTTCTTCATGTGTTTGATTACAGTTTGAGCTGCACTACAGGTTAGGATGATTTCAACACTTTGCTTGAGGGAAAACAAGAACAATTTCTTTGCAGCATCAGTTTAATTGACTTGATGCACTCTGTGTTAAGTGTATGTATGTAACGCTGCATTTGACATATTTCAATAACAATAACGATAAAATGGAAAAGTTACATATTCACTGTCTCTAGGTTTTTCCCATGGATGTATTATAAGAACTGGATAGCGTGGCTCCGCCTTCTACCATGTAACGGATTTCAAGCCAAAATATCCTCCGTCAGGGCGCCGCCATTGTGCAGCCAGTAGAGAATTTGGGCCATAATCTGGACGCAGCTGTCGTAAACGGTCGCAACACTCCGCAGCATACGCTGTACACAATCATTGTGAAGCTGCCGTAAACCGCGGTTATTTTTAAAGTCTAATAACTTATAAAAAAGAAACTTTTCAGAAAAAGAGGACTTGGAAAAAACGCAGCCCAATAATACTTTCATATCACCACAGCATACAGGTGGGAGAAATATTTCTACGAGGTGTATTAATTTTTTGAAGTTTCACTTCGGCCCGTCCAGATGAATGGGAGAGACGGAGATTTGACCTATACTGCAGCCAGTCACCAGGGGGAGCAGTTTTCGTGGAGGCTTCAATTTGAGCCCAGTGTCACGGCGTCCATGTTTTTTACAGTCTATGGTTTTTCCTAGTCTACTGTAGAATATCACAATATATCACAATATTGTGATATCGTGATATATCGTGATATTATTGTATCATGACCAAAGTATCGTGATACGTATGGAATCGTGAGGCTCTTGCCAATACACATCCCTAGAAGAGACGCTGTAGTCTTTACAAGAAATGTGTATTTTTTTTTAACATTTTTAAAAGCCCAGTCATGGTCCAATTTAGTTTAAAGTTAGTGTTGGAAAAAAATGCCACTGTGCATTAATGCAGTATAGAGGTGTGAAAAGATGCAATTTCTGATGTTAGAAAACAAGAAATGATTCATCACTGTATGCCTAAGATTTCTGTTTTAGCTTAAGTGGAACAGAAACAGATATCAGGATTGTTTTGTTTTTTTCCTTTTAGTATTGAAGCCTAAAACTCAAGCTCCATGAAAACATGATTGTCCAAAGAGGGAAAAAAATGCCCTTTTTATTGTTGTTATCAAGCTTTCTGCTATCATTCCGTCAATATTGAATGTTCTGTTCTTTGTTCTGTACCATTTTATCATGGTCTTGAGTCACAGTTTTCTATTCTCTCTGCTCTCTGACGAGACCAAACATGTACCTATGAAATGAAGAGAGACTTCCAACGTTTGTGGAATTTATTATATAACGAGTTTGCTCTGGGTTAAACACTCCAGCTAAAAAAATTGTGACTTTTACCGGATGTAGGAACTGCAGTGCATTAAATCACCCTACCTTAAAAAAAAACAGTTCAGTGATTTGTTTACTTTTTTTTTTTTCAAGGTTAGCTTTTGGGCATTTTTATGCCTTTATTAACAGGAGGGAGAAATATTGAATATTTTGGGAGAGGGGGTGAGAGAGAGAGAGAGTTGGGGGAGATACTGTGCAAACTGGCCACAGGCTGGATTTGAACCCGGGCCAGCAGGAGCATGTACAGTATATATGAGCTGTGTCTGGCTGTTCATCACTCTGCTAAACCTAAACATTTCTTAAAAGGAGGAAGAACTTTCCTGTGTGGACGAAGGCAGCAAAATGAAACAGTTTTAGACCATCAGTCTTAAAATTGAACTTGACCTTATTCTAACAGAAACTATCCTACAATGACCATTCCACAGAGATATTTTGGGTTCTGAGCATTTGTTGTTTTTAGTAAGTAATGCAGATTTTCTCTCTCGCTGACCTCAGGCACAGGCTGCCTCCTGAAAGCTGTGGAGACGGCAGCCCAGCGCCAGGCAGAGACGGTCGGCAAGCCAAACCACTTCATGTTCGAATGCGTCGCCTCCCAGTATGGCGTGGACCGTGAGCGCTGCCTGATGGTGGGCGACCGTCTTGACACAGACATCATGCTGGGCTCCAACTGCGGGCTGAAGACCCTCCTCACCCTCACAGGAGTGAGCACTGTGGCAGACGCAGAGGCACACGAGAAGAGTGGCTGTGCAGAGAGGAAGGGGATGGTGCCGGATTATTATGTGGACAGTATCGCAGATCTTCTCCCGGCTCTGCAGGGATGAAAGTGGCACATGTCAGGCTCAGTTAGTTAAAGGGGATGCCTCAATATGATCTGTAAGAGCTAGCACGACCATCTGCAACAACATTAATTCTTTTTATTGTTTCAAAACTTCTGTAGAGAGGAGGTGTCGATCTGAATGCAGAAACAGCCAAGGTTACTTTTTCTGCACAATGACTGATGTACCTAACAGTGAAAAGAAGGGAAGAGAGGCAACTTACAACTTTGCTGACATGGGGTGCCAAATCCTCACATACCACAAGTTTCTCACAGGAGTTAATCGATCAACGTTAGTACTGTTTTCCTTTCAACAACATTACGGTATCGCAACTAGCTGCTGTGAGACAGAGGACACAAAGACTCTTGTTCATCTGCCTAAAATAAATATAAAAACTTCTATTTTGACATACTATTAGTGATTTTATTTTCAATATATTCAATTAATGATCAATAAGCCAATATTATCTCAGTGTTATGTGTTTCTTAAGATTAGACTGATGTTCCTCTTTGGAGAAGTAGTAGGGTACTTTTTTGTCCTTTTGTGCGATGCATTGTCTTCTGAGTCAATGACACAAACTCAAAAAGGGAAATGAACAACTAAAATGTTCAGTTTCTGTTCACATTTTGCATTAACATCTGTGATAACCGACCAGATATTAAGTAGATGTCCTTAAAGCAAGAAGCAACACCCTTGAAAATGTTATGTGTTTGTACGTGTGTAGAGCGACCACAAGTATCAGTCTGTGCTCCAGTGGTCACGTCTGCCTTGGGTCCTGCGCCTGCTGGTGACATCACATAACGTGTTTTACAAGTTTTACTAAATAGGGCTTACGATATACATTTTCTCTCGTGATTAAAATGTGCAGTATGAACTTTCTTTTAACGGTAAATGTTTCTAATTTAAATATATAAAATATGTTCATATTTATCTGTTGTGTGCATAATTTTTCCAGCTTTACTTTATGTTAACACAGACGTGCACACTAAAAATGAAACTTTTGTCTTAACTTGAGAGAAAGCTAACATGAATGTAATGATTTGACATGTTGAATCCATCTGAGGCTGAAACTGATGTTAATAACTTTAATTTACAGGAGCTTCTCTGCTATCTGTAATATCCAGAAAACTCTAAAATCTGTACAATTCCAAAAACACAACATTTATGGACAAAAACATTCTCAGGATCATTTTCTGCATCAGCAGATGTAGGACCCTGAGCAGAGGACATCAAGTACCTTCATTGGCAATGCTAATATAATGTGGAAAATGAATGCTTACATAATAAAAGTTTATTGGCAGCCTGGCCAGCCTTTTTTCCCTTTAATTAAATTAGCATTATGTTAACAATAAACTGTCTCTAGCCTCTTAGCTCATGGCTTATTTGCATCTGTTCATCAGTATAGCAAGTGACTCCACTGAACATAGCATGCAGATACACCAAGTCACGAGCTAAGAAGCTTGCAGTGACTTTTAACAGCTTTTCTTCCTCATTTTTCCATAAATATACATCTAAAAGAAATTGAAATTCTGCTTAGCTCAAAGTAATACTGCGTTCCATTAACCTCAGAACTGGGAAGAGGGAAGTGGGAGTGACGTCATCTCCGAGCTATCAGCGTTCCAGTTAGTCAGGAAAAAATACATGCTGATCTACCAAGCTATTGTTAGCCGTTGTTAGCACACCCTGCGTTGTAGTTCACAAATGCCTCATGAGGAATGTCATTATCACTATGGCAGTATTTCTATAAATTCTATAGATTCTAGATTCTATAAGTTGAACAATACTGTGTATACAGCTAATTTAGTGTGACATACTTGTCAGAAGTGCTAATATATGGATTATTACAGGAGCTTAATAACAGTTTACACTGGGGGCAGCCATCTTTGATTATCAACTCGGGGTGATGAGGTTCCCCCGACTTCCCAGTAGGAAATTCCGACCTCAGGGGGCGTTCCAGCTGCAGTTTCCTACTCAGAACTCAGAAATTTTGACTTCCAACTACAACTGGAATACACCATAAATACTTAAGTGCTTGATGGCTGAGCTGCCTAACAAGTGGCTTCAATGTTGATGCAAAGTGTGGAAGTAAAGTGCAGTGGATTATGTACCAGTCAACACTGGTGTTAATGCAAAATATAAACAGGATCTGTTTGAGGTTTACCGCTCCATTCTAAAGTGCTGTATAACAGATGGAGTAAAGGGCTCTGACGCACTGAACTGCTCTGACTTGAGCTCTCTCTGTTTTGTGTATCTTATGCACTCTACTGTAAGTGTTGTCTTGTGCAGTGACATTCATGGGATGGTGCAATGATATCTTTGTCTTATTTTGCTACCTTAAACAGGTGAATAACATCCTGGCATTCATGTTATTGCAGGTGCTCTGTTCTTCTCTGATCCATCTCTCTTTTATTTGTCCAAACACTGGAAGCACTACTTAACTCTGTAATAAAACACAAAGTGTCTTCACCAAACCTGCTCTCTGTGGATTTTTAATTCAAAGTCATGTGCTTGCAGTCACCTTGGACAGTCATCAGTAAGACAGTCGAATCCCTTATCTCTCACCCGATGAGAGCTGTCCAAACTCAGCTACCTCACCTCTTTGTCCATTGTCAAGGGAGGGTAGGTAGTTCTTCTCGTTTTAGTGTGGGTGGGGGGGCTTGCAATGAAAGGCTGGATAATGTTGGGGTGTATTATGACAGGGAAGACTTAAAAAGGCAGGAAATTGCAGACCTGAGTATGAAGTTTGGCAAGATTTTTATGGGTGCAGTTTTTGGAATGAAACAAGGAGCCGTAGCAAGGGGGTGGATGAAGAGGGTCTGGTAGGGGAGGGGAGGGGGTCTGCACTGACAAAGAGAATCTGGTCAGGTGCACAGAGTCTCATTCTCCCTGGTCATGACCGCAACCCTGAGCCGAGAGCAGAGAGCAGGGAGCAGACCGAGCGAGGAGCCGTGATGGGACACAGGATGGTTAAGTGCTGGAAACATTCAGACGGCAGTTTGGAGGAGGCACAGTGCACGGTAAGGACAGAGACTGACGACGACTGGGTGTTAGATTTACCACAAGCCCTCAGTGACTGACATGCTAAACTTTATGCAGATGATACTGTTTTATATACATCCAAACCTGATGTATTACAAATGAGATTCTCTGTGGGTGATACTTTACAAGACTGTTTTTTTTTTAACTTGCATCACAATTACATTATAGCTTCTTTTTCAGCAATCTTCAGTAGTTATCATGCTCAAATTTATATAAATAAAACTGTCTTATATATGTCCAAACCCATTTTATCAGTTTCTCCACAGTCTAATTTTAAAACTTTAAATAGTTATTTTTTGATAATGCCAAATGGGACTTAAATATTAGTTGTTTTTACCTAAAATGTTCACTATCTGTGAAGTTGACTCTAAATCTGAGGTTCACTCTGGTCCAAAAATATCAATTGTACGCTTTTATTGTTTGTAAATGTAAATGTAAATGTTCTTTATTTATACAGCCCTTTACAACAACCCTTTCGGTGAACCAAAGTGCTTTACAATAGGTGGAAAGAAGCAATAAATAAAACAAAATAAACAGAAGCAATAACAGCAATAAAAACAATAAAAGCAATGAAAAGAATAAAGCAATAAGAGCCAATAAAATACAATAAAATAAAGTAAAACAGAGTAAAAGTAAAAGTGTCACCACACTACTGGGTATTAAAAGCCATCCTAAATAAATATGTCTTCAGTTTAGATTTGAAAAGGCCCAGGTCAGAAATGAGATGCATGTTTGCTGACATTGGAGGGAACTTTTGAATTCAACTTTCAATAATTGTAATATTCATCTTAATGCAGATGATGTTGTCTAATTACATCTAAGCCTCTCTCCAGTTCAACGTGAACATCTCAAATGATTGTTTCCGTTTTTCACTAATCTTTAGTGACTGAGATGTTCTCAGTAATGTTGGTGGTACCTGATTTGTCCCGTTATTTTCTCTATTGTGACTTTAACATTTTAGGATTTTTTTTTTGGTTATTTAGGATGGGGCTAAATAAGCTCAATCCAGTCTGTTATACCACTTATCTTTAGTCATAAAGGTCATAGTATCAACCTTAGGGATCTCCACATCTAGTGTTAGTGCTGTCTCCATATTTTACTGTAGTTTGATCCACTTTATAACTTCATTTGGGTCTGCTTACACTCTTTGATATCAATGGTCGCCTGGGTTGTCATGTAGTTGTGTTTTTTTTGTTCACTAATTGTAGGTTACATCCAAATGGGTTGCCTTTTATTTTCTACTTATGTCTTACTCAGTGGTGGATAAAGTACACAGCTTGATTACTTTGGCCAAAGTAAAGATACTTCTGATCAAATTACACTCTAATACCAAAGTTGCTTGGTCAAGTTTTTACTCAAGCAGTGGTTCTCAAATGTTCACTGCTGAGCCTTGGAGAGAGTCTAAGTGTGCCTTAAAAAATACAGCCATGTGCCAATAACACAACTGATTAATAACTTTTAAATTCACTTTAAATAATAATGGTTGATCAACTTTGTTAATTATCACCTCATGCAGTTCTACAGATGCATTTAATATTTTCACAGGCATTTGTTTATAAATCTATTTGTGGAAAAGACTGATAATATACAAATTTGACATGCTGTGAGATTTTGCCTGGGTTTCAAGGGTGCTTTCGGAAAAATACATGTAAAAACTACTGACTTCAAGTATTCATTAATTTCCTTAAAGAATACAAAGATTAGATATATATTCTGTTACATACATTTGTAATGAAATAATTCAAATAATTTAACTTACTGTTCATACATTTCCATATCTGCAGATTAAAAAAACAGAACAATAAATGGGGATAATCAAACAAATAATAAGCGTAGTAAAGTTTAAAAAATATGATAATAGTCTGTCAAATGTTGTGGAAAAAAGTGATGAGTTTTCCCCAAAACTACACTTCATAAAAAAATAGACTATAAAGTACAGGATATGGATAAATGTGCTTATTACTGGCAACTAATGGTAATGACTTTTTTAGTTTTAGTAATTCAATTAATTGATATCTAACTTAAAGGAAAAGTTCGGTTCCTGCAGCTTTTACATTGTTTATAGAATGAAGAACAACAATATACTCACCCAGAAGGCTTTCCTGATGCAAACGGTGCTTCGGGAGATATTTAGATCCAAAATCGAGCAGCGGACACCGATATCATGATAGACCGTAGGGCATAGATCGCCGCTCCTAAAAACTGCATTAATCGTTCAAAAACTCATGTTTTTCACCGATATTCCATCATGATTTGCTCCGAAAGGACCGCCATTGCAGCCTGTGTCTCTCCACACAGCGCTGTGTGGCTGAACTAACCTCTGAACTGACGAGCTGTTTACATGCTCTTTGCGCATGCGCAGTACTCTCTGGAGCGTTGCGGTCGCTTCCTTATCTGTGTATCTCTCTACTGTGGCTCCAAACTGTAAGGACGTCCATCATATTCAAAGTCCTCCTCCACAACATCTTCATCCCATAGACATTCGTCCTTTTTGCACAAAACTGGAAGAAGAAAGTTGATTTGTAGCTGCCGATCTTCCCCTGAAACAATGAGCCGCACTGCGCATGCGCGAAGAGCATGTAAACAGCTCGTCAGTTCAGAGGTTAGTTCAGCCACACAGCGCTGTGTGGAGAGACACAGGCTGCAATGGCGGTCCTTTCGGAGCAAATCATGATGGAATATCGGTGAAAAATATGAGTTTTTGGACGATTAATGCAGTTTTTAGGAGCGGCGATCTATGCCCTACGGGCTACCATTATATCGGTGTCCGCTGCTCGATTTTGGATCTAAATATCTCCCGAAGCACCGTTTGCATCAGGAAAGCCTTCTGGGTGAGTATATTGTTCTACTTCATTCTATAAACAATGTAAAAGCTGCAGGAACCGAACTTTTCCTTTAAGATTTGTTTGGGACTCTACAAACCTAAAAAACTAACATGTTCTTGTTTCTTTGACGTGTCTTCAGGATGGGGGCTCTGCAGCATCACCCCAGTTCTACTGTCCACACAAAGCGTTCTGGTTCAGTCTCTCTGCAGCTCTGCTCATCGCCATCATAGCCCTCAGTGTATCCATGCACCTCAGGCTGCCTCAGGCTCACTCACGGGTAAGAAAAACAACTGACACTGCATAATAAAGTAAGTGAGAGAGTATTTTTAACCTGACAGAACACTGGTGTGTGTCTGTTTTGCAGTCTTCACAGATTGTTCGAATTACAGCTGCAGATCAGACTGGCGTTCTCATCAACCAATCAGCTGTTGTGGACCAGAGGAATGACCTGGTGACTATTTCAGTGACCTCACCAGCAAATCAGACATCAACTGTGCTCTTTGATATCAAACATGTAAGTCACAGCAGGAGTCTCTGTGTCTGGCCTATCTGACTCTGAAAGATTGAATAAACAATTGTGTGCTGTTGTGTTTCAGGGTTTGATATGTTACAAACCAGTTGACCAGCAGAGCTGCTTCCTGCGTAAAATGGAGAAGTCTGATCATGATAACCTGCACTCTCTGCTACAGGAGTCAACGCAAAAGGTAACAAATGACAAAACACAACAAATAAATTAATATAGTTACAGGGGGAAGGGCTGACAATGAAGATCTAGAAAAGACAAAATTTTTGTTTTATGAATACATTTGACATATTATGTTGAAAAAATGTCAGATAAGGCCTTCCTGGTTTGCATGCAGGCCACTCACAAAGAAATCTCGTGCTGTTTATCAGAGGGCTTCTCCAACAACTTTTCTACATCATGTAGAATAAAACAAAAATGGTGAGGTAAACACAACTCATGGAGTGTGGTTTTCTCTAAATGAGTCCTCAGTAAAAACAAAAACAACAACAAGTGGGCAGCAGAGGTGGGCAGAGCTCAGCAAAGAGTCTCTGTTCCAG